>CM047942.1:2400000-3600000 GCA_026184415.1 Trichothecium roseum | reverse complement strand
ATCTCGTGAAAAGGATAGTTGAAGCCCGAAAGTCAGCATTTGCGATGTTGGAATAGCCCACTCTCCTGATAGATGCGGGTATGCGGGATCCCACGAGCGACACCGTGACGCAGGGTAGGAGGACATTTCACGAGCACCGGGAGGGCACCAAAAGGGGAAATGCTCTCAACGGTGATCTGCCACGGGCGCAACCAGCGACCCTGCCGTGGGGGGGCGCAGAAATAGTACGGGATGGGGGGATAACCGGACGGGTATCCGCTCACGAGGTACGGCACTACAACTGGATACCCGATTACCCGCTAGCGCCCAAGTCGCAGACCCGGCTACCGCTAAATTAACCAGCCTGTACCAGCCAGTGCCCGCCAGTGCCCGCCAGTGCCAGCCAGCTGGAAGGGGCGAGGGATCCTCATATGGTTGGTTCGAACTGTCTTCAAACCTCCGATTCCTAAAAGTCTGGTTGTTAGTCACCCTTGTTTTTTTTTTTTGGGGGGGGGGGGGGGGGGGTGGTCTGATTTGAGACACACGGAATCCTCGTCGTAGATCAATCTGCAACCTAAAAAACTCCCAATCCCATATCGACGGGGTTTGAGACCGGATCCCCCGACTTGGTACCGATTATAATTCTCTCTTTTCTCTTCTACTATACGGGAGTACTACTTGCTACTTGCTACTTGATACCTGCTACTACTACTACCTCCTCGACTTTTTTTCTAATCCTAATTCTTATTCTCTCTTCTTTTCTTTATCTTTCTTTTCGCTCCCTCTCCCCCTCCATCTCTTTCCCTCTCCACATCGTTCGGGGTTCCATTTTATGGCCTATGCTTTTACCCTTTCTTCCTTGCCCATATCTTTTCTCCGTTCATATCCAACTCATACTCTCTCATTTGATATCCTATCCTTACTTGTCCATATAATTTTGTAGGTCATGGATTCGACAGACAGCTCTAACTCCTCCCCGCCGCCTCACACATCCGCTACAGCGACGGCGGCGGCGGCAAGGCCCACGAGGTCATCATTAGCCTGCCTGCCCTGCCGGTCTAGACACATCAAGTGCGACGGGAAGAGGCCGCAGTGCAGCCGTTGCCTGGAGGCGGGAAAGGAGTGCCACTATGCCAAGTCGCGCCGTGGCGGGCTCGACCGAGCGGCGCTGGCGGAGCGCAGAAAGCAGCTCGCGGGTAATGAGGGCGGAGGCGGTGGCTGTGGAGTCGTGGATGGTGCCGACGGTCTCATATCCTATGCGGCTACCGCAGACAATGCCATGGGCAATGGAGCCAGGCCCGCCTCGTTGCTCACACCAAGTTCCGGTAACCCCTCGGCGGGTATGAGCCCTGGCATCATGGGGTTCCCGGGCGATACTACCACTGCCGCCGTCTCATCTTGTCTTGGCCAAGGCACGACGACAACGTCCATGCTCCATACCGGTCTGCTGGTGGATTCCATGCCCTATGGCCGCGGTCTAATACGTCCCTCCTCACCACCATCACTACAGCAGTCAGTACCAGTGTCCTCCATCACGGCAGCACCGACGCAGATCGTCGACGCCGAAAGTGACCCGCTGCTCCACCTCTACTACGACAACTTCCACGTCTTCCACCCCTGCGCTCTGCCGCGCCGACACCTCATCGCCGCCTATCGCGACCCGACGCAGCGGCCTCGCCTCGCCGCTCTGGTCGCGGTGCAACGGCACATCGGACACCTCTACGGCGCCAAGGAGTGGTCGGAGCAGCTCCGGGCCCACGTTGACGACTGCCTGCTGTCCCGGCCCCACCACCCCGCCGATACGGCCGCCACCGCCACCGCCATCCCGGACCCGGACCCTTTCATCGTCCAGGCTCGCTTGCTGTACTCCGTGGCTCTGTTTTGGTACCGTCGACTCCCTCAGTCCCGCCAGCAGATGGACGCCGCCATCACCTGCGCCCTCGAGCTCGGCATGCACCGGAGGGAATTTGCCGCCAAGCACGGCCGTGGTGATCCCGTGCTGGAGGAGAGCTGGCGGCGTACCTGGTGGCAGGTATGTTTCATCGACGGCGCCTACGCCGGCACCACGGGGGCCAGGACCTTTGCCACCATGGACGTCGACTCCACCGCCGACCTACCTTGCGAAGAGGCAGAGTACGAATCAGGTGTCAGTTCCCCCCCGTTCTGATTTTATAGCAACTCTATTTTTTTTCTTTATCTCACGAAAGGACTCTTTAATTCCCATTTGATACTGACGGCCCCCCTCGTCTAGATGATTCCGCAGCCCCCCAAGACTCTCCAGGACTTCGACTCCCGCGAGTTCCTCCCCGACGGCGGCTCCTTCTCCTCCTTCGCCTACCTCGTCGGCGCCGCGCGCTGCTCGGCCCTGGCCATCGCCACGGCCCCCGAGGTGGCGTCCCCCGAGACGTCGCCCCGCGTCCTGCAGACGGCCGACTCCATCATCGACGGCTGGCTGCTCCTCCTGCCCAAGCACAAGCGCGAAGTCATGCGCCGCAACGGCGACATTGACGAGATGCTCTTCCAGGCCCATCTCCTGATTCATGTGTAAGTGGCTTCCCCCCCTTCCCCCACCCCAATTTTCGTTCCGTCTTTCGTCCTCCAAAGAAAGAGAAAGAAAATTCAGCTTCATCTTCCAAAAAAAAGGGGAACGAAAAAAGGAAAAAAGAAAGTTTCTAACGACCAAACGGGATGCGCCATCGCCGACGACACAAAACAGCGCGACAATCAGCCTCCACCGGCCCCTCTCGGACCTGAAGTTCAACGCGGTCGAGGACGTGTCCTCATGCGCCCGCGAGCCGCCGCGGGGCTCCCCCCCAGGCCGTGACGACCTCGCCAACGTGCACACCGTGCGCGTCCTCCGCTCCGTCGAGGCCCAGATCCGCCTCCTCGCCCTCCCCTCACCGCGCCCCTTCTGCCACCACACCCCCTTCGCCACCTGCATGGTCAGCGAGGGCACCCTCGCCCTCCTGTCGGCCTGCCGCTTCCTCCTCCGCGGCCGCGACCTCGCCGTCGCCAGGGACCAGATCCGCATGTCCATAGGCTGCCTGCGCGCCCTGGGCGACGTGTGGCCGCGCACGGCCAAGAACGTCCAGGAGATCCAGATCATCGCCAGGCACGTCCTCGGCATCGACCCGCCTGCATCCGCTTCCGCTTCCGCTTCCGTTTCCGGTGCTGGCGACAGTGCTGGCATCGGTACCGCCGCCGGGGATTATGCGACCGGTTCCTCCCTGCAACACCCGAATTCGGTGCCCAGCCTGACCGGCGGCGAGGGCCACCCCAGCTCCGGATCCGACACCGGCGCCTCGAGCGAGGGGCAGTTTAGCCTGAGCAACATCGACGGGCTCTGCGGATGGCTCAGCCCCGCGGAAATGGGCCCCGAGTTGTCGTGGTGGATTAATGGCACCTGAGACCACCCTTCCCCCCTCCCGGCGCTGCTTCGCTGCACGACATGACTACCCTGAGGTAAGCAGTGTAAGCCTTCTCCCCAAACCATCTCGAGTTGTATAATAGGAAAAGGAAGAAAAACAACGAGTTTCATCATTTCTTATTTTTTTAAAAAAAAGTATGAGAGGGAAACAGCATCTCCACGAAAACTTGAACAATCAAAGTCTATAAGCTTAATCTACCTACTACTAAATGTCTATCAAATCATCGTCGCCCTTGCCATCATCATCTTCTCCCAGCTGCTTCTGCCACAGAGCATAGTATCTCCCTTTTAACCGCAGCAGCTCTTGGTGTGAACCTCTCTCTACGACGGTACCGCCGTCTACAACCAGGATCTGATCCGCCTTGACAATCGTCGAGAGGCGGTGCGCAATGACAATCATCGTCGGCCTCGGCCTCTGCCACTCCAACGCAACCTGAATCGCAGACTCCGTCCCCGTGTCGACTGCGCTCGTGGCCTCGTCGAGGATGAGAGCCTTGGCGCCCTTGAGGAACACGCGCGCAATGGCAAGCCGCTGTACTTCTCCGCCTGATAACTTCACACCCTGCTCGCCCACCTTTGTGTTGTACCCCTTGGGTAGCGAGTTGATGTGGTCGTGAATGGAAGCTGCGCGACAAGCTTCATAGATTTCCTCGTCCGTCGCGGAGAGGTTTGCGTACCGCAGGTTCTCCATGATAGTGTCGTTGAAGAGCAGGGGATTTTGTGGCACCAGGCCGAAGAAGTCGCGGAGGGACCCCTGAGTAATGTCACGAATATCGTGGCCATCGATCTTGATACTGCCAGAGGTAACGTCGTAATACCTCAACAAAAGCTTGGTTAGTGTTGACTTGCCTGCCCCGGTTGCGCCAACCAGAGCGACCGTCGACCTTGGCGCGATGGCAATGCTAACGTCGTGAATGACGCTTCGCTCTTGGCCGTAAGAGAAGCCCACGTTTTCAAATTCAATGCTGCTCTCTGCAGTACCAGGTAGTTCAAGCGCACCTTGTTTATCCGCAACTGTAGGTTTCGTCGTGAGAAGATCAAGGAGGCGCTCGGCGTCAATAAGATCGGATATGAGGAAACGGTATTCGTGCGACAGGTTTCTGACGGGCCAGACGATGTGGTCCCAATACTGGACGAAGAAGATGAAGTCACCCGGCGTGGAATTCCCAAGACGTATCTCACGGATGATGAGGGAGACCAAGGCAATCAGAGTAACTGGAACCAGAGCCGAGCACAGGCCATTTGTCAAGGCGTCTCTGACAGACCAGATTTGCTTGGCCCTGAGGTGCTTATCTACCGCAGACCCGAAGCGAAGCCTCTCAAAAACAAGCATGTTGAAGGAGGAGACGGTAGCCCAGCCCTGAATGGCCTGATGCATCACCCTAGTCTCTTCTCTCTGAGCTTTGGTAAACTTTCGGCGAGCTTCGGTGTTCATATTGGAAGTAACAATCTCACAAGAGAGAAATGTAAAAGAAGCTAGTACCATGCATAGAGCGATGGGGTACGTAAATGTGGCGTACAGGGTTATGAAGGCGACAAACATGTCAATGATGGTGGGCAAGATTTCTAGTACTGCCATTTGCAGCACATTGGTCAAGGCTTCGCCCTGCTCAACTGCCTTCATGACCTCGGCGGAGTCCCTGTCCGAATGGAAATCCATGCCCAATTCCATGACGTGGGCAAAGGCAGCCGTGGTGAGTCTGCGGTACGAGAACTGTGTCACCGGAATCTTGGCCAGCGCTTCGATCAGGCCCAGGCCCTCATCATCCTCGATGCTATACATGAACCAGTATAGCGCAAGGTCAATCCAAGGGCCCTCGGGAGAAAGAAGCTTGTCGCCCACAATGCCCAGTTGACGTGGGGTCATGACGTTGAGGAAGCGCTTGGCAAGGAGGGAGAGCACACATACTGCCAAACAGGCCTGAACCTTGAGGTCCTTTTTGGGTATCAGATAGGGGATGAAGACCTTCAGGCCCTGGATATAGGTGCCCCAGCTGCCCGACTCTCGCAATTTACTAGTTCGGGCGTCTGGAGACGGCTTATTCTCATCATCATCGTCGTCGTCGTCGCTGCCGCTGTCGCTATCTTCGTTGTCGTCGTGGCCGTTGGAACTGTCAGTCTCAGAAGCTGGCCTCGAAGAGATTGTCGGTCTTGCAGAGCCATAGCTTTCGTTGTTGGCGGCTAGGAACGGAGTAGTCTCATCATCGCCCCCCGCCTTTGTGGATTCCTTTGGACAGAGGCGACGAGGAAGGGAGATGGCCAGGAGGATTATGCAGGCGGCCACTCGCACGGAAGCAAGTCCAACCAAGACTTGAGATATCAAGTGTGATTCGTATCGCACCAGAAGCCACGCGAGTGCAGGAGCGCTATTCACGAGAGACGTTAAAGATAGACCAAGAACATCGAAGACAAGCATGCATTTTCGACAGCACACAGCAGCCCATATCAAGGCTAGCAAACTGGCCGCAAGGAGCTGCTTCTCAGCCTCTGCCCATTCCACGTTTCGGTAAAGCAAAACTGCCTCGGCAGCATAAGGAGCACTGATGAAACCAAGGCAAGCAAGTCGTATCAGGGGGTTTCGGAGAATGGCGTGGTCTTCGTGTTTCTTTTTTTCGTAGTTGAGGATGAAGGTGAAGAAAGAGAACACGATAGATAGGATAGTAGAGATTATGATGATGGCATCACGGGTGCGAGAGAGGGCACCCATGGCAAGGAGCGTACCAAGTAATCCAGTGCTGCGTTTACTGAATTACCTAAGCAGTACGTACTTTTAAGAACTTGAAGTTCTGCGGATTGGCAGTAGTACTTAAGTAGGTAGTCGCAAAAGATGAAGAGGCAAGAAGCATCCTTCCTTTACGACCTCTTATAAGCATTTTCTTGAATCACTAAACTAGAGCCGCAACAGCAAAAACAACGGCAGATACCTACTGCTACTCATAAATTCTCATCGTATCACTAGGTCCACGGCGGTCAAAGTCATACATCTATTTTAGTAAAGTGCTCGTCTAGTGGTACTTGCTGAATGCCCAGTACTAGTATTCTTCGAAGATGCGTCATCAAGAAACACATTTTGCGACATGCAAGAAACCCACCAAATGATGAAAGAGATCTTTTTTGCCCTTTCTCGGCGGACAATCATCATCACCATCAGCCTTCGTCACCCTTGGCCTTTTCGTAAGGCTCAATTATACTTTGTCGATCATCAAGTCAACCGAGGACATATACTATTACTAGTGCACTGCTAGCCGGCATATTAGGCCGAGTACCCAATCACACCTGCGAGCGCGTACAATGCGAATTGGCGACGGCAATATTGGGGGAAACAAAGGTCGGGAATGTTGTGGGCTTGTGCTCACCTCATACTGCAATATGCCACTCTCATGGTCAGACTTCGTGGGCCTTGCAGCGCCTAGACCCCTACGAAATATACGCATGCCTATCCTCGATAGAGGCTGAGGGACCACGATCATTATGAGTCACCCCCGCTACTCCGTACTCAGGCACCCTCCCGTCTTAGCTCCATGGCCCGCAACTCAATTCTAGTGCGTATGTTCCATCCATACATATCGGCGTATACGTATGTAGAGCATGCTATGACACTGCTACGTGCAAAATGCAGAACTCACAGAGTATGCATCTTACCATTCTTCCGGAGGCATAGATGTATCTCTGTTGTTCGTCCTCATTCTCATCAAAGGGGGGCTTTGATAACACACACATGCTCTCATATGCATTCTCATATCCGTTGGGCTCATAATGACGAGCTTACATATTGCCGCATATATTTTCTCCATGGCTCATTGTTTGTCTCTTTTGTACGGATGACCTTTCTGGGAGCTAGACACAGAAACAGGCGTACTGCCTAGTTGCCGTTTACTCGGCCCAACCTCTTCCATGTACAAGTCATGCAGACCGCCACCAAGGTGGTCATCCCTGAATATCCAAGTTGGTCTCATCTCCCTGGGTAGTTCCTCACCCTTGGGGTGTCCGTCAGCCATCATGGGCCGCATAATGTGAGCTTCGTCAACGGCACTTTCTCGAGGCACCACGACTCTCTCTGATACTACCATGCATCCAATTGCGAGAGCAAGTTGTAGGGCGGCTGTCAGACCAAATATAATATGAATATTTCTCCAGCCATCGACTTTGAGCTTCTGTCCGATCTTGGGCGCCTGCCCCAAAAGCGTCACCAAAGTGTTCTCCTGGGCCGCAGTTCCCACGACGCCGATGGCGAACCGCGACAGGAGGTATTCTACTTTTTCATGCGAGCCATTAGCCGGTGTGGCGTATACGGACGCCGAAGGGTAGACCATTGACTGGATAGTACCTATGGGCAGAGTCGTGGGTGAGAAGCCCTGCAGGGCAATGGCAGATGTGGCCATGCGTGACAGGCTGCTACCGAGGCGGTGCTCTGGTAGACGGGCATTCTTTACCGGGCTGAGTGTCGTGGTACAATCGTAGAACCATGGTTCCGTGTCCGATGCTTCAAACACGTAGACGTGGCTACAGTCACGTCCGCACTCATTATCCAGGTCCGTCATGAATGTGGACTGGTCCGTTCCAGCCTGACGAGGAAGGGTATAGTTGACATATTGCTCGCCAACCTTTACGATGATTTCCTCGGCCATACCGTGCCCCCCTTGGACAACGGAATGACTACTACACCTCGTAGTGGCATTCACACTCCTGTTCGTGCTGACAGTGATGGGTATCGCTTTTGGGTTCTCATACGACTCAGTGTCTGTTTCATGGAATACATAGACACAGGTTGATCCTTGACAGAAAAGGGTTGGGTCGTCAAAGTAGTACAGCTTCCGTGGTTCGGGAATCTTGTCTAGGCCGGCTATGTTGAATGCCAAGGACACAATGCCATAGCTGGACACACATATCAGCTTTCGGTTCCTCTTCGACTTGCGGCTGACACGCGAGCTGTCTCTCCTACCAACCTGTTTGCTGTATACTCCTGGGCAGCCACGGTGGAATTGGGGTTCTTGATATAGTTTTGGGTATCAACATTGGCCAGATTTGGGATAGACACATTGCCTGGGCGCAAAAGAGCCTTGCCTTCAGATCTTTCGATGCTGTAGCATAAGCCGACCAGAGCGTACGAGATTTGCGAACCCTACAGATCTGTTAAGCCAAAGGTGGGCGTCTCCCGAATATGATATCAAAGCACTAACAAGGAAAATGGCAAGCCATGTCACGACAGCGAGATGAATGGTCAGACGCCGCGATTTACAAGCCAGTACGACCACTGAACTCATGGATTGAGCACGCAAGATGGCTTCGATCTGGTTGACATGATTAACCCTATGCTCATGGGAGTGTGTCGTATATACATACCTTGGCCCTGGACCGTGGCCTGCAGCTCAGTATCCACCACCTCAGGTCACCAACAACATGAGTAAGCTGACTACTAGTGATGAGAACGAGGGCGATGAGAGATCCGATTATTAGAGCGCTGAATTGTCGCTTCTGCTGCTTGGAGAGAACCTCATATTCCTCGTAACCAATGAGGACGGCGTAGGCCACCACCATGAATATGACCGTCACCAACCATCGCCCAAGGAGATATAGCCAGACCTTGGTTCTGGATCTCCGTCTGGCCGCGAGCCCCCGAAAACCGCGCCTCCCCGACGGATTTGCTGAGGTGACGTTGCTGTATGCCAGATCTAGCGTCGCCGGGGGAGGGGGCGATGGGGGCCGAGACGTCGACATATCCGTGGATTGATCGACGACGGATCTTCTCATGACAGCGGGGTCCATCACCGCCGTCGCCGGACCGTTCGGCTCCATTCTGTCGAGGGAGTACGGAGTAGTCACAACGTTCAATAAAGATTACACAGCTGGCAAGCATGGCACAGAGGGAACCACCAGCAATATATCTACACTTTTTTAGGACATTCCAGCCAGGCCGCCATGCTCGGCATCGGTTTACTTGGCCCCGTGGAGTACGGCTGGCTATTTCCAGCCTGCCACTAATGGGCAATGCTTTCGGCAACCAGCGTCTACGCAACACTATGGAGTCCAGACATGGCATTGTCTCGTTGGAACGTATGGCGTGGTTGGCGCAAAAGGCTATCTCAGACGCCCAGCCCATCACATGCCGGGATGAGGATAGAGCTACCTTTACGCTCCTCACCGGCTCATCCTAAGTTAGCCGCTAGGCTAGCTGGAACACTTTTTACTTGTCTCACAGGGGGATGGGAGAACCTGACACTGTTTTGGGGCGAGTGTTCATATGAAAGGGTCTATTTGTTCTATCCCTTACCTGTTATTCGACCACGAGATAGAAAGTAAGTGGCAATGGTCGTTCAATCACGGTACACTGATAAGCAATCCCAACCTCGAGGTTAATGCCCCCCCTTGTTGAGGGCGCTAAAAGACTTGGGTCTAAAATGGTCGCCGTGCTTTCTATACTAATGGCAAAATCAACATTAAGCTATATCCAGATTCCTCAGTGCTTTTTCCAGAAATGCTCTCTCAGCATAAAAACCAGGCAAACGCCCAGGCCCAGCCCGGCGAGTCCCATACCCATGTACAGACCGCCTCGATATCCCTTCAGCTGATCGGATTCCGTCAGACCGCCATTATTGACATGGACATCTACCGTCCCTGCAAAACCAACACCCAGGGCAATCCCATAGTTAACAACCGTGTTGACAAGACTAGCGCCAATGCCTTGATGCTTCTTGGATACTGCGTTTGATAAAATCAACGTGGCCGCCGGGAAACTCATGTCCATGCCGAAGGGCATGACGATCATGGAGACAAACGTCTGGCCCCAGTATATTTGATCGATAGGAGTAAATGCGGTCAAGGTGATGCCAATGGTAAAGGCCAACAGAGCCATGGTCATGACCACCGGGGGGCTGACCTGCCATGGCCCCAGCAGTTTCCCGGTCACTACAGCAGCACAGCCACCGGAAATGGTTACCGGAGCAAACCAGGCAACTGTGAGCAAGGGGCTCAGGTGTCGGATGTGCTGGAGGATTTGCGTGATGTAAAGGGTGAAGACACCAAAGGTGGCCCAGCCGCAAACAACTGCAGCCAAGACGAAACCTACATCGGCATTGACGGCGGCGTACGGGAGTAAAGGGTTGGGAGAAACCTTGAATTCGATCCAAGCGAAGGCGCCAAATAGGGCAATTCCAAGGACAAGAGGCGCAATGCAGGTGGCCGTGTTCCAGCCGCTGATGGGTGCTTGAGTCCACGCAAAGTTGAAGAGCACCAAGGCTACAATTCCGACAACGGCACCGAGCAGATCCAACGCTTCTACCCTCTCTTTCCATCCCTTGGGGAAATTAACCTTGTGCGGCAGATCTGGAACAGCCAGATACGACGCGAGGGCAAGGAAGGCGGTCCAGATGGCCAACACCCACTGGGCCCAAGGCCACCAAGCCAGTGCGAGAACTGATGCGAATGCAGAACCAATGACTGCACCTATAGGAGCAACAGCACCGAAAAATGCAAAAACCATGGCCTTGCGGTGGCCGGGCGGATAGGCGGCGCCGAAAATCGCCAGGCCATTGGGCAAACAGATGGCCGGGCCGATGCCCTGAAGCACGCGAGAAAAGACGGCCAGCGTATAATTGGAGTAAATGCTAAGTCCGGATATCATGGACCACAAAGAGAACCACGCAAAGCCTATGATGAGCATTCTCTTGTACCCGAAGATGTCACCCAAACGGCCAGAAAACATGATAAAGGTGCCGACGGTGAGAGAGAAACCGCCGACCAGCCAGGCCAATCGTGGAGGTGCGGTTACACCGAAGCTGGAGCCGATCGTTTCCAACAAGACCAGTGTGCCGAGATACGCACTCTCTATTAGAGAGTTGGTGTCAGTCAAAGTTTACCGGTCCACGAGGCCACAAACTTCTGGGCGGAGCGCAAACTTACGAGTAGTGAACTGAGCCATGCATACGATGAAAACGAACAAGGCTTCGCGGGGAAGCGACATACCCTCGGTGACCCATAACGAAGAGGCGCGCGAAAGTTCCCGGGTCAAGTCATGATCTTGGTCCTCCCTCAGCTCGTCTTGGATCGAGCTGTCATTGTGAGCCGGGATACTGCTGTCGCTGTCCGTAGGTCCAATGGGACTGGTGGCCCTCTTCTCCTCGTCAATTGCGACCATGGCTTTCAACGAACGAGTTGATGTCAAAAAAAGGAAGCAAAATTGGCCTGCGTCATGGGGAGAGAAGAAAGGGAAACAGAGAAAAAGTAAAGGGATCACGGTCCGATTTTATTCTATCGGCTTTATCAATCAGCCATCTTCATCATCCCACATGGATTCATGGATGTCCGGGTGGGCCTTGCCATGGTGCGCCATCCATGCGCAAACGCATGCGAGCTGGCGGGATGCTACCACTACCCTTGGCCCTAGTTCGTAGTAGCAGTACATAGTACTATGTAGTACTACTACGGACTCTACCGATTACGGAGTACGGAGTACTACTATAGTCAATGTGCACCTGGGCCGCCGCCTGTAAGCTGTAAAGCTTAGACCGGCCGGTAGGACGAAGCGGCAAAGTTGCCGATTAGAAATTGTTTATTCAGCCATTTGTGAGGAACCTTGACCTGCCCCAAGCTTTCCCATCTAGTCCTTTCGAGTGCTAAGTACGGAGTAGGAACTACTACTATACTACTCCTCCGAGCTTGCTTCGTAGAAGACGACACGCTTGAACAAGACCGAGTGGGAAGAGAAACTCAAAAGGTACTCCGTTAAAAAAAAATTAAAAAAAAAATTAAACCCCGAAGAAAGAAGGGGACCTGGATGTGATTGCCATGTAGGAAGGCCGTATTAGGTGCCAAGATATTCCATCCATCCTATTCCTACCTACCTTTATGGATCTCAGTCGAGGGAGGGAGGGAGGGAGGGGGTCAAGGTGGATACGCGGGCTCGGAAATGCGACGTGAAGAGATAAACCCTGAAAATGCACAAGGCTCTTAAGCAGTTGATCGGCTTTTGCGTCGCTAGAGAAAAATGCAACCGCCGAATGTGGATATTTTTTCCGGTCTCGCAAGCCCGCATAGCGACATGCCTAGCAGATTATTCAGCAGGGGAAGCTACTGCTATGTAGGTATTGTAATCGGTACGGAGTATGGTAGTGTGTTAGGCTATTAGCAAGGTCGAGTAGGAGACCGAACTAAAGAAGGATGACATGCGGCAAAATGTGCCGTAAAAATTGAGGAGACAGAGGGGGGCAAAAGAAGAAATAGTACTCCGTAGAACCAAAAATAAATAAAAATAAGCATTGCTGAATCGATGGAAATATCAATCGATAGCCTAGTTACGCAGAGTGCTGCGAATCTATAGGCCAATTCGGTTCTTGTCAGCTATTACCGATTACTCCGTGCCGAGCTATGTAATTCGTACATCACAGCTTGAAGGTGCTGTTGGCGGTTTCTAGTATACGCGCATTATCATTCTGCCGATGACCCTTTGCCCAGCTTCGGAATGGTGTCAGCTCGTTCCTCCACGTCACTGTCACTGGCCCCGTTCCGTCATGCCCCTCGATATCATAAACTTAATGCAGACACGAACGCACATAAAACCATGCCAATAATATGGCGATGCTCACGAACTACCCGCAAGAGGACTCCCTCGACAACAGAGTAGAAGATTATCTCGACGACAAACTGCAATCTACTACCGACCTAGATTCCCTGGATGAGCTCCTGGCTAATGTCGAGCTCCAGCGCAACCAGTTGCAGAACCAGCTCGACGATGCGCTGAAGGAGCTGGAGGAAGCTCGACGTACAACCGAAGATCGTCAGGGAGACTTGCAGGCAAGAATACAAGAATTTCAGGAGCTTCAAGGAAGTATTGAAAAGAGAAAAATTGCCAACGAGGAGTCGGATGCCCCCAGTGAAGCCATTGAACGATTAAAGGCACCTCTCGGACAATGGCAGACCGTCAAGATCGCGCAAAAGTATCTGCGGCTGCTCCAAGACGTGGACAAGTGGAGCTCCGAAGCCCGTTCGCATTTACCTGGCGATCCAAAGACTGCACTCGAGCCCTACTCTGAACTGAAGCAGCTCGTCTCGACGCTCCAGGAGCTACAAGAACATTATGGCGTCCCAGGTCTACATCTCGTGGCCTACGTGGACGGCGTAACGGAGTCTCTGTGGGATGAAATGAAGAAGATAATGTCGGGGGAGCTTGAGAATATGCTCACGAAGAGGAACTGGCCCAAAGTTGATCCCGAGTCTCAGATGGACGATGAATGGATCACGAGCATAGAAAAGCTTCTCGACCTCCAAACCCCTGAAGTCTTGATCAGTTCTCGCCCTGTTCCTCTCCTACCCTTCGAGATCATGAGCAAAATCTTCGCTGCCGAGTTTCGCTTCCACTTCCTAAGCGACAAGCCGACGAGTGATCCTCAGAACATTGGCTCGCACTGTTTTCCGTGGTTCCTAGCCCTCGTTGAGAAGTGGGAAGGTTTTTTCCGCGATAACCTCGGACATCTCTTGGCCGACAAGTTTTCAGAGACGCCCGTGGACTCCAATATGCTCTACATCGACCCCGTATCTGCCTTTATCACCTCTCTGCTCCCTGTCATGAGGGAGAAAGTCCGGGCTGTGTCACAGAAAGCGGCCACAAATGCATCCTTCCTCAGCAACTTCATTTCCCAGCTCATGACATTTGACGAAGATATCCGATACAAGTTCAGCTACGATGGCGGTGACCCGGAGCGCGGCTGGCCAGGTCTAACGACAGAAGTGCTTAATGACCTATTCAACACTTGGTTCAACGCCGAAAAGGACTTTTCTTTCCAACGCTTCCATACTATCCTCGACTCCGACGAAGCGCGGAAAATCGACTACGACTATGCCGCTGACGGTCGCATGAAACCCACCTTTGCGGCGGTGCAGATTATGGACCTCCTCGGCAACATTACCAACCAGTACAAACGTCTTCGTAAAGTGAAGCACAAGACACATTTCTTGATTCAGATCCAACTCGATATTCTCGAAGCGTATGATGGGCAGTTAAGAGGATCGCTCGAGCTGTACCAGTCCGTGACATCAACTATCGGAAGAACGCTTCACGGTGTATCCAAAGAACAAATGGCCGCAGTGGAGGGCACAGGAGCGCTGGATGTGCTATGTAGAGTTCTGGGCAGCGCTGATCATGTAGTGAATACTCTCAAGGACTGGAGCAATGAAGAGGTACGCTTAATCGCGAAAGAATTTGGGATCAAATCTAACCCGACTTAGTTCTTTTTGGAATTCTGGGAGCAGCTCCAGTCAAGACCACCGCCCCAAGGCCAGGAAAGCCTGGGCTTTGAGCAAGTCAAGGACCGCACATCCAGTGTGATGGGGGAGGGCACTGACGACGGCGCCCTCTTTGACGAAATGGTAGCTGTCTTCAACCGTCGGCGCGGAGCTGCTCAAGACCTGCTTGTAGCAGCAGTCATAGACTCCCATACGAAGGCGTTCCGTTCTTATGCCAATCGCGCCCAGTTCACCGTGATCGATAACTCGGGAATCCTGGGTAAGTTATACATTGCGAATCATCTTGGCGCATGCTAATCATGGACGCAGATAACGAACAGCTCAGCGTCTCCGCCGAGTTGGATGAGCTACTTCACTTAATCAGGAGAAACCTCAACTTCCTCCAACAGGCGGTCTCGACAACCTACTTCCGCCGAGTCTTTCGTGCTGCTCTTTCCAAGTTGCAAGAGCAACTATGGAACGACATCATCTCAAAACAGTCCTTCACGGGCTTTGGCGCGGCGCAGCTTCAGCGTGATGTTTCAGCCCTTGCTGCTGTGGTTGACAGCTACGTCCCCAACGCATCAGGGACAATGAGTAGCATCCATGGTGGTATCAGGTTGCTGACCCTACCTCTGGAAGCTGAAGGGAGCGGGATGACGTTACGGAGAGCCAGCGATGGAGTGTTCAAGGATAACGACACAGCAAGGGAGGTGCTCGAAGAACTTGGTATTGAATCGCTGACGCCGCAAAACGCGAGAAACATCCTGCAGAGAAGGGTGGAGAACAGCGAGGACATCGATTGGTAAAGACAAGGCATGATATATACCTAAAAAATCAAACAAACATTTACAAAGCCTTTTTGTTTCGTCACGCGAATTTTGCCCTCCTACACATAGTAGTACACATCTAAGCCCTGGGTAACCGCCCCTGGAAAACCAAATATGCAGTCCAGCTTCTAAACGACAACGTACAACGGGAAAAGACAAGAAATGGCCCCTCAATTGATGAGCCTTGTAACAAACTCGACGGTGGCAAACGTAGCAGCGCTGACGGGCATGGCCCTCAGTAGGGTGGGACCGACGCCCCTCCAGAAGCCACCGAGGCCGCCTTCGCGGTACGTCTGGGCAAAACAGGACCGCATGGTGGGGTACCTTTGGGCGGGACCGAAACCGTCGGTTTGCATCTTGCTCTTGACGACGTCGAAGGGGTAGCTCGACAGCCAGAGGGCCTCGCCAGCGATGCCGCCGTACAGGGCGACCTTGTAGGCGGGCACATCCTTCCTGTCGATGCCGTTGCGGCGGGCGTCGGCGTTCATCATCCACTCGAAGGCGGTGAACCAGGAGCCGTAGGCGAAGGCCTCGCGGTAGAGGGTGACGCACTCGCCCCGGTAAACGGCCTTGAGGACGCCGTCATGGCGGCCGATCTTGCGGACGCAGTCCAGGGGGCCCGAGTAGAGCTTCCCGGCGCCGTGGGGCTGGCTCTGGAGGCGAATCCTCACGTGCTCGATGGGTCCGCTGAGGACGGAGTTGGCGATACCGGCGAAGGCGCCGGCTAGGGCGTACTGGGGGTAGGAGAGGGGGGAACCCGGGGCGGCGCCCGAGGTCTCGGAGTTGCGGGCCTCGAGGTAGCGGCGGGCGGCGTTGAAGGCCCCGAACTGGACGGAGACGCAGGCGCCGATGCCAATCAGTGGGGTGAGGGTTCCCTTGTAGAAGGCCAGGCCTCCCTCGTGCTTGTAGATGGAGGTGGCGGCGTTGAGGGCCGACGAGTACTGCGTCGTCGTCTGGAGGCGGACCTTGACGATGTCAAACGGCTGACCTAGGGTTGTGTCTATTAGCTCAATCTTCATGGTCTCTGACCCCCAGAATGCAGGTAGCCAATGGATCTGTGAGATCAAGATAACATAAATACAAAGCAAAAGGGGCATGTATGAGATCAGGGGTTTGGCCTGGCATTGCGACATGAAGCTATCAGTATCTCATGGTGTGACCACCATTTTCCGAACCCCCGGATGCCCTTCTCAGGAACTTTGAAGAGAAGACGAGAAGTGGGGGGGGAATAAATTGGGATTTTTCTTTCACGTACCGACAAGAACCTGGGCGATACCACCGACGGCTCCGGCAAAGAGGTCCTTGGCCGTCTGGTAAGGATCGCCAGGCAGCGCGTCCAACTCGGCGGCGCTCATGATAACTTGATTCTGCCCCGCGGCTTTCTCTCTAATTGATATCGTTCCGATCTCGGGGCGAACTACCAATCTGGCCACAAGAGAAAAAGAAGAAGAATGAGGAAGAAGGAAAGAAATACGGCGATCGGGATATAGAAGCAATTGAAGAGAACAAGCAATTCCGTGAAGAGTAAAAAGCCAAGTTTTGAGGATAATGCACCGTTCTCGGAGATATTTCTAATCTTTTTTTTTTGGGGGGGGTTCCAATTGTCACGCAATATGGTAGGTAGATGGAAGACGTCGGCAACGTGGGTTTGTGGGGCAGAGCGCATTTCCTTAGGTATTCATTAGACCGATTGGGCATGTGTGTTTAAGCGTACGAGCCTTATTTTCCCCCTTTGATATCTAGATATCGTCTTGATAGGTCTGATTTCCTATCTCAACTTGAGGCCTATGGATGTATTGAACAAGTGTACTTGACCATGCCTGGTAGTGCTATGCAGACATGCACTGATATTGAATCTACCATGCGGCTAGTGAATATCGGATCACGTGGCTGTGAAGCCCGTCTTCGCATGTAATTTGTAATCTCAACGTGCGTGTGATTATGCGAAATGTACGGAGTAACTCGTGGAAAGATCAAAAAAGGGGGTCTTGCTGGATTATGCAGGATGCCTTGAATGCTTTGAGAAGACGTTGGCCAAAGACTAAAAGTGATGACGATTTTGTAGCCTCGACTACACTACCCTACTCTCCGTACGGAGTACTGCCGCTATGGATGCATACGTGAAAGCCCCGACCGACCTGCGAGTGCGTTCATC
This sequence comes from Trichothecium roseum, assembly GCA_026184415.1. Lineage (NCBI taxonomy): Eukaryota > Fungi > Ascomycota > Sordariomycetes > Hypocreales > Trichothecium > Trichothecium roseum. The sequence goes on along the minus strand of CM047942.1, from coordinate 3,582,392 downwards.
ATCGGTACCTCACAGCCTCAAGAATGCACGATTCTGATTCAGCCGTGCTAGTCTGGAAGGCCCACACCTTTTTTCGGATTCCAGGGGGTTTGATACAGTGGTGGCGCTACGGAGGCGGACCACCTACGGCCTGTACAGGGCCTGTCAGGCAGGCACTTCCATGCCTGTAGGCTGTGCGTCGTACTCCAGTCTCCGTATTGCTTAGCAGTTTGGCCCGCAATCGCATGTCCCCGCCATCCAACTACTAGAGACAGACCTGGCCGAGATATCGTGAGATTGACATTTGCACTGCGACCCTAGCAACTCGGCCCTCGACGGGTCCTTTTATAAAATCGCATCTTTTCCGACCAAGAGCACGACACCCCTTCTTTTTTACCTGGATGAGGCATGCTCTAACATGGCGACGACTATTCCACGACCGGGCCCTGCCAACTTGGGGCCCAATGCCGGCATCGACGAGTGGCTCGAGGAGGCCAAGCAATGTCATTACCTCCCGGAGAGGGCGATGAAAGAACTATGCGAGAAGGTGAAGGAGATTTTGATGGAGGGTGAGTACCCCCCTTAACCAACGGGCCTTCGAAAGAAAAGAAAAAAGCACAAGACGTTAATAGGCGCTCGATTGATCAGAATCGAACATCCAGCCTGTCTGCACCCCAGTTACCGTCTGCGGCGATATTCACGGCCAGTTCTACGACCTCCTCGAGTTATTCCGAGTGTCTGGCGGCATGCCGGGCGAGTCCAATGTCCAGGCGCCCAAGACTGCGACGACCGTCATCACATCCGAGGACATCGAGCCGCCGACCGAGATCACGAACCCGAAGCTCCGGAAAAAGCTGCGGAGCTCGACCGACAACCCTAGTAGCGAGATGGAGGAAGAGGACGAGGAGGAGCCTGAGCCTGCCAAGCCAGAGACCACAACTCCCGGGGCCGGCATCACAACGTCACAGAGTGCCGAGACCAAGTTTGTCTTCCTGGGAGACTTTGTCGATCGAGGATACTTCAGCCTAGAGACTTTTACGCTGTTAATGTGTCTAAAAGCAAAGTACGTGGGCGCATCCCCTCCCGCTTTGCTCTGTATAGCATCATCAAGGGCTGACTCGATGAACGCAGATACCCCGACAGAATCGTCCTCGTCCGAGGGAACCACGAGTCGCGCCAGATCACGCAAGTCTATGGGTTCTACGAGGAGTGCCAGCAAAAGTACGGGAACGCGTCGGTGTGGAAGGCCTGCTGCCACGTCTTCGACTTCCTGGTTCTCGCGGCCATCGTCGATGGCGAAGTCCTCTGCGTTCACGGTGGGCTGAGTCCCGAGATCCGAACGATTGATCAGATTCGCGTCGTTGCCAGGGCCCAGGAGATCCCCCACGAAGGAGCCTTCTGTGACTTGGTATGGTCAGATCCGGAAGACGTAGAGACATGGGCCGTCAGCCCCCGTGGAGCGGGCTGGCTCTTTGGTGACAAGGTCGCGAGCGAGTTTAACCATGTCAATGGCCTCAAACTGATTGCAAGAGCCCATCAGTTAGTAAACGAGGGTTACAAGGTGAGTCATTCTTGAGTACGTTCTGGACTCGTCGGTACTAACATCGGGCAGTATCACTTCAACGAGGGATCCGTAGTCACAGTCTGGTCGGCACCAAACTACTGCTATAGATGTGGCAATGTGGCTTCCATCATGTCGGTGGACAGGGACCTCACAACCAAGTTCAGTATATTCTCGGCTGTCCCTGACGACCAGAGACATCTCCCAGCTAGTAGACGTGGGCCGAGCGATTATTTCTTGTGATGAGGGAGATGTCTTCAAATTGAAGGGGGAGGGCAAGGGGGGGAGGAAGGTTTTCGCGCGTAAATGTCTATGCATGTAGAATATCTTAGGGTTCAAGATACCCCATGACTCGAGACGAATGACTATAGTACTAGGGGTAAACGGTTGATTTTGATCTTGATTTTGGGTAATGTTTATTTTTCGTGGATGTTTTATTCTCGGAGCGCTGGTTCGTGATGCACATGTTTTGATCAAGGCGAAAACCTCTGCTTGCTGCTCCATACACCTACTAAAGTTGCTCTGAGCGCCGTAGTTGAGATTTCACCTCATGCGAATGCGAGAAGGGCTCGACCTTGTACAGCAATCAATGTTATTGTGGAATATCAATCCTGGTGTATGAGCTGAACTCGCTCCTAATAAACTTGTGTAGAAATTACTTTTCTTTTTTTCTTTCTTTTTAATTTGGGGGGTTTTTCCCCCTTGATTAATCTTGTTACGATTTTTACCCAACTTCAGAGCCATAGGGTGACGGGGAGGCCAAAAAAAAAGATCAAACAATCATGGGCAGACAACCCGCCGAAAACCCAATACACAGGGCCATAAGGGCCTGGTCCGAGACGATCGACCCCGACGTCAAGGGCGACGTCGAGGGCGACGGAGCAGCATGGCTGGGGAGGCACATCGAGGCGGCGCCGAAACGGTTCATCATCTACAGGCCCATGGTCCAGCTGCCGGCCGGCAGCTTCGCTCAGCAGCCGTGGGCGGAGACGCTGGCGCTGGCGGGGGACGAGGCCCGCTCGCGGCTCTGGGCGCTCATCCTCGGCGAGGTGTCGAAGCGCGAGAGGGGAGGGCCGCTGACGAACCTCGCCGTCGTGGAGGGCATCCCCCTGCACAAGAGCGACGGCGCCGGCGGCGAGGAGGAGGAGAATATTCTACGGAGCCCTAGCGGGCTGAGGATGCTGTACGGAGATTTCGGACCGTCGGAGAGCAGCAGCGGCGGCGGTAGCAACCCCGGAGCTGGTGAGCCCGGGGAGGAGGATTTCGACAGGGCGTTTTGGGTGACGACGAAGCAGAACGGGCTGTGGCAGACCTGGGCGCCGAGATGGACCATGTTCAGCAGGGGCAACGTCAAGGAGAAGGCCAGGCTGCTGAGATACGACGGAGCGGCGGGGGGCTCGGCGCAGCAGCAGCAGCAGTGGGCCGTGGACCTCTACGCGGGGATAGGGTACTTCGTCTTCTCCTACGCGGCGCTGGGGTACAGGCTGCTGTGCTGGGAGCTCAACCCGTGGAGCGTCGAGGGCCTGCGGCGGGGGGCCGAGGCGAACCGGTGGAGCGTGAGGGTCGTTCAAGGGGAGGACCTGCGCCTGCCCATGAGCGATGTTCTGGGAGGAGGGGAGCGGATCGTCGTCTTCCTGGAGGACAACCGGGAGGCGCTGGGCAGGATACGGGCGGCCCAGGAGGGCCTGGGGGTCGCCAGGGACATCCGGCACGTCAACTGCGGCTTCCTGCCCACGAGCGAGCCGACGTGGAGGATGGCGTTTGACATGACGGATCGGACGGCTGATGCCCGCCTCCATCTGCACGAGAACGTGGGCGTGGACGATACGAAGGCTAGGGGCGAGGAGATAGAAGAGCGCATTGGGGACTGGGCGGCGGCCGAGGGGGGAGCACAACGGCGAAAGGCCGAGACGGAACATGTCGAGCTGGTCAAGACGTATGCCCCCGGAGTGTGGCACTGCGTATTCGACGTACGAGTCAAGAATGCGAGCACTGGCAATATTATATAGCATTAGACGTATTCTTCACATATGCTCATACACGTTTATCTTCGTTCTCCCTTCTCTTTTCTTCCCCCGTCCCTCGACCCCTTTTTAAACACAGGCCTTTCCCTTTTCATTTGCTTTTCTTCCCTCCGTCTTCATCCCCTCCGGCGAAACTTGGTCGGGATGTTGGCCTCGACAATCGACATCTTGTCGAGGGCCTCCTTCCTCTCCTCCTCGAGCTCCATCTGCTCGTGCTTCTTGAAGTGTTCAATGTCCTCGGGGTGCGTCAGGTCCTCGAGCTTGGTGTCCTCGCCGTGGTACTTCTCCCAGTGGTGGATCTCATACTCGTACTCGTCGTCGCCGTGGTGGCCGGGGCCGGTGCCCATGTCGGGCAGGGTCTTGCCGTCGTCCATGAACTGCGCCCACTCGGCCTTGCTTACGTGGCCGTCGCGGTTGGCGTCGAGGAGGTCGAGCAGGGCCTGGAGGATCTCGTCGCGCCGGCGCTGCGTGACGGCCTTGTTGGACTCGTCATAGAGGCCGTAGGTGCGGAGGAGCTCGTCGCCCTGCCACTTGCCGTCGCTGTTGTAGTCGTGGAGGGCGAAGAAGGCGCCGGCGTCCCAGCCGTCCAAGTGGTGCTCCTCTGTTTGTTTGTTTTTACCACACCGTTAGATAACGAAAACACGTCAAGTGCAAACACCTGCCGTCGTCGAAAGCTTACCGGCCATGTGTTTTGTCATCCAATTCGCATCGGCCGGGACCACCGGTGCTTTGCTCCCGCCGTGGTCACCGTGGGCGGCGGCGAGACCGACGAGGCCGGCCAGGATGACTGTTGCCGTACGCATTGTGTAGGACGGCGTGTGTGGTTTCAGATTACAAAATATTATGATAAAAAAAAGTGTACAGATGAGAGAAATTCTAAAGATGCCAAAGGAAAAAGAAAAGAAGAGAAGAATATGAAAGAAAAGGATTTGAATCGAGTTGCAAAGAATAAGAGCTAGGTGATAGGGGAGTTGGTCTAGTCAGGTCCAGCTTACTACCTAGTATGGTACTACCATATGGTAGTACCTGACCGATGGCGACAGAGCCGAGAAACGGTCTAGACTGCCTACCTGACATATCGGGGACTTCGTCTACCATACCAATTGCCACGGTTTGGAAATATTTCAGGATTCCGCTTGTAAACCGACTCGGCCGTTGCAGATCACGATGCTTGCGTCGTTTCGGGAGATCTGTCTCGGATCGCTTGTCATAACCTGATGTGCTGAAGAAGTACGGAATACATAAAAAAAACCATTTTTAAACAGTTACCACCACCATCCATTTGCGTGTCTTAGACCAAGACCCCTCCAATCGCGTCTCCCATCACACCGACCGCGACAAAGCTACCCATCAACCTGCTACCGGGGGAATACCATAGCAGCAATTCGATTCGGAAAACAGGCTCAATTAAAGCATAATTGGCGAAAGCCGAGAAGAGCGCAGAATATGAGTCGGCAGCTGGAGCAGACGCTGCTTTCATTGATCCCGACGTATAGCTCCGATCTGCCGCCGCAGTTGGTTTCGGTAGCATCATCCCTGCTTGCCCAGTCGAAGCTCAATGCCAGCGTCCTGAAGCCCGAGGAAGAAGTCGCTCGCCTCTACGCTTGCGCACACCTAGCTTGTAACAGGTACAGTAACCCGAACCGTTTCTCTTTCTTTTTCTTTTCTTTCTCTCGTTGATGAGAGTTCTCGATGAATGTAGTTCTTGACCGGCAAGTTGACGAAACAAAACAGACTAAAGATCGCTCTCGATCTTCCTCCGATACAAGCTCGACCGCCCATTCCTCCCCGAATCTACAACAAGCTCTACACCTACTTCGACAATGCCGTTCCCGATACACGAGGCTCGGCCGGCCAGGGTCGCACGCGAACGAGGACACGGGCTGCGGCGGGTGTAACGGAGGAGAAGCGGCCGCTGCCTTCCCGACCGGAACCCACCAAGGAGCAGAGCCTGGCGCCGTATCGGGCGCGCGCCGCGAACAGCACGCAGCAGGTGGGCTCGCGCCTCAACGCCTGGGTGAAGCCCGTCATATCGTTCCTCTGCGCGCAGGGCAAGCGGACGGCCCTGGCGTCCACGATGGTGGCGGGCATAGACTACATCGTCGCGCAGTCGCAGGCCGAGAAGGCCCAGGAGCCGTGGGTCAGCTCCCACATGACGGCCCTGATGGGCGCCGTGTACTACTTTTCCGTCCTGCGGATGGACACCGTCAAGGCTGGGTCTGCTGAGCCGACGGAGGACCTCTCGCCGGACCGCAAGGAGATTGTCGCGCTGCTGAAGAAGGCACGCGAGGAGGTCGAGGTTCGCGGTGGGACGGATGCGGACGGCTGGGCTGGTTGGGTCGAGGTCAAGACGGCAAAGGCCTTGAACAATGCCATCGACAAGGTCGAAGCCGAGCGCTGGCTCGATGCTGACTGGTACAGGGGCATCGACGACATATTTGGCGCCGAGGCTGGTGCGTGGGATGCTCAGGATGCTGAGCTGGCTACGCCCATTCAGGCCCGGAGGGCAGATACCATGCACCAGGACCGATTCGACTACCTCAGCGAAGCCAAAAGCGTTGAATACGAGAAGTGGAAAAAGGAGATGCTGAGCAGGATAGCTGTTGCAAGGAAGAACGCGCCCGTACAGATGGAGGTTGACGGTTAATCAGTTTGTTACGCGAATGGATTTTTTCATGGCGCTATATGTTCATTACATTGTATACCAGATACCAAGCGAGTTATATATATATATACCTAATATGGTCCATCCCTTCGCGTTTGCCTTAACCAATCTTACCAGGGACGTAAGGATGCCCGGCGCTCAACCCGCCGTCTACTGCCCACGCTTGCCCATTGACATAGCTGCTCTCGTCGCTGCCCAAGAACAGGGCCACCCTCGCAATCTCGTCGGCATGGCCGCCTCTCCGGGTCGGGTTGAGCTGCCCAATCTTCTTCTCGGTGCCCCTCGCGCGGGCTGCCTCGTAGACGGGCGCCGTCATGCCCGTCTCGATGAGGCCGGGGCAGATGGCGTTGACGCGGACGTTTGTACCCGTGAGCTGGTAGGCCATGGTCTGGGCGAGGGAGACGACGGCGGCCTTGCTGGCCGAGTAGGGCGTCGTGCCGGCGTTGGAGCGGAGCCCGGCGACCGAGGCGGTGCCGATGATGCTGCCTCGCGACTCGGGCTTCGAGGGCCCCGTCTTCTGCATGGCCGGGGCGGCGTACTTGCCCGCGAGGAAGACGCTGGCGACGTTGACCTTGAGCACCCGCATGAACTCGTCCTCACTGAAGTCGGTGAAGAGCGTGGGCTTGCCGACGATGCCGGCGTTGGCGAAGAAGACGTCCAGGCGGCCGTACGCGGCCATGGCCTCGTCGACGATGGCCTTGACCGAGGCCTCGTCCGAGGCGTCGAACCTGCGCGGGTGGACCTCCACGTCCGGGTAGGAGGCGTTGATCTCGCGCTTGTGCGCCTCCAGGTTCGTGTCGTCGAAGTCGCAGATGTAGATTGCCCTCGCGCCGCTCTCGGCGTACTGGTGGGCTGTGGCTCGGCCGATGCCCAGCGGTGAGTTTGTGCCTATATTTACAAAAAGAATACCCGTTGTCAATCGAAGCCCTCGTTTTCAAACACGCAAATCTCACAAGGGGGAAATTTAACCCCCTTGTTTCGTGATTTCTCTTACCTGTGATGATAACGACCTTGTCCTTGACTCTATGGGCATTGGACGCGGCGGCGACCCTCTTGATGGGAGGGAGCTCGGAATCGGACGACCCGTTGTCCAGTTGCTGGCCAATGGCCTGGATTCGGCGCTGAGCCTTGTCTGCCATGATTGATGATTGGATCCGAATCTCAATCGCAAAAGCCTTTGGAGTTGAGGGTTTTAGAAGGAAGGCCTGGGACGAATTGGTATTTCAACTCGGAGGATCCATAGTTGCGTTGGAATTCTCGTTGAAACCTCCTCGGCATCCTCCCAGCGGATTCGTCTTAGCTGCCGACGATCTTGGGGGGGAGGGGGGAGGAGCCGAGGCTTGTCTTCTTGTCAAGCGTCCACTAGGCCCTAAGTACCCTCCCTATTGCTATGGATTAGGGTACTTAGTCGTATGCATGGAGTAACAGTATGGAGACTATGGAGTACATCTGCCTGGCGGGGAAGACGCTCCAAATTTGGGGTAACCGCTAACACTTTCCGGTATTGCGGAGTCTCGACACCTCCTGCCTGGAGGCCCTGGAATTACTACAATCTAGTAACATCCATAGATGGATGGATCTTCCTCACCTTCACGAACGATGCTTTGCTTTTTCTTCTCAAAGCAGATCTTCTATTAAGATGCTGCTACGGCCTCAACATCAGAACCGTCATAGAATCGAACACCACTGCGCTCTTTTCTACTGTCTGTCTACTCCGTATGACCCCGTCAGAAGCTCAATTCCATGGAGTACAGGGGGCTGTTGGTGACCCTACGCCTCAACGCCATAATACCCCGTACCGCATGCTTCTTTTTCTTCCATCGTACTACTCGATGGCCCTTGCCGACAGCAACGAGACCTACAAAGCTCAGAGTCGGAGATTAAATGATGACTTCATTCAGCATGTGTCGGCAACCGGGCGTGAAAATGATCGGACCTTCCGGCCCTTTGGCGTCGAAGGAAAAGCCACAGTTCGGTGTCAGTGCCTAGTACTGCAACCTTCGCGACAAGCCTGTCCTTGTACAGAGTGCGGCCGAAGACAGTCGCGATAGATGGTATTAAGTCCGGTGGCCTCGAAGAAGCGGTGGTGACAAAGCATGTACCAAGACAAGCCACATCTCACCAACTACCAAGCAATTTGCAGATGTCGGCGGGTCCAGAGATACGTTTTGTCGCCCGAGGGCAACACCACTGCCAATACTTGATTTACGCGCGTTGAGAGGACTGAGGGGGACGGGGGGGGGGGGGGGGGGGGCTGTGCGTGTGATATGCGGCCTGGAAAATATCCTCCGACCCCTTGTTGTGGCAGCTTCGGTACACGAGCCTGCACAGTCGACGACTCGCGAGGAGGAGTACTCCGTACACGTTGACGTGTTTCTCGGTCCCCCGCTTGGGGGTACTATATCTTAAAGCCGTCATGTTGAACCTTGACCGACGCTTTTGGCAATGAGACCCCTGGCCCTTCTCTGCAGGTGTACGGGAAAGGTGCTGAAAGCTGAATGACCCCCCGACAGTCAGCCAACATGTGCCAAGACAAAATGGTACATCACGTTTGCCAAAAAAAGAAGAAAAAAGGAAACGGAAGAAGCAAAATGATCGGGAATAGTTTTGGTTACGAGCTGCACGCCTGGCCTTTTGATATCCAAGTTTAGAAACTCCTCTAGGCGAACACGGCTGGGCGAAAAGAAGGACGTCTGTCATTGTTCGCTAGTAGCATGTATGATGCGGTAATTGGAGGAATATACGATGCGCTGGTTTGTGCAACCACCCATTCGGCCAATATTTACAGGGGATCCAAGCTCGGCTGAGGTGGCAAGCGGCAACATGCCTACCATATGCAGGAAACATCAGTAGACCTGCCAGGGTCGACGGGCTGATTTCCAGTGTTATCCTTCTGATAAACCTCCATGTTCACAACAGCGTCCAAGATGCATGCCGCCGTGGGAGGGAGGCGCGGGTGCCATGAGGGTCGCGCGCACAGCAGGCAGAGTCCGACCATGAGGCTCGCAAAACAACAGATACTCATTGGGTAAGAATATGCAGGTACATGCACTCCCTCTTTCGCTTGTACCCACGGAAATCCACCCATCCGATTACTTGGCTAGGACATCTCTCGGCCCCGGGGCTTCGCCATGCGAAAATGCAAGCCTTTGCCGCTGTGTATCGCAGGATGTCACCATTCTTGGGGTCGGATTTCTCCTAATCATGTGAAGGCGTCTCTTGCTAAACTACGAACTGGCCATAGGGGTTGGCAGAATCCTTGTCAGTTCAATATCGATCCGCAGATATGATCTTTCAACTTGCAACCACTTTTTACACTGATAACAAGGGAAAGTATTACCAGTATACTCGTCGTATGCAGGTAACCGTATGGACAGTCCAAAGCATGCGAAAAAAAATCAGGATTGAGCCACGGGTGATCTACTGATCTACAGAAACACCAACCTTATCATATTTCAGGTGTTTGCTTCCCGGAGTGACATGTCCCGGGTCTCTCGGAGATCTCCATGAGATGGACTCATCCTACGATCAGCTAGACATCCGCCGCTCACACCGTTGATCGGGTCTACGCTGTTTGCTTCCCGTATGCGCGGCGTAAACGACGGGTGTTTGTGCTTCAGTTACTTGGAGGCCCAGACGGGCCTATGAGGTCTATCACTGACAAGCGGCATTCAATCCTGAGCTCTTATCGAAGGAGAATGGGTGGGTGTCGCAAAAACCGTGTAACCTCCGTGCCTGCGCCATTCTTCGACTCGATTGCTTTACTCGTAGCCATTTCCAACCGCCAACCGCCAACCACCAACCTGTCTTTGGCCTCTGTGGTTTGCCTTACAGCCGGGGTCTGCCATTGCTACCTACCATACAACAGACATGATGGAGGGTGGCAGGGAAGCCGCATACGAGAAGACGTTTGTACCCTTCAGCCCGCCTGCCGGGGCTAGTAGCCCGTACGGCCGCCGTATGGCTACGTCCTCCCGTACGCAGGTATGGTCTTCTTCTCGTAGCCTGCGCAAGGCTGGTAATTGACATCAGGTGCTCAAACTCATCTATCTCTCGTGTTCATGTTGCTAGCCCTTTTCCTTCGTATTCCCCATCTTGATCTTGACCTTGACCTTTACTCTTTTCTCTTCCTCTTTCATCCATTATCACTATCCTTGCTCACATCTGTTCTTCCCCAGTTTCCTCATTACCCCCGTTATCCGCCACATTGGTGCCGACACACTTACACTTTTTTTTTCACACCCCCCTTTTTCTGCTGTTACCACCTCCAAGGTGCAGGCACCACTCGATCCTGACACGGTCTGCCATCTCGAAGCGTGAATCATCTTGGATAGAACCATCTTGCGTTTGAGCCATACTTCATCATGAGCAATCAAGAACGTTGCAGCAACAAGGCCTGGGGATTTCTCGCAGCCAATGTGCCCGATCCTCCCTCGTGTGTGGCAGAGTGCCGAATGCGGTTTCTTGCGGGCCTCACGTCGTTACCTGGCCATGAGACATTCGACGTGGTGTGCGAGCTTCTCTCAAACACTCGGAGCGACACGAGCCCTCTTTGGGATCTCTATTGCTGCGACTCCCAGCTATGCGGAGTGAACAACTTGGAAAGCCACGGCGAGGATCGTAAGGATACCAACTCCCAACGCTACTGGCTAGCTGGAGCTGTCAGATGTTGACTATTGTGGGCAGCCAACGTCAACTGGGTCATCAACACTTGTCAAAAGTACGAGAACCTGGCCTTGTGCCATGCCATTACCTATATCCTACGCAGAGCACTCACGCTAACACAAAGGGGTAGTAACGGGTATCACACTATCGCGGACCCCGGGCCACCAGGCAAAGCCTTTAGCTGTCGTCGCAAGACTGTCTTGGGAGACGATCCTGGTTGTGGGACGCACTCTTCAGCTACCACCACCGACACCACCACCAACTCCGTAAGCCACTTTTCTTTCACTTGATCAGTGTACTTTCTACCACAGCGTGAGAACAAGAAAGGCTAACCCAAGGTCTTAAACCTTGTCGCAGCATACGTCCATGGCAACATCCACGTACTCTTCAATACATGACCCTTCGCTAGGGGCAGAGATTGATACCCCGGGAAGAGACAATGATACCGGCGACTCAGGGGGCATCTCGACAGGTATCAAAGTCGCTATTGCCATTTGCGTCTTTGCGGCTGTCGTTCTTCTGGTGATTGCGCTCGTCATTTTTCTTCGTCGACGCCGGCGCGCAAGTCCCGTGCACAGCGATTTGCGCGACTGTATTCGCCATCCAACGCTCAACCCGCCCCAAACAGAGTCTCCCACCCCCTTGATAACACCAGCAGCAACATTCGGCGGACCCCCTTTATCCCCGCCTCTCCCACTCAAAGAGCGCAGGCTTCATCCCGTTGGGAGTAGACCCTCTTCGTCATCTACAATCGGGGGTAAACCTCCCCTCGAAGACACAGCCGGGTTCCCGGCTTCGCCGGTTTACTCGCCGACAAGAGTGACTCTGGTCCCGCGGCCAGAGCAGTCCGTCAGGTTTGCCGGATCACCGCCACTCTCACCTCTCAAGTGGTTCAGCTACGGCGATGGCAGGGGTGGCGAGGCAGGGAGCCTGCGCAGCCTCTCTAGCGTTCCGACTACCATATCGGCCGCCAGCGATGGGACAGTCACGATGAAGCGTCACAAACGGTCGCGCCACGACGTTTCCACTAGCATCCCGAGCCCCGGCCCACCTCCCACCAAGGCGCTACCCTCCACGCCGCCCAGGAGCGCGGCCGCCAGCCCGCCGACGTCGCCGCGACGGACGGGGGACATAGGGGTAGCGATAGGCGTCGTCCGGCACAACCCCTCCCGGAGCGTGACCCTGGACCCGCGCTCGAGGGACCTGTACGACCTCACCGAGGCTTACGGGGCAGACGACACTAGCGGCAGAGGACAGGAGGACGCCAGGAATCACGGGTGGAACAATAGCTGGGGCAGCCAGCACGGCGGCATCGCGCCCCTGTCTCCGAAATGGAAGAGTGGCCAAAAGGGCGGCGGCGACGACGACGACGACGGCATGCAGGGTCATGTTGTGCTGGAGGATGGCGAACTTGAAAGGCTGGCGGGGACGTATCGGTAATCCTGTGCTTGCGTTTCTTTTTCCCTTTCTTGGTTCTTTTGTTTTGGTTTACGAAGCGCACCAAAAAGGTTCATGTCGCGGGTTAGAGGGGGAGGGGAGGGGGGTGTTGTTTGGAAAAAGATGGATAGCAGGGCTATCTACTACTACTATTACCATTTACCTGGCCATTATCATAGATGTACCGTAACAATGCATGACCTGTGCACCGCCCAGGAAATCCCCGGGCCCCAAGGGGAAGAAGGCATAAAACCATACCTGCCGCTTGCGAAGTAATTAATTTTGCATGGAAAAAGAAGAAGAAGAAGAAGAAGAAGAATAAGAATAAGAAAGTCGCTGATTGCCAAGACTACTACATTAACTACGACTCTCATTTCCCCCAACCTCAAGCCGCGAACAAATCGCCTGTTTACCACCGGGACCCGTTGTACGGAGTACTTCTGTACACCGCCTGTGTGTGTATGTCAGGCCAAGGGATTGTTCGCCCTGCCAAGTTTTTTTTTCTTTTTTTATTCCCCCCCCTCCTTTCTTCCCAGTCACGATGGTGCAAAACCCGTGCACGAAAAAGGTCTGCCGTGTATATAACTACAGGCCGGCGGCAGGCAACGAACCCCCAAAAAAAAAAAGGAAAAAGAAAAAAGAAAAGGAGAGAGAGAGAGAGAAAGACTAGGAGAGACAGGGGGCTAGCTTTTCGCATCATCTTCTAAATTTAGCGAGGGGAAGCTGGTCCTCCGTTGTTCTTCTTACGAGCATGATGGATACGCAGCGACCTGGATCCATTCATGTTCGTATCAAAATAAAGTACATAGTGGTAGTAGTGGTAGTAGTGGTAGTACATTCGAACTTCATAGGGTCTATCTTTGGACAGGACCCTCTTGCCGCTTTTGTATCTGGATACTCGATGCGCCAGCGCTCTCTCCCTCTCGTGATGTGTCACTTATGAGTTTTCAGTTTATGAGTTGTCCACTTTTTCTTTCACTCATTTTTTTGCTCATCTGTCATAATCTATAGTCATTTTGCCCTATGCTCTTCGCTACATTTTCTTTATTCATATCTCATCTCCCTAAGAGGTACTCTTGCTTCGCCAAGTAGGAATTTCCTACCTCGTTCGACTTTCTGACTACTTTTCAGCATGCTACACAACTTCTGTAATCTCCGTTCCTAAGATGACGTGTTCGTAAAGGAAAGATGAAAGAAACTATTAGAGGAACAAAGGAAAGAAAGAAAATAGAAAACACACAACGCTTAACCCAGTGCGCCAAAAGGAACACCAAATAAAGAAATATGCAGGATTGTTAGTGCATAAGAGTAGTATCCAACATGTGCCCATAACCTGTTTCAACGTGGCCTCGTCGCTCTTAAACTCCCTGCCCTTTTTGTGCAAAGACAAAGTTGTGAGGAAATAGTGTGCACCATTTCCATCACCCTCTCTCTCGATGAAAGCCGGGAAAACGACTATTTTGTTTCTCATTTTCAGAGCATATCGAGGCGGGCGCTTGGCAGCGACATGGAGATGTCGCACTCAGGGAGCTTCTGCTCGGGAAAATAATCCACGAATGAGCCGTTGAGCTGCATCAGGGGATGCATAATGGAGGGCATGAAGGAAGGTGCTTGGTAGGTGGTGTACCACGTCTCCATGTCGACGGGCGGGGAGCAGGAATCCATACCCGAGTGATAGTGGCCTCCATCGACGGTGGTCTGTGGAGTTGGGTAGTCCTCCAGGTCCATAGGTGACGGTTCGTGGTACTCCATGTGTTGATGGTGATGAGAGGGTATGTAGAGCGATTCTTCTACCGGAGAGTCTTCGGTGAAAGAGCTTCCCGGCTCGGTAGATGCAAAGGAGACAGCGGACATTGTGCTGCTAGGGCTCTGATGGATGTCGTGGGCGTTGTTGGCGAAGCACACGTCTACATGGGGCCTGGCAGGGGCGCAGGTTTGGCTGCGGAAGACTTGAGACATGGAAGTGGGCATCATGGTTGCAATGGCCGGGTTGTCATGCTCAGCAATGTAGATGGGGTGCTGCTGATGCTGCTGGGTCGACGGCCAGGGGGCGGCACACGTCGTCTCGAGAGGATTATTAAGGGCCGGGGGCAGGTCCTCGGGGACGCTGGACATGTCGGTCGAAAAGCTCGTGTTATAGTCGAAGTCGAGCGATGGCGTAACGGGAGACGAGGAAAGTGACATGTACCGGGACTCGGGAGTCGGCATATGTGTCACGGGCAATGAGGATGTGGGGGCCTCTGAGGATCGGAGGACTTGCGTCCTCTGGGTCGTGTTGTAGTTATTGTTGCGCGTATTGGCCTTTCTCTGTTTTCTTGAAGCGGCTGCCGCTGACTTCTTATTGTTGCTCCTGTAGTTAGGCCTGTGAATTCGTTCAAGTTAGCGTTCTGGTCACATATCGAAAAGTAATAGGTGTGTAGATAAGGCATGTCTGTATAAATGGAGGTAAGGCAGGAAAGAATGTTCCAGCAATCGCCCAGTTGTTTGTGTGATAATTTGAAGGAGCTATTCTAGGACTATTGAGTCCCCCGCACGTCGTGTTTAGAGGAGGGAAAGAATTCGACGCGACAGTTCCTTTATAAGCAAAAAGAATAAGAAGAATAAAAAGAAGAAGAAGAAGAAAGGCAAGTAAGGGAGGAAAAGGCACACCCGTGGGTACAGGCCCCAAAAGGGGTCACGGCGGAAAAATATGGAATCCAAGCATGCAGTGTTTTGCTTTCCTTACCTTTCGGAACACTCAGGGTTTTGCCCATCCTTATGCTTTGTGCGTCGATGGCGAGACAGACTCGAGGACTAGGGAATCGTTAACACCTTTCTCGCACTTCACAAGATATAGTGAATGGAGTGGGGGAAGGCCAAAGAGAGTAACGGGGGATGAAAGGGGATAGAACTGGGGAGAGAGAGAGAGAGAAATGGAAACTCACGTCGGCAAACAGCTTACCGCAGCCCTCGGTCTCACAACAGTACGGTTTCTCGCCGGTGTGAGTGCGAAAGTGAACGGTCAGGGCGCTCTTCTGCTTAAAGGCCGAGGAGCAGTTAGAGCAGGGATAAGGGCGTTCGTTGGTGTGAATGCGGTGGTGGCGCTCGAGGTCCGACTTGCGCAAGAAGCTCTGAAAAATCGCCCATTCTTAGTGTCTTTCTTTTTACATTGCGTTCTCTTTTCCCTCCTTTCTTTCATTTCTTACCTGGTTGCAGCCTTCCCAGTTGCAGGGGTAGGATCGTCCTTCAGTCCGATGCATGATAAAAAGCCTAGTATTTAGGCTTGAGAGGGCGAAAGAGTTGGTAGGCGATTCAAAGAGACTAGCGGAGGAAGTGGAGGTTTTCTTTTTCTTCTTTTTACCCTCTTCTTATGTGGTGCGGTCGGAAAAGGTCTTCGTTTTGAGGTGATGTGTGGTCAGGGTAGTGTATGACTTCGAATGTGTTTCCACCAAGCACGTTTTTGCTCTTCTTTTTTCAACGGGGAGGCGATGACGAGAGTCGTTCAAAGATGAGATAAGCCGAGGCCAAGTAAAGGTAAGATCAGTTGAGTGGCGGAGTTCCAGATGAAGGATAGATTGAGTAACGGGGAGCGACGCTTTTTCAATATATTGGAATATCAAAAAAGGTGAAGTTGTAGTTATGTGCGTGTGTAAGAGGAGGGTTTGGTAAGAGGCCCTTTTTTTTCAAGTATGATTTTGCTTTGTGTTTGACTGTCAAGACGCAGCAGAGTACGGAAGGAGTACTGGGAGTTAAAAAAAAAAAAGTGAAGTGTTGCGGAAGGAAGAAACTTGAAACACAGGTAGCCCTAGGAAGGAGGTCAATATATTATCGGAAGGAACAAATGGCACATCATCCGTGGGCGAGGATGATACCAATGGAGGAAGACGAGGAGGGAGGGGGGGGGAGACTCACGCCCAAGACAAATGAAATGTTAACTTTTAGAGTCCAGTAATGGAAAATATAAACAACTAAAAAGAACCGAAACCAGAAATGCAACAGAGATGAGGACGCAAAAAGTTGTGCTTGAAAACGGAGAGCTTAAAACGAGCAGCTGAAATGGTTCAAAGGTTCAAAACAACCAAGTCGTAACTTGTTGTGTGCGTGTGTGCGTGTGTGTATGTGTGTGTATGCTCGCGAACTGTAAAAAAGGCGAAGAGAAGGTTGGAAGAAAGAAGAGTGATTGATTGGTAAAAAGCTGAGGAAGGGAAGAAGGAGGAGATGAAGGGTCAAGATGGTTTATAAAGAGGTATAAGTAGGTTTATCAGTGGGGGAGAAGAATAAGAAGACGTCGCCGTCTATACCAAGATTCGGAGATTTTTTCTTTGACCCTTGAACCTACTCTTCTTGGTCTTGGTCTCGAGTGGTGGTCCTGGGCAAGCTTGATGTGTGAGATGTACGGAGTAGTAGGTTAGTAGTAAGGGCACAAATACCGGCCGGTCCAGGGCCAGGACCAACAGGGGGGGAGTGGAAGTGGGAGTGGGAGTGGGAGTGGGAGTGGGCGTCGAAATACAAAAGACAGGGATGAATGGGTAAGGGGGAAAGACAACTATAGGACGGATAGAGAGACACACATGCAGAGAGAGAGATAGTGTGTGTGTGTGTGTGTGTGTGTGTATGTGCGTGAGTACCTATGTGTCTGTGTGTATGTAAGTAGTAGTACGCATGTATATATTTGCGTGGTGCGAGGTGTGTGTGTGTGTGTGTGTGTGTGTACGGAGTATGCGCGAGAGAGAAGGAGACAAGAGAGTTTTTGCCCATTGAAGAGAACCCCTGTCGCCTAGGCAGGTCTGACACTGGAGAATACCGACTCCTTCTGCCGTGTCTATGTGTGTGTATCGTACCTGTGTATGTAGTATGTAGGTATATGATAGTGTGGTACTCGACAGTGCGCAGTAATTGATAGTCAGTCGCAAGTATCTTTTTTTTGGGGGGTGAGGGGGGGTTGGTACGGTCCCTCCCCCCTCCCCCCCTCCTCCCAAGACTTCTGCAAGGAGGAAAAGGGTTTTTTTTCTCCTCTCATTCTCGAGTAACCCATCTACCTTTCCTCTCTGTTTGTCTCTGCGTTGGAAAATGCCCGAGCACACACAAAAGCGAAGAGAAAACGCTTCTGCATTACTTCATTGCGGGAAAAAATGAAGAAGAAAGAAAAACCACCACAGCTCGAGAGCCGTATTCTCCGTTACCACATAGTCCATCAATGCGGGCATTAAGGAAGCGGGTGCTATCGAATCTAGGTGCTACGTGCATACAACTACGACGTACTAACCATGTTGTGGATGCTTGACATCAGGTATATCTTTCCGGGTAATGTAACCTGGGGTGAACTCTCCAAAAATGCGGTTACCGGGATAGAGGGCATTCACATCAGTGTTACGCCACATACAATGGTGAGGGAAACGACAATGAGAGCGGTTGGGGTGCGAGGTAGCTGGGTCAGGAAGAGGGAGGAAGGGGACAGGGTAGGAAAGGAGAGGGGGGGGGCGTATCATCTACATTTCTTAGCCAGGTTCATCGTCCTCGGTAGCAAGTACATATACGGAGTAGCGCGGGCTATAACAGGGCTTTTATCCCTACTACTCGTGTACTTGTTACTTTTTACCATTGTGTGCGGAATAGTACTACTACAACATACATACGGGAACGGGGGGCGGGATCGGGTCCCACAAGCTGGTAAGCAGATCGATCCCCCTCCTCCCCCCTGTCCTCCGAAGAAACGACATGATACGTAGCAGCAGTACTCCGTAGCAGACGCCTCAATGAAAAAAACCAAGCAGCCACAGTGCGGGAGACTAGAACAGAGCAAGGGTTAGGAGGTGGAGGGCAAATATTATAAACAGACTCCCCCCGCCTCCCTCTCCTCCTGGCCCGGAAGAAATAAACACCACGACCTGCACCCGAACACAGAGCAACACAACAACAACAATGCTCTAGTAACGTGGATAAAGAGAGGGTGAAATTCCTCACCAGTACGCCCCCCAAAAAAAATACGATACGTCCTTTTTTCCTTTTTTTCCTCATTTTTATTCCCCCACATAATGTGCATTACCTCACAAATGGCAGTACATAGGACCGGCCTTGAGTTTAAGAGAGGGTCAATGTTGTGTGTGTTGTTCCTGGTAGTCGCTTAGGGTAGTATCCGGTAGTCCATATAAGTGTGAGCAGGGGTTCCGAGCGGGACAAAACAGATAGGGGAGGGGGGGTAAAGTTGCGGAAGACTGGTGAGGTGGTGTGCACTTAGGGAGGAAGGGGGGGGTGGGTATGGAAACGTCGGAGGAAACAAGATTTCGCAAGCGAAGTACATACGTAGTTGAGAGAGAAGCAGAGTGCACCATACTATGTAGCAAAGTAAAAGCAAACTTGTCGGTCGATGCAAGTGTTGTTAGTACATACATGGTGTGGACTAGCTCGTGTGGAAACCTGCAGGGCAAAGGCTTGACTAACTGTTAGCTAGCACGGGTTTCCTCTCCTCCCCCACCCCCCTGTCATGGGCCCGAGTGGTGGCCACTGCATTCGGGTGAGTGAGAGAGAGAGAGAGAAGAAGAGGAGGAGGAGCAGAAGGAGGACGGACAGGTGGAGGAGACGGGAACAGTAATACTCTCCGGATGATCTTCCGTCTTGCTATCATGGAGAAGCTTGAATAAGGGGGGTGTTTTTTCTTCGCTTTTTATCGTTGCTTGAATATGACATGGAATTGAAATTGAGTGAGAGAGGAAGTGAGTGAGAGTAACATACATACACACAGCGTACGGAGTACTCCGTACACTCACTACCCACGCTCTCTGTCTTTCTTCCATTCTTCCAACGTGAGTGTGCGCGTGGGAGCAAGAAACATGGGGCCAATTAAGCCGAGTAAGACAACACCTAACCAAGGTCAAGCCGGTCAAGGACCTTGGATGTCCTCGGTTACAGCCGTCTTTCTCAACTCACTCACCGCAAAATCGTGGAAAGACTGTTATACCTACCTACTACCTTCCGCAAGTGTGATGGGGTAACAGGAGGGGGGAAGAAAAAAAAACTAAAGTAAGCGGGAGACATTGGCAAGTCAAATCTGCACGAGGTGCTTCCGTAGATGGGCGCGGCGAGATTCGTGGTAGCATCGCTCGCTCACTCCCGGCACATCAATTGCAGGGGGGGGGGGGGGGGGGGACACAACCACAACCACCACCACTCCAAAAATAACACTCAAAATTCGGATGCTAGCATTTTTCTCTTCGTTTCGCGGGCCTGTCTATTTGGCGACATGGAAAGAATAGGCAGACATTACGATGTGGTTTATTCTATTTTTCTATTTTTCTTTTCGATTCTTTCTTGATTCGATACTAAACCCTGGCCGTTAAGACAAACCACGCTTTTTCTTTTGCACCAGGCTTCTCGATGCGGCTGTAATTAATCCAGGCATTAATAACAGCTTGATTTAAGATTCGCCAAAGGGGTCAAGCCGACGCCGCATCGGCGTCTCCAGCAGACTGCTGCATCGGATGTAGGGATGAGTAGGACGGGGGAGGGGGAGTGTGCGAGATGAGGCTGGATTCGCTCTGGCCTGGCACCCATGCATCTATAATGTAGAGCAAAACCCGGACTCGTGGAAACCGACGAGACTGGTCACCACCGTCCGGACCGGGGCCAGCCCGAACTCGCATAACCAAGACCCGGACTCGCGGGTTATAGCCCAAAATCTTTGTACAGTATCCAACATGACAAGTTCATTGGGCATCGTAGATATTCTAGCGACTGTTACACGGAACAGCAACAAAAAAAAACACCCGATACACGGAAGCGAACTGCATGGTTGGCTACCCCCCTCCCCATAAGTCTCACAAGCCGTTTCTTCCCAAAACACCATGGGGGATCCTGGTAATGCGTACTCCGTAGAGGGATAACGACTACGAGTGGCTGACATCGATTGGCAACACAAAGCCGTTTTTTTTTCTTACAGCCCGTGTGGGTGGTCTCAGCCTCTCTTTCTCCCATCCTTTCTCTCTTCTTTTTTTCTCTCTCTTGAGACCCGTTCCTTTTTGCCAGCTCATCAATCATGTGGCAAGACGGGACTAACGAACCTGTCTTAAACCCTGTTCCTTGCCCTTTCTCCGTGGAGAGGACGAGAGAGAGAGAGAGAGGAGATGGAGACAGCATGGACCTCATCGGCCGCTGTTACGACTCATGTGGCTTGATCCGCAGGTAACACACCGATCATCTGTCAAGAACTACCAACTGTCTGTGGCTTTCCGGAGAGGGGTGGAGAGAGCGAAAGAGCTAGAAACATCGATGCAGTTTTTTTCCTTCTCCCGTACTCCGTATACTAACATGAATATTATACACCCAGACAAGGATTGGACTTACCTGCTCGTCGGTTTTTTTTTAGGCAGCAGAAATGAGCTGAGGAATGTACGAGAGAGAGAGAGAGACCCAGCTGCGCAATGTGGTGTTCTTGGCGACCATCAGCTGCGTTGATACCACGACTACTAGACACTCAGCTACTCCGACTGGCTTCTTACTTTCGGACAAAATCTTCCGAGTGTAAACTCTACAGCTTATAATCATACAGCAAGGGAATGCCTTCCCTGAAATCTCAGCTCGACTGTTGCTTCCTTGCTGGTTCCTTCCCATGGCTCATTGTTCTCTCAGCATCATTCGTTCATCATCCTTCCTGTGCCGCTGCCGTAATTAATTCAACTGCACCAACAAGAAAAGTACTCCGTAGGGGGGGGGGGGGGGGATGCAGTGTAACGTCCGCCTTCTTTGCGATTTCGTTGGTCACTTCATGTTTCCAACAACCCGGTAGGCTGGGGCCGGTAGTCATAATTCAACGTAGATATAGGGACCCGGCTTGGGCTGTTCGCCTGCCACCACCACCCTGTCACCCTGTATACCGCTCGTCCTGCAATCCGTATACGGTATAACACGCGCAAAACGATACAAGTACGTACTCTGTACTCCGTATAGACGTACTATTACACTCTGCAGTCGTGGGTAAACCATTCCGCCCAGCCAAATGCCACCACCTCACGCCGGTAATCACTATGCTGATGTTCGTAGCAATTAGCATGCTATGATACAACTCTCTCTCGGCTCACTCCAAGAACCAAAATAACCTTAATTCATAGCCAATACTAAAAGTCAGAAAACGGCGTACAAAAAAAGGAAGAAGAAAGAAGAAGGATATGACAAAAACGTCACCCTGATGCTTGGCACCAAAGAAAAACAAAAGAAATACCATGCCTTTTTTTTTCTCCCACATCTTTCCCCCTCTCCCTACCCCTACCTACCACTTCCACCAACCCCCCCCCCCCCCCCCCCCATGCATCCATCCTCTTTACCAAGATTGTCCAAACCTAGAAATCCGATCCGATTGCTCTAGGTACTTCTCCTCCCCCCTCCCTCGCAGATCGAGAGCATGCACTTCGGAAACTAAGAATGAATAGGGATCAAAAGATGATAGATGACCTGTTTTTCTTTTTCTTACAATTTCTACTAGGTATAGTATTCCCATATCTGTATGCACCTTTTAGCTGTTCAGGGTTTGGGAACCAAACAAACAAAGGAAAATCATACGTGTAATAAATGATGAATGGGTTTTATAAAACTGGTTCCGGCTGCAAAGCTGCAACGCTGCAAAGCTGAAAAGAAGAGGGCGTTGGTTGGTGGGGGGTAGTAATAATTGGAGGGTATCAACCATCAACTACGTAGGTAGTAGTCCATACCTACACCCCCCCTCCCCCCTTCACACACACACACACACAGGTTTTGTTCTCGATGTTTTGAACCTGACCACACCACGCCCCACAAACCTGTCTCAGCTGGTAGGGGTCCAGAACCTGATCAAAGTCAATTCTTTCCCCTGCTACCATACTCCCGTACTCTCTCTCTCTCTCTCTCTCTCTCTCTCTCTCCCTCCCCCTCTCCCTCTCCCTCTCCCGTATGTGTTCGATTTTTATCTCCGGTCTATACGGAGGCCAGGGCCGCAGCACTACATCCCGGGCAATCCTTTATTTAGCAGAGAGAAAAATAGAAAAATGAGGAAGGGAGGTGGTGTAGTACCAAGAAAAGGTTACAATTATGGGATAAAGAAGATTTATTATTATTATTACTATCAAAAAAAGACGTTTTGGGCATGTTTCTTTGGGGGTTCTTTTTTTTTTCTTGTTCCCGGGATTGTTCGATCTGGCACCAAGGACCTGGAAAAGCAATCTTTGAGAATCTAAATAAAGCATTGACCTACTACTGGGTATAATGACCACACGCAGATCCCCTCCCCCCCCCCCCCATGCCCCCTTCCTAGTCAACACGATTGGAACAGAATACGACCGGGAATAATAAATAACACGACCGGAGCTGAAAGTGGGAAAAAAGATTTAGAAAAACAAGGAAAAGGAGAATATCCTCTCAAGACATACATACGTACTACGCACAATCCTTGGCATAAATTAGTGATGATGGTGGCCGGTGGTAGCGGTAGTGGTGAGTGGTGGTGGTGTGTGCCTCGTCATCTCGAAAAATGAGATGGGATGAAATTTGCGTGCCAAAAGGAGGAGCTGCGAAGATTTTCGGGAAGGCGAAAAACAACAAAAAAGAGCCTCTCTATCTTTAGGTCCTAGTAGTGGAATCTGCAGCCAATAACATGTAGTGTGTGTGTTGGCGTGTCTGGGTACGCACTCCGCCAACACCTTTCAGCGTCGTCTCGTCTCTCTTTTTGCCATGGTTTTCCGGTGCCCCGGGGAAGAAAATAGACCACTAAAACTACGAGCAAGCTCGGTCCAACGGTATCAGACTAGGTATAACACTACTACCGCTACTAAAAAAACGACGTCTCACCTGTGAGGAGAGAAGGACAAGGAAAAACCACACCAACAAGCGGTCCTCTTTTCCCCATCCCTCCGCGTGCTTCCCTTCAATGACATATGGCCTGAACGTGTCGCCCTCGTGTCTAAGCACTTATCAGTGCTTAGCAAAACCGGGAGCCTTGGCTACTATCGCTCTACCGTACTCCGTACTTCCCTGCTGATAGATATCTTCTCCGCTCATGGACGTGCTCACATGCCTTCCGAGTGACATGTTAAGGCGCCCACATTGTGTCTCGAAGGCGTTGTATCACCCGCGTCGAACGACAACCGTTGCGCGCATGCTTTCTTTCCTTCTCCTCCTTCCCACTAGAGCGCAAGCAAGTAAGCAGGTGACCACTCCTACTACCGGTAACACGAACGGGCGATGAATTAGTAGTAATAGTAGTAGTACCAGAGAAGCTGTGGCCGAGGAGCCGCATACTATAGTACTACTGTCGCTACTCCTACCATCCTACCATCGCCACTTGCTACTGCGTATTAATGCTGCTGCTACTGCCACTGCTAGTCGTCGTCCTCCTCGGCGTTATTATTCGGTCCCTACCATCATCGCAGATAGCAAGCCGCTACTACTACCGCTGCTAATCATCTTCCTAGTACTCCTCCGCCGCCGGGTAAGTGCGAGCATACATGCGTTAGACACCGGACTCTCCCCATCTTAATCCCGCCCGGACGCCTGCTGCTGCTCAACGAAACCCCATTACGATATACGCACCTTGGGATACCTCTTGGATCGCAGGCTACGTACGTACACGTACATGTACATGCGTAGTGCGCACACCAAGTAGTCGTGTGCGTGTGCACACTTGACCAACACCCCCTCCCCCCTGATGCGGCCACATGACATGCGGCCTAGTATCCCCCCCCTCGAATACATCTAATGACGATTAATCACCTGCCGTAGCGTAAGGAAAGCATTCATTACACCTACATACAAGGAGCAGAGCCCTCCCCCACCATCTCCTGAAGCCTTGTCCGCGCGAGCGCGCCTTGCTCGTTTCGGGTGGTGGGCTGGAGTAAATGCACGTATCAAGTCCGAACCATGCAAAATCTAGAAAAGGGCGACAAGAACCAAAAAGCTGATATGTGACAGAAGCTTCTCTGGATTATTAGTCTTGGTTTTATACTAGATTGAGCGGTGCCTGCTCTCCCTTCGCACACAGCAGCAGCAGCAGCAGTAGTAGTACTTAGTAATGTTCCACTGTTCCGGGAGTGGTACATCTTTGTGTGGTGAAGAACGAAATTGTGCGCGAGCGAGGTCTAGAAAGCCCTCGTCGTATTGGCAAAGTGTCGAGGAAGGTGGCGTGTATTACGTGGCTCTTTCCCTCGTTGCCGGGTCGTCCAGGTTAGTCATCCCCCTTCCAAGGCTGTCAGGGCTATCGTGGCTTGTCAGGGCTTCCCCAATCTGTCTCTCCAACATTTAGCTCCTCCCCTTTTTTTCATTCCATTTCTTTTTCAAAAACCCTATTCGACTCCTCAACCTTTTCTTCATAAAGCCCTCCCACCCCCTCACCCCGATTCGTAAGACAATGTCCTACACTTGTATGCGATGAGGTGCAGCAAGGCTTTCCGCACGCTCTGTCTCAGCCGCAGGTCCCCAGTCCCCACCGTCCAAGACCGCCAGTAACGTTCATCACCATTCACATCCACAAAGAGATAAGTACTACTAGTAGTAGTACGCAGTAGTTGTACGTAGTCCCGACAAGCTTCCAAGCCGGTGGAGTTTTTCTCCGTCTCTCCGAAGGACCAAGATCGTAAAAGGGAAGACTCGTAGCTTTGCGCACCTCCTCACCCCGCAACAACGATAAACGGCCAGGGGTAGGTTGCGTTAGCCTTTTTTTCTCATGTATGTGTACTCTGTACGGAATACACGTTATCCGTTGTTTTTTTTCAACCTCACTAGTCTCTTAGGTCTTGCTAGCTTCCGGTCGGAATCACCTTCCGGTGGCTTTCATAAGGGTTCGGTAAGACCACCACGAAACGGCGGCGAGGCTATGATAGGACCATGCTGCGGTTCTAGCGGGAACTAATGGGGCTCGCGGCGCACCCAAACTTCTTCAGAGTACGGAGTACATAGTATGTACGACTTGAGAGAAATCCGGGACCTGAGTCCACATTACTGTGCCTCGTTTTCGCGCATACTTCGTATGTTTCGTATTGGTTTGGTAGTCGTAATACGCACAGTCTCGTGGAGTGAGGCTGTTTCCGATGCTTTTCCGGTAGTAGGACTGTTTACGCCTCATTTATTTGACTTCAGTGGGGTAAGTGCGCGGTGTGCAAAGTAGTTCCTTTCAATGCGTGATGCTACTGCTTGTACGGAGTACGGAGTAGCAAGAGGGTAAAAGAGGGGTTGACCTGATAGCCGCATGGGATATCCAGGGAGTGGCCAAGGCGTAAGAACCGTTCCTCTGACTGGGAAACGATCGTTGGCGCTACTCTTAGAAGAACACTTGTGCGCCCAGGGAAAATAACCCCATTCCCGATCACCCTCCTCTCCTATTTCCTATGGCATATCATATTTGAATTCGAGAGCCAGAACAAGAGGAGGAGGTAAAAGGTGTGAGTGGGCTGGCCATCATGCTATAACAGATCTTGCACAGAAATGCGCATCATGCAGTCAATCGTGCTTTTTGCTGGATCCTCGAAACCCAGCCTTGTTGCAAGGACCGGGATGGAAGGAGGGGGTTGAAGGAGGGGATGCGAGATGAGAAAACTAGACATGATATGTGTGTTGCTGACCCTGCCCAGAAATACGGAGTACACTGCGTAGCGTCCATATGCTGTCGGGCATTTTTCACACCTTATCATACAGAGTACTAGCACTAGTACTGCTAGTAGTAGTACTTATTGCCTATTCTGATACCCCTGTAGCGCTACCAGGACAGGGGGCAAAGAGTGGAGCAGGAAGAGCGGAGAGAGCCTCATCCATGAGATGCCGTAGGGTAATGGTATCATTTTCGAATGGGTACTCCATAATGCGTACCCCGAACCGAATACCGAATAGGTAGTATGCCTATTCATCGTCAGAGCCTCGACCACACTCTCTCTACTCCGTACTCCATAGATCTCCTTCTATCTGCAGGTCTATCCATCTGCGGCCAAGTGGCCTGTTTGCGCGCATATATTGCTTGATGTGCAACGCACATAGGCCCTACTTGGTACCTCGCACTCCGTACGGAGTACTATACGTACAGATCATGAACGTGTGGAAGTTAGCCGGCGCTGCTAGCTTCATCTGTAGACGTTTTTTTTTTCCTTCTGTGTGATGGGGCAAATTGTTTGAGCCTTGTCTCGCCCCGCGCGGCTGTAGTTTCATGTACGCTGTACGGGAAGAAGGTAATGACCGGCATGAAATGGAAGAGAGGGAGGAGGGACACCAAAGCCTTGTGTACATGAAGTATTGAAAGAAAGAAAAGAAACGTTAAAAAACAGAATAGAACAGAATCGTAGACGTACTGATAAGTCTTGAAATTTTATAGTGGGCTTTTTGTGTTTTTTTCGACATCGTCAGGTTCTTGTCCTTACAAGAGTATCTAGCCTCTTTCCAACGTACTAGTTTTCTTATCAGAAAAACCAGAACCACAAACAAGAGATGGCACGCAATTGCATTGAAGAACCAGGACTGCCGGTAGGGTAGTGCGGCCGGGCGTACGGAGTAAGGTGCCTACTGCAGCAGCATCTCCTCCAAATAAGAGGTCTAGCAGTGCTACAGTAGATTCCCCATAGTAGTTGGTCGGGTAGTCAATAGTAACGTAGTCAGCATGGTAATACGACGGCCTAGGGTAGTGGAAATGCGTACCTACTCCGTAACAGTATGCAAGCGTCTCTGCCGCCCTGCCTAGTATCACTATTGTAACAAGAACCGTTCCCCCTCCTCTCCACCCTGTGCAGGTTGCATCAGACTCTCTGGCCTTCGCGGTAGTTCTTGGCCTAGGTTTGCGTGTTGGCTCGTGTAGAATTCGTTTAGCCGTTCCAAGCGCCAGGTGGCCTTGACCGAGCGCAATCAGAGAGAAACGATATGCTGGTTCCTCTTTCTGACTTGGGAAAAGACGAAGTATGCGAGGACGCACGCGTGTGCATACAAAGGGCCGGTGGCGAGACCATGACTAGGGGGGGGGGGAGCAATCGTGAGCTACGGAGATACTAGCCAGCTAGTTAGCTTTTCGCAAGGGGCAAGTCCCAGGGCCTTCGGGCGGATCATTCCGCGCCACGGGAACTAAAGGGCGTCCATGCGATTTCAATGGAGAGAGAGAGAGCGAGAGCCCTTTGTCTCGACCTCTGCTGCTAGCAGTACTAGAGCTCGGAGGGGAGCTTGGTTCGTACCATGGCCCGCGTCTAGCTCGAGAGACGGCGGCGACGACGGCGGCGGGGACGGGCGGAGAGAAAACGTCTCTTAAAGGGAACGAAAGTGAAGTGCATCACTAGGCAGTCCGTCCGCGTAAAATGGAGAGGAGAGGAAGAAGAAAAAGAACGAGGCTGGATTGTCAATGGGCCGAGTGGGAAGTTGCACTTAATTTTTCTATCTACTATGCATGGGTGTGCGTGCACCAGGAAAATGACAAGTCAACTCATTCGCAGGCAAGGAGCGATCGGCACCCGGGGGAAAGGCAAGTGCGCGGCGGAGCGACGCAGAGCTCCAGCAGTGGAGGCCTAGCAACCAGCAGTCCAGCAACCAGCAACCAACAACCAGAGAACCAACAGACAGCATTGAAGATGTGCCCCATTACGGTCCCAACCCCTCGGAGCCATCATCCAGCTTCGTGGCCTCGAGAGAGCTTCCGTAACCCGGTAATCATTTTGCTAAATGCTACGTCCGTACGTATGGTCATCACGCCAGAGGCCAAAAAACTGGAAAATTGGAAAAAGAAGTACGCCCCTTGCTTTGCCTGCCGGTCGATTGTTATCTAAGCCGTGATACTCCGTAACCATTGGTCAAAATGCCAATCTTCCCCTCCCCTCGCCCCCACCACCAATCGCGTGACAGGCCTCGAAAAGGAAAACGAGGCCACTGCGGGTACAAGTGCTCCGTACAGCTTTGCTACTACTACAAAGTACTAGTACTAGTTGTACCCCGTACTCCGTATTGTGTTCTGTGTACGGAGTACTCATACGATGTACATACAGATCCGACGTCTGCCTAAGTAAGCGATCAAAAGAGGGGAAGGGTGGAAAAGGGGAGGGGCGAATCTAAGACATGATCACAACACCAGAGCATGGTTTATTATCCAATCAGAAAAGGGTCATGCATGAGCAACTTACTCACAGTAGCATAAACACCAAGGTCTGAGGAACGCTCTGCAGAAGTTGCTAGTTGCATGCCTAGTTGCAGTATCTTCTGCTTCTTGTTCCTCTTCCTCTCTTGCGTGGTCATCGCGGGGAAGGGGGGTGATTCGAAAACCTTGCATAAGGGCCCGTTGGCATTGTGTACTTCGTCGATGCCGATGTACGTGGTTGGTCACTTGCTGCTGCTGGTAGGCTGCCCTGTATCATGTCCCCTCTGGATGCAGTCAATCTTCAGCTCCTCATGGTTCTTTATGTGCATTGCCTGCCGAGTGATAGAGGTCGCGCAGCAGGAACAGAAGTGTTGCGCTAATGCCGCCGGGATGAGTGTGTGTCATGTATGTGTGTACTCTGTACTGCACATCCACTGTCCATGGATTCCGATCCAAGTGAAGGCTCTCAAAGCAGACTACGGAGTACGGAACATTAATATTGCTCAACTACGGAGTATTACTAGACCCTAAATCACTAGTAAGCACAGCTTCGAGGCCGAAAAGAGAAATAAACAAAACCAAAGCCGGGCAAGACGAAGATGGCGAGTCTCGCTAATGTGGCCTTCATATTAACCTCAGGAAACGAGATGTGAGGAAGCGAAGAAGGGGGAAAAAAGAAACAGAAACACTACTTCAGAATAAAACAGAAAAAAGTCCTAATCTTCCACGTGCTAGGGTGTTTATTGGTTTAGGACAGTTCAGCGTTTTGATTTTCTGATTATTATCTACTCTGTGCTGAGCGTATGAGGTACTACTACTACTACTACTACTACTACTACTACTACTACTACTACTACTACCAGTAGTAGTACTCCGTACGGAGTATTCAATAAACGTTTCCAGTCCAAGCTGCTGCCCCATGCATAATACTATGCACATACAACCCCGTGGGCCGTACACCCTCAGCTATAGCATGTTGCCTCCCGGCAGGCAACCAGCAGATCCCTGATTGGGCCACCGGTGTGCCCGCCCACCGGGGTGTCAAGGGTCAGAAAGTAATCATGTTGCAGTAGGGCCTGTTGCGTACATTATACGGAGTACGCCATGCGGGCTGCATTGGGTGGCAGGAGTAGTGTGAAATAATAATCGCAACACTGGAGCCCTACCCTCCCTCCCTAAATATCCCAAGTCTTTCCCCCGGTTCGTATCTGCACCTGTATCACTTGTCCTGTTGCTTTGTTACTTTTTTTTGTGTTAACCGTGGTCCACGGCTACGTAGTATTCGGTTCAGATGCATGCATACTACAATTTTGCGCCGGTACTGTGCAATAGCATCTTGGTACTCGTTGATGGGATCGGGCTTTGGGTTTCACCAAGAAGGATGTTTAATCAATGGCTCACCTTGACACTTGGGTGGGAAACAACAACCCTACACCCACACACACGCACAAAAAGGAGAACAGAAAATCCGCTTAATGGTGTCATCCTGCAGCTTTTGCATGTCACTAACAGCCTTGAAGAGGCGGGGGGGGGGGGGGGGGGGGGGTCGCCTTCACGACTCATTCCATAATAATGTTTGACACACAAATGATACATCATAGATCTTTGATTTTGGTGATGTCAGGTTGATGTAATATGTAATTGCTATTACCCAACATACATACGTTATGCCCCAAGTATCGAGATTCTCCGGAAGTTATCCAAGCAAAGCAGAGAGAGAAATAGCAGTGCAGCGAGTCCGACTTCTCTCAAAGTGCCCACACGGCCTCCTTGGTAGTCTGGGCAAGCAAGCGATGAATTCCCAACCCAGTCTCAAAGGTAGCATACCCCCGCTCCTCCCCGCGCGCAAAGGCCTCGTATGCTCTAGAAATATTAACCGCGGGTCCGTCCAGGCCCTCGATAGAGGCCGGCTCCTCCGCCGCCGGCTGCAGCAGGCTGACCTCTTGTGCCGCCTCATCGCCCCACTTCCTAACCTTGAGGGTTGAGCCGCCGCTACCGGTTTGGACGAAACCCACGGGCGAAGTGAGCTCCATCTCACCCTCGGTGCCGGAGATGAGCCAGCGGAACCCCACACCATCGACGGGTGTACCGGCCGAACATCGAAGGTGCACAGTAGCCGCGGCGCCCGAGGTGAGCACACCCTGGAGGAGCATTGTGTCTGGGGCCGTAACTGGGTAGTCAGTTCGGCTGGGCCGCATGGTGGCGTCGAGAAGCGTCGTTGTCTTGGTCTGCGTCTTGTAGACGGACTTAACTGTGGCAAAGTCGCCAAGCGCGCGGGAGAAGGCACCCAAGACTGTCCCACATGTCAGAAAAGCAAAGGGAAAAAAGGTTAAGTGCATGATTTGAACAACATTTACTCAGCCATCTTGCAAGAAAAAGAAATAATTCAATGTGGGTGACTTACAGTGACCAAGCTGAATCCTGATGCGATTCGCCCCGCCATCGATGTCCAGAAACATGGCCGCAGACTCGGGCCACCCCGCGGCGACACTGATGGGAGATGTCCCCAACACAGCCACAGACACCACCTCACCAACAGCTCCTTCTCTCACCAGCCGACCGAGTTTTGCGTATGTTGCATCGGAGTAGGCCTGCGTACCACACATTGTCCTCACCCCCTTCTTCTGTGCCAACTGCGCCAGCTCCTCGCAACCAGCAAGATCACGCGCGAGTGGAAACTCGACCATGACATCCTTACCTGCCTCGATGGCAGGCTTCGCTAACTGAACATGCTTGTCCACGTGAACAGCAACGATGACGAGGTCGACGGCCGGGTCCGCGGCCAGGTCTTCGGCAGAGCCATATGCCTTCACAGCCTGAGGGTCGAGTCCGTGAGCGCGTATCGACCTCGAAGCTGACTCAACCGTCGAATTGCATATGGCTACAACGTCATAGGCCGGGGAGGCTACGAGGGCGTGGAGATGATGGATACCCCATTCGCCCGTCTTGTAGGTATTGCTGAGCTCCTGGCCAACACCGATGATTCCAACCTTGATCGGTGCCATTTCTGTTTGTTGATTGTGACTTTGTAGAAGATCTTTTGAGTGGTGGTATAAAAGGAAGACTGTGAAGCAAGAGATGGCATTTATGACTAGGAATGTCAGCAGTCTTTATAGCATCTTGCCATCACCCCTTTACACAACCTCTTTCACTTACTCCGGACCACTACTCAAACAATCTCCGCTATACAGCCCTCGATTGTACAGCTGAAGGCTTCATTGACACCCGCTTCTTTGTCACTACATGCCGGCGGAACTCCGTTGCTGCTTACCAACACCTGCGGGAACTCTGGCCAACTCCGCCTGAGCCAATGTCGCGTCATCATGATCGATGTGTCAAGATAGCGTTACAGAGATACTAGGCAAGAGCGAAAAGCAAAGGGGAAGAAAAAGAGCTGAATAATTCATGACCATCCGACACTTGATGCCCGCTCTGCCTCCTTCGCTCCTTCCACCGGAGTTCCGTCTTCAGACCCACTCGAACTCCGGGCTCCAATTCCCCTTGATAGAAAAAGAGCGAACTCGTGGAAGGAACCATTAGCAGCTAATGCTATGATGCTACCCCTAGCTCTACAGGTCTCTTTTTGTCACACCCCTGAACCCCAACAGGTTCCACTCTTACTCCGGCCAACCGTGAACCGTCCCCCAACGTCAGGTCCTTTCCAAGTTTCCATCTCCATCTTTCCCACTTCCTATCACTCTTAATCACAGTAACAGGCGGAAGTGCAGCTTTTAAACGAAAATGCCCATATCCCGCAAGAAATCATGTGTCCGCTGCAGGGAAGCCAAGGCTCGGTGTAACCAGGCCCACCCGTTGTGCTCCCGCTGCGCCGACCGGGGCTTTCGGTGCGTCTATGAGAATGGCGTGCGCGCATCACCGTACTACCCTTTTACACCCAGCACCTCTGCCAGTATTCATTTGCAACAGCAACGACAGCAGCAGCAGCCCAACCTCGCCCTGCCTGGTGGTGATGGCAGTGAAGTTGGTTTGGCTAGCCTGATGGGTGGGATGCTTCCCGACTTCGAAGACGAGACCAGCGTGTTTTGGCCTTCTGAATCCATCGATAATACAACTTCACTGTTCGACTTTGAAAAGGAAATTCCATTGTCTTCTGCCACGAATTTTATGAATATGAAAACATCTGATCAGATTCAAATTCAAGGTAGCTATGACCAGCAGGCAACTCCGGTCAGCAGCAACAGCAGCAGCGATACTGCCGCTACTATCATCAACAACCCACTACAACAGTCAACAGTATCCTCCCCCCTTACTGACCACCCTAGCGCTGGCCCTATTCAGCACCATCCCCGGGCTCCCCTGAACCGGCGGCCAATTCTCAAGCACTGTACCCTCACCAACATCTTAATCGGCCAAATGACGAGCTACCCGCGTATGCTCGTAGAGGGAGAGACTCTCCCACCCTTTGTCCATCCGCCCTGCCACTACGGTGCCCTAGAACACATGGCACCGGAATGTGGTGAGAGCGGCCGTCATCGGTGCTTACCCGAAGACCTATCCGTATGCGCCGGTCTCGTCGGCATGTTTTACGCCCGCACTGAAGCCAACGCACGCTTCGTCTGGGATAGCATATATGCCGAGGCAAGAAAGCTGCGCGATGCTGTATGTGTTGTCTATCCATTTTTTTCAGCCTCCCCTTTCTCTACCCCTCTTTACTTAATCAGACGACACCTAATGAACTACCTTGTATCTAGTTTCACGGCTGGGACAAGGAGCGGCAGCTCTCTGCTCTGCAAGCTGCCACAATTTACATGCTTCTGCAGGCTGATGATGCCGAGACAGCAGAGAAGAATGGGGCAGCTGAGCTCCTCGCCTGCGTAACCGTAAGCGATACACTTTTCCGCGAACCCTTTCCGCGAGAGTTTAGTCAAGTCAGACGCTGACGATGCAATATTTAGGAGATTGCCTGGAACATGGCCGCGGCGCACACCTGGGAGTCGGAGATACCTCAAAGACGTCCTGATCGCGGGCCCTGGATTTACAACGAAAGTCTCCTGCGGTAAGAGATGCGCGGTCCCCTTTGTCATTTACCCTAGCTGTCTCCTTCTCCTACATTGCACTTCATAACGATTACTCCATACACTAGGGTCAGATAATAGTCAAGATTCCAGACTAACACGAGCCTCGAAACAGTATTACTGTCATGTTGGGTATCATCGAGCTCCTCATGACGGGCCTCTCCCTCCCGCCACCACGCAATAACCCCTATCCGCCGGGTAGCCACGACACCCAGGACCCCTGCCGGGGATTCGCAAGTTTCCACCTACCATGTCACCGCGACCTCTGGCAGGCCCGGACGACGCGCGCCTGGCGGGCTGCACACGCCCGCCACCTCAGCTCAAGACGGACGGGCAGGGTCCTCACCATTGGCGACTTGGTCGAATGCGACATCGGCGGCGGACTAGGCGATTGGAGGGGCGGCGGGGACGTGGTGCACGACGTGGTGCGGTGGTGCGAAGGTCTGGATGCCCTGGGTACACTGGTCTGGATGATCGTGCCGTTCCAAAAGTGGAGGAGGGGTGGCGGCGGTGAGGGATGCGGCGGTGGCGAGGGCGCAGCTCAGGTTTGGTGATGTTTCCTTACCCCGCTTCGCTTGTGGGTTGAGAGATGTATAAGAACCCTGCCCAATCATTGCTAACATCTTTGATGTATGTACGGAGTACAACTACTACATCTGCCATGGCGATGTTTCTAAGCCACGCGGCCGGGAAGTAATAAAAAGTGGCTGGGCGGCTGACAAGGAAAAGGAATGTCTCGAATATCCGACCGGATCTGGGAGGTGACAACGAATAAGGATCCTGCGGCAGACCGTTATGGTGTTATTGGTGTAACGCATCTTCAGGCCTAATGACAGTTCGCTCCTTAAAATCTGCCTGACAGATGGGAGGCAGGACGGGGGTAATCAATAGCTGACTACCCTCCTAATTGTTTAACAGTTTGTTTAAACGGTTTCTTTGATTCATGTCTCATCAAGGCACGAGGCGTCTTCCTTTCGCGCTAACACTTTGATATTATAGAGTATGACCTGGCAAGCGAAAGGACGAGGACGAGGAGCAGGGCGCAATAACAACAAAAGGCCTCCCTTTTTTTTTCGTACGGAGTACTCAGTACTTGGGGAAAAGACTAACAAGCATCGCTATTCCCAGTTTACCGGGAACGCTACGCGATATGCAGGTAAATACATACATAGTAACAGGGGGAAAAAGGACAAAAGCTTCCGGAAGATGAGACAGGGGAAGAGGAAGACGTTGGACCAATCAGCAACGTTCACCCCCCCCTATCCCACTCCCACTGCTCACTTTCATAGTTGAATGCTAGGCGTACATCTTGGAACCTGGCTTTTCCGATAAGCTGAATCCACCACGAATACCACCATCACTCCCAATCAAAGTCCAATACATACAAACACACGGGTACGGAGTACTCCGTACGAGTCTGTTTTTTTCCCCACCATTGAGAACAACATCCAGCACAACATTCAGCTAATTACAGGCATGAGAAGGTGTCTCGCCTTTTCTTTCTGCTGCTCCTATCCCTCTTTAATTGTAACCCGGACCAAGTTTCTATCTTCATCCTACCGATTATACTCTTTCCTCTCTCCTCTCCCTCCCCGCCCGCAAGCATTATTGGAGCCATACACACATCATACTACACGCCCCATTAAGGTTATAAAATAGGTGCGGCTGAGAAGAGAGGGTCCCCCTCCCCCACCTCTCCCCCCCCCAAATCTGAGACATGAAACTTGGGGAGCAAAATACGTACATAGTACTTTTCAACGCCCCCTCTAGCTTTTCTATACAAGAGGACGGGCATAACAAGAGAAGACGGGAGTCAAGCCAGAGTCTCTGCGCCGGCTTTGCAAGATTTCCCCATCCTCCCGAAGCCTAAACAGTGGGAAACCGTCCGTATTACCTACTATGTAGGTTGCTGTGTACGGAGTGACCCTCAGCTCCCCTTTCCCCAGCCGCCTTTTGCAAGAGGTACAGGTTGTGTGAGCGCTGACCACATGGTATAACACGCCTCACCGCGCGCGAGAGGAAGACCCGTGTCTCGGAAAGGAGCGGCAGCGTTTTTTTTCTTCCTTCTTCATCCGTCTCCATCTTCTTTTTCCATCTGTTCTCGTCTCGGGCTCGAAGCCGCCAGACATGGAACCACTACCTCCTCCTACTCCTCCTTCTCCTCCCAAGTGCGTATGCATGCATGTATGTATGTATGTACGTATGTGTGCATGTACGGAATATGCAATGCCCCCTTGCCGACCAATCTACCCGCATATATACTCCGTACTTCCGATGTCCTTTGCAGATCTTGACTGAAACCCGATACGGATGCATCTTCCGTGTGCAAAGAAGATGTATGTTGGTACGGAGTGTGTATGTATGTATGTATGTATGTACATGCAAGAATGAGGCACGAAAGAAACGGTGGGTCAAATTCTTTTTTTCTTTCTTTCTTTTTTTTCTTTCTTTCTTCTTGCATCTCCGGAATATACGGAGTATCTTCGTACCAATACTTCAAAAAAAAAAAAAACCTCCCCAGACCTTTCGGGGTTGGGGAGATCAAGGAAGGGGGGGTGGAGGGGGAGTGAAGTGAGTAAAAAAGGCCACGCTAGACACCTACCATCATTGGATTCGCACATGGGTTCATCATGGAAGCGGTGTTTTCTTTTTTTTTTCTTTTTCTTTTCTTGAAAAAAAGAAAAGAAAAGGCAAAGAAAGAAAAAGAAAAAGAAAATCACCTTGCGGTAGAACCAAACCGCTGCAGGACCTTGTTGCTACTTAGTAGTATCAGTTCAGTCACTCGGGACATGCGGAAAGCCCTGCCGTCACACCGACTTCTCCTCGACGGAGTGAGCCAGCGGCGGGTTCCCAATCCAGACAGTCGTAGGTTAGTACTTCACAAGCGAGGCCGCGGCGAAGCTACCTGCGATGGCATGGCGCGCGTCTGGTCCCGAGGAACACTGTGCCTGTTCAGTAATAAAGGTACTCCGTACATGGCAATCGGTACACTGGCCAGTCACTCTTTAGAAACCATCCCCATATTACATGGCCACTGCTACCATACTAAGTAGTAGTAATCGTACCGGTGTTGGTTTCCCCTCCACCAATGATAAAAGACATTGTACGTAGGGGGAAAAAGGAGGACAGACAAAAAAGCCGAACAAAGCACATCAGTCTCGGCACAGTGCAAATGATTCCCATCAAACAAACACCTCATGCCATGGCCGCTATCCCAGCAGCCAACGGCGTAAATGCTCCGGCGTCCCATCTAAAGGCAATTCCCTAAACCTGCTGCCACACATTCCCTATAGTACTACTAGGCAGTAGGTACGTACCCAGCCTTCCTTTTGCTCAGGCGGGATCGGGCTTTTCTGCTTGCTATTGTTCTTGTTCCTGGTGGCACATCATACAGCCACCTGCGCTGGCCTGTGTTCCAGCTTTATTTCCGCATCCGCCACCGGCGTACCCTTCTCCGACTCCTCGCCGGCTGTGAGACCCTTCCGAATCGCCAGCACGCTGTCGACAATGACAGCGTCGATGCCCTCCTTTACTTGGCGCTGCAGGAGTTGTTAGCTTACGCACCATTCAGGTAGTGATGGGGAGGGGGGTTGTGAAAGAAGATTTACGTACCTGGACCAACATAGGGTCATTGTTAGACATGCCGTAGCTCACGCATACGAGCCCGCTCTCCTTGACCACCTTCACCAGCCGCGGGCTGTTGATCAGGGGTTCCGCGGCGGATACGATCCCTAGCAGGTTCCATCGGCTAGCGAAGCGGATGGCTTCCTGCAGGGAGGACGCACGGATATCCCCGACGGAGCAGCAGCCGGCATCGGTCAGGAACAGGATGGGGATCGAGGGCTGCTTGTAGCTCAGGCAGAGGCACACGTCCGGGTTGAAGGAGCTGAAGATGATGTGCCGTTCCCCGACCAAGTCGTAGACCTTGGACAGAACAGTGTCGCAGAATGAGTTGAGTTCGACGGCGTACGTATCCATCTCGTGTTCCTCGCTCTCGTGCAGCATGGGATACTTCATCTCAATGTTGAAGCCGATATGTTCAGGGAGTTTGCAAAATAGATCCTCCAGCGTTGCAAAGGGGGCTTGGATAAAGTTACCCCTGGAGTTTGCCTTGTAGCCCTTCTCCTTGAAGTCCCTCGTGTGCTTCATGCGTTCCGCCATCTCCAGTTCGCCACCTGTACCAGCAAAGCCCATTGACTGCGAGCGCTGAGGCGTAAAGCTGTTGCTTCGACCACGGCGCAGACCTCCCTCCACCTTCTTCGGACGCGTATCGCCGTTAGGCTTGCTACGTGTGTTGTCTGGGTTAATGTGAAGAAATTGCTCCAGGGTCAGTGTATGCACAGGGGCGTCGATACCAGTCTCGCTAACTAAAAAGTCGTGGTAAATGACAGGTACGTGGTCTTTTGTGAGTTGCACGTCGAATTCGACATATTGAGCACCCAGATTGGCCGCTGCGATGAACGATGGCAATGTGTTCTCTCCAAGCTGCAAAGAGCGGTTTGACGAGATGTTCTTGCCAAGTCCGCGATGGCCAATCAACATGGTTGATGCCAACTTCTTCCAGTACGTCCTCTCGGACGTAATCTCGATATTGGGATGATGGAAAGGCGTGATGACGAGGAAGTTGAAATTGACTGCGCCAATTACCTCAAGATTGCTCGACATAATCGGGACACACACATCGCCCTGGAGGTTGGCACGGCGGCTCCCTAGGTTGGGCTTGATGGAAGAGAGCAAGGCGACTGCTCGTCCGATCTTGTTCTTCTCATTTCCAGAGTACGTTGGAACAATGTCAAAGAAGAGCTTGACCTTTGCTGCGTCTGTCGTCTTGAACACAATAGGCTCCGTCGAAATATTCTCGTGCACAGGGAGATCGATGATCGACGCTTCACCAGCAGCCCCATTCGCAGAGACCACCACTGACAGAGCAGTGTCCAACTGGGTGCTATGAGCTTCCGTCAAGGGAACCTGATCCAGACTGACGGCCTCTGTAGCCTTGCGAGCGTCCATTGAGCCCAAGCTTACCAGCACAAGACTCTCGTTGGTCAGATAGCGATGACCAAAGGTTTTCACAGGCTCAGGGGAGCGAGAACCGTTGTTATTAGCGTTTCCATTGGATCTCCGTTCCTCGATCGATGAGCCTTCACCAGGAGTGCTGGGGCCGGAACCGTTGGTGTTGGTCTTTGCGGCAGTCTGCTCGTCAGTGTGAGCCTCGAGGAATTTGGCAATGTCCATATGTCCTCGAAGAGCAGCATGTTCTTTGGCCATCCATCCGGAAGAATCGGGGCGGGATGCGTCGGCACCGGCCTTAATGAGCAGTTCCACAATCGACAAATGCCCGTCCACAGCAGCTACGTGAAGTGGTGTCCAGGCATACGTGTTTTCAATAGCGCCAAGATCAGCCTTTTGTTCCTCTGAGCCTTTGAGGAGAACCTCGGCGCACTCTTCATAACCAAATCTAGCGGCAAGGTGTAGGGCGGTCTCCCCCGTCTTGTCTTTCCAGTTGATATCAACACCGGCCTGGACCAACATCTCAACGATGACCTTGTAGTTAGCCTTGGTAGCAATAGCGAGCACTGCGCCGGATTGCGAGACAGCCTTGCGAGCCTCAGCCTTGGTCTTGCTAATACCTTTCCAGTTCTCGCCCTGAAGAAGAGCCTCTGTTGTCTTGGGGTGGCCACCGATAACGGCAAGGTGAAGCGGCGCTGAGCCATCCTTATCCTGCCAACTAGGTGCATCGATGCCATCTGTGACATCAAATTGATCCCACTGTTGCATCTTGGACATGAGAACCTGACAAGGCACAAGAAGCCCAAACTGAGCAGCATAGTGAAGGGGCACACGTCCAAGAGTGTCGCGGCTCTTGAGCGCTGAACGGTGTCCCTCTCTGAAATTCTCCAGCAAGAAGATGAGAACCTGAAGTGCCTCATCCTCCTTAGTGAGTTTGGCCTCGTTCTCGTTGATCACCTTGACCGCGGGAGTTGTTGACGTTGCAGGTTGAAAGTGCTTACTGCTGAACTGCATTCCGACGGGTACAGGATAGGCGTTGAAATCCTGAGCCTCGGGGGCTGTTCTGGTCCTGCCAATATGAATAACGAGACGGTGAAGTATGTTTCGCTCATTAATATCCTCGGTATCCTCAAGGTCGTCTACGCGATCCAAGAAGAACTTGATGCATGATTTTGAACGAGCCGAGATGGACCGCTGAAGCAGGTTGAGCATAAGTATATGCGCTGAAGCCTCAGATCCAATATTGGCCTGCTTCAACTCCGAGTCGAGCGACTTTTCATCGTCACTACGCACAGCAGCATCCAGAGCATCGAGCTGAGCCTGTGGCAGGTTCACCATGGCCTTGTTCGATGCTCGGCCGAGGGACCGGCTGGATCGATCCGACTTTGTTTCATCAAAGCTCTTAGCCTCGCCAAGAATAGATAACCACCTATTGATGTCGACGAGCAGCCTGCTGATGTTTCCATCTTTGGCAAAAGGCAAGGGGTCAACCTTGGTAGAAATATACCGATGCTGTGTTGTAGCCTGGGGTATCTTCTTATCAAGCTTCTTGGTAATCTTGACGAAACCTCTTCGATTGATTTCACCAAACCACTGGATGTTTCTCAGCTGATTCCGCAGCTCCAGCAATGCGCCCATTGCCTCCTCCACTTCATCGTGGTCCAAATGGGCGATGGCGTCGGGCACGCGGCCGTACCGGTTCTGCAGGAGCGAGAGCCGTCGGCAAGCGTCGGCGAATTTCTTGTTGTAAAAGTCGTCGACATCCTCGAGGTTACGGTCCAAAGCGAAGAAGAATTCTGTTTTTTTTGGTGAGTTATAGGACGGGGTTTGGGGCCCTTAACGGAAGGCCGCCCTACCTGCAGTGTCCACGGGCTCTCCATTCTTTGCTTTTTCCGACGCGGCCTTGATGAGCTTCTTGAGGCCTTTATAGTTGATGTATGAGGCGGCCCACTCGGGTACCTGATTTCGAGGGAGGCTATCAACGTTGTCAGTACTTTGTCCTTATCAACCATAGGCTGCAGATTTTATATGAGCGGCATATCTGCCAAGAAACACACTTACTTGCGACCAAACTTCATTATGGCGACAAGGAAATGTCGCTGGCGATGAAGAGATAGAGACACACACGCACGCGCACTGCAAATATCCCTGTAAAGATCCTAACGGTACTGGTACAAGTCGAGCCCTAGATCGGGGGGCCGTTGCCCCACGTAAGAAGTTCAGGATCCCTTTCGAAGGGAATTTTGGTTGACGGTTGATATATATCTAGACGAGACCAGACAACTATCAACCTGTGTGCCAAGACGGCTCACCAGGAGCTATGATGTATGCGGCGGAGATGCAGTAAATTCACCGGCGGCAAGTTCGCGTACCCGGAGACGCACAGAGCAGTGGCTGCTGAAGTGGTATTTTTGCAGGGG
The DNA here is from genome assembly GCA_026184415.1 of Trichothecium roseum. Lineage (NCBI taxonomy): Eukaryota > Fungi > Ascomycota > Sordariomycetes > Hypocreales > Trichothecium > Trichothecium roseum. Next base: position 3,541,565 of record CM047942.1, on the reverse strand, counting down.
GTGGGGGGGGGGGGAAGGTTATGCACAACACACCACTGACCAAAACCACTATGGGCTGTTGATTACTGCTGACCACCTCTGGGGTTGAATAACAAAAAGAGTAAGGTAGCAGACTGCAGTAATCCGTGGGGTCGCAGGAGATGCACGCGACAGGTCACTAAACCACCTAATAGTTGTCAAAGTTCTCAAGCAAGTTTCCAATAAGAAATGATGAAAAAGAGGGATATGACGACTTTAAAGAAACAAGGAGAAGTGGTAAGAAGTATTACTCCTTGGATGGCTGCTCCCTGCTCCGTACCGTCACTTCCGACTTATTCCAGCCCTTCCAGGAGAGCGTAGAGATCCTTGTGGGTTCAACGCATCGTGGCCACTGGCGTTGGTCTGCACTCAGGTATTAGGGATGGAGAATGTGGGTTTTGATCAGGTGGACGGGTCCCAAGGATTCTTAGTAGCTGGCCTTTGAAATTTCGAACCACGATGCCAAGACGGCGCGAGAAAGCTGCAGGTATTAGTATCACTAGGAGGGGAGACGAAACGAGACGATAGACGGAGGGGGAGAGGGGGGGGAACAAGGGACGTATGTGCTAAAAATGTACGGAGTGAACAACAGCTTTGCAGGGGCAAAAAAGTCGGTGACAAGGTAATCCGTAAACAGGTCCTTGTTTTTTCAGGGACGAAAACATGCCGAAAAGGTGGACATGGGACATACTGATTAATAAATAAATAAACGAGCATGAGGTACGAGGTTTAGGTGTGGGCGCAAAAGTTGAACGGGAAAGAGAAGAAGAGAGAGAAAAATCAGAGTTTCTAGGTAGTTCTTCAACCACGTTTAATCACGATTATGAGTGGTAGTAGGTGCAACTACTCCGTACTTGGTACTACTACTACTCTTACTACGGAGTACCTTACCTAGCAGTAGTAGTAGTAGTAGTAGTACCTACTGCCTTTGCACCTGCGTCTTCCGTACTTTATACCGCTTGGTTGGGACAGTAGTAGCATTCAACCTTCTTTCACGCGGGAACTTCTGGTGACGCTATTGGTGGGGGTGTTGACAGCTGCAGTACGGAGTACTACTAGTCAAAAAGTTGCTATTCCGGCTTTCAGGTTCGCTGAAACTGAAAAAGAAAAAAAAAGGTTGGCTGATTTTTCCTTTCATCTTTCCTCCCTTTTCAGGGTTGATCCGCAGACAACAAGGAAACAACTTAAACCAATCATAGTTGACCGTGACTCGTACGGCTCCTCTGAGTGGACACTCCGTGCTCCGTAACCCGTATTCCGTTCATACCAGTCACAACACAGGGTGAGTCGGCCGTTCAAAGCCGTCTGTCTCATTATTTAAGTTCAAAAAAGCCATCTAGCTTAAATCCAACTTAATCTCGAATCACAGAACACGTTTGAAAACATTGTCTTTACTGGTATGCGTACGCTTGGAAAGAACAAACAACATACTGGGGAAGAAAAATAAGGGCAGCAGAGAGTTACCATACGGAATACACAAGTACGAGGTTAGTAGTGATCTGTACGGAGTACTCCATGAACTCCATGCTTACGGCTCATGTCCGTAGTAGGTAGTACGAACTACTCCCGTACTACGGAGTACATATGTAGTACGTTATGCATGCACCTTCATCTAAGGGTCTTGTCGTTCTTGTCACGAGACCTCGGCCATTGCAAGGGATAGAAGAAATTAACGTCGTTGCCAGTAATAACGCTTCGAGGCCCTTGCGTAGAATCGTCACTGTCTAGGCCCTTTTCTAGGGCGGAATCCACCAGCTGTGGTCGCGTGGCCTGGTTCTCAGCTTCTTGTTGCTGCTGCTGCTGTTGTTGTCGTTGTTGTTCTTCTTCTTCTTCATCAACCGCTTTCGCCGCACTGTCTCGCATTTGCCACGCGGGTGGAAGCGCCAATCTTGAGAACTCGTCCTGTAAACTTCGCGATTCCTTGATAGCTGACGAACCGATAAATGAAGCCAGAAAAGTGTGTGCTTCAGGTCCAAGCGCTATCCTTAATAACCCGCATTCGATGACCTTTGTTACCATTCTTACTTTCGCGACTTCCTTTGACAAGCTCTCCAGCTGCAGTAGCCAACTACTGGAATCTTGCTTGTCGGAAGTCTCCAAATGTGACAATTCGCCAGCTTCGCTTTCCACCAAGTCTTTTGGTAGTTCTGCTGCGGTTTGCGCCAAGACGTCGAGAGAGACTGCCATATCATCCATGGATATGTCCATATTGCTGAGCGCTTCCTCGTTCAGCATCTCAACAGCCGGGTTAATTCCTATCAAATCCAATAGCGAATGCAACCGATCGACGTAATAGGCAACATTTTCCACATCTGGGCAACTAAGAAGGCGACGCAATCGCCTCGCCTCATGCCTTGATAAAGCCCGCCATAAAAGGGATGAAGCATGCCAGTCCAACGAGTAAAGACAGTCATCAAGTACTTGCTTGATAGTATCGGCCGCCAAGGATACCATTCTCTGCAAGCACATGATAAATACGTGTACTGCTTCGTTGAAAAGCTTAAATGCCAATAGCCCTTGGATAACTTCTTCGACGAGCGTCTTGCTCAGAGGCGCATGTTCGTAAATAAAGTTCCCTACACGCGTGCATACTCTCGAGTTTAATGACCACACAAGGAGCCTACGATTCTCTTCGACGGCACGAATGTGTTTCCTCCGCACCAGCGCCCCTGTTGTTGGGTTCACCCCGCACAGGCACTCGATTGTCCTTAGAAATTGGAAGTGATTTTCGGTTGCCTGGTAATGATGTAAAACAGCGGTATGTGTGCACATGGTCGGCAAAAGAGTGCGATCGTGGAAGAATGACCTGATGATATGCCGGGAGCAGCTATACATGCCGATCTTGTCAAAGGCCACAATGAGTGTGTTGTATGTGTGCATGTCCGGCAGGTGACTCGTAGCCAACAAGTTATAGCACACCCGCCCAATCTTCTGTTCCTTGGATAAGCGCCGAGAAGCCAAAATGTTCCTGAGCGCATTGTTGAGCTTGCACGTCTCCTGTCGCGCTGCGCCAGGGGCCAGGCCTCGGAGAGTGTAAGTCGGCCACTTGCGCTTCAGAATCTTTGACGTCTCTCCAAATATTGGACCAAACTTCCAGCCTGTCGATAATTGCGCCTGCCTCTGTGCGGTGTGCATCAGACGCCGTACCAAAGACTTGACACCCTCGCTTTGTATGTGTAGGTGCTCCAACGTGATAGCGTCTCGCCCAGGGACGGACTCGTCATATTCTTCTATCATGATGGCTTTCTCTAGCAAGTCTAGCTTGGTTTTCATGGGTGCGGGTATCTGCCTCCCCCTTCGTCGAAAATACCGGTTTCCCCTGAGCTTCCCGTTCGGATCACTTGGGCTCAGCTGCACAAGGTCCCGCACATCGGTGATGTACGGGCGTGTAGTGCTGATAGTCTTGAGACTTTGCCAGACACCGTCCATCTGATTGTCAGTGAGAAGTTCCAGCTGCCTCTCAGGAGAAATAACCTCGACCGACTCAAGGACCTCACGTTCCTTGAGTGAACCCAAATCCTGCCGGGCTTCTTCAATGCGACGATCAATATCCAACCTGCGCTCTTCCTTGTGCATGGAATCTATCAGCGCCGCCGACGCAAAGACTGAGCTGTAGCATGCCGTAAAGACCTCTGCAAAAGAGGCTCTCCGTCTTGGAGCTACCGTAGCTCTCTGGCCCAAGCCACTCACAACGGTGCTACAGCTTCTGCAACCGCACCGCTGGACCTGGGTGGCCCTTGACCATAGCGATTGCATGGTCAAGATGGCGAAACCCCTATACACGCATCTTTTCTGGTTGAGGGAATCGTTTCGGGGTTCGGTCAAGGTCGAGGTTTATGGGCCGTCTTTGAGGCAAAGAACATGGGAAATTCTGGTACCGGCATCGCAAGACTTTCATGTCCCGCTAACGTAGCGCAATTGGGTAACTTTTTTGGTTATCACGTGATGCACATCATCATGAGCCGCTTCACCAGATAACCACTCTCCCCCGCCCCCTCAGATAAAACCGAAGAACAAAAAAAATCTATTCGTCTTGTGTCTGTCGATAACTCTATCTTGCGAAGACAAGTCAACCCGAAACCATGTTTACTCTGGCTCTCAGTGCCGAGCTCGCTGGGTACGTACAGCGATTCCGTATCCTCGGAGGCTTGGGCTGAGACTAAAATACGATGATGCTCTCAGTGTTACCAACCTGCGCCCAGATGATTCCGAGGCCAACCCATTCTGGTACATGTTCAAGGTCCAGTGCACTTCTTGTCGGGAGATTCACCCAAATTATGTCGGCGTCAACCGTTTCGTAAGTACTTCTTTTCTAAATAGCTTACACATGGAGACTAAGACTTGGATCAAGGAAAACAACGAGATGAGTGGTTCTAGAGGCGAAGCCAACTTTGTTTGGAAGTGTAAGAATTGCAAGGTCAGTATATATAATCACCATTCATTTTTCCGTATCAACTAATAAATGGCCTTCTAGCGGGAATCGACGGCTTCCATCAAGGCGGCCCCAAAGGCGTATGAGCAGTCAGAACCTCCCAAATCCCAAAAGATTGTGGAGTTTGACTGCCGAGGACTCGAGTTTGTCGAATTCAAGCCCGAGGTAAGACATGACCTACAACGGTGCTCTCATCATGTAACTGACCAGACAAAGGGTGATTGGCTTGCTGAGGGCGCTGATTCCGGGACTAAATTTACCAGCATAGATTTAACTGACGGAGAGTGGTATGACTACGACGAGAAGGCTGGTGAGGAGGTTAGTATTCAAAACCTTGCTTGGGAGATTCGCAGAAGCTAGTTGTGAATAATGACACCACTGAAGCAAAGCTTTAATGTATTCTACAAACGGCTTGCCTATCCATGTTTTATACGTGCACAAATTGTAGGGTAATCTTGTAATGGATGGAGGGAGAGCACGGGCGCCCCACTTGCGAAAATAGTCAGACATTGAGGTTGTTCAAATCAACATCGTCATTTTGGACCTCAACCGACGAGTATCATTCATGACTGTTAAAAAATTCCTCTTCCTACGACTTTCCGCCCGTATCATACAGAAGAGATGTCCAGCATACATGACCCCCCAGGAACACTGGACTACCTCACAGACGCAGCGCATCTTTTGCGAACCACCGCCCCTGAAACATCCGCTCACCTCATGAGCCAGCGCAACCAGTTTTTGTGGGAGCATGAGATACACTTATCGGATATCCAAAAGCAGCATATCTGCAAAGCCTGCGGGAACATTATGATCCCAGACCATGCGACGGCTTTGAAACTCGAGAGTCGCAAAGCCCAGCGCCAGAAGCGGCAGCAAAATGATCGCGCCAGGCAGACTGCTGCTGCTATTACACCAATCCGCGACACGCGAATAAAAGTCATCCAGTGTGCACGATGTACCAAGAATACTCGTGTTGCCATCCCCGCGCCGCGCCCACCCTCCCGCGTCAGCGTAAGGGCCAAGAAGAGCAAAGCTGTTACAGAGGTTCCCGCTGATAAGCCATCTACCGTTGAAGCACCTAAAGCTGCGGCCAACGCCAGCAGCAAGAAGCGCGCAAAGAATCGCAAAGCTGGTCTCCAGGTTCTGCTGTCCGGTCAAAAGAGTCAGCAGCGACCTAACCCGCTCAGCCTGGCAGACTTTATGAAGAAATGATTCGCGCACCAGCCGATGCCCACTGGGCTTTTCTTGGTCAGGTAGCCACTATCAGCCCACTATCAGCCCACTGAAGTCGAAACAGTCACCCTCAATGCAACCTAATTAAGCCCGCATCGGGGGGCTTCTTAGGTGAGCAGTCTGTGGTGGTCTCTAGCTGTCTGCAGCTAAAATCCCGACCCAGCTACCCATTTCTAGGCCCTTCCAGGCCCCCGATTACATTATTATTAACCGCCCCGGCTGCAGCGCCACTGCATGACATAACTGCTGCCCCTCCATCGAAAAAAAATTAATTAAGAAAGGGTAAAAAAAAAAAAGTCCCATATCAACCCCTCCATCGCCTATCAGTATAGTAGAGAACGCGCAACTCTAAGAAAGCTTTTTCGCGACAAAAGTCCCAACAATACAGAGCGCAAACACAGAAGTAACAAAAATGTCTGTCGACGAGCAAGTCACCAAGACCCAGAACCCGTCCGAGTTCTTCGAGACCATCGGCGACAAGGTCAAGAACTTTGGCGACACGAATGACGCCCACAACGAGGCAGAGGACGCTCCCCCCGTTCAGGAGATCGAGTCACTCTGCATGAACTGTCAACAGAATGTATGCATATCCTCCCCATTTCACGAGCGCAAATGACACTCGCTAATACATAGTGCTTTATAGGGAGTCACGCGACTGCTTCTTACCATGATCCCTTACTTCCGCGAGGTCGTCATCATGTCCTTCGAGTGCCCGCACTGCAACACCAAGAACAACGAGATTCAGGCTGCGGGCATGGTCCAGCTCAAGGGAACCCACTACGAGCTTCGCCTGACCAAACTGGATGATTTCAACCGCCAGGTCGTCAAGTCTGACACCGCCACCATCAAGTTCATCGAGCTTGACCTCGAGATCCCCGCCGGCAAGGGCCAGCTGTCCAACGTCGAGGGCCTCCTTAGCACCGTCGTTGACGACCTCGAGATGGGCCAGGAGGCCCGCAAGGAGCAGATGCCCGAGGTCTACCCCAAGGTCGCCGAGATCATCACTCGCGCCCGCGCCATGCTCGCCGGCGAGTCCTTCCCCTTCCGCTTCTACGTCGACGACCCCGCCGGCAACTCCTTTATTGCCCCTGACCTCAAGGATGGCGTCGGCAAGTGGGAGAAGCGCGAGTTTGTCCGCACCGCTGAGCAGAACGCTGCCCTCGGCCTCAGCGACAGCGCCGGCTTCGAGGACCCCAGCGTCAACAACCCTGGCCTCACCGCCGAAGGAGACATCATCCCCGACGAGGTCTACAGCTTCCCCGCCTCGTGCCCCGGCTGCATGCACCCTTGTACTACCCACATGAAGATGGTCGACATCCCCCACTTCAAGCAGGTCGTCCTCATGTCCACCGTCTGCGAGCACTGCGGTTACCGCTCCAACGACGTCAAGACGGGCGGTGAGATCCCCGAAAAGGGCGAGAAGATCAGCCTTCGCGTCGACGACGCCACCGACCTCGCTCGCGACATCCTCAAGAGCGAGACCTGCGCCCTCGAGTGCCCCGAGCTCCGCCTCCAGGTCAACCCCGGTACCCTCGGCGGCCGCTTCACCACTGTCGAGGGCCTCCTGACACAGGTCCGCAACGACCTACACTCCCAGATCTTCGAGGCCAGCGGTAGCAGCGGCGGCGGTCAGGGCGGCGGCCAGGGCGGCGACTCCCTCGCCTCGGAGCAAAAGGGCCAGTGGGAGAGCTTCTTCGCCGGCGTCGACGCCGCTATCGCGGGCGAGAAGCCCTTCACCGTCCTCCTAACGGACCCCTTCGCCAGCTCCTTCATCCAGCCCCTCGTCGACCCCCCGGCGCCCGACCCCAAGATCACCAAGGAGACGTACGACCGGACGGATGAGGAGGAGGAGGAGCTCGGGCTCAAGGATATGAAGACGGAAGGGTACGAGAAGGACGCCGAAGTGAAGGAGGCCACGACTGAGTCGTAGTGCTCTGTTTTCTCTTCTCTTCTTTTCCTTCCTTTTCTTTTCTTTTCCTTTCAATGTCTCTTTTTTGGATGTAGAACGGGTTGGGTTTGTTTAAAAAAACGGGCTTTTGAGAATGAGATGATGACTGTATAGCGAATGATTTAACGACATGAAACATTTGATCTGTTAATTGCTTGATTGATTGCTGTATTTATTGATGGATTGATTACCTCTAAAAGAAGCCGCATTTCACGTTATTACATCTTTACCCGTAACCACACTGAAGCAAACTGTTCGTTTTATAATCACCTTGGAACGTTAGAGGGAGGGGGTCAAGTTAAAGCATCCATTTTTGAATGTCGAATAACTAAGGGCAGCCATACTGAGGAGGGGAAAAAAGGCAACTGGCCATATAGGGCCACAACGATGCAGAAACAACAAACAAAAGGAAGAGCCTACACTCCTCCTCCCTTTCCCCTAATCTCTTCTCAAACTACCAAGTAGCTAGCCAGCTCATCCTCCAGTTACCAAGGCATAACTGACTACAAGAGTCAATAGCCATGGAAAACACACATAAACACACAACAGAGTGTTTCAAAACAGATGACAACAAAACAGGAAATGACGAGAAGAAAAGAAGAAGAATAAAAAAGAGAAAACCATTGGGTATATCAAAGAGAACTAGAAAACAAGTTCCGTGTCCCCTCCCCTCCACCTCCATTCTGCTTCTTCTCTTTTACAGGGGGAGGAGAGGGGGCAAAGGAGTTTTTAAAAAGAGGGGAAATGATTGGGGGCTTGGGGGAGGATTTTCCGAAAAAAGATTAATAAAAAAATAGAAAAACACCATTCTCCTCCGGTTGTGCGTGGTAAAAGCATCCTTATCAGCGGAAAAACTGCAAAACATGCTTGACAGGATAAAAACAAAAGGAAGAAAAAAAAATCAAGACAAAAGGGGTAGGTAGATTTTCAACGGACAGTAACACATTACTGAAAAAGAGAGGTCGGGGGTTTTCTTCCTCGTTAGGTTCTGTATGAACCCCCTGGCCTCCCCTGATCCCCTTGCGTGTACGGTCTGATTGTAAAAAGCTCATTAGCTGGTACCGACTGATATCATCAATCTTTTGTTTTGCTGATAGAAGAAGCGTCGCGCTTTGTCTTTATATCAAGACGAAAAGGAGTCGAGAGGTGTGTATGTGTCTCTGTCTTCACAATTCGAATCCTCCCGAGAGAAAGAATATGTCGTCTCGAGTTATTCAATCTGCGTCGTAGATTCATTCATGTCGCTCCGACGCGAAACAAGGGAGAAAAGAGTAGAATAACTCTCCCCAAGAACACAAGGTTGAGAAGACATATACATACCCCTGCATGTAGCTTCCTTTCCAATCACGAGTAAAGAACCAAATCGGTTCGACTCAAAAGTTTAGAAAAAAGACGGCTTTGTGAGAACCCGATACTCGACGTAGTCCTCGCCATCAATGTTGATAATGTGTCCCTGCGAAACCAGCTTGCCCACGAACGGTCCGGTGGCCTTGCGCTCGTACTTGACGCCGTCGTACACCTTGGCGTCCTCGGTGCCCGATCTGGCTCGGAGAGACTCCTGCTTTGCCCAAACGGCATTGAGTCGCTGCATGTGCTCAGACTCATTCAGTCTGGAGCCCGAAGTTCCGTTGACGCCGTTGGCGCCGCTGGAAGATATGGCACTCAAAGCAGCAGCGTTGGCCGCATCCATAGCGGCTGCGCGAGCAGCTCGTTCGCGATACGGGGCATTGCGGTCGGCTCGACCCTGTGCGGCTTCGACGCGTTCTATCTCGCGACGAGCAAGCGCATTGGCTCTCTCGACGGCGTCGCTAGGGGCCGCACGCGAGGAAGCGGGACGAGGCTCGATATCGACAAACTGGCGCCGGGTATGCCCATCAGCCCGCTCAGCTCTGTCCATGTTCCGCGGCTCAGCCAAACGACGGGATTGGCGTTGCTCAGGGTTAGTGCCGTTGGAGTGGCCATTGACAGTGGGCGTCTCGGGGCCCGAGGTAGAGGTGGTGTTGGCCGCCGACGCGTCATTATCTGTGTTGCTAGCAAGAGATGTGGCGGCCGGGGTAGATCGAGTAGCAGGTGTCGAGCGGGTGGCAGAGGCGTTGCCGGCCAAAAGAAGCACCCGCTTTTTGGCTTCCAAGGCGGCCTCCTTGATATTCTCCTGACGCTCTTCGTCCTTTTCATCTCCTGCTTGGTCCATTTGCCACTGACGAACACGGCAAAACTCCTTAATCTCTTGCCTATTGAAATCTTTCAAATGAGGTTCATGAGCAACCTCATCATAGCCAATCCAGAGGGCACCTGCTCCAGCAGGAAAGTTGCCATCCACACGTCTTCCATCACGAGTCTCGCGCGTGAGTTTCACCCGGAACATGTCGTTCTGGCCCAGAATACCATATACAGCATGGCGATCCGCCTCCTTGACCTGATCAGAACCCTTCCAATAACCAATCAAGATCCTCGTGGGCCGGGTTCCAGGAAGGGGATCCAGCGCCACAGGCGACGGAGTGAATGGCTGATCAGGTGTCGTGACATCTGGTCCAGTACCGTTCACGTTGGCTGGGACGATGGGGGTAAAGTTACCACTAGTTCTTCTACGCTTTGATTCCGGTCGTCCCGTGGTCTGCTCTGCGGGTAGGTCCTGTCCGTGTGCGATAATGGGCTGTACCGTGGGATTGCGAATGTTAGGGTGTTCGGTCAAATGACGCTGTGCCTTTTCGACAGCTTCCATGTCGGCTTTTTCGCGCTCAGCCTCAGTCTCATCTGGACGGGCATCCCTCCGCGTACGTACATACTCCTTCACTTCGTACTGATCCAGCGCAACGAGGTGAGGTAGGAAAGCAATCTTGTCAAAAGTGAGCCAACTGCCACCAGGGCCCGGAGGCAATGGATACTCCTTGGCGATCTGCTCATCGCGACTGTTGGTTGTCTGAATCCGGGTTCGAAGGCGATCCCTCGCATCAATGAAACCAATGACGGAATGCTTCCTCGCCACTTCGGTAACGGGTGAATCCCTCCAGTGTCCAAGATTAACGGCTCGCATAGCTGCGGTGCTGGTAACAGGCAAACGGCCAGCTGAAGCAGGGCGTTTGGTTGGAGGGGCCTTGTTGTGAGCGTCCTTGTCATCTTCCAGCTGAACGTCAAGGTCCGACTTGTTATCGTTAAGATTCTGGTACATGGAATTGCGCTTCCGCTTAGGATAGTGAGAGACGGGGGGTTCCTCATCTTCTGCGACATCGCGCATCTCTTGATCATTGGTATCGGAAGGCGAGGCGCGATTTGCACTCATTTCTTTGGCAATATCTGGTGGCGAGCCAGCATCGCTGTCGGGCTCACTAAGTTCACTTTCGGCATCCACATCCTCAATCTCACCCAGCCCTCCATTAGTTTGCCTATCATCAACAGTTAGCCATATATTCAATTCATCATTCTCAAACAAGTGAGGGTTGCCGCAACTGGTTGGTATCTGTAGACGGCTGAGGAGCCATCTCGCTCATGTTTGGCTTTGCCCTCTTTCTGTACGGTCTTCTGTGAACAGCTTTGGCTGTGGCCTTGCTCTTTCTCAACGACTTTCTAGCAGCGTGACTTCCCCAAATGGCGTTTCTGGCCTTGGCCTTGACAGGTTTGACGGCTGAAGGGGGCATCTCAAGAGTTGCGATTACACATATGTATAACGCGAATGAGGTAGTACCGAAATAGATCAAAAGTTGTAAAGAAGGAAGAAGAGAGTGTGTGTGTGAGAGTGAGAGGGGGGATTAGGAAACCAAAGTTGATTCAAGGGAGAAATCAATTGGTAATTGTGGGTAAAATAGATTGTGCAGTCATGAGTGGGGAATTAAAAAAGAACTGAATCAAGAGATTGAAGAATGCGAAGTGAGAAGTAGATGAACCAGGAAGAACGGGTAGAATGGGTAGAATGGGCAGAAAGAAAAGTGAATGGCAAGGTGAGAAGGGAACCACAAGTTTGTTGGCAGGGAGTTGCTACCGAGGCGGTCTGGTCTGATTCAAAGCTGGACCTCTTTTTTTTTTTACTTGCTTTCCTAGGCATCGAGCCAAGCTACCAAGTGTAGCCCAAGGTCCTGAAGTGAAGTAAAGGTGAAAAAAAAAAGAGCGCGCTAAGTTATTCCCAGCTGGCAAACTCCACATCTGGTACTGGGCTCAAGACGGTCTACTACTTACTATTACTAGTAGTAGTAGTAGTAGTAGTAGCAACAGTACTCCGCAGTAGTAGTAGTGGTAGTAATCAATACTGCCTACTAAATACTACTAACATGGTAGTCCTGGGTAAAACAGCTGTAGCCATCTGGTATAACAAGCAACAATGGGGGGAAAAAAGAAAAGGCTTGTTCGATGAGATGATTTTACCGGTCAAACTCATTCATCATAATCCTAGTCTTTCCGCCATATTTTGAGCGCAGAAAACGCATCAGGTCACTCTAGACTCTGGCGTCACAGAGAGAGACCTGTGCCACTCCACTTGGAACTTAAGCCAGTGATTGCAACGTGTTTCCCTGGTACTGGGTTTCAAGTTGGGCTTGAATTGCATAGCTCTTGATTCTTGATGCCCAGATCGCGATTTTTTCCAATCCGACAAACTTGCAAGCCAGGCGACCAAACTCAGCTGAAGTGGCGTGCTGACTCACGAAACTTGCGCGACATTGACAGCCAAGCTGATGGGGAGTTACCGAAACCCCCGTTAAGAAGAAGACAAGAGGGGGAGGGATATGATGGTGCTTATAGTGTATGATAGGACGGAAGAATATAATGAAATAGAGCAAGTTGAGAAACCTGTTATAAACTTACGTAGATGAATTTGCATCCTCTCGAGCCGCGCCCATGGCTGAACTCGACTTCCTGGTTTGCCGCGGAGATGTCGCCGTTGATCTCTTGCTCTCGTCCATTCTCAACCCAACCCTCATTACCACCCGAGGATAAGAGTATTGTGAACGGCGCAGGATTGACAGGCTGAGACCAGTGAAAAGATTGATGGTAACCAGTGAATCTGATGAAATCGGTTTCGCACATGAAAATACTGACGATACTCCAGATTGATGCGATGTCAACAGTATCACTGGACAACAATCAGGACAAAGACGTAAGAGAATAAAGAGGATGTGAGAGGAAGAAGTCGTTAGTCTGAGGCAATAGCCATATATGGGTGAACCTTGATGACAGGCTAAATGCCAAGTCAACTCCAGTTCAGTCCAGCCTAGTAATTCTTCTCAGTCGGCTCGTGATGAATCCGACTAACGGAAATAACAGACTTAAGACCACCTGATAACAACAGGTTGACGCGCTCGAAAAGGATAGGTAAAAAGATCACTGCTTGCTCTCCTAGTTAGACACTGGAATAGCTGATGTCGAGCAAGAAAACGGTGAAAACTTCGAGACGACTTGATCTCAACCAGTACAGACGTCTTTTTTTTTTTGCCAGGATACCAGGAATTCAGATGAGGGTGAATGCCTCTACGCGCGTGGCGTCGCGATGACAAGTCGGAGAGGTGGGAGACTGGGAGAAAAGAGCGTTATTAACGCGTGGTGACCAAGACAGCTTCCATCCGTTGGTTCAATTAAGAGAGAGACCCGTATTCGGTACTGTTGGGGGGGGGGAAGGTTGACAGGAAAGCAGAAAGAGTGGGAAACTCAGACCAGGGTGTTGGACAAGGGTGATAAAAGACACAAGTAAGGACGAGATGGAGGGGAGGAAAGAAATCATTAAAATAGAAAAGGGGACGACAGACGGACAAGGTATGTTGGGTTTGTGTTTGTGTCTACATCTGTGTGCGGGAGGGGATGAGGTGGAAGAGTGTGAGAAGCAGCACTTTTTTCTTTTGTTAAAAGAAACGTAACCCGGAGGGTGTGCAACTTGAAGAGTAGTACAGTAAACACTTTATTGAATAAATGATGGAACATGCGGTATAAGGACAACATAGAAAAGAGCAAAGAGGAAGACAGAAGAGAAAAGTCTAGACGGGTTCCCACTCCACTGAACCAAACGCGGCCTTATGCGGTGCTAGCAGTAACCGTACTAGGTGGTGCCAATAGATGGGTTGGGTTGGTTGATAATAGGTGTGCTTTTAGTAATGGGAAATTACATGGAATGCCCAGACGAGGCACGACGTGAGAGGCAGAGAAAAAAAAGTACGTAGTTAATAATAGGACGCAAAGGGAATAGGCAGGGACGGAGTATGGTACTGTGCTAGAGAGAAAGAGAGGTTTCTGTGCATATAGAAAAGAGAACGTAGAAAAAGAAAAAGAAAAGGAAAAAAAGAAAAAAAAGAGGGAAACACGATGTTTTCTTCGCCTTCTACTTCAGCAGGTGACGTCCCGGAGGGGTTTTTTCCGTTCTTGCTCTGTTCGTTTTTTCGTTCTGCTTCGTTCCTTCTCTTGCGATTTCAAAGGGACACATGCGCGTCATGCAAGTTCTCCCACCTCGAAGTAACCCATCTTTATCTTCGTCTTCATCTTCATCATCGGCCTCATCTTGCATCTTGCATCTTGCATTTTGCATCTCGCATCTTACATCTCCCATCCTCCATCTTTATTTTATTGGAGCCAAGCCAACGACGCGGGCCATTTGAAATACGTCTCCCGATCCCCTCCCTCTCAACTCGCACCACTATTGATTACGAGGCAATGCGTGCATTTCTCCGCCTTGTTATTCGCTAGCCAAGCTTGGTCTGTCAGATTCCTTTACCAAGAAACTACCAAGATAAGCACCCAATACCCCCTCTTCCTTATTTGGAGGAGTAAGAGAAAAGAAGAAGAAAAGACTGCTGCTACTCCGTAGACTGAAACAGCATATTACATTAGGTGGGCATTTGGCGAGTGGGCTGATCTGGCGAATCAGTCATATCACCACATCATATAAAAAGGCCAAAGGTTCACATGTTGTTTCCATTTATCATCACGGGCCGTTCTCCCGTATCATTTATCCATTCGCAATTCTTACACTTTCTAATGAGTTACTTATTAGGTACCCCGTACTGCGGTACCAATACGGACTCTACGGAGTAAACAGATACGACATTAATTTCGCTCTTACTACCCTACCACTTATTAGTGCAATCATCCTCCCGATATTGCTGCTACGTAAAAGTGGCAAAAATGCAAAAGAGAAACCAACAAGAGAGACAAAAGTACAAAAGCAAGGTTGCGGGTATGTCACCACAAAGAGACATGTCGCTTGCTGTACAGTATAAACTACTCGCACGCCCGTGGCTGTCATAGGCGGCCTTATCTTCTTGTCTCCCTTTTTCAGTCATTCGTGCGTCGAATACGTTGCACAGGGAAAGGGGACGGACCACCACCCCCCCTCCCCATATTGGGAAGTTGCTGGTTCGCCTTGTTGGGGGACCCATGTTGGGCTTGCTTTGCTGCACTACTGGTCTACTACAGCCGTCAGGCAAACAGCAGCAGCAGCAGCGACGACGAGAAATAGTATTAGTATTCATGCAAGCTGTCACCCAATACTTCCGCCACCATGAAGTGGGATTCGCGGTTGCGGGTTTTACATTCGTTCCCTTTTGCTCAGCTATTCACATTTTATGCAGTTGTGCAACAGGTGGTTAGAAAAGCACCCCCCCCTCCATCATGGTCAGAAAACAACGCTCTGAGTAAGGGACCGGACCTGATCACGACTGACAAACAGTCCGCTCCCCGGATGACCACGGCTTGTGCCATTTCCTTGGCCATGTTTGGTTCGGCACAAGTCGACTGTGGTCCTGTTGCTCGTCTAGAACTGATAGGAGACGGACAACTCCACATCGTGGTTTACCATGATTGGATCTAACTAGGAAACTTGCATAATGGGACACGTCGGGCGGAAGCCAGGGCACTTCTTTGATGTATGATTCGCTCAAGCCCCATACACAGTTGGTGGGACCATCCCACCCCTACCTTCGTCTGCAATGACAACAGCAACTGCCAATTGTCCTAGCATTTGCGCCTCACGACTTGTGTGTATGAATCACCAGAATATCATACCGGGGTTTATTCTAACGAGTGGCCTAATGCTCTAACTTCCGGTCTCAGGATTGGCTGAAGCGGCACCAATTTCGGGGTAGAAACCCCCGACAAGCTGTTGCTCCGAGAGCACGCCAGTAGTTATGGATCTCGAATCGTCTCTGATAATAACTTTGGGAAACTTCAGATGTGACCGATAACCCTATGGTGCCCGGAAACGGAAGCTGTCATCCTGATTATGGGATTGTTCGTATAAGTCAACCCGTCTGACAATAGTCTGTGGTGGTAGTGGCAACTACTGGGTGCGTACACTCAGGTATCCGTCTGAATCTACAACACACGCATTCAACGCCCGTTTCGAAATTTGCTTTAAGAATCATTGTGAAACTCTTCGCTAAAAGATTTTTCAATCAGTAGGCTTTTCGTTTCGACTGCCACGACTATATGTTGTTGATTTAGAGGCATTAGCAATCCGTTGCCAAACTGCCCACGCATGTTGTGATTTTCTATTGGTTAATCAGACGCATATTTCTAACCTACGAAAAAGGCCAGCTCAACTAGGAAGAGGGAACTATGTAATGTAAGTGAATCTCTGGCTATGCTTTGGTAGGAATTCTAGGGCATTGGTAGTCATCTTGTGGAAGCACCTTGGTTGTTCACTGCAGGTCTGCTACTTGTGATACAAGTCCTATTTGAACTTATTTGCGGCTCATTCGGAGCAACTAGGTACGGGATATGATTGACGTATAGGAACGTGCAGCAATGGCAAATATTGGGCGCTCTGTTGCGGCTGCGAATACCTGGAAACTTTTGACCAGTTTATGTGCACCATGGCCGGGATACAGTATTATCTCAAAGCACCATCCGCACCTCAGAGCGCATCACAAAATCAAGAAACTCCAAGCAATGTCCCAATTGCCGAAATCTTTTTATTAGACAGAAGACAGCTCTTTATACCATTCGGGCTCAGTGTATGCAGAAAGCCTACAACAGCCTACGAAGCTTCCCTAAACAAGCTCATGGAAGCGAATCTGCGTTGATATGTTGGGGAATATCTGCATCTTCGACTCGGACGATTTGCCAGAAAGGGCCCGAGCCCTACTATACTACACTTCTCTTGTTAGTGAAACCTTTTATCACAGGAGGTCGACCGCTGGCAGCTGTTCAGATCATACTCAAAAAGCTCAAATCCTACAGCAATGGACACATGTTATTGACTTCCTGACGGCACCGATCAAGTATTTTTCATTTTGGAGGCGTCTATTGCCTCTCTACATTTTCTCTCTGTCCCCTTTGGCATTCCATGCATATGTCCTACTTTCCCTTTCCACTCAAGCAATGAAACTGGCATGAACAAAACTACGTTACGTGTCGAGCTGGCGGCGGTTCTTCTCCCCCCTCAAGATGATTTAAGATGAAAGAATCGAAGCGAGGGAATGGAAGAAAAAAACGCAAGCTGCCTTTTTTTTTTTACACATATGTTCCACAGACACAGACTGCTTTTCTCTTTTCCTCTACGTTTCTTCTTATTCTCTTTCCGTTCCCTTGACGTTGTACAACGCAGACGCGGATAGCCGTTCTGTTCTACCAAGCCAACGTTTCCTCCCTCCCTCCCTCCCCCTCTCTCTCCAACATCCTAGCCTACCTAGCTTCTAACCCATCCTGCTCTCGCCCACTTTTTTATACCTTGAGATTCTTCTACCTTTAGATTGAGGAAGATAGGAAATATGGGCGATACGACTAGCTTCTGTGTTTCAGTTCAATGAAACGGGGGCAGAGTGTCGTACTGAATATTGTGCAAAGAAGCCTCCCTCAACAACTCCGCTCACAACCGACACCTCAGCCCTCCATCCCTTGAGCAGAAAAGGTTCCCGGTAGATATATGGGTAAAACAAAACATCCTGTAGGAACGTTCCGAAATGTTACCAGCCGAGACGGGAATGGCATTGCGGTACTTAAATGCGGAAGCGTTCAGTCTGGTCCATTGCCTGCTATCAGCCACCTAGGCACACAGGCACATATGGGTTATTGCACTTTTTACAAGGGAGAGCATGATAGGGGCTACTCCAGTAACCAGGCTAGCATTGCAAGCGCCCATACGAGAACCGAGTTCCCATTTCTGGTTTGGAGTACATATTGTTCCATAATCACCTCTTCCCGCCACGACCTCTCCCTCTCCCCCTGCCACCACCACCACGGCCCCTAGCACCACCCCTCTTCCCCCCTCCCCTAGGAGGACCTTTGTTGTCAAACCTCTCAAACAGCTTTTCGTCCCCGAAGTTCCCTTCCCCGAACCTCATGAAGTTGACCAGCCCGCGGTCAACCACCGCGACAAGCACGTTCCTGTGTCCGTGGTTCAGCCGCTGGTACAACCTCCCGTTGCCTGCCGTGCTCTCGGGAGGCGGCGCGTACGGCGTCGACTCGAGAAGCGCCGTGATCTGTTCCAGGTCCGGGACGGGGGTTTCCCCCACGTCGGTAACGGCGATGCGGAAGTCTGGGACTCGGGGGCTACGCTTGGAGAAGGGCTGGCCGGAAGCCTTCCACACGTGGTAAAACACCTTGTAGGGGTCCTGGGGTTCCGACAACGGCGCTGAGGGCGGGACGGGTAGTGGTTTGTGGCGGGGGACGAGAAGGAGTTGTTGGTAGATGGGGAGGTAGGCTCTGTACAGGCCCGGCGAGACCAGCGGCCCGTTGGAGTTGCGACTGGGCTGCCGTTCCCGACTGAGGAGGCCACTGATCCATTCCCAGAGGCTGCTTGTAAACGGCTTGGCGACTGCCCCCGAAGCTGCTGCTGCTGTCGCCTCTTGCCCTGCTGCCCGCAGCACGTGGAAGCCTCCCCTCTTCAGGTGCGTGTAAACCTGATACTTTGGCAGTGTCACCTTGCCCCGCTCACCGTCCAGCCCGATGAGCAGCGCGTAGGCCGCCTGCAGAGTGAGCGGTAGCCCCACGTCGTAGTCATCCGGGCCGAAACCCTCGGCCGGCTCGGCTGGATTCGCGGCGCTACCCCGGGGCAGAAGCTCCTCGAACGGCCTCTCGGGCCACCACAGGTCCAGCGTACCCCTCTCCACGAGATATAGCGCCTCCTCCGGCAACAGCCACAGCCTGCCCGCGCCGGCAGGATCCCTAGCAGCCGGCACCGCCCGCCCAGCATCCTTCATCCAGTTACCCCTCTCGTGCTCGACCACGACGACCCTCTCTCCAAACCTCATCCCTTCCTCGTCCTCGTTGCCGTCCGTTCCACCCTGTCCCTGCCCCATCAAACCGGCGAGCCTGTCGGGGAAGTACCACGCCCGCACCCAGTCCCCCTTCTTGTGTATCCGCGTGTAGGACAACACCTCCTCCATGGCCGCCCTGCTGGCCTCGAGCGCGCCGTCCTGCGCCCGCGTCCCGTGCGACTCGAAGTCCTTCTCGCCCTTGCGGATCGTCTTGGCCGACACGCCCTTCTTGGAGAACATGGCGGCGAAGAGGTTGAAGTCCGGGACGCCGTCCTCGAGCGCCTCCTCCTCTGCGGTGGGGGCCTCGCCGTCGTCGTCGTCACCACCACCACCACCTCGCCCTCTTCCTCGTCCTCCTCCTGTCGTGGTGGCAGCGCCTCCTCCTAGGCGGCCTTTTATGGGATCATCCTCGTCGTCAAATGCCATGGCGACAGAAATAAGCTGAGGAAGAAAAGCAAGCGATATGTTGCGTTTGGACAAAAACGAAATTAGATCTTTTGACCACACGGAGCGGAAGCGGAGCGCAGTAGCTCTATGCCAAGGTTTTTTTTCTTCTTCTTTTTTTTTTTCGTCTTCTTATCAATGCCTGGGTTGCAAGCTCACAAGAAGCCCTCTACCCCAAGGCTTGCTGTACAGAACAAAAAGAGGATTCTTCGCAAACCGAAAAGTTGAACTTTTTCGTAATAAGCCTTCATGAGTAACACTACTACCTACAGGTAGTGGTCAAAAAAAAGAAAAAGTATGCTGCAGGTATAGGTAGGTAGCTTGGTAGCCCCACCAAAACATGGGGCGGGAGCGAGGCCAAATAAGAGAGAGAAAAAATGTTAACCGCACTTAATTCTTGTCATACCTATATATAGACCGTTAAGGTCCTGAATCTTCGACCTCGTCCCGGGAGTTTGGCCGAGTGGTTAAGGCGTTGTGTTTAGGCCCCTTTCTTAGCAACCTGTTTGCGCAGTGTTGTGGGAATACTATGTTTGAACCGCAATGTGCATCGCACGCGCAGGTTCGATCCCTGCAGCTCCCATATACTTTTTTTTCTTTTTTTGGGGGTTTAATTCTTTACATTCTTTTTTCTTTTTCTTAATCATTTATTCTGTTTTATATCATCTTTGAAATTGAAGCGTTCCTCGCTCCGTATTTTCCTAATCGTACAGAAGAAGTAAGAAGAATAAGAAAAAATAAGAAGAAGAAAGAGCCCCTTTTCCATTCCATCTTGCATAGTGGCTCTCTTCCGTTTATCCAAGTGGTTGATACCAATTAGGGTAACTGTTAGTTTGGTTGTTGCTATTCATGCCCCCATGTTCAATCAGTCATTTTACATAGTCACCACGAATTATGCCTGTACGGACCAAAAGTGACAAGTTAAGAAGGGTTAACAGTTGGGGGGGGGGGAAAGGCAGTCAGTCTCTTGGAAGAGAATGAGAAATTATTATTTCAAACCACCCGCCCGCTTGCGCCAAACGACAAGACTTATGCAAGAAGCTATAACCTACTACTACATCCTCATAGCTTGAAACCGTAGCTCGTAGTATAGTAGTCGCCTATCCAGTAGGAACCAAAGCGCTCCAAACCAAAACGCCATTCATCATGCTTTCCCCTCGCTCAAAAGGGCCCTTGGCGCCCCCACCTCCTATCCATAAAAAACGCCTTTTCTTCGCCTCAGGGGTATCTTGGTAGTTGGGCGAGCGCGTGTATCCCGTCCGTAAACCATAAAAGCGCCGCCCGCCGTGTGCCCGGGGGGTTTTTTTCTTCTTGACGCTGTGTTCCCCCCACCCACCCACAGCCTCGTCGCATGTTCCCTTCCGGATAAGAGAGCGCGGTACATGACGCTGCCGCCAATCCCGGCAGATCCAAGGCGATTGTGGATGTAACCTTTTGATCAAGCGTTTGGCGTAGGTGTGTCGTCATCAAGATCTCCGCAATTTCGTGACCGCCTTCGTCATTCGATAAGAAGCTT
Source organism: Trichothecium roseum (assembly GCA_026184415.1). Lineage (NCBI taxonomy): Eukaryota > Fungi > Ascomycota > Sordariomycetes > Hypocreales > Trichothecium > Trichothecium roseum. Next base: position 3,520,803 of record CM047942.1, on the reverse strand, counting down.
TTTCTGTCCTCCCACCATGCATAGCCCGAGGGCTCGTAACGAGTCGCGGTCGCTGGATAGGACTATCGAATGCGCGGGTAACATTGGATTATTCGGGTCAACGTGCGAAGCATCCTTGGCGGCTTGCTCGATCGCATCCATTTCCTCTTTGCAAGCCTGTTGATCGAGAGGGCAGATAACGATAGGTTGTCTAATACTCACATCCCGGCATCCACTCAGTTGTACCTATAGTTTGATCAGTCAAGGCCTGCACCCAATCTCATGGCAAATATGACTTACCTTGATATTCACGTAAAACTCAATTTTATATAGAGTAGAAGTGGTTGTGAAAGACTGGACCTCGTAGTTTGGAAAAGCCGGTTTAGACCGCTTGACAATGCCATCAGCATCTCGTAGGTCCTTGGAGGGAAATGCGCAACCCATATTAGTGGCGTATCCGGCTTCCGGCATTTTCGTCTTGACGACCTGGACCTGTTTGGATATACGGTTGACCTTTTTCGTTGGCTCGTCGCCTTCGGGGTTCCAGGTAATCTCCTCCTCGACTAGGAGAGTGATTTTATCTATAGTCACTCGTTTCGCCTTGCTCAACCAGTCTAGGTTTGGCGATAATTTGATATAGACTGTGATTGGATCCCCCGGGCCAAAACTCCATTTTGGTAGGTTGATTCCAAGATGTATAATATTATCACTCGACACCAGTTTGGTCTCGGGTTTGTTGTACATGCCAAATGTTGAGAGCGTGTCGTAACGCTGCAGCGGGACGGGAAAGCTGTACTTATTCTGTATGCTGTGTCCCTGCTGCACCGTCACTACCAACTCGTATAGCGTCTCGGCCGTCCTACTAGGAAGCTGAAGCGATGCCGGTGGTATTCGTCGGTTCGTTTCCTCTCCTCCCCTACCAAAAGGGATAAATAATACAAATGGTAAATCCATGGCTATTATGCTTTCCGCCTCTCTGCCTGATGAGCATCGGAACAGGAGCACCTCTTTGCCCACAACATCAGCTGTTTCTTTTCTTGAAGCTCCGAGATGACGCTTTGCGAGGTTGTCGGCATCGGGATGGCAGGTTTCGCGTCTGAGAAGACATATGCGTACGAGTGATACTTGGACAGGCATGGAAAAGCCCACACTGGGACGAATCTCTACCTTTCCCTCTATGCGGGGCTATGCAAACACATCTTAGTTTGGACTCAACCGGGTGCGCGAGCGAGTCGCATATGCAAAGTTGGGAGAGGGACAACTAACCAAGGTGGCAGAAATGCCGGGATAGCCCACAAGAAAGCCACTATTTGGAGGACCAGATACCCTCACGGATGCAGCACCGGGCACAGACATGTTATGTAGGAAGTCGTCGAGGCTGCAGGATTAAATGGCTGATGGCTAAGTCGGCTCGCGAAGTTATACCCGCCGCCGCAGTGGCGTTGACCGGAACCGGAGACTTTGCTATCAATCGTGGTTGATTTCGTTTGAAGCGACAAGAGGATATGATGTATTATTCCGCAGGTCCCAGGGCAGCCACGGATGCCCTGTCAGCAGTCTTAAGCTTTGTAAGTACAGCCGCAGCCACAACCAAAGCTTGATCGTTGTTGAGTGGGGTAGGAGTCAAAGAGCGGCGCAGAGAAGTCGTCGAGTTTGTTGAAGCGCCAGCTCGCCAACCTCTCGATCGCATTACAGTGTCGGTCGCCGAGGGGGGGATGGAGGGGCAGCGCGGCACGCTAAAAGAAGAATCGCAAAAGCAATTGCCAATGTCTCGGGGACGCGGTAGACTTTTAAAAATCGAACGAGGGTCGAGGAGAAAAGCGCAAAGAGTGGTGGAAGGTTTGAGGGCGCGGTCCGTCAGGATGGGATGGTGGCTTGCCGGTGGCTGCCTGTGGAGGCTCACTGGGACGTTGATTAATACGGATGGCGCTGGAGGCAGGTTCGGAGAGGCAGCTGAACAGGGTAGGTGTAGGTGGTAATTTAGATCGCGAGGGGAATCTAAGTAGTGTAAAGACGGCCGGGGTCAGGCGGAATGATATTGAACTAGGAAGAGGGGATAGATGACAACAAAGATGGGAACGGTGGTTGTGGTTGTGTGAAAGAAGGTCGATCGTCGGATCAACGAGAAGGACTTGGGAAGTGGGAGGGCGCCCTCGAGATCAATGTCACCAAGTTATGGTACCAAGCACCCAAGGTAAGCAAGCACCGCAAACACATGCCCCAAGCATTGTGGTGAGTACGGAGTACTACTAGTACTACGTCTACCTCATCACTACCACTACTAGACTAGACTGCTAACAGGAACGCACAGGGCTGCATGGATGCCCGCCCACCTGGTGAGGTAAGGGGACGGCAAAGTCCTGGGGCTTTGCTAACAGAAATACCATAGTAGTGGTAACAGGTCTGGTAGTGCTCCGTGGTATTGCGTACCATACCATAGGACTGTGGCGGGAACGGAAGTGACTGGGTGATTGAGCTGCTGGCGGTGTGTGGGGTAACTTTGGGCAGTAGTGGTGGTACGGAGTACTGTAGGTACGTACAATAGTGAACGGAGCACAGAGTCGCCGATGACGGTTGCGGTGCAAACCCGCGCTACTAGCGGTATCCGCAGCCTTGGATGGAGGATTAGGTACCTTGGTAGTAGTGTGCAGTGGTGCGCTGCTCGCCTCATTGATGACGCCAACTCGCAAAAGGTGGATGTTGGGGGCCGAGAGGGGAAACGCTGGAAAAGAATGAAGAAAAAATTGCAAGGCAGGAATCTACTATCCAACGCATTGGAGTTTACAACGTTTATAACGACTTAAAAAGACTCATGCTTACCTATCCACTCATATGCGATTGACAGGAGTCTGAATCCTATTCTTGACATTACTACACCGTACCAACACAAGGAGACCACGTAGGGCTGGATGTACTCTGTACGGGGATACGGAATACCCTACCTACATATTGTACATAAGCCCGAAGGGGTGGGATAATATAACCTGGTTCAATGACGGCAGGGGTTTTTTTTTGGTTTTTTTTTTGGACCCTAGGAATGTCAGCAATTCGTTTGCAAAATGCGCTTCCTCCTCTTGTCCTTTCCCAAGACTCGAAAGCGCGCGCGTAATAACGACCATGTACGGAGCAATCAGTATTGTGTGCGTAGGATAAGTACTAGCAGTACCAGTACTCCATACAACTACTACTGTAGAAGTATGGTATGGGGGTACCTAACGGAATAGTACTCAAGTTGGGCATTGTCACTGTGGGAAAATTGACTCTCGAGGGCTTAGGTACAGTAGAGCTGAAGTCTGACGGCGGTGATTGAGTGCAACATGGATGAGAAACCCTTCCCTTCTATTCACTCCAAGGGTCTCCAAGCTGAACATGGATATTCCGCATCCACTAGAAACAATCCTAGAGTCTGGCATTCTACAAGTGGTTCGACTACGATGCGGGCCGGGATCTTTAACATGCCGCCGCTACCAGGTATTGAGTATTGGCAGGTAGGTAATCGGTAATCGGTACTAAGGTAGGTAGTGCTGTGGTAAGTAGTCTGCCCTGTCGTCAACTTGTCTGCCTTGCCCAAAGCACGCCGCAGCACTAGGGCATCCTACCGACACTTTGCTGAACGCTTTTAGCCTGGACCATGCTTTGATATGGGTACTGGTACTCCGTACTCCGCACATACATCTTCCACGTGCGCAAGAGAATAAAGAAGGAAAGAAACAGGAAAGAAAAACCTACTACTCCGTATAGTACTACCACTACCACTATGCTTGGCTGGGGGGTCACACTGCTTCTATTTTGGCCTGCGTGTATTCCGCACACGCACAGTAGCATGGAGAACCCCTGATCTTCCTTGGCAAACTCTTTCGACCTCTGGACACCTTATTACGACCTAATTTTTTGAAGAATGAGCCTCCACTGCCTCGTGCGTGAGAATCGGTGCTAGTAGTTGGGTGGTGGTAAGTGGTAACAGCCGTGGTAGCTGCTCCGTAGAGGTACCTATTATTACTCCGTAATAATGGTGGTGGTGCTGGTTGTGGGTTCCAACGTATCCAATTCCAACTTTCTGCTGTGAGAATTTAAGGCTGGAACGTGGAAAAGCCCGTCCACGGTACTCCGTAGCACGGGTGCATTTGGCCGAAAGTGGCTTAGCATCCGATCTGCCCTGGAAAAGCGCACGTCCCTCCGGGTCCGTCTTGGCTCCAAGCCTCCAAGAGCAGCTCAAGAGCTCTTGCATTGGAAACTTTTCTGCGGCTACTTCTTACTTACCTCGACACATCCATTCATTCGTTCAGCCACCTCTACCGAACCAGCATCGACGTTAACAGTAGACATCATGTCCGTCACTTTACATACATCGCTCGGCGATGTCAAGGTCGAGATCTTTTGCGAGAGTGCTCCCAAAACGGCAGAGGTGAGACTCGCGAAATAAGCACGCGCCTTCAATACTATACTGCTATCCAATTCCTAACTCAGATTCCGACCAGAACTTTCTTGCCCTCTGCGCTTCCGGTTACTACGACAAGTCACCCTTTCATCGTCTGATTCCCAAGTTCATGGTCCAGACCGGAGCTCCCGCCAACCCTACCCCCGAAAACCCGAAGAGCGGTCGGTCCATCTGGGGAGGTACCTTTGAGGACGAGATCAAGCCAACCCTCAAACACAACGCCCGCGGTGTGCTCTCCATGGCCAACAAGGGGCCCGGCACCAACGGTTCTCAGTTCTTCATCTTGTTCGACAAGGCTCCCCATCTCGATGGCATGAATACTGTATTCGGCAAGGTCATTGGTGACGAGGGTCTAGCTGTTCTCTCCAAAATGGACAACATCGAAGTGGATAAGAAGAACCGCCCCAAGGAGCCATTCCGGATCGACAACATTACTATTCACGCGAATCCTCTGGCTGGTTAAGATATGATGGATTAATTGATCATCTAAGCAAAAACAAAACTCCCGAACAACCTTGCCGCCTTCCCCCTTACACCTGCACATCCATTCCTCCAGAGTGTACCTGATGCTGGATCAGAGAAGAACCTTTTTTTGTCACGGTTAGAACATTTCACCACCCCACTCCATGATAACGGGATATTCGGGACTGTACCTAGTAGGGATATCCTCCCAAGATTCGCCGATCCAGAAGATCGAGTCTGACTCCTGGTTCAAGATCAGAGATACAAAACCGCTGAGGTCATCGTTTCGAAGATTACGGGCTCGCAGAACGTCACGGCTTCCATCCCGATTCTTAGGGCCAAGTGTAAGGTGCACCTGAACGGCGTCCTTCTTGGATAGGGCTGGGAAAAGTGCGCGGCGATCGTCTGCCAGACCATTAGAGATAACATCATGGAGCAGCGGCCAGCTGAATGGAGGCGCGGGGCCACGCTGGGAGTCTTGCTCTGCATCCTTACTATGATCCGGGTCGGCCCTCACTGCTTCGGCCCAGAAATAGCAAGCGTGTTTCTTAGCACCCTCGGGCATTCCCTCGCGCACAAGCTGGTAGATGCGGGCATAGTTTAGGTCCTGCGGCGGGGGTGCGCGTGTGCCCTCGAGAAGCTCAACGGCCCCCTGACGGGCTCGGGCGGTTGCAATGTTAGACTGCATCTCAGCCGTGTTGGGGCTAAGGGGAACTTCATACATCTCTGCCTCGCCGCGGGTCCAAAGCAGTTGAAGTGCCTGCTTGCACATAGCCGAGTCGCGGAAGTCGATATGGAACTCGATGCGGCGATCCTCGGGCTCCGAGACAGCCAGGTTGAGGCAAATGCTACCAGTGGGCTTGCCGCCCATGAGCTCCGTACCGGTGAGCTTTGGTGGTTCCATAATGGAGGTAGTGGCAGAGAATGACTCAGGTGGTCGAGCTCTCTAGTACAACCTCCTTTGTGGCGATGTATCGACAAGACAGGTCAAGATACAAAGCCAAAGAAAGAAGTAGGTGATGTGAGAAGTGGACCAGCCACTGATTAGGTTGTTAGAGAAGGAGGTGTACTGAGCTGAGGAGGGAAGAGGAAAATATCATGAATTACCTATCCGAGCCCGGCGAATATATAGTTTTCTAACCAACAGCCATCCTCAGCCTAGATTCAACAGTCATGGCCGCGTTGCGAAGAAGAACGTGTTCAAGAAAAGGTGGCTGTTCATGGTTTCTTATTCTCACGGGTACAGAGACGGCACACGCAAGAACACAGGCAGTACAGAGAACAGAGAAGAACAGTGCTGCCTGGCGGGCCAGAACGTATTTTGAAAAGCAGGCTGAACAGACAATAGAGAGGGGACAATGCGGATGGTTGGCCAAAGTAGGAGCTCGCTTTGCAAATACGAAGGTTACTTGTGCTGCTGTTATTTATTGCCTGCTCCTGCTATTTTGTAGTAGCAGTACTTTGGTACTACTAGTACTACAACTATTAGGCATGAACAGGCCTTGCCGCACCAGCCGCACGAGGAAGAAGAAGACGAAAAAGAAGGGAAGAGGCTTCCCTTTGTTCTCCCGCCTACTGGGCAAACACCCGATTCACGTGAAGGCAACGTGTCGCTAGACTTGATACATCACATATAGCAAAAAGAAAAAAATAATTTGATAAAGTATGATGAGATACAACAGACCCAAAAAAAGGAGGGGTCAAAAATATGGCTTGGAGAGGAGAGAGGAAAAGGGAGAGAATGTGACAGTTTAGAAGTTGTCTTTTTTTTTTAGTTTATTCATCTTTCCCTTATATTCTTTTGTAACTTCTTTCTTCTCTCTTTTTTTTTTTAGTACTATTATACGAAAGACTGAAAAGAGAGAGAGAGGGAGAGAAAAGGATTCGCAATGGGGGGGGGGGGGGGGGGGGGGGGAATATTTTCGCTTCATAATGCCATACATACAAAATGTCCGCTACCATTCCTTTCCCCTCTCCCTTTCCCTCTCCCTTTTCCCCCGCTTCCCCCTCTCTCCTCTCTCTCTCCCCATCTCCTTCGCCATTCTCTAGAAGGAGAGAGAGAGGGTGGAAAGAGTTATGAACTCCTCCTTCGTATGCCTCGTCTCATTCTCATGCCGAACGAGTACCATCTATATGTAAAAATATAAAATAAAACCGTTGATGTTGCAAAAGTTGATGGGGAAAAAAAGGGGGGGGACAAATGAATTACACCCAGAACTGTGAAGGGGGCAAAAAAAAAGAAGATTTACCAGGTCCCAAAGAGATGATGAAGAAGAATGGGAAAATAATAAAAAAAGGTAAAAAAACGCCAGTTACCCGCGTGAGTGAGTGCTTAAAGGAGAGAAGAAGAAGAAAAAAGTCCTGAGCCACTCCCTGCCCACTAATAGATGCAAAATGAACCAAGCCCTAATAACACGAAAGCCTTTCAATCCAAGCGCCGTCGCTTATTGCTTCCGCCGCCGCCACCACCACCACCGTCTTGTTGCCCCATACTCAGATCATCCCGCTGAATCTCTTCCGTCCCCGACGGGCTGGGCGTGTTCTGCTGAGCCTGGGTCCCCCCCGCCAAGTCGTCGTCCCCCCCTCCCACGCCGCCAAACATGGTGTTGCCGTCCTGGGCGCCAAAGTTGAAGTCGTCGCCCGTGCCGCCAAACTGCTCGCCGTCGAAGAAGGCGTTGCTGTCGATGAACTGGTCCAGGTCGACGTTGTTGGGGTCGAAGTAGGGGTCGGAGGGGTCCACCGGTATGCGTCCCGAGGGGCTGAGCGGTCCGAGGATGGACGTCAGCTCGTGTATCTTGGCGTCCTGCTCGGACTGCAGGCGTTGGAGGTGGTGCAGGTCGTCTTGGTTGGAAGCTATGTTGTGGAGGGAGAGCGGTTGCATGGCTGGGGACCGCATGATGGGTGATAGGGAAGGAGCTGCGGCGGTGCCGGTGGCGGCGGAGCTGCTGTTGACGGTAGACTCAGGTTGGGCTTGTGGTTGCGGAGAGGGCGTGGGCTTGGCGGGCGTTGCCGGTGATGTGGAGGCTGTTTTCCTCGCTTGGGCCGGAGGCGTGGGCACGGAACTCGGGCTGCCCGAAGACTGGCGCGCCATGAAGTTGACAAGCTGGCTCCTCTGGTCGTGGTTAAGGGTGTTGGGGGCGTTGGCCACCAACTCGGCAGCCTCGGGTAGGTCCAGACCGGTGCTGTTGGTGGCATTGTGATCGTTGATAATCTTCATCATGCGCTCCTGAGGATTACTCTCCAGCTCCTGGCGAAGGTTGGGATTAGGCGGCGTGTCGCCCTGGCCGTCGACCAGCTCCGTAACCTGGCCTATCTCGGGGTTATGAACGTTGGCACCCACCCGGTGATACGATCCCCTGCCCGGGGCAGCGGTCCTGTTACTCAGCGGCTGCTGCTGCTGGTGTTGCGGCATCGCCTGGTTCAGGTCTGGGATGGGCGGCAATAAGCCGCGCGCTCTCTTATGAGGCGTGCCGACGCCCAGCGAGCCCGTGCCATCGACGTGGTTTTGGATAAAATCTCCCAAGTCGACGATGCTGCCTTGTTGTGTCGGCGCCTGTCCCTGGCTGGCGAGCATGCTGCTGATCATATCACTGACGCTCTGGGAGTTGCCTTGATCCTCGAGGGACTTGCGGAACAGGTTGGCCAGGAAGTTGAGGATGGCGTTGATGGAGTTTTGATGACGCTCGTGTTGGTTCTGGAAGAGCATGGCTTGGTTGTAGAGTTCGGTATTGTTTTTTTGTAACCGAGCGATGGTCTGAAGGATGACAGTTTGCTGATGCCTCACCTTGCTGAGCTCATCCTTGATCACGGCAATCTCTTTCCGCGGCATCGGTTGCTGAGGGTCTGGGAGGGCGTACGGCCGACCTTGGTGAGCAGCAGGCTGAGACTGCCCTTGGCTGGGCATATCATCGTTCCCCACCTCATCCTCGCTTTCTACGTCGCCTTCGTTGCCTTTGGATACTTTTTTGCCCTTGCCTCCGCCCTTGGGTTTGTTAATCAGCCAGAGAAGGTTGGGGTGCCCGCGCCGGAAGAAGGGATTGTAGTATTCGCTCGGGCTCTTGTTTTTGCGCTCGCTAGCTCGCATGGAGTTATCAGATAACCCTACGCGTTTGTGAAAGCCGTACATGTTCAATTGTCGCACAAAAGATGCGTAGTTGTTGTGCTTGAACAGCTCCGGGATCAGTGTCCTCGCAAACTCGTCCTCGTCTAACACGATGAATGAGTCTCCATTTGATGACCAACGGATAAGATCCTCATTCTTCCCCTCTTCTAAAAAGCTGCATCCTCTCTGTTAGTCACGAGTTTCTTCTCTTTTATTTTCTCTCTCTCTCTCTTCATCTTCGCCTGTGCTTTATTTCAACGTACCTGCTGAGTTTCTGCACAAAGGGTGGGATCTGTTTTCGTTTGCCTTGTGCGTCACGCTTGGCCCGCTGCGCCATCTCTTCCAACGCGTCCACGTCGTCCTGCCCGCCGACATCATCATCCCCCTTGGGAACGAGCGAACCATCGTTATAGGCCCACGACGAGGAATCATCGAATGCGGGGCGTGCGTTGGCCGGTACCAGAGCGCCGTTCATGATCGGCCGGCGGGTCAGCGAGGTGGACGGCGTGCCCAGCCCTTGCGTGTACTGCGGTACGCTCTGCATCATGTCGTAGCCACCCGACTGCGCCGAGCCGTCCATGAAGTTGGAGAAGTTGTCGGTGCCGTTCCACTTCACCATCTGATCGCCAGCGCCGCTCCCCGCCGCCATGGGGCTCTGCATCTGCTGCTGGATGGGCAGCATGGGCGCTGGCCCGGGAGCTGGACGTTTCCTAGGGTTGGGGTTCGACATTTCGCGATGGGATTAGGTGTTTTTTTATCGAATGCACCCGCTTCTCAACTGCGTCGCTTCTCGATCCGCGCGGAGGCTGCGGAGCGCGTTGGCGGATATCCGCCGCGTGTTATTTATGCTAGGCGTGCGTGTGTGTGTGTGTGTGTGTGTGTGGGTGCTGAGCCGCGGAGTTCGACGGAGAAGCCTTGTGCGCAAAGTTGTAGGACGACCACGCAGCCCTTCCGGCGAACCCCCCCAGGCAGTTCTAGGACCTTTTTCGGGCGAAAAGTGCCTTTTCGTGATGTTCGTCTGGTGAGCTGCGGGCGCTCGAGGTCGGGTTCGAAGGTATGCAGCCGCTGTTGTTGTCGCAATCGTACTCTTTATTTTTTGCCTTGGGAGGTTTATGTGCTGCTAGGCGTCTCAAAATGTAGAGTTGACAGAAAGTTAAAATGGATAACCCCCCCTCCGTTTTCGTGGAGCAAGTTCGTCTTTTGGTCGCTACTAATAGGCTGCAGCGGGAGAAAAAAAAAAGGGCGTTTGGAGTAGTAGTAGTGCTGGCTATTGCTACAACTACTACTTATTTCCTTTCTAGCAGCTGATGTTCACAAAAGTAAATCGCAAGCCGGCTAGCTTTCGTTTGAAGTTTTGCAGCAATGCGTTCTTCCCTTGTTCAAAGGAGTTTGCGGGTGCGTGCTCCGGTGGCAATTACAGCAGAAAGGTTGTCGCGCATTCGATATCAAACGGGGGGAGTAAAAATAAATAAATATAAATAAAAGAGCTGGCAGACAGAGAGAGAGAGAGGTATGGGCAGAGAGCTGGACAGAGAGCTGGAGGCTATGTATGGATAGATGTATGTACGTAAGTGGGCGCGCGCGCTCCATGCAGATATTATCTGCAAGGTAACTGGATGCGTCCCAGCTTTTTTTTCTCCCTCTCCTCCGATTGCCAGCGTCGCGCGGCTGCGTTGGCGTGTGGGATGATTTTTTTTTAAGGTAAAGCTGTCGCCATCCTGGATACGGGGTCGCAATGATAAGCAGGGAAGGGAATCTCGGGATACAAATGACTCGAACATCACAATGAAAGGCTACTCCAAACAGTATAGTAAGTACTAGTACATAGTGATCTGTACGGAATATCGCTACTAGTACTGTAGTAATGACTTAAATGTGAGCTATATAACGATATCAATAATACAATAACAGGATGACTATTATTTACTACACCTGTCTAGAAAAAGAAAAGAAGAAGCAAAAATCAAGCCACCGTCACCGTGGAGCGCTAGGAAAGCGGGAAATGGGCAGCTGTCATCATTAACATCGTCGATCCCGCCTGCAACCATGTGCTGTTGTGCTAGGATCATCCTCTTATCCTAGCAAAACACGTGACTGCCTGACTGCCTCCAATTGAACATGATGGGAAATGATTGAAGAATAGAATCACCATTACGGCGTTGCATTGCTGTACTCTGTCATCCGTACGGATTGGGTGATTTCTAGTCGTAAGTAAGATACCTGACCGCTACTATTTCTAATAGCAGGTGTAGTAGTAGTAGTCTTCAACGTTAGAGTACATGTTTGTTTTCATCCGAATTCCACCTCTTGTGAAGAACTACCCGGTACCCGCAGTAGCAGTAGTAATAGTAACGTAAACAATCAAACAGCGTCTATCAAAATGTTTATTGCTTATGATTGAACGATATATACCTCAATACATCCCGCTTTGCGATTGTGTTTCATATCCATCCGCAAAGTTATCACGTTGCTCGGCCGCATCATGCAATCATCAACATACGTTTTATAAGCATCTAATTGAAAAGTGGTTTCGCACACTAAACGCCCGGAACAAAATCGAAACAATTTCCAAACGGGTATCTTCCTGAATATGTAATCCGCAATAGTCCAAACAGTTTGCGGCAACCTATTTGGCGCCTCTGCCGGCCAAAGAAGCCGCCTTGGCCAGCTGCGCATTCCTGGCCTGGTCCCTACTCTGATCCCACGCCCTCCCAGATTTGCCAGAGCGCGCTTCCCGCTCGGCGCGCTTCTCCTCCTTCAGAGTGCGCGTCTTCTCCCGCGGATCAATCACCACGAGTTCCTCCTCGGCCTTCTTACGGTTGCTCAGGTCCTTGCCCAGCTTATCGGCGGCAAAGGAGAGCGAGTGCGACATCCATCCCTCGTCATCGCTCTCCTCGTTTTCTTGCTTATCCCAGGAAGTACAGCTCTGACAGTTGGCGATAAAATGGAGGTCGCACAGCTCGGCTTCTTCGTCAGGGGCGCTTGTGGTGGCGGTGTCTCCGCCGTTTTCAGGCTTTGGCACAACCTCGGATTCCTTTTCTACCGGAGCCTTGTCCAAACGGGATTGGAACGCTTTCAGAAGCTTTAGTGATTTTGCATCCTCGGCTGCCGATGCGTTATTCGCTCCGGGGCGTCGCTTTCTGGCTCTCATAGAGGTTTCGGGCATCATCAATTCCAGGGCCGATTTCCTCTTCTCTCTGACGGGCTCGTCAGTGTGCACGTTTCGTCTCATTGACGCTTTTAGTGCGGCAATTTCCTCGTTTGCCCTTTCCAGTGCCGTCTTTTCGCGTGGCTCTGGCTCTGGTGATGATTCGGGCGATGACTCTTCTATCCGAGCTCCTTTAGCGTCCTTTTTCTCCGAAGGCGCTCTGCGAACTGCTTGGGCTGACTTTTCTTCCTCCTCCTCGTCTGGTCTGGGTGCTTCAACTCGTTCCGGCGGCGGCGAAGGTCTTCGTTTCTTGGGCTTGGGCTTATTTGGCTTGTCGGCTAACTCCTCCACCTCTGGCTCCTCAGCAATGATCCTCGTGTCAAATTTCTTCTTTTTCAGCACGGGCATGTCCTCCTCCCCTTCCTCGTCATCTCCAAAGCTCAGGAGCTGCTTCCCGCCCTTCCTCTTCTTCTTCTTAGTCTTCTCCGCGGGTGCCTTTTGGATTTGTGGTGCAACCCGTGTCCGCCTCTTCATGTCCTCAAACGGATTTACCAATATCTCAACCTTCTGGATCTTGACGGGGTACAGGGGCCGTTCCGTCCCCTCTGTAATCTCGGATTCCCCAATCTTCATCAGATTGTATATGGTATCGCCGGCGACTCGCCCAAACATGGTGTTCTTATTGTTCAGCTCATCGGCCTTGTCCAGTGTGAAAAAGAATTGGCTGCCGTTCGTGTTCGATTTGCCCTCGTTCGCCATGGCCAGTAACCCACGACGGTTCAGCTTCAGCCGGGAATGGAACTCGTCCTTGAAGTTTATCCCCTGTGGCCCTGCATTCTTTCCCGCTCGCTGGTCCATTGGCCACGGGTCTAGGTCACCGCTGAATGCGCCTCCATCGTAGATGGACTCGCCGCCGCTGCCGGTGCCTGTAGGGTCGCCGCCTTGCAGAATGAAGCCCGGAACGAGTCGGTGAAAAATGGTGCCATCGTAGTAACCATCGAGCGCAAGTTGTAAGAAGTTGCGACACGACAATGGCGTCTGCTTCGCGAACAGTTCAACGGAGATTTCGCCGAGGGTGGTGTGAATGACGGCTGAAGCCGTAGGTTGCGGCTCGAGATTGTAAATGGCCGACATTACGAACGCAAAATAGCCTTAACGTATGCTCCGATCCGAATTTTATTTTATTTCGAAAGTCGTCCGATGGAGGTTAGGGATACAAAAAGTCATGGTTTGAGATCTGCGGTTTCGCAAGCTCAGAAGCTCCTTCAGGCGCTGAAATCTTTGGACAGACCGCGTCCCGATTATCGATAAGGATTGGCCATGCAAGCATCCCATCCAGCTCCACTCAAGGAATACCATGTACTCAAGGCATACCATACCATGTCTAAACAAAAGGTAATATTTTATGTTTACATCAACTTTATGGAGTACAAGAATGAGCATTGGTCTTGATTCATTTGATTTTTTTTTTCTTCATTCAAATGGCTAGCAAAAAGCTAAGAATAGTTCACATATACACTCTTGTGCAGTACACAAGCAGATGAGACGTTTATCGTACTCATACTGAAGTTATCATCCTCTCCAGCCCCGCGTCATTACCCTTACTTAACCGAACAGAGCACCGCCTAGGCGGATAGCGACGGACTTGTTTTGTGTGTAGTTCGCCAGAGCAGCCTCGCCGAGTTCGCGGCCGATACCGGACTCCTTGTAACCGCCGAAGGGGAGCTATGTCATTATTAGCAAGGGTTTCGTTTGAGTACGTAATAGTAGTAGTAGTAGGACATACCTGGTGGTGGAGAAGGTTGTAGCAGTTGACCCAGACGGTACCAGCCTTGAGGGCATTGCTGACGCGGATGGCCCTGTTGAGGTCCTTGGTGTGAATAGCGGACGCAAGACCGTATGATGTCTCGTTGCCGAGGCCGATGACCTCGTCCTCGTTCTTGAACTTGGCAATAGCGCAGACAGGACCGAAGATCTCCTCCTGCATGATCTTCATATCCGAACGGACGTTGCTGAAGATGGTGGGCTTGATGAAGTAACCCTTGTCGCCGAGACGCTCGCCACCGATCTCAACCTTGGCGCCCTCCTCCTTACCGCTCTTGATGTAGCCCATGATGCGGTCGTACTGAATTTGAGAGATCTGGGGGCCCTGGAAAGTGTCGTCCTTGAAAGGGTCACCGACCTTGTTCTGCAGGGCACGCGCCTTGAAGGCCTCGAGGAACTTGTCGTAGATGTCCTCCTGGACGAAGATGCGGGTACCCGCGCAGCAGCACTGGCCGTGGTTGTAGTAGATACCGAAGTTGACCCAAGAAATGGCCTGCTCAATATCGGCATCGTTGAAGACAATGTTGGGAGACTTTCCACCGAGCTCAAGGGTGACCTTCTTCAAGTTGGAAGCAGCGGCGGCCTTCATGATCTGGCGACCGACAACAGTGGAACCGGTGAAGGCGACCTTGTCAATGTCCATGTGGGAAGAGACGGCAGCGCCGGCAACCTTGCCGAAACCGCTGATGACGTTGACTACACCGGCAGGGAAGCCAGCCTCCTTGATCAAGTTGGCGAAGACAAGAGCGGACAGAGGAGTCTGCTCAGCAGTCTTCATGACAATAGTGTTACCAGTGGCGAGAGCAGGGCCAATCTTCCAGGCGAACATCAGGAGAGGGAAGTTCCAGGGAATGATCTGACCGCAGACACCGATCTGAGAAGTTTGTTAGACTGTTATACAGTTGACCTTTGGGGTCGCGGGTTGACACTTACGGGCTCGGGCTTGGTGTAATGCAGCATGTCAGGGGCAATGTCGATGGTCTTGCCCTCGATCTTGTCGGCCCAACCACCGTAGTAGCGCAGGCAGCCGACAACAGCGCCAACATCGCCCTTGGCCATGGTAATGGACTTGCCGTTATCGAGGGACTCGACAGCGGCGAGGAGATCGGTGTTCTTCTCGGCGAGTTCGGCAAGCTTGATGAGCAAGGTGCTACGGGTCTGGGGAGTGGTCTGCTTCCACTCGCCCTCAAAGGCCTTGCGGGCGGCGGATACGGCTAGGTCGACATCCTTCTCGGTGGCTTCGCTGACGGAGCAGATGACCTCCTCTGTGGTAGGGTTGATGGTCTCGAAGGTCTTCTTGTCGACACCCTCGACCCATTCGTTGTTGATGAAGCTACACCTGCGTCAGCTGTGGTCCCAGAGGCTAAGTTGCTGTCATCTACTCACAGGCCGGTGGGCTGCTGGTAGGCACCAGTGACCGGAGTCTTCAGCTCAATCGACAAGCCCATGATGGTGATTTGTTATGTGTGAAGTTGTGGTGTTTAGGATAATATGGAACTTCCGAGATTAGGTTGACAATGATTGGGGAGTCCGAGGATATGATGGGATATGTAGAAGATAAGTTTAAGAGAGCAGATGAAGTGTGGGCAGCGAAAGAGGCTGTTCTTATGTTACGGGTGGCCAATGGCTGAAGCGGGGTTGGGGGAACAAAGCTGCGAACAGAAACCGACGACATGTTCCCACCAAAGTCGTCTTGCTTTGGTTTGGAGCTGCCCCGGAGCTGCGGAGGAGGGCACGTACGAGGGCGGGTACATACACAGTGCCACACGCATCCATCCATCGAGTCCAGTATGGTATGTGCGCGCCATTTGCCCCATCGAGTTGTATGCACAGAAGGAATTCCCAACTCCGGGACTCCGTGAACATGCCGAAAACTGTCGCCATGGACATCAAACTGCTAGCCACCCTGATGCGCGCCCGGACGAATCAGAACCAAGCAGAACGTCGCGCCCATGCTTTCACGATAGAACCATTACGTTGCTGGCGCAGAAATATCGACGGCTCTAATTCAGGGCGTGTTGCATGCAGCTTTCCCCGCAGGAACCAGCCAATGATGCTCCATGCTCAACCACCCATTTGTCCTAGAACGAGGAGGAACCTCTATGACCCGAGGGGGGCTCTCGACTCCCCGACTATCAAGGGTTGCCGCTCCGGTCTAGCGAGTTTTGTGGATGCATCATCCATCGGTTGTCACTGACTGCATGATACATACATACGGCGGCACGGCCTGCCTGCCTTGCTGAGCGGCGACCGTCGGCTTAAGGATGAATATCTACGTACAGTGTTCTACGTAAATGAATGCATAGCATTATAGGTGGAAAAAAAACCGCCTTGTGCTTTGTCACATTTTATTTTGTAAGGAAGACCCAGATCTACTACCTGCCTCCCTGAAGCCTGTACGGATTAATACGGATTACCTTGGTTAACTTTGGCGTTTGCCGAAGTCAACAACCCCGCTGCCCGCCACCCGCCACCCGCCACCCCCACCTCTACTAGGGAGTACTAGTCCCGTACTGTGACGTCCACCTTGTGACGCTTTCTACAACCACCCGTAACGACTACCCCAGTAGCCAATAAAGTTCAAATTAAATGCAATAATCTTTATATGTTGATATGAAAAATCTTCGAAATAAAACCTTTCCCGTCTTGCGACGTAGCATTGAGAATAGTCAAGGCGCGCGTCGCAAGAAATTGTACCGAGACGGACATGCAACACTCGACATTTCAATCCCGTTCCTTTCGGGTTCTAGGTCCTCTCTCGGCTCAATGGACAGCGAGGCCAAGAGTCGACCTGGAAATCAAGAGCTTGCCCCGCACCCCACACGTCGACGTTCGCCCTACCGTACTCTAATACGGCGCTACGCACATAAAGGATAAGGATTACCCCCCGTTATTATGGCGGCACGGAGTAATCTCAACTAAATCTGTTTTTGCCGGTCGCCCTAGTTCAGCGCCAGTCAGGTTCCCTTGGCCCTGATGGACAAGGCCTCACCTCACCACCTGGTAAGAGTCCCATGTTCAACGCATGAGTTTTTCTCATACGACTTTTTCAGAGCTGGTTTGCCGTTTAACCGAATCAGCCGAACCGCAAACCATCAGAAGTGGCATCAGGAGGATCAAAGCGCGCGGGGTTGGGCGATAAGCGCGTTCCGAACCATGGGACGAATGGATGGCAGAATGGCATTTCAGCAAATACCACATGCGCCCCCGGATTTTACCCCAACAATATAGAAGTAGTATGTAGCTGTAGTACGGAGTATTCTAGAGTGGATTTCCGAGGTTCCCACAGCGCTATAAATATGTCCCAGGCACATGCTCGCAGCAGTGCTCAATCTTGCTTATTAGACGATGGTTTTAACTGATAATAGCACCTGCTTGACTTGCCAAGGCTACGAATAAAAATCTATATAAGTAGAAGTGTTTTGCAAAAAGGAAAAACGCCCAAAAAATGAAAGTGGAAAGGTCTCGACGTTGGCCTGATTCGAACAGACGCTCCCGAAGGAACAAGATTTCTAGTCTTGCGCATTAGACCACTCTGCCACAACGCCTATGCTTAGTAATCTCCGCAAACAAGCATGATATACCCATTACTCTTCTTGTCGGATGGCGCTGGGCGTCAACCTCCATCCCGGTGGATGACAGCCAGACCAGATCGTTTATTTGGCAAACCACACAAAGTCCTTGTCATTGCACACATGAAGAAATAGAAAGAGAGAGGGAGCACTCATTTCATGATATCATTAAAGCTAACCAAGGACCATAGTATAGTATGATTGGTCTCTTTCGTCCACAAGTCATTCAACTACTAGATAATCCCCCATATATACATAGCTGTCCGAAGGCACGCACCATTACAGACTCTCGTGCAGCCTCTCGACAACGTCCCCCAGCATCCTCATTCCATAAAACTTCGCCACCTTCCTCACCACGCCGACCCTGGCCCTGACTTCGTCCCTCTTGACGCACGCGACCCAGCCGCCCGAGCAGGTGCAGTGCTCCATGAACTCGTTGACCCTGAGCGCGCCGCACCGCTGGCACTTGACGTCTTGCGTCGCCCACTCCACCGTCCACCCCTCCACCAGTGCTAGAAGCCTCTCCTCTATGGCCACGCGGTCGAGCTCGGCTGCGCAAAAGGCGCACCGCCACACGGGGTCCGACGCCAGGTCCTCGTCGCGGCATAGGTCGAGGTCGCGCGCCATGGTGCACGAATCGCACGACAGCTGCGTGATCTTGAGGGACTCGGATGGGTTCGTGAAGGTCCCTTCCTTGGAGAACTCGCGTACTTCGAACAGCGCGAGGAGCTCTTTTCGCAGGAGGCGGGCCTCCATGGTGATATTCTTGTCCAGCGACAGCACCTGCATTAGTGACTTGACCAATTCGAGAACCGGGTTCTTTGGTGAGAGGTGAGATCCCGGTAACGTGGGAAAGGTGTAGTCGTTGGCAAGCTCCGGATGAAGCAGCTCCTTCTTCTGTTGATTGATTAGGCCTGTAATGACCTTCTTCAAAGGTTTCTCAAAGGCCTTGCCCCCGATGACGGGAGCCCCGTCTTGGTCTTCTTTGTTGGCAGGTATCTGCGTCAATCTCGGCGTCGAGTCTACGCCTTCGTTCTGAGGGCGCTTATGGCTGTGCATGAGATGCACAAACTCGGTTGCCCATTCCGAAAAGGTAGGCTGGAGTCTCTCCGGGAGAAATGTGGCTATCTGCCAGTTCATGATGGTCTCGAGGTTCTGCTCGTCCGCCTCGATGACCTCCTGGCAAGCTTTGCCTCCGTAGTTAAACTCGTCGTACCACACTAGGTAGTCCCAGTACTCCTTGATCTCGAGATCTATAAAGTGGAACAGGGGCTTGCCCTTGATGGACTTGATAATGTACTGGCTGTAGGCAAACGCATTGCCCACCTCTGCCTTGGTGGTCTGCAGGATAAGACGGTTGGCGCTGGCGAAAATGACTTGGGATCCGACCCGGCGGAAGTCGGCCATGAGCTGCTGGAAGGCTTTTCGAGACATCATCTGCACATAGTAGTGCAGAGCACGGTCGTACATGAACGAGTCTGGGTTTTCCACCCACCGTACGAGATGCTGCACCAGAACATCCGCCATTGTGCTTCCTCGGCAGGCTTCTGCCCACCAGGCCTTTACCATCTCGCGAAGGACAACGACACCCGCGTTTGCGAAGCCATTGTCCGAAGACAGTACCTCGGAGTCATCACCGCCTGAGGGGTTGAAGGATATCGAGTCGGCACCTTCGAGCTCGTTGATGAGGGACGACGTAAGGATCGTGTTGATGGCAAGATTGCGAACATCAAGATCTATGCACACTGAAGAGAATGTCCCCGGGTTGTTGACGCTGGGAAGCCTGACATTTTCCAGAGGCCCGAGCACATCGTCCTTTTCGTAGCCAGCATGATCCGGCCTGGGCCCGGCGGACCACCAAAGCACGACTCCGTTGGCCTGAAGTCTTCTCGCATACGCAATGTCAATCAGGAAACGAGGATCGTCACGTTCCAAATTGCAGAGCGGAACATCGCCATACCTAGCCAGAGCCGTCAGATGTAGGATCCATGATCCAAGTCCAAGGTAGTGTCCGACTAGTCTCTTTGCCGCCACTGGCTGCCATTGCAGTGACGGCAGAGAACTATCGGCAGTGTCATATTTCAGGGGCAAAACGGGGAACTCGGAAAGGATGGGGACGTCATGTACTAGCTGGTTACACTGGCTGGACTGGATGACCATCATCTGTGGCCGGGCAGCTTCCTCCTTGCGTAGCTTCTTGACGACGTCGCCAATCTCCAGATGAGCCTTGCGTCGCGTAGTCACCTGGGTCATCTTGAAGTTAAGCTTGTCCCTGTACGTGAAGCAGTCTTGCCAGTTGGTCCCCGCCGCCTCTTGTCCTCGCTTGGTAAGCAAGTCGCTATACACCTTGTTGATGTTGGGCCATTCGTTTGCAGAGTCTCGGCTCTTTTGTAAGATAACCACGTGTGCATTGTCGCTCGTCGTTGAGAAGATGCCAAAAATCTGGCGCTCTCCGCTAGTGATGTGAGAAATGTAGATGTAGGCCATGGGTGATGACTCCAGGTAAGTTGGGGGCTTAGCTGGACGCTTTAGACCGGCGAGGTCAAATCCGTGTTCCAAGCCTTTACCAAGCACAGCGTGCTGCTGCTCATCAATGTTGCAGACGTTGCCGAGCCTCAGCACAGCCCGCATGTTCAAGGGTACTTGTTTTTCGTACACACCCTCCACGCTCGGATGGTTGAATAAGACTGAAAACTTCTCAGCTTCGTCGAAATAAACGTCCTCAGGGACAGTGAGCTTGAAGAGATGGCTGGACGGGTGACCGTTGGGTAGCGTATAGTTCACTTGTTCAACTTCGCATTGGTCGATTTCCACGTCCGGAAGATCCTTACTCTTCAGGTTGAGGAAAACCTGACGCGGCACCTTGATCTTTAAGTTATGGACCTTGGCATCAATGAGAACAAAGGCGTTGACAATACCAGGCGTGTCTGTCGCTCTGAGCTGGAGCAGTTGCCAAGTATGCATAAACGTAGTATGGGCCTGTCTCATGAAAGTCTGCTGAATATTGCTCACTGTAACGCCTCGTCGATCGCCAAAAAGCTGTCTTCTTCTCACGCGAGCCTGCTTTTGAAGCTTCCACTTCATCTTCTGGTACTCAAGCCAAGCAGGGTAATCATCTGATGGGTTCGGCATCACCTTTGGCAAAGCGGCCATAGGATCAGGATTATCAGCAGGCTCAGGCGACTTGCGTTTTTGGGAGGTAGGAGCGGGTTGCGACGCCGTAATGGCGCTCACAGTCTTCGGCTTGAGCAGTTTCGAGCCGTAGTCTTCCACATCATCCATCCGAGCTCCGTTGACGTTGGTAATGTCGCCAAGCGGTCCTTTGCTGAACATATCCGTCATCTTCTTTTGCTTGAACTTGTCCTCCTTGGTGTTGATTCGTCTCTGTAGCCAGTCCGGATGAGCGACTCTGGGCACTGGGTTCTTGACTTTTTGCAAAGCAGCAGGGATGGTGATGAGCTTTTGAATGACAGCACCGAGTCGTTCAAGGTAATAGTTCCAGTCGATCAGTGCACGGGGATCAGTGTCACTGGGCTCTTCCTTCAACCACTTCCTCAAATACGTCCGCTTGACTACTTCGTCAGCCGAAAAAATGGCCACGGGAACAGCACGTTCTGTGACTGGAGCATTTCTGGGTTTGGCTGAGATAATGAATTTGCAGTTCAAGCCTTTATCCTTGACCATCTGCTCCCCCAGGAAATCTGCCAGACGCCTGGCCGTGGTAATACTTGTAGACTTCTGACTTCCATACTCTTCCAGCGTCTTGGACATGCTTCTATTCTCCGAAATGAGATCCATCAGCTCCTCGTCGGCCAACGTTGAACCCTTGCTATGCAAAACATCCAACCAGCGGTTCGCAACCTTGGCAACTGCGGTATAGCATTCTGTCAAATCATTACCTTCCAGGAAGAACTTGAAAATCTGCTGCTGGAAGATCTTAATGAGCTTCAGCTCACCACGACGCTTAAGCTCAAAACCCTTGAGCTCGGCAAGACTGCCATCATCATTGAAGACGGCGTAACGTTTCTTCAAGTTCTTGTCTTCTTCTTTCGAGGTGGGTAAAACCATGGCCTTGTACGGACCGTCAACTTCGAAGAAGATAGAATTGTCGCTGTGTGTGCTATACTTGAACTTCTTGTCGTCAACCAACGTTTGATATTGGTGATTGGTGAACCGAGCGTGAACGAGGTGGTTCAACATGACGCAGGGGTAAGAAACCGATAACTTCTTTCCATTCTTGAGCCTGAAGGAAAAGTTCTCGGGGAAACTAGCGGGCAGCATGCACCAGATACCGTCAGTATCCAGCTCCAACGGACGGCCAAGACGCTCGACGAGCTGCCTGGCCAACTGAATGATAGTTGCGCCAGTGTAGCATGTTACGCCAGCCATGGACAACGAGTACCAGCGCGAACCCTTTCTCATGACATAGCCATAAAATGAGTTCAGAATAACTTTGTGCGCAAGCTGTAGGGAATCGTAGAGAATAATCATCTTCTTGGCCGCGTCGACCTCGCTAGCCGCAGCCCCGGACGACTTGAGCGCGTCCGTTTTCCCCTTCCATACCTTTGTCTTCCCCTTGTAATCATATCGGCGATCACGGAAGTCACGCACAGTATTGACGTAGAAAGGGTTCTCTCTTTGGCAGATAATGGCTTCCCTGACCGTCGTGGTGGAATCGTGAATCTTGTGGTAAACCTTTTGTGAATACAGCTGCAAACGCTTTCGAATCATGGAAGCCTGATCATCGGGGCTGAGTTCTTGAAACGTGCGCTGGGGCGCCCACGACGTCTTTCCCGGAAACTTTTCATTCTCCAAAGCATGCCGAATCATATTGTATTCGTCTCGCTTGGGAGGGAGATACTCTCCTCTCCAGGCCCACGGAAGTCTCCTATCGCACGTCTTCCCTGGCCGGTTGAAGTCGCAAGCAGCGCAGTCCGCCTCGTTTATCATAGAGTCTGGTTGGAGACGGTTTGTCGTCATGATGTTGGGATACATGGATGCAACATCCAAATGGTAAATCAGGGGCCGCTCATGACGGTTTGGAGTGGCTTTTAGCTTGAGCAGTTGGGATTCGATCACCCCCTTGACCTCGTCGTAATTCTCCACATCCTCGAGCTTCTTGTTCTCTTCGACCTCGATGACAAACTTCAGAGCTGCGTCGAGATCTCTGAGCAACTCATCAATGGCTCCCGTATCAACAGAAAAGTCTACTGGTATGTCTGCACGAAAAACGCCAGCTTCGATACTCTCGACATGGCCACCGACATAGGTCTCTGAGTCCAGCAGATGGCCATCCCAAAAAGCTTCTCTCGGAGCCATATACTTGTTTGGAATCACAATCTCCTTCTGATATGCCTGTACCATGAGCAACATCTCGCACAGCGTGCCTGTTCCTTTCCTGAGGGTATCGTCGCCGCCCAGTGGTAGAATGGTACACAGCGAGAAGATGAAAGGATGCACGTACTTCATATACAAGTAGTACGTGGCGACGGCATCGGAAACTGAGTACTCGGCAAGGGTTTGCGGTCGCTCGTTGGCATAAGGTGTCATCAGTTCGGGGTCGAGCTCATCAGGGTCGTACCCAAGCTTGGCAACGGTGACTGCTTTGAGACCTCGGGAACCTTGCGGGAGGTAGGAATCACGATTTACCCAGTGAAAGCAATCCATATGTACGCCATACGAGCACTTGTACTGGTCTTCGCTGTCCTTTTTCCATCCAATCTCCTGGTACATGTCAATCCCGTTGACGCTGGCTCGGGCTTCCACAAAGGGCCAATCGAAAAAGTCACCGTTGTATGTAGCAATGACCGTTGGCCGAGCCTCTTTTATATGAAGGAAGAAGCGCTCGAGGACTGCCTTTTCGTCCGGCTCGTTGAAGATCATGAAAGGACCAGGATACTCTGGCTTAGGGGTGTAGTCAAAATCGCCAATATCTTCGGAAATGATTTCTCGATTAGTGATGAGAAACCCTTGTCCATCTATCATGTATGAAATCATCATGACTTGGTCAATGGCAGCATCAGGGAATTTCAGGGGCGCTTTCGTCGTCTCAATATCAAAGGCTAAAACGACCGGCTCGGCGGGAAGAGATCTGGTTTCGTTTAAGCTGACCTTGACAACTCCGTGCTTGGCCTCTATCCAGTACCAGAGACCGACTCTAATATCTAATGGTTTGTGAGAAAAGGAATTCATGTTACCCCTGTATAGCTGACAACTCACTTAAATCTATCATTACTCGAACGTGGTAGGGCACGTCGTATTCTCGTATGTCGACAATATAGTCACTTGCATCCGCAGTGCTGTTGTTCATTAGTCTGTCGTCATCTCGTGAATCGTCAAAAAGGTCAAAGTTCCCGTTGGCCCTGTATCAGCATTAGAACCATAAGCAACCCAGCCCCGAAGGGCACGAGACCAATGCAACTTACGTAGCCATCTCAGCATACGCATCCATTGCATCCATATTCTTCTTATTCCTCTCCGCAATTGGCATAATATCCCTTCTCGCCGCCAATAAGTCATTGACGTTGGCAAACTTGATCTCAAGGAAGGTTCGTCGAAGGCCGAGCAAGTGGTTCGGCATGCTCAAGTCGTCCTTTTCGACTCGCCGGACCGATTTGGCGCACCCATCACCGGGAACTCTCTTAACCCACTCCTCCACATCTGATTCGTGCCCCCTCTTGACAGCAATCATGATATAAGGGTCGTACTCTACTGTCGCCTTGAATGTTGAGCAGCCGTCCTCTTCAATGAAGTAGCAATCCAGTGCCGCCCGGCCTCCAGGGTTCCTCTCGTCCTCTACAGCGGTAGGCTGAACGTTGACTAACCATCCTTCCTTCTTCTTGCCAGCATCGTAACGCCCGAAGCCCATCTTCTCATCGATACTGTTTGTCAACCTCGTGCGTTCCCATCTTTCGTCTGCTGATGTGCCTTCTGCCCGTGATGAAGCTTGAAAGGTTTTTGCTGAGCGAGGACCGTGATATGCAACCTTGCCTCCACGACGAACACCCTTTTGCGGGCGCCGAAGACTTGTGTTGGGCATCCTGGGTGGTTGTGAGAGGGACTGCCCCTCGTGGAGCTAACTGTAGTAGCAGATCGAAGAGGTCCGGTGTCAGAGTCGGTATGTAAAGAACGTAGGGAGAGGGGCCGTCATGTATTGTGTGCCGTCTATTATCGATTGGCAAGTTTTCTAACAAACAAAGCCAATTCGTCGTCGATATTTTCTTTGAGAGGGTATTATGGTGTTATGGTGTTCTGCCGGTTGTTGCAGAGACGGAGGACCTTGTCCAGGTACTGCCCACCGAAAGTTGACATCCAAGGGTTACTAGCCGACAATTTCACTTAGTTAAGACGCGTCAGGACGCGCTTACAGCGCGACAAGCCCATCAAGCTGACCCACTAAACTTTAATGGGCTGCCAGGTTCTCATCACCCTGTACTCCGTAGCCCTGTGTGCCTGTCTTTCGGCGCCAGAATCGGCCGAGTGCCGAGTTTTAGTGGACGCCCGCCCCGCCGCCAAAGAATCGAGGAAGCCGTCATCGCAAAAAAGTAGGGTCGCTAATTGAGAAAATCAACCTCGGGAATCCCTTTGCGCCTTGGTTCATCTTCATGCGCCCACGATAGTAAAAAGAGCATGGCCCCAAATATCGGCGAACCACAGGGGCCGCCGAACCAAGCGGGCGGTTTCCCGAATCCCGGACCCAACGACAAGACGCTGCACGTCTGGTCCAAGCCCGTGGAGGAAGCCGATGCAAAAAAGGGTGGCACGCGGTCGAATAACGACTTGTCCATATCCGATGCAGTGTCGATGATTAAGCCAGAAGATTTCACAAATGTACAAAACACGCCGTGCGCGAGAACAGGGCTTCTGACGGGCATTGGCGCGGGCTTTGGTATTGGCGGCGTTCGGTTCTTGACCAGTGGTAGGCTTTAGGCTGTGACGTTTTCTTTAGAAGTGCTTGGTCGACTAATTGGAAATCCATAGGCAACATAGGAAAATCAACGAACTGGGCAGTTGGGATCTTCCTGCTCGGGAGTATAGCTTCATACGAGTACTGTCAATACCAACGGCGAGCGGAGAAGCTCCAAATGAAGAGGCATATAGAGGTAGTCAATCAAGGTCGAAGAGAACAGGCAAAGAAGATGATGGAGGCTCAAAAAGAAAAGCAAAGAGCGGAAATGGAGCAAAAAGTTGCACAAAAGACTTGGTATAAATTTTGGTAATTATCCATAATGCTGCTTAAATTATATACTTATCACATATAAAAGTAAGGGGAAGCAGCGAAGAATTGTTCATTACTAAAAGCGATAAATGCGCTACGTCGTCAGGATCATGCTCCTACACATGCTCCCATGTTTCCATCAAATCGCCGCCTCTGTCGCCTGCGAGATAAGGTGGTATTATTATGCGATGATTCCCAGAACGCAAAAGATAGCCCTTGGGGACTGTACAAGGCCCGCATAAATGGAGGAAGAAAAAATAACCCAGGAAAAAAACTCCCCAAACGCCTGTTACATATACTGCCTTGCTGCTGAAGGCAATAACCATCCCATCTGCGAGAATTAAGAAATGACGAAAAGACCATAATTCTCCGGCTCCCCAAACCTGACCCGCCGAGACGGCGAAGGTGGCTCTTGTGGCGTGCAGGTTGCTGCAGCTGCTTCTGCAGCTTCTGCAGCAGCAGCCTCCCGTCGCCTTTGATTCCTGCGCGCCCTGGCTTCACTCTCTTCACGCTTGCGATAGGCGGCCAATTGCTGCCGTCGCCTCATCCTCCTTGCGTGGGCGACGGCAGGAGTGGGCTTGAAGCCGACACCGTTGATACCAGTGCCGTCGTCATCCTCATCTTCAGGGTCGTAGATGGTAATTTCGTCCTCTTTCCAAGTGAGAGCTGCTCGTAAAGGGTCGAAAATTTCAACTTCCTCGTCCTCTTCGTCGCCATTCTGCTCCCGAAGCGCAGAAGGTTTGCTGGATCTCGGGGGAGGAGAGCCCTTGCGTCTTTTTCTTCGGGACTTGGAATCTGATAAACGATTGATGGAAGGATATGCTCTCTGTATGCTGCCCTCAGGGAGCTGTAATTTGCCTGCCCCATGAGCTTCTTGGTCCTGCACTCCCGGAATGTCGGGTTGAGGCATTTGATTTGCCACAGTTCCTCCAACCATGGCATTTAAAGCATCCGCCATAGGCTCATCTGGTCTCTGACGTTTTGCATCTGACCCTTGAGCGTCGTCATCCTCATTTCCTTCGAGTGTCGTTGGATCTGCTACCCCGCCCCCACTATTATCCAGCGCCAGACCACGGAATCCGTGGATGACCCTTGAACGCGGGCTATCACTGATATCTTTGGTGGAATCCGCCTGGAAAAGATCAAAGGCAAATTTGACTGGTGTGGGAAACGTAACTTCGTCTCGCTTACGCTTGGGGGTCGGGACTTTTGGATCGGCCATGTTGGCGATTTTTCTTTTTTTTTTGGATGGACAGTGATGATAATTGGGAAGCTGAGATGATGGTAAGAATAGAAGCTTGATCGGTTATGGTCATGAGATACGCTGTGGAAGGAGTGTCAGGTCGAAGATTAGCTACCGAATTGCCGGGATGGTTTAGTTTCGAATATCCATTGTAAAAAGTGAAGAATCGGGCGACTGGTTTTTTTTTTCTTGTTTGTTTATTGTCGTTGTATATTAAGTTTCAATGGTGACTGATGAAATTGATGGTTTACAAAGAGAAGCGGCGGTGATGTGGCGTCGTCACTTTCACCACATTCAACATTCCTTCTACCTCCCGAGTTGTGTGCGCAGCTGCTGCGCTTATGCCACGTTAAAAGGGAGCTAAACAACCATCCATCTGCCCTTACCCGGTGGCACTGGATAGCGCGAGTCCCACCCTCTTTTGCCTATTAGAGCCCGCTGACAACTGCTAATAGAATGCGGCAGTTACAATGGGTAAATGAACCTCGATTGGTGATTGGGGCTGGGTAGTTAGTAAGTAGCAGTAACTTGAAGAACGGAACTTATTGTTAACCGGGCTGGGCACAGTATCGAGGGGATACTGCTACCCAAATACCCATGATTGGTATTACCATGGGGTCAATAATGATTGGACAACTAATAGCATGTGCACTGACAACTCTCATTTCATCGGAATGTCGCCTTCAACGACCTCGATCTCCTGCAATCTGTATTCTGCATTCAAGCAACACTTCTATTCAAATGTGAACGGGCATTGTTCCATCTATAGCGAATAGATATATATATAGTTATATTAAACTTGTAGGGTACGTAATCCACTGTGCAAATGCTAAAAAACCGCAACATTTTCTTTCCCAACGCCTCGATAAATTTCTTAAAGAGATTGATCGCGAGCAGCCGTCGACCATTGCGTACCAACTGTTATTGTATGCGGTACCTAGTTGGTCTGAAATGTGTAATTTTTCAGGAAAGTTATTGATATGCGACCAGTTACAGAGTAAGGTTTGCGTTGTTATTTGCATACTACTTAAATACGGAATGTTTTACCCACTCCACAAACTGCCCAACCTTCATTCAGCAAAACTCTAGATTTTTGATCCCTTTGCGGTTCAAGTACGAGCATACTTCATGCGCCAAAGCCAAATAGCAGCTGAGCCAAATACGAGCTAGGCATAGATGATACACCTCTGCAGTAGTGGTAGATTAGGATGAAATCGAGGTTTTGACAGGCCAACTCTTGAGTGTTACTGCTCGTGGCATTTAGGTCTGTAGAAATAGACACTCGGAGTGCTCCGTATTGTATGAAAGTAATCGTAGGTACTGTGCCTGTACTGTAAAGAACACGGTGATGGGGTGGCGTTGAGCGGCTCAAAGCTAGTCCCCCCACGCTTTGCGATTGGTCTAACCGAACAGAGTTGTTTGCACAATTTCCTTCGAAAGTAAGTTGAAAGACGTCGACCATATCGCAAATGTTGCCAATACCCCCGAGATTATTGCTGTTATCAGTAATAAACAGGTCATGTTAAAAGCTCGGTCTTGGAAGGTAGGAGTCGGCGTTTGCCCATCTTTGCCAAATGCTCCTCGCAATATTTGTAGCTAACCCTGCGCCTAGGATCGCAGTCCTAACATTTGTGACCTTTGCCGATACAAGATATCCGTAACCCACACGCCTCGATCATGTCGCAATTATAGAATACCAGCAAGGCTAAAGGCCGTATCTGCCATCTTCCCGTTACCTTTGTCATACACAACGACCGCGCGATTCCTCTCGACGACACGGCGGCTCCATAAACCGGACGACGAGAAGCCGTCATCGCCGCCGTCACCACCGAAATTTGGTGGCTTTGGGGGGTTTGGCGTGGCAGGAGGCGTCAAGGCGGGTGGGTTTGGTTTGGCTCAAAACCGGCCAGCTTCACCTTCGTCTAGTTCGGCCGTGCTGTTACCACACGAGCTTGCAGCTCGCGAAAAAGCTGCTCCCAAGCTTGAGCCTGCTCCGAAAAAGCCTAGGGTACAGCAAACACAGCAGCGCCAGAACGATCAGAGACAAACGAGAAGGGGACAAAGGCCGGATCATCAAACCCATGTGGACAAGTCACGATCCGCGCTCACGGAGATACTGAAAACCGGCACAAGGGATTCTGGACCACCACATCATAAACCAAAGACCGTACACTTTGGCTCTGAGCGCATTCAACCATCGGCTGGACAAGACACAGGGACAAAGCAAACACCAGGCCACCAAGTATCAGGTCATCAAGCAGCGGACCAGCAAAGAACTACCCCGGGCAATGCGGCACCAGCGGGAAATGCTAGCAGTAGGCCAGCTCCATCATGGGGCGCTTTCAGCCAGCGTAAAACATCAATTCAAAACGACCCACCGCCTGAGACAACACGAAATCGGTTTGCAGCGCCGCTTCGGAATTTGGAAGCTGCCCGAGGTGGCCAGAGAGAGAGACAACCGAGCTTATCCAAGGCCCTGTCCGGAGAGTCAAATGAGGGGGGTTGGGGTTCGCTGAGAAAGAAGGGCAGGTTCGATGGACCCTCAAAGAGCTCGCAAGGAGGTGGTGGATTTTGGACCGAGGTCGAGGATAGGGTATCGCGTTTACCGGACAGAGAAGCCCCGCGCCGAGATATTATGAGCCCTCCTGTGCAAAAGGTTCCTGTAGAAGAGCCGGAGAAAGTAGAGATCGAGGCTCGCACGTCTGTGGAAGTTCAGGAGCGCGAGCCTCCACGCTTATCAAGATTCGAAAAGCCAGAAGAAACGCTCCGGTCGCGAGAACGCAAGACGCCAGGCCAGAGAAAGAAGGAAAAGAAGCAAATTAGACAGCAGAGCTTCCTCGAAGAGGAGGATGACTACGACGAAGATGCCCATCTGAGATACGAGCAAAGGCAGCGCATGAAAGCTGAGAAGCAGAAGGCAAAGCGGCTTGAGAAGGAGGCCCAAGGCCCTCCACGCATCTTCCTACCCGAATTCATCAACGTTGGGGAATTGGCCAAGTCGCTGAAACAGCAATCGAGACAATTCCTCTATGATCTTGAGGAGATGGGCTTCGAGAACATGTCTAATGACACAATTATGACAGGCGAGACTGCAGCCCTCATTGCCATGGAATACGGGTTTGAGCCAACCGTCGACACCGGATCTACAAGAGATCTCAGGCCACGAGAGCCGCCGGAAGATATTGGCACGTTACCGAACCGCCCACCGATTGTCACAATCATGGGGCACGTCGATCACGGCAAGACTACCCTTCTGGATTATCTGCGCAAATCGTCCGTCGCCGCCCAGGAACACGGCGGCATCACTCAACATATTGGTGCTTTCGTGGTCAAGATGTCATCCGGCAAGCCCATCACTTTCCTCGACACGCCAGGCCACGCCGCATTCCTAACGATGCGTCAGCGTGGCGCTAATGTCACGGACATTGTTGTTCTCGTTGTAGCTGCAGACGATAGTGTTATGCCACAGACGTTGGAAGCTCTGAAGCATGCCACTGCTGCCAAGGTGCCCATCATCGTGGCCATCAACAAGGTCGACAAGGAAGACGCCCGCCCCGACGAAGTCAAGGCCGACCTGGCCCGCCACGGCGTGCAGATCGAGGACTTTGGTGGCGATGTTCAGGTTGTTCAGGTATCTGGAAAGACGGGACAGGGCATGCAGGACCTCGAAGAGAACATTGTCACGCTGGCCGAAGTTCTGGACGTGCGAGCT
This sequence comes from Trichothecium roseum, assembly GCA_026184415.1. Taxonomy (NCBI): domain Eukaryota; kingdom Fungi; phylum Ascomycota; class Sordariomycetes; order Hypocreales; genus Trichothecium; species Trichothecium roseum. The sequence goes on along the minus strand of CM047942.1, from coordinate 3,490,105 downwards.
GAGAAGGATGGTCTGGCGGAGGGCTGGGTCCTTGAGTCCAGCGTCAAGCAGGACGGCAAGGTAGCCTCGGTCCTGGTGAAGCGCGGGACGCTCAAACTCGGAGACATCATTGTCGCCGGCAAATCTTGGGCCAAGATCAGGGTCCTGCGTAACGAAGCCGGCGCGGAAGTCAGCGAGGCCGGGCCGGGCACCCCCGTCGAGGTCCTCGGCTGGAGGGAGCTCCCTGAGGCTGGCGAGATGGCCCTCCAAGCCCCGGACGAGGACAGCGCCAAGACGGCCATCGAGTACCGCCTCGAGATGGCCGAGCGCGAGGAGAGCGGCATGCAGCTCGCCGCCCAAGAGCAGCGCCAGCGCGAAAAGGCCGCCATGGAAGCAGCAGCAGAAGCGGCCAAAGCCGCAGGCGAGGAGGGAGGCTCCGTCGAGCCTACGGAGCCGGGCGTCATCACCCAGAACTACATTGTCCGGGCGGACGTCGCCGGCTCGGTCGAAGCCGTCAACGGCACAATCATGGAGCTCGGCAACAACGAGGTCCGGCCGCGCATCCTCCGCTCCACCCCCGGCCACCTGTCCGAGTACGACGTCGACCACGCCTCGGCGTCGAGCAGCATAATCGTCAACTTCAACACCTCGATCCCGCCGCACATCAAGGCCCGCGCCGAGGAGGCCAAGGTGCGCATCATCGACCACAGCGTCATCTACCACCTCATCGACGACGTGCGCGCCGCCCTGTCCGACCTGCTGCCGCCCAAGATCCACCACCGCGTCACGGGCGAGGCCGACGTGCTCCAGATCTTCGCCATCAACATCCGCAAGAGGATCAATAAGAACATGGCCGGGTGCAGGGTCAGGAACGGCCTCATCAAGAAGACATCCAACGTGAGGGTTCTTCGCCGTGGCGAAGTCGTGTTTGACGGTATGTACCTCTTTTTAAGACCTCTTTTTCATCCCAAAGCCGAGCTTTACTTTTAACATCCTTCCCCTTTCCCCTTTCTTTCTTTCTTTCTTTCTTTCTTTCTTTCTTTCTTTCTTTCTTTTCACTCTTCTCTTGACTATAGTCTTTTTACTAATGTTGCCCCGATTTCTGCCAGGATTCATCGAAACCCTCAAGCACCTCAAGAAGAACGTCACCGAGATGGGCAAGGGCACCGAGTGCGGCATCGGCTTCGAGGACTGGGAGGAGCTCGAGGTCGACGACCAGGTGCAGACGTACGAAATCGTCGAGGAGAAGCGGACCCTATAAGGTGCAAGCGGCGTCTGGTTCACTTTTGGTAAACTTGGCCCCGGCATACAGTACTTGCCTCACCTGGTCACCAAGAAAGAGAAAAAAGGAGGAAAGAAAAGAGAAAAGAAGGGGGAGTATTTTTGTTGTAAGATAAATCGTGTACAAAAAGGAAATGACCCCCTTGACCATGTACCATATATACTACCACTACTCCGTACATATATAGTATATAACAAAAGAATGGGGGTTACATGGGAGGGAAAATGATAGACAAAAGTTTAGGCAGTGTATACAATTAGCAAAGGGGATTAACAGGGTCTACTACTAAATGCTAGTAGTACTACTTGTGCTACCACTATTATTATCAGAAACAATCGAGAATAAGAGCGATCAAGCAGGCCATGGGAGAAAACGCCCCGTGCAAAGCAAATCTTTCAACCCCCCCTCCACAAGTTTGTATTTCACCAACACTTTGTGCTCGCGGTATATATCTCTTCCTCATCCCCTTCTCTCTCTATCTCTCCATCTCTCGCTCTCTCTTTCACCTACCCTCTTCAAAGCTCTCTTTTTCAACTCGCCCTCCACACCCCTCCACCAAAAAAAAAAAAACCTCCTTAGTCAGAATTTAATCTTTCCCTTCCCCCCAACCCAACCCAACCTAACCCCCTCCCATCTGCTTTACGCAATAGTAAACTCCGGAATGGCGCCCTGCTCGACCGTCGCCTTCCCGCCGAGACTGTACTCGGCCCGCCACCTCAGCTTCACAGACTCCACCCGGGCGGAGCGGTTCTCCGCGTGCCAGATCTCGCCCTCCTGCGTCACGCCGTTGACCTGGTTGGGGCCGAGGGTGCGGCCGGTCTGCGGCCTGAGGACAAGCTCGTAGCCCTGTGTGTTACGAAAGGGGTGGTCAGTAACTAAGAGCTCGCGGATTTCTTTTTTCTTTTTTTTTTGAAAAAAAGAAAAGCAAAAAAAAAAAGAGGCAAGGGGAGGGGAGGGGAAAGAATAACATAGGGCGAAAACCTTACCTTGGTAACCGCGACTTTGAAATGAAGCTCGCTAATGGGACCAGCCGTGTTGTTGGTAAAGGCAAAGATCATGTTCAGGCAGTTGTTCGAGGGGTCGGCGCGCTTGGCCCTAAAGTCAATCTTGATCGACGTGTTGCTAATGGTGGCGGCGTGCTCCTTGGGCTTGCTAGGCTCGGGGGGCAGCGAGGAGGAGAAATTCCACTCGTCGTCCTCGTTCGACGCCGTGGGCTGAGGAGGTGCGGCCGGCTGGCTGGAAAAGGCACCCCCCAGAGCAGCAAAGGGGTCGTCAGCTGCTTCCGGAGCTTGCGGCGGCGCACCAAAGCTCGACTGCTGAGCTTGTGGCCGGGGTGTCATGGACTGAGACCCGGGTGGAGAGGAGAAGGAGGAGAACTGCGAAGGCGGTGTGGGAGATGACGTTGTTCCAGCTGTGCTGTTTTCTGTCATGGACGATAGCAGTGCCGGGCCCGGGATGTCTGGTGGTATTCTGTCAGTCGACACATAAAACACATCACAAACATTCAGCCTACTCACTCGAATTGGCCCCGAAGCCCAGAGCGATGTTACCGCCTTGGCCGTAACTGCTCGATGTACCACCAATATCCAACCCGAGAAGATCATCTGCCAACCCACCAGCCTGAGACGAACTGCCTGCCGCAGCAGTGTTATTGCTACCGTTACCCCCGTTAGTATTATTGTTGGAAGCATCGCCGTCAAAGTCGATGAGCGAGAGCTCGTTCGCATTCGTCGTCTGCGATGGTGCCGGTCCTCCAGCAGCAACCTTGGCAGCACCCTCCATATCACCCTTCTTCATCAACTTATATCGTTCCACTGTCCTATGTATGCTATCATTGATCTCGAATAGCTTGGCAACGGCCTCGTGGTCATCCGATTCCTCCTCGCACATCTTCTGGATCTTGGGTTGGGCGCTCTGCAAAGCCGATGCCAACTCGCTGAAGACGTCGCCGTCTACCATTTTATCGCCAGCTTTGAAGGCCTCAAGGCGCTCCTCTAACAACCTGGCCTTGGCCTGGATCTTACCGACGTCTTCGGCCGCCTTAGCTCGGTAGTCGGTCTTGGATCGGGTATCGTATCCGGCCATGACCTTCATGAGCCGGTTGGCCTCCTGCAGGTCGTGGGGGGTTCCTCTCCGAATCAGCTCCTGGAGCTTGGCAGACTGTGCTTCCTTCTCCTCCTCTTCCATCTCCTCGGCCGATTTCAGGTTCTGCTACAATCAGTCACAGGTCAGTGATTCGGCTCGGTCGACTCACATCGCTAGGGTTGAGGACAGCAGCATCCTCCCTGCGAACCTCAGGGAAGACGTAGCCCTTGTAGCTCAGGAGGCGGTGCATGTCCCTGATGAAACCTAGGTCATCCTTGTACCGACTCGTCTCGCATATCGTGATGCGCCACTCCTCGAGGGCCTCGAGAATCTTGGCCTGGACTCTGGTAGGTCGCATGGACGGTCGCTCGGGGAACCTCCGCACGAGCTCGTTGAGGAACTCCTTGGTGCTGATTTGGAGGTGGAACGGGTAGCCGCAGTTCTTGACGCAGATGTCGAGGAGGTTGAGCGCGAGGATCGCAACGTTGGGGTTCCGGTGGTTGATGTAGCTGACGATGGCCGTGGCCGCCTCGCGGGGCGCGGTGCCCTTCTTGCTGTTGATGAGGTCCGAGATCTCAAGGTTCAGAGCCAAATTGGGCTCGTAGTTCTCCGGGCTGCAAGCGGCCTGCACAAAGCGCTGGAGCTGCGAGGGCGCCCTGCCCATTTCGCTCCAGCGATCGCGGGTCGCCGCCCGGGCAGCCGCTGCCTCCATCGTGGGAGATTTTGTGTATTACGGTCCCCCCCGTATTCAGGAGAAGAGGACGGAGCGGTGCGGGTGCGCAGTTTGGTTTCGGAGAGTCGGTGGGTGGCCTGAATTAGTCGGTGGACGGCGAGTGTTGAGATTGCAAAGGCGTCGAGTTTGGCTAACGAATAGCAGTTGTCGCAGCTCCTCCTCCTCCGTGAATGGATGGCCTTTGTCGTTTGTTGTCCCCAGGCTGACGGGGGAGAATGCACAGTAGGTAGTAGGCGGGATTGAAAGACGGCGGCAGGTATGGTAATCGGTATAGCGTACGTATGTAGTACTACTACTTAGCGTTAAGTAGTAGGACAATGATCCAATAGCTAGTGACGGCCGTGGTGGAGCGTGGAGAGGTAGCTCAATGGCTGGTCGGACACTTCCAACATCTGTCAATACGGAGTACGAGTCTAAACAACTCTCGCTCTCTGTCTATTTGTGTTTGTGTGTGTGATTGTGTCCATAAGCTCAAAGCTCCGCTTCCAATTTTCCGCTCCGTTTCTACATGGAAGCTTCCCGAGGTCCGACAAAATAACCCCATCAATTGCCCCTCCATGACACCAAGATCCGCCCTCCTAAAAATAAAAAATAAAAAATAAAACCCTAGGTCTCAGATATTCAGATCTACCAATAACTTCTTACAGCAGCGATATAATATATTTTTACACACAAGAACCATGGTCCGGCACAAGAAAGACTTCGCCCCCAAGGGCAAGCATCCAAGAGGGGGAGGTGGCGCGCAGACCAAGCATCGCAACAATGCGCGCCAAAGCAACTCCCGCGACAACGACGGCGACGACAACGACCCCGCGTCCTCCTCTTCCTCGCGCCGTCCCCCTTTCAAGGCCGCCTGCTGGGACCTCGGCCACTGCGATCCCAAGCGGTGCTCGGGCAAGAAGCTCATGAAACTCGGTCTCATGCGCGACCTGCACGTGGGCCAGCGCCACAACGGCGTCATCATCACCCCGAACGGCAAGCTCGTCGTCTCACCCGCCGACCGCGAGCTCATGGACGCGTACGGCGCCGCCGTCGTCGAGTGCTCCTGGGCGCGCACCAAGGAGGTGCCGTGGGGCAAGGTGGGCGGCAAGTGCGAGAGGCTGCTACCCTACCTCGTTGCCGCCAACACGGTCAACTACGGCAAGCCCTGGAGGCTCAATTGCGTCGAGGCGCTGGCGGCGGCCTTTTACATCTGCGGTCACCCGGACTGGGCCGAGGAGGTGCTCGCGCCGTTCTCGTACGGCGAGTCCTTTCTGCAGATCAATTCCAGCCTGCTAAAGAAGTACGCCGCTTGCGCGGACGCGGCCGAGATCAAGAAGGCGGAGGCGGCGTGGATGGAGAGGCTAGAGCGCGAGTACAACGAGAGTAGAGAGCAGGAGGGCGATGACATGTGGGCCGGTGGTAACACGAATCACCTCCCAGTCGAATCATCAGATGAAGATGAGGATGAAGAGGACGATGAGGATGGCAGTAAAGGCGGCGGCGGCGGCGACGATGACGACGAAGGGAGTGTAGACGGGATATACCTGGGTAAAAAGCCCCTCGACCCAAAACCAGGCGAGAGACCGCTCCACCCCGACGACGAGGAGGAAAAGGATCGCTACGCCCTCTCCTCCGACTCGGATGACGAAGACGCAATGGCCGAGATACGCCGCAGAGTCCTGGCCTCCAAGACCTTTACGAACCCAGAGCCGGCGGCGGCGGACAAGAAACCTACGCCGGCATCCATCCCCCGCCCACAGAACAGATACGAGAGCGATTCCGATGCCAGGCCAGATTCCGACAACAGCGATGGAGATGAAGATGATGACGAGTTTGACAATATCATCGATGCGACTCCCGTAACTGACAAGGTGGGCTTACAAAAGCTACAGAAAGAGAGAGAAAGGGCAGCCATCACTACCAAGACTTTCTCTAGTAACGTAGTCTCGGCGCCAAGTAGGTGGTAATAATAGTAGGCCGATATCTAACGTATGACAAAATCGGTAAAAAAAATTACAAGCGATGGACCATGTTTGCAAGAATTATTTTCATCATTCATCGCTGTGGTGCTAAAAGCCCGCGTCGACCTACAGTGAGTGGCCCGATGCTAGTACAACTTGTTCTAGAAACAATTAAAAAGACGCATAACGCCTCACGCAGCAACATATAGTCGACTGCAAGTTTGTGCATGCCCTCATGCATGCAATATCTCTCTACTTGATTCGCTCTCTGGGGCCCGTGGCCCGATCAGTTCCTCTTCTTGCAACGCCAGTGGTAAATCAAACAAAGAAAACAGATAGGAAAATGACCAACAACGCCAGCAATGCCATGCGCCGATCGACTCTGAGACCCGGATTGGCTATCCAGCCATTGTACATAAACCTCTTGAACCACGCGCGCCGAACCACGTATGGAAGGTAAAGAAATCATCCGAATGGAACGAATATGTTGGCAGTTGAACAGCCAAGCATAAGTAACAACTTAAGAAATCGCCGTCAACCATGCTGATTCCCCGGTTTGGATCGTTTCGAGACGCTTTACTCGTTGACAGCAAATACTGGCTGAGAATTCTGGGAGGCGTAGTTTTGCGCCAAGCTCTCCCGTTCGGCCTTCTCCCGCTCGCGCTGAGCCTTTTCAGACTTGGTGATACGAGGTTTTCTCGTTATCGCACCCCCGCGAGAACCAGGGCCGCCACCGCGGCCAGTACCGGCGCCACCGCGCGCCGCGCCGCCCCTACCGCCACGGCTTCCACGACCCCCACCACGACCACGCTTAGGAGGACCGTCAGGACTGTTTTCTTGTTAGCATATTTTTCGAGAGCAAAGAGTGCTAGGGATACATACACATCGGGTTTCTCTACCTCGGGAACCAGAGGCCCCGAGTATACAAAGAAACCGTCTCGGCTTGCCGCAGCCTGAGCCTCCCACAACATCTCCGAGTCATCAACAAAGTCGTCGTCAATATCGTACTGATCTTCCTTGAAGTTGCGCTTCTTCTTGGGTTTTGCCTGTCCATCAACACCGCTTGCCACGCCATTCTCCTGGTTGCTCCCCTCAGCATCTGACAAGTCGACAGACATTTCATCACCTGACTCGCGACCAGACTCCACGTTGGCCAACGAAGCAGTCGCAGCTGCAATTCGGGCCTTGCGGTCTCTGTTGGCGGCAAGGCGAGGGTGAAGAGCATCCCATCCAAAACGCTCTTCAGCCAAGCGCATGAAGTTGACGTACTTATTGGTCTCTCCAGCGGTGATTGGGATAGTAAGAACGACGGCCGGAGCCTCTGCTTCATCGCCTGGCTTCACTCTTCCAAAGTCGAGAATAGATCGGCCTTCAGTATCCTGGGGTACGTCATCAAGGGTATCCGTCTTAGGGGTTGAGCCATTGGTTTTGGCCTTTTGAGAAGGCAGGGCCTTCTTGATAGGCCCATTAGCAATGGTCGTGAAATTCGATTCCTTGATGACAGGGCGCTGAGCAGGAGCTGGCGGGGGCTCGCTCTTCGTAACCTCTTGAGCATCCTGGCGCAGACTCAGACTGGGGGTTGAGGTTGGCCTTGCAGAAGGAGAAGGGGGGACTGAGTCTTGAGCCAGAGGTTTCGCAGCCAATGGCTGATAAACGTGGTTTGGCGACTTGGCGGGGGCAGCTTGAGGTTCGATCAAGCTGGCGATAGAAGGGGAGCGGTTTGTCGGCTGTGCTTGTAAGCGGGGAGAGTCCATCTTTGACTGGAAAGGGCTGTTCGATTTCATGGACTCGCGAATAGGATCGTAAGCATTATTGCGAATAGGGTCGTAGTTGAGCCCTCGGACAGGGATAGGCCCGTTAGCACTCGCGGGGGATTGGCCCTGAGCTGACGGCTCCGCATTCAGAATGCTGTGCATAGAGCCAGGCTTGCTGATTTCCCGACTCATTATGCTGGGGGAGTTATGTTGGGATGAAGACTGGTGAAAAGAACTCTGATCGTGATGCCCATTAGATGCCAAAGTCCTGTTAATGCTCATCGCAGGGCTGTTCTGAGCCGAAGACTGATGGAATGAAGCATTGGAATGGTCTTGGGCAAACTGCTTGTAAGAAGGCCCTTCCGATTCGGTACCAGCGTCCGGCCCTGCACTAGCGATCTTGCGTTTTCTCTGGATAGGAGGAGCATTAGGATCGCGAGGTTTCCTAGGCTTGCGAACTTTTGCCGGTTGTCCCTCATCCTGTGCATCCGTTCCGTCGGCATTCTTTGACTTCACAAGGGCGCCAGGCTTGCGGCCAGGTTTCTTCCTGGGCAGACCAGCGGCGGTAAGCTGTACCCATTTCCCATCCTCTGTCTGCCCGTAGCGTCTCGAGGCGCCGCCGCCGGGGCCTTGCACCGTCTCATACTTCACAAATTGAGGCGTTTCCTCATCGTGACCCAGCTTTATGGCTTTGCTAGCACGAGACATGGCTGCTTGCCGCGATGGAGATGTGGGTTCTGATAAAACAACTGACGGCGGTGAGGAAAGATCTTCCGCTGAAGAATCATAGCGGGAAGTATCTGCTGCCGCCATATTAAATCAATGCCCGTTGTGGTCTTGTGTCGTTGAAGGGAATTAATCTCACAAGCCTCAAAGCATGTGTGTGGTATGTGTGGTAAAGGTTGCGACCCGCTTGTGAACTTGTAAGAACAAGGAGCGGAAAACAATTCCTAATTCTCTCAATGAGGTGTCGGAAAAGGTAGCGAGTGAAGGAAAAGATTGAAAAGAAACAAAAAGAAAAGGGAGAAAAAGGACGGAATTGGCTTTAACAGAAAATTGGGTGAGGAAACAGTAATCTCCAAGCCACAAAATTCAAGTTAAAAACAGGAAGGGATGGTTTACTTGGGGATTAAACATGAAAATCCCAAAGCAGAAATGAACAAAGCTGCTGCACCACACACAGGTTTTACCCGTTTGCTGCTGGATAAAAAAAAAATGCGGGTGATGCGCAGGCAGTTCGCAGCAGTGTGACGTGACGTGAGTGGTCGGTTCAGGTAAGGCGAGGTTGAGGTGGACGTAAAGTGTGGGACCTCCCCTAGTCGCTGTATTTCGCGAATAGCCTCAACCTCAAAGTCGACGTGCGGTCAGGCACCTGGCCGGCCTGAAAAAACCACCACCTTTACCACGCGAAAATGCACCTGCGCCGAGGCGAAATGACTGGTCCGGCACGTGCAAGAAACGCGTCTACTTTATCTGCACAATTTGATGGCGACTGCAAGATGCGGCGGGTCGAAAAATGTTGAGAAATCGATGGTGAAAACCAATGCAAATGATGGATTTTGCGCGTTGAAAGTGTTGTGGAAAGGTAGAAAGAGTGAGGGTTGAAAGGGGGGAAAGAAGAGGAGAGGGAAATGTGGAAAATGAAATGAAGAAGAAAGGCGAAACGCGGGATGGGGATAACTACGACTACTAGGTATTACGGGCTATTTTTTAGGAGCAGATGAACAACAACACATTTCTCGCATTACCGAACATCACCTCACCTCATGTTGCAGAAAAAGCGAGAAAAACGGGGCTTCAGTATATTCGGGCATGGCACGCGGGCGGACAATCGATGGGGGCTGGGGAGATGGAATATGATGGGGGGGCAGATTTTAGTGGGAGGGGGGAACACGGTGGTGATGAACCAAAGGGAAAGGGAAGGAGCAAAAAGAATCCACGGATAATATTAGCTGGAAAGCTTTAGGGCGAACAGTACAGTCTCAGTCTCTAAAAAAGGGTAGGGGGGGAAGGAACGACGGAACCTCCGTACTGATAATTCTTAGTACTGCTAGCAAGTACCCGAGTGCTAGGTACAGGTCAGTCTTAGGAGTAAAAGACCGACGGGCCAGGTAAAACGTTAGGAAAAAGAGCTTCATATGCCACCAGCCGAGTCCAAGTTCACATCTGTAATTACACGCGACTACTAGCCTGCACAGGGTTTCTAGTGTCTCATTGTGGGTGGGAGGGAGAGCGACGCCAAGAGTGGAGCCATCCTTCTTTTTTTTTTTTTTTACCTTTACGGGATACATACACTTTTTGACTAGTCGGATCTGCGACACCACGCCTGGCTTTGTTTTTGACCACATAACCTATTATTATGAGTCAGTTAGATATTCGAAGACGTTGGAAAATTAAGAAATGATAAAATTTAGGAATAGACCAACATTGTCAATCAGCATTGCAATTTTTCATAGCTTGCGACCGCAAAAAAGTTTCCCCCGAATGAGGTTGGAATATTTCAACGGTACGGAGTACATTTCATCATGCAACCAAGGGGAAGCCCTGCAGCACGGGGTACTCCGTACCTCGAAACCGAAATACACCTTGCAAGGGTGTGGGCGGCATGCTAATCTTCCATTGGTTGAACTAAGCGCATAGCCGCGATATGCTTGGTATCCACAGCCAGCTTAAGCGCAATGCGGCAATTCTCTGTTGTGAATAAAAAAAAACCGTCAAGAAAAAGTCATGGCCCATTGTCCTTCGATTAATGCATTTCCGTCACATAATTCGCGTGATCACGAGAATAAACGAACGCCGTAGATGCATCAGCAGTATTCCGTACCCCAGCAAAGTATCCCAGTAGTACGATCACATGACGGAAATTGTGCTGCATCTATCTGTCAGCCCCTCTCACGCACAGGGCCAACACAACCCAGCCAAGGTATGGCAGGCCATGGTACGAGATGGCTTGCACAACATGATGAAACGCAGATTCCGTTTCCAAACCACTTACTCGCTCAAAATAACTTCTTTGTTTACTTTGCTAATTTCGATACCAGATTATTGTCCAGAGGCGTCAAATGCGTGGACCCCTGCTACGGAATCTATGCGAAAAACGCCGACCGATCGACGCTAATGCACCTCCGGATTCCCAAAGTGTGGCGGCACAAGTGCTTATCCTCACAACAGCGGCGTGGCTGTTGGGTTCGTAAATTTAGATGAATCAATCCATTTCGCGTCAGACTTGAGGGCGGTCGATAATGCTTGTATCTTACTCGAGCTAGGAGGGCCAAAATCATGCGTGCTTTTATGAAATCGTTGAGACTGTGGCCATGTGTGACGTGGAAAAGAAGCAAGGCTAGCCCTGCTTACGCATCGCGTCACACCAATGTGTTAACAAACCCCGCGAAGATGTTTTCAATGCGTGTGTAGATCCTGATGTAGAATCAAAACTTATTGCGTAGGCTTACCACAATAAAAAATGAAGAAACAAACAAAATTCTACCCTAATAATGTTGAACTTGCATTTTTCTCTCTCGTATGGACTGCTTATCTATATGCTACTAAATCTTTGTCGGCTTGTGTACCGATTAATCCGTACGAAATAGGTGATTAGTGTTCTTTACCCTAAACACCCCATGCTGCGAAATATTCCTCTCATTTCGCTACTTAGTATTTTCGGTTCCTTTGACTTGGTACACAACTATAGTTTAGGTGAATGTGCGTATATAAAGCTGTATCGGGTAGATTTTATGGAGTACGGGGTACCTTGTTCTGAATTTGTTGAGTATTGTGGAGTACTTGCGCCCGTCGTATATTGATAATATGCAGCAATTACACGCCAAAACAGTTGAATCAAGTTCAGCGACAGAAGTCAGTGGCGTGGTAATCGAAATTCAATAGGAGCGACCTCCTACAAACAATGAACTTGTGTGATATGTACAGAGTACGGAGTACGGAGGATCTATTTTAGTGTTATCTCCAAAAAAAAAAAACCACCCATTTCGATTCGTTATGGCTGGTGCCTTCAGCCTGACGGTTATTAACAGTGCGGGTGGCGTCCCCCGCCGGTGTCCGCCTCGTGCCAAGGAATTGGAAGCTCTGGACTGGAAAGCTACTGGTACTCCGTAGGTCCACTTTGGGTTACACCCGGAAACAGCCCGCCGCCCACCACCCCCACGTTAACTTTTCTATCCCACCACACGTCAAAGGTATTCGTAGACATCTTCCGATGCGATAGTTCACCGATACTGCGCTGATGTTAAATTTACATACACATTCAACTTGTTCCTGTACCACCTGATATGGACCTCATAGGCGATATAGTTGAGCGCGATACTGGCAGCAGTAAAAGCAAGGCCGACTTCCCAACCGATACGCCTATTTCTGCGACCGGTTTCCCCCAGCACAAGCGACGATGGAAGACCTCGGCCTTCAAACAGCAGCGAAGCGGAAACCCGACGTCTGATAAACAGCCTTTTGATGCTAGCGGCGAAAATGCCACTTCGGTACCTCCTCGAGCGGTTCAAGAGACAGAGCGGCAGCGCATCGACAAAGAGAACAGGCAAAGACTTGCGGACATGACTCCGGACGAAATTGCAGAAGCGCAACAAGATCTACTCAAGGGGATGAACCCTGCTCTAATACAACGATTGCTGTCACGAGCCAATATTGATGATACTACGCCGTCCGTATTCGAAGAACCAAAGCAACCACCACCTCCGGAAATCAAAGTTGACGACACCTCAAGAAGTGACCGGGCAACGTCGCACCCTCCCAAACCCGCCACACCATATCCGGATCTGCCAAAAAATTTCAATGAAGACGAGGCACCTGCTGTAATACCACCAGATCTATTTCCCATTACAGATCCACCAAAATCAACACATTTCCCAGCCGCTCCCAACGTCCCCGATCTCGACCCTTCCGACCCCAACTTTCTCCAAACTCTCCATGATAAATATTTCCCGAACCTTCCAGCGGATCCAAGCAGACTTGCCTGGATGGCCCCTATACCGACAGAAGGCAGTGTGGCAGATAAAGACTCGTCGTACTACCCGCACCCCGAGATCTCATTGTCATCGCTTCGGTTCGACTTCCGCGGCCGCTTTCTCTCTCCTCGAGTTAGCCGAGCGATGCCACCTAACGTAGGCTTGCACCATCATGGCGAGGCACCCGAATCGGCAGGGTATACTATTGCAGAGCTGGCGCATCTGGCCCGCAGCTCGGTCCCGGCTCAAAGATGCATCTCCTACCAAACTCTTGGTAGAATCTTATTCAGGCTCGGGAGTGGAGAATGGGGAACCTCCGTTGACGACGTCGTGGCAATGGGTATTTGGAACGAGGTCAAGAAGGGCAAAGTATTGGATACGTTGAATGAGGCTGCATCCGTTGAAGGCGGCCATCAGGGCAGTAAGGCTTACGCAACTGAGGCTTTGTGGTTATTCGAAAAGGGTGGTTGGCGCGAGAAGGTCCGGGGAAGATGATGACCTTTCATGTGCAGGGGTGCCGTATATACCGAATTACTGCAATTTACGGAGTACTTAGTTCTTCAATTGTCCTATTTGTAAGTGGGTAATGGATATTGCCTTGGAGCATCGTACATGTCCCTGTAACAGGCACTTGAAGCAGTCACTTAGTAGATAGACTCATGGTGCAATGTGCATTGGGTGTTCTAGCTGATGAATTTGTATATACCCGCTGTCATCCAGACCTCTGGATTATATTTCGCCTCTGAGTGGTTTGGAAGAAAGCAAGTATCATGGTACGAAATTTCTTCACATTTCCGATGATATGATTTGTACGTTATCAAAGAAACCGGCGCATGAAGAGGCGCACCTGTGGCCTTGAGACCGTTGTCGCATAATAGAAGACGAGGGGACGAAACTGTCACCCACGCAGGTTCGAGGCTATTCCTCGTCCACGCTATTATGCTTTATAGCAAAGATAAGAATGATAGTGATCGGAGGTCGCTTTTGTCGACTGATATGATCTTGGTTAGCTCGGAATATTGGGGATATCGCGACTCAAGAGAGTATAACCTTCAACTCCCGCCCGCCGTTTATGATATGTAGCATGCGGGTTTACTACTGAACTATACTAGTAGTCAACCTAGCAATGGAAATTACTACGGCACATTTCTAATTACTTGAGCTACCAGGATGTGCAGAGAAAATGGCATACTATCCTATCTCTATACCAGTGTCCCTATTACACTCTTGGACATGATTCTCCCATGAAAAGCAACTTTATCCTGGCTGTATTAGCATACCTTGCAAACCCAATATTCCCAGCTGACTCAACGCAAGTCGCATGTGTGGCCACTCAGTATGTCAAAAAGTCCCATGATCTCTTCTGGGAATTCAAACCCTGCAGCCGCGTCCGTTACTGGCTCCCCTGTCAGGGTGAATTTCACGCTACGCAAATACCCTGATCCATGGATGGGTTATTGCTATGCTGCTCGGCGGCCCCTATACGTTCATGGTCGGAAGTCTTAGGAAGGCATACATCATGATAATGACAGGGCTGAATACGCGAATAATGGGAGCCAAGCTCATTGTTCAAGGCTATACGAGGTCCCTGTCGTTGACAAGCAAACCGCTGGTATGAGAAACCACAGAGTGCAGCTTGAATGGATGGATATGGAGATGTCTTTTGTAATATCTCTGGTTAGATCCCTCGTACTGGAGATGTTCATCATGAGATGTACCATATACGAGGAGGGCTTTCCGTAATGTTATGACAGATACGCATTGTGGTGCAAGCCTGCGTTCGATGAAATGAGCACTAGGGCTAGTCAATAGACACCGGGAATAAGTCGTAGATCTTGAACTATCGTGATCTGGGAGGGTACTAGTACTCCGTAATCACCTGTGAATGACTCGTGATACTTTGATGATTGGTGGCCTTAAATGGGGCCTTGGTGGTGACAATGTTACTGGAAGCGAGGTCATAATCATATGGTTAGTAGTACTAACAATGGCACGGGATAGCATACCCGCCCGCAACAAGTAAGTTGCGTTTATCAAACGGTTCCTAGAAGTAATCATTGCATTGGATGTACGGAGTACTCCGTATGGATGGGTGCTTCAGGCTTCGTGGACGTTGCGTTGTTGGGATGACGATTCTTTGGGCGCCGACGGCCCTGACTTACACCACCAAGACCCCTCAAAGACCCGTGCTTATGATTGGCCAAAAGCATGCGTAAGCTCTGAAGCCAACCTAAATCGGTACAAGTCAAAGAAAACTCAGACGGGGTTCGTGCGATGTATTCAAGTAGGTAGTATTGGAGACGGGCCGGGTGATTTGGTAGTGGACAAAGGCCCTGAAAGTGGTGGTGCTGTGAGCTTCTAGGGCCCTAGGTGCAATGCTGCAACTCGCTGTCAATAGCACTAGAACAGCAGCCAGTGTACCATATTGGGTTGTCAGAAGCTGGATCCCCCCCCCCCCCCCCCCCCCGAGTGCAGGGAGGGTTGGAAAAAAAAATCATCTAATGTGGCGGCGTCTTCTACTACTTGAATCGATTTTCTTTTTTCTTTTTCTTGGTGTTTCCTCGTCGTCCTCTTTCCCTTTGCCCTCCGCCAGCGCACTGCGACACGGCACCGCCGCGCCAATCCTCCTCTTGCCTTCGCCTTCTCTTCCCCGTATCTGGGTGATTATTGTGTTGTTCTTCTCTTCAGACCTCTCTCGCCCCTCCAACCAAAAAGGAAAGTTGTTGCAGTCCCTCGATTTTGGGTAGCTCGATTTCTTTGTCGTGGTCCAATTGCTGTCGACGCCTTCCCCCGCCGCCTCTTTTTCGACAAGCACGCCTCGCTTCGCTTTCTCTTTGGCCCCCTTGCCTCGAAACGAAACGAAACGAATAGGTCGACCGAGTCGTTCAACAGCTTTTCAGCTTCTCTCTCCGACTGTAGAAATTTTGAGCTTCCATCGGATTTTTTTTTGTCTGGTGGTGTTCATTGACCGACTTTACTGACGGCTCATTTCTGCCCTGCCACGTCAACATCAAGCTTTCCTGTTGGCGGCCGACTGCTTAAAATACACTTTTTTTTGTCGAGAAATCTGCATAATTCTCAATTCACCTAGAAAATCAAATACGGGCGTTCACTCTCGCAAGCTTTGCCACCGGAGACACTGTGACTTTTACTAGCCATGGCATCACCTTTGCAGTTTGCTTACCGAACCCAGAAGACCATCGGTGTCTTTGACGCAGCTCCCGTCTACGAGCCTGTTCCTGGGTTCACTAAGCCTGAGGGGAACTTGAGGTGCAATGCCTACTCTCCCTGTGGCCGTTATTTTGGTTGGGCTACCCCCGAGGCTGTGACTGTTGTCAACCCCTCCACGGGCCAGGTCATCCTGACCCTCCCCCTCACCAATGTCTACGAGCTTGCCTTTTCTCCTCGTGGCACCTTTGTCATCACATGGGAACGGCCCTCCAAGGACGAGAACGGCGATGCGACCAAGAACCTCAAAGTCTGGCGTGTTGTTGAGGATGGAGTCGCTGGCGAAGACAAGCAGCCTCTGGGCCGCTTTGTTCAGAAGCAACAGGGAGGATGGAACTTGCAGTATACGGCCGATGAGAAGTTATGCGCACGCCTTGTGAGCAATGAGGTTCAGTTCCACGAGAGCCATGACCTCATCACGGTCTGGAACAAGCTTAGGGTGGAGGGTGCCACCAACTACTCCCTTGCTCCTAGCGTACAGAACCAGTCTGTGGCAGTTTTTATCCCGGAGCGCAAGGTACGTGCAGCGATCTAGAGTCCCTATATCGCCCCGTTTACTGACTGAGCTGTCTAGGGTCAACCCGCTGCTGTTAAAGTTTTCAACGTACCCATGTTCAATGCCCCGGTGTCACAAAAGACCTTCTTCAAGGGGGACAAGGTGCAGCTGAAGTGGAACAACAACGGCACCAACTTGATCGTCCTTGCGCAGACTGATGTCGACCGCTCCGGCAAGAGTTACTACGGCGAGACGACGCTCTACCTGCTTAACACCAGTGGGGCGTTCGACGCTCGTATTAGCCTCGATAAGGAGGGCCCGATCCATGATGTCTCATGGTCACCTAACTCCAGGGAATTTGGTGTAGTTTATGGTTTCATGCCGGCTAAAGCTACCATCTTCAATCACCGTGCCGTTGCTCAGCACTCCTTCCCCCTGGGACCTCGCAACACCATTACCTTTTCGCCCAACAGCCGCTTTGTGCTGGTAGCCGGTTTCGGTAACCTCGCGGGTCAGATCGATGTCTATGACATGACCAAGGACTACCGCAAGATCTGCACCATCGAAGGTGGTAACCCAAGTGTGTGCGAGTGGAGTCCCGACAGTCGCTACATCATGACTGCAACCACGTCCCCCAGACTTCGAGTTGACAATGGAGTCAAGCTTTGGCACGTGGGCGGGTCCATTATGTATCATGAGGACATGACGGAACTGTATGAGGTGATTTGGCGCCCCCAGGCCCCTGAAAATGTGGCACAGGGTGATGCCTTGACTCCTGTTCCCGAACCGCACAGTTCAGCTACTGCCTATCTAGGTACCGTCAAAACTCCGAGCAAGCCTGTGGGGGCCTACCGTCCTCCTGGTGCTCGCGGCAATGCGACCCCTTGGCTTTTCAGACGCGAGGACGAAGGCGGCGCTGCTCACGTCGTTAGCAACGGCACGCAGAACGTTGGGCCAAACGGCTTTGGTCGATCTCGTCGCGCGGTTCCTGGAGCTGAGCCGTTGGAGTCGTCTCCTGCGCCAGCCCGGGGTATTCCTGGTGCTGAGCCAGCTGGTGATGAAGGTGGTTCCAAGAAGAACAAGAAGAAGCGTAACAAGAAGGGTGGTGCCGGCGCTGGTGAGCCTGAACCGAATGGAGGAGCAAGCCTTGCGCCGCCCACTCATGACCGTGGTGGCCCCAACGGTAATAGTCGCAGTCCTGAGCGCAGGGGAGGCAATACAAACAACAACAACAACAACAACAACAACAACGGCAACGGCCGCAACCACCGCAGTCAGTCTAGGAATGACCCCGGAAACCGAAGCCGTAACGACGCTCAGATGAGTGCTCGCGGCAATGGTCAAGCGCCCCAGCAAGGCGGCGCCGTAGCTACCAACAATGCAGCCTCCCAGGATCCCAACGCCAAGAAAGTTAGGAGTCTTCAGAAGAAAATCCGCGCCATTGAGGACTTGGAGATGCGACTTGCAGGTGGCGAGAAGCTAGAGGACACTCAACTCAAGAAGATCCAGACCAAGACCTCTGTGACTAAGGAACTGGAGGCTCTCGGTGCTGAGCAGTGAGTTAGTGTCCAGGTTATGGTGTGCCTTCAAAGGCGGTATCGTCTTATCATCACGGTCAAGGCCATTACGTGCTATACGGGAAAATAATAGAGTACGCTTACCAAGCTAGCGAGGGGATGGTTATGTCCTGTAAAGTGATTCGGATGAATCTAGTGGATGGGCATGGCAATGTACGTTGCTTGGAAAATGGAAAAGACACCACCAGCCTTGGTGGTTTATACAGTTCACATGATGAATTTTTCAAAACACGACTTTGATGTAGTGATTTCTTGATGCTCAATATATCATTAAACAAAGACTGGTTTTTCTCCTTGATGTGTTTACATCATGTGATATTCGTAGGTGTTGCGTAAATGGCCTTTCCCCCATCTACTTTGAAGCATTCTTGTATTATCCCCCGTATAATGTTGACTTGGATCGAAGCGATCTAGCATTTCTGCTCTGCAGACCTAACTTGCCACATTAAATCGGAGCCACACTTGAGGCGCAATCCATCAACATCAATGAAGGCATCACGGTCCTTGGATGCGGCATCCTGGATCACTGTTTCCTTCCAAGAACGAGATTCTTTCTTCAGACAGACCAGTGTACCCTCATTTCTTCCCCTCCCTCATAGGGTCCTGTCCTTTCGTTTGTAGCCTTTCTCTAGTTCGAGGCCGTGGGATTAAAGAAGTTAGATCGACTTGTCGTTCACACGTTAACCCCCCCTCCTTACCCCCTAGCGCACATTACTCTCCTGGACTATGTGGTAGATAATTACTATCTCGTGTCTATGATATTCTTTTCTTTCTCTCAACACTTGCCTCCGTGCACAATATCCATGGCCTGAATCTTTTTCTCTCTCTTTGCTTTAGGATGGCTTTTTGACGTTTTTTCTTTTTGGTATACTATCAATGGAAGATGGACAGGGGAGCTATCCTTCTGTAAGAGAGTATTTACGGCGGACTAGATCTAGATCGCTGGAGGTATCTGAACCTGTTTTTTTATATTATCGGTGATATTTCTTGTCATTTCGCCTTTCCCGCGGTCTCTCTCTCCCTCTCCCTCTCTCTGCCATTCTCTATTCAGACATGTAAGTTGTCCTTTATGCACTATATATACACGAAATATCTGGAAACAGGGAAAAGCAAAAGGGGAGAGGCGGAAAGAAGGCCTTTGGATCATTGGATACTCATCACCGGCACTCTGATTCCACCTCTTTCCTTTTCTCCAACGCACTTCCATTTTTCCAAATACTCAAGCAAATGACTTTGAGAGCTCACCGCCAGCCTCAAACCCACAACCCCCTCGTCTCCTGTATCCCCCCTCCCCCCCCCTTCTTCCTGTCCAAAGAAAAGAAAAGAAAAGGGGATTACTCCCCGGAATCTGCCGCGCGCCAGAGCGCACGTTTTGTTTCCTTCTCAAACATAAACATATATGGGTCACTCCCTCGTGGTCGACGACGGGGTATTGGCGGTGAGAGAGAGACTGGGGTTATGTCCAAGGCTGGAAAAGAAAGCTGCAGCCTTTGCCCATTCTCTCTTCACCCCCCCCTCCCTCCTCCTGCATGAAATCACCAGGTAGGCATAGAAAGGGGCATGTCCGCAGATGCTGATTGGTACTCTTTCTCATAAGCGATCGGTGGGAGAGAACAAGGAAAGCAGGTCTCAGATGTAAACACGTGTAAAAGGGTAGTGTCAGTATGCAGAGCCTCGCTATGTAATGAGTTATAATCTCCGCGCATGTATATGTATAAGCCAACCAGAAGAAAAGAAGTCTCACTGCGCGTATACGGATCACTCTGTACGCATCTCATTGATCAAAGCGTTTGGGGCATTCTTTTTGGGTCACATTTACAACTATAAACATACGTACAGGGTACTCGGTATTGAATTACATATTACATGCCTGAATTGTTGCCAGGGGGTTGTTGGGGGGGGGGGGGGGGGGGGGCTGGAAAATCTCAGGGGCTTGATTGGGAAGGCTCTTTTATCTACACGCATATATCTGCGGCTTGATGCTGGTATGATGGTATGATAACCATCTGCACGCATCCAGTATCCGGTGCCAGTTGAAGTAGGTAACAGTAGCTGACCTAGCGGAATGAAAAGGAGGCAGGGAAGGAGGGGGGAGGGGAGATGTGCGGCGCATGCGTGTATCATGTGGTCATATTAGCACCCTCTCTGCCTCTCTGAGCATTATGAAGAATCTATTCAGCTGAATATCTAGGAATACCCGAGGGGGGAAACAAGAACACCGTTCATGTCGTGAGAGGCTGAAAGCTGTATCCAAGAAGACGAGGAGGAGGAGAAGAGGGGTTCCATTGTCTTCAGGATACCAACAAGGGATTTCTCTTCCTTCTTTTAGGCAGATGCGCCTCTCTTTGTTCCCTTGGAGGCCTATATACTATGCGTACAACCCAAAGGCTCTTCGCACTGAGCAAGTAGAAATCCAAAAAGGCACACACGCACGCACACAGAGAGGGAGAGAGATAGAAACCCTTGACTCACAGCGGAAGGTTACTCGCTGCTGAAATCGGCACGCGAGAACAGAAAGGAAAGAGAAGGGGGGGATAAATCAATGAGGACTGATACTCCAACCCCCGGCGAGAGAGAGAGAGAGAGAGAGAGAGTGAAGAGCAAAAAAGGGAACGAACCGTATCGGGAAGAGCTGAGCTTAAACTTTGTCGCCACCACAGCGACTCTTCACCTCACCGCCGCGAAGAAGCAAAGAGAAATGCAATCACGGGTAAAAAATGTATTGGGGAAGGGAGGGGGGCCAAGCCACAATCAGTACATAGTACTACCTACTAGTATGATCTACCTGAATGACGAAAATGGTATCATTATGGCGAGTGTTTCTTTTTTCTTCTTCTTTTTTGCTTCGTGCTTGTGTAACGGCTCGGTATGGTGTCTCGTAGCGGTACACATTCCCCTCCACCCCCTTCTTCCTCTGCAGGAGTCTGGACACTACGTTGGGGGTATGCTTGTCTTTGGGAAGCTCCTCCAATCCGATGCGGGGTCAACACACGCACACTGACACAAAGCCGCAAGGACCCTGAGCGGTAACCTTGGGGAGAAAAGAAGCTTCTTCTCCGTGTGATTGGTCGAGACAAAGTCCCTGCAAGGTGTTGTAAGGCTTAGATTGGGAAGAAAGGTTGAACATGTGTGTGTGTGTGTGTCGAGAAGGTTTATACCACAATTGCCGAGATGCCGAATACGCAACAGGAGGGGAGGGGAGGAGAGAGGCGGGAAGTAGGTAAAAACCCCCCATATCAACTACGGAGTACGGAGTACTAGTACTAGTAGTAGTAGTTGGATTGAAGCCAGAACCAATACTACCTACTTTACTGCAAGATACCGGGCGGCTGTCAAACGCCATGGACCCTGTCCAGACCTTGCCATTTCGCGAACCCCGACCTCGCCTTCCGAGCCACATCCACACACTCTCGCTCACTCACGTAGCCACAGGCAATAGCGATGCCTAAAGCAAAATGGATGGACAAGGGGGAGGAGGACCACAAGCACTAGCCACGTATGTGGTATACACGTCTCCCGGTGACTTGTGGCCCGCGGTTAGGGGAGGGAGGGAGGGAGGGAGGGGGGGTGTAGACGCTCAAGGACGACTCACATCCAACGAAGCTCCCATCGCGGACCTGCAGCCAAGAAGCCACCGAGGGCATATACCCGTCTCTCCCGCCAGGCGAAGCCTCGGCGGAGCATGTTCCCCTTTTCTGTTCGGGGGGGCTGTATGATAAGGTAGTACCGTATGTGCGACGTGCGGAGTATATTGTCCTTTAATTAGCGGCAGACGGAATCCAGCAAACAAACAAGAGATGCAAAGATGTGGTAAAGGAAGAGGGGGGGGGGGGGGGGGGAGGGACAACTCGCTCACGTGGGAAGCGAGACAGAAGTCAACATCTTGATGAAAGGTGGATACGTGAAGCCGTTTCCTTGCCAGGGAGGGAGGAGGGGACAACAACCCCAACCTTTCCTTTCAATTACAAAACAAAAAAGGGTAATAAACGTAGTACAAACTTCAACTCTTCTCCCTCGGCTAGCTTTTTCCCGATATAACCAAAATTAAGGGAGAAAGAAATAAGTCAAAAAAAAAAGAAAAGAAAAGAGAGGGCGTCATGTCACGCAATGCCCGCTATCCTGTACATTGGCGCAAAGCCACGGATGGAAAGTGACGATGCGTTTACGCCACAAGAGGGCCATGCACCACAGTTTTGTGCAAAGCGATGACGACCGATCAGTAAGGACGGGATCGACCAAAATGGGAACAGAATGATGGTCTCGAACTTTTATTAGAAGTGAGTCTGAGTATCAATGCGTGTGTGTGTGCTGCAGTACTCCGTAGAGGGGGGAGAGAGTGTGTGTGTGTGTGTGTGAGGGAAAGAGGCGAAAAAAAGGTTGGAGAAACTGTGGCTGGTGCATGCTTGTGTGTGTGTGTGTTTGTTTGTGTGTGCGTGCGTGTGTCGTTACGGAGTGATATCCACTGTAAGATGCAGGGCCGTTGCGCCATTTTCGCAGCACCTAAGAAATTGAAAGAGCTGGGAGCGAAAGCCACACAGGCAAACTTTCCCCCCCCCCCAACTCCCCGAATTACAGTGGGGTGTGAGAAGGGAGGGGGAAGCGTTCAACCAATAAGATATAGAGTACTCCGTAGGGAATACTGAGGTTTTCTTTTTCTTCTCGTCATGCGCACTCGCCACTTCAAGCTGTGGCTTGCGCGTCCACTCCGCTCGTACTCCCTACAGAGAGGTACTTTTTTTTGGCTTGTGTTTTTGTTTTGTTTCATATGCTCACACCCCCTCTCCCATGTCTGTCTGTGTCTCTCTCTACGGAGTACTCCACAATCGCGCTCCCTTCTCGTCCGCCTCGTACCGCATCCACAGAACAAGATACCAAAATGGCTATATCCTAGCAAGTACGAGTAGTATGTACTAGCACTACTGCTAGCAGTGCGGCGACTGTGCGTGCTGAGAGGTAGGCTACTCCGTACCACTCACAATAAACAACATCCACTTCACTCACAAGCAAAATCTCACCCTGCCTTTCCGATCCCTAAGTAACCAACGGCTCGACACTCTGGCAATCTACTAGGTAAGTGACCGGAAAAGCCGATGAATTTTTTTTTGGCTAATTCTTTGACGGATTCAGTGCCGGTTTTCTCTTGTTATTGTTATTGTTATTGAGGTTGTTTCGTTTCACCTTGGCTTTATGCCCGTATCCTTGCCAATCTCCAATCGTATCGTGGCTGGGGAGTCTGCTCTGGTACGGAGCAACCAGTAGAAGAGAGATGGCACAGAGAAGGAGAAAACGACCAACCCCCAATTGAGCTTTTTTCACGTTCCGGGAGTCCTCATCTCCCTGCTTGCCGCTCGCCGCTTCGGTGTTTGTAGCCAATCATTATGTTCAGAGCAACTTTGTTATTGTACGGAGTGTACTAGCCATATTAAAAACCCTGAAGTAAGAATCAGCAAAAAAAAGAAGAAAAAAAGAATATACTGGTACTTTGTAATAAAAATGCCACCACAAAAAGCATCCAAAATCGGAGCACAATAGGTATAAGAAAAAAGAAAAAAAAAGAAACCAAGAATAAAAGTGCAGGTAGCCAAGATTACTAGTTAGTTCGAGAAAGAAAGAGAAACCAAGAAGAAAAGGAAGGGAAAAAAAAACGCTCGGAGACCGGCCCCAGATAGCCGTTCCCGACACGATGGATCTTGGGCTCCCCATCTCCGTTCCCCCCCCCCCCCTGTAACCCGCCGCGCCGCCCTTTTTCTTTCACTAGAAGTACTACCAGTATGGAGTAGTAGTAACCGAACCACCACCCCTCCCCCCCTAGCCACAAGGCTCTATCTAAGTGGCACTCTGTAGTTCAGCCTTTCAAAGTCTTCGAACAAGTCCCGCAGACCGTATTCCGTATTCCCGTGCTCCCGTACGGAATAAGCCACGAAACATGGGCAGAGCATCTCGTTTTGGGAGGGGGAAGGGAAAGATCGAGAATAACAAAGCTGACCGATCCAGCGGGTTCCAATCACAGCGGTTCTACGGAGTACATAGTACCTGCCCCATTTCATCCTTACAAAAAAACATGAGCCCTGATGCCTCACCCCAACACTAAATAGATGCCGGGTCCGTGTGCGAAATAATTCATAGTTGAAACGCCTTAGGACGGGCTTTACTAGATCCTATTCACCTAGCGGTGTTTTTTCTTTTTCTTCTCTCTTTTCTACTTCTTTTTCTTGCCGAAAAGGCGGCGTTGGCAAATAAATGGAAGTCGACAGGGAGTGCGGAATATCCCCCCCCTTCCCCCTCCCCCCCGGCAAGTTTGCCCGATTTTGGCATGTGAACGGGGCAAGAGCTCCGGAAGCATGAACGACATCGGCCCCAACGCATTCAAAACGCCTAACTAATCGCGAAATTGTCAAGGGGACACCCGAAAGAAATTCATGACGTAGAAATCGCTACTACTGCTGCTGCTACTACTACTCGTAGCAATTACGGAGTAGTGGTATAGTTGGGGATGAGAACGCAAAATTCCATAGCAAATGTGTGATTGTGATTGATCAAGGATAGTATTACCAGTAGTAGTGAGTGCTCTTGCTTCCAAGCATGTACTTATCTTATTATCCCTGTGGTGGCTACCTATCTTGTTATCCGTCGATACAACACCATTATGCGCAAGAACTCCTTCCGCCTAAGCGGAAGCATCACTAGCAGAAGCCAGTCCGGGTTGCCACCCATGCTCGGGCATACCTCCCCTGTGCCTCGTCGAAAGTCGTGTTCGTCGTTTGCATTTTATACAGCCGTCATGTAAACCCTGGGTATCTTTCCTAACCTAGTATAACACGGAACTGGGGAGAGATGAGAGAGATTCGTCGTAAGCTCGCACCTCCAGCCTTGTGCTCGGCATGCCGGCACTGGCAGGAAGCCAAGCCCGTCATCACGTTTTGCACCACTCCTCTGTCGGAAAGCGAGTATCTGACAGAGTCTGTCCATAGAATTCCCCCCTGTTCCCCTGAAAATAGACACCGCAAAGGTCTCCCTCGCCCGGGAAACATATGAAAACAGTAACATTTCCCGCTATAGCTGGAAACAAACATAGAAGAAAAGGAAAAAAAAAAGTGGTATCATTAGCGAAGATGAAAAAAAAGTTCCTGGAAATAAAAGGCCCTAGACGCCTTAAAGTAGAAGCCTCTCCAAACTGTCGATACTGTGGGCGAAATAGATAGAGACCATCAGTAGTTGGTGACAGCATATCATCCGACGCAAGCCATATAGGTATGGCGTCCCTGGTCCAGCATCCGGATTAGGAGCAACCGAAAGTGAAGATGAAAGAAGGATTTGGGCGGGGAAGGACATTTTATTTGGCTCGGCCGTTTTAGAAGATGAGACGGAGGACAATGCCATCTTCCGCAGGCGCGGACTCAGTAGATGATTCAACTGCCATCTCCCACTCCCGTTTGACTGGTGGGGATGCTGTAGAAAGATCCTCGATTTCGAGTGTCATGTCCTGAGCTTCTCTAAGCTCTCGAATCACATCGTCATCCATTTGCACCTCAAGCCCTCCTTGGATCATGTGGATTGTCCGTACAATCTTGCTGGCATCCAGACCCCATTTGGCGGCAACCTTTTGATTGAATTCGTCAAGAGTTCGTTGCGCCAGGTAAATGGCCCGGTAGTAGTTTTGTTTCTTAGGCTCTTTCTTGTTAGGGTGTACAATGTAGAAGCATGCAACCGGCTTGGGTGCTCGTTCTTGGGGAGCCTGATAAACGGGGTCAACGCCAACCGCGTCAATCCAACCCGTGAGCTTGCCATCGGCGTCAGTCTTATTGACTTTGGTGGGCTGGTCGGTAGGTTGCTTTGCTGGCCCAATATTCGACCCTTGAGATACTATAGAGGGTGAGCTGGGGCAGGGAGAAACCATGGAGCCTGTGTTGGAACTTTGATTCCAATTACTGGCCTCAGGTTTAGCACTAGGAGACGCCTCCCCCACAAGCGAGACTGGATGAAGATCAGGGTCATCAAGGTCCTGGCCCCTGAGGTACAAGACGCTTACAGGCCGTGTGCTGGAGAACATATCCTGCAAGGTCTGTAGCTTGAACTGCAAGTCATCCTCCATAGTAGTTCGTTCTCCGTGGCCACCATCAGCTGAGCTAGCAGACGAAATAGACCAGGTTCTCTTGTGCTTAGTCACTTTCCCAGGACGCTGCGTATCTGGGGCTTTGTGTTTGTTGCCGGCCCGTCGTCGTTTGCCAAAGTCTTTTATGCCGCTCTCAGCTTGTTCAATCTGATGCTTGAGCTTGTCGATGGATTTCTTAACGTGGGCAACATCGTTTGCTAGTTTGCGCTCGGCACCGTGATCTCGAAATAGTTTCACCTTGCAATAGCAGATCTCCTGGATTGTCTCGGATTCTGATTCGGTCGGTATCGAAGGAAGGCGGCTTGTCTTGGCGCATAGTCTGACCGGAATACCCTTGACGCCCTTCGAATGGCTAAAATCAGTAGAGAGGAAGTTGAACCGGACGGAAATGGTAACCTCTGGGGAACCATTAGGACTAGGAGTCCAGATTACCGAGAACCCGTCAAATGAGGAAGATTCCAACTCAATCTTTGATCTTTTATCATCTCCAGGGGCGGGTGGTGTAGGCTCGACATACTCTACAGCCTGCAACTTGCCGCCTCGCTTGTGTGCCTCGCTCGTTCCTCGGCCCTCCTTCCAAAGACTCCAACAAACCCCTGGTTTTTGTCGCTGTTCTTTATCTTCAAATGACACACGCACGAATGTTCTGAGCTTTGTGCCTGGAGCAAGAGGCA
This sequence comes from Trichothecium roseum, assembly GCA_026184415.1. Taxonomy (NCBI): domain Eukaryota; kingdom Fungi; phylum Ascomycota; class Sordariomycetes; order Hypocreales; genus Trichothecium; species Trichothecium roseum. The sequence continues at coordinate 3,463,268 of CM047942.1, read as the reverse complement.
TCGTTGCCTGTGTGTCGACTATGGTTAGAGAATAAGCTTGTCCCTTGTTCAAATAGCTAACGGGAATTTCGTCGGAATGCTTGATCATCGCGGTCGGTGCGTTCAAGGACGAGTTGAATCGAAACCTCTCGGCCGAAGGGGGAAGCACATGCGTCATGTGATATCCTGACATCTGCCGTTGCTGGAAACCGGCCATCTGGCTAGCTGCGTGAAAGGCCGATCCTATGGAGCCAATGCGCTCCTCGGACGGATCTGAATCAGGAGGGGAGTTGTCTTGATCCATAGTCTCATAGCCAGTATCCTGATGAACGAAGTGCGAAGGCGCATACGCCTGTGGAGGAGGAGGAGCCTGGCCAAAGGGGTTGAAATGGTGAACTTGATGCGGTGGCAAAGGCTGAAAATCAGACATGTCCATGACACCAGCGCCGGCGTGAATCGGTTCGGTCGAAGTCGGCACCGACATGGATGCTGCAATGCCAGGGGCTCCCAGGGGGCCAGGAGTATGGAGGTCCCCGGCTTGGTTATGGAACAGCGCGTTCGTGGTGCCAGGTGTAAGTGCATAATAGCCAGGAGGTGCATTGGCAAAGCTTTGGAAGTTGAAGGAGTTTGGGTCCATCAAAGAGGGTGTGAACCTCCAAGGGTCGTTAGTTGCCCGTGGGGTCGGATCCTGGTCAGGGAAGACATCGCTGGCGGTAACGTTCGGTGGTCTATGTGGTATGTTGTTAGTTGAGAACTGATACCAGAGGTATCTACAGTGGCTTTTTTCATTGCGCGCAAGTATGATTTGGGAGGCGCAAAGATGTGTGACCAAAAAGCAATGCTACCTGCGCTTGAAGGTTTGAAGGTTTGGCTGCAGTTGGTACCCCGCTCGAGGATGACAAACGTGATGATCGTAGAAGGAGCAAGAGTGCAATGGAAGAGGAAAGATCAATCAACTCACTGATTGTTAGCCAGGTCTAGAGTTGGCCCGTCTGGCCCATCTGGCCCATCTGGCCCAACTGTCTGTGAAATCCCCGGCGGACTGGCAGTAGTGGTTACCGGTACAGCGACTTCTGGGTACTTTGACCGAAATTCAGCCAGCAAATGATCTGCCGGCCGCTGCGAGTTTTTTCTGTATACGATAAATTGTCAGTACAACGCATGGCGATGATTGCGCAAAAGAAATCGCCAGACAAATATCCGCTTACCTCTGAGAGAACATGGCGGAGCGCGCTCCCCAGGCTGTCGCCTGACGGCAATCTGGATAAGCTCAACACTGACCAACAAAGGAACAGAGTCCTCGAATATGAAGCAAATATATCTGCTTTCAGCAGCAGCAGTTGTTCAACCGTGGGAAGCGTTTATGAAAAGTTCAGGTTGGTCATGGAAGCAATGCCAAAAGTGCGCAAAGAGCTTGATACGTCGTTGACAGAGTGAAGTCTGCCGCGGCTATGCCACTTGACGCGGGTCGAGAAGTTTATGGGAAGCCGAGCACAGAGAAGTGTAAGAGTTATAAGGTGATGTGGAAGTCAAGGGAGCAAGAAGACAGGATGGGATGAATTAACGGTGCTTCCAAGAAAATCCAAAATGCTAGTATGCAGCAAGGCAAGAGTGGTGGTGGTGGTGGAGGTCAAAAGTTGGAAGCTGGAAGCTGGGCCGGTATAAGTTCCAAAAGCTCTTCTCGGACGACCCCGGATCTTTTGCAGGCGGAGATGCAGGTGCTCGGATAGCGCACAACGAGGTAGCGGCGTGCTGAAATACGACGCCGTAAACTCCTCCCAAGGTATTGCTGTGATGGTAATACTATGCCAGTTCCGCTGTGAAGTAGCGTAAGTGGTGAGGTCGTGTAGGAAGCCGTTGGTGGTTTCCCCCCTTGGGGTAGGAACAGTTGGCGTTGGTGGCAGGATGTGTAGTCAAGCCAAAGACCACAAACAAATCACAGACCACAACAGGTGGTTCAGGAAGAAGAGGGCCTAGTAGTGTTGGTTGGGGTTGGATGAGGTAGGTACGGAGTAGGGTGCCCAAGTGAGTATTAAGTGACTGGCACGCGTGCTTCTCCAACTCGGTGTAAGCTGACGGATCGGGTCGCTCTGAAACAGGCCGACTTCGAAAGAGCTATGTGTGGGAAAGGGGAGTGAGAAGAGGTTCAGGCGTGTCTTTGAAAGGGCAGCCGAGAGCTGGGGGTGCCTGGTTAAAGTAGCTGGTGGCCTTCTTTATCCACAACAAGATGATGAAATCATGCAAAGCTAAGATCCGGTGGGAACGAGTCGGACGAAGAGGAGTATAAGGAAGAACAGGGGTGAGAATAAGGGAAGCGGTTTCGATAAATGAAGGGTGGAAGTGGGAAGCAAAGAGAGTCGAACAAGGTGGTGGTGGTGCCTTTGTCTTTTTTAGGGTGCGTGTTGGAGTATAGTAGTAAGAATACAACGGAGTACGTGTATGGACCGATATATGGGAAATTCCAAGCTACTAATACTAAGTGAGTAGTACCCCGTAGCAGTAGGAGAAAGAGGAGGAGGAAGAGCATGCCGTACTGGAGCTACGTAAAGGTACATTGAAGCCCTGAATCTACGGGAGCACAGTTTTACTTAACATGTCAGTGCAGCACTGAGAGCGTCACGGGCAGAACCCTGTCATGATTGCTTTAGGAAAAGAAAGGTCGTGTACCGATTACTGCGTACCAACTCGTACATGGTGATAGGAAGGTGAGTGAAAAAAAAAAAGAAAAAGTGGTGTGCCCATGGAGAGGGTCAGTACTTAGTAGCTACTTGAGTGTATGTACGGAGTACCCCGTAGTGGGAAAGAGGGCACAAGCAATAACAAACCAGATGCCCCGAAAGGAGCGCCGTGATGTGAGCGAGAGTGAACAAAAGAGCGAAAGCGTAACAGCAAGCATGGGAGAGCATCAGAAAGATGAGGCAGGGGTCTCGTTGCTTGAGAATGGGTCACCTTGGCGGCCTTAGCCAAAGGGCTCCGGGGGCCCAGGCCTCAAGGGCAGCTCACTTGGTACTAACGGAGTACGGAGTACGTACGGAGTACTCAGCGACAAGCTGGGGCGCGCAAAGAGCTTGTGGCTCGGCCCCGCCTCAACGCCACAGGACACGATACGAATGTATGTACGGAGTACGTACCCAAGGTTGCGAAGGGAAGGGTGCTCCGTACTCCGTACTCCGTAGAGGGCACGCTTTACTCTGTAAGGATGGAGACTCCATTCCGACTCTGGTGCGCCAGGCTACAGCCAGCACTATCTTCACACCCTTTAGCCCCACTACTAAACCCACCCCTTGTGGCTTGCCACGAAATCGTTAGTTTACGGTCCCCCCCCCTCCTCTCCCCCCGTTTGACCTCCTACTCAATACTCTACACATCCTCGCACTCTTTATTTCCACTCAGAAGCCACCACACAGTCATGCTTGGCTCAGCTAGGTCACAAACAGTGTTCATAGGGTGGTGTATGAAGTAGCAGCAATGTGACATCTCTCTGGGATAGTTCTGACCAATAGGGTGACACTGTTGCTTGAGCTGCTTTGATTCTCGACATTGCACTCTGACGCTCACCTGCCCAGACCGGCCGGCCTCATGGTCCTGGTTCATTACTCGTTCGCCAACCGATCACTGAGTAGAAGCCTGTAACACCGAATCACAGGCCGTTGAAATGCGAGCTGGAGCTACATTGAAGACACTGGCGTCCCCCTTGTGCCGGCATCCATAGTACATAGTACACTGCGCACTCGAGATAACACACAGCTTCGATGGAGGTATACTCCGTAGTAAGCCCTATAATAGGGACATTGCCGACTTGAAGCCCCAGTCGTTACCCCTACAGAGAGGCGCTATACATGCGGCATACGGCTTTATTGCTTCAGATCTGGTCGCTGCCGCCTGTTTTTTCGGTACGTAGACTGCTGACCGCCTCCGTAGCTCTTACTACTATGTATGTACTCCATACTCCATACATTGACAGATCCCTTGCCCTTCCTCCCTAAGTCCATGACTTCTCGGGAAAACGCCTCTTATTCCTCCCCTCCCCTCTCTTTTTATCCCCTCACGACGCGTAAGTACTGCTTCCTGTTCGAAACGAGCAGCAGTTGGCTAAACGGGCAGGAACAGAGTTCCGAACTAAACCGTCCACCATGTGGGTAGAGTTCCACAAAGACACCGCAATCCCCCAAGTCTTACAGCCACACCACGATCTTTTGATCTTTTTTGCTCTTTTCCTTAGCCGTTTTCACCGTCTCAGTGTTTTCATCCTCCAAACTGTCTACTCGTCTAGCAAGAGCCGGTGCGGTTAACGGCAATGCCGGGACTAGAAGTTGGCGTTGAACGGGACGGTGATAGGCTCGGTGCCTCTCCGTTCATCTGTGGCGGTGCAAAACGCACAACGGCTCTCAACTTTGTTTCCCCACAAGATTCACAAGCGACAAGGCTACGGAGTACTACTAGTACTCCGTGCTCCGTAGACAGATGCACGTCAAAAGAACTTTACTGATTTAGCATCTGCTTGAAGCGATTTTCTCATGCCTTTCCCATCTGCTTCCGGGTCCAATTACGGGCGTGGCAAAAATGATATAGGGGAAAGTCAGATCATGGCTATTTAGGGTAGTCTTGAGTTACAACCTCTTTACCCGTTAGATCGACCCACTGTCCTAACAGTTTAGGTGCCTTTTCGCTGCTTTCCGTCGCTTAGCAGTGGATCAGGCTAACGGGTGTTTGTGAGAGGCGCCCTTTAATAGATTGTGGCTAGAGCACCCTTCTGTACGGAGTACGTGCACCACTTCACTACCGCTATAGTGCTACTCAGCAGCATTACTACTACTACTACTACTACTACTACTACGGAGTACTGTTACTGCTACTCCTTAGTAGCACTGACGACTTGCCTCGCCTTCAGCACTGTGATCCCGGAGGAGCATCCCTTGGGAAAGCAAGATGTCACCACGACCCGTACTTAGTACTCCATACCATGGGACTTCCTGCATTGTTGTCATTTGTCAGTCCTAGCTGAGTCGGCTCAATCACCGGGGCAGGACTTGTCCCTCCTACAAGTACGGAGTAATAGAGTAGATGGGCATGAAGGTTGGCTCATCTTCAGCAATTGGTGGGACTTGGACTGCATTACGGAGTACTGCTACCACAATACTAAACTTTCTACTATCCAGAAAGCATACACAATGGAGCAAACCGGGGAAACCATAGACATCACTGGACCAAATAATCAGCCCATACTCCGTACAAAGCGCCTCGGAGCACCAAAGCCTGAATAGACAGATTGGGGGGGGGGGGGGGGTGACAGCATGTTGCAACAGTAGGTAGCAGCAGCACGGAAGATGAGAGGGGTCTTGGGCAAAACACGCTGGCAGCCACACCACGACATTAGCTCTATGGGGCGCAGACCCTGAGCTTTCACCGATTCTAACCTCGGAGATGAACGCCGGCAAAGTCGATTTGGGTTCCTGATCACAGGTGTATTTGTGGGTTGCTTGCCAAAGTTTGAATTTTGATGGGGCTTTTTCCCTCTCTCTCTTTTTGGTTTGGCAATTTGGGTGTACTTGCCTACCACCACACTTTTGTGGGCAAGAAAAGAGATAATCATAGTGTAACAGCGGTGTGGCGCAGCTAGGCTCTTAGCCCCAAGATCTCGTCCACGAAGGAGAAGGAGAAGATCACAAACGCCACATCTCGGATCTGCAAGCGAAGAATGCAAACTTTCCCAGTGTTGACCCACGTGTGAGCACGACAGCCAGTGAGGGCGAAGCTTTACATCACTTTAAGACCGTCGCGTGCTTGTTATTCTTATCGGCGAATCACTAGCACTCGACGATCAGTCACTACTGCAGTCTTGCAGCAGTCCAGAGCACGAAAGGTGTGGCTAGTTACGTGGCTTGTCGCCTCCCGAGACAGCAGGAGGCACATGAAGTGACATGGACACTCGAGGAAGGTACTCCGTATTATGGCATGGATGGGTAGCACCTTCAAATTTCAAGTTTAGAAAGAAGAAAAAAAACCACATCATTACCATCGGCCGCATCATCATCACCATGGCGCAAAGAACAAAACCCCGTAACCATTCTCAAAGCAACGCCCAACAATGCATCACGGTGCTTCGCTTCGGCTGCATTAATACGATGGATGGACACAAAGTCTTTCTTTTACCCACGCAAGTCCAACCCCATTTGGAAGCCACACCCGGCTTGGGCTCTGCGCCTCCCCTCTCCAACCTGGGGCCAACACTCCAATAGTCTCTTCCTCCCGTTGAGGAGCAAGGGGACCCCCCCTACTCTTTCATGCCTATTGTGATACCAATCCAGTGGGAAGGGCCATGACATTTGACCGCAGGGGGCAACGTCTGTCTGCCATGCAATCCGTATGAACAATTTACGGACTACGAAGAACCTACTCTGTAGACAGCATGGCTCTGGCTTGCCTCACCTTCGCTTCCTAATCCGCTGCGTCAGCTCCTTCATGAAGTCATGGGTCCTTTCATCTTAGACACGACAGTCTTCTCCAGGCCTAGCACCAGCCAACGGACGAGAAAAGTACGCGGACGTTGTTCATGATTCAGCCACGGCATCTTACAGCAGTGATATTCCGGGCCAGTAGCCACAAGCCATCAACTGGCCGGATATCCGTCAATTGCCCCTTTAGGCCATCGGCTTATTTGTTAGGCAGATGACTGGATCAAACGATCAATGTTGGTCGAGAACATTTTTCATCAATTTACTTTTTTAACACCCGGATGCCGAAGTATGTGCCCGCCAGATTCAACATTTGTTTACGCATATATCTCGTAAGCACAAACTCATTAGAGTTTCTGGATAGCTGTTGGCGGTATTGGTCTCGTGCATGAAGCTGAGAACCCACAGCAGCTAGCCATGCAGCCAGCAAAACAGTCACGCTGCAGCTACGGGTCCTGCAATCTGGCCGGCCCGGCTACGGAATACATATTCGGATTTACAACACATTTCCGCTCTTCCAGCGGGTGATCTGCTCAGGGGATGGACAATGGAACTGAGCCTGTCTTGCTGGCCTGGAAAATGCACAAAAAAACCTAAACTGCAGTTTTCTACGCCTTGAGCTATTGGTTTCTTTAATATCCCTTTCTACACAAGTGCCTGGACACGTACTACGGTGTGCGCAGCCAGCAGCCAGATTCCACGAGGCGTTGTGGTTTCTTTGTTTTAGCGGCCGTTGGTACGTCAGGCGAGCGACCTAGCCACGTCGAGTGAGGCGGATGTTTGGTTCAAAGCTGAAGCTGGATTCAAGACATAACTGCATTCAACCTCCACCTACGAATGGAGTGCTCTGTACGGAGTACAGACCTGTCGGTCTTGAGAGACTGGAGACTGGCTGGCCAGGGAGGCCTTTAATGCATTCCCGCAGCTGACAGAGCAAATTTTCCGAGAATAACGTACGAGGTGAGAGCGAAACATATGAGTCTGCAGATGCATCGGCCTGAGATCGGAAGTAATGACCGACGTCGCAATACATTCGCTAGCGGTCGACGGCCGTTGCTGGACTCGCTCTTACACAGCCACCGTGGCATTTCGTGCAGCTGCTTCAGGCTACGGACCGGGCCTTCTGCCAGAGATATCGCTATTCTCCGAAATGAATCCCGGCTCTTACTCCGTACATGTACTCGTACGGCGTGCATACATTGCGATTCATGCGACAGTTAGTTATGCCTTCATGACCAGACCAGCATTACGGAGTAGAACATGAGGCTATTTGCAGTTTGTGTTCACGTTTCGATGGTTGATGCGACAGCAGATTAGCAGAATCTTCTCCGGAGACTCTGTTCCTGTTGTGAACGTTTTTTCCAACGCCCAGTAGGGTCATGGGGATCATTGTGACCAAAGCGCAATTGTTTATTTTGGATCTTTCCGCCCCAGGGGACCCCTGATTCCGCTCTCCCCGTACTCCATCTGGCACAAGCATTATCCCACCTTTCTTCGAATCCTCGTGGAATATCAAGTCATCGACTGATGGAAATTTCCGTTTTCGTTGCGTAACAAAGTCGGTATAGTACTAACGTATGTGACTGGCGGCATTGACTGGGCTTTTTTTTTATTTTAATTTTTTTTATAGAAGCCTGCAGTGCAACTCGGACAAGGAGTCGGCGAAAGAGGACAGCATGTCAAGTCAACATTCGATATCATACTCGAACGGCTTTGTTGATCAATACCCGTCAAGTATGAAGTATGAAGTACCGAGTACGGAGTACTACTCCATACAACAGCACCCCGTTGCGGCACTGGCCGTAGTAATCCAAACACAAAGAGCGCCTCGACAAGATGTAGTCCTCGGCCTCGTCTCCAGCCACAGCAGATAATCGACGCTAAGAGGCCCTTATTCTAGCGCCGGACAAGGTGACAAGGTACGCACGTACGTGGCAGATGAGAGCTAAAAGGATGAAACACGCGCTATTAGACGGAACTACATAAGGAGCCATTCAGAGCGCACGGTTGGAAGCTTTAACGGCAGACCCAGCTACAGTCCTGTGATGATAGTAGTACTCCGTACTAACGGCCGATTATTATGGCATCGTGATCAACCCGATGCGAAGTTTTAGCAGTTGGATCTGCCAAGTACCCAAGGTTCTTGTGCGAATAGGCATTGACTCGGCGGCTAGACGTTCCAGAAGATCTCATCGCCCGTGTTACTGGTAAGCTAGTCAAATACGGCAGGAAGAAGGACGAAGATATGCCTCTGGCGTACGGAGTATGCTATGTACGGATTACTCCATACATAGTGCCGCCGTGGCCGCGCGCCGTGCTCAAAACGCGTTTCTCCCGCGGCCAACACGAACGAGCCTCTGTGGCTATAAGAGACCGAGTGCGGATTACGGAGTACTGCTACTAATGTAACCACCTCGGTCCATACTTCTACATATGATCAAAGGTCATGTTCGGTCGAGTCCCATCGAGCCATGCGAGATTTGGTAGTTGACAACTCATGTTTGCGTCATCCAGGGCACGCAGTGGTTTGAAGTTGTCCCCAGCGGCCTGTATGCAAGAGATGGCAGGACATTCTGCAAAGCAACATCAATCGTCCCAAAGCTACATCATTGCCATAAAGGACACTCTGCCTCTACGTTGCATAGAGCATTGCAGGGGCCCCACGCGTAATTGAAGGCCATTTGCCTCTTGAAGACATTCACAGGTCATCAGTCCTTGACTGGACTATGCAAGGGGCGTCTTAGCCGCTATTAATGACGCGGTGGTTCTTTTCACGTGTCTTTATAGAGTACTCCGTACTCGTCAATTGGGTACCTAGGGCCTGGTTGTTCAACGACTTGCCAGATCCGATGCCATCTGCAGACTTCTTTCAGAGCTAGAGACGGGGTAATCGGTACATGTCGCGACTGATTGCCCTGATGCTTACCCCGTATACTTGGCAGCTATTATTTCAAACTGCGGTCTTTTAGCAGTCTCAGGCCCGGAGACTTTCCGACACCTGATGGTTACATGGCGACTACCGATTACTGTTCCCGGCCTATCGTGAGTCGGGGTTCTCTGGTTGGTGCTGGTGTTAGAGATATCCTCCTCCGTTATATTACACTCCCGCGTGCTCGCGGGTGATGAAACGCGGATACTCCATGTGCCATTCGATGTGACCGTCATTTATTCACGACAGCGCAATACTAGCACACTTGATACACCGGATCCGCCAGGCCTATCAAGATGCAGGTCAGTAGGTAACATTGCAGGAGAATGACCTGATTGACATTGGACTTCCCGACGGCATCACTAATCAGCCTGGCGGTTCGCTGTCATTGTGTCTTCTTGCAAAGATCATGCGATCGCTGGCAGTCCCTTCATCCTGGTACATCCACGGTTCGACCCCTTCCTATATCAGACCCCGTGTTATAGGCGGGCGGACATGGTTCTCTCCATCGCGAATTGGCTACCCGTGAGGGTGCATAAATGTCGCCCACTTCTGTTGTACTCTTTTCTGCAGCTCTTCTAATACAGCTTTTGATTATGCCCCGGCCTCCCCCCCTCCTTGTGTAACCGTGACATCGCTTTACACTCGAATGATTGGAGCTTTCACCTTGATTATTTGGTATATGATGGATAACGGTGGGGAGGGGGACAAGCAGGAGAGGGGAAGAAGGCAAGGTACAATAAGCAGCCTGCAATACCTATTCCGTACTCCGTATCTTCTTTTCGAGGTGCGGAGAACGGTAGCATTGACAACCTTGCTACGGGATAGGGTACACCTTACCGTCATCCTCTGCTTCGGACCAGCAGCCGGATGGGGGGTTTCTTTGATGGCAATTGAAGTGGGTCGAAGTGGTAACTTGTCAACCCTTCAGTGCCTCCCCAGGTCTGTTATTGATGCCCTAGTAATAGTCTCAGGTTTTGAACCGGCTCAGCCTCCCAAGGAAATTCCCGGTTCTTCTCTTTTTTCTTTCTTTCCCAGTCAGAACAGAACACATAGATTGCAGATGGAGTCTTCCCCCCTCCCTTTCGAGCCTGAGCCTAGACTCTCAGGGACTATTGGTAATGGGAAAGGAAGTAGGGCAAAGGCCATGATGTCTCGATGAGAGTTTTCATCGGATGTTGTGGCCTAGCGTTTGCCACTGGGCATGCGAAGACTTCTTTACAGCTTGACAAGGGTCAAGCCTGCCTGCCACCTGCATTGTCGGGGACAAGAAACCGACCCTTCTGCATGAGAAGGCACCCAAAAACAGGGTCGCTTTTCCATCTCCGCTCATGGCCCGCCTATTGCTCCCCCCCTTTCTCTTCCAAATCAGACTCAAGAGGGGTAGGAGGGGAAAGCTGCCACTCCAGGGGGGGAGGGGGGGGGGTCGAGAACTTTGAGGCTGAGCGCTTAACAGCTACCAGTCGCAGCGCTTTGCGTCCTTTCACAGAAGGCATGGTGCCCCCTCGAAACCTTTTTGGGGTATGGCAAAGCTGCAATGGTTATGCATATGCCGGCTTATACCGGTAGCTACGGAGTAAGGGCTCTCTTGCTCGGGCTCTCTCCCCTCCCCTCCCCCCCTTTCTCCCCCCTCCCCCCAGCGCTTTTTGCGGTGGGAATGATGTTTTTAGGATGTGTGTCCGCTCACTGCTGGTCCTCACCGTTTTCGCCACGTGCTTCGTGATGGTCCCCTCCCCGCCCCGGCTGACATTGAGCTTTTACCCTTGCAGGCTTTGACGGTTGGGTACTGGTCTTGATCTGGTTCCTGGATTGGGTGCGCCAGGTATGGGGGAATACGAGGGTTAAAAAAAATCCCCAAAAAGAAGAAGCCCTATAGCGATGTCGTCGTTATTTTTTCCTTTCTGCCGATCACTCTGCTATTCTTGGGGATGACTTCATTCGCAGCGCGAATACGAAGATGCTATCTTCATTTGCAGGAGCCGTTTCAGGTACGCCTTTCCATAAGACCACGGAGTACTCCGTAGGCTCGGGAAAAGAGTATGTGCGAAGGAGAGACTAAGTGATGAAGAAGGAACCCAGAGAGATAGAGGGCTTGCATGCAGCCGCTCCTCTATCGGCGTTAGGTGAACGCCTCCCGTTGACGACCTGCAGCATCTTGGACGTTTACGGCTGCAGACAAGGGGCACCGCCCGATCCCGCCACGGTCCGGGGAAAGGGATGATGGGGATTTGGTTCACAATGCCATCATCGCCTGCCCAGGTAGGATGCAAGGTGACGGGGCCGCATCCTATCTTGGATACGAGGTCCCCAATAGCTGGTCTGTTATGTTTCCTATTTCCGTTTCCATACCCAACTCGCATGAGGGGGGGGGGGGAGGGGATCGCGGGCTAGTCGATTAGGAGTTCCGTGGCAGCGGTGCACCGTTCGCACCGGATGTGATGAGATACTTCACCTGTATACTCGTACGGCGGGCGAATAAGATCTGTGATGTTGGTGATGGGATGGAGCGGACGCGCCGCGGGTGTTGCCAGACTCGAAGAGGGTGTCCGAGATGTCTGGGAAGACCTATGCGCGATTTCTTATCGTTGGCGAAAGAAGAGGGGTACAATGAATGGAAGAGGGCTCAGGAAGAGGGCCAAGTATGACCCCCTTCCAAGGGGAACGAAGCTGCGTTGGCTCACGGGAGTAGCGGTGAGGAGATCCGCGTGGACGTCATGGACGGTGGTGACTGTTTGCTGCCTTCTCAATCTGGCCTTGTGTCAAGTCTAGGCGAGACCGACTTTCACGACAGTACTGAACAGGTAAAATGGGGGGGGGGGACTCTGTGGTAGAACGACGTGGGCAACTGGACATGGCCGGGCATAGGGAGGATACGCCAGAGGAGGGCAATGCCAAAAACGCAGAAGGCGACAAGCTAACCCGCGGGAACACATAACCACAGCATAGCTAGAGTTTCCTGGACTAAAGAGCCACATATATTCGTAGTGCATCGCTGTAGTAGTAACAAACACATTACCCCAGCCCCTTTATTGGCACCCAAGAGGGATTGCTCCTACCATCAAAGCCTGCCTCGGTAGAGTGCAGCGTACGCAGTCTTTGAAGCTGGAATGGGTTTTTTTTCATTGCTGGAGAGGGCGTAAGCACGCAGACAGACAGCCTATTTTCCTTTTTTTTCCTTTTCGGAAGCCTGCCGATGATCAAACACGGGAGTTTGTCGAGATTAGTCTCTTTTTCCCTTGGCCATGTGCTTTGCAAGAGTTTGAGTTGCTCTCAGTGGTATTGATGATATGAGAGGGCCGATACATGGGCCGCCAGGAAGCGACGCAAGTCAATAGAACAGTTTGGACACGTAACGATTACTGCCCTAAAGAGAGGCCCAGCTGAAAAAGACAGGCTGTCAATGGGGGACATAGAAGACATGTGGCCGCAGTTGCACCTTATCCGTGATTCACCCATACCTTGACGGTGTTAATAGAGGGGGAAGAACGAGGACAGGTTTGGAAAGAAGCAAAAGAAAGAAGAAGGAAGAAGAAAAACTTGATCCAATACCCCCCCCTCCTCCCTATTGGTCAGACAGAACGAGTGACAGCTGTATACCTTTTTTCACGATGCAACTTGTTGGACAAAAGACAGACTCGTGCGTGCGTCCCTGGAAGTTTCTAGGACATCCCTCTATGGCCAAGACACTCGAGACTCGCTCGAATGCGAAGGGATTCGTGATGCTGTCGCTTCCATGCACCGAGCAGAGAGAATACCGAAAGTATCTAGTGGCGCGGTAGGACTACAATTCAGCCACTCAACAAGAAAAGACAGAGGGCAATAGCCAACTCAGAAGGGAGAATGTGGGTTTAACATTAGGCATGACTAACAGCACAAGATATGGATGGAATCATGTTGTAAGGAGGGCATGAGAAAGGTATCATTGTCCATTCAGTTTTTAGAGAAATAACGACAGCTTGGTAAATATACGGTGGTGGTTTCCGGGGGTTTGGTTTTTTCTTCGATCTCGAGGTTTTTCCTCCCCCTATCATTTCGCTGTTTGTACGGCAGTGATACGCTTCTCATTCTTTTCTCACATCTGATTCACATCGCGAGAATAAGCCATGCGATGGTAGTAGTACCTACCAGCCATCGTAATCGACGCTGCAAGGCAATATAACTAACCTTATGATTACTACTACGTCAAAAAAAAAGTTTATTTGTTGGTCATGGGCTGTGAGGAGGTCAAAATATGCGTTGCCCAATCCCACCACACCGTTGAAGGTTTTTTTTTTTTAACTTCTTCCTTTTTTTGGTTTCTATTTTTTTAGTATTCAAGCCATTCACCTTCGACTTATGGTTCTAAATCAATAGAACAGATCATTCTTTTCTGTTTGTACTGGGTTTACTGAATATACAGTTCCTTCTCCCCACGAGTTTCTTCTCCTATATATACAACGTCCGATCCTACTTTCCTTCGTCTCTCTTTCCCATTATTCACATCTATCATTCTTCTAGTTAACTTTTGTTTTCTTTATTATCTTCTCCTTCTCCCCCTTCTATCAAAGAAACCAAAGAGATTACATCGCTCTTCTATCGAACGTCGACCACTGGACATTACGCATACACACGCACACATATACAAACATATAAACACACGCGCGCACATAGGAATATATATATCTATATTATATACACATATATATATCCATACACACATACCCACCGACAAAATGTCCGGGAGAGAGCTCGTGGACATTTGGGGCCGCATGATTGCCCCTCGCCTGGCCACCGCCACGCCCCTCCTGGACCTGGAGCGATACAACGACCGCATGAACAGGATCAGGACCTTCGTGTCCTTCATGCGGGAAAGCTTGGGCGACGGGTCCTGGAGGCTGCGCAGGTACGAGCTGGCGGTGCTCATGGCGATGCCGGTGGACGCCCTCCTGTGTGCGACGGACGCGTTGCTGAGTTACAGCATCGAGTCGATACCGAAGTTGGTCCGTTACTGTAAGTTCCTCCTCCCTCCACCTCTGTGTTCCTTTTTAACTGACCCCCCGCGTGTCTCTCTTGCACAGACATCGAGTCGCGTCAGTCCCAGAAGCCTGACGAGGACGACGGCTCCGATGACTGTAACGACGACGACGAGGACGACGAGTACTACTCCTCCTCTTCCACCATCGGCAAACTCCCCAGATCGTACCTCAACCGCGCCGGGCACAGCTTCTTCAAGGTCCGCCCCAAAACCCACTGCGCCGCCACCCTGTCGCCCCTGTCCGAGGCCTGCCACTTCCTCCCCCCGCGATGGACCTCGACGGCCGAGGACCAGGTGGCCTCGTCTCATCACCTGGATGCCTGCCTCCTGGGCATCGAGCCCTTCGCGGGCTGTGGCTCCTCCGCCGCCCTCCTCGCCCGCGTGCTCAAGAATGCCGGCGGCCAGCGCGAGGACGAGGGCTGGAACCGCATCGTGCTCAAAGCCTCGCTGGCCAAGGCCTGGAGGGACGGCGCGCTGGCCATCGAGCACCACGGCTGCGAGGATCTCTGGGGCGGCGACGTGGACGCAAACGGCAAGGTGGAGGTCAAGCTCGTGCTGCGCTGGCTGGGGGACCTTGTTGAGGGCGCGGATCCTGCCGACTACGTCGATCTCGAGGATGAGGAGGGAGGAGGGAAGGCGAAAATGGGGAGCAACGGGAAGGGCCCGTTGCTCAAGGACATCAAGTACGCGCCCGCGCACAAGGAGTGCCGGTGCGAAGTCAACTCGTGCTCCTGCGACGCCTTCATCTTCAGGGTGAAGGTGGCGGCCGAGGACGCGGCTGACTTTGTGCACGCGGTGAAGCTGCAGTGGGGGCTGCTGCGCATCGCCGGCTTCTGCGGCACGGCGACGAGCCCGCAGAAGCTGCCGGGCTTTGAGGATGTCTAGGAGGAGGGTTGGCTGTTGGTGTTTTTGTTACGACCTGGCTTG
Source organism: Trichothecium roseum (assembly GCA_026184415.1). Taxonomy (NCBI): domain Eukaryota; kingdom Fungi; phylum Ascomycota; class Sordariomycetes; order Hypocreales; genus Trichothecium; species Trichothecium roseum. The sequence continues at coordinate 3,447,964 of CM047942.1, read as the reverse complement.
ATCGTATGAAACGGGTATATACAGTACGCAAGGAAGACATCATGGAGATGGAAGTGACGGACATGAAGGAGACTGTCCTGGGACCAGATATGTTTGGATGAGCGTCTCTCAGCAATGTCGTGCGAGAGATGATGGCGATCGTTGGAAAACGAGTTAATAAGGTGGTGGGATAAGGGTAACGCAAGGCGGGCCCTATTACTAGAGGTAGACTTTGATCCCTCTATCTGTTTTGCAATTTCATCCATCTCTTTTCGCTCTCCTATCTGATCATATTGGCATCTATAAGCTTGTGGAGTACGTACGTCGTGGGTTTTGCTTCACTTTTTACGCGCGCATTATCCCGCGATATAATTAATTGCTTATTCTCCCTCTTATTCACTCCTTATCCTGCCTGCAACTGTAGGCCGACCTTGCCTCTTATTCATTGCTTATTCTGCCTCTTATCCCCTCGTTATTATGCGTTTTGCTTACTGTTTATCTTGGTTCGTATTACCGTCTTGTATAAGTGCTTATATGGGGTAGCTACGAGGGCCATTGCAGCCCCTGCCTCTTTCCTCTTTTCTGCGACTGATCCTTCCTTGGTCGCTGCAGCTGTCGTTCTTTCTTCCTCTTACATTGATCGTACTTGGGGGCAGTAGCGACCCAACGGCGCTCTCTTGGAGGGCTCTGCGGAGGACGCCTGCCGCGGGCTGCTCGCCTTTGACCCATGTGTGGGCCCTCTCTTGCCCTCTTCCTGTTCCTTCAGGGAAGGAGCCAACTCACGAGGGGGAAGGAGGGCAAGCGAGGGGAAAGGGAGGGGGGCATGGTGGCCTGTAGCAAGCGACCGCCAGTACTTTGTCCTACTTGGTGTATACCGGCAATACGGATAAAACCCACAACTTCATGCGTGAGGCTTCAAAACGTCGAATCTACTTTACAGCTGTTAAGCCTGCTCAAATAACGTCTTCGACATATCACACAAAACGATTCCCGTGGCAAAAATTTCGAACGAGCCTCAAAAGCCACGGCTAGTTATGATATTATCGGGAGTTGGACTTGGGCGATGCCAGTTCATATTCGTTTCCTATGACGAACCGCAAATCCCTAGATACCGTATAGGCACCCCTCGTTAGGCGAAATGATCAGTCAAGCCCGAGCACATTATTTGTTCATCTTGAAAAAACTACACACTCCAATATCTTGGATCGGTTCTCCCCTTTGAAGCCTGTCTGATCCGCTTTAGGCCTTACTTCTCTTCGCTCTGGCCCAACACTCCGATTGTATGAGCCAACCTACAACCCCTACGCTCCGGTGAGGAGGGAATATTCGACGACATGGGCACCGAATATTCGACAATGCGAACGATCGAGTCCGTATACAGCCAATCGCTCGGAGGTTAACAAGTGGTTGGCTGTTGACTTGGGTATTTTACACCACTACTACTAGTTGACTGCTTATCCTACCTCTTTTCCTACCCGCAGCCTCCGCTGCTTACTTCTCCCCACTTACCTCGCCGTGATATTCGTACCACGTATGACGCTCGACATCACGCACATCACTTATCACACAACTTTCAGCTTTCAACCCCTAGGACGGACAAGGCAACGCCATCTTTTTCCTCGCAAATCATTGCTCCTCACACCTAGCGATGCTATCAGCGAGAGAGCGATCCCACACTCACGCAACCGATGGGTAAGATCGAAGTGAAAAAGAAAAGCAATCAAGAATAAGCCGTCATCTACATACCAGAACTTTTATTTTACCACAGACTAAGTTTCTGTTTGTCCAGAGTCCCAAGATGAGGAAGGTGACGAAAGGAAAAGGACTCATCATGCGGCGCAAACAAAAGCCTTGGCTCATGGTAAGAAAAGTAGGGAAAAGAAGAAGTGTGGTCATACGGGCTACCTTTTTTGTTCTAGACAAGGCTTTTCACAGGCGATTAGAGGCGGCTTTCTCCATGACACCGGTTAAAGTTGCCCTCCCTTTGCTTCTTCCTTTGATGTGCTAGCAACATAGCAGAAGGTGCTGGCTAGACGGGTTGCCACCAGTACTACTGTGAGTATGATGATTACAATTCTTTGCCAGTCCTTTGTTGACCCCTCTCCTCCCTCAACCCTTCTGCGGTAAAATGACAAGAAAAGCGGCTGAGCGTTTCCTCTCTTAAAACGTTTCAAGTTAGACGCATTTTGCCTACCGTCTTCAACCAGCCGCGACGCCACGAAAAAGGCCCGTGTCCCCTTTTCCCCCTTCTTAATCTACTCCAGACTTGGCCCGCTCCCAGAATCACGGGACCTGTCAAACCTGCTTCCCGTATATGCACGCACATATAGAGTCAAAGCGCAAAAAATGTCAAACAAGGATGGATATACTCCGTACAGAGAAGTCATAGCACTTTTTCCCTTGCATGGTCACTCCCGGCAATTCGGAAGGCCCCGTGGCTTATTTGGAACAAACGGAAACGAAGACCCTAAAAAGAGAATATGAGAGAGGGAGAAAAAGGCTTCAGCTACAAAGCCTCATTTCCCGCACCAGAATACGCCAAAATCTCAAACTGGAATGTGTCGTCGTCGTCGTCGTCGTTGTCGTTGTCCTTCGTCGGTTATTGTCCTGGGATACCCCATGTGCCACTTTTCCCTTCCTCTCCTCCCCCATCCGCAGATCCCCTCTTCTTTGCTCTGCCGTCTGGCAACCCCCCCTCTTCATCAAACTCAAACGAAGGTAATAAATAGTAAGTCTTACTACTACTACTACTACTACCACTACTACCCAACGAGGCAGTGACAGAGACAGTGGACCATGTGCCCGAAAAGAAGAGGCAACGCCTCATACGCTTCGTTTCCTTCCTCTTTTGGCCCTAAGAGATGACCAAAGACGACATTGGAATTCTCCCACCTCAGCTCAGCCGCCAATGAGCCAGGGATTGCTTTCTAGTTTGATCACAGAAGCATCATCATCACCGTCATCTCCCCTCTCTCCTGGATGCCAAGAAGGAGGCTTTTCGTCTCCTGTCCGGCGGCCGCTTTAACCTTCCCCCCTCTATTCTATCCACGATCCTGGGTCTTTTCCTCGTGGAGATGGCATGGCAACCGGTTTTCGAGGTCCAGATAGAGTTGCTGCTCAAGTATGCAAGTGATATCATCTGCCACCAGAGAGGGGTATTAGTGTGATGGCCGAGAGAAAAGGAGGCCTCAGCTGAAAAGAGAGGAACCCATACACTTCGCCTCGAGGAGGAGAGATTGGGCTCATAGCGAAGCCTTACTGATGGCTTCACCGGGGACGAAGTAGGTCAGACGTCATGACTTTCCTCTCTCTTTCGGGTTGCCCCTCCAAGGGCCACCAGGGGGTGTCGTCCATGGAAGTTCGCCGAGGGCAGAGGGACCGGGCAGGGGTCCTCCCTCTGTCTCGGACGATGTTTTGACTGCGATTGCTCTTTACGGATGTGGGATTATGTGTCGAGCCGCTCAAGTATAAAGTCACTCTTATATCCCCCCTGAACATCTCCAGAAGAAGAAGAGAGACACTCTTACTCAGCTCAAAAGCAAACAAACACCCACAAGACAGTTCAAAAAGAGTCTTCACTCTTCCAATTCTTCAAAACAATCAACCACCAAGGATCCTCACGGATTAATCAAAGACAAAAATCACAATGTTGCTCTCCAACGTCCTCGCCCAAGCCATCCTCCTCGCCACTGCGGCAGCAGCTGAGCCCCTCAACACCAATGACAACCTCCAAGCTCGCGCTCCCGAAGGCCACGTCCTTGTAGGCCAGCCTATCCTCCTCGACCTTGAAGACATCTTCAACCTCGACGACATCGACATCACCAAGCGCAGTGATGAGTACCCGCCTCTCCTCGTCTCCCGTCAGACGGCCGGCGACCAGACCCAGGCCCTGAAGCTGCACAACGACGCCCGCGCCGCCAAGGGCGTGCCCGCCCTTGCCTGGGACGCCACCCTCGCTTCCGCGGCCGCCGTCTACGCCAAGCAGCTTGCCGACTCGGGGAAGTTTGAGCACTCTCCAGGAAGCTCGCGTCCAGGTCAGGGCGAGAACCTGGCGTACCAGTACTCGTCGAAGCCCATTACCAACCCCATCAGCCAGGGGGTTCAGAGGTGGTGAGTTTATGCTATTACACATATCCATCAGACCCTTGCTTTACTTTTGCTGTTGCCCCTCCTCCTTCTCCTCCTTCTCCTGCCCCATGTTAAGAAGCGTGAAGAGGGCGTTGTGGTAATGAAGGAACATGTGAAAATTTCGTAATGCTAATCAACGCACAAGGCTCGACGAGCAAAAGAACTATAACTGTCAACCCATTCCCCAAGGTGACTTTGCCTCCTACGGCCACTACAGTAAGTTCTCTCCCCATTTCTCTGTCCCCATAAATACACACACACATATATGTATATATGTATATATATATATATAAAAGATGCTAGTAAACTAATATATCTTCCCACTTTCTAGCCCAGTGCGTCTGGAAGAAGACTACCAAGGTCGGCATCGCCACCGCCAGCGACGGCAAGGGAGCTTGGTACACCGTCGCCCGGTACTCTCCCCCCGGCAACTACGTCGGTCAGACGCCCTACTAAGCCAAAGGCCAAAAATATCATATACTACATGATGAATTTGGGTGGAGGAGTTTTGTTTCACGCGCGATTTGTATATGATTGATACGTTTTTCTTCTTGTCTTTCTTTTTTGCTTCTCCGAGACGTTTGTCAGAGTGGGAGAACCCTCCTACCCCCCTTTCCTGCTTTCGTCGTCGTTTGGTTCAACACCACGTATGACAAGTCGTCGGGTAGGGAAAGGGAGGGGCACTCGATGATGACGAGGGCATACTCCGTATATTGTATCTGTATCTTTGTTGAATTATTCTATAATTGTATACTGATTACGTCCTTGACACACTGAATATATATATATATATATATACGCGATTCTCTTTATTTCCTAGTTGATTGTTTATTTTCCTTTTACGAAAAAAAAAGTGAAACGAGTGAAATAGCCCCGTAAGTCTTAAACGCATCTAAAAAGACATATTGTAATGGAATTCCGCTTCCCCGCATAATACTCTCTCGGCTTTCCTCTAGTATAATCCGTATACTATGGTACTGGTAGCAGTATATCCCTATGTACTCCGTATACGACAAACGGCCTTCCGATACCGAAGTGGGTCCTTTCCCCGTCGTCCAAGCACCCGGATCCGAAAGCGGGTCAATCAGTTCGTCAAAAACAAAAAGAAGAAGAAAAGAAAAGAGGGGCCGGACGAGTTGTTACTACTACAACAACTCCGTAGGTGTGTGTGGGCGATTACTCGCTATCCCGGAATCAAGAGTGCCGGCCCCCCCTCCCAAAAAAAAAATTCGGAAGAAAAGAAAACACTTTTTTCTTCTTCTTTTTCTTCCTCTTCTTCTTCTAAACCCCTGCCTTGAATAATAGCGCTTACTACTTTCCTCCAAGAGTGTGTGTGTTCGTCGCATCAGGTTCCCTCAAAATCCTCATCATTGGTGTAGTAGGTGGGCCTTCCTTTCGGGAACGAACCTCGGCAGCGTACGGAGCAAGCACGGACAGAATCCACAAAACTCCCTCCCACTACTCAAAAAAATTCTTTGCCCGCTACTTTGTCCAGTTAGGAAACATTTAGGTCATTCTACGGAGTATTAAGTAAGGACCAAGCCGAAAAAAGAAATGGTTTCCACATGGGAGGAGAGGGGGGGGGGGGGGGGGAGGGAATCCTGACCTGGCCCGATTATCGGCAACTTTTCCTCTTTTCCCTTGCTCTCTCTCTCTCTCTCTCTGTCTCTTTTTCTTCGTGTTCGTAAGTATGCAACTCTTCCGACCTTATCTATCGGAAGAGTCCCCGAGCTTCTATAGTTCTTGCGGTGAGCGGTAAGCGGTCTACTACCATCACGCGCTCAACCATCTTGCAAGCACACCATACATGTCAATGTCACGTACTCCGTAGTAAAGAAAAAGGGCGTGCTTTTTCGAGGCCGCTTTCCCCTGGATAATAGGCTGAGACCCGAAATCCGAAAGATGACTTGTTCCCACCCGCCTGCATGAGGTTTGGAAACCCCATTTTAAACCCGGCTACCATTGCCGCCCAACCACGGTGGAGCATGATCCGAGAAAGGATAAAAGAGAACCGCCAGATGGAGAGAGAGAGGAGGGTCCTGCATCGGGGGAGCGCGCCTAGTCATTAATCAGCCCGTTTCTGGTTTTCAAATCTCTTTATCTTCTTCTTGTCCCCAATCGGCTCTTTTCGCTCCCCTCCTCCCCTTTCGTCCATATATCATCCTCATAAAGTGGTTGTTATTTCCCATGTTGCGTCTTTAGTCCAGATCTGAGCCATACTACAGTGACACCCCAAGTTTTAACCCTTTTGTCCCGGATCCCCAACAGAGGCTAGAACGTATGGGTCACCACGACGAAGAGGCCGCTGTCCCCAAGACGAGCGTTGACTATTCCTCCACATCCAGCGCCGACACTCCTGTCAGGTTGGAGCCCATCCGCACAACGCGTACCAACCTGAGTCAGCGCAGCGTTGGAAGCCGCCGCTTAGATGGAACGGATCCTTACGAAAACCTCGAGCATTGCTTGAGCCATGATCCCGAAATGGAGATTCGGGAGGCGGAAACGCATGCCATAGGGCAGACCAAGACTGCCGCTTCTGCTTGGAGCACGGCTTCCAGACCCCCGGACTTTGAAGTCATATTCGAAGATGGCGACCCTGAAAACCCTAAGAACTGGCCCTTTTGGTATCGGACCTGGATCCTCGTTGTCGTTGCTTTTACCTGCTGGGTTGTTGTCCTATACAGTACAAGCTACACCAGCTCCACGCCCGGTCTCGTAAAGGAATTCGGAAGCTCAACCACCATCACCACCCTGGGCATGACAATGTACCTGCTGGGCCTTGCAACTGGAAGCCTGATTGTCGCGCCCTTGAGCGAGCTCTATGGACGCCGGCCCGTTTACATGATCTGTTTGTGCATCTGGGCATTGCTCATTCTCCCCAGCGCGCTGGCCAAGTCTCTGACTGCCATCATTGTCTCGCGCTACTTCTGGTAAGTACATGTCATTAATTACTTACCTACCATCCGATCGTTATTGACCGTATGCCACAGTGCCGTTTTCGGAGCTGTCATGATTTCCAATAGCCCAGGAACCGTCGTCGATCTCTCACAGCCTGAATATCTTGCCTTGACAATGTCCCTTTGGAGTATTGCGCCCCTGAATGGCCCTAGTCTCGGCGGTATCATTGGCGGCTTCGTGTTTCAATATCTGGGTTGGCGTTGGAGCAACTGGCTTGTCCTCATTCTGGGTGGAGTTGCCATTGCCTGCATGGCTACCGTCAAGGAAACGTATGCTCCTCAGGTGCTCAAGCAGAAAGCTGCACGCCTCAGGAAGGAGACAGGAGACGACCGCTGGTGGTGCCAGTATGAGGTCAAGATGCCCACTTCGCAGCTCATCAAGACGAACCTAAGCCGACCCTTCATTCTCTTTGCCACGGAACCTATTCTATGGTTCCTCAACGCATGGTAAGCTCAAAGTGCCCCTGTTGAACGCCATAAAAGCTAATGTCTTTCCAGGGTCTCTCTGGTATACGGCGTGCTGTACCTCTGCTTCGTTGCTTACCCCATCGTCTTCTCTCAGCATCGTGGATGGTCTCCAGGTATCTCTGGTTTGGCGTTTTGCGGTATGGGCCTAGGAACACTCATTGCCATTTTTTCCGAGCCCTTGATCCGTAAAATCATCAACGCGCAGCCGCGTGATCCCGAGACTGGCAAAGTGGTCCCAGAATCTATTGCTTTGATCATGGCAATCGGAAGTATCCTCTCGCCCATCGGCCAGCTGGTCTTTGCATGGACCTGCTTGCCAGCGAGTATCCACTGGGCCGTTCCAATCGCCTTTGGCATCCCCTTTGGTGTCGGCAACACCTTGTGCTTCATCTACGCCTCCAACTACCTTGCTGGAGCGTATGGCATCTACGCAGCAAGTGCTTTGGCAGGAAACGCCGTGTTGAGAAGTATATTCGGTGGTGTTCTGCCCCTGGCTGGACCCAAAATGTACGCGGCCTTGACACCTCAGTGGGCAGGAACCTTGTTGGGGCTCATGGAGGTGGTGATGATTCCCATTCCATTCATCTTCTGGAGGTACGGCTCCAAGATTCGCGCCAAGAGCAGGGTCATTCGGCAGTTGCGTGAAGATCAGGAGAGACTGGATGAGAAGAGGGCGAGAAACCTGGCCAAGCTGCAAAGGAATCAGGAGAGGGCTGCCAGGAACGAACCCAAGGTGCTTGAAAAGGTGGACGAGAACTAGGGAAGTGACGCGGCGGTTTGAAGAGAAATAAGGGTTTGCATCAAAAAGTTGGGCGCGTTTTCTGATTTATAGTCGTATCCAATACCCCATTTAGCAAAGAACGTAATGTATAATGAATACAGTATCATACCCGTCTTGGCATGATTATAATACATTGGATGGTGCAACGTTCTTGTGCTCCGCCTTACTCGCACGCTTTTTGCAGTAGAGAAATGATTGTTTGCGCGTATTCGTCACCATCGCCATCAACCTCTTGTATGATGACAGTCTTGTCCCGCGACTTCATGCCACGACTCAGGTGAAGGCGAGATTTTGGGATGCCAAGAACATCGCTCAAGACGCTGACAACGGCTTTGTTAGCCTCGCCTTCCTTGGCCCGAGCAGCCACGCAGAGGTCAATGGCCGTATCAGACACTGCGATGACGCCCTCCCGTTCCTTGTGGGCACCTGGCTTCACATGGAGTAGTAGCTGTAGCTGGCCGAGTGGTGTCTTTTTCGACCCAGCCATGTATCGGACGACGGATGACATAGTTTGAGCCGTATGCCATTAGATGGGGGTGAAGGTATTGGTGATGAAGAATTTGATGAAGTTTGAACCAGAAGGGCAGGTCTAGTAGTAGCAGTAGTAGTAGCAGTAGTAGTAGTAGTAGCAGTAGTAGTAGTAGTGGTAGTGGTAGTAGTAGTAGTAGTAGCAGGAGAAGGAGGAGTCTCAAGACTCTCAGATGAAGTTGGGGTAATCTCGTCTGGTTTTGTGGTCGGGGTTATGGCTACATGGGATTGAGTGGCCCTTGGGAAGGAAGTTGCTGCTGCTAGCAGAGCCAAGCAGGAGGTACCCGGGGGTTGAACCCCAGAATAAACCGACAAATTGATTGATAGCAAGGTAGCAGTACGGAGTACTACCTGCTAGCAAGTACCATAGTAGGTATCAAATCGATCAACGCTGTTCATTCATGCTACTGGTAGTAATGGATTAACCCCGCAAGATCTACGGAGTAACCAACTACTAATTACCGCCTTTACGTTGTAGTACTACTACTATTACTAGTAGTCGCCGTTTAAGCTTATTGTCATGAATCATGCATTGTGGTCCTGGTGAGAAAATACCAGGCACATGCTTACTACGGTGTAATACTGTAATACATAACGAGACAATCATACGGCCTAGCACACCATCATAAACATCCATTGTGACCGAATGCAAGTTCTGAGCTCCCTGCAGCATATTTCACTGGTGACATTTTGGATATGTACAAAACCACAACAATGGAGAAAGAAAAACGAAAGAGAGAGAAAAGGTGAAAGAAAATACTGATGCATTTATTTCATAAGACGTCATCGGATCAAGCAAAAGTGACACAATATAATCGGTACCGGTAGATCAAGTTAAGTACGGAGTACATAGTAGTACAGCTTCGGAGTGACGGTAGTTACAGTGGTGACCCACCCCGCCGCGACCCTTCAGGCGTTCAGCTCTGCAGCTGCCAACGTGCCAACCAAGTTGGACCAACTAAGCAAGCGAAGCAAAAAAAAAAAAAAAGGTAGCGCGTCGGCTGTTTGTAGTGCAGGTGCTGCCGCATCGACATCTGACGTCGATTATTTTCTCCCCCGTTCCCCATTCCCCATTCTCCATTCCCTGTTCCCCGTGCCGTCGTATCCCATCCCGCATCGCAGCACTACATCTGCATGATTGTTGCGCGTTTGCGACGGGCAACCCTTCCGAGCGCAATGGCTTCGGCGCACAGCGTCTACCGCAACGCTCAAGCCAACGGTAGCAATGGTCAGAGCAACAGCTCGCAATTCACCATCACGGCCATGAGCCGCTGGTCCGTTTTGAGCAAGCAACTTCCGCGTGAGTAGCCCGTCATATGGAATACGTTTGCTTCTATGCACTCATCCGTCTGCAGAGATAATGAATACTGACAGAACCTCTTTGTTACTTAGCTGCCGACCAGATCAACGAGCTGCACGTTTACGATTTCGACAACACGCGTATGGACTTTTCCCCGTCCCCGACCCAAGTTTCGAGACTGACACACTTTCCATCCTCTAGTCTTCCGAACGCCACTCCCCAACCCCGCGCTATGGCATGGCTCGTCAATCGGAACGTTGTGTGACCAGAATACCTTTACGAACGGTGGCTGGTGGCACGACAACCGCATCCTCGCTGCCACGGGTGAAGGCATAGAGAAAGAAGAACCGCGCGCCTGGGAGGGTTGGTGGAATGAAAAGATCGTCCAGCTCGCCGAGCTCACCCACAAGCAGCCGGGCGCACTATGCGTCCTCCTGACCGGCCGCTCTGAAGATAACTTTGGCGACTTGGTCAAACGCATGGTCGCCAGCAGGGGCCTCGAGTTTGATATGGTCAGCCTCAAGCCTCGCGTAAGCCCGACCAACATCCAGTTTCAAAGCACCATGCATTTCAAGCAACTCTTCCTGGACGCTCTGATGGAAACGTACAAGAGGGCCAGCCAGATAAAGATATACGAAGACCGGCCTAAGCACACCAAGGGTTTCAGGGAGTTTTTCGCCGAGTACAACCGACGACAGCACGAGTCGCCGACCAGAGGACCCATCACGGCGGACGTTGTGCAGGTGCCCGACTGCTCAACCGTGCTAGATCCTGTAGTTGAGGTGGCCGAGGTACAGCATATGATCAACTACCACAACTCCCAGGCGGCCAAGGATGAATCTCGAAAGGAACTCAGGATCAAAAAAACGGTCTTTTTCACAAGTTACGTTATAGGCAAAGAGGACACAGACAGGCTCCTCCAGCTCGCGAATATCCCCCCCAAGCTGCGAGATCAGGATATCAAATACCACGGCAACAACATACTAATCTCCCCCTCGCCCTGTTCGCGGAGCCTCTTAGAGCATGTCGGTGGCATGGGGAGTAAGATGCTCTGGGAAGTCATCGATGTGGGTTCCTTCGAGGATAAGATCTGGGCGGCACGGATACGCCCTGTGCCCTCGACGGCCGAGTTCCACAGCGATAACCCCATCCCTCTAGTAGTGCTGGCAGTCAGGAAGGGTGCCCGCCCTGCTAACGCCAAGAGGATTCACGACTGGGCCCCCCTTCCCCCCGACCAGACGTTTGTCTTTGAGTCCGTCGTCGGGGAAAAGGTCATCTTGCGGGTCGAACACGAAGACCCGAGGGAGAGCCTATTGGCCAATAAGTCTGCCAAGAGAAAGCACACCGGAGACGACGACTCAACGTCGAAGGCCGCTCAGCGAGGCGGTCACGGCAGCAGAGCCAACCACCCCAGCAATAGCAGGGGCGGTCGCGGTCGTGGCGGCGGTGGTCCCCGCGGTGGGCGGGGGGGCAGAGGAGGCAGCAGAGGTGGCCGCGGCCGTGGCGGTTCGTTCATCTACCGCTCCCTCGACGATGTGGAGCCCAAGAACCAGATAGGCGGACAAAACCCCCACGTAGACTACGACGACGCCTATCCTCCCCTGGGGGGGCAACCCTCGGGCGGAAAGGGGCCGCGGGGCAAAGGGTCCAACAAACAGGGCGGGCAGGGACGTCCCATGAGAGGCGGGCAGGCAGGCGGGGGAGGCCAGGACTTGCAGAACCTCTATTAATCATTGTTCTTGGCCCCATTATCGTTTCGGATACGGTGAGCATTCTCATGTTAAGCACTAGCTTTTCTTTTTTTTCTTTTCTTTTGGTCCCCGGCGTTTTGGGGTTCATTGCTACTGGCTTGTAACTTATATGTGTACGTATATTCGAGGCATGACCCCCCTAGCATGCACAGCCAGACGAACAAAAAGGAGGCAAACACTGGTAAAGGAAGTACAAAGGTATAAGGAAGGGAAAGGTATAAGGAAGGGGAGAAAAGGGGAAAATCCCCCCCTCCCCTCTCCACATGCATACACACATATATACATGACACCATCCGGATTTTTATCAAATACGACAAATTATTCTAAAGTCACGGATCAAAGTCCCGACGGAGGGGTCATAAGATAAAGTCGGCCGTATTTTTGTCAGTAGTAGTTCCCATAAAAAAGGAGTGATTTCTCTTGTCCCATCACGGGCAACATTCCAGTCACGGCGAAGCCTTATTCTCGGATTGATTCGAGCCTCGGGCCTTGGGAGTTTGCTTTTTATTCTTTTTATTCTTGTAATTTTCTTTTTTTTTTTGGATTTGGATCCCTCTATTCGTCGTCGTCGTCAGCGTCGTCGTCGTCGTCGTCATCAGAGCCCTCCTCGGACGCATTCTCCAACCACTCGACGAGAACCCTGCACTTCTCCTTGATGGCGGCCATGCCCTCCCCGTCCTGCGCCCTCTCGTCGGACCACCAGGCCAGTATACCCTCCTCCTCGAGGATGTCGAGGGCGTAGAGCTGCTGCATGAGCGCGGCGAGCAGCGTGCCCGCCCTGCCGGCCTCGACGCCCTTGACGTGCCGCAGCGCGCGCTGGAGGTCCAGGGCAAAGGCCACCTGCTCCGCCTCGCCGCCGCCGACGCCGACCTCGGAGACGAACTTTGTGGCGCCGCGCTTCGACGTCAGCGCGTCGCCGGCGGCCTTGGCGACCTCGAGGGAGCCGTATTCGGCGGTCGTGAGCTCGGCGGCGCGGCGGGCAAAGGCCGTGGCGACGGCCTTGCGCATCATGGCGTCCGAGGCGTCGTTTGCGAGGCGCAGGCCCATGAACTCTAGCTTCGCCGAGTCAAAGTCCCCGCTGTCGGCGCGGAGGGCGTCGACCAGACCGTTGACGGCGTCTGTGTGGAAGCCCGAGCGGCCAGCAGAGTCGTCCGACGCGAATGACGAGAGACGCGAGCGGGTCGAGGAGCCTGGGCCAAACCCGACAGCATCCTCGTCGTCCGAGTCGATGGCCGAGTCGAGGGTCGAGATGGTAGAAGTCGAGAGGTTGAGGTCGGCCAAGGAGTAGATGAGGGACTTCTGCAGACGGGCGGGGTCTTCCTCGTCGAGCTCTTCGTCATCCGGATCTACGAAGACTCCGGCGTTTGTCGTGGACCCAAACAGCTCGACATTCTTGGTGATGGACTCGTTGTTCACGTTGACCGTTGATAAGGATGCGTGGGGAGGGACTGTCGTGTTTTCGCTGACCTGCACGCCGAATGATAACAGGGCCCCCTTATTGACCACTGTGTTCTTGCTAATGCATACCGAATCCGCCAGAATAGCCTTGGATACCTTGGCGCCGCTCTCGATGGACGTGTCGTTCCAGATAAAGCATCCATCCAAAGTAACGTTATCACCAATTTTACAGTCTTTGCCCACAATGCAATTCTTAACCTTGCTCCCCGCTCCGATAGTGGTGTATTTGCCAATGATCGAGTTCGAAACCTTTGCGTTTGGCGCATAGAAGGCGCTATCTTCTATGACGACACCTGAAGCGCGGCGAGTGTAGTTTTGCGACGGGACCAAGTTATTCTCTGGGATAAAGGGAAACGTCCATCGGCTGAGGACATCCTGGCTAATTGAGTCGTACATTTGTAAATTGCTAGCCCGCGCGGCATAGCCATCTTCCAAGATCGCGGCATAGATCTGCTTGCCGTTAAGCTCCCAATCTTTCAAAACTCCGTGCAAGAAGTTTCGGCGGGGTAGTTCGTAATCGAAACTCTCAGACCACAACGCTAAGACTTCGGGTGTGCAAATGTCGATCTGGGCATCGATGAGGTCGGCTCGGATCTCAAAGTCGGTCGATAACTCGTCAGTGATGGCAGGGTCGAGCGAGAGGTAGTGGTCGCTAGACAATGGCTGTATCTCGTCGTAGTGCAGACACCGTTGCGTCGTGGAGTCGACCACAAATACTGGTGTAATGCCATTGGTCTTTGTTCGGTGCTCCTCCAGGCCTCCGCTCCTCAGGACGCATGTCATAATGTTGGCAGCGTTCTCCTCCCTCCGTTTTCGATGCGCTTCCAGCACACTATCCAGCATCATGTTTGAAACCAAGTCGCCGTGCACCAGCAGGAAATCGCCGTCGACCAGGGAACGCTTATCCATATCGCGAAGGACGTCACCGACCGATCGCGCATCGGCAACGCGAACGAATTGTACGACGGAAAATGGACATGATTTTGAGCTCGTAGACCACCGTGATCTAGCAACATAGTCTTCTACTTGTTCAGTGTGAGAGCCGCAGTAGATGTATACTTCTCCCACGCCATTCATGGCGAGAAACTCGAAAGTATACTCGATTAGTGGCGTGTTTGCGAGAGGCAACAAACACTGATGCGCCAGTCAGCATAAATTATATTTGGTGACATCGTGCTACAATTGGCACACATACTCTTGGTTTCTCGATCGTGAAGGGTCTGAATCTATCCTGGAATGAGTCGGCGAGAACCTGGGGGGTCGTCAGTCGAGTCATTCAGAGGGCCGCAGCGACATCAACACAAATGCCCCGCGATGCGCTCGGACGACGTACCACGGCCTGTAGAACGTCCTCAGTCTTGCTCTCCGCGCCGGATTTGGACGTTTTCTTGCCCTTGCCCGAGCTGGCGCTGTTTTTCCCTTTATTAGACATGCCGATTCTGTGTTTGGGTGTAGGAGGTGGGAAGATGGCACTTTTCCGAAAGCTTTATGGGAAGTGAGTCAATGTCAACCTGTTTGGCGGGGCAATTGTCGGATCGGCCATACATACTACACCGAGCACACCGAACTTAGCTTGACCTCGGTGAATCACTCACCACATCCCAATCTCACCTAGCCAGTGTTCAACGTCACGTCTTAGTTACCGGTAACCGCGACGAGCAGGAAATGAAGAATCATCTTTGAATACTAACTTTCCATATTTAACCAAAACTAATTATCACTTGTGTATAGAAGTTAAATACTCCGAATTCGACTCGTCATGAAACCATTGTGTACAATGAAGTTATTGCGACACTTGCATCACCTACCTAAAAGCCAGGAAATCGACATTGGGCGCACTGGGGCCATGGTCATTTAACGTTTACTTGAAGGTGAGGTCTAGCTGACAGGTTCAGCCTGTCAAAGCATGTCTTCTTCTCGTATCAATTGAGATATACGGAGTACCCTATCTCGGTTAATGATCACAAACACTTGGCAAATAATTCGCTTATACGAGATCGGGTAGGGCTATACTATGTAAGTAAGGATAAAGTACCAGGGTCAGTACCGCGACGAGCATAGCCCTCAAGCTCAAGTCCTTGACAATCTCCTGGAACACGACATTTCCAGGCAACAAGATCAAAGCATCAATCTGACGCAAAGGCGCCCCTGACTGTCTCCATTCATCTTTATTCTTGTCTCTGAGCAGTTGAGACATTGACTTTTGCATTGTGGCTACGGAATGTCAGTGCGCCGATGTCGAGCTCGTTCTAGACCTTGGCGTATGAGCCATACACAGGATCACCTTTTTAGCCACGAATTGGAATATCACTGCTGATGTCTAAGGGATATCTCCGAAGTGTCTAAGATAGAAAAATACCATGTCCTATGATCCGACTTCCATCATAGGCAAAGAGTCTAGCCCCAGGATCGATAATTAGTATGCACATACTGATAAATCAATCTTCCAATAAAGCTCCTCCGTGGAGTTTAGCACAACTATCCTTACGCTCATTCTCCAAGTCTAGGCCGAATACGAGTAGTATAGGGATTGATACGAGAAGCGCCGGGCCAGACGACATTCGAGACAGATAGCTCCGTAGACAAACGGCAGGCAGGGGTTAAGTTTCTGGCCCAGAGCACCGGGCTCGGTTAGATCCGTGAAGCGAGCCCGGGATATTTAGCACGTTACTCCGCTCCATAAATTCTCTCTAAAATCACAGGCGTAGAAAACGGATGCCAGCCACACATCAACTCAACCGCTAACAATATCCTAGGCCAGTTATCTATCAAGCAAGCGCATGGGCTGGAGAAGAGATAACAGAGTAATGACCACAGCAAGCTCTAAGAATAGGAGGCAGTATTAAAATTCGCACCTCACGTCTAAATACTATAAGCAAAAACTTAGAAAAAGTAATGGATCAACCATAGGCTGGCAAAAATAGGGAAATCGAACAAAGGAGGCAAAAAAAGATAGATATTTGTATAGGAACAGCCCGACGCGGGGGTCGAACCCGCAGCCTTCAGATTGTCAACTCATAATAAGAGTCTGACGCTCTACCGATTGAGCTAGCCAGGCGAAGCTCATTTCATGTTGCCGAGACGAGATATTGGCACCTATTCGGAGGTACGGCAAGGCTATCGAGGGTGGTAAAAAAGAAAACTGGGGCCGCTTGTCGAAGATTTTTCAGGTGGAGACATCTCCGAGAGATGATGGAAAGAGTAAAAAAAATCAAATCAGATGTATAGGAATAGCCCGACGCGGGGGTCGAACCCGCAGCCTTCAGATTGTCAACTCATAATAAGAGTCTGACGCTCTACCGATTGAGCTAGCCAGGCAGCTCGCTTATTAGCATGTTGCGCTGAAATCAAGCACTATACAGTCGGGTGTATTCTCAGACCAGAACCGTGAAGCCGGCAAGATCCCACGGTTCATGTCGCCTGCCTTTGAATCGGTCAATGAATCGAGCTGCAAACTCTCGCGATAAATGTTCCGATAGGTGGTGTCGAGTGTGTGGCTTATTAGCGGTCCATCGTGTGCTTGTCAGCATGAAGCCTGAGCAGGCTTGTTTACTACGACCTCCATCGTCTCACCTCAGCGTTCCTGGGAGGCTCAAACGAGATGACACCACTTGCTGTCAACCCGAGGGCGACCATGACTAAATGGACCGTCCGAGACAATAAAAAGGGATTGAAGGCCCTGGGTAAACCTTTCGAATCTCAAACCAACCCACCCTATTTGTGTGTGCCTCTTTGTCGAGCGACGGCGTACTTTAGGGGCCGACGGACGCTGGGCGTGGCGGCTTGCCATGTGTTAGCCTCGGTGCCGTCTGCCTGGGACGAGTCGTGAATGGACGAAACTTCTGGTTTGGCTTATTACTTGCGCGGCAAAAATCGATAGCTTGCTGCAGCTATAACAGCCTTGCGGAAGGGGGGCCGAAGCATTTATGCTCAAAAGGATCCTGTGGGGGAATGGTTCTTCGATAGTAATGTGTCGTTGAAAAGGGGAAGAGAACCGGAAGTGGGTGACGGAACTACCCACTCCTGTCTTATACATGTCGCTCGGAATTATTGGTAGAGTTTCTAAACAAAGAAAAAGAGGAGGTTCCCTTTGCATCCAATAGACGTGTCCTTTTGGAAGGTACGGATCAATAGATACCTTATAAGCCTATAATAATGCTACTACTTAACCAAGCAGGCACCGCATTGGAAAGAACATGACCGTCAGCCCAACAAGGGTATTGGCTACTCAAGCACGGAGCACTACTACGGAGTACTAAGTAGTAGTATAGTAATAACTTCGGGCCACTAATGATGTGGCCGCGACAAGTCCTATCTTTACAGGTTCCAATAGTAAGATACTACTACTAAGGTAGTGGTACTACTAAACAGCACTTAATCTACACCAAACTCTAAGCATGGAAGCCTTCCGCCCGGGCGAGATGCTGATTTGACTTTTGGTCATCTTTCATCTCTACTACTAGTGTACGGCTAAGGGTAGGTTCGACTTCACTACCAGTCAATAACTAACTGGCGTCTATTACCAACTATGGTGCAGGTTTTACAGAGTAGGCTTGTCGAAACGAACCGGTCGAATACCAAGCACGGCACTATCATGTGTCAGTACCCAAAGCCCCAGTTACAAGATCAGACAGGTGGCCTTGGGAAAATCCGGGGACTGGCGAATGACAGAAAGCAAAGCCAGCATAATAAGGGGCACACGCCTGCGTATTACTACTACTCCGTGCTCCGTACCGATCACAGACGGACTATTTATCATGGATCTGTCCAGCTGCTGCTGTCGAACACGCCAAGACAAGAGAGGGTGAGAGGGGGGAGCCACCACGGTGCCCCAAATCAAGCAGTTGACACTGACTGTTGCTAGCTCTACGACTGACAGGGTACGGCATCAACCAGCGACAGGTACTGACACAGGCCAGGGAGGAAAAGAGGCAGTACTAGACTGAAGTGAGATGGTTCACTTTGTTAGGGATCGAGAGTCGAGGCTGCAGCCTTCCCCACCCCCAAATTGATTAAAAACATTCCTCTCACCGCAGCAATTACCCTGGCTGGCAAGATCGGATCGGGACGAATTGAAAAGAAAAAAAAAGGTGAAAGCCAGCATCAAGCCTAATCCTATACCACCACCTACTGGCCGACAGCTTTTACGTAGTACTACTACTAGTAGTAACCAATTGAAATTATAGTACTCCGTAAGATTCTTGTCTCGAGGAATCGATGGAAGCAAAGTCGGGCGGCACAACATCATCGATGCGGATTGATTGACCTAGACCACCAGTTCATGACTTGTAGTAGAAAAATCAACCACAGTTGTCCCTTTATTAGCGTCAATCGCATGCGGTACTCCAGCTGTGCCGTCACTATCGATCCTTCAACAACACAACCCCAGTCCAGTGAACCCCCCCCCCCAAAGCCATCCAACCCTGCCCGCGGGTATATCGCTACCTTGCTAAATCCAACCACTTTCGGAGGCAGGCTCGGTACGCTACCCAGTTCCGAAGTAGTTTAGCCGCACAGTCAATTTCTGCAGGCGCGAGCAGGCTCCGCCGTACTCTTTGGCTCTCTCCCCCGGGGCTATTATAGTTAGGTACTGTGGAGTGTGGACTCATATCACGTAGGTGCTGTGCTGCTGCGCTCCTGCGCCGTTGCCCGCTGCAAAAGCTCCAACCGTATTCCATCCATGCCTTCCCGCTCATGCGCCCGCGCCGAATCTCTGCCGCCCACTTTATACTACCAGGTAGTAGTGTAGTTAGTAGTAGCCCGTACTAGCACTGGCAGTACTCCGTAGAGTACATACCTGCCTTGGGTCGAGCGCAGGGCGGACGCCTTTGATTCCCTCATCCTCCGATCTACTGTCGCTCTATCTTTACAACCATCATCATCACGGCGCTACATCGCGTACCGTCCATTGCGACACCTTCAGTATCACTACCGACATCCCCAGTGGCACTTAGTAGCCCCGACCTTTCCACACCTAGGGTTTCCGCGTCGCAACCCAAAAAAAGACGGAAAAAAACCAGCTGCCCCTATAATACGACTTAGACTTTTCTCCTTCGACGTCTCCCATTAGGGCCCTTCGCGAGTAGTTTGGCCTCGAATCGCCCTCCCTGTCTCGCAACATACGGGTGAGTCTCGGACAAAGGCATTCGGCTTCAATTCTACAACCTGTAAATAGAAGAATGGCCGGCAATGAGGTGGCAGTGACCACTGGTGGAGGAGGGAACAATGCTAGCGAGTTTGTACGTGAGCGCAAACTTCAATGGTTTTGTGCATCATGCTAACGCACCAGTTTTAGGTTCGCAAGCTGTATCGGTAAGGCTTTTTTTCAGCCACACCTTCGAACGATCAAACAATGTCCTCGTTGTACTGACAGCCTGCAAATAGCATGTTAGAGGACCCATCACATCAGGATGTAGCAAGATGGGGCAAAGACGGCGACACTTTCGTCGTTGTCGAGGTATGGCACCGTAGCCAGGTATGGGTATAGCACGAAGCGCTGATCAAGACATCACAGGGCGAAAAGTTTACTCGGAACATTCTGCCCAAGCACTTCAAGCACAGCAACATGTCGAGCTTCATCCGACAGCTAAACAAGTATGACTTCCATAAGGTTAAACCATCAAGTGACAGCGAGAACTCTTCAGCACTGGGAAATGTACGTAGATGGCCCGGGTATTTCCATCTATGAATGCTACGCAAGAGCCCCGGCTAACTATGATCCCAAAGGTTCTAGAGTTCAAACATCAACACTTCCGCATCGACAGTAAGGAGGACTTGGACAACATCAGGAGAAAGGCACCGGCGCCGCGAAAACCTCCGATGAATGAGGACTACACTTCAACCCATCACATTGGAGTATTGTCCGAACAGCTTACAGCTACGCAACAGCAAGTCCAGCAGTTGCAGGAACTGTTTACCGAAGTTTCGCAGACCAACAAGGTCCTGGTCAACGAAGTCCTGTCCCTCCAGAAGACAACGAACGCCCAGGCCAAGGCTCAGAATGAGATTCTGAATTACCTGACGCATTATGAGGCCCAGCAAAGTAATCATGTACTGAGCCAGTCCATCAGGACAAACAATCATACTGCTGGTGACGGCGACGAAATTGGCCCCGAGTTGCGCAAAGCTCGCGAGATTTTGTCCAGCATCTCCACGGACACAATTCAGGACCGTGAACTAGAGCGTCTCAATGCCTTGTATGCTTCACCAGCAGATTCCAGCTCGATTGTCACACCGACAGCGATGCCTCTGCTTCATGACCCCATGAACGATATCACGCGGTACCCTGTGTATCCGGTTGGCCAGACCATTGGCATTGATCCTTTCCACTCCGATCACATCCACAAAATTCCGTACGCAATGCCCAACGATAACAGCTCCAGCACACTGGATCAAACGCAGCAGCCACAACCTGTCCATCAAATGGCTAATACTAATACGTCCGAGAGCCTCTGGGGATCACGTAAGCCCCGTGTTTTCCTTGTTGAAGATGACTCGGTGTGCGCCAAGATTGGTATGAAGTTCCTGAAGTCGATGGGATGTGAGGTCGAACATGCGGTGAGTTACTCTCGAATCGATCAAAGTCATCTCTGTGCTAATCATGTCTTGAAGAGCGATGGTGTCGAGGCTTACCAGCGTTTGAATAATATGCCCCGAGACCATTTCGACCTTGTCTTTATGGACATTATCATGCCCCGTTTGGATGGTGTTTCGGCGACCATGTATATCAGGCAGAACCACCCCGCAATCCCGGTTATTGCCATGACGTCGAATATTCGTCCCGAAGAAGTGCATGGATACTTTGAGCATGGTGCGTCCACATCCCCGCCTCGTCCTACAATAGACTTATGGCTAATGACTTTCAGGCATGAACGGTGTGCTTGCAAAGCCCTTCACTAAAGAGGGTATGCTTGAGAGGCTCAAGGCAGGCTTGTCTCATCTGCTGAAAACGCCCACGAACGACGGCGATTTCTCTTCTAGCAACGCATACTTTCTTCCAAGCTCGGGGTATCTCGGGAACAACGCAATGAAAGTCGAATCGCCCACGCCTCCGGCGACAACCAGTAGCAGTTGGGGACAGCTGGGTAGTGGGTTCGACCAGAGCTACGGGATAATGAATGGCAGCAGCCAGTATGTACCGGTTACCTCAAGACCAACTTATTCGACGACGATACAGTCAGCGGACTCGAGTTCAGGTCGCATATCAGATGTTGAAAGTCCACCTGGAAAACGTCAGCGCATGAACCCTTCGCAAGGATACTAGGGCTGTCTACCCCGTAGGGCAGACCTTGACAGCGGGGAAGAACTATCGACTACCTCGGTCGAACGTCTTTGGCCATGCATATCTGTGTGAACATATCGAAATGGGGCTCCTTCGCGAAGAACAAAGCAGTTGTATATTCATCTCGACGATCCTCCCAAGCGAGCCGACTGAATAGCTTGGCGCACAGAGACCGCTGATGCCTCGTGGTATGCTTGCGCATGCCGAACTAGCTTGGGTTTGATCACGCACTTGGAGGCTTTCGTGACCTGTGAGTGGACACTGCACCTCATTTTTTTTGGGGGGGGGAGGGAGAGGCGGGGAGGTAAGGAGGGGCGATACTATGCGGCTTTAGATACTTGTTTTGAATTACAAAGACCAAGCGAGGATGGGTTGCAGTATGCAATTCCAACATAGCGGTGATTGAGCAACTGCTACAGAATCTAAATTTTGGATAATAAAGCGAAAGCACAGAAAGAGGGGGAAAGTCGTGGGGAGTCAGTGCGAAGTACGGAGTAGCAGTGAACTTATAAGTATCATAATACGGATAGTGCTACTGTGATGCAGGACGAGGCCAAGGTTAACCCCTGTCTGCAAACAGGCGGGTGCTGGTCCATACGGGCCTGGATTTCTTGGGACGGTTGCGCAAGGGTGACGCAAGGGTCGGGACCTTTGCTTGCAAGTGTGATGGGTAGCGGAAGGCGCGTCTTCCGCATGAGTTTATTACCGTTATCACAGAAATGTTATTACATTTGATTGGCATAGGGATGATTTAAGTTTCTAATGCTATGCTGAGGAGTAACGAAGTGCTTTTGATGCGACGTGTGCTCCGCACTGCTAGCACCTCTATTCCTACTACGGGGTACGGCGTACCGATTACTAGCATGAGGAATAGAGTATCATCAGCCTATCAAGCGGTTATATCCGGATTGTTCCGTACGCCAACACTGGTCTAGATCCCTTCCGCGATGCTACAGCTCACAAGATAGCTACGATGAAACGGAAAGGCAATATCACATTACTTGAAAATAACTTTATGTATTGGTACAGCGTTGAATATAGGACACCAACACCAGTAGATAATAATTATCATCTTACTAAATTTACTGCTACTACAGTAGCAGTAGTGTACGAAACATATACGGAATATTCCGCATATATATATATATATATGTGTGTGTGTGTGTGTGTGTGTGTGTGTGTGTGTGTGTGCAGCCAAGTATCATAGTAAAAGCCGGCTCTTTCCATTTTTTGCTTTTGTGGGTACATCGTCAATCACTTAAACGTTCCATGATCAGGCAAGAGCCATTCATGCATCAACATTTCACAGTTACTCGGCAGGCACGCCTCTGTAGTAGTACAGTTACACGATGTGCAAACCTGCCCAGTGCGATGAGTATGGTCTCGACCGTTCCATCCGCTGGAGGGCCCTCTCGCCCACGCACACCAACGGGCAAAACCAAAAATGTGCATGGTACTACGTGGATTCATGAATCCAAGATACTACGCCCAACTCTCACCACCAGATCTAGATCTACTCACAACAACTTACACTGTCGAAGTGCATGATATCCAATATTGACTTCGGCCTTTTTTTTTGCTCTCTTTCTTCCATGAACCGACACGAGTCGGCTGCCGGGGGTTAGGACCTCACAGCTTCCGATGACCTGGGCGGAGACATAAATTGGGATCCGCTGGTTCCCGAAAATGACAACACTACATGTACGGAGCCAGATCTAATGGACTTCAATCCTCGCCAGCCAATAAGCTCAACAGCAGCTGCATCTTCCCGAGATGAAAGGTAAGTTCACATCATTGTATCCTCGTGCCTTTAGGCCGCAGCTCATGTCATTCAGGGAGTCAAGGTCTCGCCAAGTCACGTTTATCGTGGGCACGGGCATCACCGCAAGCGTATATCGACTCCCTCTAGATTTGCTTATCAACATGCCTCCACGACTGGAAGGATTGGCCCAGCCAGAGGCGGATAAGCCCGTCGTGCTGTCAGATCTTGACCCAGCCGTTTTTGAGGCTGCATTCGAATGGTTGTACGGAGATGCTACTGCAAAGAAAGGACAGTCTGTGATGAGCAAGGCCAAGGTCAAGGCGCCACAACATTTGGACCAAAAGACCACCTTTACCACCTCGAGAGACAAACCATCACAGACATCGCCGAAAAAGCGACACTCTGTACTAGAGTCAGATTCCGTTCAGGCCAGTAACATTATGAAGGAGAATGCTACTCCGGACAAGCCCTTACGGCCTCACCGAGAAAGAAGGCAAGCCTCGGTTTATAAACTGCCAACTACGAGCGTTATGCCGTACCCGGATATGTTGCCTCTGCAACCGTCAATGCATCAATATCAACCCTTTTATACGTTTCATCCCCTTTACTGGCCCCATGACCTCCAGCAGGTACCTTGTGAGACACCTTCAGAGGCAACGAGGGAGCAGTATAACGCGGCAATGTAACAAACGTTTCAACCCAGGCTTAAAAGTTCCAAGAACACCTCGTCTCCGTAGCATGGTCAGTTTCGCTAATTTCCACAGTTGCCATTAGAGCCTTCTGTGGGCTGTGACATTTCTTAGGGATGATTCCATTAAGGGTTATGATCAAACGATGACGATTACTAGCAGTACTAGCAGTACTAGCAGTAGTAATACTGTTATTTTGTGTGTCCCATCACTACGGCTATAGTACTAATATGTATAATGAAAGGCGAAATAATCAGAATATGGCAACCTTTAGTGTAGGGTACCCCGTAATAATAGGTACTGGAGTTTGAGGTGCTTCGGAATGTCAGGTAATCCATAATACTACTAGTAGTAGCGTGGGGTACGAATTAGCTGCTTTAGTGACCTCTTTACGCGCCCCACGCGTCGAGACGCGTCTCAATTAAACCGCCTACGGAGTCCTGGATACTTTACCATACTATACGGAGTACTCTTCTAGTGGTTTAATTCTGATGCAGTGCGCTCTAACTCGACCCTTGGCACTAACTTAGAATATCGCTGAATTTCACTGCCCATACCGTACAGTTTTACGTCAAATTGCAAGGAAGGAAATGCCACATTCAGTCGAGATGGATGGAAATTCTCCAGCCGGACTCGTTAAGGACGAGCCGATGGAGGACACCGATATCCCCGGCGATGTTCAGGTGGCAGAAGAGAACGACGGCGATGCGAAGATGGACGAGGCTTCGGAGGGCAAGGCAGGGGCGGTCGACAAAAAAGAATTGAACGAGTTATTTGCAGATATTGAATCTGACGACGAATTCCCGAGCTCAGCCCCCGTTAAGAACGAGGCAATGAGTTCACCGCAAAAGGCTCCAGCTGCTGAATTGTAAGGATGAACGCTACTTGCAGCTAAAGCGGGGGAGAAGGAGAAGAAGGAAGAAAGGAAACAGGAAACTAACTGTTTGGGTTTAAAATAGAGACCTCATGTCGCTCAAGGCTTCGGACCCGGACGTCATGCGCAGCTTCTACCAGCGATTATTCCCCTGGCGTCAACTCTTCCAGTGGCTCAACCACAGCCCGACTCCTACCAATGATTTCGCCCACCGCGAGCTCGCATTCACACTTCAGAACGACGCCTACCTTCGCTACCAGTCGTACCCGACGGCCGACATGCTGCGGAAGGATGTCCTCCGCCTGATGCCCTCGCGTTTCGAAATCGGCCCCGTGTACTCGACGAACCCCCGAGACCGCAAGACCATGCGCAACTCGTCGGCCTTTAAGCCACTGGCCAAGGAGCTGTGCTTCGATATCGATTTGACTGACTACGACGACATCCGTACCTGCTGTGACAAGGCAAACATCTGCATAAAGTGCTGGCAGTTTATAACCATGGCCATCAAGGTGGTCGACGTGGCGCTTCGGGAGGACTTTGGGTTCAAGCACATCATGTGGGTCTACTCTGGTCGTCGTGGTGCCCACGCCTGGGTCTGCGACAAGAAGGTGAGGACCTTGGATGACCAAAAGAGGAGGGCCATTGCCGGTTATCTCGAAGTCATCAAGGGTGGTGCGCAGAGTGGGAAAAAGGTTCATCTCAGGAGACCGTTGCACCCTCACTTAGTGTAAGTCATTCACCCCTATGGTTTCATTCATGTTGAAACTGCTCTTGATAGTAAAAGGGGGTTGCTGACCTATTCTCTTTTGGCAAAAGACGAAGCTTGGATATTCTGAAGACTCACTTCCAGGAGGATGTTCTCGAGGCGCAAGACCCCTGGGGCACTGACGAACGGGCGGAGAAGCTTCTCCATCTTCTGCCTGATCGTACCCTCAACGAATCCCTCAAGCGGAAATGGGAGTCATCACCGGGCCGCTCCTCAGCCTCGAAGTGGGCAGACATCGACTCCGTGGCCAAGGGTGGCGCCAGCAAGCACCTCGACTCAAAGGCCCTCCTCGAGGCCAAGCAGGATATTGTCCTCGAATACACCTATCCGCGCCTCGATATCGAAGTTAGCAAGAAGCTCAACCATTTGCTCAAGAGTCCCTTCGTCGTTCACCCTGGGACGGGTAGGGTGTGTGTGCCCATTGATACCAAGACCCTGGAGGACTTTGACCCCACGAGCGTGCCCACCGTCCAGGAGCTCCTGATGGAGATTGACTCGTACAAGGGGGACACTACCGGGGAGGACGACAAGGCCAAGGCCGCAATCCCGGATTGGGAGAAGACGAGCTTGAAGCCGTATATCGACGGCTTCAGGCACTTTGTCAATGGCATCATCAAGGAAGAGATGAATGGCAAGGTGAAGCGGGAGCGGGAGGATGATTCTATGGAGTTCTAGGGAGGTTCAAAACAAGAACCAGGAGATATTAAGCGACACTGGGTACTGAGGGATATAGACTTAAATATACCTATTAGTTTAATCGTGGGTTGTTGCCACGGGCTGATGAAATACGAGTTTACGACTTGTCAACTTCTATTTCTTGTTTGACGCCTTCGCCCTCGACATTTTCTTGCTTAACCTCGTCGTCTTCCCCCGCTTCACTCTCATCGCTTTCCTCCGCTGCTGCCCCATCGCCCTGCTCGGCCTCGGATCCGTCCTCTTCTCGCCCGTCCTCCTTTACCTTGCCCCCCTTGCGCTTCGGGATGACGGCAGCAAAGGCCTCGCCCCAGCTCTCGGTCTCGATCCAGCGGAGCATGATCTCGACGACGTGGTTCGTGGCCAGGACCTTGCGGCTCTGCATGTCCATGAACTGGCCGATGGGCAGCTTGGCCGTGCGCACGCCCCTCTCCCTCGCGCGGCGGTAGCACAGCCCCTTTTCCCGGTTCCTGTCGACGAGCCCGCCGACGACGTAGCACGTGTTGGGCTCGAGGCGCTCCAGCGTATAGGGCGACTCCGAAGTCAGGTAGACGATGTCCTTGAGATCCTCGGGCGTCTCGGGCTCGGGGTCGAGCAGCGGAAAGGGGTCCGTCTCGTCCCTCGTCCAGGGCACGCCGGCGTCGAGGCTCCTCTGCAGGGAGGCGGGCATCTCGCCGCCGGGCCGCGGGCCCGCGGCCATCCCGGCCCTCGCCTCGCGGCAGCACTCGACGAAGTCGCCCGCGCAGAAGCCCACGTCCCTCCACTTGCGGTGCTGGTTCTGCATCACCGTCTCGTACCGGGCCTGCAGGGCGCCCTTCCACCCGGCCACCCACATGTGGCTCCGGTGCCTCGCCGCCTTGTTCTCCGAGTAGCACCGCGTCACCTGGCCCGAGAGCGAGACCTTCTCCTTGTCCGTCATGTAGCGCTCGAAGTCGCAGTCGAGCACCACGGCCACGGGCGCCAGCGTCGACGGCTGCCTCCTGGGCCGCAGCGAGGCCGGGTCCGCCCCCGCGGCCAGCAGGGCGTCGCGGGCGGCACGGTCCCGCACCTTACGCTCCCTGCGCTTCTCCTTCTTGACCTTCTTCCGGTCGTCCTTCTCGGCGTCCCACTTCTCCTGCTTGCGCTTGCGCTTCAGGGCGTTTTTGGACATGGGGGCGGCCTGCTGCTGCTCGGCGGCGTCTTCTGCTGTTGTCGTCGCTTCTCCTACTGCTACTACCGTTGCCGAAGGAGGACAAGGGGCCTGCTCAGGTGCCTTTGTCTCTGCGCTCACGACGTCGTGCGCAGGAATAGGCATGTCGGCCTCGGCGACCCCCGGAGAAGCCATGATGACCGTTGTTTGCCTAGGAAACTACAAGGGTTGCCTCTTATATAAGTTGGAATTGTGAGATTGGCTGAGGCTCAATTAGTACCTTGAAAACCCTTGGTCCGACAGAGAATGTCCTTTTGTATTGGATGGAGGGCGGAGGTAAAAATTTGGAAAGAATTGGACGGGCAATGGCCGCAAACATGAGTCAAAGTCGTTTCTGATACAAAATTTTGAAGCTTTTGACGATAAGAGACCTACCTACCTAAAGAGTGAGAGAGAGGACCCACCTTTTACAGAGCATGTTCACACCCCGTTCAGCCAATCAAGTCCTCTCAATTGATGACACTTGGATCACGTGATGCCCCACCTAGCGATTTTGGGGGGAGCTTCGACCAACCTCACATCTCTCGGGAGGGTAGCAAAACAGCTCGCCTAAAGGGAAAAGAGGACACCCACGACCACTCAACCTCCCCGACCGACGCAGACGCCAAAAATGTCTTCCGCCGCCGCCTTCCACGAGCCGGGACGCCAAGTGAGCCGCAGCGCAAAGGCTCACCTGGAGGCGGACAACAACAGGAACAAGCCCTACGTGCCCCACGATGTCATCACCGAGACATCCAAGACGGCCCTGACGGGCCTGGGCGCCGGCTTCTTCATCGCGGCCCTCCGCAACGCCACATCGAGGCAGAACGTCGGCGCGTGGGGCGTCTTCACCCGCGGAGCCCCCCTTATCGGTCTTGCTAGTACGTGTTGTTTCTTTTTTGTAGGCGACGGGAATGGAGGAAGAGGTGGTGGAGGAGGGAAGGAGGGGAGAGGGGGGAGAGAGAGGGGGTTGGGGTTGAGTCGAATTTATATTGGCATGGGGATGGGGATGGGGATGAGTGATGAGTGAAGGAGAAAAGAACTGTTGAGCTAATCGTTTCCTGCGTAGCCGCCGGTCCTGCCGCCTACGCCTTTTTCTCACGGACGACGATGAACTTGCTCGAGAAGGACGACGCATGGGCTTCTGCCTTTGGCGGTTTCGTGTGCGGCGCCATCATCGGCATGCCACGTATGTGAACCTTTAACCAAGAAAAACTCCCTTCTCCGATGTGAGACGGGAGGAAAGTAATGTTCGTTGTTTCTGTGGTTATTAACACGGGGGAAAAACAGTAAAGAGATTCGCCCCCGTAATGGCGCTCGGCGCCGCCTCGGGCGCCGCCCACGGCGCCTTCTACCTCTTCGGCAACAGGCTCGACAGCTTCAAGAGCGACGAGGACGAGTTCGAGCGCAAGATGGTCCTGCGGAAGACGACGAGGGTGCCCCTCGAGCAGACCATCTCCGAGATTGGCGAGGGCCGCGGCATCCGGCCGCCCGGCTACGAGGAGAGGAGGAGACAGCGTCTCAAGGAGAGGTACGACTTTGATGTCGACCCCGTCAGCGCCACCGCCGAGGGCAGCCAGTAGAAAGAAAGCGCAAAAAAGGTTGAAAATCGGAGTTTGGGGAGGTTTGTCATCCCCCCCCTTTCGCCTTTTTTTCTTCTTTCTTTCTTTCCTTCTTTCTCCTGTCCTTTTGTTTTCCTTATAATGTTCCATTGACCACTATATTCCTACCAAGGGGAGGACCCACGGGTACTACTAGGGGAAGGAAAAAAATTATGCACGAAAGCGGTATTGTACATACATACACAAATTCTCTAGGACATGGGGGGGACTACTACGGGGTAGAGCATGTCACACTAGAGAAACGGAGTTTTTATTTTTCTTCCATTACCTACCTCCCTTGCTCCTCCACCACCTCTTCCACTTCCAATTCTATAAAACTTTCCTTTTTTTCTTCTTCCCCTTTTCTCCTAAAATGGAGAGAATACACATTCGGTAACTCAGCTCAAAAAAGGTATGTGCTATTAGCTTCCTTTCCGTTTCTATGCATACGGTCCCGCACCTTGTTTTGTTTTCATGATGATATTTCTCTTTTCAGAGGCTGTTTATGATAATGCAAATGATTATACAAACACCATTTCTATCAACCTTTGTCTGATAAAAAAACAAACAAGACTTCCTTTTATTCCCCCCTGCAAGAAGATTTTTTTTCTTCTTTTGGCGAGGAATATGTGGACTGACTAGATTTCTTAGAGACTTGAAAGAGGCAAACAAAACAAAAAAAAGGAGAAATCAAAAAGAGAGAGGCGAGGATATTGAGGTAGTTTTGCCGGAAAAATGAATTACATATATGATGATGATCTGCTACTAGTAGACAATACGAATCCTTTTTCCAAAAGTAAAAAAAACTGTACTACTAATATGAGAGAGAAAAAAAGAAATTGCTTTATCTTTTCCCGAGAAAAAAACGCCTGTTGATATGTGGTGCTGGTGTGCCATTTGACACTTTAACTAGCAGCTAAAATCTCTCTATTATCCCCCTCCCTTTAATTATTGTTTCTTTTTTATTCCGGGGTTTGGGTTTTACAAAGCCTTGATTGATTGGAAGAACGGGTTCGCGAGCAGCGTCTCGTCCGCCGCGACGAGCTCCTTGAGCCTGGCCACCTGCTCCTCCCTGCTCATCTCGCCGCCCTCCACCTGGGCCTTCCACTCGGCCAGGAGCTTCTTGAGCATGGCGCTGCCCTGCTCCACGTCGTCCTTGCCGTAGCTCAGGGCCTGATCCTCATGCTTGGTGGTGAAGTCCTCGAGCTCGTCGGCCTTGCGCTTGGCCATGCGCACCACCTTGTCCGGGAAGCGCACGAGCTCGGCGACGTGGATGCCGAAGCTCTGGTCGCAGATGCCGGGCTCGACCTTGTACAGCAGCGTCACCTCGCGCTTGGCGTCCGGACCCCCCTCGCTGGTGCCGCTGATGTGCGCCGTGACGTGCAGGTTCGTGACCTGGGGGTACTGCTCGGCCAGCGCCGTGAGCTCGTGGAAGTGCGTGGCGAAGACGGCGAAGCAGCCGATCTCGCGCACGATGTGCTCCGATATGGCCCAGGCGAGGCCGAAGCCGTCGTACGTGGACGTGCCGCGGCCCAGCTCGTCGATGATGATGAGGGACTCGGCCGTCGCCGACTTGAGGATGTTGGCCGTTTCCAGCATCTCGGCCATAAAGGTCGACACGCCCTTGAGCTGCGAGTCGCTCGCGCCCACGCGGGCCAGGATGGAGTCGTAGATGGTGAGCTCGGCTTCGGAGCAGGGTACGAAGCTGCCGACCTGAGCCATGAGCGCGATGACGCCCAGTTGGCGGATGTAGGTCGATTTGCCGCCCATGTTGGGGCCGGTGATGACGAGGAACGAGGACACGTCCCTCGTTAGATCCACGTCGTTGGTGATGAATTGCACGTCGTCTTGAAGCTCCATGCAGGGATGACGGGCCTCCTTGAGCTTCGTCTGACCCTCGCCACGCGGATGAATCTTTGGGCGAACATAGGCCTCGGGAGCATGAACGGCGCAGTGCGCCAGCGAGACTATGACGTCGAGATGCGCCAGCACGCCGGCCAGCCTCTCCAACACCGGGCAGTAGGAGGAGGCGACTTGCACAACTTCGTGGACCAGACTGCTCTGGGTCCGGTTGTAGCTCTGCGACTTCTGATCATAGTCTCGGCGGAAGGCCTGCATCTTCTTCGTCGTAAAGTAGACGCCGTTCTTTTGCGTCGAACACTCCTGGTACCCAGACTTGTTTCGAATGCAGCCGGCTTCCTGGCGCGTCAAACGCATGCAGACGCCGTGCACTTTATGGTTCGTCTCGAGAAAGATCTTCTTGTCGGCCTCCTGGCCAAGATCCCTTGCGGCCGCATGGAACTCGGCTTTGATATCCCGATCCAACTGATCCAGCTGTCGGCGGATAGCGCGAAGGTTCTGGTCAAACTCGGACTTGATGATGTACTCGTGTCGGTCGAGAGCTTCGAGGTCTACAGTCTGCTCCACCATGTCTTGCAGTTTACCCAGGCTGTCTGATAGCTCGACCAGCTTCCTGGTATAAGCTTCATCCAGGGGGTCCTTGTAAGTCTCATCCATGACGCCCTCGAGCGTACCGATGAAACCAGGAAGTCGGATGATGACTTGGTAAGCGCGAACCACATCCTCCAAGTTGGCTTTCCCGCGCTGGAATCGTTTAGCAAGACGGTAGAGATCCGGCACGGATCGTAGGTGCTCCTCTTGTATTGTCTGCCGAAGCTCCGTGTCGGTGAAGAAAGCCTCGACCAGCTGCTGCCTCTTCTCAATCTCATCTTTGCTCATCAGTGGCTGCTTTAGCCACTGCGCCAATAAACGACTCCCAACCGGCGTCTTGCAGTGGTTCAAAACGCCATAGACGCTCATGGTCTTGGAGCCGTCTCGAGGGCCAGGCATCAGATTCAAGGCCGAGAGGGCAGCAGCGTCCAGCTTCATAAACTGCGACAGATCGTGCTGATAGAGTTGGTACTGGCCGAAATTTGAAGGATCCTGCAGCACGCCCAAGTACTTAATCAGCGATGCGGCGGATCCCATGGCGAGCTTCAAGTCTGTCTGCGGAAGAAGGGTGGCGGATCTTTCGTCCTTGAGCAAACGTGCCAGATCCTGCTCAATATCTCGGATACCGAAATCACCGGCTGGTCGCTCGGCAATGGCGACGCCGCAGTTGGTGATGATGTGCCTGAGCTTAGCAAGCTCGGGGTCCTTCTCCTTCTCCCCCTTGTCTTGTTGGATGATGCATTCGCGGACACCGAGCTGGATAAGCAAAGCCTCAAAGTTTGAAAAGAGATCGTTGTCCAAAAACTCGCTAACACCGAGTTCCCTCACGCTGGCGTCGGCGAAACACACGCCGACACTGCGGGCCTCTGACGCCTTTGCTGTAATCTTGACGGCCATGATCATGGGGGCCGACTCGATCTGACCTCCCAGGTCATCTTCAACATCCTGCAGATTTCCGGGGGACGCTTGTTTTGTGCACTTCCAGTTCATCCGACCGTTGGCGCTCTGCCAGATTTCGATGCGCTTCCCGAGCTTGAACAAAGCTTCTCGCAAGAACTGTCGAAATACTGTGACCGTCATCGTTACCGAAGGTAGGCCGGTGTGATCGTTTTTCCCGAGTTGCCGTAGTACTGAAGTCGTCTTGTAGACCTGTAATTGATCAGCTGCTGCAGGTAACCAAGGGCTATCTATCCGAGCGGGAACGTACGGTTTTGGCTATGAAGGAGGCGTCATCGCCGTGGGCGGTGTACCAGTCATTTCTATCAAAGATGCGGATTGTGTCGCCGCCTTCATCAGGAAGACTTTTGTAGAAGCGAATGAAGCCGCCTTCATCATCGAGCTGCAAAACTTGTTAGCTAGCTGCAACACACCTGGGGGAATAAGCTGGAACACTGCACAAACCTTTAGCTCGGGGCGTGAACCCATGGTGAGAGAATGAGGGTTGGCTGTTGAGGAATCGGTAAATATGGGATTATAAGTGCGGGCAGATGCGATAGGGGGCTTGTTCCGGTATTAGAGGCGTCTATGCGAATTAGGGGTGAAAATTGACAGAAGTTGTTCAGATGAAGAAGACCCCTCGGTCTGGGGAGACGCGTCTGAAGCCTGCAATCAATTAAACCTAGCGCGTCTGCGGTGGCTAGATGTGTGGCTAAGATGTGTGGCTAAGATGTGTGGCTGGTGTGCTCGCATTGTCGCTCCTGTTCCTAAAATCTGGATAGAGTTGACAAAATACTACTCGACGTGATGCCGCTAGATTTTGGATGGAAGACCATGGTGGGGGAAATTGTCCATTGCCACCACTATCGGCATTTACCAAGGGGTTAGCAACAAAAATAATACCGTCACCTTGTCTATACTATTTGCGTTGAGATGAAGCCCAATATTTAGCAGGGTCGCCTACGGAGTACTCCGTACGCTTGGTTGTAGATAAAATCCCCCAATGATATAACAGCAATTTCCAACATGATGATGCTATCCCTGGACCCCCAGTCTGTTGAACATCAGCATCCATGATACCCGCATCGCAGTACGTTGTATTTCTCCTCCTCCACAGCCCTGGTGACCCCCCCAACATCAACTTGCAGCTCAACGGCCGTTGGTGCAACGTAGGGCATGCACATGAACAGCAGATCATTAAGCGAATGGGCGGGGAACTAAAACAGTAAAAAAAAAAGGGAGGGGCAGCCAACTCTTAAGAACGCAAGAGGGGTGCGACGAGGCATAGTACGTACATGGGACGTGGTTTTCGTACATAGTAACTGCCGAGAGGAATAACTGCTTCTAGACAGACATGCAACCAACTTCATTCCGAAGCAGACAGAGCTTAGCTTCACCCACGTTTTCTTTATATGACGCTTTGTTACTAGTAGGCAATGGCTTGACGGGCCGCTCCGCTCCAACTGGATTTGTACTATGTAGGTGAGCAAGTCCGAACTAGAGCGTGCCATGGACACGAACACCGTCAATGAACTTGTCCGACAAGGAGATGCGGAGAGTACTAAGCAAATGGCGGTGGCCATTTTATTCCGCGCGCTCTGGTATCACGCGGCAGACGGGGGCACTCGTTGACCATCTGCGCCAACATATAAGGGGCAGTCAATGTCTCAATACGACATACTGTCTCCCAGCGTGAGTGTTATTCTTCGCTCTGTTACGGAGTACTCAGTAATACAAGCTGTGATGCACCATTGCAGATCTCGCCCGAGGAAGCAGTCGTTGCTGCGTACCTAGGCACCCCCCCCCCCCCCCCCCCCACAAATCTGCCTATGCTCCGAAGAGATGATGATGACTAGAACACGTGGATACGTCCTTTGAACTTTTTTTTTATTAAAAAAAAAGAAAGGCCCTGCTTTTGGACAAGCGGATCTCTCACGGAAAAGATGACGGATAAAGGAAGAACTGCAGGTGAGGGTTGCGGGGCATATCTTGTGCTCCAGTTCCCTCCTCGGTGGGCAGTACGTGCGTGCTTCGTACCGTACGTACGCCCCATGGGTGAGTGAGTGAGCTTGGTTGATTCTTGATGTTTTGGTTGGCGATACGATACCACTGCTACGGTCTACAGACTAATACCGCCACGACTACTCTGTATTAACTAGTAGTACATCGGAAGAGGAGCAGTTCCTCCGCAAGACCATAGTACTGCTACTAACGACAAGGGCGCGAATGCACAACATTGAGAAGAACCTAAAATCCGATTGCTTTTTTTCTTGATAGTTCTGTTCCCAACCATGTGTCATGCGTCTTTGGTTTCGATCGGGTCAACCATAAATCAGATAAGCGCACAGCTAACGAAAGTAAGAAAGGCGCCAGAGGACCAACGGAACTTATGCTTAGATCCAAGGTTTTTTTTCCATCTTCGCTTTTTCCTTTTTAAATCTCGATATTTAGGAACTTGGCGCAGCATGGCTGGGAATACTAGGATCCTAGTACGGACTCGTGACCAATTGGATGGAGGAGTACTCCGTAGGTGCGTGTGTTTGTCCCGCATTTTCTTCCGCTTGTTGTTTGACCATCAAGGTTCACACGGTCTGAGAGGGAAAATGGGAATAACCATCAAGGTTCACCACACAGAGACGAGAGGTCCAAGCGTACCTGCTACCCCCTACCGCCGCCTACCTACCACTACATACAAAGTACCGATTACTCCGTGCTACTACCATTAGCATGGGTAGTGGGCAGGCGCAACGATGAAACCCACATGAGAACGCAAGGTTGTCTCGCGCTGAACAGTCAACGCCCACACAAGACTTGCAGAAACATGGGACTTTTCTCATCGTCGTCATTTATCTACATTTTCCTCCTTTGAACCTTTTTTTCCCTAGTGAAACTCTTGTTACTCGCCCTCCCCTCCCCCCCGGACAACCGATCTCCTCCTTCGTAAAAGTTGTAAGAAAACTTTGGTCGTATACTACTAGTTAGTACTACTACTGCAGCTACTATTCTTCTTCTTCTTTTTCTTCTCCCGCTTCCCCCTCCTTTTCTCCTTTTCTTTCTTCCGTTTCACTCAGACAAATTTATGCCAAGGTCAAGACCCGGTCAAGGAAGGTGAAGAAAAGGGAAAAAAGACGAAGAAGAAGAAGAGGAGAGAGATTTAAACCTCCGTCAGCTGCTGCGTGTACCTTGATAGTTTATCCTCCTCCACTTCTCGGGGGACTTTTCCAACCCAAGCCAGGTTGCTTAATGGTCTTTTCGGACGAGAGTTCTCGGCAGTGTGTCCACCTCGCTATTTAAAAAGTGTGTTCATACACACGCATTACACACGCAAACCTCGGCGGGTACATATCAGTAGCATATCAACCGGCCAATCTGTTTCTTTCGCTCTTCCCGGCTGTGTTCAGTCTTGTCCCGCTTCACCTTATCTAGCTTCTTCCTTTTCTCACCCTTTTACTCCTTACTCTTTACTACGTACACCGAAAACACCGAATCCTCATCCTTTTTTCTCTCTCTTCCCGTCTTCGCTTGCCCTTCGGGTGTCACTTCGACTCATATCACGCAGCAAACCGGCTCAAAGAAACAATCCCTCTTTGTAGAACGCGCTCGCTCCCGTTCCTTTTTCCAGATGCACGCCAGGGTGGTTGTTGGCCTCGCGCTCTGCGGAGTGACGGTGGCCTCGGCAGAGTTGATGCCGAGGGTGACGGAGGCGCCCACAGCTACCGCCGATGCCCCTGAGATTACCGCCGTCACCAGCTGTCACCCCCACGACACCGACCTGTGAGTTATACCGGCAGTTCTCCAAAGTGGTGCCTCTTTTTCGGAAAATGCTAATGTTTGCATGGTAGCTACTGCATGGCTGGCGACGAAGAGTTCCTTGTCAAGACCACCTTGACTGCCACAAACGATTATCCCGAGTCGCTCACTGACTGCCATTCGCACGGTGCTGACTTGTACTGCGTTGATGCCGACGGCAACGACGTCGGTATCGAGGGCGCCGGTGGCCCTGAGGGAGATGGACATGATCATGAACACGAGGGGGAAGAAGAAGAGGAAGAAAGCTCCGGTAACCTTCACTGCCATGACCATGCAGGTATTCCGTACGTCTCACTTCCCCTCCTCCTATCTTACCCTTTTTTCTTTTTTCTTTTTTGCCACCTATCCATATGATATGTATGTACTGATACTCTTGCTTTTATAGGCACTGCACAGGAGGCTCAGCAGAGGAGGAGACAACCTGCGATATGCCGGCTCGCGAGTACAACATAAAGTTGCGCGTTGGCTTGCTCTTCGCCATCCTCGCTACCAGCGGTCTTGGTAAGCACAACCCCTTTCTGTCTCTCTTTGTGAGAGTTTGTTCGAGAACCAGACCTTTTTGAAGCTAACACTGGGACACTTTTTCCCGACTAAAAAGGCGTGTTTGCTCCCATCGTGCTGCAAAAGCTTATGCCTAACAGGCTGAACCTCCTCTTCGTCATGCTGAAGCAGTTTGGCACCGGAATCGTCATCTCGACTGCGTTTATTCATGTAAGTGACATAACACAACTCGTGCCCCCTTCGTTGAAATGTCATCGTGAATGCTAACAGGGCTCATAGCTCTACACGCATGCGGCGCTCATGTTCGCTAACCCCTGCATCGGCGACCTGGGCTACGAGGGAACGACTGCTGCCATCCTCATGGCCGGTTTGTTCGTTTCCTTCCTCGTCGAGTACATTGGCCAGCGTGTCGTCTCGGCCAAGATCAAGGCCGAGAGGACCTTGTCTTTCAAGGAGAGATCCAGCGCCCTGCTTTCCGGCGAGGTGGTCGGCATCCTGGTCATGGAGACGGGCATCGTCTTTCATTCGCTACGTAAGTTCACTCTCTAACCCTCACTCAGATTGTTGTCGCTGTACTGGTCTAACAAGGCGCGCACGCTTCAACAGTCATCGGCTTGACCCTCGTCGTCTCCGGAGACCAGTTCTTCATCACCCTCTTCATCGTCATCGTCTTCCACCAGATGTTCGAAGGCATTGCCCTGGGAACCCGTATCGCGGCCCTGGGCACCCTTGACCACTCCCACGAACACGCCACCGCCGCCTCCGCCGCCGCCGTCACCGTCGACCACGACGCCAGCAAGTCAGTCCAGCCCGGCGGCAGCGGCGAAGAGTCCTCCATGTCCGGATCCTCCACCGCCCCGGCCCCCATCTCGCTCAAGAGGAAGCTGGCGCTAGCATCCGTCTTCGCCTTCATCACCCCCATCGGCATGGCCATCGGCATCGGAGTCCTGGGCCAGTTCAACGGCAACGACAAGTCGACGCTCGTCGCCATCGGCACCCTCGACGCCCTCTCGGCCGGCATCCTCGTCTGGGTCGGCGTCGTGGAGATGTGGGCCGGCGACTGGATGACGGGCAGCCACGGCCACCCGGCCGAGCTGGCCGACGCCGACGCACTCACCGTGGCCGTGGGCGGCTTCGGCCTCGTCGCCGGTCTGGTGGTCATGAGCGTCCTCGGCAAGTGGGCTTAAAAGTAGATACTTGGTTTTTTTTTCTTTTTGACGAATTTATCTGGAGTCAAGATGATCTGCGACTTTACGTCCCTTTCGTGGGTCAGGTTTAAACTGTGAGAGAGAGACAGAGACAGAGAAGCAAGAGAGAGATTTATCCTTTTTCGACAGAAATCGAAAAGGAAAAAATGATACCCCCCTCGGAAGGAAAGCGACACAGAGGAAGAAAAAAAAGAAGTGATGGATGAGAATGGAAACCAACTTGTCATGATTTGGGGCATACTGGGAAGAAAAGAAAAGAATGACACACATGCATGACACGAACTTGGGGGCTTTTTTTTATTTTTATTTTATTTTTACGCAACGGCCGTTAGGAAACAGGGAAACTGGGATCATGGCACATGCATATAGATAGTAAGGTCAATTCACACACGCATGCACGCACTTACATGGTTTGTTCTTCTTTTCGGGCCAATTTTCCTCGGGTGATGTATATTGACTAACTGTGCTTCTCCTTCCTTTTCTCCCTTTTACCTCCTTCTCTTACAAGAGAAGATCAAGATGAGAAAAAAAGGGGGCAAGAAGGAAATGGAAGTCAAAATGAAATAGGAAAAAAGAAAAATCTCTAAATCATGATTCGGGAAAGAACAAGGGCCTACCCCCCCCCCCCCCCTCACTCCCTTCCATCATCGATTCACCTCCAAAAAAAACGTCTTTACTTTACTGGTAGGCCCGCCGCATCAAGACGGTAGAGTTGGCCGCGGCCGAAGCGTTGGTCTTGGGGAGGACCTCGAAGGGGAGGGCCTCTCCGCCCATGATGTCCCAGTGGTCGGAAATGTCCGGGTTCCCGTACGGCCGGAGGGCCGCGAAGCGCATGCTATGAGAGGTTTCCTCGTCAGCATGGTTTGTTGAAATCAGGGGAGATGTGTCAGGGACCCCAGGTGCCTCCTTTCTTCTCCCTTTCTCTCTCTCTTTCTCTCTCTCTTTCTCTCTCTCTTTCTCTCTCTCTTTCTCTCTCTACCTCCCTCCCTCCCCCCCTCTCCCCATGTGTATGTGTATGTGCGTGTGTGGTATTATAGAAAAGGGGGGAACAACGTACGTGTAATTACCGGGCTGAATATAACTCCCGTTGGCCAACTTGCCGAACCACCAGTAGTTCCCGTAACCCCGCGGCACGCGCGTCAGGGGGAAGCTGATAGTGTCCTGGGGGTCCATGCGCCTGGGGTCGAAGAACCAGTACATGTCCGAGTCCCGGTACGTCGTGGCGGACCCGACGAAGCCCGCCGGGCTGCCCGGCCGAGCGGGGAGCTCCCACGAGCGCTCGTCCGTGTACGGGCGGAAGATCTGGTTTGATGTGTAGGTTAGGTTAGCGGTTGTTTGTAGAAAGAGGAGCAACATAGAAAAAGCGGACTGGTAGAGGATCACATACGTCCCAACGCAGATGAACACATGCGTAGCGAAGGCGAGCCGAGAGCTCGACAAAGTCAAACTTGTCGTTCTTGATATTAAAAGACCACCTGCCCTAGAGTATCAGTTGATGACCAGGAAAAAAAGACAAAGAAAAAGAAAAGTCTAATGAGCAGGCTGTGCCAGGGGGTTCGTACGTGAAGTTTGAGTTGTACTCGTTGATGTAGGGCTCGGTAGCAAACATGCTGTCAAACTCCTTTTCCGTGTCGTACGCAGCACCTATGCAAAAAAAAAATTGTGTCAAGACGTCGAGACTCTATCAAACAGAGGGTAAGTCGTGGGTGTGGATGTACATACCTCCGTAGGTAATAGATAGCTTCTCTCCGTTATCTCCCTTGATCCAGATCTTACCACCATAGAGGGGGAGATAGTCGTCTGGCACGTCTGGTAGCTCAAACGTGAACCTATTCCTCGAGGTTAGCAAGCAGACGCAAGAAATGAGGGGCTCTAAGCTTACTCTGCCATCTTGGTTTGCCCGGGTCGGACTACCAATGGCCTCTGCAACTTCACCTTGGGAACAATGTGCTTGGGTTCAATATCGAACAGCGTTTTGATGCCGTAGTACGGGTCGAGAATCTCAATGCCGCCCTGTGGCTCAAGCTCAAAGGTGTAGGTAATGGCTTCCTTGCCATTGTTCTGAATGCCCACGCTCCAGTTGGGTTTGAAGCTGATCTTGTCGAGCAGGGTAAATGATTCACCGATCAGCTGTGTGTCGTAATGCAACACTTTCCATGCGTCGACCAAGCCGCTGCCAACTTGGAACGGAGGCGCCGTCATGTTGTGTCGAACCTCGTCGGCGCTCCAGATGGCGCTCTTACCGCTCGAGGCGATTCTCCTGGACAAGGACCTGGCGATGCCTGGGCCGTGATACTCCTTGCCGCCATGCTGACCAATGTACAGAGCCGCCACGCCGGCGACGTAGGGCGCCGCCATGCTGGTACCCGTCATTTCCTCAAAGTTTTGGCCCAGAACAGTGCTCACCACATCGTACCCAGGGCCGGCAACATCGGGCTTCAGGGTCAGCTCATTCGTAGGGCCCCAGGTTGAGAAGTAAGCTGCTATGGGCTTGGACTCTGCAGCTGTAGCATTGGGTAGACCAGTCACGTTTACGGCGGCGACGGCCAGCACATCAGGTCCATTCGAGCCGCTGGACGAGTAGAATGGCCCTGTATAGCCTTCATTGCCCGCTGAGATAGTCACAACGACACCCTTATCAACAAGCCGCGAGGCCACTAGAGCCCAAGGGTTGTCGGTGAATCCGTTTGGACGGCCGATACTCGCGGTAATGACGTCGGCCTGTGCAGATAATGTGAGCCGATGGTACTTTCTTTTCTCTTCTCTCTCTTCCATTTCCTTTCTTTTCCGACTGAGAGGAGTAGAGTAGTACTTACACCGGAACTATAAGCGTCGCAAAAGGCTTGAATCAACACTCCCTCGTCCGTGTCGAGAGGGTCCTAAGTAGGGATCAGTCGGCTAACTGAACAGTGGAATACGGGCCCAAGTGTTCTTACATCGGCAAATACTTTGTAAATAAGCAGCTCCGCATCAGGTGCAACTCCGGTAAGCCTACATGTATTAGCATTGATCGCCACATGTCAGTAAGAAGGTCAAGTTGTTTACCATTCGTTATCTGCCCCAATGATGCCGGCAACGTGCGATCCATGGCCATAAAAGTCCATCGGGTCGTCGTCGGGCTGCCTGGGAAACTTCTTCTCCTGATGCGCGTCCCCTGACTACCGATCAACATCTTAGACCGAGACATGGTTAGTGTTGACTTACATTTGGTTCCGACCAGATCGTAGCCTCCTCGTATTTTGCAACCCGGACCGAAACAACCACCAAGCTGCGATGTGTTAGTCGTTGACGCAACTCGCAGAAGCAGTTTTCTCCTACCGCTTTGTGCTTGTAGTTGACACCAG
The DNA here is from genome assembly GCA_026184415.1 of Trichothecium roseum. Taxonomy (NCBI): domain Eukaryota; kingdom Fungi; phylum Ascomycota; class Sordariomycetes; order Hypocreales; genus Trichothecium; species Trichothecium roseum. The sequence goes on along the minus strand of CM047942.1, from coordinate 3,406,530 downwards.
TGTCTATGATGGCTATGGTGGCACCCTTTCCTCTGATGCCTTTGGCGTGCAACTTGTCCACGCCCGTCGTGCGATGCATTGTATAGTTTGACTTCCTGGACTCGGGAGTCACGCTGCGTCTCTCTTTCACAGTAGCCAAGGGAACTGAATGCAGTGGCCACACATTGATTACACCAGGCAAATCGCGCAAAGAGTCGATGTTATGCGAGTCTGTCTCAAGTGATAGCCCCGAGAAGACATCGCCACAGTCAAACTCCTTGTAGTAGCCATCGTCAAGTTGACTGGCCGGTAACATCTGCTTCGCCATGTTCCCTATGCTGAGCCCCTGATTGACAGTTAGCTCGTAAAAAGGAAGGCAGCAAAAGAAGAGGGAAAAAAAAAAGCCCGAGACATGGCGTAACATACTCGCTCGGTTTCGATGATGTACTTGTTCGTCGCTCCATTTCTGACACCATCTCGTGGCTTCTCTGGACTGTCCTGTCGAGCAACACGTCGGTAACTCTTACAAGAGGCACCGGCAGCCAGTAAAAGGATGCTCAGTGCTGTAGAGACTCGCATACTTTCAGTCGTTTATACAAAAGTGAGCCTTTGCTTGGAACACTGGGGTGTAGAAGAGGGGAGAAAGGGCCACTCAAGTCTTTTAAAACATGTTCGAGTTCGCCGACACCCTTTTAAACTGCAGAGCATGCTGAACCCATGTTTCCTCACGAAACAGCCACCGGCTTCTCGTGTCACCCAGTCGCCTGACGACAGGTTCTTCTAGCCGGCAAAAAAGGGTCATGGCAGACGCAGACGGGTAATGGTGATGCAGCAGCCAGCCTGTATGCAGTTGTGTGTGAGGAGAAACATATGTACGCGGATCCTCTAAGCCCTGACTAGGTGTTTGATATCGGTCCGGGGACGGCTGTCAGCTCTGACGATTCCATTCGTTCGTCGTTTTCCTCCTTTGTTTCTTTTCGCTTTTGTATCTTCGTCTTCTATCTGCTTTTTTTTCCGGATCTACCTCTTGATCAGCTCGATCAACCTCTTCCTTTTCCCTCTTTTTTTCGTGGCTTCTCTCTCTACTACGCATGGCAATCACATAGGAGCGAGCACATAAGATCAATTCCCTTAATGTTCGAGTCCAACCAGGGCCATCTCACAAATTTCGAAAGAGTGCTCTGTACACCTCGACAAGCAACACAAGATCCGTTTGAGGTCACTGTATGTGGACCCATGAAGCAGACCTCAACTATCCGTAGCTTTGGTTTGTTGTATAGCACGCATACAATATGCACTGTGAAATTGCCTGTCTTGACGTAACACGCGAGCATCGCTAATGTTTATTCTGCCGCACGGCAATTGAGGAAGTGGTGAAGCGTCCTCCTTTGGGACGAGGCTATCGTGAGCCGGGCTAGGTCCTTTGCGTAACGATGGGTACTGTTGTACGCTGGAGCTCACAGGGCGAAGCGATTCTCTTGCATCAGCTGGTACCCCTGAGCTGCCTCGCGCAAGCTGAGGGATCGCACCGACATCGCTCCCAGCGTCCGACACGACAGACGAGCTCCGAATATATGCTTCCAGCCTTTGGTCCATCTCACCTCACTACTAAAGTGCAACACACCAGCGAGCACGCGTAGTAGAGACGCACGTCGTATTCTCTAATTACATGACACCTCGGGCTGGCCATGGTGTAAGCTTTCACAAACGAGACGCTGTGCGCAGTTTCATGGCGGATACTCGGTCATAGCAGGCATATAAAGAGCCTGATCATTTCCAAAGAGGTGGTGGCGGCGGTGAATTTCCCTTGTTCCTGCGTGCACCAGGGCGATAAGGCTTGCTAGGGCGGACATTTTGATCAGAATAGCAGTGGGCTGAGGATCGGCTATGGCGAGCAGGCCTCTGCTAATGAGTCCCACTGCCAGAGCAAGGAGCCTGGAGAAGATGACCGGGTATCGATTGGATACCTGGTCAAGTTATTCACGTGCCAGTGTTTTGCATCAATGCCCATTTATGCCTTTACGTGTCTGCAACGGTGGTGATGGCATATCGTGCAGGTCGCTAAGACTATGATTCCGTGCGACTGATTCTCTGGGGCATAATTGCTTGACAAAGCGTCAAAGTGCCCCCTAACACACCTAACACACGTGGACAACCCAGGAAAAGAGGGTGCGGGGAATATCCGACATGGGACCAGCTTGCCAGTTCAACCGGCTGATCGCTTGAAAGAATTCAAAGTCGCATTTCGCCATCTGCGGGAGGACTTCAATGCATGAGGGTACTACCATACCACGCAACCCACGGCATTTACCCCTGCATGGTGTGAGGGGGGGGGAGTATGGCAGTGTAACAGAAACGGACTTGTCCGGCTGTCATCCGCTTTCTCGTTGCAACGCTGCAGGCCATACTCCGCAAAAAAAAAAAGGTCGAGATTCAGGAGAACCTTTTTACCTTTTTATGTAAAGAAGGGGTGTCATTGTCTGTGATGGACCCCCCTCAATGTGATGATGGCCGATACGATCGCGAGAACAGCAGCAATACTCCGCACGAGCATCAATCCATCTACTACTACTAGCGCTATAAAGCAGCGACTCGCTCCAATGCTCCAAGAAGGTGTGTGCCCCTGCAGAAGCGCACAATGAATCGGATCCTAGCCAGTTGGCGTCTTCGACGCTAATAAATGACCAGCTCGGCTCGACGACGATGGGTCTCCGGTTTCGATTCCGTGTACGCTCTGACTCGGGGCTCTCTCGTTCGTTCGTTCGCTCGTTTCATTTCTTTGACGTAGCAGCTCTTATTGACAAGATTCGGAGACATTTGTGAGGTTACCATGCATAAAGCCAAAGCATCTCAACTTCAGACATAAGGCGACACCTTGACTCTCCGTTCATCGCCCCAAACAGAGCCCAGGACTGAGAATGGTTCCGGTTCTCGACAGGTTTCAAGTCATGACAGGGTGTCGGCCCACTCCCATGAAGCTCGTGGCAGGCTAACACGAGCATGTCTTAGTCGGAGCGGGTCGTTGAATTTTAGCGCAAACACTTGGCCTGCGATCCTTTCTAGCCATTCGAGAACGAACTCAGCTGGATCCAGGAACAAGAAGAATTGAAGTACGGAGCAGAGAAGAAGGAAAAAAACCTAACCTTGGCGTCTGGGGTCATGTCTTTGGTCTAGCAGGTGGCTTAGTACTCCGTAGTGGTAGCCGCAGGCCGTCTTGAGCCCCGCGCGTGTGAAATCTCGTATCAAGTCGTTTATTCTAGAAAGTATGGTTTTCTGTAGCATGGCCATTGAAAAAGCGCCAGAATAAAAGAAAATAAAAATAAAAACGTGCAGAAGCGCCAAAGACATGGACTGCAGGCGGTCTCTCTCCCCCTCTCTCTCTCACTACAGGTGCTAAAAAGGATTGATTGGAAGCCTGCAGCTCTTTTCCACAGCAATTCCTAACCAGTGGGTTCTCTTTTAGTACCCTTCCAGGTTCCCAAGGTACTGTGCTCCGTACGGCCCCCAGCGTCTATCCAATGGTTGACAGTCTTCTAGCCCTTCCAGGTGGACCGTGGATGGATGGATCCTTCCCTTGGGTAGGTACATAGTACTCCGTACTCCGTACCCTCCCCGGAACCCCGGACCACTGTCCGTCCAAGCTCTTTTCACTTGTTCCAGTGCGTAAAAGCCGCTGTGATGGATCCTTTCTTGCTGCAAAGACCGCTGCAGGTGCTTCTGCTATCCCCGGTTGCTAATAATCGGTACTAGCCTGCTGGGTAGGTAGGTAGGTACCTACTAGGCCCTCTCTACCTCAGTCTATCGCCTAGATAAGCCAAGCGTCCACCGAGGTAGTAGCAATGGATTGATGGCTAAGTCGGCCTATCAATTCGCTCTACCACCCATCCTTCCCATTTTCTTCCCCTTCTTCTTCCCCAACCCCCCAAACTACATGTTCTAGCCATCTTTCCCCTGGCACTTCCACTCGTTCTTCTTTTTTTGCTTGCTCTCTGGATACGCCGTACTTCGTATTAGCTGCTTAATTATTAGACGGGCAAGATTCCTGGTGATTCCTTGCTTCGATCACTCCACTCTCTTTTTCCGCATCATCACCATTGTACGAAACCCAGCCGCAAAATCAGATATATACATCCATATCCCGAGGGATTTACAGAAGCATCAAGCCACCTCGGCCTATAATTCACACCAAATACGCACGTTCAACCCCTACTCTGTCTTGTTGCTTTGGCACGCAAGCACATCCTCGCTCTACGCCGACTCGTACCCCCCAAAAAAACACTAGAAACCCACGTTGGTAAAAGCTCTCACAATGGGCCAATCTATCATGGATAAGATCCAAGCGAAGCTTGAGCTCTTCCGCCTTGAGAAACGATACACTCGTCACCGTCATCGCCGCTCAGCCTTTGTGTCCAACGCGATTTATGTGGATGGCGAGTACGTCTACCAGACACCCAACTCGACTGGCAACTCGAGCTCATCGGAGGAACGCGTTGATGCCCTCCATGGCGACCGCGCCAAACGCCAAGCCATCTCCCCGTCAGTGGCAGCAGAAGCCCCTGGGCAACTGCAGAGCTCTGAGACGTTTCCCGCAAAAGAGCGCAAGCGACTCAACCGCTTCAGCAGCATGCCCGGCTTCAGCAGCGGCAACGATTCAACAAGGAAGCCAAAGAGCAATCCCTTCCGATGAGCGACATCATGTCAACACAAAGTAAAATTCTGCACATAAAGTCTCGTACCAAATTCTCAAGCATGCCGTATCCGGGGTTGCATACTCCGTACAGCTTCTGGCGTTTATGGTTAGATTGCGGAAGACGACCTGGGGGACATGGCGCCCCGTCCTGCTTTGGAAAAACCAACGTCTTGTAACGACCAGCACTTGATCATCATTTTCCAGCTTGTACATTTCTCGCTTCAGCGATATTTCTTTTCGATACCTTACGCACCGCGTTTCGGTCCATATTATTTTCCGCCCTCATTCGTTGGGACATTTTCGATGCTATTACACCCCCAATCCTTTGGCGCCCTTGTAAAGCAGGCAGTCAGGATGGTTTCAATCTTTGCTTATTTTTCTTGGATTCTACATGAGCCGTCTTTTTTGCTCATTTCCATTAACTTTTTACGTGTTATGACGATTCTGGTAGAAAGGGAAGAAGGGGAGGTGGTAGAGGGGAAACGTTGGGACAGATAGCCTTTAGTTATGGCGGCATGGTCGCGCCAGAAGGAGAGCGACAATACATATATACCCATGATACAAAATAATAACGATGTCATCTTTGGGGCTCATAGGTGACGTTTAGTGAAGAAGCGCCGTCCTTTGTAGATTATGGCATGTAGTGCAAGGTGAGACAAAGCCGATGGTGCAGCTTAAGTAAAGGGTCTCTAGGGTCTCCGGGTTTCGAAAGCCTCATACCATTGTGCTACGACATGGGAAACACCGGCTCTATACATGGAGAATACGGATATGTCTACTTCGGCTGTCTGACTTGGAACATATGCCGAGACAAACGTCGCTCACTTTTGCCCCGAAGTACGCTTCCACAGGGTCCCCTTTCTGCCTGCAGTCATGATCGCTTTTTTTTTTTTTTTGCCGCAGTAGTCTGGGGTTACTAGTAGTATCAAGCTCCAATTGACATGCCACGCCTCAACAGCATATAGTGGCAAGCTTTGAGGAGGATGAACATGGCATTCTCGTGCACCCATTGGTCTACGTTACGAAAGGTACGTCATTAAACACGGAATACAAAGACGGGCTTGTGATTTCTATCGAGCATACGATATGCTTCTTGGGGAAATATATTATAAAAACTTGGAAAAGATTCGACGGAACTATTGATTAGACTTACTCGGCGAGAGATGGGTGTGAATTGGGTAAGGTCAGCACCATTACGGGGGTTTGCTGTCCCTTCTACAGCATGCAAACAAACACCCTACATTGGTACGATTGAGCAGTACCAGCAGTAGCTACTGCTACTTGTATTATTACTGGTAGTATAGGTAGGTGTGGCTTATCGGCTGAAGGTGCCATGAAATGCCCGCAACGTTCTGGGCCGCTGCATCCGGAAAGCAACATGCCACTGACTGACGTATCATATTTCTTCAACGCCAACTCATACACCTCATCTACCTCGACTTTCCAATATATTCCGATTATCGAACGATTGTGGGAAAACACCTACTCCCTGGAGACGTTCTAGACAACAGCTCTACCAGGATTACTCGAGGTTGGTCGTTCCGAAATGTCCCCGCAAGTACGATTCACACCCAAAACCATCAATGGAAAGAGAAAAAAAAAAGCTCTTTTTCAATCGTTATTAGCCAATACATCTTTTTTTCTTGCCATGCAGCCTGCATAATTCTGCTAGAGATAGCCGGGGAGAGCGGATCTACATCTGTTCATCGTAAGTTTTTCTGTGCGGGAACCTCGTTGGGTCATAACTACGTCGTACGGTCGTATGGTAGTAGGTACGTACCCGCAAAAGCCTGTGTACGTACTGTAGCACTAATGGTAGGGCAAGTACGGATTATAAAACTGATGATATCACTTTGTAACCATTGAATTTCCTCTACCCTCAGGAACTGCTTATTCTTTTTCTTCTTTTGCTTTTCCTTGTTCCTTGACAAAATTCCGTACATCACTCGCCATGTCTGATAAAGAATCAATCAGACCTTTCGGTATCGCTCGATCTACCGTTCACGGTAGCCCGTTATCCAAGGAGGAGATCGCTCAATACAATGACTTCTTCAAGGCCAGTTGCTATCTCGCCTTGGGCATGATCTATCTGAAAGAAAATCCTCTTCTCAGGGAGCCACTCAAAAAAGAACATCTGAAAAGCCGACTATTGGGTCACTTTGGCTCTGCACCCGGCCAAATCTTCACTTACATGCATTTCAACCGTCTGATCAAGAAGTATGACCTCGATGCCTACTTCGTCTCGGGCCCTGGCCATGGTGCTCCTGGCATCTTGGCACAGTCCTTCTTGGAAGGTGTATACTCAGAGGTGTACCCTGAAAAGTCGCAGGACGTAGAAGGCTTGCAGAAGTTCTTCAAATACTTCTCGTTTCCTGGAGGCGTCGGCTCGCATGCCACACCAGAGACACCAGGCTCCATTCATGAAGGTGGCGAGCTTGGATATGCCATCTCCCACGCCTTTGGTTCCGTTTACGACCATCCCAATCTGATCGCTCTGACCATGGTCGGCGATGGTGAGGCTGAGACCGGCCCACTGGCTACCTCATGGCATAGCAACAAGTTCCTGAATCCCATCACGGACGGAGCTGTTCTCCCCGTACTCCATCTCAACGGCTACAAGATCAACAACCCAACCCTACTAGCTAGAATTCCCCACCAGGAACTAAAGAATCTTTTTCTGGGTTACGGGTGGCAGCCATACTTCGTCGAGGGTGATGATGTTGAGAGCATGCACCAAGCCATGGCATCCACCCTCGAGCAGTGCGTCAAGGAGATTAGGGAGTATCAGAAGAAGGCTAGAGACAGCGGCAAGGCTTTCCGACCTGCATGGCCTATGATCATTCTTCGCAGCCCCAAGGGATGGACCGGTCCACGCAAGTTGGACGACAACTACCTCGCCGGCTTCTGGAGAGCTCATCAGGTCCCCATCACAGACCCCAATACCAATCCGGCCCACCTCAAGGTTTTGGAGGACTGGATGCGCAGCTACGAGCCTGATAGGTTGTTTGATAAAAAGGGTGCGCCTATTCCGGCACTAAGGGCGCTTTGTCCTGATGGTACTCGTCGCATGAGCGCCAACCCCGTCACCAACGGAGGACAGATCAAGAAGCCTCTCAGAATGCCCAACTTTTCCGACTATGCCATCACTGTAAAGCGCTCAGGTACCGAGAAGTTCGCCAGCATGAGCAACATGGCCACATGGTTGCGCGACATCATCGCCATGAACCCAACCAACTTCCGCCTTTTTGGACCGGATGAGACAGAATCCAACAAACTCGCCGGCGTTTACTCTGCAGGCAAGAAGGTCTGGATGGGTGAGTACTTTGAAGAGGACGATAACGGTGGAAACCTCGCGCATGAGGGAAGGGTCATGGAGATGCTATCTGAGCATACGTGTGAGGGATGGCTTGAAGGGTACGTGTTGAGCGGGCGCCACGGTTTACTCAATAGCTATGAGCCTTTCATTCATGTTATCGACTCCATGGTCAATCAGGTTTGTCTTTCTACCATTGAATGGATGGGGGAAAAGAGACGCTAACATGGCACAGCACTGCAAATGGATCGAAAAGTGCCTCGAGGTCGAGTGGCGTGTAAAGGTTGCTTCGCTCAATATCCTGCTTACAGCCGTTGTTTGGCGACAGGACCACAACGGTTTCACGCACCAGGATCCAGGCTTCCTCGATGTTGTTGCCAACAAGAGCCCTGAAGTAGTCCGCATCTACCTGCCCCCAGATGGCAACTGTCTACTCTCAGGTGAGTTTAGTCAAACATATCTCTACGTTTTCCTCTTGGGTACTAATAATACCGTTCGCAGTAATGGACCACTGCTTACGTTCGGTCAACTATGTCAACGTCATTGTATCAGATAAGCAGGAGCACCTACAGTACCTGGACATGGAAAAGGCCAAAGAGCACTGCACCAAGGGCATTGGCATCTGGCCGCAGTTCAGCACTGACGCCGGTGAGGATCCGGACCTAATCATGGCATCTTGCGGCGACATCAGCACACATGAGTCCGCAGCTGCTGTAGATCTCCTCCTCCAACATTTCCCCGAACTCAAGATCCGGTTCGTCAATTGTGTCGACCTTTTCAAGCTGATCCACCCTTCGGAACACCCTCACGGTTTGTCGGATAAGGAGTGGGTTTCTCTCTTCACTGATGACCGCCCTATCATCTTCAACTTCCACAGCTACCCGTGGATGGTGCATCGCCTTACCTACAAGCGACCGGGATCGCAAAACATCCATGTCAGAGGATACCGTGAAAAGGGAAACATTGATACTCCGCTGGAGCTGGCTATTAGGAACCAGACTGATCGGTTCAGCCTGGCCATTGATGCTATCGACAACATCAGCGGTCTGCTTCACAACCGTGGCGCGGCGGCACGCCAAGAACTTCTCAATACTCAGATCAATGCGAGGAATCAAGCTTTCGAGTCGGGCATGGACCCCCCGAGCTTGACCAACTGGACGTGGACCCGGGATGTGCAGTCGAGCAAGGGCAGTCAGTAGATATCTAAAGAGGCGAAGCGCAATATTTTGCCGTTTATAAATGATTATTTTACGAGTGCCAGAAATCATAATCACGAGTTTACAACTGGGGATGGGTATTCATTTCTTGGTGGTATGCTGCTAATCATACGTTTTTAGCATCTCTCCTCATGTGCCAGACGGCAATCTCTTTCGTGAAGAAGTTCTCTGCAACGGTACGAAAGCCAAACTTTTCGTATAAGCCCTTCCCGTCAATAGATGCATTGACGTACGCATCATATCCTTCCCTATCGGCTGCCTCGGTGCCCACGGCCATCAACGCACTCCCGACGCCCTTTCTCTGCGCCTCCTTTCTGACGACGAGCATGCTCAGGAACCAGTGATTTCTGCCATGCATAATCTCCCTCGACTGATCAATGTTGGCTTGGAAGAACCTAGCCGCGAGCTCCGGGTCGCCGTCGGCGGGATACTGGTCTGGCGTGACGACGGGGCGAGGGCCGGGGTCTCCCGTCCACGGCTTGCGCACCCAGCGGACCCAGCCGAGGACTGTCTCTGTAGTCCCGGTGCCGCCGCTGTCGGGCGAGGCTGCTTCAGAGACGACGGCAAGGGTGATGTCGGGGATGTTGACCCTCATCCACTCAAGCCGCTTGTCGTCGACGGGGGAGGACGTGGGGAAGCAGCGGGCGTTGAGAGGGCTGTTGTTGAAGGCTGACAGTTCGACCTCGACCATGGAAGGGATGTCGTCTGCGGTGGCCGGACGGAGCTTGACGCTTGACTCCATTTTTTTCCCGTCACCTGGGACGAGGGGTTAGGCAGGAAGAGAGTTTCTCTTTTTCTTTTATTTTTGTTTTCCTTTCTTGCAACTTATCTTGAGACCTATCCTTTCCCGTTGACAAGATGACTACGCCGTTTTATATAAGTCGTAGTATATATGCCAGTATACACGTTTAGCATGAGTCATTGGCCGGCGTGTGAATACTACTGGTCATGTAGTCATATAGCTGTGCCCCTCTCTCGGATGACTTCGCATTCATCGTATCAGTTAACACTCAAGATGCACCGAATTAGGAAGGCAAAATTTGCACAATCTTTTCCTTTTCATTGTTCTGCCAGAAAAGGAAATGCTGATATATGTACATGCAGAAAAAAAAAAGAGTAGTGATGAAAAAACGCTGCCATGGTTTAAAAGGTACAACGTTGATCGCTTGTATCTGCGATGCAAAATGCAAAATGCAAAAAAAAAAAGAAATATATGCAAGACCGTGAACCTCATTACCTCCTATATATCCAATCCTTCTATATTGTCCAATATTTTCCAATATTTCTTTTCTTTTTTCGCTATTATTGAGAGTTGATCATCGTATGCATCCCACGCTTGTCCCAGAAAACACAAGAAGAAGAAAAAGCAACACGATCAAAAAGAGAAGATGCCTCCTAGACCTTCTTGAAGGTGAAGCCGACCTGGACGTAGCGGGCGGAGACCATGAAGGCGACGCCGACGATCATGCTGCAGCCGCAGAAGAGCTGGAGGCCGAGGTAGTCGCCGTCCATGGCGTCGACGATGGCGCCGCCGATGGGGCTGCCGACGAGGGCGCCGAGGGACTGGACGGCGAAGGCGGCGCCGACGCGGGTGCCGATCTGCTGGATGTCGGAGATCTGGGCGATGAGGGTGGGGACGAGGGAGATGAAGCCGCCGGAGGAGAAGCCGAAGATGACGGTGAAGACGAGGATGCCGGCGGTGTCGGTGATGGGGATCCAGACGGCGAGACAGAAGATTGCGCTGACGGCGCAGACGACGATCATGACGTTGTAGCGGCCGAGCTTGTCGGCCACGATGCCGGGGATGATGCGGCCGAGGATGCTGACGGCGTTGAGGATGGGGAGGAGGTAGGGGATTAAGGAGGGGGACATGCCGGCCGCGCCGGCCTGCAGGAGGACGTAGTTGAAGGGGAGGAACATGCCGAGCATGAAGAAGAAGTTGCCGGCGACGGTGAGGGCCATGGCGGGCTGCCTGAATCCGGAAACGTACTCGGCGAAGACGAAGGGTCGGGGCCGGGGGGGCAGGCGGGAGCGGACCGTCAGGTTGGTCACGGCGAGGAGGGCGAGGAAGACGAAGGCGACGGTGCGCATCATCCAGGGGAAGCCGACGAGGCGGATGAGGTGCGTCATCATGATGGGCAGGACGACGCCGCCGAGCGAGGAGCCCGCGACCATGACGCCGAAGGCGGCGGCGCGCCGGCGCAGGAACCAGGTGACGAGGGAGGACATGCAGGCGTTGAAGACGGCGCTGGAGCCGACGGCGCCGACGACGGCCTGCGAGAGGAAGAACTGGTAGTACTCGGTGGACAGGGACGTCATCATCAGGCCGAAGATGTAGGATATGGTGCCGAGGAGGAGGAGCCACTTCGGGCCGTACACGTCGAAGACGCGGCCCCACTGGAAAGATGTTAGCACATGTTTCCTCTTTTCTTTTTCCTCTCTTTCTATATATATATATATATATATATGCGTGTGTGTGTGTGTGTGTGTGTGTGTGTGCAAGTAGGAAGGGTAGAAAGACTCACAATAGCGCCAAAGAAAATCATGAAAAACACCTGCGTCGAGGTGATCCAGCTGACGGCCGAGCTGTCGTAGTCGCGCAGCGGCACGCGGACGTAGTACTCCTGGAAGGTGCCGACGCAGTTGACCAGGCCAAAGGTGCAGAAGAGGCCGAGGAAGCCGCCAAAGGTGACGAGCCAGGCCTCGCGCCCGCCGTCGGGGAAGTCGGCGGGCGCCATACCGGGGGGAGGACCGCCGCCCGCCGGGGGACCGTCAGCACCTTTCTTCTCGAGGTCCGTCTCGGGGGTGATGGGGGCGGCGGGGGCGTCGGGGGCGTCGGTCTTGGTCGGGAGGGTGAATACCTCGTCGGCGGCCTTTGTGTGCTGCGTGGCCGTGTCTCGGTACGCCTCCGTGGCGGACGAGTCCGTCGAGCCGGGCATCTTTGCTGTTTGTTCGTCTGAAGCCTCTCTTCTTTTTTTCTTTTTTCTTTTTTTCTTTTTTTCCCCTCCCTCTTTTGATATATCCCCAGCCAAGGGAATCTCGTTCTCGAGTTGCAAATTCCTCCTTATATATCGGAGTCTAACGAGAAAGAAGGCGGAGTGCGTCGCGAATGTGACAATTCTGGTATTTGAGAGCAGAAACAGTAGTACTGGCAGTCCTCCGTAACCGTGATTAGTAGTGGTTTCTATGTGTGAAACCCGAATATAACTATTACTGCCGCTACCACTGTTGAGTAGTGGTTGTCGTTGTATTTACTTGGGTAAGATGGATGTGTCTGAAAACAATATCGCAAAATGCCAAGTTGAACAACAACCGGTGAGAGAGCGATTGATATATATATATATATCTACATGTACTCCGTACATACATACATACATACATACATATGGTACATCTAGTTTAACTACGGAGTAATCCCTGGGCGCGAATTATCCCCGAAGAAAGAACCCATGCTAACCGGGAAGATGGCTTCTCATTTTCTTCTTCCTAGACCCAACCCCCCATCCTTTCCCGCCAGTTTGCATGCAACGCACGTAGGAGGCTCTTGTAAGCAACCCGGCAAGAACAGGGCAACGGACATCGCTAACGAGCGAGAAAAGGGGTGGGGGAAGGGGAAAAAAAGGCCGAGAAAGTGACAAGGAACACCAATTGCCTTCCGTGTACTAGCAGCAGACCGCCCTACTTACTGCTACATACATGGTAGTACTGCTGCTACTCCCTGACAACCCCCGAATCGGCTCCCAGCTGCCGAAGGCCCGCAACCCTTTCCCTTCCCTGTTCCTTTGCGGCTTCTGGCGTGCGTGCGGACGAGAAAGAAATCCTGCCCTAGGCGTTGGCGCTCGGCTTTTTCGCAGAGCGGGGAAGGGGATAGGCTACGGAGTACGGAGTACATAGTAAGGGTAACGGAGGAGAGACGGAAAACCCCAACAACGGACTACAGTCTCGGAGAAGGAGATCAGTGATAGTCTAGTTCTCCGTACTACTGCTGCTTGCTCTAGGGCCTATGGCAGGGCCTAGTACACGTACAATGGCGAATCTGCCATAAAATCTCACGCTGGAAACACCCGTTGCCAACCAACAAGAGACCGACTGATTATCAATAATGGGCCCCTCCCCTGCGAAAATAAAGGAATTGCGTGCTTGTGGAAATCTGACAAACCCAGGCAATTTTACGGTGTGTGTGACTCTACCATTTATCATTCGGCGTCGCGTTTTTTTTTCTTTTTTCGGATGGGATGCCCATTCCGATTCCCAAACGTCCATGGGTAAGCGGATATCAACCCGCGGACTTAAGGGGAAGTGGGAGGAGATCTAAAGTTCCCATCTGTCACTTACGGATTGCCTATAGAGATTAGGTATGTACAATAACGTTGGTGGCAGATTCAATCGTACGCTTTTCCTATTCGCATCGTCTCTATGCATGCACCTGTCATGTATTATCTCGAGGGGTTCGAGACGTAATGGGACACTCAACTCAATGTAGCCGTCGATACTAGTACAAGTATAGATGTAGCAGTACAACGTACTATGTAGTAGCAGCACTATAGCAGCAGTACTATGCAAGACAGGCTCTATCCCGCCCTGAAAAGGAAAAAACATGTCTCTCATCCGAAATCTCTTCATCTTCATCTTCTTTTACCCCACGATATAATAGGCAACCTCTGCTCCGCAGTAAGCTTGACCTCGCCCTAATCTCGCGACCAGACAGAATAGCAAGAGAAGAAGGAAAAAATGGATGCCTTCAACAAGTTGTCACACACGCACACACCCCGTTTCTTAGCTCAAAGCACCTCGCAGTACTCCGTAGATGGTGTACTATGTACGGGGTATGTGTGTGTGTGTTGGTCGCGGTTCGGCGTCCATTTTAAACGCGAAGCGCCGACCCCTCTTCGCAAAAGGTCGCGACATCAAAACTTCCGACCGCACACGCTCTCCCCCTTGTTGAAAAAGCCTCCACTACTATGTAATGTACTATGTACCCAACCACGCCGTTGTTAGCTCCAAATCTCTTTTTTTTATTAATTTTTTTTTATTTTTTTTTTTTTAAAAAAAAAGCACGTTTTCGTTTTAGGCTACTTTAAAAAAAAAAGATATCAGATCCATTTGAACAAGTTTCAGGCCCTCGCCATTTTCAGAGATCTACGCTCGTAGCTCCGATTGGGCGAGGAGGGCATCACCCTCAAATCTTTACTCCGTACACGTAGTGACAACAGTGACGACAGTGACGACAGTGACGACAGTGACATCTCGCAACGGAGTATAAGTATTGGTCCCTTTTTTTATTTTTATTTTTTTAGTAATCATTGTCTCCAGGGGAAAGCTCCACGGCTCGGATCTATGAAATCTGGTTTCGGTTACTGCGGTCTCGCTGTTCATGTCAATCTGCAGTCTCCCATGCAATATGCGTACCATGCATAATAGTAGCGAGTGCTCGCCGTTTGACTCACAAGGCTGGAAACCCCGAGACAATAATGGTCCGGGGGTGCGTGGTGCGTCCCGTCCAGGCCTGCAAGTTTCGTCTTTCGTCTTTCTCGGCCTTTGTTTCGTAAAGCCGACAACGTGGGGACTGTGACAGCCATGAGCCGCAATTATGCATACTATGTAGCATACTCCGTATTACGAATGGGCCATGGCCCTGACCCGACTTGAACTTCTCAACGAGGAATGAAAATGAAAATCTCCATGGTCATTTTCTTCATGTCTTGGCGGCTTCCTGTCCGCCCAACGTCTATGGCTGAAAGTGAAATAGGGTAGTGTTACACGTAAAACTCCTCATGATGCTCACTCAGTAAAAACAAAAACAAAAACATCTGATTAGACAAACTCCTTCAGGTCCTTTTTATCCTCAAACGTCACGTGCCCGTCCTTTTTGGCGGGGGCGACGTTCAACGCACTATCAGGGGCTTGTCCCGTGGAGTCTTGCTTCTCGCCCTGAAGCTTCTCCGCTTGGGCAGGCCTCGTCTCTGATGATGCTGGTTTGGCAGAGGGCTCGATTGCCTTGGCTGCTTCGCCAGCCGGTGCATCGGCCACCTCGTTGACCTGCTCGTTCGTCAAAACGTCGGCGACGCGAACCCCTCGGCTCGACATGAGAATGGTGGCCGGGCCTTTGAACTGAAGGAACAGACGGTCGCCCCAGATGGTGCGGCGCGTCATCGTTCGCAGATTAAACAAGACACGGCCCAGGAACTTGTAGACCTCGGAATTCCGAACTGTCTTCATCCATTCGGCCTCGGGGATCCACCATGTCAGCGAGGGGACGGAGAGCCGTAGGCTTGAGCTCTTGAACCTGAAGGGTTGAGGAGGCTTCTTCGTGATCGAATAGGCGACCACGCTGCCGGGGTGTGCAGCAAACTCCTCCCCCTCACCAAGAGTGAGCTGATATGTCTGCCCAGGAGCCGACAGTGCTGCAAGACCACGCCCTGTCAAAAGTGTGCTTCCCCACTGTGCCACTGTGAGCTTCCTCTGGATTCGTGACGACAGGTGTAGAGTGTGTCCGGTCCAAGCCAGTAGCGCATTGCGCTGCGATACTATCCAATCCGTCGTGCCATCTAGATGAAGTACCGAAAAGGTCGTCGTAGGAGACTTTGTTGAAATGAGAGCTGTGATGGGGGTCGTCGCTGAGATGCGCTGATATATAAAAGGAACCCCAAATGTGGCGCGGCTAAGGGGGTTCAGAAGAGAAAGTGTAGACTGGGCCTAGTTTGCATTCCATGAGCATATTGCAACGGACATTCCTCAAGCAAGTCGAATCCTCACATTTTCAGGCTTCCCGGCCACGGCGACGAGTGTTCCCCTCCGAGTATAGAGTTTCTGCGACGCCGATAGGGTAACTGAGAGGAGGGGATACTGCGAACCGAGGACTTCGAACCGCGCATCTATGTATTGACATTGTTAACAAAGTGTTTTCAAACTCCAAAAAGATTATCTACAACATACCAGAGCCGTCTCTTGTGCTCTCGCCCAATGCTGCGAAAGCATCCCCGCCAGCTCGAGGTGCTTCCGTGGTTGGCGCGGCGCTGATCTGGATCGTCCGACACTGATTGCAGATATACGCCGCGGGGCTCGTCAGCCGCGGCGTCTGCAGCCCTCTTGTGATGCTCAGCAGCTGCGATTGAGCTCGCATCGTGCTGGTCATTCTTGCGACGTCTGTCGAGATGTTGGCTTGTGCCTCACGAGCTCCCGAATTCTTCCCTGTCGGCACGAAAAACGAGCTTGATTCCGACGTCACCTTGGGATGATTAGTGCGCACTACCCTACGGAGTACTAGCATAGCTTTTCGAGGTGTGGCGTGTGTGGCTAGTTATCTGGGCAGTGTGGCTCAAGCTAGACAGCTGTGTGTTGTCGTGCCAACGATCCCTGCCTGATTCAAACAAGTGCCAACGGATTTGTCGGCGTGCCGCTCCGGTCAAGGTCATGCATGGGCCAAGCACAGCAAACCACGTCAATCCTGGCACGGGATCTCTGCTACTATACCGAATCTTTGACAACCAATATTCGTGGATCACGAGCGGTCAGGAACTAATCGTTCCAGTCCCTCCCCGCCTTTTTTTTTCTCCCACGCACGACGTCTACTAACCCTTTAGCCCTCATTCCTTCTTTTTCCCATGTCTGGTTTTCAGAAAAGACAAAAAAGAAAAGAAGAGAAATGTCAGTTCGAGTCGTCGCGAGGATACGCCCTCTCCTGGAAAAGGAGTTGGACAAGGACATCATCGTTCGGCCAGACAGTGTAGAATCTGACAAGCCGAACACCATCGTCAAGATCCCCAACCCGAAGAACAATGGCGAAGACTTCAGCTTCGCGTTCAACGCGGTATTCGACCAATCGACGACGCAGGAGGCTCTCTTCACCTCTGAAGGTAGTAGATTTCTCGACAACCACCGCGTCTAACACAAAAAGAATTATGCGACTGACCCCGGACCTCTAGTCTCCCCTCATGTTAAATCCCTCTTCCAAGGCTACGATGTTACAATATTCGCATACGGTGTGACGGGAACTGGCAAGACGCACACGATGCGCGGCGGGTTGAGACTTGCTGACCGTGGGGTGATACCCCGGTTACTGAGCAGCGTCTTTCGGAGGGGCAAGAAGATCATGAAGGATACCGAGGGGGAGACGACCGTCCAGGTGGCCCTGTCATACTACGAGATTTACAACGACAAGGTGTTCGACCTGCTGGAACCACCCGAGAAGCGGACGGCCATGGGCTTGCCCTTGCGCGCCGAGGCCAACGGCAAGACTGTGGTGGCTGGTCTGTCGGAGCGACCTGTAGAGGACCTCAGGGATTTCGAGAAGCTCTACATCGAGGCCAACAACAATCGTGTCACGGCCTCTACCAAGCTCAACGCGCACAGCAGTCGAAGCCACGCGATTCTACGCGTCAAGCTCACGCAAATCTCTGCCGACTCGGTCCTTGAAAGTACGGCATCTGCCATTGATCTTGCGGGTTCGGAAGATAACCGTCGGACGGATAATGGAAAGGAGAGGCTCATCGAATCGGCGGCCATCAACAAAAGTTTGTTCGTGCTGAGCCAGTGCATCGATGCCATCTCCAGAGGCGACAAGAGGATCCCGTATCGTGAGTCCAAGATGACTCGCATCCTGTCTCTGGGCCAGAACAAGGGCATCACCGTCATGATCCTGAACCTGGCTCCGATGAAGAGTTACCACCTCGATACGTTGAGTAGTCTCAACGTTAGCTCGAGGGCCAAGAGGATTGAAGTACGCGAAATCGAGAATGAGGTTGTCTTTAAGCAGGTACCCAAGTCGACAGTACTCAATGCAACTCAGGCACAGCGACAGCCACTCAAGCCACTGGCCAACGCCCACAACGTGCATAGCGGAAATGTAGCTGCCAAGGCAAATGCCAGCGATGCTAATCGCCCCGTAAAGGCCTTCAACGTCTACACTGACAGCAAGCCGAAGGCTACTCCCATCATGCCCAAGCAGATTCCCACACCTGCACCTGCGGCGCGGCCCATTGCCAACACAAGCCAGATCCGCCGGTGTCCTACAAGCAAGCGCCCTTCAGAGCAAGAAGCTACTACTAGACCTAGTAAACTAGCAAGGCCGGGTGCCATCGCGTCCAGCCTGAAGGAGCCATCCGTCACGGTGTCGGCGTCTCAGATCGAGGCCATGGTGGAGAAAAAGGTCAGCGAGATCCTCGCGGCGAGGGACGCGGCTGAGAAGAAGCCTGCGTCTCAAGCCCAGCTGTACGTGCAACCCGACATCAGCGAAGCCGTGCAGAGGCGCCTCGAGGCGCTGGAGAGGAGGATAGACAATGACGAATGGCGCGATGATGCTAAATCTGACGGCCTTCGCCTCTTATTGGCGGCGAGACAGGCCAAGGAAAAGGGAGATGATGCTGCGGCGCTGAAGGCCTACGAGATGGCGCTGGCATACTTCCCCGGGCAGGTCAAGCTCCTGGGCAAGATCGAGAGGCTCAGGGCCAAGCTTGGCATCACGGATGTGGCCTCGCCCACCCGATCGCCCCGCATCACGCCCAGGAAGAAGCGGAGACACATCATTGACACGGACGGCGACTACAACTCCGCGGAAGCAGACGCCGAAGACGACCTGGAGGACGTCAAGCTGAAGTCGCGCGGATCCCGGTCCCGGTCCCAGCGGACCACGGAGGACGAGGAGGACGACGGGGACGACGTCTTCGGGCCGACGACGTCGCCCCGGAGCCAGCAGCTCCTGGACATTGTCAACTCGCGCGACCTCATCCAGATCCGCGGCCTCGTCGGCTTCGGGGCCAAGAAGGCCAAGGACCTGGTCGACTACCTCGAGCTCGTCGGCGGCGACGAGGACGGCGGCCACATCGAGTCGGTCGAGCAGCTCAAGTCCGTCCCCGGGCTTGGCGGGCGCACCGTGGACCGGGCCTACGGTGGCTTGGTCGCTGCCTAGGTAACCGAACCAACCCAAAAAAAAAAAAATTCTGACCGGGAAACGGAAACACAAAGGGGAGCGTGGGATTGGAATGGGGATGCAAGCGGAAGGGGGAGAAGATGACTCTCACATTTGTTTGTTAGCATTAGAACATTGGAAGAGAAAGCCTTGGAAACTTTCTTCTTCTTTTTCTTTTTTTTCTTCTTTTTTTCGGTTTCGCATAAAGAGCATTGGGAAAGGGTAAACGGCGTTTTTCTTCTTCTTGTTATACAGGAACAGTTTCGAGTTCAAACTGGTGTGCGCGTTGTGTTGCGTGAAACGCAGATAGGCTAGACAGTTTAGTCATTTTCTTGTTTTTTAGCCTTTGGCTTTTTTTATAGTTAGATAGGTAGCATTTGAGAAGATTCATTATCATCATCATCATCATCATCATTATCGTCATTATTATTCAACATTCAACGAGTGGCAAAGTAGGCAAGCAAAGAGGACGTTGATATCATTTGATTCAATCCAAGTTCACTTCATATAAACGTGACAAAACTATTCCCAACACACAGATATGTTTCTTCCCCCCTCCTCTTCTTCTCGTCCCGTCCCTTCCCTTCCCATTAACTCCACTCGTGAATCAATCCTCCCTCCCTCCCAAAAAAAAGAAGACGTTCAAGTCATTAGTAGTAATCTCTTGGGTCCCGTACATTGTAGTTTGTATGAAGAAATAAACAATCCGAATTTGTTGTACAACACCCACACCCTTGTTCCCATCCGTTGACTCCAGTTTCCATGACTTTGCTTTGCTTTGCCTTGCTTTGCCGTTTTGCTACTACACTGTTGTCATGCCAGTCGTTAATTCGGGACAAAGAAAAAGAATAAAGTGACTGGCGAGTGTCGTAGCAAACAGCAAGCAAAACAAAACAAGCAGGTGTATATGCCCAAATAGGGGTGTGTGAAAAAAACAACGCCATGATGAGTCGATTGCTTTCTTTTCCTCGACTCAGTATTGAAAAAGATGACCACTTCCTCGAGAAGGGTGTAAAAAAAACCGTGTCGCTCGTTTTGTCGGTCTAAAACAAAGGGGAATGAGAAAAAAAGGGAAAAAAGGGGGAAAAAAGACAAAACCCAAACCCGAAAGTCACACACACACGCTCTGTGAGAAATGAACTTCCAGGGGGGTCTCTCTTTGCCTTTTGGAAAAAATAAAGGGCAATTCGCTTCGTCGGCTCGCTTTGTGCTTGGTGAAAAGGGGGGAAAGCAAAAAGTAAAATAGGATTTATCCTATCCCATCCCAGGATAATGCCATCCCAGAGTGGGCGACGCCATTCGTCTAGGGTCTGGGCTTGCGAGGTCGGCCTCGCTTCGCGGGGGTGCGCACGATGCCGTCCTTGGCACCGATGCACAATTGGCGCTGCTGATGCCGCGTCAAGGCGTCCTGTCGCGTGAAAGCCTGCGAGCAGTCGCAGACGTAGGGCTTGAGCTGCGTGTGCGTCTTGACGTGGCGCCGGAGGTCGTGCTGGCGGACGAAGCGGCCGGTGCAATGGGGGCATTGGTATTGGCGGTCGTTGAGGTGCGTCTGGATGTGGCACTTGAGGTTCTCCTTTCGTCCAAATTCCTTGTTGCAGCCGGAAAAGGCGCACGTGAACTTGTTAGTGACCTGGTCGGGTCCGGCGATGTACTTCTCGATCGCGTCGGCGGAGATGCCCGTCTCGATCTTTGCCTTTTCCATGTCGAGGTGCTGGATGCTGGCGGCGCTGGCGACGCTGGCAGCCGAAGGGCCACGTCTGTGACACCTGGTCGGCTGCTTTGGCCGGGGCGCGGAAACTAGGTGACTCGACTGCATCAGTTGAGGTGACTGCAGGAGCTGAAGCGTCTGCAGCAAATCATCAGAGGGTGACACGCCATCTGACCATGCCTGCATCGTCTGCATGGACTGATTTACGTCCATTGGCTGGACTGGCTGCAGCGGCTCTAGCGACGGCGACGAGTGTGTCGATGGATTTGACGCGTTGGAGTGATTTGACGGCATCGAGTGGTGTGAATGCATCGACTGACTCGACTGATGTGACTGCATCGACTCGGTTAACTGCATCGACTGAGCCGACAAGACGGGCTCAGGCAAAGCCATCTGCCCACTCAGTCCCGTCGTCGGCGACAAGAACTGAGCGGGTTGCGGGAATTGAAACGTCGCCGGCCATTGCTGAGTTGACTGCATACTAGGTTGAGCTGGTTGCATCAACTGGCTTGGATGAACTGACTGGGTCGGTTGAAATGTTCCCCAGTTCCCGGCAAAGGGTCCGTCGTATACGAAATCGCAAAGCATATTAGTATCAAGAAGGGGGGGAGCAGAGTCCGCAGAAGACTCTCCTTTGTGAGCCATGCTCCAGAGCGGTCGGTCGCACGGGGAGTCTTCCATAATTTCTTGTGTTGAAGGAGGAGTACACGGCGTCTCTGAGTTGGGAGTGAATGAACCGCCCCGATCATAGAACGCAGGAGTGTTAACGCTATAACCTTCGCATGACCAAGGGTCTTCGAAGGAGGAGTCAGTCTGACCTGCAAAGGTCTCGGTGAAGGCTTTCATCGTCGGTTCGAACAAAATCTGTTGGGATTAAGCAAGAAGGCGTTGATAGAGCGCTCACCACGTTTTCTCTTCTTCTTTTTTTTTTGTGGTGAAGGCAAGGTGATATTAGACAAAAAGCCTCCAGGAAACTCGGTCACCGGCCTGGGGTGGTAACCCCTGTGCTATATATCTATAACCTTGTCAGTGGGTTAGAATCGTGGTACGATTGGTTTAGCTCTGCGTGTTTCTTGGGCAAGGAAATCTTGGTGCAAGACTCTTCTTTTCCCCTGCAAGGCCGGGCAACTTCTTTCGAACTTGGATATGAGATGGTACGCCGTCTCTGAAGGAATAAAAAGCAACTTTGAAGGTTTGTAGGGCGGAATAGCTTTTGGCTATGCTGCGATAGAAGAGTAAGTGGTAGGGGTTGTCTGTTTGAATTGGTTAACTAGCTGGGGAGTGTTTCCACAGCAACGGGGGGCATCGGCACTAGGATTTTAGCCCCAAGCCTCCCAAGGTCCTCCAGCATGGCAAGCATCCCGAAACTGTCCAACAGAATGGCCAACAAGTCCAAGACACACCCATGGGTGCACCTATGAGTGTGCTGGATCTGGGCCCGGGCATGTGCGCCACGTCATTCTGTATCAGCAAGCGGTGGACGACAATGGGCCAAATCACAGCTTGTCGTGAAGGCGGATGCCTCGCACTCCATCCGCTAGATGTTAGCTTATAACACCGATGCAGGTTCCCGAGTGCCAAGAACGCAACAGAGGAATGCATATATGTATAAGTGCCTAACCTACTGCTATAGTTGATCCATGTGAAGGTAGCTTGTGAGGGAACCCCTTTGGAGATCAAGATGATGGAACAACCTTGTGTTGTTTTCATCAGAGGGAGGTAAATTGGCAAGCACCATACGGAGTACTTCCCTAGTCCCCTACCATACACTACTATTACTACTACGGAGGCGTAGTACTTCTCGTGGCAGCGGCAGCGGAGCAACGACAGCGTCGAGCTGAGCTAGGCTGCCTTGCCGCAAATTCTCCCCGGCAACTATCATACTAGGTCTTTTTTTTCCATCGCAAGGTATAGCCGTGAGACGAGGCGAGGCGAGGTGATATCTTAAGGATGGAACGAAGCTTTGGAGAGAACATTCCTTTTCACGTGGTTGAGCAGCCCATCGCTTTAAAGCACAAAGTGGTTTTCAGATATGCGTGCATGAGGGGGAAAGACATCGTTCGTGATTCGATTCGGGGCCGTAGATTGCTTCCATACTGGCGTTGACCGAGCGAGCATGTCCTATACGAAGTAGTAAGCTTGTATTGCTGTACAACCCCATTGGCCATGGGCAACATTGACTCTCCATTGCTCCGTGCATGGCACTCTCATTTATTATCCGGCTCGGATTGATGAAGTCGTGTCGAAGCAATAAAGGGGGTTGTCACGCGATGATTGCCGTATGGATATCGAGGACATGGTCCATGGGTGGATATATTATGTACGGAGTAGCTAGGACTTGGAAGTGATTCGTAGATATGAGGCTAACGACGATGCACTTCATGCCTTTTGCAAGGGCAAACTCAATCGGTCCAGCAGTGCGCCGTACCCAAGTACTAGACAGCTGACCAGCGCCAGAAAACATTCAACTTGTTCCAGTGCAAATCTTGGTACAAAAAGGCTGTTTTATTCTGACAACCTGCCTCGGGGGTAAGTAATAGCTTCCCGCTAGGCGTTCACCGACAACGTTCAGAACGGTAGCAGCGTTCGTTACCCTCGCACGCGGGTGACTTGATTGCCCCACCTCTCTCTTCCGTGGGTAGGCCGTCTAGGTTGATAAAAAAGAGAGGTCCCCTCTCCCAATCAACATTGGTGCGCGATTGAGCAATTATTTTTTTAACCGCCCCTCCCTTCTGCCGTGAAGCTCCGAGGTGCCTAAACCTCCCGTTCAAAGCCCTCTCCCCCTCGAAGGCCAAAGGGGAGCGCCAGAAAAAAAAAGAGTCGTTATTGGCATCTGGGAGCGGGCGCCGACAAAGATTTAAAAACACCGACTTTCGCCTCTCCTCCCACCGACTATTGACCCTGTTTCGTCCGTTCGGCGCGTGTGTGTCAGACACACCGCATCGTAAATCGCTCTCGTGATTCGGTATCGCCCGTTCGGTGAGGAGTAAATCTGCTCGGCCCGCATACGCATACGCATAAAGGCAACCACCAATCCACTCCAACCATGTCGATGAGAGGCACCCCGAGCCGCAACCAGGGTCGTGGGACTCCTGCTCCTCCTATACAAGGTGGTACTAGTCCTGGTGGTTCAAACATTCCTCGTCCTGTGCTTGACGACAAGCCCAGCGAGGTTGGCTCATCTGTCAGTGCGAGTCGGCAAAAGCAGTCAAAACGTGATGAGGTTCGTGATGGGATCATGCCTACTATTGTATCCATTGAAGGAGGAACACGCAAACTCATTTCAATATGCAGGCAATCCGTAGAAAAATGGAGAGCGATCTCTCCAAGAAGAAGAACTTGACCGGCCGCGCTCGACACACCCGAAAAGCCCCTCCTGGCACCGTCCTCTCCCTTAAACCTAGCCAGGCCCTGCAAATCAAGCCAGCAACCACCGTCTCCGAGGCTGCTCAGTTAATGGCCGCGAAGCGCGAGGACTGTGTTCTTGTGACCGACGACGATGAGCGCATTGCCGGTATCTTCACGGCCAAGGACCTTGCCTTCCGGGTCGTCGGCGCGGGGACCAAGGCCAGCAGTATCACTATTGCCGAGATCATGACCAAGAACCCGCTGTGCGCGAGGACCGATACGAGTGCCACCGATGCCCTCGACCTCATGGTGCGCAAGGGATTCCGCCACCTCCCCGTCATGGACGAGAACCAGGATATCTCGGGTATTCTTGACATTACCAAGTGTTTCTATGATGCCATGGAGAAGCTCGAGCGCGCATACTCGTCATCAAGGAAGCTTCACGACGCATTGGAGGGCGTACAGTCGGAGCTGGGTGCCAGCCAGCCTCAACAAATCATACAATATGTGGAGGCTCTTCGCTCAAAGATGTCTGGTCCTACTCTGGAATCGGTCCTCAATGGTGTACCCCCCACTACGGTTAGTGTTCGCACGTCAGTCAAGGAGGCTGCTGCTATGATGAAGGAGAATCACACGACCGCAGTCCTTGTTCAGGATCAGGGTGCTATTACTGGTATCTTCACCAGCAAGGACGTTGTCCTTCGTGTGATTGCCCCTGGTCTTGACCCGTCCAATTGCAGCGTCGTGCGTGTCATGACCCCTCATCCGGATTTCGCGCCTATGGACATGACCATCCAAGCCGCCCTGCGCAAGATGCACGGTTAGTGAACTTAAAAAAAAAATCACTCTAGTCAACCATGGGAAAAGAAACTAACGATTTTATAGACGGTCATTATCTCAATCTCCCCGTCATGAATGACGGAGGTGAGATTGTGGGCATGGTGGATGTCCTCAAATTGACATATGCAACTCTCGAGCAGATTAACACGATGTCTAGCGATGGAGAGGGACCTGCTTGGAACAAGTTCTGGCTGGCAATGGACCACGAAACCGAGTCGGTCATGTCTGGGGAAGGAAGCCATAGCCATCACCACGGCCACTTGGGCTCCCATATTTCACCCCACATGGAGAGGGACCGTATTGGAGATAGCCTTGCCCCCGGTGACTCTGCATCGCATGTTGGCATGGAGTCCCCGCCCCGCTCTATCTTGGTGCCCGAAGGCCTTGATCAACCACCGGGCGATATCCCTTTCCCTTTCAAATTCAAGGCACCATCCGGTCGTGTGCACCGCCTTCAGGTCACAGCTTCAGATGGCATCGAAGCATTTGTTGCCTCCGTTGTAGGCAAGTTGGGCAACGAGGTGGACGGTATTGGAGGTGCGCCGGAAATCGAAGACGGCAAGCTAGGCGGCGCTGGGTTCGCCGTTAGCTATATGGACGATGAGGGCGACACTGTATCCATTACTACAGACAATGACCTCCTCGAGGCTATTCTCTTGGCCCGCCACCGTCGCAAGGAGAAGGTCGACCTTTTTGTTCACGACCCCGACCACCCCCCTGCCACGGCTCTCATTCCCGAGACTCCGGCGATGCCTACCCCTCCGGCATCTTCTGCCGCTGGGCTTAGGCGAAGGCACCGTCACCAGGAAGAAGAGTCGGACGAGGATGAGGAGGAGGAAGAGGAAGAGTCAAATGTTGGAAGAAGGAGGAGGCATAGGCATGCTCCCGCTCAAGATCAGGTCATCGCTGGCGTTCCGAACGAGCTTCTGCTCCCAGGCGCCATCGTGACGCTTGCCGTGGTCATCATCGGTGTGTTTACCGTTACGAGAGCTTCTAGCCGATAAGCGAAGCAAGATTTGTTCCTGCTGGTTGAAAAGGAGCCTTTGTGCGCCGAACGGAGATAACGCTTAAGCAGAGACTGTCGTGTATATTTCCCTCCGTATAGACAATCAGTTCAGTATGGATAATTACCTAGTAACCTTGAACATTCCAACCTTTGCGCCAGGATCCCAGAACTACAGTCGCAGCAGGGATTTTGATGGATCCCGAGACGTAGAAAAAGAAACACATATGCGAAGACTACGAACTTGAAGGGGAGTAGCAAAATTCGATAGTCGTTAACCTGGTGTCCAAAGATAGAAGATACTCTACACACGATTACGGGACCTGAATACCAGTGTTTTGTAGCGTAAGGCGGAAGCCCACAAATAGACTGTCAACGATGCGTTGTTTGTCGTACTAGTAGATATATTTGATGTCTTTGAGATGCATAGATTTCGGGAACTAAAAAAGAGCATCACTTTTGGGAGTACATGGCCGTCTGCAAAACTTGATCATTTGATCGCTGTCGTAGGACGTACTACAGGTTAACACTGTACTCGGTAACAGTGCAGTACGTGGTACTCCGTATTACTCCGTACACACGCCACAACTTATCGACGGCCTCAGCCTTAGCAGTTTGCGGCTAAGGCACGGCAGAACCCTCGGCGCCGGGCGAGGTGAGGATTGGCTGCAGGTGGGCTGGGTCCGAAATCTCGGCGGCCCCTCGAGAAAGAAGTCGAAAAATGCAAGATTCAGAGCATCGCAGATCGACCAGCCAACCACAATGATCTGGCGAAGCGTCACTGTGCGGCATAGTAAGTGGTCTTTTGGAAATCGTGCGATGCACTCGTCGGTGGTACTCACATACTTGATTCCATAGGCCGCCGCACACTGGCTTCTCCCACGACGTTGCGACCTGCGCTCCGCCAACTATCTACCACGCCGCCGGTAGACCCCAAGTCACTCGAGGGCGAATGGCAGACCCTGCAGAAGGAATCGGAGAAGATCAAGGCTAAGTCGACGCCGAGGAAGAAGCAGGATGTCCTGAACGGGCTTATCAACAGTCTGGCTACATCCGCGGGGCACGAGCACAAGGGACCGGCGTGGACGCGGGCGCATGCCCTCGAAAATGGCGAGCAGCTCGACGTGACGCAGCAGTGGAAGGAATTTCAGCGCATCCAAGCCCACACGAGGAAGCTGGGGTCAAAGGTCGACCGCCGCTATGTGACTTCGGAGCTCGTCGTCAACCCCCCGCGGCCTGAGGACATCTCGCTTGAGATGTTAATGGCTTCGCAAACGCACATGGGCCATCACAAGTCATTATGGAACCCCGCCAACGCCCGGTACATCTACGGTGTGCGCGAGGATTGCCACATCATTTCTCTCGAGGTCACAGCAGCTCATCTCCGGCGAGCGGCGAGGGTCGTGGAGGAGGTGGCTCATATGGGTGGTCTAATTCTCTTCGTCGGTACGCGGAAGGGTCAGATGGAGATTGTCACCAAGGCATCCGAGCTGGCAGGCGCCTGCCACATCTTCACCAAGTGGACTCCGGGTGCCATTACGAACCGCGATGTCATCCTGAAGAACCACGAGACCAAGGTGGTGAACCACAAAGACGCCCACCAGGCTGAGTTTGATTTGTACACGCACTCGGCACGTCCCCTAATGCCTGACTTAGTGGTCTGCCTAAATCCCATGGAGAATTACACGCTCCTGTATGAGTGCGGGTTGAAGAATATTCCCACGATTGGTGTCATCGATACCAATGCCGACCCCACGTGGGTCACTTACACAATTCCCGCCAACGACGACAGGTAAGACTTGGTTCCTTGATAACTTCCATGATCAAGCACTAATGAGTGACGCATTAGTCTCCGATCCATAGGTGTTATTGGTGGTGTGCTCGGACGGGCCGGTGAGCGCGGCCAGCAGCGCAGGAAAGAAAAGGCGGCTCGCGAAATGGCAACATGGGCCACGTCTCCCCAGCTCCGGACGCACATGCAGCGAGAGTCTGCAGACGCGCTGTCCAGGCGGGCTAAGATGCTCAAGGAGATTCCGCAGGCAGTGACCGACTTCACCGAGGAGGAGCAGAAGATGATGGCCACCATCTACGAGACGCCGGAAGTCGACAGCAGCGAGGAGGCCATGCTCAGCGCCATGGGTGGTGCCGTTGCCGATGCTGCCGAGGATATGGTCGCGCAGGCCGAGAAGACCTCCACCGTGGACATTGTAGGTGCCATCGACGCACAGCTGGACAACGTGAGGAAGACGGCCCTCGAGACTGGGCAGGGCCTGGCCGGCGCTAGCACTGCTGAGCTGGAGGCTCAGCTGGCCGCTATCAAGACGAAGGCCCTTGATATCGAACAAGAACTCACGAGGAATTCTAGCAGTGACATCGAGGCACAGCTAGCAAGCATCCAGGCGGCGGCTGCGGAGATTGAGAAGGGACTCGCTGGTGCTGCTTTCAGAACTTCCGAGGCCCAGCCCGCGAGTACCGATGCTTCTAGCCACGTCGAGGCACAAGTTGAGGCACAAGCCGCGAGTGTGGAAGCCATAGCTGGGGAGACCGAGCAAGGTCTCAGCAACAACTCCATCAGCGACTCCATCAGCGATATCGAGGCACAACTGGTAGATATCAAGACCACAGCTGCCGACATCGAACTGAGACTTGCGAAGGATCCCGCTGAGCATATCGAGACACAGCTGTCGAGGGTCAGAGCCATGGCCGTGGAAATCGAGCAGGGGCTAACCGGAGACTCTGTGAGCGACATCGAGGCACGGCTGGCCAAGATCCGGGCATCGGCGCTGGCGATGCAGTGGGGTTTGAAGAAGCAGCAGTAGATGGCGTCTTGTATAAATGACCTACGTGTAAAATAGTAAAATGGCATGGAGGAAAGGCAAAGAAGAAGAAGAAGGGTCTTGCCTACGGGTAAGACTATGTAATGTACATGAACGAATTTAACTAAAACAGTGATCCCATCACATGTTGCCCCGAACCAAGGATCCTCGCGTCACGCTTATATAGGCACTACACTACGGAGTAAGAATAAGTCGCGAATGCTTCCTGAGGAAATTGGGTTTCAGCCCCTGGAGCCTTGGATAGCTCACGAAGGACTACGGAGTATTCCGTACGGAGTACAGATTATGACAGAATGATCGATAGGATGGCCAATGAGGCTGGTGTTGCCGATACTAGCCACGATCTGCGCACGAACCGCGTTAATCAGCCGCACCTCTCCTGTCACCTGGACCAGCTGTCACCTTGCTAGCCCCGCACCAGAGGCACAAAAAGAAATTCAGCCAAAGGGGGAGGAGGGGGCCGGGCTGGAAACTTCGCTCACCTGCGAATATTCCTTCACCACGCAGGAATTCTCACGACCCGAACATTTCAGAACAGGCTCCTCTTTCTCCCATCGCACGCCCATCGCCTGTTGGTCGAGAAGAAACCCCCGCACCCCCCCTCCACCCTTTCGGGTCTCCATACTTAGCGCTCTGGCGCGCGCCTGCGTGCGTGCGTGCGTGCACACGCGAGCCGAGAAAGGAAAAAAAGGATAGAGAAGAGGGAGAAAGAGAGAGGGAAGGCGGCCGAGTCTCCGCTACCACGCGTTGCATCACACGCCGGCCGTTTGTGGGGGTGTTTACAGCGCCGACTGCCCCCCCCCCCGTCCACACCGGAACGGGTGTGTGGGCATTAGGTTTCTGTCGAGGACCGAACCCCTCTCCGCCCCTCCCCGGGCCGCCGCCTGTTTCTAGGATACGACCGGGGTGAAGGGAGTCGAACGTTCTTTTTTTTCCACCAGGGGAGGAGAGGAACGGAAAGCAAGTGTGACATCCTGGTATAGGTATTCATAAATCAAAAGAGAAAAAGAGGCGGGATCTAGTAGAGATCTCGTGCGTTTTCAGTGTTCTCCCCCCCCTTTTTTTTTGGGTTTCTTGATGTGCGTGTCTTTTTCTTTTATCTATTCATCACTCCTTTCTTGAATGTGTCTAGCATGTTGGGGACGTGGACTGACTGATGTAGCACTGCGGACAAAAAAAGGCAAGGAAATTGGTGAAGGTTGCATTGCCTTCATCCCGCAGAATAAGCTTCACTCAAGGGCAACGAGACGGCTGGGAAGGTTGCAAGATACCGCGAGGCATACGCACTGTGATACACCAATAATTGTTTTCCCTTTGACTGGCTACAACTTCCTGAAAGGACGGGGTGAGAGAGAGAGAGAGAGAGAGACAGAATTAAAAGGAGTGGGAAAATCGGGGGGGAGGGTTGGGAAATATATAAACCGCCGAGATGCCGGCCGTTCTCGAAGACCCGGCCAGCCCCACAATGCACCGCATCACGGATCCGACCGGCACGGCGGCGCTACCGGCGGACATTCAACCCCGCCAGGTGACTCTCCGCGACCGGCAGACGGTGGCGACGGTGGTGCCGTTCTCGCGGAAGCACCAGCTGCCGGCCAGCCTCCTCGTTTACCTGAGCGACCAGCTCAACAAGGAGATCGAGGGCGGCGACACGTACCCGATGACGAACCTCTTCACCCCCGACACCTTCTCCGGCTACTGGTTCCAGGACTTTGGCGCCGTCATGCTGCTCGGCGAGGTCTCGGGCGCCGACGCCATCGCTGAGGGCAAGGACTGGAGCCGCGAGTGCCTGGGCAGCTTCTACATCCGGCCCAACTACCCCGGCCGCAGCAGCCACATCTGCAACGCCGGCTTCATCGTCACCGACGCCTCGAGGAACCGCGGCGTCGGCCGCCTCATGGGCGAGTCGTACCTCGACTGGGCCCCGCGCCTCGGCTACACCTACAGCGTCTTCAACCTCGTGTACGAGACAAACGTCGCCAGCTGCCGCATCTGGGACGCCCTGGGCTTCAAGCGCATCGGCCGCGTCAAGGGCGGCGGCAACCTCCGCAGCCACCCCGACCGCCTCGTCGACGCCATTATCTACGGCCGGGACCTCGCCGTCGGCGGCGGGCCCGGCGGCAGCGGGGGCGAGGAGCCCGTCTCCGAGGAGCGCTTCGACAAGATCCGCTTCTACCTCAAGTACAACAAGTACCCCAACGGCGCCGACCGCGCCGAGAAGAGCCGCCTCCGCAGCGCCGCCACCCACTACAAGCTCCTCGACGACGACCGCCTCATGCTCAAGGACAAGGAGGTCATCGCCGACCCCGGCCGCCAGTACGACATCGCCAGGGACGTCCACGCCCAGCACCACGGCGGCATTAACAAGACCACCGCCACCATCGCCGAGAGGTATCACTGGAGCCGCATCAAGGAGACCGTTAGCGACGTCATCCGCAACTGCGTCGAGTGCCGCGACAGCGGCAAGGTCTCCTCCAGCTCGGCCGTCAGGAAGTCCGTCGTCGTCGCCCCCGCCGTCGCCCCCCAGCAACCCCAGCAGCACCCTGTCGTCGTAACCGCCGCTGTCGTAACCGCCGCTGCTTCTGCCCCCAACGCTACCCCCGACGCTATGGCGGTACCCCCTGCTTTTGAGGTTCACGAGCCGCCCATACCCCGGGTCGCTATCGACAACCTGATTCACGCCTCCGTCCCCTCCCCTTCTCCCACTACTACTACTACCACCGCCGCCGCCGCCACCAGCACCACCACCACTGAAGCTGTCGCCGCCTCCACCGCGTCTTTGGTGGACGCCGTGCCGCAAGATACCGACCAGGAGGACGTGTCGGCGACGGGCCTGGACGCAACGAGCAGGGTGCTCAGCCTGCGGGACCATACCGCCATGATGCCGACCCTGTCGCAAGACAGCCCGACGCCGTCGCCGGGCGCCGCATACGCAAACCCCAACGACATATCCGTCATATCCCCCTCGCAAACCTACCGGGACACAAATCACCTGCACCACGTCTCTCACGGCCATCACCACCAGCATCTCCATCATCATCATCACCACCACATCGACCACCATAACCATCACCACCACAACCACAACCACCCGATGCCTATGCTCCACGACCACGACCCGTCCTCCCAACACCCTCATCATCACCATAACCACCACCATCAACACGGCAATCACGGCAGTCACAGTCACAGTCACAATCACAATCAGTACCAGCCCATCGACCCGCAGATGATTAACCAGACAGAGCTATACCACTACCACCCCAACGACTTCCAGGCCCTCCTCAACGCCACCACCGAGGATGACGACGGCGTCGACGTCGACGTCGACGTAGACGTTGACGACGACGACGAGAAGGAGCGCAACGAGGCCGTCGAGAGGGACCTGGAGATGCTCATCGACCAAGGCGTCAATGACGACGAGGACGACAACGACGTCGACCCCATCGGGGAGGAGGAGCGAGACGTGGTCATGGCCGACGACGGCGGAGGCTACGGCAACGATAACAATGATGATGATATGGGGATGGGCATAGGAGCAGGAGGAGGAGGAGGAGGGGCGGGAAAGGACGTGAAACAAGAAAACGGTTACGACGTCATCTTTGAAAGTACGGGAACCTGAAAAAAAAAAGGAGAAACCCTTGAAAAAAAAAGCTAGAGAAGGCAAAGACGTGAGAAAACCAAGTGTAGTGGAGGGAGGGGGGGGGGGGGGGGGGGATGGGCGCGAGCGAGGGTGGGAAAAGCCACAGCAACGCGAATACACACACACACATACGGAGTATACATGTATATATAATCCACCATAGACAGAGAGACACAGGCTCACAGGATACATGAACAGGATTCGCACAGTATTATCATGTAGTACCTTTCTATTTTGAAGAACCCCATTCCGGTGGGTTTTTCTTTTTTCTTCTTCAATAACCTATTCCTTTCATCTTATTTTTGCCCCCCCCCCCCCCCTTCTCGTTCTTCCCCATCTTTTAGGTTGTCAAGTATCTCAATTTTCTTCATTATCCCAAGCAAAAGTTAAAAGGGAATAGATAATAAGAATAAGAATAGGAAAACCGTTCCACCAAGGGCCCCCTCCCCCTTTTCCCCGAGCATTACTCACTACTACTGCTCATGTCCTTGTCATATATACGTACACACACGCACACAAAAAAACGCACGAGAGGGGTGTAAGGGGGGGGGGGAGAGGTATACAACATATATACATGTTCCATGCGACGAAATATTATAAGAGAGACAGATAGAGAGATAGAAAGATAAAGAGAAACCCCATTTGATAATGACCTGGATTGTGTGTGTTTTTGGGGCCAAAAACAAAACAAAAATCAACAATAAGAAAAACGTCTATTCAAAGACATTACCACCACGCCCCCCCAAAACGCCTGCTGCGCAAAGTTCCCTTATACAACGGTTTGAACTTTGCGATACCTATCAATGATGATGATGGAAAAAAAAAATATGATCCCGAAAGAAG
This sequence comes from Trichothecium roseum, assembly GCA_026184415.1. Classification (NCBI taxonomy): domain Eukaryota; kingdom Fungi; phylum Ascomycota; class Sordariomycetes; order Hypocreales; genus Trichothecium; species Trichothecium roseum. The sequence goes on along the minus strand of CM047942.1, from coordinate 3,373,202 downwards.
GGGGATGAAAAAGGTTGTACGACCGTAAGATGTTGAGAGGGGGAGAGAAAAGAAGAGCGATAAATGCAGAATGGGAAGAGAATATATGAAAATGACAACCCTCATTAAATAAAATAATAACGCCACAGACATCAACCATTCAATTTTCTTCAGGATCCCAATAGTCGCGGTAGAGTTCTCTCTCAACACCGATTGGGCATAGCTCTCCCCAGGAGAGGTATCGGTTCTTATGCGTCCACGCTCCCCCTCTCGTGCCAATCTCTTCCTCGCCCCGTGCGAGGATCTCGTCAATGAGGCGGCGGCCGTGGGGTTGCAGCCACATCTCTGGCCAGTCACGCTCGCGCTCTTTCTGGTTCCCCGAGTGCGTGACAATCGCAGGGATGGTGTCGAGGCAAATGTTAGTGTACAGCGGAATCTCATCCCAGCCGTGCAAGGGCGAAAACTGAGACGCGTCTGAGACAGCAGCGCGGGGGAGGGCTGTGGCGTTGAGAATCTCCAGAGGAAGAAGGCCGCTGACTTGAGGCGTGCAGCTGGTCGTCTGACGTGGCTTGCCCAGGAGTTGCTGGTCAATGTTACGCCTATAAATAAGCCACTGAGCATCATCTTCGCTGTCGTCCGTGATCTGTTGGCCTAGGTCGGCATAGTAGTCAATCCCAATACCGTAGTCGTTCGTCTTATGATCGTACTGCTTCAACTCGTCATGGGGGAATAACGGGTCCAGGGAGTTCTTGATTTGGACGCCCTCGATCCAAACGGGGTCGCGGGGGCCGCCACCGTACTTGCGACGCATAACCTCGCGCTGGTATTCCTGCTCGCCAAAGATACGCTGGAAGATGGCCTGATCGCTGCCCTTCATAATTGCCGGGTCATCGACAGTCACATTCTTAATGCGCTGGTTGGCGCGGTTGAATAGTCGCCTCATGTGCAGAACCGAGCCCATGATGAAGTTGGAGCTGAGGTATCGCTGCCTCTCCATGGTATAGTTCAGGTGGGGATACGCCTCGGTTTCAGGTCCATACATATCCTTGGGAAGAGGCGAGTCCGGAACTGGGTAGCAGGCGGCGCTGCTGACATTGCTGGGAGTGCATCGCTTGCCGGCACCAAAGATGACGTTTTGGCGGATGGTCTCCGAGCCGAAGGCATTACCCAAGCGTTTAGCTAGGTCCTGGTTGGCTTTCTTGTTGACAGCGTGGAATCGCTCGATAAGGACTTCGAGGGGAAGTTGGAACCAAGCGTCGCCATCCCTGTAAGCAGCGAGTTCCTCTGGCGTCGATGCGTGCTGGTTAAATCCGCCATAAGCATCCATAACCAGAACGAGATCATTATCGCGCCAGCCAGGTTGGTTGTCGAGCCATCGGTTCACAGCCGAGATCTTGGAAAAGTGTCGTCCGCCGTCAATAAGGGTGTCTATCTCGTAAGAATAACCGTTGATTAGCCAATCGTTCAGAAGCTCGAAATTTGCCAAGAACCAAGCTCGGTCGCAACCCCTTTAATTTTCAATGGAGTTCTGTCCCCCCCCCCCCCCTTGGAGCCAAATTTCGGGCACGGTTGCTGAACGTTTCCCAAACCAGTCCTACAGGAGCGAAATTCGGAGGCAAACCTACCATTGTTATACGTCTCATTCCACGACATGAGGGTAGGAACGGGGTAACCAAGAACCGACGCCGTGAGCAGCGTCTTGCAGAGGTTGACGTCGGGGTTCGAGGCAGGTAGTAATAGGTGAAACCTGGAGAGGTCATCGTGCGACGCGGGCTCGGGGACGATGCGATCCGCGGGTTTGGGCGGCGGTGCTCGGAACGAAGGCTTCTTCAGTTTCGGCACGTAAGGGACACGGTGGTTCTGCAAAACGAGAGGCAGAGCGTGCGAGGTCAGCAAATCATAGTTTCAAATTTCAGTGTCCCCGTTGCTCAATCGTGCGAGAGAAAGAGAGAGGGAACCGGTCAAGGTACCACGAAAGGGTGTTGCAGGAGGGTAGACAAACCTGTAGTAGTACCGTCATGAGCACCAGGAAGATGAGCGTCGCGATGAGAATCGTCTGCCTGCGCAGACCAAAGCAGCCGTTGATCAACATTCTGCTTGTGCCTGCGCGCACGCCAGGAGACGAGCTTCCTTTGAATGACTCCAGCTTGATTGACTTTGGCTTCCGCAAACCGCCTGAAGCCTGGCCACTCCGAATCGTTTCGTTTTATCTTCTTCTTCGTCGTTCCTTGTCCGAGTGTGTAGGGGGGTCAGTCCCGCGTAACACACAAAAAAGGGTCTCTCGTTCGTCGTGACTCGTGTATGCCTTTTTGAGACCGCCGAAACCTCTTAGAGAATGATGCCGTGTCTAATAAATCCGCGTCGTCGCTGGAAGAGAAAGGAGAGTGCGTGACAAATAAATTACAAGGTGGTTTCGAGGGTCGAAAAGAAGCGAGAGTGGGTTGACGGTTAGTAGTAGTAGTAGTAGTAGGTAGATTCGTCGATGGCATCCATTGCAACGGGGTCTCGAGAAAAAAAGGGAACGGCGGCGGGTGGAAAGGGGACGACGGATGGATGGGGCCAGAGGCGGTTAGTAGGACGAGAGTTTAACGGCTAAAAAGGTACGGAGTAATAATAAGGTAGGTACTCCGTACCATACTCCGTAGGTAGGTGCAGAAGAGCACCATGCCAGGTCAGGCACTCGGGGTAATGCTGCTACTAGGTAGGGCCTACTAAGGCAGTACTTAGTAGGCATCGTGCCATAAGTACTACCTAACTCCGTACCGGGACGTGGAGCCAACCAGAAGCCAACTGCCAACTTGCAGCAGCGAGTGCAGTACTGTATGTACTCCGTACTCCCTAATACCACTCACTGGTTTATCGCTGCTAATTACTCCGTAGCAGCCAAGCCTGACGGACAGCAGCGAGTCCCACGCTCGCGCGTTCAGGAGCTGACATCCATCAGTATTATCCACCTTTATCAGGAGGAACCTCCTGGAGTAGTACCTGGCAGTTGCCTGCTGCCAGAACCAAACCAGCCCGGCCGTCTTCCTCCATACCAGCTCTCTCGCCCTACCATACGGAGTACCATATCTGTCCATACAACACGGACCCCTTGTGCCCCTTCCAAAAACTTCAACTGGCCGCCCAGGCCACCAAGGGGAGCCCACCCGCTACCTTCTGGAAGGGTTATGGATCCATAGATTAGGATGGTAGTAAGGACCCGTCTTGTCACTTGTCACACTATCCACCGTCACTGCCACCAAATCTCTAGCTCTAATACCTAATACCGATTACCATGCTCCGTGGCTGCCAGCAAACTGGTTTATTAAGTGCTAAGGGTAGCGCTCCGTAGCGCTCCGTAGTGCTGTCTCAAAAGGCTGCATTGCCTGCGCCGAGAATAGCATCATGCCGCCGTGGGCCATCCTCGGCAGCGACGGTTCATGCACCATGCTCGTTTCCTTCCCTTGCCATACAGATACTACTGCTACGGAGCACGGAGTACTAGTACTACGAACTTCATGTAGTAGCAGTTCCATTGCTGCTGCATCATGCAGGGTGAATACCAGCTGCAACCCGATAACGCGCGCCAGCACTCCGCACGGAGTACTTAAATACTTAGGCCAGGTACCGACAGCCACTGCTGGCAACTCTAATCAAGCAGCGCGACAACTGCCTATAACGAGAAGGGAGCTACTATGTACTAACAAGGCCTATTATTACAGCTATATACGGGGGGGAGACGCGCAAAGTTTAGCTCACACGCATCTTGATTTCCCATGGTCAAGGTGGGCGCGCGGCAGCATCCAGGGGACCCCTTACCCCCATACTGCTACGGAGTACTACATACTACCCTACTCCGTAGCACTACCATAATAAACACGCAGTGCAGTGCTACAACTGCTAATAAACCCGTGGGCCGCTCTGTCGCATTCGGAGCCGGATCATCCATAAAGATGCACCGTAAACAGACATAAGCGAAAAGGAAAGCCCGCCAAAATGACAAAGGAAAAAAAAGGGCGGCCGGTCACATTTATGCTTGCCTGCTTGCCTGCTTGCCTGCTTTCCATAACCATAACCATGTCTGCGTTTCAGGGGTTCGAGGTTAATCTTGGCACTGTTTCCTTCCCCCCCCCTCTTCTTACCTCTCTCCCCCCTTCCCTTCCCTTGCCCTTCCTTGGGCCTTCTGCGAGTTCGCGCCACTCCTAATTCGAGATTGCCGATTCCAAAAAAAAAAAACCCTCTTTCTCAACCACGGAGTACGGAGTACTGGTAGTAAGTACTGGTACTCCGTACCCTAGTAAATACTTACAGGTGCTACTACTAATAAATAAGGAAAGAAGATGCTCTTCTCCCGCTTCAGAATAACGCTGCTACTCTGTAATCGGTACTGCAACCCTCTCTTTTTATCATGACGACTTCCCCCTTGCTACCGATTACAGCAGCCAATTACGGAGTGTTGAGCAAGTTGATACCTGAGTGAAGTTCCAGATGTAGTAGCACGGAGTACCAACAAGTAGCAGTGGTAGTACTCCGTACATACTCCGTAATGGACGGATGGATCTCTAGGTGGAGGACAGACACCACCACCACAGCCCCTTGCCCCCTTCCCTTCCCCTTCCCCTTCCCCTTCCCCACCATCCACATCCACGTTCTGCGAGGATAGGTGAAGAACGCGTTCTCGGCCACCCGTCGGAAATTACCTATGCATCTTTCCAGCAAACCTTGTTTTCTTCTTCTTCTGTTTCTTTTATCTTTCCTCTCTCCCCCGGTCCATGTACCCATTCTTGCTCCTCGATTACGCAGTACATAGTATATGAGAAACGAGAGGCTCAAGAGGTAACTCGAGGAACAGACACACCCAAAAACAAAAACAAAAAGGTCGTCTATAACATGGACAGGTGTGCTGATGGTAGCATATGTATAGTAAAACCGTCCAACGGCTGTTCGCGCCGCTTTACCCTGCGATTCGTGCCGTGTAATCGGTACTCCGTAGATAAGTCCTCCGTAGTAGGGTAGTGCGTGTGCCTGCACGGAGTACCAAGCCGGGATTAATGAGGTTTTAAGCCCTTTATTTTGAGGTGCCCCTGCTGAAATACGCGGGAATCTATTTTAATGAAACCGCCGTGCTCAATCCTCATCTCCAACAACTACCCTACGTGATACTATGTACTCCCGTAGTCTCGTACTCCGTAGAGTACTCTGTAATCATTCAGGTACATGAACCACTACTAGTACGGACTAAGGAGTGATTCTGGTAATGATGTGATGCTCTTGGGTTTTATCATACCTCTCAGGTTCTACTTAGTAGTAGTATCCTCCATGCCATTATTCTTATCACTACCATGCCGAGTACGGAGTATCTACCACTGAACTGCACACACACGAGAAACGCCCCATTTTTCACGTCTGACATGATCATCTACATCAGACATCGTCAAATCTATTAGAGGTTACATATCGTCTAGGTATCCTACCAGACACCAACGCCTCCGATTTTCCAGTATACTAGTAGTCCCAATCCACTTCGGCTTTTCCCCCCCTTTACCTGCGCGGCATGCCGCGTCCTCTGCCTCGCAACGCCCGCTGGGCAGCTCCCGGAGGTAGAGCCTGGCCAGGAGCTTGAGGCTGCTGACTCTCCTCGTTTCTGATAGTCTCATCTACACCCAGGATGAGGCAGCTGGCCTCTGTCGCTGCCTGAATGGCGTTGACCTTGACCAGGACCGGCTCCCATACAAACTGCTCCATCATGTCCGTAACGGCCTCTTTCGTGAAGTCGACGCCTGCCCAGGTGTTGCCCTTGCGGTGCTCCACGCGCAGCTTGTTGAGGATATCCGTCGCGTCAAAGCCGGCGTTGTCGCACAGTTGGCGAGGAATAACTTCAAGAGCGCGAGCGAACGACTTGATAATAGCTTGCTGCTTATGAGGAATGTTCTTGTCCGCAAAGCTATGCAAATAAGCCGAGAGCTCCATCTCGGTAGCGCCACCACCACCCACAATCATGTGGTTCTTGATCGCTCGCTTGACAATCATGATGGCGTCGTGTAGCGAACGCTCGACCTCGGCGATAAACTGCTCGGCACCGCCACGCAGAACCAGCGTGCAGGTCTTGGCCTCGGGACAAGACTCGAAGAAGTTGAAACGCTCACCACCAATCTGGCGCTCCTCGAACTTGCCGCAAGTGCCCAGGTGGTCAAGGAGGATGTCCGAGCATGTTGACTGGACCGTAGCACCTGTTGCCTGAACCACCCTGTCCATATCCCCGGCAGCAACACGGCCAGCACAGAAGATATCACGGTCGGCAAAGAACTGTGTTGCCAGATCGCCAATGGGTAGCTTGCTGAGAACTACCTTGGCGCCCGTCTGGTGGATGGCTTCGAGCTTCTTGTAGATAATCTGCCACTCCGCATCCACAATGGCCTGGTACTCCGAGACCTGCTCGACACGGACCTCGGCGTTATCCTTCTCGGCCTTGAGCTCTAATTCGACGTTGAGGCAGACAATCTTGGGGTCGACGAAAGACTTGGGTTGTTGTTCGAAACCGGCGTAGGAAAAGGTCTTCTTGAAGGCAACGCCGTTGACGAATCTCGACTCGGTGAGGGATCCTCCGGGAATCTTCTTGATGCCGATAAGCTTCTCGTTTAGATCGTCCTGGTCCAGCGAAAGCACAGCATCAACAACCACTAAAATGTCACTCTATTAGCCGCGCTCAAACCCACACACACTAAATCACGTTGCGTGGCACTCACTTTCGGTAAAGAATGCTGTGTTGCGCTTGATCAGCTTGCTGGTCATGGCAGTGCCGGCGAGCTTGAGCAAGGTGTCCCTGCGGTTGCCCTCCTTTGTGCTGACGGAAATCTCCTTGACCTTGTTGACGGCCATGTGCGACGCTCTCCGGAGGGCCTTGATGATGATCTGAGAACTGACGCCCTGCTCGACGTGCTCCTTGACCTCCTTAAGTATCTCTCCGGCGAGGACGACCACCGAAGTTGTACCATCTCCTACTTCGGCGTCTTGCGACCGGGCAATATCGACGAGGATGCGGGCAGCCGGGTGGACAATGTCCAGGAGCTTGGAGAAATCACGTTAGCTCTCCGTAGGTGCCTCTGGAACGGATTCCAGTCGATTGTTACCTTCATCACGGTAGCGCCATCGTTTGTAATGGTCTGCTTGCCGTTCTCGTCCACCATTAACAAGTCACCGCCGTAGGGACCCAGCGTCGACTTGATGGTCGCCTGAACAGCGAGACAGGCGTTGATATTGGTGATTACCTGACCCTTGCCCTGGGAGGCATCGGTGCCTTGAGAAAAACACCGGTCAGCATGTGCTTGGGCGTGAACGTGGTCGTACTTCCACCGCCCATCCCGCGGTGGTGGTGGGATGGCGGTAGTGGGGTAGCAAACGAACCTTCTTTCAGGACGATAATCGTCGGAGTCTGGCCACCGAACGACATTTTGAAAAAGGTATCTTTGGGGAACGCGGCAAGAAGAAAGTCGTCTTTTGGGAAGTTACAGCACAAAAACAAAAAGGATCGGCCTGTTTGGAGGTGCTGGGGGAAGAGAGGAAAAAAGTGTCTTCCACGGCCGTCGTGGTGTTTCTATGGTGGGAGGTCTTGTCAAGCTCCAAAAAAATGTGGCAGCCTCTTTCCTCCGCCCACCTACCTTCCCCCCTGGCTGGCCGGCTACCTAGCTCGTCACTCGGTGCACGGACCACACGGGGCTTGACCTCAACGTTCACCGATCAACTCTACAATCACCAAGTCTCAAGCATTTTCTTTTAAGAGCATCTAAGGCGAAAAATATCAACGGGGATGAACATTGATTTTACGCATAATGTCTTGTTTTTTTCTTCTGCAAATAAAAACAAGTGACCTGTTTTGACAATGGGTGCAGTTCTTTTATGACTGGTCTTCCTGTTGACAGCAGTGCTTTGGATAAAAAAGGGGGTTTTACATTCCGTTATTCCATTATTTCAGTTAGCCACTGCCCATAGCACGATCACGATCATCTCTGCATGTAGTTTATGTAAATGGATTACCAGAAGCGGCAGCTGGCGACTGGGCTTTCCCCTTCCCCCTCCCAGGCGCCGCTTCGAACCTGGCTTTCCAAACATCCTCCTGCTTAAACATGTCGACGCAGGCCATGGCGCTGGGACTCCCGTGATCTGGATCGGCGCCCCCTTCCAACAATGCCTGGGGAAAAACACAGCAAGATATTTAGCAAGAGGGAAGGAAAATAGAGGGGAGACGTCCGCTTTCTCGCACACAAACACACACACACGCAACGCCCCGGAGGGGCCTTCAGGTATAATACGTAGTCCTCTCAAAAAAAAAAAAACGTACCTCGATGACGGCATCCTCCTTCTTGAACACGGCCCCGGCCAACGGGCTCTGGCCCCTGTCGTTGACGCGGTTCGGGTCCGCGCCGTGCTGGATCAGGACCCCTACCAACTCAGCGTGGCCGTGGTAAGCGGCGAGCATCAACTTTTGTTTACCAATAGTCCCCCGGCACCGTCAGTCATACACGGAAAACGACCAAGCTCAAGAAGCACCAGCGATAGAGAGAGGTAGAGAGGAAGGGAGCATATACATACCAACGTATCCCCCTTCTCGTTCGTCATGTTGGGCGGCAACCCCGCCGGCAGAGCTTGCCAGAACACGGCCACGTCGCCCTGCCTGGCAGCGTCGTACATTCTCCCGGCAAAGGCCACGGCCTCCGGGGGGAGAGTGGTCTGGCTATCATCCATACTGCCCCCACGACAACCGCGCCCAAGTTCTTTATGCGGGAGAAACGTGTGTGCTTCGCAAATCGTATCGAATCTTCGGTATCTGCCAGAGGGGGAGATGGAGTATTTATTTTTTGGTTCCAAAAAAACCAGCAAAAAAAAAAAACCAATAACAATAGCAATATTCGATTTTAAGAGCTGCATGCATGTAGTGGACGTCCCTTGTCGATGTCATCGCCAGAGGGAGGCATGCCCAAGAGTCTATACACCGTACGCTAACCGCACTCGGTCAAAATCTTCACCTCTTCTGTCTGTTTCTGGTACCACTTCCTCGCTGCACTCACCACTATCAAACCTTGCACTGATGCTATCCATGCTTTTAGTCCCTGGATTTCTTATCATGGCTCAATGCATTCATTCAAATTGAAACAGAGGATCCCGTCAAGAAACATGGGATTATATGCAGTTAGTTGGATATACTGCACTCCGTAGTAGTGAAGCCATTGCAAGCTTGCACACGTTGACTTGGAACAGGGAAATTTGAGAAGCCGTTGGCATTATCTTCACCATGTGGAAGAGCTGATAGTCCAGGACCCCAACCATATTTTGTCTACCCGTAGTCTACCAGGATGTGACTCTATTACATGTGATCCTCGCCACCGTCCATACCAGGTCCGGGACCTCCGGCCCTGCCCATTTGCCGGGCCTTTAGCATCTCGTCGCACAGCAGCAGGTTCGAGGCGATGCTCGAGCTCGAGGCGACGCAGTTCCTCAGTACGCGGAAAGAGTCAAAGACGCCTTCCAAGACGGGGTCCATGGGCTCTCCTGTCTCAAGGTTGAGGCCCACGACACTTCCATCGAGGTGCTCGTCTTGCAATGAAGCAACTGTTTTTCGCATTAGCGCATGTAGCTTGAACTAGTATATCGGTGTACACTCACGAGCATCTTGAACATCATGACCAGCGTTGGCTGCCAGAGTCTTGGGAATAATGAGCAGGGCGTCGGCGAAAGCCTCAACACCCCACTTGGCCTTTCCCTTGACCGTCTTGGAAAAGGCATCGCTCTTCAAGTGCGTTGCGCAAGCAACCTGGAAAGCACCGGCACCAGGGACGACGCTCTTGTCGACAATCATGTTGTATACACTCCTCAGGCCGTCACGCACGGCATCGGTGACCTGGGAAATAGTGTGCGCGTTGGGACCCTTGATCATCAGAGTGACCGACTTGGGATCCTTGACTTCCTCGACGAAAGTGTACTTCTCCTCACCCAGGGTCTGCTCGTAAACTAGACCAGCATAGCCGAGAACATCCTCAGTCAGGTCCTCCACGCTGTTCTGAGCGACACCTCCGCAGATCAGCTGCAGACGCTCCATGTTCCTACGCTTAGCCCGACGCAGAGCCAAGATACCGTTCTTGGCCAAAACGTCGAGGGACAGAGGGTCGATACCCTTCTGGTTGATGATGACAAAGTTCTTCTTGCCATCGTTGCCACAGAGCTCCTTCTTTAGCTCGACAATCTTCTTGAGCTTGGAGTCCACGAATTTCCTCTCGCTCTCCACCAACTTCTCTCTTTGCTCGGCACTGGAGTAGAAGAAGCTGGAGTTGATCTCAGACTTCTCGTACTCGAGGCTGACGTTCATCGTGAGGATGTAACAGTTCTCCAGACGCTTAGGCATATCCGGGTGTCTGGCACCGTGATCCAGGAGGAGACCCTTGATCAGCTTAGTATCAGCTGCCGAACGGTGCTGCATCTTCATAATCTCCACCATGTGCAAGTCGGGCTTGGCGGGAGCCTGGTAGATGGCAAGAACGGCATCGACGATATCGGGGGTGAGCTTCGCGGCGAGTGTAGAGTTTAGCTTGGTGGCGAGGGATGTGCGGGCGACGTTCAGGAGCAGTTCGCGGTCGACCTCCTTAGGCAGCTTGAATCCGTCGAGGAATTTGAGAGCTTCGACCTTGGCAATTTCGAAGCCATCGGTGATGATGCGAGGGTGCAGACCCTCCGAGATGTACCGATCAGCCTGCTTCAGCAGCTCGCCCACCAACAGAATGACGGATGTTGTTCCGTCACCGCAAATGTCGTCCTGGGCGGTCGCTGCTCGGGCAATCATGACAGCTGTGGGGTTCTGAATCTGCATCTCACGGAGAAGCACATTGCCATCCTTGGTAAGTTTGATCTGTTTTTTTTTTGGTATCATATATCAGCGGGGGGTTCGTCCGTTGCAAGGGTTATGGTTCGATCTGTACCTGGCCAGCACCATCGACAAGCCTGGTAAAATGGTCAGTAGTGCTTCTAGCTGCGTGAAATAAAGAAGCTTACATCTTGATGGTACCCGAAGGCCCAAGGTTGGACTTGAGGACATCTTGCAAGCCCTCACCGGCACTGATATTGACCTTCAAAGCTTCGCCCCTCCTCTATCAAGTCAAGTTAGCGTACAGGGGTCTGCGGACCTTGGGGAGCTCGGGGAAGAAGTGACGTACGCGGGACTCAGCCTTTGGGTTGAGAAGCTGCGCGGCCGACATATTGTAATGCTGCGTTGGGTATCTTTCCTTGTGCTGAGCAGCTTGAACTACAAAATCGGCGGTGATTCCGTAGATGCGCCAACTTGGGTGTCTGGAGGCTTCCACTTGTGGTGGGTTGGCAAGTGGGCTGCCACTTTTTTCTGCCCCACGTTTTGGGGGGGTTTTTATGGTGGTTTTGAGGGCGGTGAGCTGTTTTCGGTGAGCAACCAATCATAGGCTTAAGATCCTTTATCAAACTTCAATATCGTGATGGTATCATAGCGGTGCTATTACTACTACGGTGTTACCTTGCTCCATGCTCCACTCCAAAACAAATAGGATAGATAGGCTTAATTTAGAATTACTGACTCTTCTTTTCTCTCTCTCTTCATTTAACTCATTGAAATCATGATTCGTAAATATCACCACCAGAGTTCCAAGAGTTTTACGGCTTGTCTGCCTTACAAGTCGAAGTCCTCACATTCTGCGCGGTGTGTACGCCAGTCCTTCCTCTGGCAGTCGACAGAACAATACTTGGCCATACGGCAACGCCTGCAACTCTTCAGGGAGCCGTCTACCTGATCCTCAGATTTGCCACAGCTCCGACACCTCTCCTTCCCCGCTGCACCACTGCTGCTGGGCATTTGCGGCATCGTGGTCGTATCGACAACCTCTTCCACGTATGGCACGGGGAAGACGGTGCTGATGGCGATACGCGTCGCATAAGGCGCCGCCTTGTCCCATTCGGGCAGATCGATGAAGTCCTTGGGCAGTTTCCCCTGACCGCAGGAGCACAGCACCTGCTGGCCGTCCTCGAGGCTCACAGGAACAGTAGCCCCTTTTTTCTTGTATTCGCACTTTGGCTTGTGGGACCAGGTGCGGCATCGTTCTGCGAGGGCAGGGAGAGCCTTCTTCCACATCTCCAGCTCTGCGTCGTTAACGCTGATTGAAGCACACTGCAGCTGGGATAGTACCATCAAAAAGTCATTCATGACTCCGGACGCGATCTGGTTCACGGTAAGAGGCAGTACCGCAGCGTCTAGAACGGTCGAAGCCGTGTCTGCATCTAGTCTGAATGCTGATACCACTATTAGCATGTGATTACCGCCCTTTTCTGGATTATTTATCGCAAACAGCCCGGTTTGGCCCCCCTGAAGACCCGATGCAAGCATATACATCGTAAAAATAGACTCTTTGAAGTTCACACGAAGGTCGTCTGCCAAGCCTGATGACGACGGATTCCCTTCGCGTATTCGCCTTTCTCGAGTAGAGAATTGAAATGACGTCGACGTGGTCAAGAATCCCATCTGCTCTTTCTTCTCAACGTCAAGTATCGGCAGCTTGTCGAGGCTGATGTGTGGTGCGTTCAAGGTGACGGGAAGACCTGATGTGTTTAAGACGGTGGGGAAGATGAAGTCGGACAGAGTAGGCGTTACCAGCGGCTGAGCGATGGGCGCAATGACTTCGATGTAGGCGGAGTTTCGAGCTACCCGGGTCCTGCTCCCTTCCATTGTGACCGGTACGGGGAACTTTGCCGGGAAGCGATGAGCATCTTGACCAAAAACTATATCGATTGTGAAAGGACCGGTTTGCTCCAATTCAATGGGAACCTTATCCTTTAAGAGCTTCTTGCCACTGTCGGAGGTAATGTCCACGTGTGCCGTCACGGTCTTGAATCGTGTTGATGCAGTATCGACCATGAGCTTGGTGGATGATCCGTTGCGGTTGTCAATTGTCTCTCTGAGACTAGCCATCTCGCCTAGCTTGGGATAGGAGGATTGCCCGGGTATATTCTTGGAAATGAAGACCTTTGCCTTGTCTCCAAATTTGGCCTCGTAAATGGACATTTCAGGGCCCAGATTCTTCCCAAACGCCATGATACTTTGCATTCCTGGCAAGACGCTCAACTGGACCACTGTGCTGTCTGTAGCGAAGTTCAACGCTGAGGAGGGAACATAGAAAGACGCGAGCAAGGATGCAGAGCCTGCCCAGCCTGCGGCGTCGACCGTGACATCAAGCTGTGTGCCCTCATCGACTTTGTTGACCTCACCAAATAGTAGATGGACATCAGTGAACGCATTGAGATATTGTAGCTCATCCGTCTCGGAAGCGGTGATCATGCCGTAAATTGTAGGCGAGGCCATCTCGCTTTGGATCGAGCCTTGAAAGACTCTGTCGATGGCCTTTCGTTCTATCGCCAGGGTGACTGCAACCATAGGGATATCGCTCCACCACTTTTTGGATTTGGGAAACGGCATCTCAGCGGCAGAAAAAGGATCTTCGACCAGGCCTACCATGTAGAACTGGCCCATGAGCTCCTGGCAATGGTTGGTTGACAAGACCAGGGTACGGTCCTTACTGATGGACATGACCAACTCTTTGCAGACAGCGTTCCAGTCCGTCTCTAGGCGTGGCTGTATTGATTTCATCAGGGCGGCCAACCCAGTGCACTGATAGGCTGAGTACACTTGATCCCTAGACGTGCTAGTGATCATAGAAGGGCTCATGCTTTCTCTGGCAAACATACGAAGGTACACCTGAAAGAGAATGTCCACTACTTGCTTTGGTCCGGCGTGAAGTTTCCCGCGTCCCTCTGGTTGTACAGAGAAGTGTTCATCCCTCTTCCAAGCCAGGCGGCTGTAGATCTGTTTCTCGGCTTTTTCACCCTGCATCATACTGATGAATATTTCATCCGAATGGGATTCCATTTTTGCGCCGGTCCAGTACTGCACGGGTGTTACCCCCAAAAGCATCGACATCGTAATCGAGGGCCCACACAGCAGAAGGTTGAGCGCATCCTTGTCAGATTGGCCCTTGTCAATTAGCAGCTCTGTGTGGATTGTAGCCCAGTATTCGTTCTTCAGCAATGAGGCCGTGGCTGCGAGGATGTTCAGGCCACCGACGTGGTCGGCAAGGTTGGAGGTGTCGATTACATCAAACGCCACACGATTCTCCCTGCTAGGCCCATAATGGGCTTGACTCAAATCCAACGTCTTGTGATCCCACTGACGACGGAACCAGTTGGCGGATGTTTCCTTTGTTGTAGCAGCGTTGATAAGTGTGTAACAGAAAGAGAAAACATCGGCCACTACCAGACGAACAACAAGGCCGCGCTTCAACGCATTCTTGAAGGCTTTGACCCATTGCGAGAACTGTAGCTGGGCCGTCACTGCAACAGCGGGGCAGTCTTTTTGGGTGACGGGTCTCAAGGGTGATGCTGCGGCTATCGGTGCGAAAGCCGAAGCCAGATGAAAGCCGAGGATGGGATCAGTGCCATAGTGAAGGCGTTCTTGCCGAGAAACGAGGGCGGAAAACATGGGATTCGGATCCTCAAACTGTTCCTTTTCTTCCTTACTACGTGGCATCACCCGACCATCGATCCAATACTGCCCGTAGGCAGTTGGTATGGCATCCTTTGATTGCAAAGAAAGGGGAGCGGCCGATCGCATACCAGTGACGATGTTTGAGGGTGTGCCTCCTGTGGCCTGCTCCAGAATCTGCTTTGACAGTTGAATATTCTCCGACATGTTGCGCGCCCGCTGGGACAAGGGCTTGGTACCCTCCTCAATGATGCGCTTGCATATCTCCCTTGCGTCGTGCAGCGTGGCATCATCGCAGAACTTGATGGTTTTCCCGTAGGAGCTCGCTGCCCATGAGCTTGAGGATTTGAGAAGCGGAGCCAGCTTCTGAGCTCGCTCTACGATGCGCTGAGTTGTGGCATTGTCGACGTAGAAATGGTAGTATATATCCCAGAGATTGTCTGCAGAGAGGGCATTTTCCTTATCGACCAAAAACGTCAACAGTATCAAGTTTCGGCCTATATAATATTAACAATTAGCTTGCCTTGGCTCCAGTCAAGAAAGAGACATGAATGTTTTCTGGAAACTTACCAATGATGTTCTCGTCGTAATCGCAGCAGGTAAAATCAAGTTTTCTGGCTGTGAAATCAGGATACAGTCAGTCCTCTTCCAATCCCTTGGTGCTCCGGATGAAAAGGCATTCAATCTCACCAAAGTCATCCTCGACGTAACAAGTGTATAGAACGTTTCTCAGATCCCCACACCCCAACGACAGAATATCTGCATTCTGGTCCTTTGGTACGCCACGAGCCAGGTTCGCAGCAGGTGTGTTCCCCGAGGCATACAACCAGCCAAACCTGTTTAAAACAGTTGGTGTGAGCATCGTGGTCCGCCGTATTTTGTAAAATCAACACGATGGCGGGGTTTGGCTGCACACGGGTGAAGTGTGTTTGGTGAAGATGATGAAGAATGATGAGAGGTGGGTTTGCTATTTTTGGCGGGAGCTCTAGCTACAGATTCCGTAGCTAGGCTGCTAGAGCTGCTGAGCTACTGAGCTGCTGAGCTACTGAGCTGCTATAGTACGGAGTATGTACTCCGTACTGGGCTGCTCTAGCTATGCAAGGCCAGGCCAGGCCCAAGCGAAACAAGGGTCCACTGGTCCGTGCACGACGCTGGTGATTCTCCAAAAAGCGTTGCACCTGCAACCTTCCGCTGTACTGTAGCTTCCTTCTCCGTACTCCGTCCGTATGGTACTCCGCATACTTTAGCTAATGGTATTAATAGAATACAGTGTACCGATTACACACAACGCAAACATATAGGGGTTGGACGACATAACACCATATATAATCCGTGCCCAGCCAGCTCGATATTATTACTTGCTCTGTTATTTTTGCCTCATGGGTAACCCTAAATATGCCTGGGTATTTGTCTGGTAGTACATCCATCAACTCTACAGCCGATTCCCGTCTCACTAGCGCCAACTGCAAGGCTTCCCCGGACGGACCCGATGCAAGCAATACATAGGGAAACAAGGCTTGTTAGCCTTGCTCACTCGTTGCCGTCCCGGGCATCCATCATCCTGGTCGATCGATGTCCTAGATTCTCCGAAATACTCTTGCCTTCCCGGTATTCAGTCATGTTACGTGCCTACCTCTGACCTGATGCATCACCGCCTCGTCCAGAACCGTTCTCAGTAATTGCCATATATGCCCCTTTCATCTCGACCAGTATCACTAGTCCTGCTGTAAGACGAACGCTCGCTAACCCATCATAAAGGCCAAGACAAGAGGCAAACAGGAACGTGGCTCAGTGACAATGTCCGCCAAGTCCTGGACGCACATGCTCCCGAGAAAAGCCTTCTTCGAGTCCCTCTGCCGGTCCCAGTACACCGGCCGCGCCGGGCCCGACTTCCTGGCCTCCGCGTCCGCCAGCGTCGTCTCGCCGCGCCGCCGCGTGGTGGCCAACTCGGACACCGTCCGGCAGACCTTTGCCGGCGACGAGGCTCTGGCGGGTCTGAGCGACGAGAGCATCCTCTCCCTGTTCACGGCGGGCTTCTTCGGCGGGTTCGTCTTCGGGCTCGAGGGGCTGCTGTCGAGGGCCGGAGCGTGGAGGTTGCTGCCCGTTCATTTTTCAAGTACGGATATCTCTTCCCCCTCCTCCCCCCAATTCTCTCTATCTCCCCATCTTGTATATGCAGTCTTCCTTTTTTTCATCCCTCCCAGCACGCATTTTTGTCATAGTAGAGCAGCATGCATGTACTAAAAATTTGCAATCTTCATAAGCTTTCCAAACCGTTTCAGGAACAACAGCTCCGAATAACATCTGGAAAAGCTCGGACATACCTCGACTGGAGCTGTGCTCCCCTGGCACCACCCTATTCGGCATCTTTCAACTAATCGAAAAGCGTATATTCGATACGCGGCTTTCCAGCTCTGATGCTACTACTACTACTACCAGCTACGTCGATTATGCGTTTGGCTCAGACCAGTACTCCTTCGCCGGCTGCCACCGCTTCAGCATAACGAGGCCATTCCCCCCTTCCCCGACAACAAGAGTCGAACCAACGCAAACGCAACCAACGCCGCCGCAGCAAATCAGGACGAGAATCAGCCTCGAAGGCTTCACCTGCAACCCGCAGCGGGAGAAGCAGTCGATGCCCGCCATCGGCACGTGGTTTCACTCGCGCTACGCCAAGGCCCTCTTCGCCAACGGGATCCAGGCCGTCTTGGATCGTTGAATCATCGTCATCACGGCAACGAGACGGAAGACTGTAAGATCATGCTTTTTAGAGGTGTGCTTAACAGTGTTGGGGCTCGCCAGTGTAATATATATATACGTATACGGCGGATGTAAGATTATTTTCTGTACAGTATAAAACCCAATAAAATAGACAAACTCTTGGTTTACTAGGCGGTAGTAGTAGTGGCGACAGGCGTAAGAGAGAAGCCCATCGCTTAATTAAAAGCTGCTTTTCTGTTCTAGATAGGAAGGAAGGCTTGCTCGTACAAAAATCAGTGCAAGAGTACATGGTACTCTGTATGATGCCAATGAGTGCTTAATTAAAGAACATCGATATAGCACGGTCTAAAAATAATTCTAAATAGAGATGATTCTCAATGATGAGCGATCTGCTCCGTAAAAATAGGTGCCTAATATATGCAACCAATCCCGTCTGGTACGTACTATGTACAAAATGTCTTTATTTTAGCACTTACCTACCTACTTACGGCATGCGTATTCCGTACGCATACTCAATATGAGCAAATATGTATCCCGCAACCTCGTAATCCGTACTCCGTACTCCGTAATCGGTACTCCGTACACTGCTCAGCTCTCGAATTGCGGCACGGCCAAAAACATGACCTCAGGGGAAGGTTTTGTTGGACGCGTTTCCCCTCCTCACCCCCCTCCCACTCCTCCCCGTCTTTCTAGGTACATATGGTACTCCGTCCGCTTGCCCGCTTGCCCGCTTCCCGCTTCTCGCTCCGCTCACTGGTGGCTCGCAAAATGCGGTCCAAAACGAGGCGACCAGAACCAAACTAGATTAGACCAGTTCGGACGAGGACAAGAGCAGGGGGGTTTCAAACAGAATCAGGCTTGTTTCCTTCGACTCTCGATCATCATTGGTGGTAAATACTCCGTATGGTATAACCATAGTAGGTAGCCCGCGATTATATTTGGGGTGGAGGGGGGGTGGAGGGGTGGACAGAAATACCGAGGACAGAGTCCTATCAGGACTCGAAGAGCGCCATCTAACCACTATCAAGCCAACTTCAATCATATTTCAACAACAGTTTCACAGCATCATTACAAGTACTCTGTAAAGACATGCCAATTGAAGAACTCGTCTCTTTTTCTTCTTCTTCTAGGATATGTAGAGCTTTTATCAACAGCACAGTAGAGTGTTTCGCAAGGCAGTACATCAAAAGTGTCCTCACTAATTCCGTCACCCTCCTCCTCTCTTCATCCCCGAAATCGTTGGGGGGGGGGGGGGGGGGGGACACATCCTTGCAAGACAGGACTCGTAAAATCTGCCTTGCATCTTTCTTGTTGCATGGCACAAGAGCCCGCCGCGCATAGCCTACCACACTGTAAGTACCGCTGTCGCGGGCATAGTATATTAATTATTACTTAGTAGTAGGTTAGTCGTGGTACCGTACTCCGTAGAATAAGACTTAAAAACATGATACCTCCCCCTTCCTCTATCCCTCTCCCCCTTCATCTTCTTCCATAGAGTCATGTAAGCTTTAAAGTCCGAATATTCACCGAAACTCGGCCACAGATTCTATGGAAGCATTAACAGAACAGAGAGACAAGACATAAGAAGAAAGAAAGACGCAATCATGTCAAAACGACGCAAGCTCGGCGACGGCGACGGCGGCGGCGGCCCCACCACCCGGTCCGGCCTCGACCTGTGCGACTTGGTCTGCCTTGACGATATTCCGCTCGACGAGACGACCATCTATGCCGACGCAGACTGCAGCCGGCCCATGCTCGTCACCGCGTCGGATCTGTGCATAGGGAGATCCTCGTCCATGCGGAGCGCATCGTCCATTTCCACCGCCACGGGGCACTCGCTGTCCCCCATCCCGACCGAATTCAGCCGGCCTTCCAGCCCGGTTCTCCAGGCGAAGCAGCAGCAGAAGCAGCAGTACCACCAGAAGCATCAGGATTACGAACTCTACCTCCAGCAGGCGCTGCGTGGAATGAACCACCCTGACGAGCCCCCCTCAGCCAAGAGGCTCCAGCTGAAGTCCAAGACAAGCAAAGGCTACATATGCCTGTTCCCGAGTTGCGACGGCAGCTTCGACAAGCAGGCCGAGCTGGACGACCACGTCAGGAGGTCGCACCCCTATAATTGCAAATGGACCGGCTGCGAAGGGACCGCTAGCTTCAGGACGCATGAAGCACTGGTTCTCCATGTCAACGGGGTGCATCTCGGCATCCCGGGCGCCGGGTACAAGGCAAAGGTAGAAATCTGCACAAGGCCGGCAGAGGTTGTGGAGTGGTCATTGGAACCAGCACGCAGTAGCGAAGACACCCCGCGGGCATCTCCACGGGCCTCGCCGCAGATGGAAATCACAAGGACAACATACCGAGAGCTCGAGTTCGTGGAAGCGTCAAAGCGGGACTGTCGCAGCCGACTCCAAAATGCGCTCGATAAAAAGGTCGATCGTAGCCGGCGACCCTTGAGCGTCGAAGTCGCCCCTTTTCCTCTCGTCTTCGAGCATGCCGTGCTGCCCTTCCTGAAAGCCCACCTCCCCAAGTGGACGACCCCGGCGCACAGCGTGCTCGTCATTCGCGGCAAGACACCTACCTCCAAGAGGATCTGCATCACCACTCGCGTTTCCATCTCCCGGCCTCGCCGCGTCGTCATCTGTCGGCACGTCATGGACCTGCTCCCCAACAAATTCAAGAGTTCGGTATCGCTAGTCTTCGCCGTCGGCAATACTCAAAGGATTGCCACGTGGGCGCGGGGCCTGAGCGTGAACCACCCCGACGACATCTGCGCGCCCCGAAACCCCTTTTCCTTCGAAGTCCCCTGCATGGGCGACAGTGTCGGAATCAGGGCCAGCGCGGCGTCTGAAGAGAGTACTGCAACGCTCGGGCCGTGTCTGGACATCGACGGCGTGAGTTTTTGGCTTTGCAACTTCCACCCCTTTGAGGAAGCATACCGCGCCCATGGCACCAACGTCAAAGTCGAGCACCCCTCTCCTCAGGACCGGGTCAAGTGCATAAAGGATGCGCATGATGCGCTCTCGCTCTCTCACGACTACAAGCTCGGCGACCTAAGCGTAACCTCAGGTCTCAACCTCAAGACGACCAGACTGTCCCATGACCCATTCTGGGCAGACAACTTCATGGACCCGCCGCACGTTGTCACTGACTGGGCTCTTCTCCGCGCCAAAACGACATCGGACCAGGCAAACCTCCTTCGCCGTTTCCCCTGTGAAAGCAATCCTCTGATCAAGCAGCCCGTTGTCAATTCCACATCTGCTGTTGTGGCAGGTGGCGTTGTCCTCTCCAGTGGCAGGACTTCTGGTTACCAGAAAGGGCAAGTCTGCGATATCCCCGCCTATGTTAGCGGCGATGAGAATGGCACGGGGAAAGCTACTAGAGAGTGGTTCATCGAGGAGCCCTGGGCATCTGACGATGAAGAAGCGTGGATTCGCGGTGGCATCGGTGTTGAGGGCGATAGCGGCGCCGCTGTCGTCGATGCAGAAGAAGGATCTCTTGTGGGCCAGCTCTGGGGCCGCAACAGGTATTGGGGTCCTGGCCCTCGCATCACTTACTTTACCCCCATTACCGATATCCTGGATGATATTCAGGAAAAATGTGGTCAGGACGATCGTCCCAAACTGCCGCAAGTTCGCGACGATGCGGACTGCATTCCCACATACCCTCACTGTCGACAATGCTATGACCTAAGGATGTACCTTGACAGTCGGAGGAGCTCGCGAGTGTCACTGCAGAGCATGATTATGGGCAAAGGTGATTGTGATCAGGAGTTGGCGTCGATTGAGGCTGCCTCGGAACTAGCTACGCCACGAGATGATGCTCATGTGCGCGGAACTGGAATCGAAGAGGTGGGCGCATCTTTCGATCAACGTCTCCCCCCGGCGGTACTCTACTATAGCGTGGGGACACCAGCAACCGCTCCCGATACACCTGACATCCGGAGCCCTTATGCTCAGATGATTGATCTGGACGACCATGGCAATCAGTCCCCTACGATAACGCGTAAAAGGGCACAAACACCTCCAAAGTCTTCCTCGAACGGTGCCACTGTACCTCCTAAGCGGGTCAGAGTCCGCGAATGATATCACTTCATGACCACTTCATACTTCAAGGCCCGAACCCACGTGCCATCTTTCTTGCTCGCCCTTCGCGGCGGTTGTGATTCGCACGCGAGCCTTTATTTGCCTCCTTTCTTCTCCTCGCCGCCTCTGTGTCCTTATCACCCGTAGGGCCTGCAACATTACCTCCCCTCCCCTGTCCACCCCGGCCGCGTCCTCGACCACGGCCCCTGCCTCCTCCCCGCCCACCTCTCGATGCACCGCCATCTGGATCACTCTCTTCAGCTCCCGACCCTGTAGAAGCTCTCCAGGATGTGCGCTCGATCTGTGCCTGCTCCCCGCTAAAGGCATACTTGGCCTCGAGTCTGCGCTTTTGCTGTGGGTTGCGAGCGAGCATGACAGCCCACCCTTCGATAGTTTCGTCCGTCATGCCGGTCTCATCCCGAAGTCTTGCTCGAGCTGGTCCGCGCCTTGTCGTTGCGTCACGCTCAAAGACTTTCTCGTCCATTTGATAAGCTCGGTAGAGCACCTGCTCGTTGCCATCGCTGACACCATCCGCCTCCTGGTTAGACCCGTCTACCGTGCCGCCAACATCTGCTGCATCATACGTGTCATCCCGCTCATCGTCATCGGAATCGAACGCTGCAAGTGCAGATAGGATGGCAGCCTTGCCAGGTGCGGCACTCTTATCCGCAAGCATCTGGTCCGCGTTTTTCACTGGCCTCTTTCCAAAGGATAATTTTGACACGTCCATGGAGAGGCGATCAAAATCATCGTCGTCATAGATATTACGCCTCGTGGGAATCAAAGGTGGAGTGGAATGCGGCGCGAGATCCGTCTTTGACTGGGAAGCAGTATTGGTTATTCTGGAGTGGGTTAGCATCGCTCTTCTTCGTAGATCAGAGAGAACATACAAAGGTTCACTACGGTCAGCGCCAGAAAGGTGAGGTGGTAAGCTATCGCTGAGTAGGTTTGCCACAACCTGCTCAACGTCGTCGCCATACTCATCTAAGCACTTCGTAATAAAACCTGCGCCAAGATCTGGGAACAGATCCTGCACCTGTGTGATCAGGCTCATCTTGTGAATATGCATATCAGTGTCGGCGTCTTGCTGTGACATTCTCCCTTTCCCCTTATCCACCTTCCTCTTGATTAACTTCTTCGGTCGCACCATAGGTCCTTTTTTGTAACCCTGTAAGGCTGTGACTCGGCTTTTGAAGTTGTCTGAAGTAGCATTGCCCTCTTCCACTCGCCTTGATAAGATCCTCAAAATCGGGGTGGATGTGACGAGCTCGGCCACGAGAGAATCGTTGGCATTCAGGGGTCCAGCTTTGTGCGTGTCCGCAGCGGCCTTTA
Organism: Trichothecium roseum; assembly: GCA_026184415.1. Classification (NCBI taxonomy): domain Eukaryota; kingdom Fungi; phylum Ascomycota; class Sordariomycetes; order Hypocreales; genus Trichothecium; species Trichothecium roseum. Next base: position 3,350,564 of record CM047942.1, on the reverse strand, counting down.
GAGAATATAGCTGATCATTCAACATTGCCCACTTGGGCGGCTGCGCTTCCGTCAAACCAACCAGGCATAGATAAATTGTAGTGATGATCGCCTTTCTTAGAGGGGGATTCATGACCCGGAAGCAAGTGACCAGTCCGTCGAAAAAGTCGGACCCAGCAAGGAACAAGGTGCAGGCATGAGATGATACGTGTAGCAGTGGGTTTAGTTGTAATAACTTTGACTCGACATCTCTGAGGTCGCCTTTGATTCCAGCATCCAGCTGCGGAATAAGACGCTTCTTGATTGCAGACAAGGATGCCTCAACCGCAGCTCCCTGGGTCTCAAAAACTTGGGCCAACAGGGCTGACGTCCTCTTCTTGGAATATATTTTGGAGACACCGCTTAGAAAGCCAAAGCTGAGCAAGGATGTAGGAGGTGATGCCGAAAATAGGCGACTGGTGAGTTGGAAGGTGAACTTTAATAGAGCTGTTGAGTGAGACCCCAGCGCTGACGGTCCCGACTCGGCTGTTTCTTCAGTGAATGTCGACAAAAAGGTCGGTAAAGAATCGTCTTCATTCGCCTTTTTCGAAAGATTTGTATCGGATAATGCAAGATACGCCTGACAAATTGTCAACCATGTTTCGAGAAGGGCATCCCACTCCGATGAGCTCAGGTGTTGTCTCCATGATGCCCTTGGAAACGGGGCAAGTGGTGGTAGCGATGCCATTTCTTCCTTCATGCGTCAGAACGGGCTGGGGCGTCGGAGACGAATATTGAAAAGATCAAGTTAGAATGATATAACCTAGGAATCAAAATGCCCATTTGCCATCATTATCTGTGCCCCTGGGTTCCTTCCATCGTCGCCGGATGAATCATCTCCAAATACGGAGTACAGCAAGCAGCTGCGATGGATCTCACTGTTGTCTCATCCCCAATCGAGCGACTACCCCAATACTACCCAATCATAACTCTTCGCTTTCCGGTCATGGTCCACTATGCCCAATATGGATTAGCGTCCACAAGAAGCCCTACAATTCTGAAAAACTCCCCCCACCAAGCCAAATCGCCCATCGCGAAATTTGCTGGTAGCTTCAATCTTTTTGACGATTCGATACCCCCCAAAACGCCATTCATCACTTTGCCGCAACGTGCACCGTTCGAGTCTTGAAAAGGCATATCTAAACCTCCTTAAAAAAATAAAACAAAATGTCTTCCTACCAGAAGCCTGAGAAGGACCAGGGCGAGGCCGCCGTACGTCGCACGACCCTACCTACCGCAACCGGCGGCGCCAAACCGATGGACGATTTCGACTGACGATTCGTTTTACAGAAGAGCCACAAGATCCGCATCACCCTCTCCTCCCGCAAGGTCCAGGTCCTCGAGCGTGTTTCCACCGAGATCATCGAGCGTGCCAAGAACAAGGACCTCCGCGTCAAGGGCCCCGTCCGTCTGCCCACCAAGACCCTCAAGATCACCACCCGCAAGACCCCTTGCGGTGAGGGTTCCAAGACCTGGGACTGCTTCGAGATGCGCATTCACAAGCGTCTCATCGAGTATGTTCTTCTCCAGACAGTCCCCCGGCGGAGCGACAGTGCTAACCAGAATACCATAGCCTTAACGCCCCTACTGAGGTCGTTAAGCAGATCATCGTCAACATTGATGCTGGTGTCGAGGTTGAGGTCACCATTGCTGCTTAAGCGCTAGGAATAGCCGTTGTAGCTAGGTGCCCGGAGGACGTATTTCGAGAAAGCTTCGAGCCCGTACGTGGCTTAGCCAATAAAGAAATATTCTGGTCAAAAGTGTTTGATGAAATATGCCATGTCGTGACAAGTTTGTAAGCGCACGTAGATCCCCAGTCACATCTGACGAGGCACACGCCGGCACAGTCAAGGTATTCGAGAATAAACGCCTTCATTATTAAGGAATATTTCCAACGCCTGTAATACCCACCAAAAAGAAAACGTTGCAGTCATGATGTATAGAAAGCCTATAAGAATGGTACCAAGTTCTAAAAGTCCCACGTGACGCAATCTCTTGGAGGCGGCATCTCTGGCATCACCCCATCTTCAAATGCCCCCTTTTGTGCAAAGGCCTGCCACTGCACCTTGATCCTTCCATTGAGTTTTTCCAACGGCACCTCTGTAGACTTGTTGTATGCTGGTGGCCCATCAGGAAACCAGATACGCCTCCAGGGGCTACTAGGATTCTGTATCCCTGGTAAGTTGTCTTTGTAAACAACAGGCCTGCCCTTGAACTGGCTGAGACGGCCATCCATCCCCTTTGAAGCATAGCTGCCGATATTAGGGTGCTCTCGGGTACTGTTAGGGGGGTATGGATTTGCGGCATCTGTGGCTGTTTGGGGTTGAGCTGCTGGTTGCTGTGGCTGGCCAAATGGATTAGAATTGCTCGACGGTTGGCTAAACCCCCCATTGCCCTGCTGCTGCTGTGGTTGCGATGGAGCACCAAATGGATTTGCTGTTTGCCCTGTCCCAGCAAAAGGATTAGGTTTTTGCGTGTCTCCATTCGTGGCGGGCGCGGCAAATGGATTCGGTTTCTGGCCCATCTGGGACGGTTGACCGAAGGCTGATTGTTGTGCTGGTGGCTGGGAAGGTTGACCAAAGCCCCCTTGGTTACTTTGGCTGTTGTTGGCCGGCGATGCGAATGGGCCTGCGGAGTTGGCCTGTCCGCCAGATGATGAACCGAAAGGGTTTGCCCCCGCATTGCCATTACTGTTGCTGTTGCTGTTGTTATTACCGCTGAAGGCGGAGAACGGACCAGAGTTGCTATTGTTCGAGGCAGAGCTAAACGGATTCTGCTGTTGCCCGAGCTGGCTGGGTTGGCCGAATGCGCTTGGCTGAGCTGCCGGCTGAGCTGTCTGCCCAAATGCCGGGGCGCCGAACGCACTTGGCCTCGAGCCCAGCTGCGAGGGCTGCCCAAACGCCGACTGGGGTTGCGAGGGCTGCCCGAATGCGGGTGCTGATGACGCAGGCTGAGAGGGTTGCCCAAACGCCGACTGAGGTTGCGAAGGTTGTGAAGGCTGCCCAAACGCGGGAGCACCAAAGGGGCTGGGGCGTTGACCTAGAGCAGATGGTTGCCCAAAAGCAGAGCCCCCCTGCTGGGGAGCCGAAGGTTGTCCAAAAGCTGACGATTGTGTTGCAGGAGCAGCCGAGGAGAACGGGTTCGATGCGGGCCCTGAAGAATTGCCCTGACCGACAGCGAACACACCAAACGGGTGGCCCATGGTTCCCTGTTCACAAATGTGATTGCGATTAGGCTGTTTATTCTCGCCTTCGGCGACGAACCTGGCGGCTTGATCGAGGTTGTTGAGAGCGTTTTGCATCTGCTCCTGTGCGTTTTGGTAAAGTGTTTGCGCTTCGTTGAGCTATCCGTTTTGTAACCGCGTTAGTTCCTCTTCTGCCCAATTTTCATGCTCTTGAGAAAGACGGTCAAGACTCACGGCCTGCTGCTCGTTCCCGGCGGCCTTGGCCTGGTAAAACTGCAGCCGCACCTCTTCCGTGCTCTGCTCACGAGGGAAACCCCCGAACAGCAGCTCAGGAGCGTTCTTTCCTGGACCATATGAGGATAATACCCATTGAGGTAGCTCGACCGTCAGGTCCTTCTTGATGGTATCTGTCGAGATGTTGTATTTGTCTGTTTCGGTGACCGCTTGGTTTAGCTAACCTGTCCCGCGCGCCGCAGTTACGAGCTCTGTTTTTTTCTTGTTCTTTGGGGGCACGAACCTAGAAGATCCTGGGGTCCTCCTCTGCTGCCATTGCCTCCTGATGCAAACGCGCCGAAGCGATTATTACTTGATTCATTTCGGGGGTGCTCGTTTCTGCAGTTGTCTAGAGGCGAGGGCCAAGTTAGTTTCTCTGAACCACACCACCAAGTCCTCCCAAGTTTTTTTTCCCCTTCTTTCTGGTTTTCACTTACTGCCGAATTTGCATTGGCCTTGCTGGAAGAACCGGCAGACCACCATGATTGAGAATCGATTGTTTTAATGCGATCGCGCGGGGAGCCTTGGGAGGCGGCTTCGGTTTCCTTCGCTTCGGCTCAAGCTGCTGATGGTTTCCCGTGTAATACAGCTTATAATAATAGCATTTCGTGGTTTGAGAGCGTCGCTGTCGCAATTAACGCTGAAGATGGTACTTCAACAAGGATGAAAGATAAAAGAGGGCAAAGCGTAGGGACGGAGAGGTAGATGTATATGTGATGATGAAAGGAGAAGAAAATTAAATTCCGTGTCAAGGTTCAATCGATGCTGTTGTTGAGTGCCCTGCTGGGCTTGTTAGCTACTGCGGACGGGCAATTAGGTTCCATATTACACCCCAGCCTCGCAGCTTTCCGCCTCGATGTCGCATTTCCGTAGTGCATAGGTGGGTGGGGCGGCCACAATCCGATCTCTTTCTACTCCGTACGGAGTACGAAGTACTGATACGCAAATACGAACTCTAATCTCTATCTATTACGAAGCAATTCATTCAGATTAGGTACGGCTCACCAAATTGAAATCCATGACCTCCTTTGTTAAATTGTAGATTACAGGCAAAGTTTGGCAGTACCATGCCTAACACTATAATTCGGCAGTGTTATAGTAGAGTACTCCGTACGGAGTACATGGTGTAGTATTAGCGGGCAATCCCATTTCTTGGTAAAAGATCACTGCAGTTTCACGTCATTCATTGCTCCTGCCTAGGTAATCTACTCACAGAAAAGAAAAGGAGAAAGAAGAAGAAGGAGAAGAAGAAGAGAGAAAATATCCAATTTTAAAAGTCGTCATCCCAGAGTAGCCTGGACCATTGGTGTCAACAGTTCAGTCACATAAGCCTCGTCCCTCCAGCCGCTCCAGTCCGCGTTGTAAAGGCCCCAGGCCTCGTCAAACTCCTGCTCGCCCTGGCGCTCGTAGTAGCTCCCCGCGACGACCCAGTTCATCCAGCCGGCCGTGTTGCCGGGCAGCCACTCGGCGAGGCAGGTAGAGTAGACGCTCTGGTACGTCTGCCCGTCCTGCGCGAAGCCGAACTCGGTGACGAGCACGGGGAAGACGTTGACGGTCGACGCCTCGTCGGGGTTCATGGCCTGCGCGCCGCCGTTGTACAGGGAGCCCGAGAGGTCGTCGCACGACGCCGCGCTCGTCTGGTAGTTGTGGAGCTCGATGACGAGCTTGTCGGCGTAGCCCGCGAAGTCGTCGAAGGAAAAGGTGCGGCTGCCGCCGTCGAGCGTCTGGCCGCGGACCACCGGCTGCATCGTGGTGTCGTAGTTCAGCCCCGAGAGGACGACGAGCGTGTCCGGGTTGGCTCCGTTGACGGCGTTGGCGCCCTGCTGCACGTTTGTGTACCAGGTGTCCCAGTTGTAGGTGGCCGAGACATCGCCGTTGTTGGACGGCTCGCGAAGCTCGTTGCGGAGGGACATGGAGGCAAGGTTGGTCCAAGACGCGGCCTGGCAGAGTCAGGAAAACGAAATCGATTAAAAAAGTTCAAAAGCAAACACCATTTCCGGGTATAGAAAAAGAAATACTTACATGCTCGGCCATATAAGACAGGCCACGCACCCAGTTATCCAGGCTAAAGTACGTGTCCCCCCACCAAGTGTTGCCATCCGTGCCGGAGCAGCACCACTCGCCGCGAGAGATGTGGTTGTCCAGGTTGATGTAAATTTCTTGGTTGCTCAGCTCAGCTGCAACAGCGTCGAATACCTATGAGCCACACGGGGGGGGTTAGAAGTGTGCGTTGATACGCAACATGTCGGCAGCAAACTGACCTCGAGCCTCTTGGACGTCTCTGTGAACTGGGGGTTGTTCTCCAGGAAAACGGCCAGCATGGTCGCCCCGTTCTCCTCGCCGAGGGCGTCTGTGAATGCAAATTGGAGATCACGGTCGTCACCCCCGTTGTCATATATCTGGTCAATCATCTCTATGGCATAAGTGAGCCGGGCGACGTTCATGCCCAGACTCTTGATGTCGGAGACAATCTTCTCGATGGACTGGTGCTGGAGTCCCTCGGGGATCATGACGGCTCCGTGGCCGGGCCAGTTCGTCCCTGCCAGTTTGATGGAATCCCCATTGGAGGTCAGAATCGACGAGCCGGACGTGGTAAAGGGAAGTGAAGGGAAAGCAGGTGCTTGGCGAGTCAAGGGAGCGCCGTTGGCCAGAGCCAGAAGCCCCGCGAGACCAGCAAAGAACACCATATTTGCTATACTGGTTCTTTCTTTCTTCTCGTTGAACACGACTTTGATGACCGCTTTTGCATACCGTCCAACACTGCCAGGAAAAGGGAGCGCAGCTTCGCCTTTTTATGTTCGGATGGGCTTCTCCAAGATCCGACACCCTCGCATCATCAAATGCCCGACCTGCATGTCTACCATCTGGTGATCATCAGGGTCACTAACGAGTCCCGGTTAAAATCCATGGGTCAGGGTTACATTGCTCCTCGTTTTCAGGCGACCAAGCTCCATGCAGTGTGCTCTTTTTTTGCTAATATGTTCTCATGCCTCCATTCATCCAGCACCAGCGAAGCCAGGAGCGAACTGCCGTTTAAGCGGCCAAATGAAAACACCACATTCTTCGTCTTCCCCTCTTATGCCTCTCCCGCGTCTTCCTCGACCTAGTTCAATCCTTGGGTGGACTGTTCCCTGGCCCGTCCTTTTTTTTTATCCATATCAGGCCATGACAACGTCACGTCGCATGGAGTTTTCCGCCCCCTTTTCCCCAGAGTTTTCCCCGCGGCCCTTGAACCCCCGCACACGAATAAACCTGCTTGAAAGGCGATCTCCCGGCCGCCAAAAAGAAAATGTCGATCCGTTGTGCCGAAGAATTTAGCAATGCTTGGCTCGTATTGGCGCGCATGTTGGATTGATGCCCTAAGTGGCATTCTCGGAGCTGCATGACTCCAACGTCAAGAAATGGAAAGCTGCTTGTCCTCGACTTGGGAGTTCCATGTGTCTTGAGACCTCTCCCCTTCCCTCGTCCCCCGTCTGTCGATGGATCATCAGGGGACATATGCAGCTTTACAAAATCTTTCCCTTTCACAAAAGCAGTTAATCAAGAATCAAGTTATTGATCATTGATAAAATATTTGGTTTGATTTAATTTAATTTGAAGCGATATGACTATGCCTAGACTCCGTTTCCGTCAAGAAATGACAAATATGAAAAAGGAAGAAAAAAGAAAATAACATGAAAATATGCCTCGTCACATCCCTCCGTCGAACCTTTTTTTTTTCCTTTTTGTCTTTGGTTCTTTCTTTCGGTCATTTGAAAAGGACAACAAGCATATGGCGGTGCTCTATGCCAGATCGGCCTTTCTAAACTCAACCATGGGACCATCCCTCGCGCTCGTGAAAGTGTCGATGAGCTGGTACTCGGTGGTCCTGTGCCTTCCCCAGCCGAGCTCGGGCCTGCCCTCGCCGGGGTCCACGACGCCGACGGCGCGGCGCATGTCGTAAGTGTAAATCAGCCTCGCGAGGGCGGTCATCATCTCGACGTAGGCGAGGCCCTTGCCGATGCAGCCGCGGGGCCCGATGCTGAAGGGGCAGAAGGCGGACTGGGCGAGGCGCAGGCCGTCCTCGGTGGTGAGCCTGCCGTCGAGGCTGCTCTTCTCGCCGACGATCCAGCGCTCGGGGACGAAGTGGAAGGGGGCGGGGTAGTAGTTCTCGTTGTGGTGGATGGTGTAGTGGGGCACGCCGACGACGGTGCCCTCGGGGACGTGGTGGCCGTCGATGGTGATGCCGCCGGCGAGCACCTCGCGGGGCAGGACGCCGCCGACCGAGGGGGAGAGGCGCATGGCCTCGTCGATGCAGGCGCGGAGGTAGTGGCACGAGTTGAGCGTGGGCCCGTGGACGATCTGCTCGACGTCGGAAAAGGTGGCGCGGACCTCCTCGGCCACGCGGCGGAGGGCCTGCTCGTTGCGGACGAGGTAGAAGATGGTGGCGGCCATGGCGGTCGAGGTGGTGTCGGAGCCGGCGATGATCCTAATCAAGTCACGGACATGTTAGTTTCGAAAAGGTTCTTTGAGTGTTCGGATTTATTACGGAAGGCAAGGCTGTGAGAGGGAGGAGGGTGGGGGGGGGGGGGGGGGGGGGGGGGGAGATTCTTACAAAAGGTTAGACTCGGCCCAGAGCTCGCCGGTGCTGAAGCCCTGGCCGGTCTCAGGGTCGCGGGCCTTGAGGAGGTAGTAGAAGAAGTCGCGGCGATCCGTGTCCTCGCCCAGCTTGGTGCGCTCGGCGAGCTGGCCCTTGGAGTAGTTCATGTAGCGGACGCGGCCGGCGGCCAGGTTGGGGAAGAGGTACTTGTCGAGCTTGAGCTTGTCGACGATGGGCATGGTGCCGCACTGCAGAATCCCCCGGGGTCAGTTTAATGACAGGATGGGTAGGAGAGGAAGGCTTGTAGCAAGAAGAAGAAAAGAAGGGGAGAAAGGGGGGGAATACTCACAATCAGATGACGGGTAGTGGCAGCCTCGACCAGGTCCAGCGCGAATCTGTTGTCGGGACTCTCGAGCATATGGAAAGCCTTGCCGAAGCTCAAATCACCAAGGATATCAATAGCCAGGTAGGAGCACCAGTCGCTCATGTTCTTGGGTACCGTCCAGCCCTTGCCGTCGCCCGCGAGCCCCTCGCCAACGACGTCGCAAAAGGTGCGGACGTTGCCGAGGATGAACCTCTGGGCCTCGCGGACGGCGTTGTCGGCGAAGGCGGCGGAGAGGACGCGGCGCTTGCGGGCGTGGACCTGGCGGTCGCGGGTGTTGTGGGTGTTGGCCACGGGGTGGGCGAAGGCGTTGTAGAACTCGGCCTTGACCACGTTGGCCTTGAAGCCGTAGACGTCGCGCAGGGCCGGCGCCGAGTCGAAGGAGACGCTGTTGGGACCGAAGCGCACGACCGGGCCGTAGCGCTGGTGCAGCCGCCAGAACTCGAGGTGCCGGTCGCCGCGGTAGGCGTGGACCAGCTGGTAGGCGTCGGTGAGCTTGGCCAGCACCGGGCCCGGGTACTTGGCCAGAGGGTGGAAAAAGATTCTGTAGACGGCAAGGCCGGCAGTCTGTTCTTTTGGCATTAGCTTCGTGACGACGCCTTCATGTGTTTGTTTTTCCATGTGAGTTTCAACATACGTAGAGTGTCCCGGCACCGAACAACAGTGCTAGCCAAAGCCAGGCATGGCTCATGTCGACCGCCATTGTGTGTATCTGCTCTTTTTCCCTTCTCCTTTGTTTCCTTCTTTTTGCAGGGCAGTAAAGTGTAATTTGGTTCTCTCAGCAGTCGACCATGCACACGACTCTTGAGATGATGAACCCAAGTGCGGTCAGATCAAGGTACAAAAGTGGTGGAACTCAGGACCGCGAATGATGATTAGAGGTAAGTATTGCTCTGATAATAAGAAAGTTAAAATACAAACCGACTCTCGACGAGGGAAGGGGGAGAGGGGACATTGAGACTCCTTTAAGCTTACCCGTCCTCCTCCTCCTCCTCCAAGTAAGCCCGTGACCACCCCATTAGCCTGTCAAACAAGAAACATTACTACGCATCGAGCCAAGTCCCGCTACAGGTTTCAATTCGAAAAAGAAAAAAAGTTTTGGCTTATTCTTCCCTCTCTACCGGAGTTTTTCTCGTGTAATCAGAAAAGAAAAGCGCCCGCCTTGTTAGTTTCTGCCCCCCACCCGGTGCATTTCGGTTCCCCGCGGCACAGATCGGCCCCACCTCCGCCGCTTTTGGGTTCCCACACGACCGACGGTTTCGTTTCCTGTCGCGTCGCCCCCTCCCAAAAGAAAAAGGAAAAAGCAAAGATGGAGGAATATAAAACATGGTGGTGAGCCGTGAATTTCATCATGTGAGAGTGGAGAGTATGCCGGGCCAAGTACCTCCATCATTAAATACCTAACGTTGGTATTGCTGGTGCCGGCCGTGTAAGTAGTAGCGTAACAAGACGCTTATAACTCCGAAACATTTGCAATTGCACAGAAGAAGCGCACAAGACACCACCATCATCTTTGGAGTAATAGCATCCATCCCTAATAGCAGTTGAGATCCAGGCCTTACTCCGCAATTGCTAATGAATTGGATACAGCCACCGGCCCGTTGGGGAAGAATGTCCATGGCCACATGCGCATCCGGATTCTTGGTCGCGGCTACATTCGGTCAATACGGAGCACCATCGACGTGCGCGCCCCCCAAAATACCCCAAGATTCCACCCAAATCATGCGCGGAACGAAAACGGCCGGCAGGGCGGAATCAAAACCACGCTCTCCCGCAACGGTCAAACTCCGTCCGTGCGCCGCAGAACCCGTCACTCTTTTTTTGGGCGTGTAATCGGTAAACCAATCGAGATTCTGGATTGGAAAAAAACAGTAAATCTCCATGATCATTGGTTCTCCCAGTTTATGTCATGCGGAAGTTTTCGACTCTTTTTTTTTTTTTGCGGCCCCGCGAGGCAAAGCCGGTCGTGCCGGCACATATGTTAGACACCATGATGGGGGGGTCAAAGGGCACGCACCTCCTCCAGCTGTCAGTTGTCACATCCATTAGACGTGGGCCTGACGTCAAAGACTCGTATATTGGGTTCAGTGAGGGAAGCCGTGCAGACGTCTAACACCAGCGGTATCGGAAACCCAACAGCATGGATAAGTTGATGTAGAATTCCGTTGTCAACGCACCTTGTACGCCGTAGTGGCCAAAGCATTTGCATTGCTGCTCATGTTAGCCAGTATGTGTATTTCTCGAAGCTACTAGTACCTGCCAAGAGGGTTGTCATGGGAGGATACGTACTGCTAGGGGCTGCCTCCGTCGTCTATGGGGACTGCCGCGAGAGTATGAGTGTTACCGGAAGACGATACGTAGGTATTTCTGGAGGCTGCCTTTGTCATCTACGGCGGTTGGGAGGCCTATTGGATAACTGGTGCGTTCTGCTCGAGGCTGCTTTTAGGCTGCAAGGGATGTTGAGAGGGCTTCTGTTAAAAGGGCAGCCATGAGGGGCTCCTGTCTCATTCAAGGACCTTTCCCATCCAGACCCTCGCAGTTGCCGTTTTCACTTTTCATTAATTATACTCGGGGGCAACAGCCCATCTGGAGGCTCCTGCCCGCGGGCTAGGTACTCAACCTTTTGGCTCCTGAATGGCCCTCGAGGCAAGAGCCACGACTGATCACGAGGCAAGAGGCTCGCTTATTATCGAGTCACTCATATCAAGCTAGTATTAAGGTAGTAGTCGCTCCTCGCCTCGTGCTCGCTTATAACCATCAGCGATTGACCAATTACTCCTCGTCGTTATTCCATACGACGACCAAATATCCCCCCCAAGAAGCAGTAATTCCGACAGCTGTTATGGATCCATGGATATGGTATTTTGGTCTCTGCATACGACTGCGTTCGCAGAGCTGCTACGTAGCTTCGCTCCCAACCATACGTCTTCAATATTGCTCTGCAAGTTCCTTACTCATCACGACATGGCAATCAGAACCCACGCCTTACAAGAGTCCCCATGGTAGAATTTATACATATATTAGTTTCTAGTCACGCTATAATTAAGGCGGTAATCGCATACTATCTAAGGGCTAGAAATAAAATCACGACTTCTTCTCGCAAACCTTCCCTGGTAACCTATTCTCAGTCTGTCCCCAAGCTCCTCCCCCCGTGAATTACTACTTCTACTACATCCGTGCAAGCTCATTAATCAAAGTATCGCGGCTCGTTGAAGACGTGATACCGGTGTCCCCTCACGCCGCTGCCTCTAAACACCGCCGGGAACCTCCAGCCCTTGGGCACATGGTTCTCGTGCACCCTCCGGTTGCGTTCCTCGGGGCCGAGGGCCTTGTGCCGCGCGAGCTCCTCTTCAGACGACGGTATGACAAACTTGGCGAGCTGCAGCTCCGTGTCGGTGATGGTGCTGCGGCTGACACGCGCGTACCCCGTGCGCTTAAGGTGCTTGTACAAGATGTACTCGCACCACCGCTTCCCGTCCGAGGCGTCGACGTCCAGCATCCCGGACTTGGCCGACACGTACGTGTTGTAGTTGCCCTTCTTCGGCTTCGTCACCAGGTAGCTGAGCAGCACCGACGGGCGAGGGGTGGAACCCATGAGGTTGGCCAGGTATAGCGACTGCAGGCGACGATCCTCCTTGTCCTCCTCCTGGCCAGAATGGAAGACGAAAACGTCCACCAGCTGACCGTAGACGTCCAGAGTGGCGTGGATGGCAGGGGCCAACTCGCCCACGGGGCTCGGCAGCAAGTGATGCTCAGACTTAACAATGGGGAATTTGGACAGCAGAGCGGCACCCCAGGTGTGTTTGTTGGGCCCCGGCCCATAGTCCACATACATTCCAAGCTCCTCGGCCAGCACTTGTGTACTATCGCGGTTGCCCATAATGATCCGTTGCTGGTCCGTCTCCAGTAGACCGACAACGTCGACCTCGGCCTCCCTCAAAAGATCTCGCATGCGACGCTCAGACGACCACATGTTATTGTCCAATGAGAAGTGAATGGTCCAAATGCCGGCCGTCATGATACGGTCCTCAGGATGGTAGGGCTGATGGTCGTTGACCGGGAAGCGCGAATAGGCCGCGCACAGAAAGACAATGTTGATGATGAGCGTCGAAATGCCGAAATACTTCTTGTGCTGGCTGGCGGAAGCGCGTTTGTCATCATTTGTCACCCGTGCCGACATGTTAAGGCCAAGCACACCGATGCCGATACAAACCATCATAGTCACCATGACCCAATCTGTGCGTTCGCGCACGAGGTGGCCACCAGGAACAAAGGCATATGCCACGACCCAGACATGAAATAGTACCACAAAGTTGTAGATAAGAAATCCCAAGCCAAACGTGACAGCAGGTCGTCTTTGGGAGGCGGCCTTGATGAGCGGTACCGAGACGGCCGATAGATATGCTGCCATCACTAGGGCACCGGTAAACCCGGGCCAATGACTGTAATAAGTCAAGAGGGTTGCTCCGACGGTGCCCATAGCATAGCTGTAATAGCTTGAGGCGAGTTTGGGTTGAGAAACACCAGCAAAAACGCCCACTGACATGGCCGCCACTGTGCACCAACCGTGGATAGAGGAGGAGGGGCCACGGATGGGGTACCCTTCCCATCCCCAAAGTATCATGGTGCTGGTGTCTGATAACAAAGAATGAAGACCGAAGAGGAGGCCACCAATACCGCAAGCCGCGAGGAGAGAAGAACCCCCCGGATTCTGTTCATCCGCAGAAGAGGTGACCAACGGAGTCTTGCGAGTAAACCGTAACACGAATAATGCACCAAGGATGAGGCCGGTGCCATTCCACCCTCCATTCCCTGCGTGCATTATAGGCCAGATCGGGTTGTTGGTCTGCCAGATGAATTTTGCGGTTGAGGACATGATTAGCCCAACAATGAGGCCGAGGATCTTGGACTCGATACGAGCACCGTGCGTGGACTCAGAACTGAGGGTAGCAGCCCAGCCCAGACATGACATTCCTAGGCCGAAGCCCACAAGACAAAGCCGAATGGTAGGGTTGGCGACAAGATACGCAGCGATATTGACCAGTGATAGCAAATGTATGACGCGCAAGTTCTTAACAGCCAGTGATCTCAGGGGCCCAAGGCCCAGCAAGAAGGGGGAGACTGTAACCATGATGAAAACCTCGAATCCAGAGATTCCCATGTACCATAAAGGAAAATCTAGTAGTCGTTAGTATGAGATTGAAAATCAGATGCAACCAAGTGAGGGATGGGACTTACACCATACAATGACTCCAAGGCTGGTTAACTCGGTCCAAAAAAGAAACTAGTATTCAATAGTTAAGACGATGGACCATTCCATGAACGCGAATTGACTTACACCAACGTAGATATCGGCCAGTGTATCCATAGCCTCGCCAAAGCCGAAGTTCAAGGAGGAGAGGCCAGCCGTGGCCTTTGCTTTCCTATCAGACGAGTCAAAAAAAGGGCATTCAATACTGTCAAAAAGCGCACTTACTCATTCTCAACAACCGCGATTGGAAGGGAGGGCGAGTTCTCACTAAGAATGGTTTTAGAAACCGGTTTCTTTTCTATTCTGAAATGGGATCTATCTCGGAAGCCATTGGACATACCCCTTGCTCGTACCGCTCGTACCGCTCACATCCTTGATCTGAATTTCAAAGTTCGAGTAATCGAGAGTAGTGACAGTGTCGAATCCAACGTCGAAGAGGACCAAGGACCACTCAAAAAAGGCGTACGTAGTATAAGCTAAAACGTTTCATCAGCATTGCAACCCCGCACGGCACAGCGAGCAAAAGCTTACCACCAGCAACACGATGGACCTTGTGCTGAATGTAAAAGTAGATCATGGGCACAAGGGTACCAAAGAATGAGCAGGCGAGATATTTGCGATACTTAATTGCCTTGGGGTTGGGAGGGCTGAGGGCGATACAGCCCACCATCCAAGGCAGTGTCGCGACGAGGTAAGAGATCATGAGGACATCATGCGAATCGTGGTCGTCGGTGGAGGTTACGAAGGTCCAGCCACAACACATGCATGTTCGAAAGATTCCCATGAACAAGACGAGGCCGGGGAGTTTCGAATTGGGCTTCCTCGTGAGAAGATACCATAGCCCTATGAGCGCATATCGAGGCCCTGTTCGTCCACTGTTAGCCGAGCAAACTCCAAGGAATTGCGCCCTCCGCAGTTGCAATCGTACCTGAAGCCGTGGCGATGAAGAACATGAAGAAGGATCGCTCTGGGTATCGATCCCCAATCGTCGCGGATACTGAAGGAAACCATTCCTGCGGATAACCATAGAATTCATTCTTGACAATCTTGTGATAATGAAGACTGATTCCCACGATCAAAGCGCCAACAAATGCAGCTTATTCCTCCTGTCAACTTTCATCGTGTTCAAAAAGCCACATAGATCGGCTAGTTCACTCACTATAGCCCATGATGGTATGCGCCCAGCTGACGTATTGGCCGGGAAAGGCAAAAACCAATCCTCCATCTTTATCCTTGTACTTTGGCGCCATGGTGGCGCACGGGAACGAGGACGGGGGAGCGAAAGGATGAAGATTCGTATTCAGTTCAAGACGCTTCAAAAAAAGAGAGAAAAATAAAAAGACCAAGACACTGGTGAAAGATGGGTGAACAATAACTCGCAGTTAATCGTGGGGAGGGGGAAGTATATAAATATCCATCAGAGAACACACTCGAAAGACACGAGGTACACGAAAAAGCCAAGAATTCCGGGCGGCCAACCCTCCCTAACCGTCACCACCATTTCGCCTGTGGACGTTCAAACCTAGGGTGTGCCTCGGAAGGTGTGGCCTCCCACCATGAATACGGGCATGCATCCATCCATTACAGCATTCGATGTAAGGGCAGAGATACCTGAGAAGGGCAAAGAACCAAAAAAGGGCTCGTCCGGAAGCTAAGACGTCGGCGCCAAGTAACTGTGGAGGTACAGGGATCCCCCGCTAACAACAACCTACCATACAGGCTACCGACCTCTAAAGGCCCGCTAAAACTTTTTTTTTCCTTTCCCTACTAAACACCAAGAAAAACTTCTAGACGACCGCTTGCGCAATTCCTCTCTTTTTCCGGCTTGAGTCCAATTCGTCGAAGACACAAGGCCCGAAACATTCGCGCTCTATCCTAGACATAATGGCCGGTGTCGCAGACAAGGCGAGATTCTATCTCGAGAGGTCCGTCCCTCAACTTCGCGAATGGGAGGAGAAGGAGATATTCAACAAGGTACCCAGTCTTCTCATCTCGCCAAAGGCTTCACTTGGCTTAACAAGGTATATAGGACGAGATCAGATCAATCGTCCAAAAGCGTAACGATTACGAGCACAGGGTCTTGTCACCCGGTAGCAAACCCACCTTATGGTCCGACTACGCCCACTGGGAGCGGTCCCTGGAGTCCCTCCGAAGCAAACGCTGTCAACGTCTCAAGATCCGACATCTAAACTCTGCCTACGCCGGTCAAGCACGGGTTCTCTCAATCTACGAGCGCGGCGTGAGCAAGCATCCGAACAGCCCTGATCTTTGGCGCGAGTATCTCTCCTACACGGATAGCGTCAAGGCCGCCAAGCGTTGGAGGAAAACTATGACCAACGCACTGCGCATGATGCCAAACGACCCTGAGCTGTGGATCATGGCAGGTAGACGATCAGCGAAGAACGGTGATATGCCCTCCGCGAGGGGTTTCTTCATGCGCGGATGTCGGTTCTGCACCAAAGACGGCACTCTGTGGACCGAGTATGCTCGGTGCGAGATGGAATGGCTGGAGAAGGTTGAGAAGCGGAAGAAGCGACCCGGTTCCGATCCTCTGGAAATAGAGCGTAAAGACCGCGACGACGACGAACTCATCATCGAGGATAGCGGCGACGACGAGGATGAGGAGGGCGGTGCAGTATTACCCCGGCCATCCAAGGAGCAGGCCAAGGTTATCGACAAACAGTCGGCGCAGCAGCTTGCGAACAACCCAGCCATGGACGGTGCCATCCCCATGGCCATCTTCGATATTGCGCGCAAGCAGCCCTTCTTCAATGCCGAAGTGGCGGAGCAGTTCTTCAATGTCTTTACCACCTTCAACGACGTCCCGGCCAAGTCAAGGATATCTGAGCATGTCCTGGATACCATGGATCGGGAATACGCCGGCCACCCTGCTACCGGCAATTGCCATATAAGGCAACCTATCATTGCTGTGGACCACCGGACTGCCGAGTTCGCCCGCGGTTTGCGCGAGTCCTTGGGCATGCTTCAGACGTACCTAGCGTCTACCACAGACGCCGAAGAATTAAAGGGGAAGACAGCCACCTGGATCGAAGGGTACCTCGCCATCGATGGGTTGGACGAGGGCATCAGAGCAGTATTAGAGCACACCCTGAAAAAGGTCACACAACCGTAAACATTGCCTTTTTAGGATTATTAAAAGGCCTCTGCTGGTAAAATCAGCTCATAACACTCTTGATATCTCGCTAGAAGACATAATTATATATATCACCTACCCCAATAGAACCCGTGGGCACACAAAAACTACCATCTTCGAACGCATTACCCCTTTTGCCTCCGCAGGCTCTCCCTCCTTGACGCCCTCGCAACGACTTATTGCCACTCAGGAACCACATATAAATTACACCTGGCCTTGCAAGATTCCGTCCCAAACTACTTCGTGCTGGCTAGTATCAGGGGCATGGCCATTTCCTACGTGAGCCAGTTCATGACGGAAGGAAGAGATATATGTGGCCTCTGGGGAACATGCTTTTCCAAAAAACAAAAACAAAAAAACCTGTTGGGGGAAATAAACCCTTACTTATTGATTTGTATCTGCTCTCATGTTCTCCATAACTCATCGCTTCTTGGTTGCAGGTCGAAGTTAGACATTCAGGGGGCTAGCTCTAGCTTGCACGACCATTATACAGAGTACGGAGTAGAAACCCAAAAACATTACCAACATAGGCAGTATCGTTGATTGAGCCACAAAAGATATTCATTAAGATATACAGCATGTTATGATGATATCAGAATATGTGCTTCGTAGTATTTGCCTTGCAACTTCAACAAAGGACGATGTTGGGGTTAGGACCCAAAGCAGTTAGTTTTCCGGGCGCATGAGCACCAAGCCTGATCTTCAATATGGGTGGCGCAAATCGTTTTGTGGCTGATGACTACGTACCCTAGAGCTAACCTCATACAATGTCACATTTCCTACCTTTATATAAACTCCCGTCACTTGAGTGTAGTATGGAAAATACTATGTAGGGAAATGGCTTCTACAGGCTTTGGGTTGTTACAGAACATGGGTGGCTTATAGGGGTAGTCTATAAGATTTGGGAGCGCAACTGATGACAATCAGTCTTTATAGAAATGACACAATGATACACTAGCTCCTAACACGACCAAGAAAATGCCAAGGTAAAACATTAAAACTCATCTCTAATCAAAGCCAATAAAGAGACACTTTCCGAGAATCAGAATCCCGAATTTCCCGGCACCACGCTCTGAGATTAGCTTCATTGCGGATTTTTACGAAATGGAAAATGGCGGTAGCGGTGAGAATGGGTTTGAGAGCAGTAACCTTGGACCATGTGGGTGGGGTGAGGTTGTGGTAATTCACGATTACAGAACGGGGAGGCGGCAAAATGGACATTGCCCAATCCAAAGATAACATCCGTTGAGAGGGGGTCAAGTGAAGGTCGTATTGTCTATTGTTACAGTGGCAGAATTCTACCATCATTTCACGGATAACCCTCGTTAATAAGCAGGCCTATCGCTCCCCACGCAAGCCACACACACACACACACACACATATTCTTGATTCATTAGACATGAATGGTGGGCGCCGATGACTACTAGGGCGAGAGAGAACAATGTACCCGCGTAATGGGTTGACGAAGGCGAGTAACATCCGTGGCTCCAAGCTAAAGGGGGGGCGGTGGTTGCGTCAATTCAGAGTCTGAACAGACAGATGTGGGAGTGATAGTCTCAACCAAACGATACATCGGGAAGTCTGAATACGTGTACGGAGTAGGAATGCAGGGGCATGGAATAATAGGAATAGAAGGAAAAAGAAAAGAAAAAGACTGATAAGCAAAAGAAAAGAAAGAAAAGCAAAGAAAAGAAAACGTGGACTTTTTGGCTCAATGTGACCGTCAGACAAAGGCCCAGAAAGCTTTGTCTGGGGCGGGCAGGGGGAGTGCAAACTTTGATGGCACACAACCAAAGCGTGCCAACGGCCGGGTCCAAAACGTAACAGGTCACGAAAAAATACATACTACTAACTACTACTACTGTACTTATCATCAGCCCATTCATTCCCCTCGAAGTCGGGGGAAATTATTAATTGCAAGAACGAAAAAAAGAAACAATCACCAGTGGAGTAATTTACCTTGAGCAATTACGATGTTTGGTGACATGACACACGGATGGTCTTTGAATGGTCCCGTGCTTGGGGGGGGGGGGGGGGGTTGATTGGGGTGATTGGGGTGATTGGGTTGCTGATTGAGGAGGTACCGTAGGTCAGGTAGTAGGCACAAGGCAGGGCCGAAGAAGGACAGTAACGGTGCGGTAACGTTGGGCAGGTAGGTATCCGTACAGTGAAAGGCATTTCACATAACTGGCTCCCCCCCTTCCCTCGCCTCTTCTTTTTTTTCTGCTCGCACATCTTTTCCCTCCTACCTTTAACTTTCTTTTTCTTTGCATGTCTTTTTTTCCTTTCCCCCATCATGAATGTCACTGTTGCGATCGCTTCCTCTCAAGCATGCTGGTCGTGGCTAACACACGCATTTCACTGCTGGCCACTGACACTTACATGACCTGGGCTACTACGACTACTACTACGACTACAGCTACAGCTACTGCTACTGCTATATACCTGAGTGGTCAACTGGGTCTCAGTACGTACGGAGCATTGGACGAAGAAAAGCAGCCTTTAGCTTCCTCAAGCGACTACCAGAATATCTGCCCCCCCAAGAAAATGCGATTCCGCCCTCGAAAAAAAGCAGCAACACATCACAACCACCACCCGCGACGAAAAATATCTTCGGACAGCCCGTAAAGAGGGTGAAAAAAGGGCGACCAAGCAGACCGAGGAAACATGGAGGTGGCATGGCTGCTTTTGGGTGTCAGAGCGTGAGCAACAGGGATAGCCTCCACTCGGGAAGCCAGCGCATGGCGGCAGCAAACGGCGTCAATCACGGCTAGTCTAGCCCAGGCCAGCCAACCCCAGGATCCGAAAGGTCACTCTGGAATTACGGCACAACACGAACACAGCACACGAAAAAAAAGACATGATGGAGCCATTGGTCTCAAGAGCTCATCTTCGAGGGAAAATCTGGAATAGGGTCTTCTTTGGCAATGTGGTTCCAACTACGGAGTAATAGGGGGGGAGTGAACGGGCTCCTGTACGGAGTAGATTGCCAGGGTTTTTGAGCACTACTGCCCAGTCGTCCCACAGAAAGCCCTGGCGCCAGATCATCACAACGCCTGGCTCATGCCATTCGTTGGTGGGGCGGCATTTGTCTCAAGGGCAGCCAATTCGGATGTGCATGGATAGGCACATGGCCGATATGATCCTTTCGTTGTCTGGTTCGGACCTTGGGAGATGATGGATGGAGAATTGGGATTGTCACAAGGCGAAAAAAAGTCAATCTATGCAATATGCACCTCTACGTTACCCATGGCTGGAAGTTGCGGCTCTTTGCGCTGCCTTGGTTCCAACATGTTGGTTCCGCTTCCATAATGGCTGATGGAACTCGACACTTCATATTCATCTAGTCAATGCTTGGGAAAGCACTTGGTTGTCTCGCCGTGGAACATGGCTTGGCTAGAAACGATATGCCTGGTTTCTGAGTTGCCTCATTCCCCATATGGGAGAGCTATGCCCCAATGAATATGGATGGAACACACGCCAGCAAACTGTACGAAACACTTGCGTGGCAATCACTGGACTGACGGCGCTGTTCGGAGCAAGCGACCGACTCAGGATTGCCTGCAATGCCCTGATAGTGGCGTCGCAAAATACTGCCAAGGTTTGGTCATTATCTCGGATTGCTCCCGACCCTGGCAACCATGAGCCCGATTGTCTTGACAACTCGGCTTCCCGACACCATGCTATGATACTTCACGAACGGTTCATACTGGTTGTCGAGTAGTATTTGGGCTGCTTGGGTATGGGTAATGGGCTTGGCGGACAGTCTGATAGTGTGGTTACATGAGGACTGTGAGCGACTTGATGTTGGTGTTAACGAATTCTAGATCTTGTGTTAGTGCACAAGCCGAGTTTGGCCGGACACCTTAATATCTCCCACTCATGCTGTTATCATTAGTGGATACTCACAGCTGATTGGACACACTGAAAGTACCGTGTCCGTCGCAGCACGTCTTGAGCTACGCCAAAAGCGGTTATTGTGGATCGGTTACAAGACATCTGACCAGTAGGAGCCACCAATACGAAGACGCGTTCGTCGCTGTACGGAGTATCTTAGCCTTAGGTAAGACGCAGTGCCAGCGCCAGGCCTTGCCTCTCCTTCGAGGCTGAGTCTCCTTTCCTTTGCAGCACGAGTGTGCTGGCAGATTAACGCACGCAAAAAGCATAGCACCCCAACGCGTGCGCCTTTGACTGCCGCTGTCGCGTTCCCTGGCTTCCTTTCTCTATCGCTTGATCGGGGTTCTTTTTTTTTCTGTACCTCCCCTGAGTAATAAGGCTAGTGCTTCAGTCTTTTTTTCTGGCCCATAACTCGACGAGGTTTCAGCCCATCAATTGCCTACCACCCAGCACTCAGCAGTCAGAGCGCGTTGGGTACAGCCAAGCCCTTGTACCCTTTGAATTGCTTGACTGAAGGTCGGCCGAAAATTCTTCCTTTCAATCACCCCTGTCTTATTGTCTTTTGTCGCATCCCAGTACCGTGGTACTTTTTGCGTCCGGGCACTTTGGCTGAGGTTGTCGAGTGGGTTTGCGCTTTCTGTCACGTCGCGCGTTTGTGGCCTGCTCAGTGTCCAGTGCCTAGTGCCCAGTGCTCAGTGCTCGCCTTTGGCACAACTCCGCCCACTAACATCGGCTTATCAGTTCTTACCCGTCGATTCGGCACCATCTTGTTGGTATTGGACTGGATCGAGTTACAGTTGTGCAAGAGTGAGCCGAAGCTTTTGCTAGTTTGATTTCCGTATAGCATCGCCAGTTTCCCTTTGGTTGTTGGTAGATTTGGCGACTATTGTCGGGAGTTGCTGGTAAGCTATTCTTTGCTTTCTAGGTAAGTCACTGCCCCCATTTTTTCCTCTTCTAGCTCGCCCTCTGCAGTGTGCTTTCTCTCCCGTGCGCGGCAGTACTAGCCATTGGCAGCAGTGGTGGTAGCAGCCGGAGTAGCAGCAGCCTCTGCCTGGCTGCCTTCCATTCCAGTTTCTCTTTCGACACACCTCAACTCACTCCACCCACCGCACCCAGACCCGCGACGCGCGACCATTATCACCACTACCGCCACTCAACGTGCCGTTGTACGGCCTATCCCCGATTCGTCTCTTTTCTTGTCAATGGCGGTTGGATCGTGTATGCGCTGAATGCTGACGTCGCCTTTCGCATAGCTCCTCGTGTCGTTGATCATTGCCGTCGTCGTTGTCGTCGGCCAGTGGTCGCGATGAGCACTTGGATGAACGACTCCGTCCAAACCCACAATGGCAACGGCTTTCCGATGAACGACCCAAACGCTGCTGCTGGCATGATGGACCCTTCTGCCTTCATGGCCAACCAAGGCCAATTTAACCCAGCGCAATTTCAGAACCAACAGCAACAGGCTCAGCAACAAATGCCTGCTATGCAAAATGGTCCTATGCGCAACGCCTCGCCCTCTGCCTTTCAAAACTCGGCTTACCAGACAAACCCTGTCATCCCATCGAAACGTCCACGACCACGCGAAGATAGTTTAGCTGGCTCACCTAGCCAGCACTCTCAGATGCTCCCGACGTCACGATCTCAGACGCCTCAACAACAGGGCTATTCTGGCTACCAACCGGGCGCCATGTCGCAGGGAAGCGGTGGACAATTTTCTCATCTGCAGGCAAACGGTTCTGCAAATGCTAGCCCGTCGCCCATTATGGGAAATCAGATGCGCCCTGGTAGTGTACCTCAACGTGTCGCAACTGCATCTCCCCATCCCTTTTCACCAAGTAACCAGCAGTTTGGCTCACAAACCTCGCCGATCCCTTCCGAGCATGGTACGCCTCAGCCCAACCAGTACATGCAGAATATGCCACAGGGCTACAACCAGAATGTCGCCCCTTCCCCTTCGAATGCGCGTCCATCTCCGAACCCGAATGCCTTGGCCGGGGGTCAAATGATGCCTCAACAGATGAGTCAAATGCACCAACAAATGGGACAGATGCCGAACAACTTTTACGCCCAGTTGCAACACCAGCAAGCACAGCAACAGCAACAGCCGCACCAGCAACAACAGCAGGCGCAGCAGGGCCACCCGGGACAGCAGCAAGCCCAGAATATGACCAATCATCAAAAGATGGCTGCGTACCAGATGCGGTTGCAACAGCAAGCTCAGGGCCAGGCTCACATGCACGCGCAAATGTCTGCACAAAACATGGGGCGTGGCATGATGCCGAAGCAGCAAATGGCTGGCATGCCTAATGGTCAAGGGCCTCAAGCACAGGCCGGTATGCGACAGAGGCCACAAGCGACGCCGAACCCGGAGCAATTCATGAAGAACTTATCAGCCTTGATGCAAGCCAAAGGGTTGCCGCTTGAGACGAATCCTATGGTTGCTGAACGGCCCGTTAACCTCATGATACTTTTCCAAGCCGTTCAAAGCAAAGGTTCTTACAAGGCGGTGACGTCCAACAATCTCTGGGCTCAGATTGCGCAATTGATTGGCTTACCCGGGCAGATGCCGAATATTTCACTGGCCCTGAAGCAGGTGTACGAGCGGAATTTGCTTAAGTTTGAAGAAGTATGGATGTTGCAGCATAGGCAGAAGATGATGCAGCAGCAGCAGCAGCAGCAGCAACAACAGCACCAGCAGCAGCAGCAACATCATCAGCAACAGCAGCAGCAACAACAGCACCACCACCAACAGCAGCAGCAGCAGCAACATCCACACCAACAGCAACATCACCCGCAGCAGCTCCAACAACCACATCAACAGCAGCAACAGCAGCCACCTCAACAGCAGCCGCAACAGCAGCAGCAGCAACAAACACAAAGCGCCCAGCAACCTCAACATCCTGGGACACCGCAAAAGGCAATGCATTCAGGGCAACATGTGAATCAAGGTCAAATTCCCCCGGGGCAGCAACAGCAACAGAAGACGCCAATTAAGCCTGGGCAGCCGGTCAATGGGTTCTCTACCCCCCAGCCTATTCCCCAAGGTCATCAGAATACCATGCCTGGTCATGCTCGAAACAGTATACCCAAAGGCATGGAAACGCCTGGTGCACATGATATGCACGCTCAGTCCCCGATCCATGCGAAGCCTGGTAGTATGCCCCGGCCACTGCCCCAAAATGCTATGAAGGCTGGCGATATGGTGCCAATCATTCAGCCAAAGTCGGATGAGTATACACCCTGTGGGCGTGAACCAAAGGCATGGGGAGGATGGGATCTCAATAGTCAAGGAGAGATTAACCTGGCAGAAGAGTTGTCTAACGTTAGACCTGATATCCCTCCTCTGGTTGCCTTGGGTCACATTGATATTGCTGCCCTTACCCGAAGTTTGCAAAGCGGCATCAATGCCGAGATTCGTTTGGCGCTTGATACGCTAGCAACAGTTTCGAACTCGCCATTTCCTCAGTTGAATATCCAGTTGAAATTCTGCGATGATTTGGTCGAGGCTTTGGTGGATTGCGCTGAAGAGCAACTGGAATTCCTAGCTGAGCACACTTTGGAAGTGTCATACGAGGTCCAGCTTTCGTCCTACGAAGAAGTTGTAAGAGCATGCCGACTGGAACAATGGGCTATCAAGGAGATCCCTGTGGTCGGAACCAACGATTACCAACTCGATCGTGCCGTTGAACGCCTCATCTGCATCACAACTATATTGCGAAACCTTTCTTTCCCTGGAGACCACGCTGATAATCACGTAGTCCTGGCGGACGAGATGATTGTCAAGTTCTTGAGTACGCTCATTAGGTATCTTGGCACGCGTAATATGCTGCTACGTACTCACGCCAATACTCTGGACCTCATGAAGGACCTGGTCATCATGCTATCGAACATTGCCGGCTCTGTGGAGCTTCCCAATAGGGAACATGCATTGTGTCTGCTCCAGTTCTTGCTAGCCTTCAGCCCTTCTTCGGCGCCTCTCAGAATTGATGAGGCCCTGTCTTTCCCATCATTTGAGCCAGGGGTACATACTTACCTTCCCCATGCTGTGGATGCCATGGCCAAATTGCTTGCTAGGGATGAACCCAACCGAACGCATTATAAGGCCCTCTTTGCCTTGGACGTCACGAGCGAACCTGACTATGATCTCCTCAGCCGTGCATTTTCTCTGTCAATATCTACGATCCCCAATGTCAATCAGGAACGCTACCGAACTCCCACACTCCCATCCTTGGTGGACACCCGCAGACCTTACCTGATGCAGGGCTTATTGGTAGCTGAGATCATCGTATCAATGGCACCGAGCTCAGAGTCGAGCCTGGTCAGGTCTTGGATATCCCCGGAAAACGGCCTTGTGCAAAGTCTTTACAAGCTTCTCCGCGATCTCTGCATGCGTTTCGAACAACCCCCGGCCTATAACCGCAATGTCACCCGGGGACCGCCTCGCAAGGATCCGGAACATGTCTACCTGGCTGTCCTGATCTCATCCGTGCTTAGGCGGCTGGCGGAAAAGGCCTACGACCCGCACGATCGGAAATCGGTCCCTGTGCCTATGATACCATCATCACAGGCGCTAATGGATTCAATGAGTTTGTCATCGCCGGAGTGGACAACAGAGGGTCTGCTGAGACAGTTGAGCGTTTGCTTCAATTTGGGGCAGTAAAGTCTTTGTTGGGTGGCGTACATAAAAAAAAACAAGGAAAGAGTTTATTCAGTCGCCGGTCTCATCAGCGAACATAGCTTTTTTTGGACTGTATCTAATGAGGCGCGTGGGGTTATTCTGGATTATCATCAGAGACGTACTGGGTCTCTGTTTCTCTTTTCGCTTATCTTTTTCTGTTTCTACCTTTACGCAAGTATCATCAGGAGGGCTCCTGATGGTCTGAGGGAGCGGAGGGATGCGGGCATGGATGGAAGGATGGATGACGGCATGGTGCTGGTAGTTATATTAATAACTCCTGATTCCGTCATTTTTGGAGTAGACTCTGTCTTGTATTGTATTATCAGCGATCGAAAAGAGAATCGAGTCAGCGGTTTGGAATGTTCCATGTGTTTTGCATGTTTGGAATGATATGGACGTTGTTGCCCTGGTGTATTTGATCTGATTGCTCTAATGCGGCGTATGTAGATTTTCCCCTCCAACCTTGGTATTCTCCCATGCCTGGCTAAACATAAACGTCGTACAATACTCATACAATGACCCTCATGGTGTGCAACCTACTGCTAAAACCCCCTTTGAATCAAATAATCCTTCGCCCTTGCCAGGAAGTTACCCTGGCATTCATGTCAGTATTAAGCCTGCGTGGGTGTCTAGTGCCGACCTACAATTATCTCTATATGCCCTGTGGTGTAGTTGATTTTTATACGGTCGTTTGTAACCCCGATGTTGTCTTTGAGCTCTTGCACAAGCACCTTTTTGTCCCCATTGACCTTCTTGATGAGGATCTTCTCGCGCGTGCCGCCGTTTTTCCACACCCGGTAGACCGGAAGATGACTGTAGGGCGTGCGGCGTATGATGTACGGCAGTGCCTCCATCTGCGCCGGGGTCAGGGTTGGCTGGCGGACGGGGGCAAGGTCCGGCTTGGGCTCGTCTTTGGGTAGGGTGAAGTTGGCATTTCGGGGAAATGTTGGCGGTTTCGTCGGGTCAATCTCTGCCGTTGGTCTTTGGACTGTCGATACGCGAGCCGTCTGGAGGAGAGGTAGTGTCGTGGAGGGGGAGAGAAGGCACCTCAGGGGGAGGGCGCGTGTGAAGGAGGCGGCCATTGCGTCGTGGCGTTGTTAGAGTACAGGGAAGGCAAGGTGTGCTTTTGAGAGTGCGCTCGGCGTAACAGCCTCGACGCCTTGCTTCGGGCGAGCGAGATGAGGGAATATATGCCGTGCTAGCTGGGAATGTCTCTGATCCAGATATTGATCTATGCGCGCGCTACGGGGTCGCTTTTACTGCCGCGCCAAATATTATCTTCAACAAAAGATGAAGCTTTCGCCAGAAAATCTCCAGATCACATGATGTTGAATTTGATAGTGGCGGGACGCTCTGCAAGGTTTGGGGGGACCGTTTGCCGTTCGGCAGAACACCGGCAGGGAAAGCGATGAGGAAAGCTTGCATAGGTAATGGGTACTCCGTACTCCGTATGGTACTCCGTACTACCACACGTACTCCGTGCCTTGAGTAATAATAGCGGACAAACAAACCCCCCACACCAATCTTTGTGCGTTCAAGGTCGAAATTCGCCAAAAAATCTTAGGTGCGCTGCCCCTCCATCACGAACCTTGACCGAGAAGACGGACCATATTCCCCATCTGCCCTCTCTTCTTCCCCCTTCCCCGTTCTCTCTGTTTGACGACAACTACGTCTTCGAAACGAAGTTTCCAGGGATTTTTTTCTTTTTCACCACCACTCGACAAGATCCTCGGCGGAAGGAAAGACGTCTTATCAATCATGGAGGATCTCATCAAGACCGTGGCAGCCAACGGCTCGTCCATCATGCCCCAGCTCGCCCCGCATCTCAGCAGACATCTCCTGTTCCCGCTGATCCAGTTCGAGGGCGACCAGGCCGAGGAGAAGGGCGAGGAGGAGAACGCCAAGAAGATTTTGTCCGGGAAAATCAAGCTGCTCGAGGACACAAACATGACGGACTACGTCGCCAGCATGTACTGCGAGCTGCACGGGACGCAGGACCCCCCTGCCGAATACACCAAGAAGAGGGAGGATGTGCTGGCGCAGCTGGCCAAGCACGAGCAGGCCACGGCCAAGATTGCCGATTTGCTGTCGCAGGATGAGGTCGTCAACGGGCTGAGGAGCGACAAGATTGCCAACTTGGAGTTCCTCAAGACACAACACGGGGTGAGTTTCTTGCAACGCGATGGCTATTCTATTCGATCAAAGGGGGGAGGGATGGATTTCGAAACACGACAGGAAGCTAACGGAACGGCCCCAGGTCACAATCGATATGGTAAACGCCCTCTATGAGTTCGGCCAGTTCCAGTTCCGCTGCGGCCAGTACGGCCCCGCCGCCGACATGCTCTACCAGTTCCGTGTCCTCTCCACCGACAACGACAAGGTCAACGCCGCGACCTGGGGAAAGCTGGCGTCCGAGATCCTCTCCACCAACTGGGAGTCGGCGCTCGAGGAGCTCAAGAACGTCCGCGAGAACATTGACTCTAAGCTCTTCAACAACCCGCGCGCGCAGCTCGATCACCGCACCATGCTGCTCCACTGGAGCCTGTTCCCCCTCTTCAACTTCGAGGGCGCCCGCGAGCCCATCCTCGACATGTTCTTCTCTGCCCCCTACATCAACACCATCCAGACCAGCTGCCCCTGGATCCTGCGGTACCTGATCGCGGCCGTCATCACCGGCCGCGGCCGCGCCCGCAACTCGTCCCTCCAGCAGAAGCAGCTCAAGGACGTGGTGCGCTACGTCCGCCAGGAGACGTACGAGTACTCGGACCCCATCACCTCCTTCGTCAGCGCCCTCTACATCGCCCACGACTTCGAGTCGGCCCGCGAGGCCCTCGGCGCCGCCGAGCAGGTCTGCCGCAGCGACTTCTTCCTCGGCTCCTCTGCCGACGCCTTCGTCGACGCTGCCAGGCACCTCATCTGCGAGAGCTACTGCAAGATCTTCAGCCGCATGAACATACGCGACCTGAGCGCTAAGCTCGGCCTCAACCCCGACGACGGCGAGAAGTGGATCGTCAACCTGATCCGCGACACGAGGCTCGACGCCAAGATTGACAGCCAGAACGGCACCGTCATCATGAACCACCCCCCTAATAACGTCTACCAGCAGGTCATTGAGAAGACCAAGGGCGGCTTCTTCAGGACGCAGGTCCTCACCGCCGCCGTAACCAGGAACTCGGCGTAATAGGAAGAAGAAGAAACAAAGAAATAAGTCAACCTAAAAAAAAAACGAAAGAAAAAACGCCAAAACCTTTGGAGGAAAACGGAATACCCCCCTTAAAAGATTCTCGCGAAACGAAGAAGAAGAAGAGGAAGAAGAAGGGAGAAAGAGAGAGAGAGAGAGAGAGAGAGAGAGAGAGTTTGGGATTTAAAAAGGGCTTTTTTTTTCTTATTTATTTAGACGATCCGGGCCGGCATTCCCGGGCAAAAGTTCCGGTGAAAACCCCTTCAAGCGAGTGATCAAACAATGGAGTGGTGATGGGGGAAGAGGTGTTTTTTCTTTTTTATGTTAGAAGCCGTATATCCCACCCTCGTCCTAAGAGAACCTTGCCCCCCCTTTTCTCGAAGTGGTGATACTATGGTGGTGATGGCGGTGGTGGTGGAGGTATTGGGGGCATCTGCAAGGCGTTTGTTTTGTTATTCTCGGTTATCAAATGAAATCCTCTCTGTTTCCAAGGAGCGAGACGTTTTTTTTTTGATGGGAGAAAAGGGTTTCTTTTTTTCTGTTTTACTTCTCGAAAAATCGCGGGAGTGGGAGGGTAGGGAATAGGAAAAAAAAGGATTTCTTTTTGCCATTTTGTCTTTTTGTCAGTGCAATGTTAAAGAAAAAAGCAATCAAATAAATGATTTAAAAATGCTGCCCATCACCTAGTGCTCTATCCTCGGCGCTCTATCCCTCTCTGCGCGCGCGTGTCTCTCTCTCCATCTCTCTCCCCCTCTCCCCTTCCCACAATGTCAAACTGTAAATACGCAGTGGCACCTCGCGAGGTTGGGTTGCTCCGTCAGTTTTCCACCTCCCTGGCTGCCATCATGACTCTCCCCCTCAGGGCCTCGACCACGCCGTCCCTCATCCACCACACCCCCAAATCGCTCTCTTCCGGGTCGCCGTTCTCGTCCACCTTGATGGTGGCCTGGCTGTCGGCCATGGCCTCCCTGCCGAGGAGCCTGTCCCTGGCGCCGCCCCACTCGAAGAGCAGCCTGGCGCCCTCGAGCCTCTCCCTGTCGCCGCCCTCGTCGATGCCGCGCTCCATCTCGAGCCTGGCGTCGACAGCGCGGGCCGTCTCGGGCCGCTCGTCGCTGTTCTCGAGTATCGTGGCGCGCTCGGCGTAGCTCGTGCCCCGGAGGCCCTCGAGGCCGAAGACCCATTCCAAGGGCGTGTCGGGCCGCCTGGGGTCGGCGCTGTTGCCGCTGCCGAGGGCGCGGAGGGTGGAGGAGAAGGCCGACTCGCCGGGCGGGCGGCGGCGGAGGTGGATGCTCTGCGTCCTGGAGAAGGCCTCCTTGAGATCCGAGTTGGCAAAGTCGAGCTCCACGTTCCAGAATTGGGGGCCGCAGTCCGTGGACAGCCGGGCGATCTGGTCGAGCGGCGGCAGGAGGCAGGGCGTCGTCTGGCGGATCGTCGTCTCGCCGCTCGTGGCGGACTTGGCCCCCTTCAGCTTTATTTGAACAGAGACGGGCACGGGCTGGCCCGTCTGGATGTCCTTTGTCACGAGGCACCGCTGCTCCACGGCCAAAACCCAGAAGTGCCGGAAAGCTTGCAGGTGGGAGCGGTTATCCATGACGTCGTTGGGGAATATGGGGTAGAATGATATCAGGAGCGCAGCAATGGCAACGTTGCTCGAGCCAAAGGTTGCGGTTCCGCAGCCCAAGAACAGCGCGCCGATGGCGAGGTGGGTGGCGAGATGGGATCCGTAAGGGGTCGCCGCGTCGTGGCGGCCATGAAGGGCTCGCAAACGACGGAGGACTGGGATGTCGCCGGTGCCGGCCATGACAATGGATACGGAGAGGGCAAGCACATCCTGGCACATGCGTGTATATGTCCTTGCAAGCTCCTCGTCGTATGAAGGCGAAGCGTCTGACCCGTCCGATACGCCGGTAGCAGGGATCCTGGTGAGCCTCATGAACTGGTCCAGGTAGTGGAGGAGCATGTCTCGGACCCGGGCCGATGCACTCCCCGAGTGGCGTAGGGCAATAGAGAAACAAAGACCTGTCAGAATACTGAAGAAGGGGAGGTCCATGGAACGTAGTTTGGTCGTGCTGTGGAGTCTATACCGAGATCGATAGATGCTTGGGAGGTTCTTTTGAACCCATTCGTAGGTAGGCTCAATCCTGGACCAAAGTATCATATTGCGGGCCACTGTGCGCAGGAGCAGGATGTCTGGACGGATGTAGTCGAACTGTAACACTGATGTCGGCACACCAATTTTCCGGGCAACAATCTGATCTTCTGATTTCATGAAAATCAGGGCAATGGCCATGACTGCGCCGGCGGCAGCTCTGTCAAGGATATGGACCAGCTCGACCTTTTTCGTTGCCGTGGCAAGGCTTATCAGCTTTTCCGTGAGTCTCAGGTCGTGAAGTCCCTTAAGGTCATTCCCTTTAGCGAGATTGATGAGGCCGAGGGCGAAACCAGCTGCGAGGCGATAGCACTCACTCCTCAGGGGCTCTTCCTCATCTTCTTCGTCTATGTGTTCAATCTCAGAAAGCATGATTTCGCTCATACGCCGATGCTGGCTGTTGTAGTAAAGCAGACCGATACCCATAATACCCGACGTTTGTGTTAAATGTGACAGATTGAGCTCCGCAGCACCTCGAGGCAGCATGCGTGTAACATGTACCGAGAGGAGACGCGTGATGAGGGAGTCCATAGTACCCATATACGAGGCAGCCAACCCAAGAAGCAAACCGATCGAAGTCATCGTATGCTTCGGCGTTAGGTACTTGAAGGCTACCCATTTAGCCACATCTTTGAGGTGACCATTTAAACCCAAAGCAAGCAGAAAGCCCGCGTGGCGGTTGCTCAGATCTTGGCCTGGTTTATTGTATAGAATCCACGAAGTGTCTATGCCCTTTGCCTGTGGCGAGATGGCAAGGCCCGCAGCGACACCTTGGTGGAAGAAGCCCCAGCAGACCTTTTCTTCAGTAAACATGGATTTGTCTACGCCAACTGTCACGTTGGCAGGTTTGACTACACAATTGAGGTTGAAGCCGCCGATATGGAACTTTTGTGTGATCAGGGGATACCGGAGGTTATAGTAAAGTAAGCCTCGCCCGGATGGAATCGCCAGCGTCCCGGTTGCTATCCTCGAGACGAGCTCCTTCTGTTTCTCCAGATACAAACTTTCCGGCCAGGTCGGATCGGCATCGAGTCGGACTAGCCTCGACTTGTGTGTTGATAGTAAGTCCTGGACCTCGTTCAAACGACGGTCTTCTTTGAAAAGAGCACGAATCACAGCTTGCCGTTCGGTGCCTTCACCTTCGTCGTAACTGGCCGTATTTGTTTCCTCGACACTTTGGCAAAGCAGCCGATAGTCCCAACTGGCTACGTGTGTAGGTGTCAGGATCTTGGATGTCGCAGGACGAGGACGTTTCCCAGGGGTAAGAATGAGGCTTATATCAGTTCGCTTCACGAGGTCCAGAAGCTCGGTGGACCATGAAGAGGGCGGATGTGGTTGAGACAGGGATATGGCATCTTGTAGAGGTACAAGAATAGCCTCTGGGAGGGTTGAGAGGAAATGTGGCGTCATTCCGCACTCGTACATGGCTTCGACCATATCCACAGCCGTGGCCTCGCGCTTCATAAGCCTGAAGAATCTCTTGAACATGAGTGTTCGTGGAACGATGGCATCCCAACGATCGTCCCATCTCTTCTCAGATTCGGGCAATCGAGAACCGATGTAAAATATATCCGCCGGAATCACATACTGCTCTCTCTTGTCATGCACAAGACGACTTTGAATCCAGTGGAAGACATCCGGTCGTTGTGGAGGAGGGGGGATACCCGGCTTCAGATTGAGCTCTATAAGACAAGTTAGCCAAGGCTTTTTGTAAACTTCTTTCCGACATACCAGAGTCGTGGCGCGAGTCAACTTCTTCTTGAAGCCCCATCTCGTACATTGTCCAGAATTCGTTCCATTTCAGCCACCTGGCTATCTGGCATAGAACTGCTCGGAGATCGGCACGACCGGGGGAACTATACTCGGGTGTCATAATGTTAAGCTTCTGTTCCTCGAGAAGTAAATGCAAGGCCATGAAGATATCTACTGCGGCCTTCTTCCTCGCCTCCATATTCTTCCCCAAAGATGTCGGCATGTACCCGGACGGACCAAGGACAAGATCTCCTGCTTCCGATGCCATGAACTCCTTGGCGAAACTTATATGTCTCGGAATGAACTTAGTAGCTTGGAGAGGGTTCGTAAAGTGATCATCCAAGCCCTCATCCATCGCCCACTCCCAGCCCTTGTTTAACATCCAAGGTGGACACATTAATGAGTTCCCAGTTTCCCCCATCTCAAGTGCTCTCCAGTCATCCGACTCTCTTATAGAGCTGAACTGTCCCGAACCCGTTGCTCTATGACGGACAGGTAATCTTCTGGTTGGGAAATTCCCGCCTTCGACTCGGCCGAGGTTCAAATAAGTGGCCAAGAGCAACGTTATGAGGCAAGACCACTCGGTAGCTTGTGTTGAATCGTCTCTAGTCTGGAACCACTGCATCATGTGTAACCAAGCGGCATGAATGCGTTCTCCGTGGCAATCTGGCAAGATACCGCTGCAGACGGAGAGGACCTTGCGAACTTGAGGACATGTAGGCTCAAGCTGAATCTTGAGCTGATGTAAGCGCCCGTCGGCATCGACAACGTCAACGATGCCACGGCTACGAGGATAGCGGATGCCTGTGATACTCCCGTTCCTTAGATCGATGAGCTCCGACTTCCTTTGCCTGACGTCGCGATCTATTTTCCTGCCTTTGTACATGAGGCTTCTAGTATTCTCAACAAACAGTACTGACAATGAAATCTTGGCAAGCTCACTCCAAGGTGCCTGGGCACTCAGTTCGTGGTGGCCATCCATGGATTCTGACAAAATCACTATGGCAGATTTTTCACCATCCACTAATTTGCAAGAATCGACGACGTTCTGAGCCCGGCGAAGATCTCCAGGCAGGACAGAGACTGTTGCGACGCTCGAGACATGCTTCTTCCCCGGAGGAAGGTCAAACTTCTGTTGTATTCGGATATGGAGAGTGATGAGCTGTAAACGCCGATCAACTGGGTCTTGTATGCCAACAAGTAGCTGTCCCCGCGAGCGCTCGTTGCTCGCAAAAGGAGGTGCCATGAGGACAAACACCTTCGGACGATTGGCTGTCGTTTGCTCTGCTGCTGAATAGCGCAGGTTCGACGACTCTAAAGAGAAGCTATGTATCTTTGTAAACATCACCTCCTGCTGCAAGCCATCAAAATCATGGTCATCCAAACCCATATTATGGAAGCCTTCATCCAGGCCGACATCAAAAGGCGCTTCGAGAAGACTACCAAGACTGGGGCGCAGCTGGTGATTTTGGCTTGAACTTAGGCGACTTTGGTTGCCAAGTGACTCGTGCCTCTTTGAAGTAGCATGGCTCGTAACATGTTGTTGCTCAGTGAAAACTGATCTCTCATGAGAAGCAGAAAGGTCTGCACGAGCCAACATAGAGCTAACACGTCGTGAACTTCTCCGCGTCACCCCTGAGTCAGCTTTATCTTGTTGCTCGAGCGACGAAACCAAGTCTACTGGCCTCTCTACTTTTTCAGACCTCCTCGGCCGTTTACCGGGCATGGGCGCCCCAAAGCTCTCACGGTAGTTGGGCTGAGCGGGGGTGGAGGTACCGCTTGCAAGCCCCGGGGCCATTGAGCTGCGTCGTCTATTGGCTTTGGTCTTTGCCTTTGATTTTGAGACCTGGCCTATGAAAGGGTCCTCGTGCTCCATGTACGTGAGTCTCCATATTGAATATGTACTGGCATCTCTGTTTACAGTGACTGCAAGCACCAACCCTTCTGCCCCGGGGATATCCACCTTGTCTAGATGTAGGAGCTCCTCTGCCGGACTCAGGAAATTGGGTCTTATTAACGATTTCTTTCTGGCTGCACTTCGAGGCTGTGGAGGGGTATCAGGCTCAGTTACGACTAGGCCGATTTCCAGTAGAGGGTCGGTCAGGGAGACCAGCCTTGGCCAGTGGGAGTCGGGAGGATCTATTTGGGCATCCCACATATTCTCCAACGTTGATCCTAGGCCAATATTCAATGGTTTGACCTTGCCTGGCGCTGAAAAGGAAAACGTCGAATTTTGCGAATTGTTGAAGGCCGTCAGCTGTGAAGAGACGAAGGAATTTGGCGGTACCCGAGGGAACTTCCAGTCTATAGGCATATCCGTCGCCGTCTTCTGCTTTCTTTGTATGATGACTCCAATGGGTCCTGCACAGGCCGATTCCACCTCAAACGGCATATGGATGATATGGCTGGTTCCCGACAAGAAGTATATGTGAGCTTGTGTTTTGAGGAATACGACCAAGGCTTTCTCCAGAGAAACCAACTTGTCCTTCTTGGGCTCGCCCTTGACATGGGTTCCCCTCGCCTTTTCATCCTCTGACACCGGAAAAGTTGCTATCAAGGCCTGAGTGATTGTCTCTTTTTCGAGATGGAATTTGTAGCACTTGCGAAACAAGCCTCCCCGACTCCATATAACGCAAGTCCCTGTAGTGAGGAGTTCATCCTCGATGTAGTCCTGTCCATCACCGCTTGTCAAAACAGTCCAGGTATATGAAGATGGCGGAGCGTTTGGTAGAAGTAGTTGTTCATCGATGGCATATTGGAGCCCTGAGGGCTGGTGTAGCCCTAGGGACTGGACCGTTGCCATATCGGAGGAGCTCCATAAGCCTTTATTTGAAGAACAATCATGTATGTTGTAGCTTAGCCATTAGTACTAGTAGTAATGTGCTTTCTCGGCGCCGTTGTCGTCGTATTTGTCGTCGTCAACGTCGTCGTCGTCGTCGTTGTTGTTGGGTATTTCGCCTTATTGGGCGCGCCCGCTTGATTGTCGCTGCGGGTGACGCGCTTGGGAATGGATTGGACGTTAATTGGGAGCTGCCCTACCGAGCACCCAAAACTCGATGGTCGTGGTTCTTGCCTATGGTGGGGTTTTGCCGTTCTACGGAGTACTCCGTACTGAGAATGGTGGATGGAGTGATAGGATCCATGGATGGATAGATGGGGTCGGGCACTCGGGGATTGTCTACCATATGGATACAGGGCACCTCCAACTGGCTGCATTGATTTTTTTTTTTGGCTTGGCGGGTCACTGAGAGCAGTTGGAGCTCTGCAGCTGTTGCGCGCTTGGGTTAGGTAGTACTCCAGCAAAGCAATCCAGCTACCGGGGGCCCCCCAGAAATACGTCACGAGTGAGCGAGCTCCCCAGCTTCAGCTAACACCACCTGCAGCATTCAGGTACCCGACCTCGACTCCAACTCCAACTCCAGACTCTCCAGCCTCCGGCTTTATTGCTCTGTCTCGGTACAGGCCTTTGCTTGACTGTTGTATATTCAGCGCAGGCACTCATAAATAGTACTAGCCGTTGATCTATTTTCCTACCGGCTTGGTTCCCATTGCATATTCAGTCTTCTTCTGCGACACCGCTCCGCAGCATGATCATCACTTCGCTGTCGCAATGACAGATCATGCTGCCCCAAAGGGCGACAGCCAAAATGACACACCAATCTCGGAAGTACCGCCTATACCCACAGAGTCCGAGGTAGATGTAGACGAAAGCAAAAACGACGAGAAGCCCGAGTCGGAAAATATAGAGCCGATGAGCGCCCCGGTAGCCGAGCCTCGGGATGAAGAGGAGGACGATGCCAGTGACGAGGCAGAGGATGATGAAGAGGGAGAGGAAGAGGAAGAATCAGACGATGATGATGATGAGGATGAAGAAGAAGAGGAAGAGGACGAAGAACCTCACCTAAAATACGCTCGATTGACTCAACACCTGGGTGGGTTGTACCGCAATGGTGATGCCACAAGCACATTCTTGGTTGCAGGAAATAAGATGGTAAGAATATTTCTTCTTCATGTCAGCAAGAAGCGAGCTAATCGATATTTAGGTCATAGGTACTCATAATGGCAACATTGTAAGTCGGCTTACTGTGGGCTTGATAATTCTTCTCTAACTTCGATGTAGCACGTTATCGATCTGCCCATCTTCCAATCTCTGCGAGTATACCATGCCCATTCTGCATCAGTAACCGGAATCTCGATATCGCCATTTCCTGTCCCGCTTCCGACAGATAAGCCCGAGCAAGTTCGTGCAGGTGCTCAGGTAGCCCAGGCGCGGCCGCCATCTCGAGATTCGAATGCGTCACCTTCTGCGACAAAACGAGGCAGAGAGCCAGTCCAGATTGCCAAAACTCCGTCAAACGATATTTATATTGCGACGGCTTCTATGGACGGAAATGTGTGCGTGCAGTCTCTTGTGGATTTGCGAGATGTTGCGCTCCGTAACTTTGCGCGCCCGGTCCAAGCAGTGGCTCTCTCTCCCGAGTACAAGACCGACAGAACCTACTTGTCTGGTGGCCGCGCTGGGCAGCTCATTCTCACGGTTGGAGCGCCTGGTGGCAGGAGCAAGTCCACTACTACGGGTACCGCAGCAGCCGCAGCATCGGGATGGCTTGGGAGCATGGGCATCGGTGCAAATCAAGGCAAGGATACCATTCTCCACTCGGGCGAGGGCACCATCAGTACTATCAAGTGGTCACTGTCAGGAAAGTTTGTTGTTTGGCTCAACGAGTTTGGCATTAAGATCATGCGGTCGAATCTTTATCTCGACAGCAGCCAGGCCGAGGATGCGTGGAAGCGGATAGCGCATATCGATCGACCACAGACAGATGAATGGGAGACCATGGCCGGTGTATGGAAGGGCCGCGTTGAGTGGATTGATGAGCAAGTCTTTGAACCCGAGACGGGAGTTGAGAAAGTCAAGGACCAAGAATCACAAAACGACAAGATGGAGCGTCTCCTTGTGGGCTGGGGAGAGAAGATTTGGATTATCCATGTTCATCCCGGTGGTGTAGGCACTGGAAAGAATATCGGAGAGAAGCTCTTGGGGAGAGCTGATATCGCCAAGATGTAAGCCATCCGAGTCCTTGTTTGGGGATTTAGAGTTTACTAACGGATACAGTCTTCGCATGGATTGCATTATTTCTGGAATTTCCTTATATACCCAAAATCTGCTTCTAGTACTTGCTTACTGCAAACCGGAGGAGGACGATGTTACCGATGATGAACAACAGACAGTCGCAAAGAGCCCTAAAGGGAAGGGGCATAAGTCGCAGCTATCTGCGACATCGACAGGGAGCCAACCGTCTGGTGGGATCCGGCGGAAGGAAAACCATCAACGTCCTGAGCTGAGGCTCATAGATCTTGATACGCAGGAGGAGGTGGATAGAGATAGCCTCAGCGTGAGTCGCTATGAGAGACTTTCTTCGAGTGACTATCATTTAGGTATCCTTCCGGCGCGTACGGCTGCTTCTGCTGCTATTTCAAGAGGTGCCCTAGAGGCTATTGCAGGCATCGGTACAGACATGTGGAACGCAGCTATAAACCCTATGGGCCTCTTTAGCTCCGCCGCAAGCATCATGAGCCGCGACAGTGGTGAAGACGTTGGTTCCAGCATGAGAAGTGTAGCTGGAACAATCAGGCCGATGCGAGAAAGGCCTCCAACCGTTCATCCGAGCCTAATCAAACCCGGGGCAAAGATATTCATACACAGCCCCTACGATTGCATTCTGGCAACGAAGCGTGATCTAAGCGACCACCTTCAATGGCTTCTCGATCGTCTACAATACCAAAAAGCCTGGGAACTCCTTAACGATAACCCCGATATCCTGGCCGATATTCCGGAAAAGATCGGTGAAGCTGCCGCAACTGGGACGAAGCAAAGCAGCAGCGAAGAACTCTACGATGATACCGAATCCGTTGCCGACTCTGGTAATAGAGAGCTGTACTCGGCAGTCGAGAACGAGAAGAGGCGCATCGGGGATATGTGGATCACAGAGCTCGTGGAGCAGGGCAAGTGGCAGGAGGCCGCAGAGGTGTGCGGCAAGGTTTTGACCACGCCAGATCGATGGGAGAAATGGGTTTGGACTTTTGCAGGGGCCAAGAAGTTTGATGAAATCACAAACTATATACCTTGCGAACGCATGACGCCCCCGCTACCTACCCCGATATACGAAGTCGTTCTTGGTCATTATCTCCAAACCGACAAGCTTCGTTTTAGAGAGCTTCTCGATCGATGGCCCCCGGAGCTGTTCGATGTCAAAACGATTACCACGGTTCTTGAGAACCAATTGAAGTTCCGAGATGTTCGTCAAGACAGTATAGAGGACGGTGAAAAGGGTCGGGACTGGCGTATTGTCACGGAGAGCTTAGCACGTTTGCACGAGGCTAATGGACGGCATCGCGAAGCACTGAAATGTTACATCAAGTTGCAAGACGCCGACTCGACTTTCCGGCTAATTAGAGATAGCCATCTTGCTGAGGCTGTCGCCGACGATATTCCTGGCTTCATCGGCCTGAGAGTTCCAAACGAGCGCCTCGTGCGCATGACGGAGGAGGACCTAGAAGAGGCAACATCGGAAGCCATCACATTGCTGGTTGATGAAGCGCACCATGGCCTTGTCCGCCCACAGGTTGTCGTGGAACAGCTATCGGCACAGGAGCTCCACCTGTACATATTCTTCTACTTAAGAGGTCTGTACAAGGGAGACGGACTGAGAGAGTATACGGGAGAGAATATGGACAGACTTGTCATGGATAGCCAATCCCTTGTTGATGAGTATGCGGATCTGGCAGTACATCTGTTTGCGACGTACGATAGAAGTCTTCTCATGGCGTATCTCAAGTCGTCCACTTCGTACGGACTTGAAAAGGTAAGCAACGCGCAGTAATCAGATTTGCAAGGCGGTAAACTAATGATGACCACAGGCTGTGCAAGAGTGTGAGCTCTTCTCTTACTACGATGAGCTAGTATATCTTTACTCGAAAACAGGCCAGATGAAACGCGCTTTGTACTTGATCATTGACCGGCTCAAGAATGTACACAAGGCCATCGAATTCGCCAAGGAACAAGATGATGCCGATCTGTGGGAGGATTTGCTCAATTATAGTATGGACAAGCCAAGCTTCATCCGCGGCCTTCTTGAACATGCCGGCACAGCTATCGACCCGATTCGACTCGTGAGGCGCATACCTGAAGGGTTGGAGATTGAGGGCCTGCGAGAAGGCCTTACGCATTTAATGAAAGAACACGAAATTCAATACAGCATCAGCTCCGGGGTCGCTCGCGTATTAAAGAGCGAGGTGGCTTCGGCGCAGAACGAGTTACGAAAAGGCCAAAGGAAGGGTATCAAATTCGAAATCACGACACAGGCAGAAGACCATGTTGATGTCAAGGTCGAGGATGTCTCAACTGAGCCCGATGACCCAGAGAGCAAAGAGAGCCAGGAGCCGCAAGTGAGCGAGCACCACCACCGTGAGCCGACGCCGGGACACTGCGCCAAATGTCATGAACCGTTCACCGAGTTTGAGATGGAAACGTTGTTGGGATACGCCTGTGGTCACGTTTTCCACGTGAGTCACCTACTGGAAATGTTGTACAAAGGCAAGAAACCCGACGTAGAATTGGGCTACGCGGCACAGGAGGGTGCCAGATTCGGCGTTGGAGTTAAGGTGATGAGAGCTAGACTATTGAGGGACAAGGTTAGAGGCGGATGTCCCATTTGTCATGAGCGTGGTGGTTGAGTCCATTTTCATCGATGGTAGATTTGTTTTTGTTTCTTCACGGTCAAGGCGTTTTTCTTTTCTTTTCCTTCTAGGTGGCTCATCACACTCTACATATCACTGCATAGCGCCAACTCGCACATACTTTAAGCGACGTCAAATCACAATGAGGTCTTTCTTTTTGGAGCACTGTGGTAGTATCGTCATTTGAATGTATTTTGTAGACTGTTGAGCCTTGCGAATCTCGTAAATCATAACGGAACATTGTCTAATGCAATGAACCCAACAACAATGTTATCACCCCATGCCGCAACCTTTACTTTCCCATCATTCACCATTGATGCTTCAAAACCATTAATCTCCAATGCGAAAGATGAGAGACTAGAAACAAAGGCCTGGTGATGAAGGGAGGAAACTGTTTGAGGGTGCCTCATTAGATAAGGCCGACAACCATGGCGCCAAGCATGATGGCGGGAGCTCCGAAGTGAGCGGCGGCGGCAGTCGACTCGCCTGGGGGAGCGGAGTCGGTGGTGCTGGCGGAGGGTTCCTCGCCGTCGGTGGTGCTGGTGGCAGTCTCGTCGTAGCCAGTAGACTGCTCGTCGGTGGTGGTCGAATCGGCAGTGGGGTAGATGGACGAGGTCTCGGTGATGGTAGGAAGCACCTCGGTGGTGACGCCCTCGCCGCCAGTCTCGCCGGCACCGCCATTAGTCGGCTCGGCAGGTGTGTTGGTGTTCTCGTCACCATCGCCCTCGGTGGGAGCAGGGGGGCCGTACTCAGAGGGGGTCTCGACGGCTTGACCGGTGGAGAGGGAGACCTCGCAGTTGGTGGAGTGGACGACGGTGCAGATGTTCATGGAGTAGACGAGAGAACCTTGGGGGGGGAAGGTCAGTATGATGGATATGATTATGATGGGTTGTTGAGAGGGAGAGCGTGTGTGTGTGTGATAGGGGA
This sequence comes from Trichothecium roseum, assembly GCA_026184415.1. Classification (NCBI taxonomy): domain Eukaryota; kingdom Fungi; phylum Ascomycota; class Sordariomycetes; order Hypocreales; genus Trichothecium; species Trichothecium roseum. Next base: position 3,309,399 of record CM047942.1, on the reverse strand, counting down.
CGTATTTACCTTCGGCAGTCACGGTGCCAAACACCTGGCCAGCGAGGGTCTCGGTGATCGGAGCATCAACTGTTTTACTCATCAGCTTCAAGCTTCATGGGTAGTAGGTTAGTGGTATATCCGGGGGGTGTGAACTTACCGATAGGCTGCTCAGTGGCCTGGACGGCGACAAAGGCGACGAGAGCCGCGACGCCGAGGACCTTGAGGACCTTGCTCATCTTGAAGAAGGGCATCGTTTTCTTATTTCGGTTTTTCCTTTTGCTGAGGGAGAGAAAAGTAGGTGGTATATCGCGTGAAGAACTGAGATTTGGGAGGGAGGAACCCTTTTGTCAGCTTCGTGTAGATTTGAGGAGTAAAAACAAAAGAAGGATCGATATGCGTATTGTCGTTCGAGCAGATTGCTCCTGGGGTAAATATCCAAAAGAAAAAGTCACTCGGCTTTTCGACTTTTGCGTGCTTGTGTGGGGATGGATGAAAGGCCGCGAAGAAGAGAAGAAGAAGAAGAGGTAAACACTTGTTTTGCCTGTCTATCAACTTCTTCAGCGATAGGAATGGGGGGAGATGTATTTGGCTCTTGGGAATACACCCGAAGCACAACGACGGGCTCACTTGAGCACGCGGCTGGGAGGGCAGAGGGATGAAGGGTAAAAGCAGAGAAGGGAAAAGGCAGAGGGCAGAGTCAGTCGATAGGAAGGCGGGGAGTAACGTATTCACACTCACTAGCTGACTTGCTGTATTATTGCCTTTGGCAACGAAGATGAACGGCTGTCGTGTAATGCGGTTTGGCTGAAGATTTCGGGGAAAGATGTAACAGCTCGTGATGTTGAGATGTTTGTATGAATGTGTGTGCGTGCGAAGAAGAGAGAAAGAAAGAGAGAGAGGAAGTAAAATTGGTGGGAGCGTGGTGAGAAGCTGAAGAGCTATTTGTAAACGCCACGCGCGGCCTCGCAATCAGTAAAACAATAATTACCAGCAGACGCGGCAGGCTGGCTACCTAGGGCATAGGGCGACTGCAGGTAGAGGGGTGTGTGTGTGTGCCTTGGGACCTTGCTGTTTATTATTCCGCGTTAGTGGGAGGAAGTGAGGTCGAGGTGACTTTTTTGCTCGCAGCTGTATGCAGCCGCTGTGGTGAATCAGAGGGGGGGTAGAGGCAGAGGGGGGAGAGGCAAACAAGAATTATATGAGCCGTGCCTTGATTTTTCTTGCAGGGGCATTAGTGGGGACCTTGTTAAAATGATGGACGAATCAGGATTTCCTGTTTTATTGTTTTGTTTGCTTTTGGTTTCTCGAGTTTTCCTTTTGGGGGGATTTGGGAATTCGTGGTTGTGGTTGTGGTTAGGAGAGGGAGTGATCCTGGAGGGTGGTGGTGGTGGCAGGGGTTGGGCGGCGAGTGCCGTGATAGAGTGAGGGAACGAGAAACAAGGTGAGGAGAAAGTCAGCGGAGAGGGACAGGTCAAGGACGTTGTGATTTGAGTAAAAGCGAAAAAGAAAAAGGGTTTAATGATTGCGCTATAGTAGGGGATATCATGACTGAGATTTGAAGTGAACGATCAAGCAAAGCATCATCAACGTCACCAGCGTTACACGAGAAAAAACCAATAATGATCAAAGATGTAGTTAAAGAAAAAGAGGGTGGCTAGACTCGCAACAAGAGGGGAGATGAAGCGTGACAAGCAAGGACGGCAGTGATCAAAAAGAAACGTCGTACAACCGTTGCAGATTAGAAACAGGAAGAAGAAAGGGGGGGAAAGTGAGTGAGGAGATGCAGCGTTCCGGAGGTACAGTAGCGTTGTCTCGAGTTTACGCTACGTATATTAAATTCTGATGCTTGGAGGGTGGGAATGGCCTCAGCCTCCTCCTCCTAGTTGCATCTAGACGTTGATCTGCTTCCCTCTTGTTCGAACCAGAAAGAAGGTCTCGCGACAGGGTGTGGTGGGCATTGAGATACAATGCTGCAGTATTCCTTCATGCCTTTGAGATTACGGCTCGGCTGTTGTGAGCGTCGTCGTACGATGTGCGCGTTCCTCGTCGCGAAGGGTATGATTGTCGTGACGGAGTTTCAGCCGTGATGCTGATGATACCAGACCGTTCTTCTTCTTCTCCTCCATCGCTGGTCTCGAACGGGCAGTAGTCGTGGCCATCTCCTCTCCTCCTCTCGAAGGTCAAGGTTTGTAGTGACACTGACTCTAAATCATCGCACGATGTTGAAGACGTACCAAAGACTGGTATGCATTATACCCAAGGCAAACCGCAAGAGGGTGTCACCACCACCGCCCCCCCCCCCCCCCCCCTCTTTTCTTCTCCCACCAGAATTATGGCAGTGACTCTTTCGTGTTGCTGTTACTTGTTACTTTCCAACACTTGGGTGGGAAAATAGTATACATAGCGTTCTCTCTCCGCCTCTTGTCTATTTTACCACGTGTTGATGATATTCCAATATTCCTCCGCAAGTATACATCGGGGCTCGACTTTAATTGGTTGGTTCGAGTCAGAGACTACCAGATTGTCGGGCAGTTTTTTATTATTGGGGCATCAGGGAGGGATGAGGATGAGGATGAGGATGAGGATGGATGTCCCAAGACACACTTGGTATTACAAATCGGCATCACTCCATCTCCATCTCTAGGACCCGGGGGGGGGGGGGGGAGACACCAACGTTGATTAAGCTTCGAAAGAAAAAAAGCCAATCAACTGCCTTTGCGAATATGCTTGTTTATTAAGCGAGGTTCGTGGCCCAAGTTTCGCGAGCCTTGCACCGGGAGCGAGCTTGGCCAAAATAGTTGAGAGTTGGTATCTGGAGGTGGTTGAAATCATGACTGTATTCGGCAGTAATACGAGCCATCCTACTATTTAGGCTATTAGTTATTAAACGGTGCTGTGGATCTAGTGTTAAGGCTATCTAGATCAATCTCGACTCTTGAAGAAATTTGTGTCTACAGTACGCAGCACATTAAACACCTTCGGTTGCTACAGCCATGAAGCGAAGATGGTCAATATCCGACCAAGATTGGGATTAGAAAAGTACTTGGGAGATAATATTGTCAGAATAGGGTAATCATGCAGAAAGTTAGCAGCAATCACCAACACCTACCAATTTATAAGCATAACTTGGGAAAGGAAGTAATCGGTAAATGTCATCATGTCGTTGTATCCATCCAACAGGGTAGCTGGCTTGATCGACGCTTCAACGGGGTGGAGTGGGGGAGGGGAGGAGTGGGATGAATGTGGAGAAGTCGCAGGGTGAAAGGCGCGCGCGCTGGGGGATTGATGGAGACTTCATGGAGCATTACCAACTATATAAAGATGAATTGAGTGTTGTCTTTTTTTTCTGCTTCTCAATTTAACAAGACAACTACTTCATACTAGAACAAAAGACGCAGTTTTTCTACACTCGTGATTTTCAAAGCAATTGCGGAGTGCAATAAGAATAAACATCATGGCCCCCGTTACCCATCTCGTCCTATTCCAATTCAAAGCCGACATCACGGCTGCGGTCGTTGCCGGCGTAAGTCCCCTCGACACCTCGACTGACAGGAAAAGGATAATGAAATGGAAGCTAAGATTTGACACTGCCAGACCATGACCGATATGCTCAACCTCAAGGATAAGTGCATACACCCCGAGACGGGGAGACCCTACATCAGGTCCCTCACCGGAGGCAAAGACAACAGCCCCGAGGGTCGCCAGGTGAGCCGTCCCCCCCCTGAAATGGATATATGTACTCTACAATCCGTACATACAACTGTTCAGTCGTGCTGATTCGGGGATTCAAAACCCCCCCCCAGGACGGCATCACGCACGCCTTCGTCGTCGAGTTCGAGAGCGAGGAGGATAGGGATTACTACGTCGGGAAGGACCCGGCGCACCTGGCCTTTGTCCAGAACAACGGCCAGCACTTGACCAAGGCTGTGGTGACAGATTTCAGTGCCGGAGTGTTTTGAGAGCAGGGGGCTGTTCTGGTTGCGAAATGGCGTACTCCGTATGGGCGGAAGAAAGATTAATTTCCAAACATGCATCCATCCATCTATCCCACGTCCAAAGTACTCCGTAGTAGTAGCTCAGGTGTCCCTTTGTGCTTTCCTCGCGATTCCCAAGGCCAGCTAACCGAAGACCAGCTAACTGGAAGCCACTGGAATGTACGTTGCCCTACCATACTAAGTAACTGGGCTAACTGGAAGTAGGGTGGTAGGGCGGTGGTTATCAGCGGTCCATGGCTGCTAATGGGGAGGGAGAGTTCAGGGCCCTAGGGGTCTTGTGGCCTCTGTGCCGGGCCTAGGCCAATCCAGTTGGAAGCTCAAGGTTGCTTTCTTGCGCCTTCTGTGGGAGAGTTGGCGCTATGACGGGAAGGGCCAATCGGTAGGCCAATCGGTAGGCCAATCGGTAAGCCCACCTACGTCATAAAGCGACCACGACCGCTAGCTGAACTGAGCAGTCACGATACGCGGGGCCAACCACTACTTAGCTACTATGTATGGTACACTACGTAGTGCCTACAGCAAGTATTAGCACCATCTCTCCCACCTGCGGACAGTTGACCACTTCCCCCCCCCCCCCAAGACCTCGACCAGTCCAAGACCATCACCAGCAGCAACCACCTCATTTCCAACATTAAAATCGCATTGACGCTTAACATCCACTCGGCTCATCTGAAACTTGCGCCTCACTTTTTTTGTTTTGTTTTAAATCATCCCATCCTCCCGGAAAGTATTGCGCATCCGCTCCTAGAATTTCTCTTCTTTTCCTTCATTCGCCCACCTTGATTTCCTGTTCCCGATAGCTAAAAGCGAGGGCCTCTCCCGGGACTATTTGCTCCATCTTACGATTCGCACTCGTCTCGACCAACTTCGCACATTACTGCTCTTCTTTACCTGGCAAGGCTTTGACGAACAACGGCTTCCCGTGAGAGTATTTCTGCCTGCTCCGATTTACTCTGCACGAGAGCCTTTTGATTATCCCACATAGCCTGGTACTTGAATCGCCAAGCTACATACACAGCTACTTGCAGCGCATAGCCAGCCGTTGCATCAGGCCCAGGCCCAGAAACATCACCCGTCACCTTTATACAGAAATCCGCAAGGATAACGCATCAGAGCCATGGCGCAGCCGTCGCATCCGACGCTCATCAATCTGCCTCCACCGGATTCCAATCCTCAAACGCCCTCAGAGATGCCGTACGTTTGTACCTGTTCTTACGCCTTCTTCCATGTGCCCTTACCTGCGAGCGAATGGCTAACCTTTTTCTCAGAGGCACCCCGACCAGTACCACAACATCGCTCTCGGCGCTCTCGACGACCGCAATCAAGGATGGCCACCGCGGTCACTTTCCCAAGGGTCCCATGGACCGGGGTCACCAACACAATCCATCAACCTCGAGCCTCGAAGCCGAACGAGCCGACCGAATCTCGCGACTTGCTGGTCTTGAGCGCGTATCCACCCTTCGCACGCGACCTCATACTCCTGGCAGTGTAAGTGCTGCGGGCGATGGCGCCCCTTCCTCGTCGCCCCAAACAACGCCGACTTCGACGACGGGCTTTCCGCCCAACTATCCACCGACCCACAACCTTACTCCGGCGTATTTCGATGGTAACGGTCAGCCCGTCGCGGTGACCAAGATGAGTACGGTCGGAACGGCTAGTGCCACGGAGAGCCACGTGGGCGACGATAGTCGCACACAAGCTGGCGAACGGGACGAAGACATATACAGCACCGATACCAACTATCGCGAGGCAGGATCCGTAACTAGTGCTGGCGCGGAGCCTGAAGCAATGGACGAGGACATGAATAGCCATGGGGCTTATGATGATCGCATGAGCGACGACGGATCGTCGTTGGTCGGATTCGGAGAAGGAGCCGGCAGCACCGTGTCAGGCCCAATCTATCATCGTCGACCCATGGCCGGACAACCGTCTGGTATTCTTGAGAGAACCAATTCTGGCATGAGCGATGTCAGACGAGATCGAGATATGCCCATGAGTGGCGCTGATGCTCTCATATCGGCGGCCGCTATTCAAGAGCGACGCGATGCTCGTGCCATGGATGGCATCGCGGCTGACCAGCATTACCATCCAAATGGTTCGGATCCTAACGCTTTCATCGACACGACCGTTCGTGGGCCTGTGCCCGTAGGAAATTCCCAGGGAAGAGAGGCGGCGGAGAATATTGTGCGTCGGCTCGACCACGGAGAGTCTCGTGCTGGACCCGAAGCCATGAGCAGCCCTGCTCGCGGTCAAGGTCTGGGTAATTTTTACTTTGAAGGCGGAGAAAAATAGGCGTGCGTGGCCGGCGGCAAATATGGTTCTGAATGCTTTTTAGGCGCCAAAAGGGGAAACTGGGTCGAGGACGACTTTTTTCTTTTTTTCCTTTTTTTTCTTTTTCTGTTTTGGGCTTCCGATTGTTTCTTACAGTTGAGAGAGCTTGGCAACAAGGGCAAAGAGGACCGACAAAGGACTGGCGACGGATTGGCAAGGGGCGTTTTGATCCGAGTTATTACCAAACGGGTTTATGGGGGGATTTTATCGTACATGGCAATTTGTCACATCGAGATTGACACCCAATACCCATTAAATACCATGTTTTTTTTTCCTTGGCGAGATTTACTCTTTGTCTTCTTGGAGGTTTTTTTTTTTTTAAACGTGACCTGAGCAGAAGATGCGAAGTCCTGTCTCAAGGTATGACTGATTGCAGATTCAGTTTGCTATTCCAGATACACTATTTCCCCATCCATTATCGCCTGGTTTTAGTGAGTGCTGGTTGGATGAGTGTGTGCGAGATGCTGTTTCGTTGACGTTTCTTATGCCACGAGATCCTCTCCCCTGGCCCCTCCTTCCCTTCCCCTCCCCTTCTCCATCTACGTCGGTCAAGTGAAGCCGTCGTCGACAATCATACCCCTCAACCCCATCTAGGATGGAACCTGGCCAACTCCCGATGGGTCCATGTCTCCCGGCCTGCATAAACACCGATGCCGCCAAGCCTCTTCTTCCCCCTCCTCCAGTCCATAACATGTCTGGATTTTTTTTAAACATGTGTGTAAGTGGTATGTGGTAGTACTGCATGGTGCTTGGACAGCAGCTTTTGGCAGTGGCTGCTTGTTACTTGGTATTGACTACTCACTACTACTGCTCAATGCTTTTGAGCGGAGGGGGGGACTTGGGCCCTCATATCGCTGGCGGCTTGCTTGCTTGCTTTACAAGGCTTCTTCTTCTTCTTCTTCTTTTTTCTTCACGAATCACCTACCCCAACGCGACCAAGCATGAAAAGAAGTCCCTCCCCCCTCCCCCCGGATCTTCGAAATGGGGGACGGGAAACGCACATCCTACTTATCTTCAACGGAGTATCACGAGCGGGGAGAAGGAGAGGCAGGTGGGCTGGCTTCAAAGAGTAAGTACTACCGCAGTGGTATGTACTAGTACTACAGTACTACCATAAGTGGTAGTAGTAAGGTGGTAGAGTATCATGTATGTGCCCCGTACTCACTGCAACCCCCCCCCTCTCTTCCCCCGCCTTCTCTCGTTTTCTATCATTTTTGGTTTTTGTTTTTTTTTGTCTTGGGAAATAAAATGATATGTGATAGAAAAGGGATATACGGCAGCAGCAGCAGTCTTGGAGGGGAGGGGGCTTTTTTTTTCTTTTCTTCCCCGTGACGATGTGGACGGGCGTTGGGAGAGACAAGGCAAGAACATACACGAACCACATAATCTACTAACTACTACTACTACTACTACTACTAATTTAACCGCCAGCGCAATCCCCAAACATCGTGAATGCGCGGAGGAGAGCATCACGGAGTATGGAGTATTTTGCGACCTGCTCCCGTCCGTATGCAAGTGCGGGCCGAGCCACCGGTCGTTTGGCCTGCGTACTCCATACTATATATACGTACGTACGTACACGAGCATGTGCTATAGTATGGAGCACTACCATCAAAACTCCGTATTCCGTATTCCGTACTAGGCCATGAGAATCGTGGTAGTCGACGCAAGAAAAAAACGCTGAGAAGGGGGGGAATCTCGCGATACCCGTCCGTCGAAAAGAACTCTCCTCTTCTCACCCCCCCCCCCCCCCCCCCCCTGCTCGCTTCAATGTCCAATGTCGCCATCGTTCATGTCCACTTCTTCCCTCCCCCTCCCACCCGTTGCGTTCCGCATTGCATACATGTGCAAAAAGAGAACCGGACATGCAAAGCCCCTAGGCCATAGATACCGCGTACTCCCTACTCCAAGTCAAGTCATTCATGCGCAGTATGGAGTATGCTGTACGTCGTAGTGTTCAACCCATCAACATTTCATACTACTACCTTGGTATCTACAACGGAGCATAAGTAGCATCCTCTTTTCAATCCCCCCCCCCCCCCCCTCCCAACAGGATCCAAAAGTGGAGTCGTACGGGCCGAATGGGTATCAGTGGGAACCGGAAACCAAAAAAACAAAAAAAAACCCATCGCGTCTATTTACGTTTTTGTGTCCTAGGCCTCTCCTGCTAGCCATCTACCTACATATGGTAGTAGTAGGTAATCGGTATCTATCCATGCATCCATGAACGCACACGGAGTATGCACGGAGAAGGGGGGCTGCCGCGCAATCCCACATCCCCGCATGCCTGCCTTCTTCATCCTAGGCCTTGTGTCCCGACACAAATGACCGAGTTGCCAACGGAGAAATCTGCCCCCTCTCCGCCGCCAGGCTCGAACAAGGATTTCGCTAGCAAGTGGGAATCTATGTAGTCGTCACTCAATCGGTATTGGATAGAGAGCCGTCGAGGCTAGTGAAACAATGCAGGTGCTTTTCAGTTTGTATGCTAGGGGTTATCACCGCAGAGGAGCATCCATCTCTCCCATCATGTTGTCCACGCTCCCTTGCGTCTTATGTAGAGGGTATATCCACCACTAGAGTAAAATAAAAGAGTACAAAGAAAAAACGGAGAAAAAACAAAAGGAAAAGGGAGAAGAAAAAAAAGCCCTTCGCCAAATTGACCAATTTCAATCATCGCGCCCAGAGGTTTGCTGGGACCCTTGCCGCAAAACGCCATCGCAGCCCAGGGGTCGAAAACAAAAAAAAAACAAAAAAAAAGGCATAATCAGCCCTACGCATCTCGCTCGCTCCCATGCCTTGGTAAACAGTGTAAAAATATGATGTGAGTCGCATAGCAGAGGCCCACCCCCCAATCCACATAAACGCCCATATAGACCCTGAAAAGTAAGCCCTTGTATCCATGTTCAAAAGCTTCATCACGGGAGGCCCCCCGTCCAGTCCTGGTCAGTGCAGGCAGTCGCCAAGGCAAAATGACATGTTATCCAAGGAGGTTATAACATGTAGACAGGACAAAGCTTGTTCCAAAGCCGGCATATCATGTGCACAGACTGTCGATACCCACTCGCCTGGCCACAGTCTGAAAGTCCCAGACCGTGATCCAGTCGCCATTTTGCATCAGTCCCCAAATCTCTTCAAGCAGCTCGGATACGCGGTCACAGTTGCGCAGGCCCGTGTAGCCTCGGACAGCCTTTACGGCCTTCCGAACCCTGTCTTGCTGGCCCACATCTAGGCAAGCAATGCCAATTACCAAGCAAGGGACGAGCAGCAGAGTCTGAGCCGGGTCAGACGGGCTGAAGGATTCCAATATCCGCAAGGCCTCCTCGACAGTGATGTGAAGACGTCGATCATCCTGGGCTGGGCGTCGTTTGGGCGGAGGTGAGGCTGGTTTTGCCGACGAGGTGCTTGACGCACTAGCTACAGGCGTCATCTCTCCCGAATCTGTCTCGTGTAATGAGCTGGTTCTGGAAGGGTGGCGTGAGGATGGGCAACTGCGGGTCTGTCCATTCATTCCCGACATGGCCGGAACGACGCTCGCCACCATCGACGCTCTTCGTTGAGGCGTGGTAGGTGTTGGCGAAGACGAAGCTGGCGATGGCATCATTGTGACAGGGAGAGAAGCGAGGGTGCATCTTCGAACCGGTATGTTTGATGGAGGGTATATCGTGCGATAGAGGTAAACCCACATCATCTGCTGATAGAGGAGTCCAACGCGGTTGCGACTGTCACCTGGGGGGCACATTGGTTTCCATGCTCGTAGGAAGTTGTCAATCTCCGAAGCCTGGAATAGCATGATGTAGTCCACAGGGGGGTCCACGCCGGCTGCAATCTGCTCACGAATCGTATGTCGCAGTGTCGTAATGCACGACATATTTCGGAAGAGGCCGTCGGCTACTCCCATCAGACGTGGTGTGGTAACGGGCTCCGGAGGCTCCCAATCATCTGCTGCCAATCGAGGGATGGGGCAATGCGGGTGCCAAAGAAGGTCGTCGGCGAAGATGTGGTACTGGAAAATTTCGGTAACAAAAGCAGAGAAGACGGGGTCCAGGGGCGGGCAATGTTCGCGAAGCGTCTTGTATGCTTGAAGGTGCAGGCGATGTTCACCTCTGGGGTTGCCATCGGTGATAGTCCCAAGCAGGAAGAATAGAATCTGCCCGTATCTGGCGCACAGAAGAGTCTGGTACTCTTTGGTGTGGTACTCCGGATCATCCTTATCCACCGATGTCTTCATATCCTCGTGGAAGCGCTTCATAGCCTCGTCGTGGTGATATACTGAGCGCTCGTGAAGGGCCTCCCTCGAGGTATCAGCATGGGTTTGAAGAAGCTTCTGTCCATACGGAGCTTCGAGGTCAATGTGTTTGCTGCTAACCGATAGGAGAGAATGCATAAGCCCTTGGTGTTGATTGGCGAGATGCAGAATGAGGTCCTTGAATGCATTCTTGGCCTCGCTCTCTACAGTCAGCACGTTGCTAAAGTGAGTGATGTAATGCCTCCAGAAGATTCTATCTTCAACTGTCTCAACACCGTGAAAGATGGGCTGCATGGTGATGACGGGCATAACTTCGCGGCGTAGGCGCTCTATTTCTCGGTTAGCTCCTGTTTGGGCACTCATGTGAGAGGTGGCCATGCCTTCTTCAGCCTTTTCTCTCCCAGATCTCCATAGCTGCTTTTCATGGTAACCTTCGCAGACTACTGCATTCTTCTCACAATTCATACCTAAGCGAGACATATTAGCACGCCCCTTGCGTCTCAGGAAGCGGGCAACCTACATCGTGGCTTTGCCTCGTCGCACTTCTTCTTGCGCTTCCTGCATGTGATACAACCTGTCTTGGAACGCCCCTTGGTGATCTTGCTTGCGTTGATCATTGGTGTCAAAGGATGCTTCCTCGGTCGTCCTCTAGGTCTCTTCTGTTTCCCATGGGCATCGCCCATGGCTGATGGCAGGGATGGGGCGATAGCCAGCTCATCAAAGCTGATGTTTTCCTCAAGGGGCTCTAGCTTTGGAACGATTGCCATGTCGTCTGCTTGCTGCTCCCACTGCATCTCAGTGCTCATATCATCTCTCTCTCCGGTTCCGGAACTCCATGAGTCGTTGCAAGTAGATGCTGCTGTTGATGCTGACATTGAGGGTATGCAGGAGTTGTCGAAGGCGCTCTCCATACCGGTGCTGACGGGTGACAACTGGCCGTTTTGGGACGACGGGCGTGGGCCCGAGTCGTTCCAGGCAATGTCTGCCGACCTTGGAGAAGGGGGTGTGACGATGCCGCGCGAACGTTCAGCCATGGCCATACCCCGATTGCTTCCCCAAATCATGTCTTCTGCGTCCGGCAGCATGGCAAACGGACGATCCATTTCGACCAAGTGTCTCTTTCATGCCCGCTCAAACGTTTTAGGGATAGGCACCCGAAAAGGTTAAGTGACTAGGTGGTGAGTAACAGCTGGTACTGTAGTATACTTGTATGATTGTATGGTTGTATGGTTGTATGGTATGAAGGATGAAGAAAGAATGGAGAGATGAACGGGCAATCTGTCGTGACGAGACCTGGACCCAGCCTTCATAAGGTTGTTCTTGGCCTTTGTCAGCTCATAAGCTGCAGGGATTGCGGAGAAGATGAACGTTGGTGGCGGCTTGAGCTGCGGTGCTGCTAGGTTTTAGTCCAACTAGCTTCATGTTGCAGGGCAGCGCCGACGGCAGGTGGAGGTTGCTTTAAGCGGCGATGGTACTTGAAGATCGCAGAGTATTAGTGCTTCGTAGTCCACACAGATGAGAAGAGAGGAGCCTTGGCGTCTGGGTCGAGGTGGAGGGGTATGGAGGGTGGGGAGCCTGGAGAATCCGTCCTAGTTTCTTAGGTGTGGCCAACAAGAACAAGGAGGGTGACAGGGTCCAAAAGGGTGAAAAGGGTGCGAGCAGGTAGGGTCAGCGACATCCCAATGATCCCTTCCAATGCAACCTCCACCCGCCAGAGGCTACGGAGTACCAAAGCTCGTGGTTTGCGAGATAGCCACTCCGTCCGTGCTATCGCCGTTGTCTTGCCCGCGCGCAAATGTCCGGAGGTAGGCCACTAGTAGTAAGGGCCAATACCCCGGCGAAACACGCGAGCGACAGTTCAGATGCCCCAGAACACCCGCTCTCTTGCTCGTTTAGGCTACCCCTTGAGCAGTCTAAGTAAAACCGCCCAAGACAGCATTGGCGAGGCTGAGAAGACGATTGGACCCGGAAGGAAATGGAGGGATGAACCAACGATGCAAAAAGAAAAAAATTGCCCCAACATCCGAAAGCTCATCATCGTCAACACAGCGCGGATACTCGGTACGTTGTATTCGAATACTAATGAGCCGCGGCATGCCCTTGAAAGCGACCATCATCCCCCAAGGAGCGCCAGGCTCGTGCCGTCGTTCCCGTCCTATCTTGTAGTTGATGCCGGTTGAGAGCCAGCTAAGGAAGGGTATAGCCGACCACATCAGCCATCCTAGCAGGCTTGATCATTTCTTCGCCATCCAAGCCAGCTACCAGGGCTAACAATGGCAGAGGCTGCAGTTAGAACAGGGGGTGGAGATTGGTCGCGCAGCTGACCCCACATTGGGTGACGCGAACTGGAAGCGACATCTCCAGTCACGATAGGAGTTGAGGAGGAAGCCACTACGAGAGTCCGCCGTGCTCGTTCGAAGAACTCATCCCTGCCTGCCCCTCCCCCTCTCTTTGCGAGCAACCCTGCAGGCTAAAAAGTAAGTAATCGGCAAAGGTATGTAGACGGCGGCGTACTAAAGCCAGTAGTACCCAAGATACCAGGATGTTAGGATGCCGAAGTAGAAATCTCCCATCAGCTCTTGGGGATTTGGTGTGGCTTTACTGCAAGAGGAATGCGCCGCTTGAACCACAGCCCTGGGAGAGCACGGAGTACCTTGATCGTGAGAGCCCAAAAGCCCTACTATGTGGGGAAAATGGGCGAGCAGTTGAAATGTTGACTACCCAATAATAGCATGCACCACTGCTTGCTGGTCCGCTGCCCATTCGAGAGCTATACGCTTGTGCAATGCAACTCTCAATACCGACGAATGCCACCTGTTTATGCATGGCCGTGGTTCGCTCTGGCCTTCTGGCTTTATTCTTCACGTTTGCTAGTAGGCTGATAATCTTGCGCCGTTGAGAAAGGGAAGATCCAATGAAGATGAGCCTTTGCTCCGCAGGCACATGCTGCATGGGATGGATGGATGCCGCTGCCACTGGCACCCGCACAGACTTTGCACATGCCAGTCAACTGTCGCCAGCACAGACAGCCTGTGGCATGATATCATGCACCGTTGACACTATCAGCAAACGGGCATGAATAGCATTCGACTTTTCAAGGTGGGTTCGTGATTGAGTCGCCTGTTTGCCTTGTCTTGGGTTGTCGGGCAGGCGAAAGCCCTCTCATGCACCTACTGTAACTAGGCCCAGCCGAGATCTGGATGGAAACCTCGGGCGAAGTTCTTCATTGGTAACTCTACTACCAAGGTCTAGCTCTCCCATAGGGTCCAGATTCAATGCAGAGACCAAAGGAACGGCCGCAATTATCGGCGCGTCACTCGTGGCGACGACGCTTCCGAACTAACACGTTGTTTTGCGTGCGTTTGTGCGGATGATTATACCGATGATGGTGTAGTGTCGTCGTGTTAGTGCGAGCTCGCGAAGGCACGTTTTCTGGGCAATGGTGTCGGATAATGCTCCTTGGTTGGTCTGAAAAGTATCGCCATGGGATTTTCGGTAAGCCAGGGTATACATGTTTGGTGCAGTAGCATGAACATTACCAAGGTGACGAGGCTGCATGTGAGACCCTAGACGACGTGGCGAGCAACCATCTGAAGCTACCTTGTTGTAGCAACCATCCAAACCTCCCAGAGTAAGGGTTCACGGATAGAACGGAAAATTGGGATGCTACCTGGTACGACATCAGATCATGTTACCATCATCCGTGGAATACTACTGCAAATAACTAAGCACCAAGTATGGATGGCAAGTGCAACTTGCTTCTAGGTAGCGCCTACCTCGCCTTCCAAATATCCTGAATGCCGCCATTATCTCCATTGTGCCTTCCTTATCCTTTGTGACACCCATCAGAATAGCACACTACTAGTAGTGTTATCGGGAAGTTGCGTGCAAGTTTGTTCTTGCCTTTGTGCTCTGTCGGTCATTGGTACCTTGATCAAAGGTATCTCGTAGAATGAGCATGATCATTGATTGGGTGCGTCCATCATCAAAAGCGTATCATGATACTTACTGATACTGTAATTAGTACTAGGAGTACCGTAATGTTTGGTATTCGTAGAGTGGAGGTACAGTACTAGAGTGAGATACAGTCCGACGAGGCCATCCCATCTCATCCATCCCATCTATCCATTCCATCCATTCCAACCCATCAACCTACCCATCAGTCCATTAATCATCCCCCCCCCCCCCCCCCCCCCCCCATCCCTCCACAAACTTCCGCTGGGGATTCTTGGCAACTGTTCCATCTTACCACCGCAGTGGTAACTCGCCGGGCCGACCAGACATGTATCATGGATACTCCTAGCACTACAGGCACGAGGGCGTACAATAGCTCGCTCTCAGCTTGTTAGCTTGGCAGGGGCAAGGGAATTTGTGTAACCTTGATATAGATTACCCATGGAAACTTGGGTATCTACAGAGTACTAATACTACTACTTAGTAGCTGCCGGTCAATTCTCCGCTTCCAATGTCGGAACCATGAGCCATCGCCCGATTTTGACGCACACGTTATTGCCAACTGAGACCAGGTACGAAGTAATCGAGACCGCGCCATTCCTACGTCCTTGAGCTCGTCGACACCAATGCACTCTACCCCAGACTCACTGCCTTGGGGCTGAACGATAACTTGCGCCATGGTCGTAGCATGAGCCAATCATCGGCTCGCGCCGCTTCAGCTTCAAGCATCGCGGACCTCTTCGTGGTCAGAGCAGACGGGTGGAACGGGACCTAAATCTCACCTTTCCTCGCAGTTTGGAGCTAATCAAGGAGGCAAAACGCCCGAAAAGAAGGGAAAGCCCTTAGATGTTGGGCTGTGTAGTATGCATCCATATGCCGTGTTCCCTGCCTAGTGTCGCATCGCTTCGTGCTCACAGGCTCGCAGCATGAATTTACTCTTGGATCAAGGTTACTTGCGGGATAGTGGTTGTCCATGCTGCTAACGTACTTTCTGCAGTTGCTCAAACGGAACCCCCACGTACTACATGTAGGTACAGCACTTGTGGTGATGACGAACACAAATACCATTACGAGAGATTCTATGCTAATCCAAGACTAGTAAAAGTTGCAGCTACGACTACGGAGTAATGCCCTCTCAGAATCAGCACCGGTATTATGGCACCGTCGGCTAAACTACAAGCGGAAAGCCGAAGCATCACATGAGCTGCATTCTGCCACCTTTCTTCTTCATTTGGGATGGCTAGTTTCGAAGCCTCATCACTCATCAATCTGCTTCTGCTTCCTCGCATCTAGCAGCTCTCCTAGACAGACGAATCTAGTTAGTTACAGCCCGATCTATGAAGAAAATGTGGCTTGTTGTCTCTTTTCTCTCAAAACACTACTCCGTACTACCGGTTTGCATCTAGTGCCGAATAGCAAACGAATGGACGAGCCACGCCCGCACGTGGCTTCCTAGGAGCATTGGAGCATTGGAGCATTGGTATTGCGAGTTGAAGCACGCAAGCAAAGTCTTGCACGAGGTCCTCGTCTGACCCTAGATCCATGCTACCATGTTCAACTGATCTGGAGAGGGTGTGTAGTGGTACCTACTACCATCTCTGGGAAGTATCCGCTCTTAACCGGACAGCGGACATCCGTTCGTTATATGTGACAGATGCAGTCGCAACAATGCATCCTCTTCGCCTAGCTTATCGTCATCACACCTTCTGAGACGAGAAAGGGCGTATTGATGAATTATCTTGGCTACCTCTTTGCAAAAAAGGCTACCCAAGTTATTTTTGAGGCAATTTCAACCAAGATCATCAATCCCAAGTCATGTACGGAGTATAAGTTTACCCATTAAATGGCCAGCAACATCGATCCATGGACGCGGAAAGTCCCGTACGGTAGGTTGACGTGTTTGGAACAATCTACAGAGTACGACATGGAAAGATGTTATTGGGCCCCAGACAGATTTGCATCAAAGAGGCTTCTCTGGATAAGAATATCAATGATATTTCCAGATTATGTGTTTCGCGGATAACACGCCATAGTCAGATCTCATATCGGTATATTCTCTTCTCCGCCCTCCAAGGTCAGGAACGAAGCGCGCCCTCCAGAGTTCCTCATATGAGTGCAAATGTCTTCTTTCTGAGTTTAATCTCGACGCATAGCTACGCGAAGCTTTCCAGCAGGGTCCATGGCGAAGCTAGATGCTGGAAGTTGGGGACCTCCCGTCCTCCCGACACGACGGGTCAACCGAAAAAAAACGCCATTTTAATCCTTTAGTACGGCCCGTTGATTTCAACTGGAATTCTCCGCAAGAGCTTGTTACTAGCACCTTTTGACCCCTCTAGTTTTCTCAACCGCGCATCTGCTTCGCTCATACGGAGTTAGGGCACCCTGAACTTGACATGGGTATGCCTGGAGCATCCTCAAGAGCTCGCGATTAGATGAGGAGCGAGCCACTGCGGCGGGAATGACGGACAAAGGCGTCGTCACAGGCAGTCTTGGATAAGACGAACCCCTGTTATAAGCATCTATCTTGGTAGATCGAGTGACTTACTCATAGGCTATCCCTCAAGTACCACGTACTGCGTACGGAGAGTACTCCGTACGGAGTGCAACCAAGCGAGAGACTTGGACCATGTATGAGAGGTGAAGAGCTGGCCAAGGGGTTATCTGCTCAATGAGCGCGTTACAGGTGCAGCGAGTTGGTTTCCGTTTCCATGCCACTTTACTACTACGAGCCCAGAGAAACATTCCCTTCCAGCTTTGTGGATGGAATACTCCGTACTCGGTACGAGGTTACGATTTGGGACCTCTCGTATGGTACGATTACATAGTACTCGGTACAAGCTTGCCATGAGGAATTGAGATCGGACATGCAGGCACCGTTGATGCGCAGCATCCCCAGTCCCCAGACAGAGACCCTTGCGAATCCTTCGAGATGTGCACGCACCAGCTGACCACAACGGTTACTATGTACCACTGCGCTGGTTTCACGGACAACCTTTCGGTCGCGAGCTTACGACGCAGTGCTAAAATTACTTTAGATCGAACGAGGGGTGCAGCAACAAATTGCTCGGCCCTCGTCATCGCAGTCCCTTCTGACTAACCCAATGGGCCGGCCATTGGGACCGCCGCGGGTAAAGCAGGCGTTTCGCTTACCAACAATATGGTTATGGTGCAATTACTCCGTAGTGTTGTACTCTTTTTCCGGATCTCTTGCATTCGGGAATCTGCAACGGATGGCACCCAATTGCTGAAACGGAGCATGCCGTACTCTCTAGAACAATCTGGGTTAAATACTTTTCCTTCAGAGAGCAATACTTCGTACCGCATGGCCGAATCTCGCCTGTACATACGATTCACTGGGCCATCTCGGGTCTGAACTGTGGAAAATGCAATGGCCAACCCTTGCACAAGGATTATAAGGGTATGGAGTACAGAGTACAGATAATACAGGTTACATAGTACGGAGCACTTTTTGTCTTTACCTACGGGTGTTTCCCCGTACTCGCTCGCCGGAAGACTCTCCTTGGCAGCGAGCATCCGACGTCTTGGGATGACCTCGTTCCCGAATCTATTTGCATACTCCGAACTCTGTGTGCAACGCCATAGGCTCTCCCGCCAACAAATATTTGTTGTTGGCATGCGAGTACCGACACAATTTGCAGTATCCGACTTGCATTGAGCTGTGCCGGTGAGTCACCTTATTTTCATCGGCATATAGCTAGGTGTGGTGGTGAGTTGTCAAGTTGTATAAGTGGTGTACGGAAGTAGTTGTGTGCATGCTTGCTCTTGGCAGCATCATTGATGGTGGTATGTACCCCTTGAACAGCTGGACAAGACAGTCCGTTTCATGACCATGCATCTAACGGCATTCCGGGAGTTCAGGATGGAATGAGCTTTAGCTTTTCACGACTCGTCGTGTAAAACCCTCATGTGACTGACTGTTGAGACTAAGTATGAAAATGCCGCTAGTGCTGAGATCGATATCTTGGGAAAAAACTGTGTTTAGCCATGTGACGAAGTCGAAGAACCCCTCGAATTCAGAGAAGATTTCACCGGATCTCGGGAACTTCGGGATCGACACGGGAGAGGAAAAGAGAAGACGAATAGAGATGGGAGGGAAGGCCTCGACCTTGATGGAATGCGGCGCATTGCATACCTTGTTATGCTGCATCTACCATTTGGGGGAGGGTTGGATGCAACACGGTTACACTGGTGAGTGAAAAGCATCCAAGAAACCGACTCGTACAAGTGGGTTGTATGTCTGATTGGCTAAGCTGCGATATGTCGATCTGCTTGAGGGAGGAGGAGGTGGCACTAATGCTGTGGAAATGCTACCGTCTGATTATCAGTTATCCTTCACGTCATGGCTGCACGAGGCGACGCCGCAGAAAAAAAAACATCGAGCTAGCAGCAGCATTAAGGCACAATGCCATCATATGAGAGGACAGCCGGGTCCCTGCAGTCGTTGGCTCTGCATCTTGGCGCATTAGCGGGACAGAGAGGTGCATCCCAGGCGTCGTACGTACGTACTACCATACTACACACCATGCACCCCGTAGTGCACATATATGTCTCGAGAAAGAGCTCATTTTGCAACCATGCCGGATTCTATACCTATACGTTCGTTGGAGGATTGGTCCGACTATTTCCCCTCTTCTGTGTGGGCATGATAAGACGACAAAGGGTGTAACCACGGCTCTGATTAGTCGCCCACGTTCCAAGCACGTCCTCATTCTCTCGAACACTAATAATGGAGCAATGATGGGCGGAGAAGCCATTGCGGAGCGGGGGAGAGGGGAGGGAAGGGAGGGAGGGCGATGGCAGACCTGGTGATCGACACCAAAAAAAGTAGCATTGTGCGTGGAGAGACTTGTCCTATGTGGGCCGCCTCATGCAGAAGGGCTGGTGTGATGCGGGCTAAGAACACTACTACTGTACGTGCTATGCCCTTTGCCCTAGGGCAGCTCTCAACGAACTGACGCTTTTCCCAACAGGCTCGCAACGGGGGCTCGACAAGGGCTCTTTAGAGGAGGGTAGGGGGATAGGAGGATAGGAGGATTGAAGGAAGTGAGGATGATGGTTCTGCGAGGCGGGATATTCCTTTGACCAGTCCTGGATCTCTGTGGTGCTCGGAGAAAAGGACCCTCTCCCCTCTCCCCCACCAAGAAGCGGAGTTTGGGGAGACCTAAACGGCACAGATACGCAATCTGTGCGATAACCTCATTGAAAGCCTTTCCTCGCAGGCATATGGAGGGAGGGAGGGAGGGGGACCAGAGTGTGCGGTGGGCCCTGAGGAGGTGCAGATTGTGTGGTTCGATTTGCGTTTTGCCAACAGTGATACTATGCTGATCGATGGCGGTCGACGATTGTCTACCTGACTCACTTAATCTCGCTCAAACGTCTGGAGAGGATGAGAGAAACTCCAGCTAAGTCAGCAAGTGTCTAGGTATAAGCAAGGGACGTGAGCTCAAGGCCATACTGGACCGGGGCCCTTTCTCTTCGATGTCGAAGACATTTCGGCCAAGAAGAAGAAAAAAAAGAACTCCGTCGCCCAAAAGTCACAGGCCAGGGCGGGGCCGTCAGTGTATATCTGGGGGCAGGGAAGAGGGTCTGATCAGCACGATGCTCTGACTGCTGATTCGTCACTAGAGCCCTGTTTGCATATGTATATACTGCATATGTAGCCGCCTCCGAAAGGGGTAGGGAGAGAGAGGTGGAGGGTTTATGGGGCCCTGTCAAACAAGTTAGAGACAGCAGAGGGGCGAAGGGGGCGAAACAGAAGAAGAAGAAAGAGAAGGTGAAAAAATTGCCAAGAGGCAAAAAAGAAATAGAAACGAAAAACATGTTTCTCTAACTGGACAGCAAACGTGCCAAGACTGGGTAAAGGAGGGGGGGGGTTGGACGGATGGAATCTGGGGCATTGTCCGGACCCCGGAGGATGAGCAGGAGGAGAGAAAGAATAATGGGGAGGGAGGAAGGGGGGGAAGAGCAGAAGTGCAACATACGAGGTGATGAATCACATTTTTCGTTTATGTTTTCTACCTCTGGTGCATTCGAAGATGAGGAAGGGAGACGACATGGTCGAGTTGGCCTTTTTGTTTGCTTGTCTGCTTATCTGATTTTGTGCGTATGCGCCCCTCCTCCCCCTCTTGCCTTGTGTCTGCGTTGTTGTGTCCAAGAGGAGAGGGGGGGAGGGACGAGGGAGATGTCGGATTCGGAAAGGGGCTTTTTAGGTGAGCGGCGTGGCGTATATGGCCATTTATGAGCGGACAGAACAGTTCGTTTATCCGTCGTGATATTTGGGTGAAGCTCACGGGTGATGATAGGCGATGCTGACGGTACTGGCGGTTGGCTTTTTCTCTCTCTCTTTTGTTTCATGATGCTGTCGACACTGACGACACTGACAACACTGACAACACTGACAACACTGACAATATAGACAATGTTGGCGACATAGACGACGTAGATAACGTTAGCGACGTTAATAGTATCAACAATAACTAACGACTTGTATAGAATATCCCTTTCTGGATCGTAAACCCGCGTCGTAATGCGCGGAAAAGCCTCACTAGGAAGGGATGAAGAACTCCAAGACGTAGAGGTTTCGTAAGAATCTATATAGTTCTTTATGTAGCACATAAAGAATCGAGAAACCACTCGCCATATTGGTTCCAGGCATACTCTGCCGTGGCGTCTCGCGCAGCTGGCGTGATACGAAGCTGAGAAAGAAGAGGCACAGAAAGAGGCGGAAAACGGATAAGAATATTTTTTATAGATATTTTGTTCGGTCTAAAAAAGAAAAAAGAAAGGAAAAGAGAAAAAAACATAATAACTAGACACGAGTAGGCAATTTCCCTGCCCTTTTCTAACACAAAACACCCTTCCAAAAAAAGAAAAAAAAACCAAAGAAAAGAGAAGAAAACAAATATCGCTTGATGTGAAGAAAAAACCGGCTGCCGCTGCCACCGCCACAACCTTCAATCCCCCACCCCCCGCCTCCTCGTTCCCGCCTAACCCGTCACTGTGAGTAGGAAGACTCGCCGTTCCCCTCCTCGGCCTTTTCTTTTCCTTTCTCTCTCCCCTTCCCCTTCCCCCTGTCCGCGCCTCCGCCAAGCTTGGACCTTGTCCGCTCCAGCATGGACTGCCAGGGGGAAGGGGATCTCCCCCCGTTTCCCTCCCCCTCCTGGGCGGCCGGGCGACGCGACGACTCCGCAAACATCCGCGCGTACTTCCCCGAGTAGGGGTGGAATCCCGGGGAGGAACGGCGGCAGATGTCGTCGGTCGCGACGCCCTTGCCCTTGCCCTTATTCTTTCGCGGGCTGGAGGAGCCCCCGTTTCCGGGGCCGAAGGACGACTCCGCGGCGCTCGCTCGCTTGGAGGAGGAGCCGCTCGACTCCGGCGCACCAAGGATGGTGCGCTGGGGCCCCTTGGACTTCTCTAGCGAGAAGGTGCTTCTCCGGGAGTCGACCTCGGACACCGGGCGTTTGGAGCTGCCCCCAGAGGGCTTGGAGGCGCCAGCGCCGCCGCCAGAAGTGCGGCGCTCCTCGGCCTGGCTCTCGGTTGGTTCGGTCGGGGCCGAGCTTGTTAGCCAAGCCGCGGGAAGCGCCGCCTTCTCGACATGCGGCCTCTTGCGCACGCTGCGCAGAGACCGCTGCGGCTCCAGGTGCTGGTGCGGCGGAGCGGGCGACTGGGCGCTGGCGTTGCGCACACGGGCGGGGTTGCGGAGGGGGAGAGGCGGAAGGGGTTGGCTGAACTTCTCCATTAGGCCGCCGGGCGACATCGGTGGCGGGCTCTTGGAATGTCGTGGGGTCAAGCCAGAAGGGCCACTGGGCGCGATGTCAAATGCGCCCGGGGGTATCCTCACCTTCCGATGGTCAAGGTTGTGCTCAGGTGTACCGAGTGTAGGGCTTCCACTGCGGTTCGCCTTCTCTTCGTTTGCATCATCACCACTCTCACGGCTGTCCTGCTCACCACCTGCAGGACTCCCATGCCGCTCACCGAAATCCTCTACGAATCGAGATTGACGCTTGTCACTACCTTCCTCTCTGAAGAAGGATATCTGCGATTTGCGCAGGCCGAGGCGCAGCGGTGGTGGCTTGTACTCCGAGATCAGAGATCTCGTGGACAAGGAGTCATCAGCATCCGACAATACGATTTCGCTATGATGGCTCTGTCGGCTACCGCTGCCAGAAACTAGGACGGGCCGCTTGGACCCATAGCCATGGAGGGACCCTCCCGGCTTGTCGAACATGTGCTTGGTAAGACTTGACGGGCTAGGGGAGCTTTGGGGTTCGGATTCGGCGGGCAAGTGATCCATGGACGAGCCGGCAATGGATGAGGAGAAGGGAGCGGGGCCGTAGCCCGCCCTCTCGTGTGCGGGATGCCTCAGACCAGCAGTGCTAGACGCAGCCGCGGCTTGCCACTTGGTCAAGAGTTGGCCAGACGCAGAGGGGGGTAGATTAAGGGGGAGTGATCTTGGGGCTACAGGATCGCGCTCACGAACAACAACTGTTTCTGCGCTCTTTGGGGAACAAAGGGAAGAATCATTGTTTGCAGGGGGGGTTTGGGGAGCACTGTCAGCGCCTTGGCCATCTTTGGTCCCCATGCTCTCGAACTCTGCAAAAGAGGATGATAAGGACTCCATCTCACCCAGGTTCAAGGACAGTCGCGGGCATGTAGGGTCAATGGATGCTTTTTTGCCCGTTTCGACGTCATCGGCTTTGCGACGCCCACCACTTTCGAGATCTTCCTCTGGGCCCTTCGAGGCTCCTTGAGCCGTTGTGCTGGGAGATGGGGCATTCGGGTCTCGCTCTTGGTATAGAGGATGGAGGGGATCATTACGGTTGATGTATCGAGGTAAAACTGGGATGATCAGAAACTCTTCATACCCGGGGGTCCAATACCAACGTTTAGCAGGGGCAGGTAGCTCACATGGGCGATTCTCCTTGGCCGCGCGTGCTTGTTCAAGTAGATACATACGAGAAAATTCTAGTGGTGATAAGCGGGGGCTGGCAAGGGAAGCATTGCAATCAGAATTAGGGGAATCCACAGCCGGGGGCTGACCGGCACTGTTTCCTGTATGTCCCGAGAGGCTCGAGTTGCGTACATAAGTGGCTCTGTCAACCGCCCAGGTGAGTGGTGATACTCCTACGTGAGGTTGTAAAGGCTCTGGTATCAAGGACCGAAGTATGGAGGGCGGGCGACGCTTGTCACTGTCGCCCTGAACGCCCTTTTTCTCACTAGATGAGACGCGGATATGGGCTCTTGAGACCATTCTTCGAGCAAACTTGGACAATGTAGATGATGTGGCCGTTCTCTTATACGCTTCTGGAACGAGAGGCACAGGAGGCGGAGTTCCTGCAGCCTCTTTAGCTCGGCGATCCATGGACTTCTGGCGAAAGGAGGAAGTGACGGGTGACACGATACGCTTCCCGAGACCCAATATCCCTTTTGTGTTATCGTCACTATCGCTGTCAAATTCGAACTAGGAAATTTGAGGCGGAGCCACTTTGGGTACCATGAGGCCTAGAGATTCCTTTTCGGCGGTAGTCATATTGAGGTGGGCAACAAGCGGGTGCTGATGGAATTCGTCCTTTTCTGAATCTGTAGCTGGAGGCGCATTGGAAGGACCCCCAGGATCTGCATTGCTCGAGAAGGCAGCCAGATTTGTGGCAGCTGCCAGAAGTTCACGACCTGGCGCCTTTTTGGCCGATGGTGTTTGCGCGGCGGGGGCGGAAGAGACGCGGTGCGTTGGGTTACCGCTAGAGGCTGACGGCTGTGCGTCAGGAAACCTTTTTGAAATTTCTCTTGCCAGTGAGTCGGGGATGGAAGGCAACTTATTGACATCATTCAGAAGTCGAAAACAAAGCCCCTGAAAAGCCTTTGACTCCCACATATATTGGCTCAGAGTCGCACGGGCTTCTTCGTAGTCGGGCACACCACACCACTGGAGAAGCTTCATTTTGATAATCTCCTGCTTCCTGGGAGAAAAAGGGCTATCGCCCATAAGGTGCTCAAATATGACTAGTCGGAGGCTATCTCTGAGACCTGGTGTATAAGGTGTAGGATCAAAATCCTGGCTGTCCTGAATATGCACGACTGCGGGGAACAAGGCATTCAAGAGGGCCATGATCTCAACGGCATCTTTGGGCACCTCATCACCGGGTGCGAGGTGTCTGGCCAGAATCTAATTCGATGTTAGTATTTGACTAGAGTTGCACAGGCTGGCTGTTCTGTCTAAAAACTTACGCAAACACGAAAGGCCATGTGGAACTGTCCAAACCTTTCCATGATATTAGTGTGAAGTCCCTCTAGCAATGGGACCGTCGGGTGACGCGGAAGAATGAGAGTACCAGCATGAGCTGCGCTGGCCAGACCCATCCGCTGTATTTCCATTGCGTCGATATGGCCAAGACCCTCCATGGCTTTGTCGTAGTCAAGTCCGCCACGGCACAGCTTCTTGAACGTACTCTCGAGAGCATCAGCCACTTTCCTGCGAGGATTAGAGACGTAATCAGTGGCACTCCATCGACGAATCTTGCTAAAGTCTGCCCCGAGCTTCTCGTGAAGTGCCTTATCATTGTCGAAACCGCGCAGCCTTTTCTGAGCGGCCTGAGAAAACCCGCAGTTGCTAGGATCACAGTCTATCTTATCATGTTTAGTAAGGTCAACGAGTGCATGCAAGCCCGTGCCGAGCCACCAGTCAAAGAGTTCAGTTGGGTAGGGAGGCATGTTTCCTGAATGAAGTTGTAGTTGGTGCAGCCAGAGTGATTGGGTCAAGCCGTGATGAGATTCACGCGAGAGAGCAAAGATAAGAGAGAACAAACACAGTAGATGGAAGAATGAAGACGGATGATGAGAAAGAAAAAGAAAAGAGGAAATGAAAGCGACAGGGAAAATAAAAACAAGAATACATGGCGAAGAGCCCGGTTCTTGGAACGCGTTTGTGTGGGCTGGCGCTGTCAGTTGTGAGCAACTGCTCACCTCGACCTCACCTCAAACCTCACATCGGCCGGTGGACTTCAGGGCAGACATGATTGACTCCGCCTTGGAATGCTAGGTATTGATTGAGCCAGCCCATTGAGTAGTAAATCAACTATACAGTACGGAGTACACCTGGCGACGCTAATAGTATCTTGTTTGACCAGGAGGTTCGTATTATTATCCATAATGAAAGTGTATATAAAGATGCAAAGGTGATGAGCAGAAAGAGCCGAGTTGGCCAGCATCGCGTATATAGATGACGATTGCAATGCGATGGTATTTCGACAAAGGCGACGGAGTATGTGTCATGAATGTCCAATCGTGCAAAAAACTGAAAGCTCGACTCTACGTGACTGGATGATAGAACAGCAACAAATGTGAGGCTGGTGATTACCTAATAATGCCCGGCTTGCCTGGCATCTGGGTAGGTACTAAAGGGCGGAGGGAGGGGGAAGGAACGCTCCTGTCGTTAGAGGAGAGCAGAGGTCACGTGGTGTCGCGTTAGAGTAGCGGATCTATCGGAAGGAAGTCGACCCTGGAACTTGGAACAATCCAGCCAAGATTAAGAAGCAAACGAAACATGGGCAATATGACGCAGTTGAAGTCCGCATTGGTCCGCCCTTGGGGGTCAGTTGGCGAGTACGGAGTACGGAGTACTTCTGCAGGTGTTCCAAGCTGAAGGTTCCGGTAACACGAACCGTCTCGTACCAGACAAACACTGCGCCAATGTTCTAATGGTGCTCTAGAACTCGCTCAAGTTTGAGGTACAGAGACTAGAGAGAAGAAAGCTGCAGTTGGTATTTTAATTCTCACATTCCCTCTCCTCACTCCGTACCCCGTACTTCGTACACATCCCTTTCAATGGCAGCGCGACAATAATGGCAAACTGGCTCCCTCGCAAATGATTTCTACATCGCTTCAAGGACCCGCTAAATACACGCTACCGACCGTAGCCTGTGGCCCCTCAAGCCCTCAAGCCCTGTACTTAGCCACTGGCCTACTCCGTGAGTCCGTACACTCCGACGCGCTGCCACATCCCGTCGGCGGAGACACCATCCTGGTTTGAATTAGAGGACCAAGCAGCCCAGCAAGACCGAACTGGTCAGGGGTTTGTCAATTCAGCTTGTTTGTTCCCTAAATCTGCGCTGCGCGAACTAAACGTGGTGCAAGATATTAGCGTGGTGGCTACCTCTGCGCTCCCTCAAACTATCTACGATTTTAGAAACGGCGTAATCCGTACTTTTCGGTCAAGGGGGAAAACGACACATTTGCAATCGGGAGCGTTTCATTTCCCATCCTTTCTATCCCTATTCTACTTCATAATTTTTTTATTTTTTATTTTCACTTTATTTTCCTCCCCTTTAGATATCGCTCCATGCGCGAGTCTCACCTAGAACGTTGAATTGGATTGGATGCCTCTCGACCGTCATGATCACGCGGTATAGGTATAGTGGGTTTATGGTGCGCCAGGCCACCCAATCTGGAAAATGGGCGCGCCTGTCACTGCGCAATCATGATCGATTTTCTGCCACATCCCGGTCTGCTGTGACAGTGGCCATCGCGGGTGTATCTCGTGCTGCTGGCCGCGCTCCGTTCTCGACGCAAGGACAGAAGAAATATGGTAAGTGGTGATGCATTTAACTCGTGATGAGGCTCTTTGTTGCTTTCAATCAAAATTGCGCTGTCCGTATGGAATATCACTCCCAACTCTTGCCGCTGAATCTTGATTCCCCCACGACCCGATATCAAAGGGACAGGGGAAATCTACCGAAGCAAAGCGTAGAGAGAGAGAGAGAGAGAGAGAGAGAGAAGCAGACGTGAAGAAAATGAACATGGCTAATATGACGACTTTGAAGATTTCAATCAGTCCAGAGACTACTCATCCAGGTCTCATGGACCCAACGCAGAGGAACCTTGCCTGCTGGCAAAAATGGGTGAGGCTGCTGCCACTACGTTCGCCTCCATCCTCGTGCTCGGGCTAGGTTTCGCTGGCGCTGCGTACATGTATCACAGAGGGTACAAGATGCTGGTCGTCAAGAAGATGACGCGAGCCTTTACTCCCGGAGACCCAGTATTGGAAATGGCTGCCATTGGCAAAGACGTACCTCATGCCTCTGGTTCAGAGCAGGAGCATTGGGTCCAAAGACCTGAGCAAAGCCGTGTTGATGCCATTGTCAGCGGAGAAAAGTCTGGTCACTATTATCTACTTATCGGGGAAAAGGGTACCGGCAAGAGCAGTATGCTGATTGAATCTATGCGCAAAATCGACGGTGATGCCGTTGCCATGTTCGAGGCCCACCCTGATGCTGAAATCTTCCGCCTAAGGCTAGGCAAGGCCCTGGATTATGAATTTCACGAGGACTACATCGGAGGATACTTTAGCGAGAGGGGGCCTCGCGAGTCGACGGCCCTTCTTGATATCGAACGCGCCCTGAACAAGCTCGAAAAAGTGGCCATGCGGATGCGCAAGGCGAGATCAAAGCCGCTGGTCGTTATTGTGAACCAGATGCACTTGCTGCGCAACGTTGAAGAAGGGCGCGATCTAATTGAGCTCCTCCAGCAACGAGCAGAGCAGTGGGCGGCAGCCAACCTGGTGACCATGATTTTCAACTCGGATGATTATTGGGTTTATGAGCGACTCAAGCAGTTGGCAACGAGAATGGAGGTCATCCCCGTGACCGATTTACCAAAATTTCAAGCCGTCAATGCCTTGAAAAAGTATCGTCAAAGATACGGCAAACAGACGACCGAGGAAGAACTCGAGGAAGTGTACAAGCGGGTCGGAGGCCGACTGAGCTTTCTCAACCGAGTAGCCAGGAGCGACCGTATGCTGGAGACATGCGAGAAGATTAAGGAAACTGAAAAGAAATGGTTCCTCAACCAATGCTGGATTTTAGGGTCTGAGATGGACGACGATGTCATGGATCAACAGAAGTGGGCGGTACGTTTTTTTCTCCAAGTCTCTAATGTCCTGCGTATGCGCAGCCACTAACTTTTATATGTTCCAGTCCGCCTCCATGGTCTTAGCTCAGGCACTTGTTGATAGAGAAGCCGATATGGAGCGGACTTATGACTGCGATTCCGGCCATTGTTTACCTTCTTACCCCTTCCACATAGCACAGGAAATCATGACCCGTTGCGACTTTATTCGCGATCTCGACAGCCTCAACCTGATGACCATCACCAGCCAGGCCGAGGTGCGTGCCAGCAGCGTCCCGATGCACCGTGCTTTCCAGGAGATATGCGCCATCGATGGCTTCCGGAAGCACCTCGAGGATACACTTCAACGCATTTCCGACATTGAGAGCTTAGGTCGTACGAGGGAGCTTGTTGCCAAAGATCTGGTCCTGGGTGGCCAGTACGAAATTGGCAGAGACAACCCGTTTGTAACGACATTGAAGCTGAAGCAAAAGGAGGAGGAGGATGACGACAAGGAGAATGACGACTAAAACGCGTTTATGTACATCATGCGCACTCACACTCACACCCACACTCACACTCATTGCCTTTTCTTTACTCTTCTTTTCTTCCACCCTCTCTACCACGGGCTATGAACATCTGCCCATTACCACTACTACATTTACTTCTTACTACCACTGCCACCACCTTTTCATAGATTTCCTTTACCTTGTAGTGTTATCCATAGATATGTACGCCGTCGACCGGCAGTTTGTATAATAGTACGAAATGAATGCTATAATCATTATCAACAGATTTGATTATGCTTTTTTGTTAGAAACGAAAAAGAAGAAAAAAGTTGTTCATAAATGCGTGGGTGGAATGTGGTTATGGCGTGGTACGGAGTAGAATACCTACTTACTAAAGCTCTAAGCTCCAAGCGGGGAGCGAGGCGAGTTGTGGTGAGTGATGAGCGTGAGTTGGTGTTTTGACGCGTCCACGTGACTTGAATGGACAATGTTTGGCACCTCACCCTGGAACGCGACGCCGAACTTTTTCGTTATTGCTCCACAACCAACCTTCAACTCCAGCCTACCCTACTTCAATACACCAGCAACCAAGCTCTACTTCATCATTGCGTATCGAAACTTTCCTAATACGCTTCATGCCCGTCAAAAATAGATGGCCTGACTTTCGCCTTGCATCATCCCTTTGGTCCCACGTGGGCCAGCCCGACAAAGACGATTCGGAAGAGAGAAATCCCCCCAGGCGCAACGCGTCCCCCAGCCGAGGCGATTTCCCTGGAAGAGAGCGCGCCCGCGACAGCAGGGAAGCAGACGAGGAGAAGACGGGCCACGGTGCCGATAAGCCTGTCAAGATGATGACCGACGAGCAGGGACTGCCAATTGAGGATGTAGGCAACATGGAGAGCTACCAAGGTGCGGAAGACGAAGATCAGGAGATGGAAGACTTTGGGCCCCTGGCCATGTTCGACAGCAACCTTTCGCAAGCCCCCTTCTCGTCAGCTCCTCCGGCTCCCGAGGCGGACATGTCAGCACCTCCAGTCCCCATTGAGGAGCCTAAACACAAGAAGACGAAGAAGAGCAAGAAGCATTCACTAGAGCTTTCCCAGGAGCTTGAGGAACAAGAACCGCCAACCCAAATGGTAGAAGAGACAGCTTCTAAACCGAAACGATCGAAGCGAAAGAGTGCGGCCAGTTCGAGCGAAGCTCCTCAGTCCCCTCAAGGTGATGATGGGGCGGTTATTGCTCAGGAACCGGATAAAGCCATGACTGCCGCAGCTCGCTCAAGAAAAAGAAAGGGCGAGCGAAGCAGTGATGGCAAGCGACGCAAGAAGCACAAGCACGGCGAGGAAGGAGAAGAGGTAAATGCCGATGAGCAGGCGGATAACACCGGTGAGCGACCGATTTCCAAGGGCTCTGAAGGCGGTGATTTCCTTCACAGAGGAAGATCAAAGAAGGACTTGTCACAGGTGATTGCGCAAGACGATCTTGCTGCCAGCACCTCCGACCCTCAGGCTTCCCCTTCTGTCGCTGCCCAGCGCCACCGAAGCCAATCCCGAGAGGCTCGCTCTAGGTCCGCAAGCGTCGCTGGTAGGCATAATGAGGGGGTTGAAGAAGAACCACATACGTTCGACAACATGGATGTTGAAAATCTGGCCCGGGAAGCGTTTAATGAGCATCTAAATGGGGCCGCCACGAATGCAACAGCAGCCGATGAGGATGTGGAGATGAAGGAAGGCTCCGACAACGGCAACGAGGATAAAGACCAGGACGATAACGAAGGCGTCGACGGGGCTGCTGAGCCAGCTGAAAATGCATACGATGTACCTGATAGTCCCAAGAAGTCTCCGGAGCCAGAGGAGAATGGCCGTTCAAAACGATCTCTTCGCCCGAGGAAACCAGCTGCGGCCAAGGAAGCCTTCAACGAACCGCCTCCACCCCCCGCCCCAAAGCCCCGGGCGAAGCGGGCCACTAAGAAGCGCGTCGTCAAAGCGCCACCGCGCCAGATCAGACGTGATTCTACCGAGGACGAGAGGCCAGAGGGTGTCAATGTTGATGTTGCGGCTCAGAGAGCAGAGAAACGCCGGGCTCGCATGGCCGGGTTCAAGCAAGGCCGTTTCACCGACGAAGAGTTTGCGCGTGTGAAGGCAGTCCTTGATGCGTATAGGGGAGAAAGCAACATGTCCGAGCACGAAGTTGTCGAGGTAAGGAGCCGACCCCGGATTGATGGTACACCTACAGCATACTGACAGGATTCGTAGATGCTCCATGCCCCAGGAGGCACGAGCGCAGGTGGCCTTCACGCAGACCTGTGGACGCGCATCTTTGCAGAGCTACCAGACCGTCAACGCCAAAAGACGATCAACGCCACCCGCAAAAAGTTCCACAACTTCGTCGCCCGAGGTACATGGACCCCGGAGCAGGATGCCGAACTTACAGCCTTGATCGGCATCCATGGCACAACATGGTCAAAGATTGCAGCTTTGATCAACCGTCATCCGGAGGACCTCCGTGATCGATACAGGAACTATATTGTCTGCGGAGCAAACCAGCGCAAAGATACGTGGGAGGAAGGAGAAGAACAGCTTCTGACACAGATCGTCATCAACTCAATGAGAGAAATCGACCAGCTCAGGAGCGAGAATCCTGAGAAACCCGTCTGGCAGAAGACTTACGATGAGCTACTCGACTGGCAGCACATCAGTGAACTAATGGGCCGAACGCGCAGCCGGCTGCAATGTATCACCAAGTGGAAGGCCATGAACCTCAAAGCTAGCGGAAACGACACATTGGAGTCATCCGAAAATGCGGATGTTAGCTTTTCGCTAGAAAAGGCTCGCCGACAGATCACTCAGATGCCAGAGGAAGAACGCCACCGCCTTCTGCTTGCCATTAACGAGACGTCTGTTGATGATGACAGGAAGATCCCCTGGCAAAAACTGATTGACAAGCCGTACCGCAACACCTGGCATCGCTACACGCAGATGCTGCTATGGCACAGGTTCAAGCAGACGGTTCCGCAGTACCAGAACAAGACGACGCGCGACATTGCGCAGTTCCTTGTGGACCAATTCAATCATACTCGCGAGCTCCCTGCCATAGACACTATGACATATGACCCAGTTGAGGAAACTATATACCTCACGGGCGTCGGAGCGAGCAAGGGCCATTCGAAGAAGAATGCCGGTGCCAAGAGAACACAGAACAAGAGTTCCGAGTACGTTGCAAACAGTGACGATGAGAACCATGGCGAGATGGACGGCGAGCCTGCGCTGAAAGACGAGGAGATTGATGCCATGGCAGATGCCGGGGAAATGCAGATCGACCCGGCTCTGATGGCGACGGCCCCCGAAGCTCAAATGGATGAGCCCATCATCACGGCCACTGCCCCGCCTGAGGCTGCAGACGACGGTGCCGGGGAAGAGGTCGTAGCGGGGACTGCAGGTGAGGCCGAGGGAGGCCCAAGCCAGGTATCCGTCCTCGTCGAGGAAACTCCAACCAAGAAGTCCAAGCCGCCTCGCAAGAAGGCGTCGTCGTCGTCGGCCAAGAAGACTCACAAGACCGTGTCTCAAGAGGACCCGATAGAGGATGTCGAAATGGCAGCCCTGCCGACGCAGGAGTCAATACCCGACGACCTTGACGCGTCGCAGCTGGAAGAACCCACGGCCCGTAAGAAGACGCCAGGAAAGTTCCGAGCCCCCGGCAGCGCCGTCGCGCAGCCTCAGGCGCGGGATGCCAACGCTGCCGGCACTGCGCTCACGGAAAGTTATAGCAGTGATATGGATGACATGGAAGACCTTCCCGCAAGAGTCCTTGTCTAAAACTAGCCATTATGGTTGATGAGTAATAGGGGAGGGCTAGAGGGGAGAAGGGGGAGAGGGGGAGAAGGGCAAGGGAGGGGGGTGTAAAGTGTCTTTGGGCGATTACTTTGTCGCCGTCATATATGGAATAGATTTGTTATTTTTTATGCTACAACGGGTTCTTTTTTTTTTAATTGTTAGTTGGAGAGGGTTATTGCTTTTGATACTTTTTTCGTTTTATATCGGTAGATGTGCATGATGGTGTACGTGTGGAGCGTGCAAATAACTTTATTCTGGTGGAAGTGAGAAAATTATGTTTGGGGGGGGAAGAGGTATAGCTTGTATACCAATAGTAATCAAATATTTATATAATAGATTATGGTCTCGATCTTGCGTTTTTCTCACAGTTTTGCATTCTTAGTAATGGTTCCTTGCTGATGTATTCTCTTAAAAGAAAAGAAAATAAAAAAGAAGACAACGAAGAAAGGGGGGAGTGGATGATACTGTAAAAATAGGTATATAGGGTAAGGGCGGCAAAAGGGGTGGGGGGATTTGATTAGCAAGAGAGAATGAAAGGTTTATGATGTGTACGGCGGTCGTTTGTCTGCCAATCATGAGCAACCTTTTGTGCCTCATTTGCGGTGAAATGCAGAAAACACACCGTAAGCGATGGGATGGTTATGCTTACTCCTAGAAGGAAGGACTTGAAATTCCGTTTCTTGGGGCATTGTAGCACCTGATATAGTAACGGGGTAAACGGATTGATTTTTTCTTCTTTTATTTTCTTAGGATAGATGGGATAACAATGGACCAATGGATGGATACTTGGAGATTCTTCTCTTTGGCGGCGGAAGCCTTTTGCCCTGGGGACCGAGCACGTTGCAGGGTCTTCGGGAGAGCCAGGGGAGGCGAGTTCTCAACCGCAGGTGTTCCCAAGGTTCTCTGCAGACGTACATACGGAGTATACGGTAGACATATACCAATTAGACATATTCATAGTAGGGGTGGAAGACGTCCGTAGCGCTTTTGAAAGGTGTCAATCAGATTGGGCATGGGCAAGGGTATCGGCCGGGCCACCCGGACGATCGGTTGGCTAGTAGGGAGAATGGGAGAACAAACATGCCATTGGCTAACTCCGTGATCGGTCTGGGGAATGACATATAAAAGACGGGTGACGGGGGGGGGGAGGTTGCAGGGGAGTCGGAGCGAAAGTAGACGACGGGCGGGTCACACCCATCTCTCTGGCTCTCTGCGCATCGCGTACCAAGTATAGTAAGTAATATGTATGCATTATTTGGTGCTAGTATGTACTGTAGTACCGTAGTACTCCGTACTACTACTAAGTACTTTTACCAAAGTAAATCCGTAAGCTTGGTAGGTTTTGGTGTTTTGGCACAACCTCCCCCGACACCCTGGTCCAGTAAGTCATCCCACCGGGGGGGGAAAAATAAGCTAACAATGTAGCCGCGTATAATGGGGGGACTACGCAGTGGCACTTCACATAGAACAGAGCTGATGATGGGGGGAAGTTTGTTGTCTCGTTGAGGAAGATGCATCGAAAAAGGGCACTAAAGATGAAGGGAGGGGGCGGACATTGATCTTTCTTTTTCTTCCTCATTTGACAGCCGAAGCCCCTGCTAAAAAAAAAGAAAAAAAGAAAATCCTTGGGTCATTGACGAACGGCGTTGATAGAAAGGTCCATCTATCTAACTTGGCAGTAGTGGACGTCTTTTTTATCTAGAACTGGCTTTTTATATATTGTTATATAACGTCGTATCACCCTCTTCCCTCCAATTGTCCGACAAAGACATCCTCTTTAAGCACTTTTTTTCCCTTACTACTTATCCATTTCTGGGGAGATAATTTTGTGGCTTGTGGCAAAAAAAAAAGAGAAAGAAAAGCCAAGGAGGAAAAACGACAATGCCGGAAACTCCTGATTCTGCTACGACCGAGCAGAAGCCCACAGTTGCCGTCGTGGGCCTGGGTATGATGCCTTCTTTTCTTTTCCTGATTTCACCCATCAATCTCTATCCCCATGGAGTTTCTGTTTTGCTTTTGTCGTCTATCGTTTGGAATTCTTTTTGAGAGGTTGTTCAGGCTGACTCTGGAGTGTGACGACAAATCAAGGCGGCATGGGCCTCGTGACGGTCAAGAACCTGCTCGAGGAAGGCTTCCGCGTGACGGGATTCGACAGGAGCGCGTACGTCGGCGGGCTGTGGCACTTTAGCGAGGACCCGGAGACGCTGAGCGTATTGGAGAGTATGTCCCCCCCCCCCCCCCTGCTCTACGAGACCGCAGGATCAACAACTTTCCGACATGTTTCTTGAGAAAGATGGGAAGGGGGAAGAAGGCTGATGTGTGATGGATAGATACGGTGGCGAACGTCACGACGGATAGGGTCAGTCTTTTTTTTTCTTTTTCTTTCATTTTTATGCGCTTATGATGCGATATGACCTGACGGGTTGTAACGGTTATGTTGTCTGACGAGTGCGTGTGCTTTTTGCAGGGCTGTTTTACGGATTACCCTTTTCCACCAGGTACGAAGAAGAAAAGAAAAACCAACCCTTACACGCAAACCGAAGACTGTGATGAATTCTCGGATTGGCTAACACTGCGGACAAAGGCACGCCGATATACCCCTCCGCGAAGCAAGTGGAAGCCTACCTGGAGAGCTACGCGGACCACTTCAACCTCCGCCCGCACCTGCGCCTCGGCACCGGCGTGGAAAAGGTCCTGCGCGACGACGACGGCGACAGCGACGACGCGGGGCGGCGGCAGTGGCGCCTGCGTCTGCAGGACGGAAGGGAGGAGCGCTTCGACAAGGTCGTCGTGGCCACGGGGCCGCACGCCCAGCCCACCATGCCGGAGTTTGAGGGGCGGGAGGAGTTTGCGGGGGAGGTTCTGCACTCCAAGGCTTTCAAGAGGTGAGCTCGTGTTCTCTACGTATCCTCTCCTGTTATTATGGGATTCGGGGATGGGAAGTGAAGAGAGATGGCACTAGAGAGAGAGAGAGAGAGAAAGAAAGAGAGAGGGAGAAAGAAGAAGCTGACTGTGGTTTTGTCGTATATCAGGCCCGAGGAGTATAGAGGAAAAAGGGTGCTGTTGGTGGGCCTGGGCAACACGACTGGTGATGTGGCGGACAGTCTGGTGGGCGTGGCGGACAGCGTGTACATTGCTCATAACCACGGTGCCTACGTTGTGAGTACACCCCCCCCTTCCCCGCACCCTCCATGACCACTCCACATGTCTGGACGCCTTCCCCCTTTCTCAAGGGGATAGACAAAGAAGAAAGTGCTGAGTATGGATGCGATTAGTTCTCCCGCCACATCAATGGTTCGCCGACGTCCAGGCTCCTCACCCAGCGCCGGCAGTCCATCCAGGCGCTGCTGGAGCGCTGGTTCCCCGGCTACACCGAGGGCCTCGTGAACAAAAAGGCCCGGGCCCTGATGCGCGCGACGCAGGGCGAGCTGGACCCCGCGTGGGGGCTGGAGCCGTGCCCGTCGATGAGGGTCACCGTGCCCGTGGTGTCGGACACGCTCGTGTCGCACCTGCGCAGCGGCGCGGTGCGGAGCGTGCCGGGGGTGAGACGCCTGCGGGCGCCGTCGACTGTCGAGCTGCTGCGAGGCGGGGAGGAGCTCGAGGGCGTGGACGTCGTAATCTGCTGCACGGGCTTCCGCAACGACTACTCCATCCTTTCCTCCTCCGACGGCGGCCGCTTCGACCCGTCCGCGGACCCGCCGCCCGAGTGGCTCCGGACCCCCGGATCCAGGGGACGCCCGCTGCCCCGGCTGTACCAGAACGTCTTCTCGCTCGAGGCGCCCGACTCGCTGGCCTTTGTCGGCAGCGTGTGGTTCGCGACGGGGGCCTTCTTCGTCGCGGACATGGCGTCCATGTGCATAGCGCAGGTGTGGGCGGGCAAGGCGCAGCTGCCGCCGAGGGGGAGGATGGAGGCGTGGGCGGACGGGCACGCGAGGGGGGTGGTGAGGCTGGCGGAGGAGAGGGGGGCGGCGCCGCTGCCGGCGGCGGTGAGCGCGGGGGAGTGGCTGGCCTGGGCCGACGAGACGGCGGGGACGGGGCTGATTGCGAGGACGGGGTGGGGGTGGAAGGGGTGGGTGTTTTGGGCGAGGAGGAGGAGGTTGTGGAGGATGGTGGTGGACGGGCCGTTGACGTCGGCGGCTTGGAGGTTGTTTGATGAGGGGCGGAGGAGGCCGTGGGAGGCGGCGGAGGGGGTTATTGAGAGGGTGAACGAGGAGGCGGCGAGGGAGGCGGCGGGGAGACAGAGGTAAGGGAGAAAGGGAAGCGCACAGGGAGGTCCGAGTTGGAGGAGAGGATTGTGTGAGTGTTGCGAATAGATGCTGAGCTCTCAGCCTAATCCTGTCCTGAATAACATAATCTCCAAAAGAAAGACCGAGCTCATCATCTAGAATGACAAGGCTGTGAGGAGGTAAAGGGTTAAGACTCAGGGGGTCAAGCCGTGCAAGCTGTTTTTGCGTGACACTCTTGATCAAGCCATGCGAGAGCTATAACACCCCGGCCTGACAAAAGATATAGCAAGTAGTACCTTGAAAGGACAATCTCTTTCCTATCACACGCTTTGCATTCAGGAGACTGAAAAAAAGCCTCTTCAAGGCATCCCTGACGTATGAGGTAAGTAGCCTTCGAGGATCGGCTTTTAAAAGAACATTGCCGAATCAGAAAGGAGGCGCTTTTGGTTCTTCCCAAGGGCCAAATGGCGAAGCAAAAGAAGTCGGTCATGAGCAGTGAGTACAGTGCCTTTGCTTGTTCTCTTCTTTTTTTTCGACAACACCCCCTTGGTGATGTATGTGAGTGGACTTTTGGGTTTGAGCTTGAGCGTGACCGAGTACAGGCGTCGTCTATCGTCTATGGAGCACATACCGCGCAGTACCATTATGCTGGGATCAAGTGTTGTCAATATTACGCCGTATCATGGCCGCGGGAGGGGGGGATTTGGGGGGGACTTTTGACAGGAGGTGTTTGTTCGCAATCGTATTCGGGCGCTTTCGAGGCTCTCTGTCTGCAGTCGTCGTGTAGCATCCCGGGTTGAAGGACTTTGGTGCACCACCCCTGCCTGTGCCTACGGATTATAGAGGAGGGGTGCTGTTGTTCCCTACTAATAATAGGGCTTAGGCAGTTGATGGAAACACAAGGGGGGATTCGAAGTTTGAAAGGTTGGGAATGATATAATATAAGAAAAGATAGTCAGAATAAAGTTCTCGGGTTGATAATTTGGGATCTTGACTGTTGAGAGTACTGATGATTCGTGAATTGAAATAAAACAAACAGACTGCTGTGTTATAAATTTATTATACATTGCAGCGGAAAATGAACAGAGCCTCTCCCCGTATTTGGGCTAAATAATGTGAAGACAACCACCGTACTCCGTTTTCCGTAGAGGGCTATGGGCCTAAGGTGTGCCCGTTTTGCAGGCGTTGCCGATGCTTTGCAGGCCGGAGTGCAGTGACAGCCGTGGGAGCGGGTGGTGGGTGCATCCAGTAAACAACTCACTAAACCATTTATCCCCTGACCCCTGGTTGGTGTCCTCTGCGCTGTGGCGGCCACCGTTAGCGGCAACGCGGAAAGGCAGCCCGCTGGCTGAGAAAACGTTCACAGGGGATTGGCCGCTGCTGCTGGAGCCCTTTCTACCTCCCCGGACTGGCGACATGCCACCAGCACCCCCGTACCCGTACCTGTCTGTACCCTTACGGAGTACCTGTAATTCGTACCCTCGTTGTTCATCAGAACACATCGCAGACCCGCAACGCCCTTTTCCCCTTCCCGAATCTCGTCACGTCCATCACATCGGATCGTGCTTTGATCTACGGAGCAGTGTCCCGCCCGTGGGCTGAGACAAGTACATACAGTCTTGCACACACCACCCACACACATACATATATATACATACAACCTCATTACCTTTCTTGTGCTCTTTTGCTTCTGCTTCGAGTAACAGCCTGCCTGCTGAAGCACGCACTCAGCAGTGTCTTCTCTCCCTCTCATCACCCCCCCCCCCCCCCATTCTGAGTTCACCGGGGCAGACTCACCCAAAGCCTCCCTCCTCATATCACGCCAAAGAATTAGGCTACCGGTCAATGGCACATCATCCTCCATCGGCCTCAAAATGTCTGCACAAGTCAGGTCCCTGGCCTTGGCCATACAAACCCGCCGCCAATCTCTATCTCTAGATGGCCTCACCACCCAGCTCCAGGAACCCAGGACACTCGCCATCCTCGCCACCGTCATCGTCGTCCTCCTGACCACCCGCCTCCTCAGCGGCACCCCCGAGAAGAAACTTGACGGCTACGCCAACCAACCCGGAGGGGCCAAGTCGGCCCCCATCCCGGGCTACTGGATCCCCTGGGTCGGCCACGCGCCCCAGATGGCCTGGGACTCGGACGGGTTCCAGGCCGGCCTCAGGTCCCTTTTCCCCCAGGGCATCTTCGCCCTCCGCCTCCTCGGCCGTGCCCACACCCTGCTCTACAACCCTTCCCTCATGGGATCCCTCCTCACCAAGCCCAACTCGTCGGCCGACGGCACCTGGCTCTCGGAGCACCTCCTCCGCACGACCTTCATGGTCAGCAAGTCTGAGATGCCCGCCTACAAGGCCTGCGAGGCTGATCTCCACGCCCAGTACAAGCACCTCCTCTCGGGCGCCACGCTCGGCCGGATGGTGCAGGTCACGGCAGAATCGCTGAGGAACAACATCGCCGACCTCGTCTCCTTCAACAGCTACTACTCGGACCAGATGGAGTGGGAGCGCCTCGCAGATGCCTCCCCCGTGGACACCCCTCAGGGCGAGCGCTGCGTCGAGGTCGAGCTCGACACGCTGCTCAAGAACTTCGTCGCCACCACGGCCAACTCGTCGCTTTACGGCACCGATTTTAGCCAAAACTTCCCCGATGCGTGGCAGCACGTCTGGACCTTTGACGAGGGCTTCCTCCTCCTGGCCACCGGGCTCCCCTCCCTGGTGCCCTGGCCGCGCATGCAGCGCGCCCGCATCGCCAGGCGCAAGCTCTACAACTACATGTGCGAGTTCCACGAGGCCCTGGACAAGCACCTCAACGGCGAGGAACCCGGCGCCCGATGGCAGGACCTCGACAACATCAGCCACGTCATCCGCGCCCGCGCCGAGCAGATGCGCAAGTACAACATCCCCATCAACCTCCGGGCCAAGTTTGAGCTGGGGCCGATCTGGGCGATGAACGCCAACTCGAGCCCCCTGGTATTCTGGATGGTGTACGAGCTGTTCAAGGACAAGCTCCTCCTGGAGCAGGTCCGCGACGAGATAGCCCCCTACGTGCGCGGCGTCGAGCCACGCAACGAGTTCGGCCACGGCGTCTGGATCGCCCCCCAGCTTGAGCGCTTCGACGTTGACGGGCTGATGGACAAGTGCCCGCTCCTCAAGTCGACCTACATCGAGACGCTGAGGGTCTACACGGGGGGCTATTCGGTCAAGTACATGCGGCAGGACGTGGTGCTGAGGGAAAAGGGGGCCTCGGACGAGGGGGGTTACTTGCTGAAGAAGGGGTCCTACGCGCACGTGCCCATGGAGCTTCACCAGCTGGATCCCGTGTACTTTCCCAACGCCGACGAGTGGCAGGGCGCCAGACACGTCAAGGAGACGGTGGACGAGAGCGGCAAGACGGTCCGTACGGCAGATATGAGCACGTTGCGACCATACGGTAAGTCATCGCCTACCGCCCCGTCACATTTAAACATTGCAAGAGGAGAATGAAAAGAAAAAGAAAAAGAGAAACACTTGCTAACGAAAAGGTTCAACAGGAGGAGGAGAAGCCATGTGCAAGGGCCGGGCCTTTGCCACGAGGGAGCTCCTCATGTTCACGGCGGCAATCATCACAATGTACGACATCTCGCCTCCCGCCGGGCAGGCGTGGAAGACGCCGAAGCTTGTCAAGATAGCAGCTGCCAAGCACCCCACGAAGCCGGTCAGGGCCTGGATCAAGCGCAGAGCCCTGCCCAAGGAGGGAGAAGAAGAAGAAGAAGAAGAAGAAGAGTAATGAGAGTGGATGAAGAAATAAAAGATGAGATCTGAGAGGGCCATGATGGGCAACATATAATGATGCAAAAAATACTCATTCATCTCGTCTTTGTATGCATATCGGCCTCATTTCGTGGATGGGGTTTCAAGCGTCGATGGGGGTGATGGGCCTCTGCCGCTGACTTTGACTCTGACTTTGAGAGGATGGAACGTGTTTTCTCACGACGTCGTAGTCGAATCCCGCACATCCCACCACGACAATAAATTAATTAGGAAAACGCTCAAGCGTGGTGGTTGATGATATCTCCAAGTTCGCCTATGACCGACAAAAGCCGAGGGAGGGGACCCAGAATTGATACGACCATAGGTACCTACCATGGTACTAGTAGTACTGTACCCCATAGTAGGGCATATGGTAGTAGGTAGTTGAGGCCGTTTTTTATTGCATCATACCCAAGCTCGACGACGAGCTGCGAGTCCTGCGACTAATGGAAAAAAGATATTCACAGCGGCGAGCACAAGTCATGGAAATTGCCTCACCCTCTGACCCAATCTTGTTCTTTCCGTTTATTTGAGTCAATTCCACTTCTCTTGGTGACTTTTTTCTTGATTCACATTATTGACGCGAAATTCCTCAGCTTCAGACGGAGCTCTCTTCTCTCTCCTCCTCTCTGCCCTCCACCCCACCACCACCACCCCGCGTTCTTGCGACACCTCCGCGACTATAGACCGACGATGCTGGCACCGACGCGATAGCCACCATGATTCCGAGGTTACTGCAAAAATCGGCAGCCTTCCAATGCCCAGGCTGCAGCTTCGCCCGAGCTGCCACGCGACCGGCGGCATGGCTCTCGCGGAGGCCGGCGGGGTACACTCGGCCCTTTCGCACGACGCAGGCCGTCTGGGAGGCGCAAAAGGCGAAGGTCGCCGCCGTGATCGGGGCGGACAAGGGCGGCAAAAAGCCGGCGGCCAAGGGCGGCGGCGATCCCCTGGTGCTGGGGGAGAAGACCAACACTGAGCAGCGCAAGGCTGACTGGGCCATCATGAAGGAGATGTCGCGTTACCTCTGGCCCAAGGACAACATGGGTACCAAGCTGCGCGTCAGCCTGGCCGTGGTGCTGCTGATCGGCGCAAAGGTTCTCAACGTCCAGGTGCCGTTTTACTTCAAGAGCATAGTCGACTCCATGAACATCGACGTCGCGGCCGCGGGCGGCACCGCGATGACGGTGGCCGGGGCCATGATCGTCGCGTACGGGGCGGCTAGGATAGGCGCCACCTTGTTCCAGGAGGTACGCAACGCCGTCTTCGCGTCGGTGGCCCAGAACGCCATACGCAAGGTGGCCGCCAACGTCTTCTCCCACCTCCTCCGGCTGGACCTGAGCTTCCACCTCTCCAAGCAGACGGGCGGGCTCACGAGGGCCATCGACAGGGGCACCAAGGGCATCAGCTTCCTCCTCACCAGCATGGTCTTCCACGTCCTCCCCACGGCGCTCGAGATCAGCATGGTCTGCGGCATCCTGACGTGGCAGTACGGCGCCAAGTTCGCGGCCGTGACGGTCCTGACCATGGCCGGCTACACGGCCTTTACCATATGGACGACGGCGTGGAGGACAAAGTTCAGGCGGCAGGCCAACGCCGCCGACAACAAGGCCTCCACCGTGGCCGTCGACTCCCTCATCAACTACGAGGCCGTCAAATACTACAACAACGAGGCATTTGAGGTGTCGAGGTACGACAAGGCCCTGGGCGAGTATGAAAAGAG
The DNA here is from genome assembly GCA_026184415.1 of Trichothecium roseum. Classification (NCBI taxonomy): domain Eukaryota; kingdom Fungi; phylum Ascomycota; class Sordariomycetes; order Hypocreales; genus Trichothecium; species Trichothecium roseum. Next base: position 3,266,910 of record CM047942.1, on the reverse strand, counting down.
CTCGATCAAGGTCGCGACGTCCCTGGCCCTGCTGAACAGCGGCCAGAACGTAATCTTCTCCTCCGCGCTGACGGCCATGATGTACTTTGCGGCCAACGGCGTCGCCGAGGGAACCCTGACGGTCGGCGACCTGGTCATGGTCAACCAGCTCGTCTTCCAGCTCTCGGTGCCCCTCAACTTCCTCGGCTCGGTCTACCGCGAGCTCCGCCAGTCCCTGCTCGACATGGAGACGCTCTTCAACCTGCAAAAGGTCAACGTCAGCATCCAGGACAGGCCGGACGCCAAGCCCCTGGTCCTCCCCAAGGGCGGGGAGATCAGGTTCGAGAACGTCAACTTTGGCTACCATCCCGACCGCCCGATCCTCAACAACCTGAACCTGACCATCCCGGCCGGGAAAAAGGTGGCCGTGGTTGGGCCCAGCGGGTGCGGCAAGTCAACGCTGCTGAGGTTGCTCTTCCGTTCCTACGACGTGCAGAGCGGTCGCATTCTCATCGACGATCAAGACGTTCGCGACGTGCAGGTCGACTCGCTCCGCAGATCCATCGGCGTCGTCCCGCAGGACACGCCCCTGTTCAACGATACCGTCGAGCACAACATCCGCTACGGCATGATCGACGCCACGAAAGAACAAGTCGTGGCCGCCGCGCGCCGCGCCCGCATCCACTCCATCATCGACAAGTTCCCCGACGGCTACCAGACCAAGGTCGGCGAGCGGGGGCTGATGATCTCCGGAGGAGAGAAGCAGCGCCTTGCCATGTCGCGCCTGCTGCTCAAGGACCCGCCGCTGCTGTTCTTCGACGAGGCCACGAGCGCACTGGACACGCACACGGAGCAGGCCCTCATGAACAACATCAACGGCATCCTCAGGGAGAAGGGGCGGACGAGCGTCTTCGTGGCCCACAGGCTGAGGACCATCTTCGACAGCGACCTGATTGTCGTGCTGAAGGAGGGCAGCGTGGCGGAGATTGGCAGCCACAGGGAGCTGATTGACCGGGATGGCGTCTACGCCGAGCTCTGGAGTGGTGAGTTGCATCCCTGATTTGCCCCTTTTTGGAGATGTCTAAAAAAAGCTTTTACTGACGAATTCTCTTTATAGCCCAGGAAACACTGTTCAATGAGGATGGTGAAAAGAGCGAGACGGCTCTGGCGGGGAAGGAACAGGTTAAGCGGCCTTAGTAATGGTTGCATCATGGGCTTTATGAAGGATGTGACTCATAGTTGGGTATGGAGGCATTCTAGTACAGAGACAAGGTCGGTGATACGTAGAGGAAGAAGATGAGAAGTCTTGCCAGCATAGTAGATGTCGGTTGAAACGACGCAGTGAAAGGCACCCCCTCTAGCTCTCCTTGTGTAGTGATGGAAGTACGAGGCGCCGTACCGGCATAGCAGGAGTTCCAATGATTTCTTCCATGAAAAAAGAAAAAAAAGAAACCAGTGGCAGGCACAAGGAAAAAAGGAGAGTCAACCGTGATAAGTCCTTCTGGGGCTGCCTTCCGTGGGAGTAGTCAAAGTCAGGCACCTTTCGGCGTACGCAGCCTCTCCCAAAGTATCTTCTTACTCCTCATCTAAGTTGTGTATTCATCGTGACGAGCTATTACAGTGGAGGACACAGGTAAGGAAATCGCTGACAGACCGCCGATTAGTAATTACTACTATCTCTGTCAAATTATTGCGTCAACCGGAGGTGGGCTGATGCTCGCCTTCACTCCTGCGTGCTGATAAGAGGTCTCAGTAAGAAGAGAAAGCTAGGAGCGAGTCGGCTTACGACCTTCACGCTTAATCCAAAAAAGTCACAGCGCAGTGTTCTTACATCATGAACGACATTTACAATTTGCACGGTAAATATATACAAGTCTGGCTGACCAAAGTATTCCCCTATCCCTTGACCAGCCATAATCCCATCAACTCATCGCTTCATTAAACTTACTGACGGAAGGTCTCCCAGGCGGCGTACATGCGCTCCTGCTGGCCGGGGGTAAACTCCTCCCAGCAGCCGTCGCCGGTGTAGTTCATCCAGTTATGGATCGGGTCCGTCCCGGGGTCGTTGGGGCAGGTGTCGTAGACCTTGTCCGGGTCGCACTCGCGGCCGGGGGTGGAGGACATGGCGGGGGTGTCGTCGACGCGGTCGCCGGGGTCGCAGCCGTCCTGGAAGGTGTGGTAGACGTCCATCCAGTGGCCGATCTCGTGGACGAGGGTGCCGCCCTGGTTGTAGGGGGCAGCGTCGCCGCCGGGCATGGTGCCGACGTTGATGGTGCAGCCGTCGCGGAGGAAGGCGGCCGAGCCCGGGGACCCGGACGCGCCGGCCACGGGGAAGGGGCAGAAGCCGAGGACGCCGCCGCCGATCTCGCCGACGGTGTAGACGTTTAGGGTCGAGTAGCCGCCCTGGCGGAGCTCGGCCTTCATGTCGTCGATGCCGCTGCCCGCGGACCAGTCGGCGTTGACGGTGCGGGTCGTCTCGATGTGGTTGAAGGAGATGCCGTGGGGGGCGTAGGCGGCGTTGACGATGTCGATCTGCGTCTTGATGGTGGCGTCCTGTGTCTTATGATCAGCATCATCCACGGTGGGGGCGGTACAATAGAATGTTGTTACTCACGTCAACGGTGTCCTCGGTCTCGGAGGAGGAGACGACGTGGAAGACGAGGTCGACGGCAAAGGCCTTGAGCTCGTCGCCGCTCCTCCTGGGAACGGCCCGGCGGGCATCCTCAGGCTCGGTGTTGCCGCAGAGCTCGACCTTGCCGGACTTGACGTCGGCGCCGGCCAGCGCGTTCCTGGCCACGGCGCTGGTGGCCATGAGGGCCAGGGCGAGGAGGGACTTGGGAGCCATTGCGAAGGGGAGGATAATGGGGAAGAGGGAGATGGGAATGGGTGATGAGGGATGAGGATGTTGGTGAGTAGCCAAGGACCGCTCATATTTATAGATTTTCTCTGGGCTAATGGGGATAAATAGACATCACACCTCAAGCTACTCAGTATCACGACGACAGTGAGGAAAGCCCTGGAGCCAAGACCACCAGCGACCTTCCATATTCATCCTTCGCCGTGCCAAATAGCGGCGCATTTCATGATGGTTCGATGGCTGTGTCCGATTCTCCTCCGCATGGCATGCACAGGGTTGCGACGATTTGCCCCGGGTTCTTGTCAAGAACTCCTCCAGCTTCCTATCACGGGTAGTTGGCGGGCATGTTCACCCTCCCTGGTCCCGGGATCTAGCTTATGGTGTGCTCTGGTATGCGCGTGGGCTGGCAGTCGAGGTGAGATGCATGGATGAGGGTATTATAGTATTAGGCACTTTGTGCGGAGTATACGAAGTACGGGATACGACGTGTGCTATGGTGCTGAAAAAAGAAGCATGATCCGACGTCGGTGCGCGGCGGCATGGGGGACCCCTGCACGCCAACCTTAGCATTAACCTTAGTGGTGATAAGGCTCTTTTAGTTTTGTGCGGACAGGAGACTGTAGCGGCCGCCTTATGGGGCACGGTCTCCGAGAGAGCCTTGCCTGCCCTGGTGCCCTACTTTGCGCTGCGAAGTGTATATTGGCGGAGGGAAGAGAAGAGAAGGCAAGGGAAGGGGTTGATAGGGGAGAGGAGAAGAAATGCCGAGGTAAATGTGGTGTTACGGTAGTTCTACTGCCAAGGTCTCTTGGATGCTCGTCTCCGTATTTGCATGGTTTTTTTGCACATACAACTGCTGTGCCTTTTATTTGAACAAGGTATTTGGGGTATTTGTCTGCAAGGATAAGTGGTATGCATGTATTTACAACCTGCCACGCCATTGGAAGAGGGCAAATGGGAGGTTGAACGTTGGAAGAAGAAGAGGAGGAAGAGGGGGGCAGAGAATCGAACCGGTGGGGGCTTGTTTTCTCGGTGGGATACCGGCCGAGGAGGGCGCATGGAAGGCAGATGGAAGCTTCCGAGCGATTAAAAGCGCGTCGGAACCTGGGCAGGTCAGAGCGCCGATCACTTGGGTTAGTGGTGTGGATGCCAACCTTTTCACTCACCTTGGATGTGAATGCGTGCGAATTGTTAGCCCCCTGTTTACCTCAACTCTCCGATATGCGTAAACCCTGACTTGTCTTGACTTGGCTTGGCCTAGGTGTAGTGTATCTGTATTATGACCTTCTTAAAAGGAGCAAGTGGATTACGGTGAGAGTGAGGGTGTGTGTGTGTGTGTGCATTCGAAGAGAGCAAGATGTCGCGTGTTGTGTTATTCGCGTGCGGGTAATGTTTGAAAGGGTCTATTCTTTGCCTAGGGGGTGATTGACGGAGAGGGTCTTGTGCGTGTTGTCGATCGGGGAGGGCTGTCCGGCCTAGATGTATGTTCGGGGAAGAAATTGAATGCGTGCTGACAGTTGGGATAGAAGGGGTGGGGAAAGTAGACGGATTCATGTCTTCTGAACAGTGAACAGCGAATGATTAAGCGCTGCGTGTTTCTCGGCGCCATCTCTTGATAATGGGCTACGTAGGTACAGCACGTACATAGTTGGCACGTCCTGGCTTTTTGTGTTGGTCTTGTCTTTCCCTCGGCGTGAGCCGTTTCAGGAATAGGAAGATGAGAGACGGTACTTTTGCCGGAATATTGCAAAACTTGCTGCGCGGATCTTTTGGGTGAAGATGCCCCGTGCAGGGAATGATGATGATTATCTAACTGGCTGAACAGCTAAAGAGAAGTAGAAAAGAATGATGGTTAGAGTAACCGTGGTACGGAAAAGGGGGGCATGCGAGTCTGATGCGTTGTTGGGAAAAAGGACATTACTGCCTGCCTGCCTGCCTTCCAATGAATAGCGCCTATCTGGCACTGGTACACTGGTGCTCAAATGGTTTACCTATATCCTGCTTCTTACAATGTCTTGTTTGCTGAACACGGGGCAGGTGTTCATTGCAGCTTGTCTATAGGTACCTGGACCTATGCACAGTTCTGCGCCTCCATGCCCAACTCCCGCGCGCGAGATGCTTCATGCGCTTGCTAGGTAGCGAAGAATGGTCCTGCCGTTCTGTCTGTCAGTCTATTTATCTGCGGAGCTTCGTTCGGCTCGTCCATTTCCGCCGTATATATATCCTCTCAAATTTGTGAAATGCACAAAAGGGCGGGGCTTCGTCCTGTTGCTTATTCCAAACTCTCGGCGGTGCCAGGTCCCCTTTTCTATCTAACTGGCTGAAACGGGGCGCTCGCTCAACTGAAAGGACACTTGAGCGATATCCCGGCGATCACCCCCCAGCATTGCGGCTACATTATCACAAGGACCCCCTTGCTGTGAGCACGATGCTCACATTTAGCACCAGAGCTCTTGGGCAACACGCACAGGTAGAACCCAAAAGCGCCCCCCCCCTCTCCTCCGTACAGCACGCCCAGCCATTAATTCTCCTTTTGGTCGTTGTCGTCGCCCACCGTCTCGAACCATGGGGCCAAGAAGCTAAAAGTGTCACCTAGCTTATAATAATCTTCTTTATTTAAATTGTAGATATCTTTAATTCCTATGTCGCCTCGCGCAAATTGCCCTCTAGCAAGAGTCCTTTTTGCCACCCACACGGTCGACAGAATTGGCAACAAAACTTGGGCCTGTTCATTCATGTACTATACGATATATATACTAATAACCTCCCCATTATTAGACATCATATCCTTTCAGCTATTTCGATAAGGTGTTCTAGGTTTATTTAGGTGTTTATTGCGTAGGCATAACGCATCGAGGTGAACAGGGAAATAATACTATATAGACATGCCCTCATGCATATCCTATATACGCGTTTTCAAGGTTTTACGAAGCGGTGATCTCATAAGGGGAAATGAGAAACAGGATGCAGCTTTTACGTAGATGGACTCTTCATTGCTTCATCTTCTTCATTCTGTCTATGAGGGTCCAGCAACTCCCCATATTCTTTCATAACTTCCTCCGATGCTCCAAAAAAAAACCATCGCATTATGGTGATGCCCCCCTGTCCCCCGTTATATGATGCGGAGCCACTAATCCCATTCGAAACAGGATATTGTTTCTTTTCTTTCTTTATCTCGTGCTTGAATGGGATACGTACACCCAGTACGGCCAGGGGACAGGCAGGTGCGGTCAGATTCGGCTGACAGTGATTGACATCTGCCAGTGACAGATGACAATAGGGGGAGGCGGCGGAGGAGGTGGGGGTTGGAGAGCAGGTAGAAGATGAAGAAGATTAAGAAGAGAAAGAAGAGGGAGAAGAGGAAAAACAGGAAGAGAAGGAAGAGGGCGAAGAGGATGAGGATAGGTGGGAGGAACCTGAGGAGCCTACAAGGGAGGGGGAGGAGCAGGCGGCGGCGGTGGCAGACGAGGATAAGATCGTCTATTACGGTTCCTAAACCTCCTTATTCTCCTTCTCATCCATCGCCCGGTTGAGTAATGCCATGTGGCAGGGCGAGCTACGCGGCGCGCGGGTCAGCAGTGCCTCGATGCTCAGATATTCGGCCACGATGTTGTTTGCGATGTTCTTACATGTGTCCAGGTGGGGGAAGTGACGCGGACGCGAATGAGAGTAATCTATGGGTGCCGGGAAAGCGCGAGGACTGGTGGATGGGCACGTGTGTTGTGTTTGGGGGTATTGATCTGTCATTTTGATAGATGTATGATGTTTGTTTTTCTTCTGTGGGTTGAATGGTGATGTTTTTGTGTAGGAGAAAATGTGAAAAAAGACAAACGTGACTAGAAGGGAAAGTGAGAAAACGAAGAAGGAAGAAAAACGCGAGTCGCTGAAAAGACAGGCAGGAAAACATATGGCGTTGGGCTGGCTAGGGACCTAAGTGAGTGGACTACAGGCTGCCATACGCCTGTCACGGCAGGGTCGCCGTCGTCCGAACTCTTGTTTTGCGATTTGTCGTTTGCTTTTCTCTTATTATTACGGGGAATCTCCTTCCCTTTGGCTTTTCCTCTATCTCTATCTCTCTACATATATATATTGATTGACTGGTTTTGCTATTACTTTGGGATATTTTGACTTGTCTCGCATACATAACATTGTATGCCCCCTGTCTGTGAACATGGCCTTATATGTCACTCGCCTTTCCCGCGTCAAAGAACCAATGATGCCTTATGGTCATTCATCCGTATGCAATCCTGCTTTGTTGACGGGATGGTGGAAACGAGAAAATGGCTGACAGCCTGCGGGCAGGAAATAGGCGATATGCAAGAAGGAAGCTGTCTTCGATGAATGCAAGGGGGAGAGAGGAAGAATACAGCCTTGCTTCTTGGTCACGCTTCCCGTAGGTGCCTCGAGAGCTGCATGCCCTTCTTCCTCGTGGCGGATACGTGACTCTTGATTGTGCCATTGCATGGTAAGCACTCTTAACCGTGCTGTGATCGTTGGATGCGTACATATTGAGGAAAGGAAATCTAGATCTTGCTAATTCTCCATCTATAAACGAGCCCTCCTCTACTTCCGTATCAGCCGCTTTTTCCCAATGTTGGTCTATTCATCTACTCGTCGTTCCGTTCATACGGCTCTCCCGCATCCCTTATACTAAACCAAAACAACTCATTTCCCTCTCCCATGCTCGGCAACAAGCTCCTCCAAAGCCCGACAAGCCCTCTCCCCACCCCCCATCCTCAGCAGCTCCTCCCCCAACCCCTTGGCCCTCCGCCTGTACCCCTCGTCGCCCAATATCCCCTCCGCCGCCTCCCTCACCACCTCGACGCCCGGGTTGTCCGTGCCCAGGTCGACCCCGGCGCCGGCCCAGGCCACCCGCGCGGCCGTGTCCTTCTTGTCCTCGGTCTGCCCCGCGCAGAGCAGGGGCACGCCCCAGCCCAGGGCCTGGGTTATGCTCCCGTAGCCGCCGTTGGTGACGAGCAGGTCCAGCACGGGGAGGAGCTCCTGGTACGGCACCCAGCGGAGGTAAATCACGTTTGGCGGGTCGTCACCGCTGCCTCCCTCTTCTTCCTCCTTGTCCTTGCCGCCGATGCGACCCAGCTTGGCGCGGATCTCGTCGACGTAAGGGGATACCACGAGGAGGAGGTTGCGGGGGTCGGGCGCGAGGGCCCGGATGGTGGGTATGATGAGCGAGGTGGGATCCATGGCCAGCGTGCCCTGGGTGACGCCGACGACCCTGGTCCCCGGCTTGGAGAAGAGGTCCCAGCAGTCGGCGAACGGGTCCGCCGGCTCCCTCGACGGCGCGGCCAGGGGTCCCACGTACACGGTCTTCTCCACGTCCCTCAGCCCCCCCTCGGCGCCAAACTCGAGCGTCGGCGACGAGGCTTGGATGTGCAGGAAGCGGCTGTACGTGAAGCGCTCGAGGGACTCGCCGTACGACAGGCCGGGCAGGCCCAGGACGCTCCGCTGCCTGTTTATGACACGCCGCGCCGTCCAGGGCAGCACCACCCACCGCCTGAACCAGTGCCGCAGCAGGTTCCATAGCCTGCCGGCCCACGTCGTCGGCGGGCTGGCGCCGGAGGTGGCGAAGGGCGCCGACCAGCCCGGCGACGAGGCGTACATGGGTATGACGCCCAGCGTGGCCCAGACGGGCACCTCGCCGAGGTCGTGCAGGGCCCTGGCGCCGTGGGGCAGCACGTCCACCACCAGGACGTCGGCGTCGAAGCCCGCCAGCGCGGCCCGGTAGTCGGCCACCTGGGCCAGCAGCCTGCCCTCGAGGCCGCGCGAGTGCGAGTCGGCGTCCAGGAGCCCCGTGCGGCGGCCGCGGATCAGGGGCGCGTCGACGAGCGCGACGGCCGTCGTTGGGAGGAAGCGGGAGCCCGTGGCCAGCACGCGGGCCTCGTTGTCAGCCGACGTCAGCCAGAGCACGTCGTGGCCGGCCGAGGTCAGGGCCGAGGCCACTGCTTGCATGGGCAGGCAGTGGCCCGCGGGGAAGTGTGAGGCCAAGAGTACTTTCATCAGTTTTTTTCTTTTCTTTTCTGCCTTCCTCTCCCTCTTCCTCCGTTTCCCCTTTGGTGCTGTGTCTGAATCTGGTGAGTCTGGATCGTTGAGCGAGTGTGTGTATGTGTCTTTGTTAGATTCAAGCTGAGAGGTGGCGGGCGCAGAGTGAGTGAGGTTACATCGAGGCCAAGATCTTGGGGAGAGGGGCCGGGAAAATATCCCTTAACCTCTGTTAGGCTTAGCACTGGCCAAGTCTGCTACCTAGTAACACGATCTGACAGCTGGCCACGAGTTGGGGAAAAATGCGGGTGTGCCTGGCGCTACCCCGAAGGGTAGGACGGACAGGCCTAAAGTAGGAAATGATCACCGTCTTGTCACTACCCGTCTAACGACGACATGCTCTGCACCCTTCTGTGTGACTTGAAGATTCATCGTGATGCCGTGTAGTAGTATTCTCATGGCAAAAGTACGGACGTAAAAACTGTTGCTTATATTCCCCCCCTATCTCTCTCCCTGAAATACCCCTTTCCCCCGATATCCCTTCAGCTCTAGAAAACCATCCCGTACCTACACCTAAAAATCCCCAACCAAAAAATAAAATAAAAAATAAAAAACAAAACTGAACCCCAATATATCCGTTCGTCATTATGAGAGCCTGTGACCAAATACTGTTGTCGGGATAAGATCAACAAGCAGTCGGGTAGGGCGTGAATATATGAGGAGTATATAGCCCAATACACGGTCATAAACCCACGCAGACGACGGTGCAAATACACACCCGAAAAAAAGAACAAAGGTATTCGCCCGAATACGAAGCCTACATCCAACAAAATAAGACGTCAGTATCTATTAACAGCATCGTCGAGGCAAGTGTACTCACAGTTGCCCTGCTTAAATGGCAGGAGGACCGTCGTGCGCCGTCATCCAGTCGCGTATCATCGAGGCGCCCCAGCACTCCTGGACGTGCGCCAGGAAGTCCGCCCTGGCCCGCATGCGGGACGCGGCGACGTGCATGCGGCGGCGCGCCTTGCCCACGTCCTCGTTGAACCCCAGGTCCTCGAGCGCCTCCTCGGGCATACCGCGGAACTCGAGCCAGATGATCTCCAGCCAGGCGCAGCCGAGGCAGATGTGGCCCCAGTCGCGCGCGCCGCCGCTGCCCCTGACGACGGGCATGCGGACGGCGTACTGCGACGGGTACATCTGGAGGGGCGGTAGGTCCTCCTCCTCGCCGTCCCCCTCCTCGGGCAACTAGCCCAGGGAAGGGCCGGGAGGCTTGGACGGCGCGGCGTGGACCTTGGCCCTGAGGCCGGACGGGTCCGGCAGCGACTTCCTCACGTCATCGGCGGAGCCGGCTGCGGAGCCAAAGACGCGGCGGTCGAGCTTCTTGACGTCCCTGACCAGCACCGCGCCGTGACCGTGCCTGCCCGAGATGAGACCCGGGGTCATGAGGGGCCTGCGACGGCCGGGGATGGCACGGAAGCCGGGCAAGCTGTTGACGGCGCCGAGTGGGAAGCAGAGGGCGAGCCGGATGGTCGAGCGGGACACCATGCGCCAGTTCCAGTTGTGGTGCTGGCAGACGACGCAGAGCCGCACGCCCCCGGGCAGGAAGAAGAAGCCGCCGAAGCGGGAGCAGGAGACGCACCTCTCGTCGTCGAGGGCGACCTGGAGCTGAGACAGGGGGTGGACGCCGAGGGACCCGCACTCCGCCATGGCGCTGAGGACGTCGGGCGCGTGCTTCATCATGGCCTGGTACGTCAGGTGCGACTCCATGAGCTTCCTGACTTTATGGTTGGCCATGGCGAAGCGCAGCAGGGACGCGAAGTCAAGGTTGTCGATGACCTGGTGGTGGATCTCGACGGGGAGCTTGGCCAGCTTGCCTAGGCCCGACGTGCCCTCCCTGCCAAACGGGCGGGACTTGGCCCTGAACAAGCTTTCGTTGCCGAAGCCGTTAATGTTCTGGGTGTTCTCCCAGACAAGGCATCGGAGGATCTGGCCGGTGAGGGGAGGGAGATCAGCCATCTGGCCCAGGAGGGCTTCCGAAGCCATGTTTTTATAATAATGAAATGGATCGTGGTTGGGAGGAAGGTTGGTGATGGTCGTGGATAGTAGGAGATGTGTGGTGAGTGATGAGGGAAAGAAAAGAAATGCTGAAGCGGGAGTGGGCGAGTGGGCGAGTGGGAGAGGCAAGAAATAGTTTTCTGAGCAGCACATATGGAGGGGGTACGGGAAACGGAGAAAACGAAAACGAAAAGTGAATGGTTTGTTTGCGTCTTTCTCCCTTAGCTTGGTTCTCCTAGTCAGGCTGCAAAGCAGCAGTCGTTGTACCTTTACCAGCATATGTTGTATGCGTACATACTAGTAGTACTCTCCAGAAAAAGATGTACGTTACCGTCGTCAGCTCAACCTGACCTCGGGCTGAGAAATAAGTGACGAACACTATATCTACATTCAACGTTGCATTCACCTTCCCCCTGATCGGTGATTGTTGCAAAGGTGGGTTTCTGGTTTCTTCGTAATGCAAAATAGGGTGAAGCGCCGCTCGCGTGCTGGCTACCTATGGCGACAATATATGGCATGCTATCACTCGTGGGCAGTCATCCAACATCATCGATAGATATACGCCTCATAACTTCCACTCACATGCCAGTATACCAATCACTACTTGATTCGACATCTCGTCCTCTAATAGTGTATGAAGACTTCAACCTTAAATCGAATAATCGGCAACACTGTCTTACTCGCCTTCACCTTTGCCATTGCCCCTGATTATTTATGCGTCAGCATGTACGTTATCCGCTTGTGGGTTACAGTCTTGAACAGGTGAGCCTAGAATATCGAGGGGTAAAAGACCTACAACCCACTCCATGATCGACGAAGCACAAAATCAGTCCCTAGCTCCCGCATCGAAATATCGTCGACAACCTTCCGACACTCAGTCAAAGAGGTCCCAGCCCAATGTCTCTGTCTATATTGGAGTCGTTCACAATCTAGACATGCTAGATCAGTCTTTATCCTCCAACACCTCCAGTATCTCGGATCGAGTCACTTCAACCATCGTCCCAATCATATGATAAGACCTGGACGACAGTTAGCCAACTAGCCAACGCTGTTCCGCCATCCCACACCACAGAATACTAATCCAGTTAGCTTATACGAATCTCTCTAGGGATAGAATCCCGAGTAAAGACCTAGGAAGCTATCCAACTTCGTATTTATACTCGTACGAGGGCTGTTGGAGGGAAGAGTGCGTACTCCGTCCCCAGGCTGCTGTCCTTGGCTGTCTCCGCAAGCTATCACAAGCGCTTCTGTAAAATCACTACAAGGAAACAGACTCTCTGCCACACGACCAATCGAGATTGTACGGGTTGTTTTAAGGATTTGCATTATTGAGCAAAGCTGCGCAGCCTACAAGTAAATACCTAGCTATAATAGGACCAGCCAAGAGCGGCGTGGCTTTTGATCATCCCGAATCGACGCCTATCTGTCGTCGTCATCGAAACGCACGGGGGGGCGATCAAAAGCCACGCCGCTCGTCCCCCTTCTATCCTTCTTTCAACTGTCCTGTACCTTCCCATCTCTCCTCTCTTCCCCATCTCTCACTCCCTCCACCAATTTCTTCCTTCTCCCATCCCCCATCTCTCCTCCATGAGAAGCCCACAAGAGCGGCGTGGCTTTTTACCATCCCGGATCGACAACTGTAGTGATTGTTGTCGAAGAGGGGGGGGGGGGCAGTCAAAAGCCACGCCGCTCATGGCCCTCCCATTCCTTCTCTCATCTTTTCCCCCATCTCTCCTCCTTCCTCCACTTTTTCTTCCCAATGCAAAGGCACCACAAGCGACGTGGCTTTTGACCATCACGGACCGACACCGCAGTGTTAGATGCCGATCCGCTGGCACGACGGTCAAAAGCCACGCCGCTCGACCCTCTCTGGCCGGTGCCTTAAGGGGGGGTTAGATCAAGGATGTCCGCTTCGCTAGACATTCCGTCTGCTGCAATGAGAGTTAGAAAGCTATCAAAGGCGCCGAATGATTGCGAAACTTGCCTGGGAGACATCCTTTTGGGCGCTAGCCCCCCCTTAGGCTTGGCTCAGCCTTTTCTTCTCTTTGTAAATGCCTGTCATCAATGTTGAAGGCGAAAGTCCAAGCCCAAGCCCAAGGCCACGCCACCCTGACGCGGTGATCCCTACCCCACTCGTGGCAGAGGCTGGTAGGGATCACCTTTATTGAACTTTAAGGCTGCAGCATTATTGGCACCTAGGACTTTGGCCGTTAGTACTTTATTCTATACGCGTGAAGAGGAGTCATAGAGGACTGACTGACATGTAATAACCACTATTAGGGGCTGATTAATAATAATCGACAATGGATGATATAACGATGCTGTTATAGATGCTGCCGTTGTTGGCGATACTGCATCTCCTTGTGCAGTTGAGTCACTACTAGTGATGTTGGCTAGTGATGATGTGACTGATGATCATACCGATTGGTAATGATATTGACTGGTGAGGATATCGACTGGTAATAATATCGACTTATGATCTTGTTGACTAGCGAGTATGTTGGCTGATGATGGTGGTAAAGGTGAAGAATGAAAAGAGGTTCAGGATGGACAAGAGCTGTTTATTTATACCCATAGCTCCCTGTATGCCCCTTCCTTTCTACCCGACTACCCGCATTTTCATGTCTGACCTCAACAGAAGCAGAAGTGTTGTGTTGGGGCAACTGGTAGGGGAACAGTCAAGACTGGAAGGGGTCAGTACTCACAAGCAGCATGTGCGAGTTGAGAAAAAGAAAGTATAAAGGGATGGAAAAGGAGGGCCATACTGCTACTACTTCCCCTATTGCCAGGATGCAGCATACCACACGGTCTTTTCACGTTGGACCAGGGAAGCTTCCAGCGAGGCCTTCACATCAATATGCGGTAAATGTTGAGGGATAAAGTAACGAGGTTCTTTTTTTGTTGAGAAGGAAGAAGAGAAAAAACGGAAAGAAAGAAAAGTTTTGCTCGGCCCAAGGGGGCAAGTTCATGGTGCTTGGCATGTAGAATTGACACTGGCACGCCTCTCTAGGTACCGCCCTTCAGGGGGGGGCTAATCGCTATTCAAGGTCACAATATCCCACTATCGTAACAATGGGCTGCGAGCTTTCCGAGCATAGAGAAATTTATTCCCATTATTCTAGGTTTACTTATTTTATTGTAGCAGTAGTTATTCACGAGATATACATCGTAGTGCGCTGTTGTGCAGTCTCTTCTCAACACAAGATCCTTGATGAACATCCTGTACATTGTGGCCAATTATGACCATCTTTTTTGAGGATGCACCCCATTGTATCCTGCCAATTGGGCTTCTTAGTCACATCTTCTTGCCTTCAGAGCACAAATCGTCAGGTTCTATCGCTGTGCTTGTGAGCCCCTTATCGGTGCACCGTTAGTGAGTCCTGCCCTAGCGTATACCTACACAGGCGCGCCGGGCAAGTGACATATCGTGTGCCGCACACCACTATCTCTGCGGCCTTGTACCTGCTGGGAGCTATCAGTATCTGGCCGCAGCTGCAACGAGCACGATGGTCCTCGACATTGCTTCCCATGGTAAGTGATTAAGGTTCTCATGCCCCTTCTATTCGTTTCTAGAATGAATTCGAGATGTAGCCTGTCGGCAGGAGAGACTACTTGTGCCACGCTCAGACCGAAGCTACAGCTTTTAAAGCTTCTAGGATACCGCAGTTGCGAATCCCCTTCTTCATAAGGCCCGACCAGAGTATTACAAGTATTGAAGGCCACTCGTCAGGCAGTTTAGGCTACCCCCATCTTTTCACGTTCTCCATCCCCATGGTTATACGGGGCTACGAGGCCGTACAGATATACGAAAAGCAAACGAGTCGGTGCCATAACGAGAGAAAATAGCCAGTACGAACGATGATACGAGAAACGCTTCGCCCTCCGCATCAAGCACATCGGTTTGATAGACTTACAAAGACGGTGACAAGGGCCTGGGTTTCTTCAAGCCTGTTTATTAGCTGTTACAAAATCAACCCCTGTAGCTCTTCCTACTCGACTGCTGCAATACATATATACCAAACCAGTCTCAGAGCATTATACAAAAGTCTACCAGAGAAAATATTGTGCTGTAGATATCTTCATGCTTCCGAAAAAGGTTTCCACAGCATGTGCTGCACGCTAGGGCAACTGAGCTCTGCGCTCGCAACTGGCTACGAGATGATCTCGGATTTGTAGCCCAATCATATTTTAAACACGCACAAGACACAAAACCAAAGTAGGAATATATGTATCAACATATTTCAAAGTATGAAAGTCCTTTCTTGGCACGGATTGCGTGGCTATGGCTCCTGAACCTATCGGTGACTATCCTATCGCCATCTGCAGCCCATACCCTGCACCCAACCTGACAAAACCTAGCTTCAGTATTACAGCACATATCCAACTTGCTAATTGCTCCACAAACCTTCAATGGACACTCGCTAAAATCGGATTTTCGCAAATGAATAAATCAAGCATAATTTGGTTTCAAAAAGCGCTGAGGAGTGCGGATAGGAGCAGGTAAGCTGGGTAGGATTTCGCACGCAGGCGTAATGGAACGTACAAAGGTGACATCGTTGGTAGCAGTGTAATCTGCACACACTAATGAATATATGGAACAGAGATATAAGCTTAATAAAAGCATGCTGTCGTCATTGAAACGGCTTCGGCGAGCCACATTTCGACCATGATTAGCCAGCGCCGGTCGCATAGTGTACTCCATGGCCCCTCTGTCCTTCCTGTATATTGTCCCTAGAGGCAACACGTGGGCGCAATACCACCCTAGAGGTATTGTGCCATTTTGAGATACTCAATGTCTGGTTCGTAGGTTGTGAGAATAGGAGTGAAGAGGTCACTGCTGCCTTTGTTTCTTTGATGTGCGTGTTCTTTGTCCGCCGTTGTTTAGGATCGATGTCTCTTCTTTCGCACTCATCAACTCTACACAAGTCGCCTTTGTTGGCATTGTCATGTCCATTTATCTTTCTAGCTGTTCTTTGTTATGTGTTTCCCTCTTTTCTTCTTCTTGTCTCGGTAATCTGTTGGCCTATTGTGCCTAGAGCGAGGTTAGGACCGGGCTTGCTCGGCTATGATCATGGATGCTGATATTAATTTCATCAATACTGCACGCAGTAAGCCTGCCAAAGAAAAACAAAGAAGAAGAAAAGTCAATCGTGAACTGATAGTGGTGGTGGTAGTAGTCGGCCCTGCGACGACGATAGATGTCATAGGTCTCCATGAGTGGGAAGTAGCCGGGTTACCCCTTGAGGAAAAGCCGAGCTTTTGATAGACTTAGCGCAGGGCCTGCAACTGTAAAGGCTCGCCATCCCTCGAGTGAAATCGCCCGATCGCACATCGTCTTCCAGGGCCTTTTTCCCTTATCCGGCTTGGCCCACAGAGCCGCAACGCTATGAACATGAATGGATCTATATGCTAACAAGTAATAACCCACTGTTAGCAGTTCTCCGGGCGGCACAGGAAGAGCAGAGCCTAGACATCCACGAAGCCTAGCAGTCTCGAACCTTGAGTAACACTAAACCTTTTTTTCTCATCGAGACGTCCTGAGCGAATAGCAAGCCCTCCCCGGTTATTATGATGTCAAAGTGCAGAAACCTTGTCCATGCCTCCGGGAAGCCAACGCCGACGACATCGACGACGACCCATTGAATCCCGCTTCCCGCTTCCCGCACATGGCTTTCCGTGGAGTCTCTTCGGTAATCTGCTTTTGAGGAAGCGAGTTTATTGCTTACCTCTTAGATTAGGGCGGCAATTCCTCGCAGAAGCCGGAGAGAGAGGAGAGAGGGAAGCCTGCCACTCACGCAAGCTGTGACGTGAGAGTTCCATTTTTCTCTCTCTGTGTTCTTTACTGTCAGAGATGTGACGTCTTTTCCAATGGACCTCGCCGTGGGGGCGATGGGGATCATAAACATGTGGTAAAAGTCAGTTGTGAAAGGATCGCGATTGCTAGTCATGAGGAGAAGTGGTTGGCTAATTTGCAACATAGATAAAACAAGGCAATCCCCGGATTTTCTTCAAGACTAAAAGAACATGCTTTTCTTCTGCTTTATGGATATCCCTTTGCCCAGACTCGGTCGTTGAATCTTTACTGCCGGCACGGTGCGCTACACTATCGCATTCCTCGACTCCTCGGTGTAGGCAAAGAAAAGACCATCATCACATCTGCTATAATAATAAAAAAGACAACAATTTCGAGTTGTAGGGAGAGAGCATGCCTGTCTCAGAGGCAGACCAATACCCACTAGGAGGCAACAGGGACCCCTCCGACGAGATGAGTGAGAAGAAGCATGACGAGAGTGATACCTCTGGCGGCGTCCTCAATGGCGGCCAACCCGAGCCCAACCCCCCCGCCGCCCGTCACGCGAGCCTGGCCTCCACCAAGACGCCCACCCACGCCCCGGACGGCCGCCGCATCATCACCGAGAAGGAGTGCCGGCACGTCCTGGGCTACGGCTGGCCGGCGCGCAAGAAGTGGATGCTCCTCACCAGCATCTTCATCGTCCAGCTCTCCATGAACTTCAACACCAGCGTCTACCCCAACGCCATCGTGCCCCTGGCCGACCACTTCGGCGTCCCCGAGATCATGCCCCGCCTCGGTCACTCCCTCTTCCTCATCCTCTACGCCTTTGGCTGCGAGCTGTGGGCGCCGTGGAGCGAGGAGTTTGGGCGTTGGAAGGTGTTGCAGTAAGCAGCATTTCTTTATCCCCTCCCCCCTCCCCCCCTTTTGCGTCTTTTGAACTAGTTCTTTAGCTAACGGAGAGCTTGATGCTAGGTGTTCGCTGGGTCTCGTCAACATCTGGCAGTTCATGGCGGGCTTTGCTCCTAATATCGGCACAGTTATCGGTGCTCGAGTTCTGGTAAGTGAAGAGTGAAAGCAACCCCTGGACCACTGGCAGACCGTGTGTCTTTAGTTTTTCTTTACTGACAGGTGAACGCAGGGAGGTCTAAGCTCCGCCGGCGGTTCCGTCACCCTCGGCATGGTAGCCGACCTCTACACGCCCGACAACCAGCAGTGGGCCGTGGCCTACGTCGTCCTCTCGTCGGTGGGCGGCACTTCGATCGGCCCCGTCATCGGCGGTCCCATACAAAAGTACCTACCCTGGCACTGGAACTTCTGGGTGCAGCTCCTCTTCGGTGCCGCGGCCCAGGCCATCCACTTCTTCATGCCTGAGTCGCGCTCCACCGTCATCATGGACCGCGAGGCCCGGCGCCGCCGCCAGACGGGCGAGGACCCGGACGTCTGGGGCCCCAACGAGGTCAAGAGCCCGCGCATCAGCGCCCGCGAATTCGCCGTCACCTGGGCGCGCCCCTTCGAGATGTTCTTCCGCGAGCCCATTGTGCTCTCGTGCTCGCTGCTCTCGGGCTTCTCCGACGCGCTCATCTTCACCTTCCAGGAAGGCTTCCACCCCGTCTACGAGCAGTGGGGGTTCGGCACGTTGCAGATCGCCTGGGCCTTCATCCCCATCAACATCGGCTACCTCATTGCCTACGCCAGCTACATCCCCTGGATCAGGCGCGACCAGCGCATCATCGAGACCAAGGGCAGCGACGCCATGGCCCCCGAGTTCCGCCTCAAGTGGCTGCTCTTCCTGGCGCCTCTCGAGACCATCGGTCTCTTTGGCTTTGCCTGGACCTCTCTGGGGCCTCCCCAGGTGCACTGGTTCGGACCCATGTTCTTTTCGTGCCTCATCGCCATTGCCAATTTCGGAATCTACATGTCAACCATTGACTACATGATTGCCGGTGCGTATCTCTTTTACCGCCCTCCCAACCTCCCACTCCAAATTAGTTGTACGTTTTACTGACTGATGCATGTTAGCATACGGCGTCTACTCGGCCTCTGCCTCCGGAGGCAACGGTTTCGCCCGCGACTTCATGGCCGGCATAGCCGCCCTGTACGCTGGCCCGCTCTACTCCAACATCGGCCCCGAGGACCGCAAGCTCGAGTACGCCAGCACCCTGCTCGCCTGCGTCGCCTTCGCCGTGCTCGTCCCCGTGTACGTGATATACTGGTGGGGTCCTACCATCCGCGCCAGGAGCAAGTTCGCCCAGAGCCTCGACGCGGAGAGGAAGGAGAAGGGGGAGAAGAGGCTCGTCGCCGCGGACGAGGAGGATCTGCCGCCGAATACGTACTGAGATGTGCTTTTTTTTTTTGAGACAAGGGTTGACGGGATACGGTGTATATATGATATGACATGATATTTATTGCCTTTTTTCTTTTTTTGAACAAAACGTTGGCTTTACCCTTTTCTTTATATATATATATTATTCTTGGCCCAAGATATAGCAAGTGTAGGAGGCGGGGAGGATGTTTCTCCTTATGCAGCACTGTGTCTTGACATCCTCCCGTATCGTACATCATCAACGTATTGGGAAGCCAGGTCATAGTAATGCCAGTTGTGTATGATAGTATGCCGGCGGAAATCCACCATCACTCTGCACATCAGCGCTTCACACGGGAGGCAGATGTTGCTGCCCCATGTTGATAGAAACTGGGCTTTAATCGGCTGGAAGAAAGAGATCTTGTATCCGCGTTGTAGATATGTGACCCTTGTCTTTCCCCCTCTTTTATTTTGTTTAATCTCTTCTTTGTGTAGCTTTGGCTGTTGGTACGAGTCCTCCTGCAGGCGTAACCTAGTTCTGCTTTGCTTTGGATAATGTTTATTCTCGTCGTAACATCTCCAACGTCGGTTGGCCGCTCGGTTGTTTGCCCTCTGTGATTCGATTCCGAGGTCTTCATGTATGTAAGGCGCGTGCAGTTCAAAAGGGGGATCTCGTCTGAAAGCTTCCCTGGAGCCGAAGGGGGTGAGATGAGCAACTCGCTCTATTCACATCAGTGCTTCAAAGGAAGACTCTTCATCGGCAAAGCCTGGGGGAAAGCACATTGACTGACAGATGGGAACTTATCCCTTGTTTCTCGAAGAGTGCACAATCTGCGGTAGTCGAACTGTTACAAGGCACTGGAGCCCATGATGGCTAGCAGCCCGACTTTTAGGGGCTCTCTTTGGCCCAGGCCTAGGTATGCGACAACAACGCGATCAACAGACTCAGCACATAACATACCAGAGATGTTACAACTTACCTAATAATACTCCGAAGACAAGCGAAAAGGATATTGAAATATCGCACGAGAAAAAAAACAAAAGGCAAGGAAGACAGTCGTATTCTTGCAGCGGGCCACTGCCAACTGACAATGCCCTGTAGCCCTTAAGCAGTAGAGGACACAACCCCCTACGCCTAGCCACTGACGAACAACGTAGCCCCCCGACGAACTCACTGTTTAGGGCACAACTGTTCGCCAACGCCCTGAGTATTCCCCTGGCTCAGGGAGTGCAGTGGGAGTATTAGGGACTTGCTTCGGGCTTCTGTTCAACTGCAGCACCGGAGTTGATGTTGATACACTGCATTACTGATCTGGTAGGTGGTAGAGTAGCATGGCACTGTCGCGCCCGGCCATCACATCGAGCAGCATATCTTCCCCACGGCACACATACAGAAGGGGATGCAACACACCTGGCATGCATTCGAAACCACTAAAGAGCCAACATAGATATTCTATATCCCCTAGTTCGAGGAAATACCAAGAGAAGAACCGAGTGTATTGCGCACCCATTATCCCGACCGTCGCTGCCCACCCCTCGTATCCAACATATGCACACACACACACACCCATATATATCCCCGCCGTTACATCTCCCACCGTTCGATCGAATACCAAACTCAAACCTTTGCAACCTCTCCTTTCACCATAAAATATGCCATCTCTACCCCACGCCCAACGACCTTCTATCCGACTATTATAGCCCTACAACCTCGAGCTGAGAGAGAGACCTCCCTCACCATGCATACCCGCACACGATCCAATACGAGCCGAACAATATCCAAAGAGAACACGATAGTTACCACTATCGCATCTACTTTTTCCAATACCATGCACATTTATTTTGCACGACTTCCCCTCAACGTCCTAATGAACAGCTAGTAGTGGCACAGATAAACCTCTCGTATTTCGACTACGTGTGGCGAGTACTTCCTATGCTTTACTAGCGCTGGATTGGTACTGAATCTAAGATATTTTATGCCCATGTGAAGCGTTGAGAAATGTTTTGTAATAGACGACAACTTTGAAATTCAGCATAGCATATATATACATATATGTTCATAATCGTGTAAAGATCATGAATTACCTTGTGACTGCGGATGGAAATCAAGTTAGGCAGGATGAAAAACATAAGGGTCCATGGTCAAGGCATTGGAGTCTAGCAAATAGGCGAGGGCGATTCATGAATCAAATATACATCTAGTGAAATGTACGACACATTCTCTGATAGTCGCAACCACACAACATATACATCCACTCGAAAACATTTAATTACACACATCAAAATGCCAAGTTGAATACAAATCTCAAATCAATCATGCATAAGAGTGAAAGTTCAAAGTAGGGATAATAAATATGTAATTGACATTCTATGTTTATATATGAAACCGCCAAAGTACCAAACACCAAGGACATGAATTTGAAAACAGAAAAGAAAAAGATAGGACGTTCCAAAACTCCAACTGGCTGCTCAGAATAAGTTGTGTAGACAATCATCTCAAAGGCTCAAGGCCCCGATCTTGATGCACACGGAGGTTTCATCATTGCAGTCTGGAGGGGGGGGCAAAGGGGGAGAAAGGGTAAAGGGCAAGGGGGGGTAGAAGGCAGGGCTCAAGGTTGTCAACTGTCAGGCTGCCCTGGACAGGTACACCTTGGCCACTCAGTTCGAAAAAAGACAAAGTAGAGAACACAAGACTGGGGCAGGGGGGGCGATTCTGAGTGGGCTTATGAAGAAGTGGTGAGGCGTGAAGGGAGGGGAATGGGGGTATGGGGGAATGGGGAATAGGAAAGAGGGAATGGGGAAGGGGAGATCTGCTCAGTATTGTTTAGGAACCATCATCACTTGACACTTGCCAGTTCAAAAGTCTTGTCCCACTTGGGACCAAGCACCCCATCCCACTTGGGATGAGGTGCTTCAAACGTTATTTCATCATTGCAGATCGAAGGGGGGAAGGGAGGATAAAGGTCAATGGTAAACAAAAAGTGAGGGAGGTTAGTAATTGTTGTCGAGTGCCGGTTGGTTGATGTTTTTGAATGTTCTTGCGCTTGCGGTTGTCGTCGAGTTATCGAATGAAAGTCTTGAATGTTCTTGCGGTTCTCGTCGGGTAGTGCATGTCGTCGATTAATGCATGTCGTCGGGTAAGTCTTGTCATCGGAGATAGAGCATGTCGTCGGGTAATGCATGTCGTCGAGTAATGCGTGTCGTCGAATAGTCGAATGAGCGAATGAAGTTCTTAACGGTTCTTGAAATGATGAATGGATTAAGGGGAAAGGGAAGGGGGAAGGAAAGGAAAGGAAGAGGGAAGAGAGAACTGTTGCTGTCGAAGTCGCTGATAATGATGAGGAAGGGAGGGAATAATGGGATTGAAGGTGGGCGAGCGCATGTATTCTTATAGATGTTCCTGGGGGCGGTGAGCTGAGTGATCTGAACGAAGCGGCAGTATTCATTTCTTGCTGCAGTGGCAGGCAGTTCAAGGCAGCTATCACCTTGAGCGCTGCATGGCTGGCAGATATCAGGCAAGAGGCGCTGATGCAGTCATGGGGACCCACAATGGACAAACTACTATGGACCACTTGGGGTGAATCCGGAGGGCAAGTAGATCAGGTACCTGATTTTCTAAGGCAGGAGCGATTTCTTGGTGGTGTGTTTTCATCAGGTGCAGGCTGCTGGGCAATTGCCGGATAGCCGTCTACGTTGCCAACAGGGACAGCACAACAACAACATAAATGTCACATATGAAATATACTCGGAGCTACAGCATTGAATGAGGGTCCTCCGAGAAATATTTGGTTTAATTATTTCTAATGTGGTGAAATGTTGGCCCATGGTCACGTAGATGCACAGGTTGTCAGCTCTCGAAGTGTGGTCTGGGGGATCGCCAAATGCACAACCAGCAAATGCCCCGCCCACACAAAATCAAATATGACTTACATACGGTACTTGGCGAGTTTCCGATGTCTGATCAGGCGGGGTGAAAGCTCCTTGGCGATCGAAATGAATCAGTGTTGTGGCAGCCAAGTGACTGCCTGACTACCCTGCCTGCGGCAAGAGCTGCCCCACCCCTTCATGCAGGCGCACATATGACAGACTGGAAAAGAAAATCAGAGAATACTGATCCTGGCTTCTCATTCGTCGAACGAATGTCCTATTTTCTTTCCTGGCCCCGCAGTGTTCGAATTAAATAATGCCACTTGTGGAAAGATTTGGCACTGATCTGAGGCTGCCGCTGGCTAGGGACGAATTTCTCCTGTGTGTCTTCAACTTCCTCCTTCCACATGTCTCGTAGATGTATTTAATGTTATATGGGTATGCCTCATCGGCGTGCTCATCGCGAGTCTTAGTAGAGGTGTGCCTCCTTAGAGACCTGACACCAACCTTCATTTGTATCACTATGTAGTATCTTTTTAGAGACTTATTAATAAAGATGTATTATTCTTGTGTGTGTTGACGAAACAGCCTTCGTGATAACTTTGCTTGTTGAGAGCCCTCAGTGTCGCCGGCGTGAGGCGTGACGCTCTGTATCAGGAACCTCTACGCCTGGTTCTGTGTGCCCCAGTGAGCGTGCAGGTGTGCACACCAAGGGAAACCATTATTGAGTACTACACGATGTAATAAAGAAGGTTACTGATGTTCATTATAAATTCTTTCAGCATACATTTATTTTAATCTTCATGCAGCCACTGTCACTTTTGCAAATGTTATATCGCCGTTGATGTCTTCACTAGATAACAACTACACAGCCTTGAGCTAGCGCACCAGTGCCGATATGCCACTGTACCGAACAATGATCTGTTTGTAGTATCATACCACCAGACATAAATCAAATCTGGTACCAGGCGGTTCTATAGGTGTTTTTACAATCATCATAGCGAAGGCAAAAGTCTTCCTGCGACAGTCCACAGTACCCAGCATACAGTAGCTGCAGAAATCCTGCACCCATACTCAGGCGCAGCTGTGGTTGGTCGCTATGCGCATCGCTAGATAAACGAGGCTGAGTCAAAGAAAAGAAACGATTTTCCTAGCCATTATATTCGAGAAATACATATGACCTCGAACAAAGCGCATTCACCTCTTTGTTCCTGAATTTATTGGTATTAGTGGTTATTCCCTTGTCTTCGTTGTTACTTTGCAGCGCCTTGGCACCGCCGAGTCCTTTGTTCAACCTGCACTTCGAGTTCACAGCACAATGAACAGCTTAAATTGGCTTGATCAACGACCACCTCAATTGTCCTACATTGATAATCATAAATAGAGACCTCATTGCCCTTAAAAACCCTCTCTCCATCTTCTTATCATCTCCTCCACTGGGCAGTAAACACCTTCCACTAGGAGCGACCAGGACCCGCGAAAACGATTCATCCCCGATAAGACAAAAGCCCACAAGTCATACAATGGCTACTCACGAGAAGTTCCTATCCATAGTTAATCCTCGAGCATGCTGCTGACACTTACAGACAGGATAAATTCTCTTCGATATTGACCGCAAAGCAAGAAGTACGAGCGAACGAGCGAACGATGGGCCCAATAAAGAAATAATAATACTCGGAGCACAAATTGTTAAAAGCAATGTTCTCTGGAAAGAATACAAAACAGGCTGTAGCCATCAGCCTCGAATAAGAATATTGAGAACCCAGGCTTGCCGGGGTGTTGGAAGACAAAGCTAAGTGTTCTAGACCCATGCCACAGGCTAACGAGCTACAGTGATACAAAGTCCACGCGATAAACGATTGATATTCCTACAGAGAAACTTCCAACGTGAAGCCCCGGATACCATAATGCCTTTGGGCACCACGGATCATCAAGCATCTTG
Organism: Trichothecium roseum; assembly: GCA_026184415.1. Taxonomy (NCBI): domain Eukaryota; kingdom Fungi; phylum Ascomycota; class Sordariomycetes; order Hypocreales; genus Trichothecium; species Trichothecium roseum. The sequence goes on along the minus strand of CM047942.1, from coordinate 3,242,117 downwards.
TCATCAGAGACGAAGATAATAGTAAGCAGAGTTAAGTTACTTTAGATAAAATCTTGGACTATATCGCCGCTGATTATCGATAGATCACAGATAGATTATCACGACCCTGATATGGGGTAACGGTCACTTGTCATACGAATACTCTCTCGGTTTTCTTCTCAGGGAGATATAGGTACAAGCTGCCCTCTACTTAGCTTCGAAACCGTACATCGGCCTTGTTCGATACATGGCAATATTTCAAGTGTTCATATGCGAACATATCCCCATGAGCGAAGCCGTTACTGGATCCCCAGCCGTACCCTTCGACTAAGGGTTAAGTGTATCGTATATCCCAACCCATGTTATCAACACTCACTGATGATTAGCAGATACCGATAATTAGGCCTATCAACAGGAAACACCGGTCCTCTTCAATCACGACGCCTTCCCTCGCTATACATCAATATTACATCAACTTTATTCATAGCAGGGCGGCCGAAAACGAGCCCATACACCGAAGGCACAGAATACATACAGTACAAGGACGTTGAAATCATTCTGGAAAAATGTTGTTAGGCTCAATAGTGGTACAAAAATAGGAAATCACGCGATTCGCCATAGTTATCAAGGCTTCCTGCCGTTCGCCTATCTACTTCTGACATTCCAGGGACGGCATTTATTAGGAAGACAAAGGCTAGGATAGGCGCCAGGTTTATGAAAAGATTTCCAGACCTTTACAAATTCATCTCTAGTTTTGGTGTTCAACATGCATTCTCTAAATGACAGAGCCTAATTTGAAAGGCTTGTTCTTTCTTCCAACCTATTGATATATGTGCTTCACAGTGCAAGGCGCACGCTAGGCCTGGCTACCAATGCAGTCCGCTTCCCCAGCCTTCCCGAACCCCATCCTCTGGATACCATCTCCACATTCGCTCAAGAGGCCGTCTTAAACGTATTCGAAGCTTTATTTGTTGAATGTCTTGAGTGCAAAAAGTGTAAAAACGGCTTGGAGGCTGATGTTTTGGGTACGGAAGCGCCTGAAGCCACTTGCGATCGCAATAAGAACGAAACCCTACACTTGAATCAAGGGTTATGACGATTATATGGTTTTTTCAACGGTACGTTCATCCTTATGAAGCATTGCTACTAGTACGAGATAGCTGGCATATTGCCCAATATGCTATCATGCAAAGGGCAGGAGAGTTCCAAAGATGACTTCCCTCGTAGAGACAAATCGGCCGCAGTTTTTCTACACCACTGTCTATTACGACTATTTTTTGAAAAGTGCACAGGCTCCATCGTAAGCCTTGGACCCGTCACACACTAGGTCGATATCAATACCTCCATGTCGATCAGGGATGAAACTACGAGTACCAACGAGAATGGGTTGCCATTCCCGTCAAGCAGATAAGGGATAATGCCCATGCATACACATAGATCCCCTGGGAGCTGCGTAGCTATACTATGAAGTCCGTGATATTAGAATGCGAAACGCAGTTCAATCGTATGGTAGGCTGGAAGCACCACATTCGGTACTTGCATCGTGGCGATAGGTGAAAAGTTGCTGCGGTTGCAAATATCTATAACAGTTGGAGCTGTAAAATGACACTGGAGCTTGCAAAGAAGGCTTCAAGCTAAAAAATAATACTAATTCGACGTCGTTTCTTATATAAGACCGCCATTCGAGCACCCATATCCACCATACCATCGATAAAGTGAGAACACAAAACGCCACATCTAGGCCTCCAAAAATGATAACCTGCGCGCAGATATGTGCTAGTAGCTGTCCCGGATTCATTCAAAAGTCAGATGCGGTTCGTATAGTGTTTATTTATCAGATACTGCACTCGCTCAACTACTATACCCGTGCCTTACTTGATAATTCATATTCTCGACGTACCCAAACTTTTCAAGCAACTGAGCCTCGTTAGTTGAGATACTAGAAAAGAGGAAATAGGGGCATATTTGACAGATAGCTCACAGATACTTACCGCATTAAAGAACCTTTTTTGGGTCTATCCAACGATTCGTCGCACCCTCTTCCGTGGGCGAAGATGATACCAGAGGGCGTGCCAGGTGGCCTCTAGCGGTGCCAGCCAATACCACCACCGCCCCTTTCTGTCACGGCACTCGCTAGATGTTGTGCTCTCTGTGTCCCACACGAAAGTGGGTGCGCTCGAGGCTTCCATCGCTAAGAGCCTTTGATTTTTGTGAAGGCGGGGAGGGGATATGGATGAAGTGTTGTTTAGGGAAGTATAGCTAGCATATGACAGCACCAGAACTCAGGGATGAAAGCCCCGTCTATGTACCTAGGTAATCACAGCGCCAGTGCACAGTGCCAAAAGCGGCAAGGCGTCACTGTCTTACGCCTACAACCTCGCTTGCATGCAACGAACCTGTGAGTCCGGGCCGTATTGGAATGGTAATTCGACCGGGGTTCTTCATTGGTTATGTCTTCTTAGATAAATGTATTTTATAAGCTCGCCATGGTTCCAATCTCGTAGTAGTGTCAGGCTCTTCAGTCACCTGTACCTATCTACTCTGCCGTCGATCGAAAAAGTAGCCAGCGTACCGAACAAGCCCCATGTGGAATAATAAATGCGGAAGTATGTAAGAAGGGCATAATAGATAGAGACTCCTATGGACACTGGATGGCGCCAGTATACACCCTTGGTGGTTGGATTGACACAAGGTATCCTGATCCGATGAGTGAACTGTGCCGTAATTTGACACAGAATATGGCGCGCCAGTCTTACTGAGCTAAAGATGAGTATTATGTACTATTGATCTATATAAATAGGACTATAGAAATAGGATAATGTTTAGATCAGATAACATCGCACTGTCTTTTCGTCTAGGGCCAAATGCGAATACGCGAGTCGGTGGCGTGTTTCGATTTTCTCTCTTCCGATGACACATTTCCAACATGATATCTAGAGGTGGACCAGTGTCGATGAAAGAAATCTGGCAATAAAAGTGCTTATATCGTAGATTGAGGGCGAAAATCGGTACGCTCGTGCTCGTACAGATTGTCAGGATAAACAAACGGGTAGGGGTCTTTGTCACTTGCTCCTCAAAGTATCAGCATATATACATCTCCGAGACCACTGAGATACACAAAGACACTGACCATATATGGTGTTGATGTTGTATCGCTTTCTTTAATATCGCAGACCCTAAAATAGGTAACCTCTCTCGTCACCTACACAGTGTGAACGTGGTATCTAGAGATTATACGTGCATTCTAATTTAGGTCTGCTAGCCATAGGCCAAGCATCATGGAGTAGCATTTTGTCTTTCTGAATTTGCCACGATGCCAGCTTTTTGGGGGAACTGTATTTGCGTATTTAACGAGAGCGAACATGTACGATGGCCTTGAAGGAAGGGAAGATCGGTTCGTCGAATTCTAAAGAGACATTTCCTACTGAGCGTTAAACTAGTTCTCGATCGTGTCTGATATACTTTATCGTCGCCAAAAAGGTTTGTTTACCGGTGATAATAATAAAATGCTGGTAACGCGAATAGGGCCTCAGGAGTAGGGTAATGTATTGATATTTGATGATAACACAGAGCGATGCAAAGAGAACAATGAGTGGCTATTAATGGATTTCATGTTTGGAAACATATTTGCAGATAATATAAATGCATTGGCGGGGAAAATCACCCTCGGCGTACATGTACGGGGCCATGTGTCTTGGTACCCATGGATGTTGTATGCGGAAAGGAAATACTGCTATGCCGGGTCAGCTTGCTCCCATACGCCCGGTGCCTCTATACGTACTGCTCCCGCCACTGCTGACGTTACGATGGCCCGCATTCAGATATCTTTGGATTTATAATCCCTTGAAATCGCATTTCGCACATCTATTCTCCTCTACCCAATATCTCTATTTTTATTTATTGACGAATGACAGGCATTCTATCGTGAGCTGTCTTTGCAACAGACACTCTATTTCATGCCAGGTACGTCCTTGATCGAAACCACCTTTTGATGGTTCGTGTAGCGATGCTGACCCACGATGTAAAATAGCTCTTCCCCTTCATTTCACAAGACGCGGACGCAACGACACTCTTGACACTGTTGAAGCCATTAACGCAGCGAGCACAGATTTCCCACGCCGTTTCCCAGCGACCTCAAACCCCCAACTGATTACACAACCCGAACCCTGTGCCAAAACTTGGCGGTATTGCACAAAAAGAAGAAGAAATGACAAGAAGAAAGGACTCGCCCACCATTTGCTGGAAGGAAGAAGCTATGCACTATGCACTCCAGAGGAAATCCAAGACCACCGTTAGCCAATGGGGTATACGTCTCAGATCGACAAATTACGATTCCCAAGTGGCTTTGCCAGCAGGGCTGACAGAAGTTTGCTCGGAGCTACCCGACCATGTACGTTTAACCACCTCAGACTACAAGTTACAGTATGACTAAGAATCGTGCCTCTTCTCCCCGTTTCCGAGCATATCCGAGACACGATACCGCAACATGAGGACAAAGATGGAAGTGTGCGAAATACGACAAGGCTGATGATGCAGCAGTGGAATTACATGCAGCCAGCTACTATCCAGTTTGCCAGGGGGGGGCGCCACATGCCGAACGCCCGACCCACCAAGGAATCCCGGTAGAGAAATGGAAGGATTCCAAGACTAAGCCCGTTGAAGAAAATCGTCGCACATCATTGCCGTTTGGGTTTCTTGGGGAAGCTTAGGAAAACGGAGCGCTTGGCCAGGCACGGGGGATTCATGGCGAGGCTGGGGCTGCGCCGCGCGGTACTTCCAGCCAGTCAGAGCACACACTTACGCCCTGCCTTGTACCACAACGGTCGAAGTGTGTGTCTCAGTCTTTCTCGGTAGGCTGCAGGCTAGTAGGCTAGGTACTACTTTGATTCGACCCCCCCGGAAGGGTGGGAGAGAGTCGGGCACATGGGACGTCGCAAGTGGAACGCTACGCCGCGTCTGAGCCCCCAATTAATCGTAGCCCATCAACGTCATCGTGGTTGTGCCCTGGTAGGCTGTTCCTACATTACTACTATATGTAGGCGGATCTATTCATATCCCACGATCTGGCTCCCTGAGAAAGGCTTATATATGAGGCGCTCTTCCCCCCTTCCAGATCATCGCTCTTAAACTATCCATTTGCCCTTCTGCATATTGAATCATACAAATTAATTCATCCAAATGGGAGCATGTATAGATTCATCGACTTGGAACGACACGCTTCATAAACACTTCTTTACTATATCTACGATTTAAAATCAACAGAGCTACCGCTCACTCTCTCCAAGATGGGCTCCTCGGAGTCAAAGTACGTGGCGGATCCCAACGGGCCCCCGCCAAACAACTACCGTCACAGCCACCAGCCGCCGCAAAACGACTGGATAACGTTTCAACAGCCCGGACACCACCACCAGCAGCGTCCGCACAGCTACCAGCCGCCACCGGGACCACCACCCGGAGCACCGCACCTCCCCCCACGCCCCGGCCGCCACGGCGGATACGGGCGACCGGCGGAGCAGCTTCCCCCGCTCCCGCCGCGCTTCCCCATCTTCAACACGGGCTGGGGCAAGTTCGCCGTGGGGCCGTCCCCCCATCGCCCGGACTACCTCGCCCACGGGCGTTCCTCGGGGCGCGGCCTCACGGTAACGGACCCCGACGGGCGCACCGTCGTGCAGTGCGAGACGGAGGGCTTCAGCGGCCGCAAGCAGACCATCTCCATCGACGGCGGCCCCGTCTACCGCATGTCGTCCAAGGACATGAAGAAGTGGGAGGTCGAGGTCCAGGGCGACACGTTCCGGTGGAAAAAGGCCTCGGAGTCGGAGCTCAAACCGCTCGGCGTGAAAAAAGTGCGCAGGGGGTTCCAGATGCTGGCGCCCAACGGGCAGCTTGTCGCCCTCCTGGGCAGGGAGAAGGACAAGAAGGTGTGGCACTTTGCCTTCTTCGGGCTGGCGGCCGAGGGCGCGAGGGACGGGGACTGGATGCTGGCGGTGGCGACGAGCGGGATCATGGTGCTGCACGTTTCGATTGTCAAGGGGGTTGCTGATGCCGTGGGTGATGCTGCCGGCGAGGCTGCGGACGGAGGTGCGGGAGGTTTTGATGGTGGAGGTGGCGACGGTGGGGGTGGAGGAGGTGGTGATGGAGGAGGAGGAGGTGGTGGTGGTGGTGGTGATGGTGGCGGCGGTGGTGCCGTTAGCTAAGGTGTTGACCGGGAGAGTAACCGTGTTGACGATTTTCTGAAGCGCGCATTATGATATCATCTTAATATATGTTGAATAGAACCTTTCTTCTCATCTCACCCTCTCAAACGCCTCCTAGGTTACACTTTATACATGGCTATGTCTGCGGAAGTGCCAGCACTGCGTTGAATATACTTAGGCAGTTGTACTTTTCAGAGCCACATACAAAGGCATTTGTAATCAACTACCAGGCTATGCCTTTCGGCCATCTTGCTATTGCAAGGCTGGCTTATATCTGTTCATCAACAGCCCGCCCACTGACCTTTGGCGTAGTCTCGAGCCTGCTTACCTGCCATTTACGCAAAACAGGCATTGATTGACCTATCTCCCACGCCCTCCTATGTAGAAGCTAGACAAGAATGAATGTCCGAGGATACGGTCTATCCTTGGGGGCGGGGAGGAGATGTGTGCGTCCCTCTTCGACCAATTTGTCATCAGACCTCTGCTTGCCAGCCATCCAGTCTGGACCGTCCCCCCCGTGGTGGGAGGTGCCTCGGGCAAAACAAAGGAGCTGTAGTCCATCAGCGAGGTGCTAGCCAGTGGCGAGGTGCTTCTCTTACCTGCGTATGCTCGTCCTCTTTACTGGCATCGTGGGGTCTGGTAGATGTAGATGTCCCAGTTGCTTTCGCCGCACCGGTGTTGAGTACGCGGATGACGGTTGCTGTTTGGCTCGAGGGCACTTTGGCCTGCTTGCAGATGCTGGAAGTGTCAAATGGCAGAAGGGACAGGGTGAGAGAAAAAAACATAAAGAATATTCGGAACATGGGACAGTGTACATGAAGTCTGCGGGAATATATTTGAATATTTGAAACTCTCAGCTGGCAGGATTCTTTTCGGACTTGCAAACATTGAGTGAGTTGTTCCTCAATATTACGTGTTGCCTAGGTGAGAGGAGCGAAATGGTACATGAGATTTATGACAAGTAGGATAGTAGATTCCTTGCTGTTCATGGCATTTTGCTCGGAGCGAAAGCTTCACGCGACCATGGCATCCTTCCGCCCACATACTATGAACCGTTGTATTCGTGCCCCTTCGCCATGCACTGTAATTCATTTACTTGCCTTTTCTTACTACTATTCCCACCTGCAACGAGCCAGTTTGTGTGCATAGGTTAATCTTAGTCCATTGGATTATTCTTTTCTGTTTGTCTGTTTGACCTGATTTCTTTGTCGCAGCACTTCGGTTCCGAAGCAAAGACAGTGGCAGCAGCACCACGCCATCTGCGCGATGAACACATCTTGAACAAATAAACATCCGCCACCACAACAAGCAACCCCTTTGTTCAGAATGCCCCTCATCTCCAAACACTTTGAGTTCCCGTCAAAGGTTTCAGAAATCAATATGCTGAACATTTATCCATGGGCAAGCCCGGCATGCAGCTCTCCTACTCGAGAGGAACCAGCAGAGCTGTTCCAAACACACTCGACTCCATGCGTCTCGAAGGCTCACGAACAGTGCCTACGCTCGGCCGCTGAACAAACATGATTCTCACACGTTACTCTCTTCCGATATCTGGCTGGATTTCTACGTACTCAAGAGATTTGTTTGATCAATACATAAATGCCCAGGAAAGATGGCGGTATTCCCTCTCCCCCCCTCTTCCACTGGACAACCCATCACTACTACCTACAGCAACCACAACAGATCTTCTGCAAAAGATAAAAGAAAAAGGACTGCCGTCAAAGACAATCATTGAGATACAAGGAGCCAAGCCAAGACCAAAATTACATGCCACCGTACCTGAACCTCAGCCCATCGTTGTCACCCACCTCCTCAACCACCGACACCAGCAACACCATGGGCTTCCACGGTATCACCTCCTCCTCCTCCTCCTCCTCCCACAGCGCCCACCACGACCGCGACGCGCGGGAGTTCGAGCGCTGGGCCCACGACCCCAGCGTCTCGCCCCCGGCCCTCCAGGGCGCCACCCTCCCCGGCACCACATGCTCCCAGATCGAGCAGGCCGTGCGCGGCGACGCGGGCGGCATGCACCGCGCCCTGCCCCTAAAGCAGCACCACGTCCACGGCGATGCCGCCGAAGCCCGCTTCACCGGGCACTCCCAGCCCTGCTTCGCGGAGCAGAAGGCTCGCCTGTGGGACGCCTACGCCAAGGCCGTGGCCGCCAAGGTTGCCGGCGCGAGGCCCGGCACCGCCCTCGTTCAGGCCGTCAGGATCTCCCAGGGCGACGTTGGGGCGGGCGCTTCTTTCGCTTGCAGCTGCGGTGGTGGCAGTGGGAACGTGTACGCGCTGGCGGTCAAGGAGAACGGCGTCCAGTCGGTGGCTTGGAACAAGGCCGGCGAGCCCACCGTCAAGTCTGCTAGGAAGGGCGGCATCGTCGGCATGCCTACTAGGAAGTAAAGATGTGTGTGCCGCGATGAGCAAAATCCAATGATCTGGAGACGTTGGAATGGTGGGTAAAGCAACATGCGCTCTTCCCCTAGATTTATGCCTGGCGCATATCGTGAAGCAAGCAGCGTAGCCATATGGGATATCGAAAGAAGCGTATAGATTATGAGATTTCTTTTGATATTTAGTGTGTCCTGTCTTTGGGTGTTTGGAGTAACTAGAGCGCAGTATCAATGACATTTACTTTGGCTCACTAACAAATATTGCAATGATGAATATCTATACTTACTGTGAATGAACCGAATCTTGAATGCCCCCTGAATAATTAAAGTCGGAGCTTGTGATGACAAGGCGTACTGCATATATCAGACCTGCCAAAGGAAAAGATGTCGTCCGAGATGAAGTAACAAATCAAAGAAGTCGGCAATAAAAGCTCTGGCCGCATCTAGAACTTCTCGGTCAAGCTCGCCATGCTTTTGTATAGTTCAGCATCCTCGTCGCCTCAAGCCTCGGCATCGCGCGGTGACGAAGAAAAGAGAATCCTCAGGGGTAACAAAGTACGGGCCGTCAACCTCGCATCTTAGTTCCTCGTCCGGCAACAACTTGCCCTCGTCAAAGTAGTGCCCCTGACGTGCTTGGCGAGGCATCTTGGGCGGGCAGCGAGGCACCGCAGTGTCCGTAACCTAGACCCTCGACGAGCCTCGACTCCACAAATGTCTCTCTCGTCGTCGCCCTGATCCCCTCCCTCATCCTCCAGTCCCTCCTCCAGTCCCTTCTCGACTTCTTCCTGGAAGGAGATGACCCTTTTCATGATCCATAGCCATGGATATTGGTGAGGACCTGGGAAATATCAGTGAGTCTTCACTGATGAGGGAATGGGGTTGGGGGGGTAAGGATGGAAGGGTAAGGGTGGAAGGGTAAGGAGGGAAGGGGAAGATTTTGAAAGGGTGAGAGGAGGGCCCTACATATAGATGGGGAGAAGGGATATGGCTAACAGTTTGCCAGCTGTCAAGGTAACTCGGAGTTGGAGACCAGCAGCGTGGGACACAAAGCAATGTCCATTTTGAGTTGGTTTTTCTGCGTGACAGCCTCAGTGCTTTTTTTTCTTGGCTCCCCGCCACCTCCTACTCATACGACCACTGCCCTGGTACTACAACAGTAACCTTCAGCAACGTTTGTCAGGTACTACGTATGTAGTGCAAACAGTGTACTGTTGCACGTAATGCCCGCCCGCATCCCATCATCCATATCAGTCATCCACATCACCTTGAACACACATTTGGCATTACTGCCGGCCATCCAAACCACATCACAGAACGAACCCAATCCCCCAAGCTATTCCCCAACCTTATATCCAGGCCCGGTCCGGGGTACCCCAACCAACATCACTAGCCAAAGGGAAAATCCATAGCAAAGCCGGCAGCGCCATGGTGCCCTGGCGCCAACAAAGAAGACATCTTCACATCTATGAATGACACATGGAAGATCAATGTCAGTTAGACACCTGGTACCTGTTCTTACATAAGTTCACACAACGGCCAAGATTGTTGCAGCCTTCTTTTCCAAGCATCTACCCCAATACCAACTTTAACCTCCTTCTCCCCTGATACGGTTAGTGAGGGTTCAGGTCTCGTCGTCCATCGCAGACCCAAAAGCAAGACATGTAAGAAAGAACCCGCCTTCTCCCCTTGCCGTTTCGAATCCACGTATCTCCGCCTGGCAACCTCGGGTCTTTCTCGCAGTCTATCTACGTGGCGATAAATCATCCCTTTGTTCTTCTTCTTTCATCCCTAGTAGCACGAGCTCAGACACCTGACCAGTGCTGATGGGAGCTCATCAATCGTGAACTATCATGATCGTTCAAGCGGTAATAGTCGGTGCTGATTTCCAATCTTTCAAAGCAGTCACTAGAAGTGGATGGTCCGCATATACGTACAGACGCAGGTTGAAACAGGGATGAACCCAAAAGCAGTAGTCTGGTGCCAATTTCCCGTGAACAGCTTTTTAGCCAACAATCCTCGGTGCCTATACGAGAACAGCCCGAAAAGGGTACAAAGCGTTGGAATAGTGTGTTTTCTATCGCGTTTTTGCTGAGCCAAATTTACAACGCTCGCATTTTCACCGTAGCATAAATCACATATCAATATACAGAATAAATATTGCATCCCAACCCAATGCTTAGAAATCATAAAACATAAGAGGCATGCTATGCATGTCGCGGTGGACTCTACTTTGATATTGCAAGGCTGTGAGCTTCCTCGTCTGCGGAGGAAGCAGGGTAAGCCAGCTTTTGTCTAGGTACATTTTGGATTTTCTTTTTCTTGCACTGCAACTGCTTACTCCCCACTATCAACTTTCCCTCGGAAAGGATGCATATCTTCTCTCTCCCTCATCCAACCCTCCGAGGAAAAAGCCACTTCTTAATCCCTCTATACGTTTGTAATCCCATCTCATAATCAGACAGTCAGGCACGCAAGAACCCATGTCTAACGGGAATGTTCACAAATCAACCAGAAAGAAACCTTGGGAGCTGTTCCAACGGTACAGGGGATACGCAATACCTATAGCAGGGGAGAAAAGCACTACTAATCGGCATGGAATAGGTACCGACCCCCGCTGCCAACGGGGCGTTTAGTGCACATCGGTGCACCCACTGCTAAGAGACTGGGCGTTCAGACCCATCGTCGGGGCTGCATTTCCCGCGGGCAACATGGCCAAGATCGTGGCCGAGCATCATAACTCACGCAAAGAAGCGGGAGAAACTCGTATATAACACAAAACCCTCAGTACAGTCTCAAACGCTTCCCTCTTTTTTCTTTCTTTCAGAAAACGGGCTCCCCTTCAAGCCTCTCTCTCTCTTTCGCTTATCCCTCAGATCTCGCACCATGGACTGGTCTTTGCAAAACTACAAATCGTACATCAACCACCCCCGCGGGGTCGGGGCCCTCCCGACGCCGTCTCTGACCCTCAGCCTGCCGATTCTCAAGAGGAACATTGCCGCGGTCCACCAGGATGTCGAGAAGCTCGGTATAGGCTTCAGACCTCACGTCAAGACGCTCAAGGTACTGTTTCCACATACGCACCCTTCCATGGCACGTAGTACCATAATAGTTAACCTTTCCGTTGCCCGCAGTGTCTCGAGGTTACGCGGATGATGCTCGACAACGGCAAGTACAGGGGCATCATCGCTTCCACGCTTACAGAGATTCGTGGGGTCCTGCCTCTTGTCAAGGAGGGGTTGCTCGACGAGGTATATATACACTATTTTCTCTCTCCCTTTTTCTCTTCCTTGGTCTCTCTGCATAGGAGCAAGGCAGCTAACGAATTTCTCTCACGTAAAGTGCGTCTACGGCATCCCCTTTTACCCAGGCGTGCTGCCACAGCTCCTAGACCTACGCAAACAAGTCAAGATCATCCTCATGATCGACAACGAGCAGCAAATTACCCTCCTGGAGCAGCAGACCCCCCAGAGCGAGCGGCCCTGGGACGTCTTCGTCAAGCTGGACGTCGGGTCGCACCGCGCCGGCGTCAGGAGCCACAGCGAGGCTCTGCGGGATCTGGTCCGCGCCGCGAGCAGCAGCCCGCGCGCCGTGTCCGTCTACGGGTTCTACTGCCACGCGGGGCACTCGTACGGAGGTCGCACGAGGGAGCAGGCCGAGGAGACGCTGCAGGTCGAGATTGACAGCGTGCTCGACGCGGCCAAGCTGCTGTCGTCATCTGATAACAAGAACCTCGTCGTGTCCATCGGGTCGACGCCAACGGCCCACGTCATTGCATCAATGAAGGCAACCATTCCGAACAACGTGAAATTAGAGCTCCACGCTGGTTCGTAAACACCAAACATCCTCACTCTCCCCCCTTCTCCTTTTTTCTCAACAAATCAAGACATCCCTTAACTAAGGTTTCCCTCCTATTCCTACAGGAAACTTCCCCGTCCACGACCTGCAGCAAGTCTCGACCGGCGTCATCCGCGACGAGGACCAGGCCGCCCTCCTCCGCGCCCAAGTCTGCAGCGTCTACCCGGAGCGCAACGAGGCCCTGATCAACGCCGGCGCCGTCGCCATCTCGCGCGAGACAGGAGGCGGCTTCTCCGGCTTCGGCAGAGTCGCGGGCCAGCCCGGCTGGGGCGTCGTGCGCATGTCCCAGGAGCACGGTATACTAGGCCTCGACGACGACGACGGCGGCGCCCCCGGGGAGAGGGTGGAGGACAGGTTCAGGGTCGGGCAGGACGTCTCGCTGAGGGTGAACCACGTCTGCATCACGGCCGCGGCTTTTTACGTCTACTACGTCCTCGACGGGGACGACAAGGTGGTCGACGCCTGGGTGCCGTGGAAAGGGTGGTGAATGCCCGGACCAGACCAGCCGCGGGGGCCATACAAAACTACGCCGTATATAATAAGACCAAAAGAAAGAGGGAATTATACTGAATAATGCAGACCAAGAAAAAGCAACCCCCCAACGAGACAAATATCCATTTTATGATGCTTCTGCCCCAGCTACCGCCGTTCTTTTCCCCTCTGTTTTAAACACCGCCAGGGATCATTACTCCGGTCATCATAGTGAGCAGCCGAACCGAATTCCCCGAGCTGAAAATACAATCCGACTCCGAGGCCGGTTCGGCATTTTCGGACTTGAGCATGGCCTGATATTTGCATACCCCCCCCCCCCCCCCCCTTTGCCGAAGATCTTATCAGATCCGATTTCCACTGCATGCTATTAATACCAGTATGTATTCAGCTCCGTGCCAAGACTCTTGTAAGCCCTGCCTCGCATAAATACGTGCGAGACCGGCCTCGTCTTCTTCGTCTTCTTCTTTGGCTACTGATCAGTATTCACATACACCCTCCCTTCTCTACCTTTCTATTCCCGCCCTGCCTCTACACTCCGCCTTCGCCCTGCCTGGCCTACAAAGAAACAGAAAAAGCCCCAGTCAGCCACGATGCTGCAAAACGCCCTCCTCTTCCTCAGACTCGCAGCCTACATCCTCAACGTCCTCGGTAGCGAAATCCGCCGCCACGCCGAGACCACCGCCCTCTCCACCCTCTCCTACCTATCCTTCTCCTCCTACTCCTCCTCCTCCCCTGTCTCACAAACAAAAAACATCGTCATAGTAGGGGGCAACTTCGCCGGCCACTACGTCGCCCGCTCCCTCCTCCGCCACCTCCCCCGCCGCAGCCCCTTGCGCGTCATCGTCGTCGAGCCCAGCAGCCACTTCCACTTCACGTGGGTGTTCCCGCGGTACAGCGTCCTGCCCGGCCATGAGCACAAGGCTTTCATCCCCTACGACGCCTTCCTATCCCGTCACTCTTCCTCCTCCTCCTCTTCTTCTTCCCCCGCGCTCCGCTGGATCCGCGACTGGGCAACAGAAATCACGCCGAAACACGTAGTTCTAAAGGGAGGGGAACAGATACCCTACGAATACCTCGTCGTAGCCACGGGATCGCGCGTAGACTCCGGCCTCCCCTCGCGAGCCAACGAGACGGACAAGCGCGCGGCCATGCGCAGGCTGCGCGAGCTGCAGGACGGGATACGCGGCGCGGAGAAGGTAGTGGTCGTGGGCGCGGGCGCCGCGGGCGTCGAGGTCGCCGCCGACGCCAGGTCGCTGTACCCGGGCAAGAGCGTCGCGCTGGTGCATTCTCGGGACGCCGTCATGCACCGCTTCGGGCCCGAACTACAGGCCAGGGCGCTCGCGGAGCTGCGCGACCTCGGGGTGGAGGTCGTGCTCGGGGAGAGGGTCGTCGGCGAGGATGTCGGCGGGAGTGGGACGGTGACGTTGCGGTCTGGGCGGGTGATGGAGTGTGATTATCTGGTACGTTGCAGTCCTCCTCTCTTTCTCTCTCTCTCTCTCTGTCTTTCTCACTCCATACTTCCCACTCCCTAGTTCATGGACATGTATACATATACAAATATATATACACACATATATGTCCATACATGCATAATGCTAACAGTAGCGAAAAAAGGTCAAGTGCACCGGCCAAAAGCCAAACTCGAACCTCGTCGCCGCCCTATCCCCCTCCTCCATCTCCGACTCCGGCCACGTAAAGGTCCTCCCCACGCTGCAGATCGCCGACCCCGCCCTGCCCAACGTCTACGCCTGCGGCGACGTGGCCGCCCTGGCCGGCGACGGCCCTGTACCTAACCCAAACGCCCGCTCCGCCATCCGGCAGGCCGCGACCGTCGTCGACAACGTCCTGCTCGGCGCGAGGAGGGGAAAAGAGCCGGCGTACATGTATCGGCATAGCTGGGCTGACGGGCTGATTAAGCTCACCCTGGGACTGGTACGTCGCCCCCTCTCTCTCCCCTTCTCCTTTTCCCCCTTTCTCTCCCTTTTTTCACCTTTTTCTCCTCCCCCTTTCTTCCCATTTCTGTAAAGATTCCTACCCGTATTCCCCCCCCCCCTCGAAATCACCAGCTCGCAAAACAGGAATACGAACAAGGAAAAAAAAGCTAACAGACGTGTCTGACAGAAATTCTCCATCTCTTGGTTCGGCGACTCGACCGCCGAGCTCCTGTTCCCCAAAACGGAAAAGAACGAGGCTCTCTGGGCGGACCGGTGCTGGGGCCACGTCGGCGCCAAGCCGTTCCAGGACCCGTACATGGACAAGGTTGAGAGGGAGGGTTCTTCGTAAGAACTGATACCGCCAGTTAGCGAGGTGTACATTGCAAGAAGAGTAATCCAATGTTTATTTGTCAAGTGCAAAAAGGCCGTCAGCGTGTTAGGGGGATATATATATATATAATACATAGAAACAAGCGCCATACAATGACCCGAAACCTAAACCCCCCTGAGGAGCTCTCTGTGTATGTGATACCCATATACATAGCATGTATACCCATATATATAGCATATATTTCCTGATAGGATTTTCTCATAACTCATGACAAGCCCTGATCCCACTTCTGCCAGTGCTGGTTCTGCCACCCGGGCGCGCACTTGATCTCGGCCGGCGGCTGAGCCTGCCAGTCGATCAGGTCGCCGGCCGGGTCCAGGCCCGCGACCACGTCCTCGGTCCAGCCCTTCTCCCTCTTGATGTCCTCGCCGGCCGCGTCGCTGTACTCGAGGCTCACGCTGGGCACCACGGCGATGCGCCCGTGGCCCCTGAACCACAGGTCCTTGCAGAACAGCACCGGCTCGCCTTGGTAGCACTCGCCCGCGGCCTCAAAGGCGGAACGGAACGACACGGCGCCCCCCGCCTCGCCGGCGAGCAGCGGCCGCGCGCCGAATACCGCCGCGCCGTTCCAACACGAGAAGACCTGGAAGGGCCTCGCCGTGTCGAGGCGCGAGCCCGACAGGCCGTCGTTCCAGAACAGGTCCCAGGCCCCTTCCCAGGAGCCGTCGTCGGGGATGCGGAAGAAGGTGTCGCCCGTCATGCCCCTGGCGATCCACACGTCGTAGAAGCTCGGCCGGTCGCCCGCGTGCGTCCAGTCCATGGCGCACGTCATATCGGCGCCGAGGTGCCTCCGCTGGTGCGCCAGCTCGAGCACGTCGTTGGGGCAGGCGGCCACGTCGTTGAGGAAGACGACCGTCGGATCCGGCCCCAGGTCCGCCCTGCCCAGCAGCGGCTCCAGCGCGAGGTTGCGCAGCCGCGCCAGGCGGCCCACGCGGTCCCCCGCCGCCGGGTCGATGTCGGACCTCTGGAACGAGTAGCGCACCCCCGCGCCGCGGAGGACGGGCACCAGGGCGGCCAGCACGTCCTGCGTCCCGTCCCCGGAGTGGCCCTCGACGATGGATAGGGCGCAGTGCTCCGAGCCCAGGTAGTGCATCACCTCGAGCACCGTGCCCAGCAGGCGGGGGATGATGTGCAGCGAGTCGCGCAGGTTAATGGCGAAGAGGTAGTGGATGCCCGCGTTGCCGGGCCTAAGGTGGTCGTAGCGGTACGTCGTTATAGGACGGCATCCCATGCGCGGTAGGACCCTGGATTCCCAGTCGGTGACGGACTCGAGATACTGGACGATGTCGTCTGCCGATAAGATTTCGCCTTTTTTTTGCATGTCAGTGTCGGTACAATACTGCTCCTAGTTTTCTCTGTCTGTCTCTCCCTCTCACTCTCCCTCTCACTCTCACCCTGTCTGTCTCTGTCTCTCTCGCAAAGCAGGATCCTGTTTTATGCATTCTTACCATCTTTAATCTCAAACTCGTACTCGGGCTCCAACTCTGGCTCTACATTCGGCTGTGGCCCAGCCAAGGGACCATCATTCTCCCCGGGGACTACCGGCGGCGGCCTCGGCGGGCCAACGGCGATGAACTTGCTCTTGGCGTACCTCGCCGCGTTGTAGTACGTCTCCGAGAGCAGAAACTTGGTGGCGGCGGCCAGGAACAGTGCCGTGAGGATCAGGTACAGCAGCGACCGGATTCGAAAGCGCATCTTGTTGACGATGACGACGGGTGGCGACCGTTCATCACGGTAATGAGAGAGAGAAAAAAAGAGAGGAAGAGAAGAAGAAGAAAAGGAAAAGAGAAAGAAAGATAAGAGAAGTTGGGGTAATAATGCAGGAAGAATTCCCCATGTTCATCATTACTTGTATTGGGTGGTATAAAAAAGAAGGTACTAGGAATTAATACGTTGCAACTGCTAAAAAGGGAAGTAAAAAAGAGCACAAAACTCGACACTAGCCAGCCTGGATCGTCATTTCCCGCATCCCATTCCACGGAAACAACCAGTAAGCCAAGGCGATTTGGGGGGGGGGAGGGGGGCATGAAGCAGGGAATAGTGCTAGGTTACCTAGGGAGTAGACTAGGTGTGCTGCAGTGCTGGGCTGTCACTGTCAGTGCCGGGTTATCCAGGGCCTTGCAGGTGGGTTTTTGCGGCTCGTCGGCTGCGGCTGCTACTGCTTGGCTTTTAGGGGGGAACCTACCTCCATCCATTGCCTCCAGGCTACCCAAGTACAGAGCACGGGGGACGAGAGCCTCGGAGAGAGAGGGGGGCCGAGGGATTGGGGATGCTGCAAGGTCTCATCCTTCTGGGGATTCCCTTCGGGGCTTTTTCGCCCGGCATTGGATTGGCTAGTGCCTGTTTATTCTGAATACGGAGATCGCTCTACCATATAATTATCCTTATTCGAAACGTTAAAAGCATGCAAGAGGCGGGAAACAAAAGGTTCTGTTCCAAGTTTCGTCTTTTACGTATGTACACACTACAGCACCCAGGTCCTCCGTTACAGTAGTGTGGTGGCAGTAGCAGTGTGGTCGACTCCAGGGGTCAACACTCCCCCCCCCGCCATCCATCTTCGCCCCCCGTCTTTGTCCTCTCATTGATCAATGACAAAGTGGCACACAGCACTTTGTTCTCCTCTCAATTTCCTTGTTCTTACTCTCGCTTTGACCTAGGCGGTGTGTGAGTGTGTGTGTATGTGTCTCAGCCTGTGACGTTCATAGAAAAAGAGCATCGTCAAAACCCTAAATTCGGTAGGTACCTTTTCTAGGGTTGTTTCGAGGTATGTGCTCCGTGCAACGAGTCGTTGTCGAGTGGGAACACACACACACACACACACACACACATCCATTGCATCAGCCAAACCTCCATCCGCCAGGCACGCTAACCAATAGCCTAACAGCAACCTTCTAACCCAAGAATCAAACTCAAAATTCTCAACGGCAACGAGACACCTCTTATTCGAGTCGAGCATGCAAAACATACTCGTTGCTAGTCACGTTGCTAGCACGAGTGCGCAGGGCAGGTGGTCCTGGACGCGAGGCACATCACCAATGCCAACCACAATGACTTTACGGAGTACCAGCACGCACAGATAGGTGCCCAGGTACCAAACCATACAGATACAGGCTTAATACGCCGGCAGAAGTGTGACGATCGGTATGTGGGGGAGAGAGATACGCCGACCCCATCGATAGCGAAGAGCAACGACGGCCCGAAAATAAAAACAAGAAGAAGAAAATAAGTGGCTTCCATGCGATGATGGAGCAACACGACGCACGCTGATCGAAAACTGAAACGGAGCAATCAACTAAAAGAGATCGGCGGGACGGGCTTGATGCAAAAGATTCCATAGCACCGGATCCATCCCTCCGGCAGCGGATGAAGAAGAACATATATTACAATCAAGCATCACGCCTTTAGCCGTATGCCAAGCCCAACCCATTCGAGAATTGTTACCAGCGTCAGCCTTATGATGAGCCAGAAGGTGACATTGTAGTACTCCGTAATAGAGAGAGGAAGAGAGGACCCCGTCACCTCGTGGCATTGGGGCTCGTCATGCCCCGCGACTCTTTTCGTCTTGTGCCCCCTTCTTTCCCCCAATCCTAATCCCCACTGGGTCCCCTCTACGGATCTGCTCCGAGCTTCCCCATGCAGAAACAGTGACAATGCCGCCACCTCGCAAAAGACCCTTTTGAGCGAAACGGGTTATGATAAGAGTCGATAGGTAAAGCAGCCATGAGCAATAGTAGTCCTGCGCTGTCGCTTATTTAGATTTCACATCTTGAAGCCCGTCCCGATAAGAGTTCAGTCTCTGTATTGAGTCTGGGCATCCGACGGCTCTTCTTAGAAATCAAAATCAAAGACCCATCAATCAGAAGCGCATGTACAGAGTACACCGTACAAGGTGCTATATATTCGGGTTTGTATTTCGGGGATATCGTCGAAGCCCATGATCCTCACGCCTCAGCCGTCGTTTTCGACATGTTGGAGAAAAGCGACATCGGCAGCGACAGATTCAGCATTCGTATAGTGCCCCCGGCTGAGAAACAGCGTGGTGAAGGAACGGTCGGCATGAAGGAGGGATCCATTCTACTTCAGTATCCTCGCCTATCACAAAGCCCTCGCTGTGTCCAACCCAGGCCCTCGGCGTGGTGGAATGACATACGATGATAGCACATGTCATCACCTGTTGTGCCATGGTACCCTGATACTAAATGAGCCCGCAAGAGGACAGGCCCCGGCATTATCATTAACAACGCACAGTCTAGTGTCTAGTATTAATTTCTATACATTTAAAACGCCACCTCAACCTCCCAACTCTAACAACACCTCTCCTCCGCATAACCGGATTCCTTTCCCCCACAAACTCACGCACACACACAACGCGCGCGCACAGGAAACCCCCCCCCCCCCCCCCCCCCCTCCCTCGCCAAAAGAGGGGAAGATTACGCCCCTACTGCTTCTTCTTGCCGGCCTCGGCCCTCTGGACCTGGGCAAAGGCGCGGACGGTGTGCTTCACGCTGGAGACGATGAGGCAGAAGGGAATAACGATCCAGAAGAAGTTGCAGAGGAAGTAGTAGGCCCAGAAGTAAAAGGCCTCGGGGCGGCAGTACTCGACGCCCTCGACGGCGACGGCGTAGGTGGCGGTGGCGTAGTAGAGGACGTCGCCGTAGAGCTGGCCGAGGCTGATGATGAGCTGCAGGGGGTGGCGCAGAGGGGAGCGGGCGACGATGCACCAGGCGCAGACGAAGGAGAGGGGCCCCCAGAGGACGGCGGTGACGGCCTCCATGGTGACGACGAAGGAGTCGCCGGTGAGGTAGCGGGAGTCGGAGAGGGAGTACTCCTTCCACAGCTGGCCGAAGATGTCCATCTTATTGGGCATGGAGGCGTAGTTGTACGCAAAGTAACCTTTTCAAGTCAGCTTCATACATTCTCACACATACATACGTATATGCAATTTCAAGACTGGGGAGAAACTCTTACCCTCGAAGAAGAAGTGGATGAAGCCGCAGAGGACGAACCAGAGGGCGGTGACGGTCTCACAGGTCCTCAGGCCGGGACGGCTGCCCTGAATGATGACGAGGGCGGTGCCGAGGATGACGGCGCTGCCGGCGGCGAAGCACGCGACCAGCTCGGGTCCGGAGAGCTCGTTGGCCACGTAGTCGGGCATGAGCGTCCCGAGAGGGAAATAAGGGTGTTCCGGCACAGGCGAATCCATGATGTCAAAAGGGGGGGGGAGGACGGAGGTGTGATGTGATGAATCAGTTCAAGAGAAGACTGAATCTATGAATGACCCCGTTAAGTGAAGAGAAGTGATGAAGAAGAGTTATATATATATACTCTGTGAAATTATGAATGTTAATGTGATGGGGGCCGAGGGTTATGTGACCTTGCACGATGTCTTCTCTCTGCCTTTTTGTGTATTTTTGTGTTTGTGCGTGTACGAGGGATGGAAGAAAAAGGAGGTGACACCGTGACACACCGCGACACGGACGGCAGACACGCAGACACGCTCTGTGACCAGTTAGCCAGTTCACCCACTAGCCAGCTTAGCTTCCTTTGCGGCTATTGCTACCCCGGAAAATAAGAAAGTGAAAGGAGAAAAAAAAATTGGGAAAAAAAGTCTTCGGGGCCCTTGGGGGCCGGCCACCGAAATGAATTAGCTCCACACTGACCGGACTACTAGGAGTCTGGGATTTAGCAGCCGCAACATCAGCCCATTATTTGGCACATCTTCTACTCCGGAGACGACCTCATCCGGGGGAAGGAAGAGAAAAGAGGAGGCGAAGCAGAAGACGGCGATTACTACAATCGGTGCTGTGCATCGTCAGCCTCGTCAATTGTCCAATCGAAAAAAGTAATTGATTATTCGGAAACTTTCCAAGTTGCTGCCTGTCTTTTTTTTTTCAAACTGACGCAGCCTTACCCTATGTACATGAACAGTTAACCATCAGGACCACGCTTCGAAATCAAGATGCGATATTTGGAAAGAGATGGCCAAGTACACGTAACCAAAGAACCTATAGCTTTAACTGGCATGATGGTGGCTTAGAAAAGGTTGCCCCTATCAAACTGTTAACTAACGTTTCATAATATAGATGATGGAAAAGTATAAAATTGACCACAAGGTCAATACCATGTATGGTATACTTTCGTTTGCGGAGGGTAAAGTCAGAGTGCACCTACGATGCAACGTGGACTGAACACTGGTGCGATTGAAGGTTGTCATAAAAAACTCTTCTTTATCGGCCGCGCTGGGTTGGACCTCGTTAATCATATTGATGAGGTCTCACCATACCAGGTAACAGCTTGGCCGTCCAATTGGGCACGGGTATCAATGTATAGATCAAGAACGCAGACGTTGAAAAGAAAGTTCTCAAGAGAAATTCAAGGTTATGACTGATGCAAGCTGGGGACATGCCACGTGGGATTGAGTAAGTACTTGTTCGTATATATGTGATATACCGTGCAGAGTGCGCAATATATATGATGAAAATGTAAATGCTTGTGCTCCCCATCCTTCACCCTTCACCATGACACAAAAAAAAAAACACCAAGAATCTCAAGGTGCACAGAGGGAAAAAAAAAAGATGTAAAAAAAATCAAAATCTATACACTGCCGGATCATAGGCGAGAGCCTCGTTGCTTCTCCTTCTCAGCATCGCACCTCATCAGCCGTCATATGCCACCTGCGACGCAATAACGTCACATCAATCCGGAGACTGGCTGTGACTGGCACAGGACGAACAAAAAAAATGGACAAGAAAAAAAGTAAATTAGAAAAAAAAAACACCCGAATACAAGGGTGGTAAGCGAGAGATCTTGTCTTTGAATACTCGTGTAATCGTCTTTTTCGGTGAACTGTCGAGTCACTCGTCTCGCCCCCCCATTTTGGCACCGGATCATACCAACAAACGATTTTCATCTCTCTCTATACAATGGATGAAAAGAGCACCTTGGTCGAGTATACAGGGAGGAAGGGAAGTGAAGAAGAAACGGTCTTCCATCAGACAGGACTCACCTAAGTACACTGCGGATAGGACAAGACACCTCCTACTATACCTCGCCAGGGAGGAGAGAGAGAGAGAGAGAGAGGAGCCGTAAAACAAAGCAACCACAGCCCGCCCACACGTCCGTTGCCGTCGACAACTTTGATCGCATAGAGAGAAAGGGGGATAGAACAGGTAAAACCTCCTCCCCTTCCTCCTCCTCCGTTCGACGACGACGACGACGATAACGAAGACCAAGGCCAAGAGGTATACGCCCGGTACCGCGACGCCTACCGCACGTCCTCTCCGTCCGACACAACTTCGACTGGGCCAGCCTGAACCGTAGCAGTAACCAACAGCCCGCCACGGACACAGCTCCTCTTCACCCTCCTCCTCACCCCATCCTCCTCATCCGACGAGGGAGTACCTCGTAAACTTGGACACCGACGTCTTCCTCCTCCGCATGCTCGAGGCCACCACGTCGACGCCGCGCGCCTCGCCCTCTCCAGGATGCGCCACCTGGCCGTCGCAAAGGACTAGATCAGCTCCCAGCAGCGCCCTTCCCCCGACCCGCGCCGTCGTCCCGATATCCTGCAGCGCCTGCTTCCCCTCATGACATCTCCCCGACCCATTCTTATAAACCGCCGCACCAGCAGCATCAGCACCAGCACCAGCACCAGCACCAGCACAGAGACCTGGCTCCGGCCCACCTTCTCCCACGACGCCCCCGACGGCCACGCCATGGAAGAACACAACCCCGCCGCCCGCCTCCTCCCCCCCTGGCCGCCCTGCAGTCGCAGCCCGCGCGCGACGCCTACCGCCAGACGAGGCGCCTCCTCGGACCCCCCCGCCGGTCGCCCGAGATCTTCTCCGCCGCCCTCGTGGAGTACCTCGGCTGGGGACACCTCGTCAGGCGGCGGCTCTTTGGCGCCCCCCCTGCCCCCAGCCCTGATCCGAGGGGAAGCTCAAGGTCGCCGTGGCCGACATGGCCGGGAACCGTCTTCCCGTCACCAGCTTCTTGGACAGCGTGCCGGTTCCGGCTTAGGCAGCCGGGGGTTCCTCGCTTTCTTGCACCCCCTTTTTTCTTTCTTTCTTCCTCTTTTTGTTACCATAATCATCCGTCTCGGCGTGTTTGGTGTCAACTCTTGCATGGCACGTAAATCAAGGGGACACACCTTCATCAGGTCCGGTTAAAAAGTTCTAAAGAGATATATCTATAATGTAAATAGTAAGGATGATCCTCCCTTATTCCTGTATTCTCCTAATGGAATGCCCCCTTATGCGCCGTTGTAAAAGAAGAATGCTGGATAAAACTCCATAGTATATGCTAAGCCCACGCCCCCTTCTACACCTTCATGAGTAGGTAGAGTGTATGAAAAAAAAGCATGGCTCATAATTTTATCGATGATCCTTCGTCCTTCCTCTTCGCCCTCAGAATCGCCGCGTGCCTCTTGGTGTGATACCGCACGTCGCCGGGGTACAGCGGGTTGTAGACCGTGTTGCACCGCTTGCACTCCGTAAACGTGGCCTGCGACGAGATGTTGAGGGTCGTCTGCACGGCGAGGCCGGCTTTGGTCGTCGTCGCCGCCGACGCTGCCGCCATCTTCCTTCTTGCCCCTTCCGCGATGCGTCTGCTTCCCCGTCTGCCAATGCCTCGGGTGGTCGGTGGTCCTTCAGTTTCGGATGCCGTATTGGTGGTGCTGTGGTCGACGGTTGGTTCCCTCACGCCAAACCGTCGCGATCTCCTGCTTCGCGGCGACAGAACCGGTGAAGAAACGGCCTCCTCTTCTCGCGGCTCCGCTTCTGCTGCATCTTTACTAAGTTCAGCCGGAGTAGGTGCCGGTGCCGGTTTGAAGTAATTCATGATAGAGCCCTTCTTGACCGTCCCCTCAACCTTCTCCCCTTCCTGGTCCACGTCCTCTTTCGTGTCAGGCTGCGGAGGGTTCTTTTTCTCAACGAGTACATGCCCACTCTCCTTCAAGTTCTCTGCCTCCGTCTCGTCCACAGCTCTTCGCTTCCTCGCTGCGGGGTCGCTTTTCGTTTCCTGGGAGCGTTTGCCATATGTGCGGATCGGCTTCGAGCGCTTCGTGTGGGGAGGGGCCATTCCCACTTTGGTTCTAGAGTCAGGTCAGCATATGAATCCAAGATTTTTTTTAAAAAAAAACCCCTAATTGGCGGGATACGCACATTAGATACTCCTGGGAAGATGGTGGCATGGTTGCCTATGGATGTTTGATGATAATGTTTTGACTCTGTTGTACGTAAGGCCTTTCTAGTGTGGCGAAGAGGACAAATTAGATGTGAATTTTGGTAGGAACACTCCGTATGATAAGCCAAAAAGACTTTTGCACTCCGTACTCCTTGTTCCGTATTGCGCAGATATTAACGATAATTTGAAGGTTTAAAGTCGCGGTTTCTTGGGTAGACGCGTTGCCCATTAAAGATGATGCCCCACCAAAGACGCGTCGGATCGCGTGGGTGAAGCGCGACATCACATGTCCCCAATTTAGTGGTGCGTGGTGCGTACGGATTTCTACGTACACACAGTTTACTCCGTAGACCTAGGCCCAATTCCTTAACGGAGCCACAGAGAGTGCCCGCTGCATTGTTTCTCATCAGACACTTTATAGGTAGTCGCGCATCGATGTGGCCTTGCTTTCGAAGGGTGACATGTTAATGTTCGTGGGACCAACTGTAGAGGTTTAATCTGCCATTCCATCCTTGTTCGTAGCCACTCGTTTCCTGACGCCATCTAGCGTGTCATCCTTGCTCTTCAACAGCTGCTCCGCGCCACCGTCGTCCTCCCCTCCCTTCTCCTCCGTGACAACCCACGTGTCAATCACCTCCCTGAATTCCTTGGCCGTGTCCTGCCTCTTCTTCGAGTCTCCCAGCTTCCAGACGTAGATGCTGTAGACCGCCACCTCGGCGACGGCCACGACCAGCGCCCCGCCCATGGTGAGGAACAGCCTCGCCGGCAAGCTCCACCACCTGCCCGCCACCCACAGCGTTCCCGCCACGCCGACGATCGAGACGAGGAAGTTGATCAGCAGCAGGAACTGCCGGTGCACGTCGTTGTACGTCGCGTCGTCGTCCCCCAAGTCGTCCTTCGAGGCGGGCTGGTTCACGGCTGAGAACGCTGCTACTGCTGCGCGGGATGACGGCGCATTCGGGAACCGGCTGCTGAAGGTTTCGTGGACGGGCGGAGGAGCCACCATTCGTTCATAGGAGCGGGCTTCTTCCTCTCGGCGGAGGCGAGCCATCAAGGCCTTGTATTCGGCCGTCTGTTGCCGCTAGATTAGGAACTGCTGCTACTCTGCAAACTCCGTATGCAACTCGATATCAAAAAGGGGGAGGGTACGTACTGGTTCTTTCTTTGGCGGGGGTGGTGGGATGTAGACCTGGGCACCACGTAGCAGCTGCTCCAAGCTCGGCGACGACCCTGTCTGTGCTGTTTGCAACCGCTTCCAGAGACGTACTATATCTCCGTGTCCTATCGGCTTCCCAACTTCGGGATCCGACATGTCTTGATTTCCCGTAGATGTTGGCTCGCCATTCAGTCCAACCTCGTCCGTGTTGGGGATCTCGGATGATGCGGGCAGCGACTTGAGCGCATCCACGATGGCGTCCGTCATCGTGAGGAGAACCATGGTGACTGGCTTTCGGGATAAACCCTTCGAAATTCAGGATTCCCGAGTTTCGTTCAGAAATCTGGGCGTTGGAATACCAATACTACCCACGAATGCTGAAGTATACCGGGGCCTAGGAATGCATAGAACCTCGCTTCCTCTTACGCCACAACACTGGCAGCAGCACGCTCGTGAGACAGAAGGCCAGCCGGGAAAAATAGCCTCCAACCCCTCCAATGACGCTTGTACAAGGCACAAGGGCACGGAATTAAAGCATGGCGGCCAATCAGAGAGCCTCATCAGCTTCTAAATGGTGGGGTAGCTCTTCGAGCTTTCCCGGACTGATTCGCCGTTTTCCTGGACCGTTCCTCGTGTGGGTGGTTCCAATTGGGTCGCCACGGGGCAAAATTATCGAAAAGTTTCGGCGCCGCGCCCCTGCCCGCATCAAATTCTTGACGACTGCGGAAAAAAAAAACCAAGAGAGAATCCAAGGAAAAAAACAAGACGACTGTGACTGAGTCGCAACATAATTTCAAGTCCGACTTCTTTTACGAAACGAGAAGGAATCTGCCTTTATTGATCCCACGACCAATCTCTATACCACGCACTTTACTCATGACCATTGTTACGCCCTCATGTGCTACTCTACGGCCGCCAATCGCACCCCGCAATAACGCTACCAGTACCCGATTCATAAGCTGCAAAAACTTTACTCGGTACATCGTAAACCCTTGAAACAACGGCCAGCGTTTTCCTCGAGAAAAAACAAACAAACAAACAAAAGACGACGTATCGATCACGTTCTGAAACGACGTCAAACTCGCTGGCAATGAGTTTCCGACCGGGAGCCGCGGTCCTTGTCGAGGCCGCCTCGGCCGGCAGGATCGCAGCAGCAGCAGCAGCTCCTCCGTCAACATGTCGCCTGTGTAGACAACCGCCCCGCGCAAGCGCGAGCGCCTTCACCCTCGCCTTGCCCCGAACGACGAAGCACCAAAGGAGACACTTCAGCTCGAGTCGCCGGAGAGACTCGGCGTGGACCGCCGCCGTTCAGGTGGCCTCCAACATGGTGGGCAACGTGGTCAAGCAGGCGACCAAGGACGCGAGCATGCACGTCGACCCCCTGCGCACGGTGGCCAAGGAGATGAAGCACCTGACGGGCAACATCCGCCAGCTCCTCGGCTCGGGGCACCCCGCGCTGGACAAGGTGGCCAAGTACTACACGCAGGCGGAGGGGAAGCACGTCCGGCCCCTGATCGTCCTGCTCATGAGCCGCGCCACGCACCTGTGTCCCAAGGACCAGAGGGAAAGCACCCCCCAGACGTTACGAGGCA
Source organism: Trichothecium roseum (assembly GCA_026184415.1). Lineage (NCBI taxonomy): Eukaryota > Fungi > Ascomycota > Sordariomycetes > Hypocreales > Trichothecium > Trichothecium roseum. The sequence continues at coordinate 3,214,954 of CM047942.1, read as the reverse complement.
TAAACTCGAGCATCTCCCCGGTCGATATCCTCGCCGATGTCAACCCCTCGGCCGCACCCCTGGCGGCGCCGGACGTCAAGGAGGCCCCCGAAGAGGGGAACCCGGACATTCTCCCCAGCCAGCGCCGGCTAGCCGAGATCACGGAGCTGATTCACACCGCGTCCCTCTTGCACGACGACGTCATCGACTACTCCGTCTCCCGCCGAGGATCGCCGAGCGCCAACCTGGAATTCGGTAACAAGATGGCCGTGCTGGCGGGCGACTTCCTGCTGGGCCGGGCGTCGGTCGCCCTAGCGCGCCTCCGCAACGCCGAGGTGGTCGAGCTGCTGGCCACGGTCATCGCCAACCTCGTCGAGGGGGAGTTCATGCAGCTCAAGAACACCAGGAACGACGAGCGCAACCCCAAGTGGTCCGAGGAGACGCTCAGCTACTACCTGCAGAAGACGTACCTCAAGACGGCGTCCCTCATCTCCAAGTCGTGCCGGGCCTCGGCGCTGCTGGGGGGCGCCGACGCCGCCACCGTCGACGCCGCGTACATGTACGGGCGCAACCTGGGGCTGGCGTTCCAGCTCGTCGACGACATGCTGGATTACACCCGCTCGGACAAGGACCTGGGCAAGCCGGCCGGCGCGGACCTTGAGCTCGGTCTGGCAACGGCACCCCTTTTGTTCGCCTGGAAGCAGATGCCGGAACTGGGTGCGCTCGTCGGCCGCAAATTCGAGAGAGAGGGCGACGTTCTGCGCGTAAGTTTAAAAAAAGAAAGAAAGAAACCCTTTGATTTTCACCAACATGCCCAATACCATCCCCCCCTACCCTGCCGTATTTGGCCCCGTGATGAGGGACTGACCAATTTTCTTTTTGCTAGGCTCGTGAGATCGTGATGCAGAGCGACGGCGTGGAGCAGACGCGCGCCCTGGCCGTCGACTACTCGGAAAAGGCCGTTGCCGCCATCGCCCATTTCCCGGACAGCGAGGCCAAGGCCGGCCTCGTCGAGATGGCCCAAAAGGTCATCAAGCGACAGAAGTAGTAGTAGCAATCGTGTCCGTTCACTCCTCTTCTTCCTCCTCCTCTCTTCCCAAGTCCAGATCATTAGAAATCCACAACTCTCCAAACTTAACCGATACACACCCCACACATTTCTACAGACAGGCACGCAGCTTAGACGCATATATATGTGTGTGTATATGTGTGTGTTGCGTGTGTGTCTCATGTAACAGCAACACTTGTATTTCTACAATTTCCTCTTCCCTATTCTTCTTCCTTTTTTTTTTATCCTTTTTTTTTGGTTCTCGGATTTCAGAACCTGGGTTGGTTCTCATACGCGCGCACAGGAGCTTGTCGTTTTTTTTTACATTGGGGAAAAAAGAAAGGTCAAGAGAAAATATACAGTTTCTAGACACACACATATCCATCCTTACCACCTTACTATTACTACTGCTGCTACTCTGCTGCTACTACTGCTACTACTGCTACTACTGCAAACACACCAATCGGCACTTGTTGTATTTATTATTGTTCTTAAACTTTGGTCCGGTTATGGCTTACACACCCCATACAGCGGCATAGGGATGGAATATCAGCGGGGGGTAGGGGGTAGGGGGGTGGGCTGTTGGAAATGCTTGCTGCGTTACACGTTGCAGGTTATAGGTGGAAGGCGGATATACGGCAAACCTGCTCGTGCTCGGTAGCACCAAGTCCGAAAAAATAAAATAAAAGAGAATATACTCCGTAGAAGATTACTACTAGTGGTAGTATCGTAGCACAACATGTGAACAGTACATACTGCAATACGGAAACGATACTAGGCAAAAGGCCGCCCACAGCTACGAGTTCAGATCTAGCCCAGTTTCTCGACTACTATTGCCACATCACAACGACAAGAAGAAACTCCCGGATTTGCTTGCGTAGTCAGAACGACGTGTGTGGCCCGGAGGATTTTTCTCCCTCTCCTTCGTGTTACATATGGATATGCGCGCAGAGAGAGATCTGCAAACGGTTGATCCCGAAACTGAGAAAGCTAGTAGGAAGATTTTTTTTCTCTCCCTCTTTGCACGTAGCACACAGCCTGTGCCCACGGTCCCTGCAGCCGATCACCGGAACTTCCATGTCATCTGACATGCATCCATACACACAGCAAGTGAAATAGGGTAGGGCGGACTATAGGGTGCTACCATTAGCATGCCCTGGCGTGAGGGGATAAAAAACCGCCGTTGCACGATTCCGGTCTGTACGGAGTAGATCTGCTCGACGACACCCAGAAGTATGGAAATGTGACACAAGCCGGCTACCGGGAAATAAAAAGCTTCATACTGGAACCAAACGGGTCAAATGTCAAACGTTTTGTCTGTGCACGACGAAAAGGAAAGGAAAGGAAAAAAAACGCTCTTCACTCCAGGCTTCGGCCAGGTCCGACAGACCGGACAGGACCGCTAAAACCCGCGTTGATAACCTACACTCGTACCGTTGGAACGGCGCTGAATGGGGGAAGGGAGGGGGTCAGCCGACTCGCTCCGTTTTGGGCGTGGCTTTGGTTCAAGTGCCAGGGGAACCTTTTTCATTACGCGATGAAAGAGCCCATTGAAACCACTTACAAAGCTGAAAGGCCTCTCGGGGACTTACATGCAAACAAAGCAGCCAAATCAGGTACGCACCTCAGGTTTGGGCAGGTCGCATTCTGGAGACGGTCTTTACTCTCCACTAGGAAACGGAGGAGCCGAACATCATATCCCGAATGGCCGAATAGCATCAGGTCTGATTTTTTCCTTCTTTCATCTAAATTTCTTGAGTATCAGGGGTGCTGGTTGGACGCCCATATCGACTTACACGATAGTTACTCGATGGAATCGTCCAAATGCTTGACAATTGCAGTAGTCCCATCTCAAATCCATGAATCTGATTGGACGCATAGCTGTGCGCAAAGCTTACCTAAGTTTCAAGGTGGGCAGGTGGGCAGGTGGACAAGTGGGCGAAGTCTGGCCTGCATTTTGCTTCAACCCCTAACAGTCTAACTCATTAGCGGAAAAGGCGCACTGGCAAATGGCCATCGGATGTGAGCATGTACGGATTACGGGGTACGAGGAAAGAGTTTTCTCACCCCAAAAGTGTCCACACGCACAGACGGCAAATGACTCTGCATGAAGCTTGTCGTCCTCCGCCCCTTTGTCCGTGTGCTTTGAACGACACCATGTACTCCGTACTGGTGTGTAATGTCGGTATCATGACCTCTGGTTCGTTTGGCTTCTGGTGGTTGAAACACAAGAAGATAAGAGAGATAAGGCGAGCCAAAAAAAATAAAATAAAAGCCGATGGCGGGGGAACCGTTGTGGCCAGGACGCCAGGACGCCAGGACGCAGGGACCCCTAAGACACGGAGATGCACCCCGCAACACTAATTCAAAACCGCGGGCTGCGACAAGACAAAAAGTAAAGGGCCATGGTTGAGGGGCAGCGGTTTAGTTAGGGTGACCGTCGCAAGGAAAAGGATCAACCGGTGGAGGAAGAAAGAGCCGTGCGTGCAGGCGTCGAGGCCTGCCCATCGAGTAATCTATCGAGTAATGAATTGAATTCATCCCAGGGAGGTAGCGTACGGAACAAACGGGCGGCGACAAGATCGGCTGGCGGGTGCTGGCGGGTGCAGGCTGGCGCAGACTGGGCTTATCTCGTAGCCCCACCGTCTCGACGTCCCGACTCGGCACCATGTCGATAAGGAGTGTAAAGGTCCAAAGGACCCTTGGGGTCAAGCCGGCACCCACTCGCTGCTGGTAATGTGAATACTATGGCGAGGAAAGAATAGACCCCGAGTTGCCCTTGCTGCCTTTGTTGCCCTTGTTGGAGCCCCTACCTGCGCGTAGGCTACTCTGCCATTTTAAAGTCAGCCTTTCCCTCTTCTCAGGGCGTCTCCTTTCCCCTCCCCCTTTCTATACCATCTCGCCTTGAATCTTAACTTGATAAATAAACCCTCGAGATTTCTGCCTCAGTCAATATTGGCACATATTAGTTGAACAGTCAACAAAGAGGTCAACAGACACTTACACAACATGGCGATTGCTTCCACCTTGCCCCAAGCTTCGGCACCCGGCCCTTTGACGGTTTTGGTTTCCACCCGGGCTGTTCTCACGCTCCCAAACAACGATCTGCTTCTCACAGCCGCTACTATTGTTATTTCCCCAAAGACAGGGAAGATTATCCAAACCGTTCCCCAGATCTTGCCCGCCACATCTTTCCCCGCAGACACCACCTATGTCGACCATTCACCCAAGATCCTCCTTCCGGGTCTTGTAGATGCCCATGTGCATCTTAACGAGCCTGGCCGAACGGAATGGGAGGGATTCTGGACAGGTACAAGAGCTGCAGCAAGCGGTGGCGTAACCACAGTAGTGGATATGCCGTTGAATGCGATCCCCCCAACAACCACGGTTCAAGGCTTTCGGGAGAAGCTGGCTGCTAGTCAAAACAAGTGTTGGGTAGATGTCGGTTTTTATGGGGGTGTGATTCCTGGTAATGCGGATGAGCTGAAGCCCCTGGTGGAGATGGGTGTTAGAGGCTTCAAAGGCTTCCTCATTGAGAGCGGTGTAAGTGACATGGTCCATTGGCGAATAGTTGAAACTGACTTGCGCAGGTTGATGAGTTCCCGGCCGTTTCGTCCAAGGATATCGCCCTCGCTATGGAGACCCTCAAAGATTCACCGACGACGTTGATGTTCCATGCTGAGATGATTCCACCAATTGCTGACTCGGTTGGAGATGCCGTGCAAATATCTGATGCCCCTCTCGCACCCCAAGGTGAGCTCACTGCTTACCAAACCTTCCTCGCTTCTCGCCCTCCTTCGTTCGAGACGTATGCAGTCGAACAAATTCTCGCCCTGGCACACATCGCCCCCGAACTACAGCTGCACATTGTCCACCTCTCAGCTACGCAATGTATCCCTCTGCTCAAAGCTGCGCGCGCAAGCGGTATCAAGATCACTGCCGAGACCTGCTTTCATTATCTTGGGCTTGCCGCCGAGGAGATCGGAAAGGGAGACACAAGGCACAAGTGCTGTCCTCCAATCCGCGAGGAGAAGAACAGAGATGGCCTTTGGGAGGAGCTTGTTTCCGAGGAAGATAGCTGTTTGAAAACGGTTGTCAGCGATCACTCCCCTTGTACCCCGGAGTTGAAGCTTCTTCCCGGTCATCTGTCACGTCCTCCCATGGTACACAAAGATTCTGGCGTCGATGTTAGAATGAAGGGAGAGGATGCAGAAGGGACGCCGGTACAGCAACAGCAGCCGCACATCGCTAGGGGTGACTTCTTTGCAGCCTGGGGTGGCATCTCATCTGTTGGTCTTGGCCTTCCCATCCTACACACCAAGTCCACTCAGCGTCTTTCAAAGTCCCTTGCAGCACCTAATATCGTAGATATGGTGCGCCTCTGCTGTCAAGCCACCTCGGCCCAGGTCGGTTTGTCCCACCGGAAGGGTGGCCTTAGGCCTGGCATGGACGCGGATGTTTGCATCTTTGACGAGAATGAGAAGTGGGTATTCACACAAGGTGATATGCGATGGAAAAATCGCTGCTCGCCTTGGGAGGGTCATGAGTTCGTCGGCCGCGTTAGGGAGACTTGGGTGCGCGGACAAAAGGTCTTTGAATTTGGTGGCAAGGGTGACGGGTTTGTTGGCGGTCTCCCAACTGGTGAAAGCATCACCGAAAAGAGGACTGCTTAAGTTGTCTGCCGTTTTCGATGATAGGTGTGACGGTGCAAAGCAGAAGGAGATGCAAATGGTTGGGGAGGATATAGGATTTTTTATTGCGTGATGATGACTTGGACGAAACTGATGAGGGGAGGTCGGAGCAGAAGCTCCATGCTTGGACATATTTGGCGTAACAGGAAAGGGCATTAGAAGGGAAATGGGAAGCAGAGCAAAGCAAAGCAAAGCAAAGCATGGAATCGATTTTTGTTTTTGTGGCATAATATTATCGTTATTAAATACATACATGTTTTTAAAAAATAATCTCGAACTATATGATGGGTATTAAATGAATAGACAATGGTATTTTCGACAAGAGCACGAGGGCCAAATGTTGAAGGTCGCGCGTCATGATGTTGAGAGAGGGAAGGCAAAGAGACGCAATGCAACCATCTGTCGTTTTAAAAGAGTCGTATGAATGTGTTTCTGGAGTCTTGTGGAGACGGACACAGTTGCTACTGTACGAACATACTGTATCTTTTCGTCGATCCTCGAATTGATTGTCGGGTTCTCCAGATCCCCATTCATATGTGTAGCTCTGCCTCTACAATTGAATCCTCGACCCTTCTAGCCTTTCGGGCTCTTTCAACATTTGGATGCAGCACATGAGAGCATGGCGAATTCGGGAATACGGAGTGCTTGACGTTCAGTTTACGTTAGGTACTTTGTATACTATGTATCATGGGGGTTTAACTGCTCTGCGCATGCGCAAGCAGGTGCTAGGCCTTGATCCGTAAATAACATCGTGTTCATCCGTCTCTGTTACCCGTACCTCGTGTACTCCGTAATCCGAATGGTGTGCTCTGTATGAAGTACCGATTACTCCGTACGAGGGTAGGGCTTGGGAGTAGACATATTATGCGAACCCTGGTAACTTCGTTGCCGTACGCTGCACTGTGTTTTGCCGGTTCTTGAATGATAGAGCCATTATCGGTGAGCATCCGAAGAATTTGCATGAACCTGCTCGAGGCGAACCCCCACCAACTGCCGACGTGGACGTGTCGTTTGCGTCTTCACTGGTAGACTCGCCGTGTTGACCGTTCAGGGTGCGGCCGACCTGGGATGGGGGCTGGGGGGGCAGGGCTCCAAGCCTGCAGTCCCTCCAGCTCCATGGATCCATTGATCCATCCAGCTCTATACTAATGGCAGTAGGTACCCCGTACGGAGTATCTACCTACAGCAGCATTGCTTCTAGTGGCCGCGGGGATCCCACGCGATGCCTCCGCTAGGTATTATTAACAGCCCATCCGGTATCAAAAAATACCGGAGGGATTGCTATAGCCGAGCCTAGTGTGAGAGGGTTTTCTGTGTTTTTTTACGCCCACTAGTAGTAGGCAGCCCGACTTTTCGGAGGCCAATTCCTCCCAAGTTCGATCCATCCACTGCCCTAGAGTGCCTGAGGCCTGGGGTAGTACTTAGTACTTACCAGTAGTAGGTACCTGGAAGTATTAGGTACTGCTGACAACGAACATTTAGAACATCCATCCTAAGGTAGGTGCTAAGGTAGCCTGAAGCGAGTAGTTGTGCCTTCCATATGAACCTGGGGAGATGTAGAAAGGTGGCAGGTGCAGCCTGTGATATTTACTGAAAGTAAAAACCATAGGTAGGCACGCCGACAGCCTCTGTCGTGGCTTCCTGCAGCTCGAGTTAGGAAATAAAAGATCACGAGATCTATTCATGACTGCTCCCGGATCGATTTTTCTCCCGGAGTTTTTAATCCTCGATTGCCTGCTGCATGTCGGGGAATCGGTCCTTTGAAATGATGGTGGCCAACACTTTTCACTTCCATCTTTTTACTCCCCTCTCGCCTCCGAACCGAGCTGTCAATTCCACCATCCACCTCAACACCCCGCCAAATCATACCGCTACCTCCATATCCCCCCCCCCTCGCTTACCCCAAATACCCCTATCCTTGTCAGCGCCTCTAGCTACCATACCTACACATGGCAATTGTCGTTTGGTAGTTTGTGGTTTCCTCAGCTATTGGTCCAATCTACAGCCAAGTACGGGGTACGCCGTAATAGACCAGAGAGTTTCAACCCTACCGAGGATGCAAGGCTTCGGAGTTTGAACCAAAACTGTGCCCTCCATGTTCTAATGCGGCGCAGTGCGGAGTAGAAAACATCGAAAGAAAAAAAGAGAGGGAGAAAAAAACTCAGTCCCATAGGCGTTGTCAACTTCAGACAGCTTCGCTTCGGAGAGACTCCACAATTGATCGATTGCCAGGAGTTTACATGCTAAATAGAACCCTGGACGTTGCCGAATGGAGGCGACCGACCCCCTGTCTACGTCGCATCATCACTTCCTGTTCGTGAGGGTCTCATTTGATTAAGCGATCTTCGCGTCCTGGTTGTTGATCCCGCATCCCTCTTCTTTCTTTCTCGTGAATCTTTTCAATCTTTGCTCTGTACATCTTTCTTTGACTTATCTCGGATCACAGATTTGTACATTTCCATCCATGTTGGAAATCGGATCAACGCATTGCAACAACTGCGATTCCATATAAATCCAGGCATTCTCCGTACCTTCTTGTCCCTGGAAAGAGAAGCTGCGATCGTCGTTGGTGGACCGTGAGACTCCGAACAGAAAAAGCAAAACGTTGCTTGTAGCTTGAAAGATAGCCACCACGAATGTCGACTTTTCCCTGGTAACTTCATGATGTTTGGATAAAGGGACAATTCAGGTTTACTATACTCTATTGGTGCGCCTTTCTCGGTTCAATCGCCCTGACACGAACCTTACCATCATCTACCGCCATGGATGCCAGTTTGAGCAACAGCCACCATGTGGAACCGGGCGATGGAGGGGACAAAGTCGAGTACAGTTCAGTTGATGTCCCGGCCAACCCATCTGCTTCTCCGTTGGGAATAAGGTCTGGGACGGCAGGTGCTCTTTCTCTGGATGATGTGGACGCGGTTGATCTAAAGATCCGGGATCTGGCTGTCAATGTTGACACAGCTCCGACGTGGTTTGAGCCGGCCACATATCCTGAACTCATGGCCAACAAGTTCGACACCACTCCAAAGATAAAGACGCTATTGCAAAATGTGTCAGCTGATTTGCGACCTGGCACACTTACGGCCATCATTGGTGGAAGCGGTTCGGGGAAAACCACACTGTTGAATACAGTTGCCGAGCGTGTCAACAGCTCTCGTCTTGCTGAGTCAGGTAACGTCACATTTAACGGCAAGCCAGGTGTTCATTCAGTACGGCATGCGTATGTCATGCAACAGGATATCCTCCTTCCAACCCTCACAGTCCGCGAAACCCTCCAGTATTCGGCAGACCTCCGACTACCATCGACGGTCTCTATTCATGACAGACGACAGGTAGTTGACGAAGTTATTCGCGAGCTCGGCCTGAAAGAATGTGCCGATACTCGCATCGGGAATTCTCAGCATAGGGGCTGCTCCGGAGGCGAGAAGAGGAGGGTTAGCATTGGTGTTCAGATGCTTGCCAACCCAGGCATCTTGTTCCTCGATGAACCAACTACAGGCCTTGATGCGACCAGTGCTTTCCAGCTTGTGAGGACTTTGAAGATGCTCGCACAAAAAGGAAGAACTGTCATTACCACCATTCATCAGCCACGTTCTGAAATTTGGGATCTCTTCGACAACCTCATTGTTCTTACAAAGGGCAGCCCCGTGTACTCCGGTTCCATTCCCGCCTGTTTACCTTGGTTCAGTTCACTCGGGTTTCAACTTCCTGCATTTGTCAACCCCGCTGAATTTATCATCGACATTGCCGCCGTGGATAACCGGACATCCGATCTGGAAGAGGAGAGTATAGCAAGGGTTTCACGGTTAAAGGAGGCATGGAACGCCGAGAGTTTACAGCGCTTTCGGCCTATCGATCAAACAGCCGATACAAACGAGAACGAGGGTGTGGCGAGAGCGAGGCGTCACGCCGGATTTCTTCGCCAAGTCAAGGTGCTTACTGACCGAACCCTCAAAGTCACATATCGTGATCCTCTGGGGATGGCTGCTTCTCTTTTCGAGGCAATCTTCATGGGCATAATCTGTGGCTACATGTTCTACGACCTTGGGCGCGATGAAGCTGGAATTCGTTCCCGTCAAGGCGGGCTCTATACAGCAGCCGGTCTCCAAGGATATCTTATTCTGATATTTGAAGTATATCGGATGACCATTGATATACCTACCTTTGACCGCGAATCATCGGAGAATTGTGTAGATGCTCTTCCGTTCATTTTATCTCGTCGCATCGCTCGACTTCCTACAGAGGACCTTCCAGTCCCGTTCCTCTTCTCGATTATTGTATACTTCATGGCTGGATTTGAGCGTGAGGTACAAAGATTCTTCATTTTTTTCGCCATCACCATCCTCAACCACTACATCGCTGTTACATGTGCGGTGACTTGTGTGGCTGCTGTTCGACACTTCGCTGGTGCTAGTCTGATTGCGAATTTGGTATATACACTTCAGAGCATGGCATGCGGGATGTTTATTCAAAGCGAATCAATTCCTGTCTATGTGAGATGGTTGAAGTGGATTACGTACTGTGTGAGTACAATACGTCAACAGCGAGCAATTATCACTCACTAACTACCATAGTTCTTCGCATTTGGCGCCTATGCGGGAAATGAATTTCAAGGAAGCTTCTATGACTGTCCGCTCGAGGGAGGCGAATCAAACCCTGCTTGCAAGCAGTTCACCGGTGCCTTCATCATGGATACCCTTGGTTTTCCGCGAAATTGGGTCTGGAGGCCAATTGTGGTGATGATTGCTTTCATTATCTTCTTTATCACATTATCATGGATTGGGCTACGGTTCCTAAAGGTAGAGATGAACATAGCTCGAGCACGAGATGCCGATACCGATTTATCCGCGGGTAAAGAGAAGATGAATGCCCGTTCCATAACTGATGTCCGGGCGATTGATGTAGGACTGGAGGATTTCGCACTCGACCTGGATAAGAGAACTATGAAGGGAAAGAAGTTGCCGCGGAAAACGATACTACACCCAGTCGACGCAACGTTTCAAGCCGGCGTCCTCAATGTAATAATGGGACCCTCGGGGAGCGGAAAGACTTCCCTCCTGAACGCAATGGCATTGCGCCTGCGTAATTCTATAGGGACCAAGTATCGACCCTCAGGTAAACTCACCTTTAATGACGCCGAGCCCTCCGATTCTGTTATTCGATCGGCCTGCTCCTATGTCTGCCAAGATGACGATGCTCTTTTACCATCCCTCACCGTACGTGAGACTCTTCGCTTTTCTGCTGGCCTTCGCCTCCCTTCCTACATGAGCATGGAAGAAAAATATCGCCGAGCTGAAGAGGTGTTATTGAAAATGGGCCTCAAGGATTGCGCAAACAACTTGATCGGAAACGATCTGATCAAGGGAATCTCCGGAGGCGAGAAGCGAAGAGTATCCATTGCTGTCCAAGTCCTAACGGATCCTCGGATCCTGCTCCTCGATGAACCGACTTCGGGCTTGGATGCTTTCACTGCCTCGTCTATTATGGAAGTGCTACAGGGCCTGGCAGACGAGGGGCGTACCTTGATTCTTACGATTCACCAGGCTCGATCCGACCTTTTTAAGCACTTTGGGAACGTCCTTTTACTTGCCCGGGGCGGGAATCCCGTCTATGCAGGCGCAGGAAAAGAGATGTTGCCGTACTTTGCACAGCTCGGCTATGAATGCCCTCAACACAGCAATCCGGCCGATTTTGCACTGGACATGATTACAATTGATCTTCAAGAAGAAACACGAGAAGCAGAGAGTAGGAACAGAGTGAAACGCTTAGTCGAGAACTGGCAGGTTAATGGGGGCGAAGCTGTTGATATGGGATTATCTGAGATTCCCGAAAAGGAGGAGTCTGTGCAGGTTGGCAATCATACGAAAGATCATGATGGCCCGGGTCAAGACGAGAAGGTGGATTTGGCGGCAGACGAAGCGCAACACAAAATTAAGCGCCCGTCGCTGGTGTCGGCCAATGCTCCAAGATCATTCCACAAGGCTTCGTTGTCTACCCCAGCAGAGTTGGGTGCCTTGGTACGAAAACGGGCCTCTTTGGCTACTGCCCTCCCTCTTCTTCTCCGCCGCGCGGCTATCAATACTAGGCGACAGCCTGAGCTTATAATGGCGCGCATCATGCAAGTAGTTGGCCTCGCCATCGTCCTGGCTTTGTTCTTTGCGCCCCTCAAGAACGACTATTACAGTGTGCAAACTCGCATGGGTTTCGTACAAGAGCTCGGTGCGTTCTACTTTGTCGGTATGCTACAAAACGTAGCTGTTTATCCACTGGAGCGGGATGTATTTTACAGGGAAGACGATGATGGTGTCTACGGCATCGAGGCGTTCATTCTCGAGTACACCTTGCTGGAACTTCCTTTTGAGATTATCAGCTGTCTCATCTTTGGTGTTCTGGGTGCCATTGCTGTAGGTCTGCCGAGAACAGTAACCATGTATTTTGTCACGGTCTTTGCCTGTTTTGGCATTGTTAACTGCGGCGAAAGCTTGGGAATTATGTTCAACACTGTTCTGCCTCATACTGGCTTCGCTGTTAACGTCATGGGTGTGTTCCTATCGGTAGCTAACATCATGGCCGGCATCCTCTCCATCAATATGCCCGATCTGTTCAAGGCGGTCAATTACCTGTCTCCCATTCGGTATGGCACCAGGGCTATTGCGCCGTACAGCTTGCGTGGTGTGGAGTTTACCTGCAACGACAGCCAGAGACAACCCGATGGGAAGTGCCCTATCGAGACGGGCCAGGACGTCCTGAACCTCTATAACTTTGACGTGGATCCCGTGGTGAATATAGCGGCACTCGCTGGGTGCGTAGTTGTGTACAGGTTGCTTGCGTGGGGCTTGCTGAGAGTGGTACGTGGTCGATGGAGGGAAAAGATGAGGGAGGGGAGACAAAAGTCGTAAGGAATTACTGGTCTGGGGATTGGTTGTTACTTTTTTTCTTTTCTTTCTTATATAGTCAGATGTTTAGACACGCAACATGTATGAATTTAGCGGAATATAGATTCGAAGGGATTAGGTATTGTCGGTGTATTATATGATATTGAATAAGGGTCTTGGGACGTTAATGATGTCCTCTTTCTTGCACTTTAAACTACCACTTATGCGGTCTCGTTGAGCTCATGGTTAAACTTGATGGCCTTGCTCTTACCGGTGTCGAGGACGACGGCGGGGTCCTGGGAATCACCATTGCGGGAAACCTCGTTGCCTCTCTTAGTCTCGATGGTTGTCCTGAGGGGAGCGAATTTGTCAGCTAATCAGTCTCAAAGTGTGCATACGTACGTGTGTACTACGAGAATAAGGGGAGAAAGAGGGTGGGGGAACTCACTTCTCGCCCTTGACGTCTAGGACCTTGCCTTTGGGCTGGCCGCTTCCCCAGTTCCAGCTGACGGTGTCGCCGGGCTTGGGGCCCTTTTTGGCTGCTTTGCTGCCGCCATTATTGCCGTTGGTACTTTTGTCCTTGTTTTCTGTTCCCTTCTCCTCCTCTTCTTCCTCATCGTCGTCGCCATCTTCATTGTTGTCGTCGTCTTCTTGGCCCCCATCATCCTCTTTAGCATTCGTAGCTTGTTGATCATTATTGTCGTCTGCTCCGTCTTCATCTTCGTCTTCATCTTCCTCGCTGTGGTCGTCGCCGCCGTCGTCTTCCTCCTTTTCATCATCCTTGCTCTGCGCACCATTGCCCTGGCGTGTATTCCTCCTCTTGTTACCGCCGTTCTGGGTTGAACCAATAGTAGCCTTTTTCTTTCGCTTATCCCCCGCGCCCTTACCACCTGTTTCGACGTCTTCCTCCTCCTCCTCAACGTGGTCACCACCGCCGCCTTTGCTCTTCTTGAGCGGGTCGTGGCCCCAGTTCTTGAGCGAGATGTAGCTCTTGGACTCCCTCACCTCGTCCTCGGGCTTGCGCCGGATCATGTCCTCCTCCTGCGCCAGGTGCCGCTTGCAGTAGCCCACGACCTTGCGCATGTGCCGCGTCTGCTCCTCGGTGTAGGACGACGGGTCCCGGGACGGGTTGGCCTCGAGGATGGAGACGATCTTGCGGCCGGGGTCGTGCCCGACTGTTTCCCCGTCGCAGTCGCCGTCGCCGTTGCTGTTGTTGTCCTTGGGCCAGCCGGCGCGGCCGGACTGGGGGTCGTCGAGCCAGGTTCTGAGCTCGGAGGCCGTCATGTTGACGATGGAGTTGAACTCGCGGATTACGGTGTCGTTGTCCTTCATTTTTGTCTTTTTTTTGGTTTGTTCTATGTGGTATAAAGGTCTAGAATATTTAGTGGTTATGAATGTGAGTGAATATAGCTTGATTTCAATCAAAATTCATAGTTGGAACTGGTTAAGGAAGAAGAGGGCGTTTTGTAGCTTCCCATCCTCTTTGCCCTCGCGATAGAGCTGAAGAGTAGCTTGTGTCGTCATTATGGTAAGGTCCTGGAATTGAGAGCGTCATAGATTCGTGGGAAGGGAGGGGGAGGGAAACTGGTCTGTTCCTGGAGTGTATCGGGGAAAAGCGTTAGATCGTAGGGATATGATTGGGCAATTGATCACGATGATCTAGCGGACGGTGCCGTTGGATGGATGGACTGGTTTGGATAAGGCTGAGGCTGAGAGAGCTAGGGGAGTTTATTCATTAGTGGTGATGCTAGTAGCCTAGTAGGTGGTAGTAGTAGCAAGCGGCAGACGGGGTCCAGGCTAGGGGGGGTTGGTTGGGAAGAAACGAGAAGACTTTATTGCCGTTTCCGGCGATGAAGGGAGGAGGAAGATGGCCTGCACTTTTGGTCGCGGAGACCATGGGCTTATTTGCACCACTGTTTCTTTCCTTTTTTTCTTCTCTTTTTTTCGAGTCCTGATCTTTTCTTTTCCTTTGAGCTTAACAATGTTGATGTGGGTGAGTCCATTCTAGTCGGATTCGAAGCCTGGCGCGTATCGATCAACGTGTTTCTGTAGGTGCGCATCGGATCGCTATATATACGTCACTGTGTCTGGTATCATTACCATTGCACTTTCTATTACTAGTGATGGACACGAGAAAACTGAACGTGTTTTGTATGAGACCTGACCGTTCAAAGCCGAGATTCCTATTGCCAATGTCCCTATGTGAATCTGTTGGCACGACCTACCTACTTTTCTTTGACCTGTCGGTTGTCATCTAGGTTCGCCGATATCGGTTCGAACATTCCTCAAAACGAGGTATAGGCGCCCTGTTGATATACATACATACCCCTTGTGGTATTCTAGCCCTAGCCCGACACTGGTATATGCCTCGCCGCTACCATGTCCTCGACGCAGCGAATGGCCTAGACGCGCGTGTATCGACGCGCTGCACCCCGTATGAAGCGCGCCACCGTTCTTTGCGGCTACGACATGTCGGATCGAATGAAGTGCAGCAGGTGCTGAAATCCTGTGATATCAGCGGATCAACCTTGCGGATCCGGAAACCTCTTTGATCTGATATTCGTATAAGAAATGGTTTGGCCTATGGGACTTCCCCGCCCCTCGAGTCGCGAGATCTTCAGGGCCTCGGCTTCATCGAGGTGATGGGTGGGTGGGCTATGGATATCGTCTGCTTGGCGCGCTAGAGTCGTCGAAATGTGACACAAAGAGGGCCAAGAGCCAAGAACCGGGGGGAGGGGAAGTTGTAGTAATGTACTCCGTAGAAGACACCTAGTAATACCTTATCCGCTAGTCAGCAGATGGTGTTTTGCTATTAACATGGTCGGTTTGCGAACCGTCCATGGTCCAGGTGTTGTCTGATGTTGCATCGTAGTAGTAATAATTCCTCACACTGCAGCTTTTAGACTATTTTTTTCTTCTTCTTTCCTACCTTTAGCTCGTCGTATTGAGCCTTGGCCTCTGCACCTGGGCCACACCAATGTATCATCTTTTTCATCCGTCCCCATTTTCTTCTCCCCCCCCGCATTATTGTTCTGACAGGTCTGTTATTCTGGATCTTCTTCCTCCCATGGGGCTCAATACGCTGTGGCCCGTTCTTTTCCTTGCTCCATCATCGCGACATGTTCCCAATCCGGTAAATGGAAAATGTCGCCCAGGTACATACGCAGAGCCCTGACTCGTTTTTCTGCTGGTAGCTAGGTAAATCTGCTACTGTCACTTTTGATGATCTTTATGGCAATTGACAAGCTTCGACGTTCTTTTAATACCTGAAACGTCCTACTGCTTGTCTCAGTCCTACATTTTGCATGGCTATTACTAGTAGTGCCATGTATAGTTAACCATGCCCGGGATCTCGCTGACATTGTGCGGCAGCCTTTTCTACGTGCTCTTTTTCGCGACAGACTACCGAAATAGGGCTGAGATGATGTCCTGCCAAGGCTGGTTTACGTGGACACTGGTGTGAGTGTGTGTGTGTTTTACGAAAGGCCAAGTGTTGAATCCACCCCGAATACCTCTATCCGCTGGTTCTGGGTTTTGACCCCACACAATACATTGTTCTTCCGGCGAGGTTGAGGATGGGATTAGTGGGCGTTTCTTTCCCCTCGCCTGCCTTTTTTCTTCCGAGGTAGAGACGAGGCCAACATGGTGAAGAAGAGCGCGCCATTATAACGTGTGAGTTTCTGTGATGTGATGCAAAATGTGACTACTAGGTGTCCCCCCTACTATTGCTTGAGCTTTATGTAAGAGATTGATTCTTGAGGGTAGGAAGACTTTGCCATAGGCAAGAAAAAAGACGTGGGTTTGATGCCGAAGGGAATATTCCGTAACTTAGGCAAGATCTGGGATGTGGATTCTTTACTTTTTTTTTTTCGCTGCGCGCTTGGACGCTGTCAAGGTGGATTAGACGCGATTCGTTGCAGGCTAGGGGGAAAGGGGGACAGGGGTTTCTTGGCCCCGAGGTATCTCGACAGCAGTTTATTCATCATAGCTCTAGTACTGTTGTCGACGGGATATAAAGAGGACCTGATGATCTCGTAGAAAAGCAAAAGAGGTATGAGACCAGACAAACCAGCCGCGCCTTCAACATAGCTATACCCAAGCCTTCACTGTTTCTACTCCTTCCCCCTTATTAAGAGCACAAAGACAAGGGCACTATATTCATCATGAAGCTTCTCAACGTCCTCACCTTGGCTGTCAGCCTCGCCTCCGCTGCTCCCGCCACCGTCCCCGCCGAGATCGAGGCCCGCCAGCTCTCGAGCACGTCTAGCGATCTAGAGCGCGGCTCCTCGTCCGACTGCCCTGCCGTGATCTTCATCTTTGCCCGCGCCACCACCGAGCCCGGCAACATGGTACGCGAAGCCCTCCTGTCCCCCCTCCCCATCCATTCCTCTACTCCCCCCCTTGTGAACAGCACTCCTAATCCTGAGTTTGGAAAACAGGGCATCAGCACCGGTCCCATCGTCGCGTCGGCCCTCGAGCGCAACTACGGCAAGGTCTGGGTCCAGGGCGTGGGCGGCCCCTACACCGCCAGCGTGGCCGACAACATCCTCCCCCGGGGCACCTCGACGGCCGCCATCAACGAGGCCAAGCGCCTCTTCGCCATGGCGGCCGAAAAGTGCCCCCAGGCCGCCGTCGTGACGGGGGGATACAGCCAGGGCACGGCCGTCATCGCCGGCGCCCTCGAGGACCTGGCCGCCACTCCAGACGTGCAGGGCCAGGTAAAAGGGGCTGTGCTGTTCGGGTACACCAAGAACTTTCAGAACCGCGCGCGCATCCCCGAGTATCCTACCGAGAACACGGAGATTTACTGCGCCGCTGGGGATTTGGTTTGCACGGGGACGCTGACGATTACGCCTGCTCACTTTTCGTATAGTGATGAGGCGAGGAACGAGGCTCCCAAGTTCCTTATTGGCCGTGTTGGTTAAGGGGGCAAGGAGTCCATGGCATGTAGTATGGGCCATCGGTACTATGAGGTGGGCTATGGGTGCGGCTGGGAGAACTGGGCGATGGGGGTTAACATGGCTGAGAGGCTGTCCAAATTTGTAGTTTTCGTGACGCTTCTGTTAAACAAATACTTGCGAAATCGTTTTATTACTCTTCTTTTGTATATCTCAACGAGAGAAGAATTTAGACATATGTCTTGACTGCTGTCTAATAATGCTGCTTCTTTGTGCCGTCGTGGCTGATATGGGGTTTTGATGCTTCTTGTATCGTGTGTACATGAGATGAGCATGCCTTCACATCAACCTAGAAAATAGGATCAGAGAGATCTTACCAAATATTCAGGGGCTTCCGTTTCTTGTTTGCCCACGATGGTGGAAATGATCATCTCTGCTCCTCTGTGTGGAGGCGGAGGGTATGGGTGGCGTCCGGGCGTCTCTGTTGGTGGAAAGGAAAGCCGTTGAAATTTGGTCTCTCTCTCTCTCTCTCTGACAGTCGTAGGTATATAATGCGTTTGGGTTGTGAGGCTCTGGACAGCCGAGAGGTGATTGTCTGCTTTTCTTTTTCTTTGTCTTTTTCTTTTTCTTTTTCGGTGGCGGCAGTGTTGTTCATCGACAGGCTCGGGACCCGATGGAAGTGTGGTATATATGCTACGTTATCGGTAGGATCGTGGAAGGTTCATGTAGACATGCCGGGTCTTAAAGAAGAGGCGAACCAGGTCGTCGTCTTCGTCATCGTATTGCTCAGGCCACGAGGCCATTTCGTTGTTTCGCCATCCGCGGGCTCTTCAACCCTCATAAGCACTGCATACTAAGCAAGGTTAACCAGTATTTCGACGGGAATTGCTATACTAGATGGAAAGAAAGATACTTGGTCGTGGAAGCCCTGATAGGTGAAGAAAGGAATGTACTGAAATGATACGTCTAGGCTACAAAAAGCTGGTCCCATGCAGAAAATACCCATATTTATCAGGCAATACCGCATTTTCTGCGATCGTACTGCAAATACCAGTTCCCTTCTAAACTGACCTATGCTGCCTATACAATCGCAACCGGAGCGAGGGGGCTTCCTAGGGAATATGATGATACCTCTGCTACTACCCGTGCCACGTGTTGTAAATAATTGACAACCCACCAACGTAAACCTAAGCCTTTTTGTGCGTCTATTATAGCCTAAAGCCCCCTACGTATAAAACTATGCATCTTCTTTGCGTCTTTGGATTACCCATCTTGTCTTTATTTGGGTGTTTATTGCATAGTGACGCGAGTCGGCGTTGGGCAGTTTATATTCAGTCCAGCCTTCACATACAAATAAGACACTATTAGTAAAATCACTTGGAGTAGCCGAAAGTGCAATTAGTGTTTGAACGTCGCAACGTATTTGTTCCCTGTCCTAAACTCCTGTCCTAAAATCCTATCCATAACTAATGGTGGTTATCAAAAAGCAGATTGTATCGTAACATCCTATGCTAACCTGAAAACCTTTCGAAGCAAAAGAAAAGATTTCAAACATGGCGAAAAAAAAGGGAAACATATAGAAAAGAGCAAAAAAAAAACATGATGACAAGAAAAGAGAGAGAGAAAAAAAGGGCCTATCCCTTGCAGAACCAGAGGCAGACAACAGGCTTCTCCCCAGGGTTCCCCGTGCGCGTGGCGTCCCAGCCCATGTCGCGCATCGTCTTGTCCAGCATGTCCTTGTTCTTACCGTCGACGCAGACGCCCTTGTACCACCGCCCGTTGCCGCAGCTGACGAGCTCGTAGACGCGGTTCCTGCGCGGGTTGGGGTTGTCGCAGCCGAAGCCGCGGAGGAGGCTGCCGACGGTGGCGTCGCAGGGGACGTGGGCGGCCCGGTAGGGGAGCTGGGTCTGGGGCGGGAGCTGCCAGGGGGCCGTCTCGCTGTGGAAGACGTGCACCTTTGTCGTCTCGTGGGGGAAGAAGTAGTTGTAGCCCGGCTCGCAGCCGCGTCCTCCCGTCGAGTTGGTCATGTGCGCGGCCGGCATCTGGTTGTCTTCGCCCGGGTGGGTGTCCCCGTCGGTTGCTGCGCCTGGCGTCACCGTTACTCCTGGGGTAGCGGCTGCTGCGGCTGCTGGGCATGGCTGGAGACAGTACGTGTTGACGCCTGGTTGACCGGTGGTAAAGACGCCGGTTCCTAGTACTGAGTTAGACGTCGGTTATAATCAACAGATATTCATGTGCCATGACAGTATGAAGATAGAGGCACGCAGCTGCTATTGGGAAGATGAAGGAGGAACAAAAGGGGGTTACTTACCGGTAAAGAAGTAGCCCGGAGCAGGGCCAGAGTCGGGAATGTAAGCCTGCCCCTGAGCAGGAACGAACATGCCATACGGCGTATAGGAAGGGCGCTGGCCCGTCGAGTCCCTCCCGGTGACGGGGTTCCAACCCTCAGAATGCTGTCCAAACATGGTCTCTCTCTACCCTTCCGATTCTTTCCCGGCGTGATGAAAAAGAAAATACGGACAGGATATGCTTGCCAAGGATGACTATTGGGAACCTTTGCAGACAAACGCTATAGTCGCGAATGGTGGTGCAAAATGTCTGTGTTCGTTCGAAACCCTGAGTCAAGACGATATGGTTCCAAGTCCAAGCAAGAGAATTGTCGCGGTAGATAGAAGAGGAGAGAGGAGAGAAAGGAATCAACAAGAAGAAAAAGAAAAGGAGAATACAAGCAGAGTACTAGACCGCAAGACACACACACACTTGAAAAAAGGAGTGTATGTGATGCGTCTAGACGTGTCTGTGTATCGGCACCCACCAGGTAGCCCAGCGCCTGTGGACGCGGTCGAAGACGGTGATCCAGTAACCGTTCAGGGGGCCCAGCGAGGAGACTCGTCCGAGACACACGTGGTTGTGTGCGGGCGGCGCAGAGGTGAAGGCAGGAAGGGCCTGGTTGGGGGCGGGGGCGAACGTGTACGCGTATTGCGTCCTCGGCCACGTATATCGAGGCCTTGGCAGGGCGTCGTACGCTAGGGGTGCCTGTGACGGGGGCACCGACGGCTGGGAGCGAGGCGGCTGGTAGTATGCCGGCAGTCGCTGGCGGGCTGCGGGCGCGCGGTGGCGGGCAGCTGGGGAATTTCCCGGCTGCGGAGGATGATGGGGTTGGGGGAGTAGAGGCCCCTGGTCGGTTGGCCCGCAGTAGGCAATACTATAATTGCCGTTATTGACAACGTTATTATTGTCGCGGTAGTGGTTACTACGGTTGTTGTCGTAGTAGGGATGGGCGGGTTCTGTAGGTAATGGCGATGTTAGGTGTTTTTTCCTTCTTGTTTTGTTTTTGTTCGCTGTAGGAAGACAAATATACAAACAAAGCAGAAGAGAGGGAGGGAAGGGGAGGGGAGGGGGGAAGGAAGATGGAAAGGTAGTTATATATCAGTATGCCCTGCTGGGGGTTTCACAACTGATGACCAGAGTGAAAACAAAGTGATGACCACAGTGAAAACAAAGAGCTGACCATGGCAAAGAGGAGAACAGTGAAACCAAACGGCTGACAATGGCAAATAGAAAAACGGTGAAAGTAAAAATAAGGTAGGGGAATAGCAAAGGCTTACGTGGCTGGCGATGATAGTGATGATGATGAAGATGGTAATGGTGGTGGTGGTGATGCTGGTACTGCTGTTGCTGCGGCTGCTGCTGTTGCTGTTGTGCAATCTGGCCGTTATAACCGGCCCAATGATGCTGAGCGGGAGTCTGCCGACGTCCTCCGTGATAATGATCGACGACCTCTTCTGCGTCGTCTTCGTCCTCGTAGTCCGGCAGTTCGTCACTGGAGCCGGAAAAAGCACGCTCGTCAACAGCAGCACGAGCGAGAGGAACCAAGGCGTTGGAGGATTCACCACCGCCGCCGCGGCCACGACCGAGCCCAGGTCTCGGGACGCTCTCGTCCCAACTCCCCTCACCGCCGGCAACGTCCTCCTCGCCCACTTCTTCTACTCGCTGACCGCCCATCCCCTCTCCGCGGGCAGCTGCGGCGGCGGCGACGACGACGCGGTCCTTACCCGGCGTCGCCTGCGCCCTCTGCTCCCCCGTCAACCCCTCGGGGGGCTGCCGCAACTGGCCCGCGAAGAGCTCCCGGCTCCAGACGCAGTTGCCCTCGCCGTCGTAGTAGTTCCCGACGGCGATCCAGGCCCACAGCCCCGTCTCCTCGTCACGCTCGTGGTACTGCGAGATGACGAGGCGGGTGGCTGGGTAGGGCAACTCCGCCACCAGCTCATTGACCCGAACTGGCGGCCTTCGGGCGGCCATGCTTGGGACGAGAGAAGAAGAATGTGAGGAGGAGGAAGAAAGACGGAGGATGAAGGAGAAAAAAACACGCACGCACGCGTGTGCGAGGCGGGGGAACAAAAAGAAGAGGTGGAAAGGGAAGGGAGGGTGGCGAGCTTGCTGCTTCTGTTGCTACTTTCCTGTCAGTGAGTGTGTGCGTTGACGACGATGACGCGTGTTGCCTCGCGTGTGCTTCTTACGGATTATAGCGGTCTGGATCTTTTGTGAGTCAACGGCGATGAAGATGACGTAGATAGAGATGGAAAGGCGGGCACTTACCTTGCTTTCTGGTGCAACGGGGCTTATGATGATGCTGGTGGTGGTGATGGAACGAAACGAGGGGGATGATGATGGTGGGAACCTGTCGAGGATGGCGGGAACGACAAAAGGGACGAAGATGTGTGCGTGCGCGAATAATGCTCGCTAGGGTTAGCAGGTAAACAGGTAATGAATTAGGGCAGATAGGTAGGTCAGTAGGTGGCAGTGACAGCAGAGTGAGCGGCGAGCCTTGGAAGCCAAAGGGGTTCGTCGGATGTTGGCCGCAGCTGTAAACAATGTCAGTGACTGATAGGGGGGGGTTAAGTGAGGTGGAAGCCTGAGGTTGCTGCAGGCACATGACCCTGTTTCCCATCCCCGGAGAGGGATTACGGCGGCAGTCACCTCCTCATCACTGCTATTCTCTTTTCAGGTTGTCACCCAACCCAGTGTTCTTGGGCAACTGCTCATCTCATTATGCATTACCAAAGTCACATACCCTCTTCTTCACTCCCCTAATGGCTCAACTCTGCAGTCTTGTTACCTCCTCTTCGCAATCGATATATGGCGTCTCAACAGTAAGTATTACGAGAACAAGCTATTCTCCTTCACTTGTGTTGACAATTTTAGACATATAAACCTCAAGTCATCTTCTATTCCGACCTACGTACTCGCCTTTTTCTCTGGCCTGGCTGGCATTTCGCCCCTTTACGACTGCTATTATTGTTCTTACTGTCACTATTATGAGTGATATTGCTTCTATTCCTCTTACTACTACTCTTATTGTTTCTATTATACGCGGCTCGGACGGAACAGGCCACATACATACACATACACACACATACATGCATACAGAGAGAGGGGGAGAGAGACAAAGAGACGTATACGTATACACAAAGATCATCGATCGCAGATGTTTCAGTATTCATGATAGGGCAAAGTGGAAAATACGCAACAAAAAAAGTACGAATATCTATTGCTTCTGATCGCGATACACAAATCTGCAACTTGAGATCTAAATACACAAATACTATAATCAAACAATAATACAGACACTATACAGAATGTACGCCATGCTTCATACTTAAATGGCTCTCACGGGTGACTTGTCTACTCACGCCGCTATCCCAGCGACTCTTTGCTAATCTACCTTTCACAAGGCTAGCGAGAAGGTGGCTTCCAGGCCTGAAGATCCTGCCCATGTCGCGGAGTGGGATGCTCTGGTTTCTGATGAACCCGGACAAGTGATTGCCTTGGCTACTGCTAGGGGGACTCTCAACCTCTTTGTTCGTGGCTCGATTGCCTCCGTGGCTCTCAGACCGTGAGTCGTAGAGTTCTTGTTGCGAGGTTCCTACTGACTTCGTACTAGCCACGGATATCTGTGCGCTTGTTGTGTTCGTCGCATTATTCACAGTAATCCCAGTAATCCCGAGAGACCTGACGAGATCAGGCAGGCAACGCCGAACAGAACATGGGACTGGGTACCGACGATTGCCATCTATCACGTATCCCAACCAAGAACGACTTATTGCCAAGTTTGACGGCAAAGGACCTGCAAAATACCATTTAGTCTTTCTGTTCTCGGTATTTCACTAACAATCAGTCAAATAGTAACTTATTGGGCCCGAAGCATATTTAGAATGCCTATAGACGAGATGGCCGGGTTCCTCGATATAATACTGGTCTCCACCTTGGCAGCGAAGACATTTTGCGCCAGTGCCTCAGATACATATCAAGAATCTCAATAAGAGCTCTAAGGGACAGTGCATATCACGATTGGTATGGAGATAAGTCGTGACGCTCGCCAAATGACAACAGGGTCTGTTCTAATGACGAGGGAGCTCATCCTCTGTCCTGTCCACCGTGGGCTTATACCTCGAAGTGTTTACTCTATATTGCTTCCAAGGGCTCCATCT
This sequence comes from Trichothecium roseum, assembly GCA_026184415.1. Lineage (NCBI taxonomy): Eukaryota > Fungi > Ascomycota > Sordariomycetes > Hypocreales > Trichothecium > Trichothecium roseum. Next base: position 3,190,969 of record CM047942.1, on the reverse strand, counting down.
ACGAATATCTTTAAAGGTATCGGTCGAGATTTCATGTCCCCCATAGAGCTCAACAAGCCATTTTACTAGTTTTCAAAAGTCCTGTCATACGTATGTATTCATCATGATATCATATAGTATTCACTAGGTCCAACGCGAACCGCGATCCAAAATTACTGTTCGAGCATCCTATAATGATTCAAACACCCAACCATTTGCATGAGGACCAAGACGCTCTACCGCAGGTGGTGGTACGTGTAGGCATCGCCGTAGACGACGCCCATAATAGTAGTACACAATATTCAATGTCAACAGCCATGCAGTCATTCAAAGGGAAAACGAACAACTGACACGATCCCTTACGCGGCCACCCTCCGCACGAGGTACGCGGGCAATGTACCTTCGTCGTCGTTACATATAAAACGAGCACCACGTGTGCCTCATTCGTGTGTTAATCCTGGAGTCACAAGAGCACAAGACTGAGTACGACACATATCGTAGTGATTCATAAAGTATCATAGGCCTAACCATCACAACCCACTTGAACCCAACCATAATGATTTCGAGAAAAAAAAAAAAGGAATAACAAAAAGGTCCCAAAAGCAATGATGCACGCATAAAGAAAGCCCTTGACGAAATAACCGTTCCTAAACTCCATGCTCAGTGTTTCCCCGATCCCTTTCAAACCACCGTCGTCCTGGGTGTCATCCTATCATCATCGCCGTCGTTCGGCACCATCCTGAGTCCTCCAGCCATTTTCCCAGGCTCGATATTGGTCGTCTTCGGCTTGTCGACCTGCTTCGGCTTCTGGTACGGGTACTGGTACTGGGGTTGCTGGCCCTGCTGCAGCTGGTAATGAGGATGCGGTGGCTCCGGGTACTGTGTCTGCTTCAGGTTCTTCTGGTTCTTCTTCTGCGGCGACGCCGGCTGCTGCCGCCTCACAACTTCCGGATCGAGCCCCTTGGCGAGGTTCTTGATGTACACCTCCGCCGAGACGGTGGCGCTGTACGACGTGGCGGGCCAGTTGCCGTGGTTCGTCTTGGCGGCGTCGGCCCCCGCGGCGAGCAGCGTCCTCGCCACGAGCAGGTTCCCGTTGGCACTGGCAAAGTGTAGCGCCGTGTTCCCGTCCGAGTCGCACCTGGCGACCGCCTCCCTCGGCCCGCCGGGCACGTACGTCAGCAGGATCTGCAGCGCCGTGTCGTGGCCGCCCCCGCTAGCCGCCATGATGGCGTCCCTCCCCCGGCGGTCCCTCTTCAGCACCACGGCCGGGTCCCTCTCGCAGAGCAGGTGCACCGTCTCGGCGTGCCCGCCCTCGGCGGCCAGCATCAGCGCCGTGCGGTGGTCCTCGTTGAGCGCGGCCGTGGGCTCCTCGTGCCCGAGGCCGAGCAGCAGCCGGCAGACTTCCCCGTGGCCCAGCGCCGCCGCCAGGTGCAGGCTGCTGTCCGAGCCGCCTTCGGGTGATGGGTCGGGGTTGTGGAGCAGGTGAGGGTGGTTCTTGAGGATGCGCCTCACGAGGAGGACGTCTGCGGCCCTGATGGCCCGGCGCAGGCGAAGCGAAGGCTGGATCCTTGTCGGCGCAGTCGAGTTAGGCACCTCGGGGAGGTTGGTGGGAGGAATGAGTGCGTGGACGTACATGTCGGGCAAACAAGGCTCACGCCGAGAACGGTGCCCGATGAAGATGCAAGCATGCCAGTAGGGTGAGATGAGGAGGCAAGAGGTGAGAGGGGGACGGTTGAGTGGAAGAAGGTAGGTAGCGCAGTAGATAACTACTGCTGGTACTACTACTCCGTAGTAATAGTCGTAATATTTAGTTGGCCATGAGCAAGTAGGTAAATAATAACCTTGATGAAAATCAAGGGAAGGAATAATCGGTATATGTCTTGATGATGGAAAAGCGATGAGGGAAAGAAATCCAGGCAAGCCTCGTGTCCTCGTATGAGCAGGCACTGAAACAACCAGTGACTGTCCTTGTTTTTCCCTAACCTCTTGTATTTATTTATAAATTATTTCCCATGGCGGGTTGCATGTTTACAGCCCAGTTAGAGTTTACCTTAGTACTGAGCCCCATCAAATCCATCAACCAACCATCAACCAACCATCAACCAACCCCCATCATCATCCATGGAAGTGGAGCGATCCATGTTACGGAGCACATATGGTAGTGAAGTCATCGGTCTGAGAGCCAACCTCCGTGCTCCCATGCCTACCACCCTAGTAGGACTCCGCCGCCTACCACCGACCAGACAGGTGGTGGAAACAAAACAAGGGCCACCTGACACCAATTCTATGGGTACATCTAGCCCAAGTCTTTTCTTCCACCGCATTCCTACCACCCCCGTCTCACACAACCCCTCCAACCCTCCACTATGGTGCTCTGTACTCCGTAATACATAACCTGTACGGAAAACGGAGCACTCCTGCCACTTTCCAATCAACAACTCTGTACGCGCAAGCTGTCAGACTTGGGGGTTTTACCGATTCACCTACTTGGATCGCAAGTGGCTATACGAACCTGCTTTGCTGACAATAAAAGGATGCGAAACCCCTCTTCAAATTCACATGCTCGCCCACTCTCGTCCTTTATTGATAAACTATAAGCGCCAAGTGCCCACTGCTTACTCCGTACGCCGCGATTTATTTTTGCCGTCCCTCAGGCAGTGCATATTGGAAGCATTGGCCGACAAAAGCTTCGGATCGTTGCTTGTTAGCGACTTACGAAGCATATGCTCCGCAAGCTCAAAGTTTCCAGCTGAAACTTGTACAAAAACAGTGGCTTGCATTCTTTTCAGTGCAATGATAGTGTCTCAGCTGGCGGAAGGGTGTTTTCCCCGCCTAGCAATTCCCCAAGCGCCGTATCAGGAAGGCGGTCTAATAAGAAGGTTGTGGTCTGAGAACGACAGTATAGTACTCCGTACGGAGTACTCCGTACATACACGTTAGGTTGGTATGCTGATTAGGGTCGGATGTACTGGTCACGTCGAAACCAACTGACAAACCGGTGCTGTTGATCTGGGCCTAACCTATAGGTGACACCGTATGGTATCCCAGAGAAGATTGGGGAAACAGAAGTTAGAAACAGGTGCGTGCAACACGAAAACTTTCGGGGGATGAACTCACCATTGGAACAGCCTCGGCATTACAACTTTTCCTAACACCAGCCCAATGGCACCTGTAGCCCTCTGCTATCGGACTTTTGCAGTCATAGGGCTTGATCTTGTCTTTACGGTAGGCTCCGTTTCCTCACTTGTTCATCCCCGTAGTCACTTCATCGTCGTGGCAGTGGCTATTACACCAGGGCGCCTCTCTCTCCACGAACAATCCTTCTTGCTTGGCTCTCCCTCCATAGAGAGGCAAAAAGCGCCATCTTTCTCTGTAGAGTAGTCGTGGCCAAGTGTGTGCATCTCGAAGAAAAAGTACATGAAGAAGTTCCACTTACTTATCGTAAATTGTCCGCCTTGCCCACCACAACTATGAAAACTCTTCACCACTGTAGAAAGGATCGGTGTAGGAATCGAACCTACTCCCTAAAGGGCTGCCAGGCCAAACCGACCAGTGGGCACTTGGCCGATGAGAAAGAAGCAGGCATTTGGCCTATGAGAAAGTTGAGAGTGATAGGGTTTCCCCTAAACTAAGTAAGATGTCAGCTTTCGCCGATATCGAGTCAAGTTACTTGTGCTTTGATGCTTCAATTCCGGCCTTCGCAGCATCGAGTGACTGCTTAACCATCCCCTGTCGAAATGAACCATCCCCCTTCAAGGGCAATCGCTCGGCAGCAAAGTATGGCAAGTCCTAGATTGAATGCTGTTAGCCTCACCACCCAACTGTCGGAGGTTGCTGTGTTTTCTTACCAGTAGCCATTCTGCTTCGATTGGAGTGACTATGTCTATATAGACTTTTCCACCCGACGAGATGAAGTTCGTATACACTACCCACTCGTAGTTACCGCCCAGAAGGGATGACAGAGGTGGCAGGCGAGTGGCAACGTTTTCGTGGACAGTGCGGTACTCATCAGGTGTTGCGTGGAAAATTGCGGTCTGATTACAGAAGGCAATCGCCAAAGCTTTCTGTACTCTCCACGGCTCCCTTATTGAAGCGCGCGTGGGGGGCAACTTGGCTACATTTTTCAAAATTGAACCTAGTTCTTGGCGCTTCCTACGAATCTCCTCTAGGGTCTGCATGTAGAGGAAATGTAAAGCACACCACTCTTGGAGGCTGAAGTTGGTGTCATCCTTGTTCTCGAATGCCCGCAGATAAAGCCCAAAAGCATTCAGTAGAGCTAAATGGTCTGATGGGTAGGCTGCGAATGCCATTTGCGATAAATCTGCAAGCTCCTGGAAATGTGGCTTGGTCGTGAAAATGGACTTCTGAGAGCTGCACACAAGTGCAATATCGACAATGTCTATGGAGCAACCAAGCTCTACACCAACCTCGATTGAACGGTACCAGCTTGGGTCCAACGTAAATTGTTGGGCGAGGCAGCCAGACCTAGTGATTTGGCAATTATCAGCTATTAGTGTCATATCGTAGAAAGATTAGCTAAACTCGTGGCTAGACAGCTTAGTTAATACGCACCAATCCTGGAGGTCTTGGACAGCACGTGCAATCGTCTCTGGATGAGGGCTATTGATCCAGTCAAAGTCCACGATCTTGGAATAGCCAAAAGCTAGTAGATGCAAAGCTGTCGAGTGAAATGGCTTGCGGTGAATGGCTGGCTGAGTAGACAAGGCCATGTGATCAAAGTCCTTGCTGTAGAGACGGTAGCAAACACCAGGACACTTGTTGGAATAGTCCTAGAACAACCCCGTATTCATGGACGCAGACATTATGATCACCTATAGGAAGCACGACATTAATAATTTGAATCATTTTGGTATGCAGCATGAATGAGGGACCATGGGATCATACCTTGAGATCCTTGCGGTGTTGAATAATTTTCTTCAGCATCGCCATTAAAATGTCAGCTTCGACGGTGCGTTCGTGTGCTTCGTCGATGATAATGCAGGCATACTGCGACAAATCCTTGTCTCTCGCTAGTTGCCTGAGTAGAACACCTTCAGTCATATAGGATAGGCGGGTCTTCTTGTTCTGGTTCAACATTTTTTGGCCGACTCAAGATCACGGATATTCGAATGAATGGCTGTCCCACAGGAGTAAACTAGATGCTCGCCTTTGACTAGACTAATTGACCAATATGACGTGCTGGATGGATTTCGCAATGTATGTGCCTCGTCACAAATAATGTATCGAAACGACATGCATTTCTCCATATCCGGGTGCCTCCACACGTGGCGGACGATAACACAACTTTCCGCCGCCCGACTAGCGGACTGAAAGGTTTGACCTTTTGCCTCGTCTGGCGACAAATGTCGGAGCCGTTGCCGGAGTATGGATGGTCGTTGGGGTGTTGACTCATTATTTGGCCGCCGATCTGGAAGCCAACCTCCTCACCCAGGGCCACTCCCATCTCCTCAGCCACACGGTCAGCCAACGCGGTTGCGGCAAGTCGCCGCGGTTGAGTGCAAATGATTCGAAGACCGCTGGCAAACTCATCAAAGACGAGCATCTGTGGTACCTGCGTCGACTTGCCGGACCCAGTCTCACCGGACAGTCTGAAGACTTGATTCTTGTGGTAAACATCAAGAATCTCCTCGAATCGCCCGTAAACGCGCAAGGTGCGGCGTCCTTTGAGAATATCGCCGTGGTTCTTTGGCCAAGCCTTTCCAGTAAACGAATTGGCATCGGCATCCTCGAGACGCTGGATTTGGGCCACGGTGGCCTGGTTGCGGGCGATAGTCTCCATTGTATTATCGTTATGGACAAATGTAGAGTCGTTAAAGGGTTTGGAGGAGATGTTGAGTTGTATGTTGTGGTTGCGAAGTGAATGTGTAGAAGTTTGGAATTCCTCGAAAGAAAAGCTGCGGGCCTTGGCCACCTTATACTTTTGCCTTCCTTCCTGCTCTTGAGTTAGCTCCTTCCTCGACCTTCATCCTCGAGGAAGGAGCCAACCCCATAGTAGGAAGGAAGGCGAAAGTCGAAGAAGGAGCCAGTCCAAGAGCAGGAAAGAGGGCGAAAGTTGAGGAAGGAGCCAACCCAAGAGCACGCAAGAGGGCGAGTGATTTTGTGACTTATCTGAGAAGTCCGTTGTAGCTAGTAGTAGTAGTAGGAGTGATATTTGAGCAAAGCTGCTGCGTAGCCTTGGGGATACAGTATGCAGGAGCACAAGCGTAGCTGTCAGATTTGCTCTTCTTATGGGATATTTGGGCATCACGCGAAATAACGACGAGGAGCAATTAGTGAATCACTTATAATTATTTGTATACGCGAGGAGTGATTAGCTGAAGGTATTCTGCCGTGATTCACGAAGTCACTCGACCTCTTGCCTAGCTCGTGGGTTGGCTCCTTCCTCGAGGCGACTCGAGGAAGGAGCCGCCACCAGCCAGGCAAGAGGGAGAGGGGCTTCGTGACTTGCGGTTGCTTTGCGAACCCCTTAGCTACTACCACTACGTACGTTGGCAACGGAATTTTAGTAGGTCATTGCTCCCCGTCGTTTCTTTACGTGATAACCAAATGCCCCTTAAGAAAAACAAATCTAGTAGGTACGCTTTCGACACCTACAGCACCTAAAACTACACTCGCAAAATTACTACGTAACTTTGCCTAGTAAACTTTACTTTCTCATATAATAACCTCACTATACTCTCCTAAAAGTATTATTAATAAATATAAGTATTTTTTTGTTAAAAAATACCTTAGAATTCTTTTATTTCCCTTCGATTATATTTATATATAATCTTTTCCTATATTTGTATATATATTACCATTATATTCGCATATACATCACTATTATATTCGTATATATATTACTATTATATTTATATATATATTACTATTGTATTATATTAAGTATTTACAGCCTCATATTCTTTTCTATACCTTCGTAACTAACTTATGATTTAATACAAGTACCTACAAGTACACCTGCGGGTACCCACACCCCGCCTTAAGCGAGAGGCAACAATGTTCCTAAAAACAAACATTAAGAGCAGGAGTTATAATATAGTAGGCCAAATATGAAAATTTCTCTATAATAGTTAGACTAACCCAAGTTGTCCAGGTATTACAGCAGTAGATAACGGAGGTACAGCATCCGTTCCATTCCATTACATAGAAAGCAACGCAGGCCTCGACTGAACACCACCTCTCCACAATCACCCACCATCACTGCTCAAATCTCGCGTTACCGTCGTGGATATTAAGTCACCTATGAGTTACAGCCAACGGAGAGAAAGACTGGTTGAAAGAGTCCGTTGAGACACACGCACATGTCCACCCATTATAGACAGTCTCCTACCCCTTGATCCCTCAGCGTACTCGTACCGCCCCCCCACGACGTCCCTATCCATTACCCTAATGGCATATGGATCTGACCATGTGCTCTCGTTCACAGAGTCATGGCGCGTGGAAAAAGCAAACCACCCACCCATCATTAACCAAAGAGCGAAATACCAAAAAGCCAACTGTCAAGGGAATAATTGACACAGGCTGGCGTACTCGCTGCTGCAATGCCCAAGACCCTAAGCCTCAGGTAGTTTCACCGCCCTCCTCCTAAGAACAGCAGATCTTTCATTCAGCCCGTCATAATCATGTGCCCCCAGACATGCTTCCCGGCTCCATTCCACCGCTACGCTCGTCCTCCCTCTCATCTCGGCCTCATAGCTGTCAATGACCTCCCCCTTATCTCTGCCCTCGGAGTAAATCTGCTTCAGAGCGTGAACGAGATGATAGGCATCCATTATGCCGTGATTGGCGGCCTCCCCACGATACATGGTCATGGCGTGCGCAGCGTCTCCGACGAGAGTTACGGCGCCGCCGTGGTTGTCCCATGGCAAGCAGGGCCAGTCTTGAATTTTGACATCCTGGACTGAGTGGGTACCGTCTGAGGGGACAGCTTGGATCGCGGACAAGAGTGTGGGATGGAAGCCCGCCGCCCGACGCTTCATCTCCTCTGCCCTCTCCGCATCGCTCTCGAGAGGTGGGTCATCCTGCTCTGTCAATATGGGCCATGACACAATGAGTTGCATACGATAATGCTCATCGGGTGTACCCTCTGATCCGTTTGTGGCGGGGGTATCGAGCGCTGATACCCATAGAAAGCTCTTGGTCTCCGGGTGGCAGCCCTGGAAGAGAAGAGGGTCGATGGCTCTAAGCGGCTGCACTTGGTCCGGGGTCATGGTAACGGCGGTACCGAGCAGCTTCACTGCCAGAGGGTGGTTGTGATGGGTCTCCGGGGCGACAAACTCCCGAGTCCTGGACTTGGTGCCTTCTGCCCCGACCACGATTTGGCTCATGGTCTCGGAGCCATCATCAAAGGTTGCTCTCACATTTCCGTCGTCCAACATGGCGAGGTTAAACAGTTTTTTGCCCCATCTGATCCGGCTCGAAACACGTTCATCACGCAACAACATTTGACGGAACCGTTCTCTGTTCACCCTACGCCTGTGGTTGGGTGGGATCCGGAATTTCACGTCAAGGGTCGCGAGATTGAGGAATAGAAAGTTGCCTGTATCATTGGCACCGACGGCGGGATCGACTTGGGTGTGTTCTACGGCGTCCACCAGCGCCTGGGGCGTGACGAGTGCGCGCAGAAAGGGGAGACACCAGTGGAGGGTGATGGCCCATCCCTGATCTCTGGAGATGGCGGATTCATCCCGCTCGTAGACCTCGAAAGGTATGCCGGCCTAAGGAGGAGAAGAAGAGAAATGTTTTTATCAGCCATGGATACGCTTCTTGGTTTAAGGAGAGCTCCAAGGGGAACAGAAACAGCTAGACCATCCCCACCCTTGCTCGATGGGAAAAAACAAAGCTCTTTCCGTTTTGGATTTGGGTGAGGATTGTATAACTGCTGTAGGGATAGACTTACATTGGCCAAGCCATGAGCTAGGCATAATCCTACAACGCCGGCGCCAATTATGACAACCGGAAGCCCCCCGTTGCGTGTCGCTTCCGTGGACATGACGATCCGAGGTAGCGAGAGCCGTTCTGATGACCGGCTCGTGCGTTTGGTTTGGGTTGGTATGGAGCTTTAGACAAGGTAATAAGGCTTCAAAGCTTACCGCCCCGCTACAGCTACGGCGCGGACCGAAAGATGATGGGCGATGACAGCTGTCAACGATGTAGTGGTCCTCGTCTTGATGATCGATGTGGCTACCAAGATGGAACCCTTGTTGTTTGTTGGGGGGCTGGGGGGAGAGGATAGAAGATACCTGCTGGGTACGGTCCCCATTATTTGATGGTGTGTAAATCAATTCTTACATTCACTGCGGCTAATGGTCTAAGAAATAGGCACTTGAGAATATTGAATAGGCACCACATTGCCAATTCGGTGACGCAGTCACTGTGAATGCCTTTGTCTCATAGAGTTAGGTATCAAGTATCCCTAGTTAATTTTTTTTTCGTTCTTAATGTTTCTACTGACCGTCGCTTAGGTACCTCCTCTGGCTTGTCACCACATTTTGAAGTGGTCCTTTGTGGTGAAACATCTATTCTTATTGTGGTAATTTCTAACAAGATTGTGGTGTGGGTAGATTTTTATCAGAGTCAAGGTCAGCTTGGAGGGTAAGATGAACATCAGTCGCCGTCGCAAATGAACCCCCCCCCCCCCGATATATATAAAAAAAGGCAAAATTGGTTGACGCGACGGTGCGCCGCTGACCACCCACTCAAAAGTCAGACTTTACGGAGTACTACAGGGAATTGCCCCCTCCTCTCCCCGCCTCCCATCCATCTAATCTTCCTAGTCAGGGAAGCGCGTCGCATCTTGCATGCCTACTTTGGAAAGCTTCTATTCCGTGCGTGTTACAAGTCAGGATTTTTCTACAAAAAAGTCTCCATCTTAACCACACGGCACACACTTTTGGCGAATCCCACCGCTCGAGGCCTAACAGACCGAACAGGCCGTGCTTTCTCCATTACACTCTAAACTCTGATCCGACGGGCAAGGTTTAAAACAGCAAAGGGCCCTCTCTTTCTTGACCATGCCCGGTATGTTGGGATTCTCTCTCTTCCATTTTCTGCTTCATGTCGATCTTTACCATTAGAACGGCGGACTGACATGGCGCCTCAGACAAGGCGGCTCCCGAGGCCAGGCACGAGGTGCTTCAGCCCATACATCCATCCATGACGGGAAAGCTCGATCATGTGTTTGAAGAGCTCTACAATAAACACGTCGCGAATACACCCATGCGCCCACCTGATCTCGCTCAGCTACGGAAGAACTACTCCACGCTCTACGGCTACGGCACAGGGCCAGCTCCGAAAGTTGGTCGCATCTATGATGCCTCGGTCACAATCTATCCGGATGGTGACTCGGTGGACATTCCTTTGAGGGTGTATGAGCCGGAATCCAAGGGCCCGTGGCCGGTGCATGTTGATTTCCATGGAGGGGGCTGGGCTGTCGGAGACCTTGACACGGAAGGGCATATATGCCAACATGTGTGCGTAAAAGCCAACGTTGTCGTCATTGACGTAGGATACCGTCTGGTGCCTGAGCACCCGTATCCGACCGGTATCACGGATAGCTGGGAGGTCGTCAAGTTTATTCACGCCAGTGGAGCAGACATTTTCAACATCAAACCGGATAGCATCTCCTTGGGTGGCGTTTCGGCCGGTGCAACCATTGCTCTGGCACTGGCCCATTTGGCCCGGGGCACCGATGTTTCCCTCCGCTTGGTAGCTGCGGGGACACCAGTCATTGACTACTTTGGCAAGTATGCGACACCGTCCGAGTCACCCTGGTCCTCGATGAGGGAGAATCAGTTCGCACCCTGCCTCAACTGGATGCGTCTTGCTTGGTTCGATAAGATAAAGCAAGAAGCTACCTTGGCCGATGCCGGTTGGTTCTTGAATCTCCTCGAAGCTCCCGATCACGCGAACCTCGCTCGGACAGTCATTTACACGGCTGGTGCGGATCCTCTCAGAGACGAAGGGGAAGCTTATGCAATGAAGATGGTTCAAGCAGGGAATCACGTTACACTACGAAGGTTCCCAGGTGTTCCCCATCCATTCATGCACATGGACAACGACCTCTGGCAAGCCAGGGAATTCATCGATGGCACGGCAAGGGAGATCCGGTTGGCTCACTGGGATATGTGAAATTAGCCAGTGATACCGAGCACGAAACCTGGGGAGTGGAGAGGGGGGAGGGGGGGGGGTCTTCTCTTTGATGTGATCAAACACTGCGGTTACCACTTTCGAGACGTGTCCGACCGCGAGAAGCGAGGTGAGGCGAATCGGGTGTAACGCATATAAAGGCGACGGGCTTTTTACGTCATATATAAATTGGCAATACCATGGCAACACGGGGGAGACAGAGACAGGCTCTCGAGCATGGAGCAGCTCGCGGGTTAAGTTGGGCATCGCTCGATTGTACTTGAAACAAGGAATCTGTGTGGCTTTTACTGCCCTGTTACACGATGAATGGTATCACCTCATTGGTTGCCGTTATTAAGAAGAAGAAAAAAAGTCGGCGGTGACGAGTCGGCCGCCGGGTGATACATTGGAGCGAGCATGCAGCGGGCATGTAGTCTAACATGTCGGAACAGGAACGTTACCAATCAAGGCGCGCCGCGCTGGCCAAGACATGGATGGATCCTATATAGATTGCCGACATGCCTACCATACAGGTCGGATCTCCCCCTTGGTTGAGAATCCTACTCCGTACCCTTTCCAACTGCACAAAAGAAACAAGAGAAGAAGAAGAAGAAGAAGAAGAAGAAGAAGAAGAAGAAAAGATGGCCCTGTGCTCAATTTGATGCTGTTACTTGGCCAGATGATGCATATGACACTGTCCTGTTACCGTCTAAACTAAAGAACGAACTAGCAGCATACACCGACAACATACACTGACAGCATACAGAAGGGCTAGCATTTCTTCATTAGCCAAGACTCCCGAGACAATTCTCGACCCAGCCCCCCTCCTCCTCCTCCGACTTGCTAACGAAACTCTCCGGGAGCAAATCCAATTAAACTTTCGCTTAGCCTTATAACAACGCCGATCAAATCCGAAGGAGAAAAAAAAAGGTCACCAGCAACTGGAAGTTTGACTTTGCCGGCCGGGGACCTCTCAGCTTCTGCCCTCTTCATCCATTTCCCTCTTTTCAAAAGTCCGGGGCGAAAAAAAAAAGGCGGCACGGAGTTGAAGAACAGATGAAGGCGTTTTTTGGCGAAGAAAACCACAGAGGGGCTCCCCGTACAGCAGTAACCCCCGTGTTCAGACACACTTTACGGAGTATTAACAGAGAGGGAGCGGCGGAGCTAAAGTCCTCCTGAAGCAATCCTTGGCCTCCCCCCTTGTCTTGGAGAGATTGACGAATGGTCCCTGCGCCCCCGCCGCCCCGGCTCCGATCGCCAGTTGCAAATCGTTAAACCCAGAAAGCTCGATAATACCTCCGAAACGCCAACGAGAACGAGGGAGAGGGAGAGGGGGGGGGGGGGGAGAAGATCCCCAATCTCCGAATCCTACGCGGCGTAAATGGGGATACCGACGATAGTGAGCCAACAAACTCGACGCGAGAGTCGTCGTCGTACGCTTATTAACCTGCAATTAAGCGCATTTGTTCATTATCCAAGGCTTACAACAACAACAACAACAACAACAACAACAACAACAACAACAACAACAACAACGCACGCAAATCGATTACTGGATATTATTACGTTGCTTATAAGACATTGGTCACTGGATACATATTTGCGACGCTACAAAGAGAGGACAAAGAAAAACGACTGGAGCACGTTCCGTTGATCCCCACGATTGACGACCGGGCCGCGACCCCGGAGAAGCACGGCCAGGGAGCAACCTTGCGCAAGGAAACAAAAAGGAAAAAGCCCACCACGACTACGACACAACACAGAGGGTGCTTCCAAGGATGACGGTCGAACGGCGGCCTGTCTGCCATCGCTGCGCTCAAATCAAGCAAGCCTGCGATGGCAACGTACCCTGCTCGCGATGCCTCCGCCTGTCGCTGCCGTGTCGACCGCGAGAGATGTCGGACGGGTGCATAGTTGCGACGACACCGCCGGACGACGCGCCCAAGGCACGCATCAAGAGGGTGCAGACCGGCTGCCTCATGTGCAAGCAGCGCAAGAAGAAATGCGACGAGATCAAGCCCAAGTGCGGCGACTGCCGGCGACTGTGTCTGGACTGCCATTGGCCGCCTGACCGGAGAGCCAAGGAGACTGCGAGGAAGACGGCAGCCAAGCAAGCTGTGGCAGAGCCGATGCGGATGAACGGCTTGCCGTACGCAGAAACCTACGGCGTCAACATGTCAGAGCAGCAATATGTGCAATCGACGCCCAGCACCGGCCAAGCCTCGGGCATGTCCTCGTTATCGCCAGAAGTTTCACAAAGCCTGGTCATACGCGGGGGAAGCCCGACGATCAACACACCGCATAGCGGACGGGCGGATTCGATATCTAGCATGGATTACAGAAGGCCCGTCATCAAGAGCGAGTTTGACATGACGGACATGCCGGTCAACGTGTGGGATCTCGGCAGAGCGTCGTCGCCGCAGCTGCTTGATGCGTATACGCCCGCGAGCACCGGGAGCTCGTCCGACTCCGCCGACGGGGGCTCGCTGTCACTATACGTCCTGCAACTCATGCCGCAGCTGCAATCGCCGCACGACCGCGCCCTTCTCAACCACTATTCCACCATCGTCTCGTCGCTCCTCTCCCGACGCTCCTCGATCGACAACCCCTATGTCCGATATCTACTACCGATGGCCCAGTCAAACGAACTCATACTGCACTGCTTGCTCGCGCTGTCCGGGAACCACTGGAGAAAGATGCAGCCGAGCATGGGAAACCGGGGGCTGGTGCACCAGGGCCAAGCCACCTCGTCGCTGGCCAGGCTGCTGCCCCACGTGGACGGCAACAACGCCGACATCGCGCTCGTGAGCAGCCTCCTGCTGTGCATGACGGAGCTCTTCGACGGGACGAGCGAAGGGTGGAAGCTGCACCTCAAGGGGGCCAAGCGGCTGCTGGCCGCGCTCAGGCGGAAGCACGGCGAGGGCTGGACGGGGTACCACAAGTTCCTCCTCCGGCTGTCCCGGTTCCTGGACTCGGCGGCCACGGTGTCGACGTGCAGGCCGCCCCTGATGGAGGACGAGGCGCGGGACGCGGAGCTGCTGGAGGGCGCCAGCAGCGGGACGCACGACGACGAGGATTCGGCCGTGTACGGCATACCCAAGAACCTGTTCCACCTGGTGGACCAGATCAACAGCCTGGCGGACAAGCGCAAGACCCGGGTAGACGCGCGGTCGGAGGCCGTGTTCCGCGCCGAGGCGGCGCAGGTCGAAGAGCGCATACACGACTGGCCCTATGAGTACGGCGGGGTCGCCCGGGCAGTCCAGACCTCGTCGACCAGGAGCAGCTCGGGCGGTTCCAGCCTTGGAGGAGACGGCAAGGACGGAGGAGGGGACGGGGACGCGCTGCATGCGACGCTGGCGTTCCAGCATGCGCTCCGCCTGCGGCTGCACCAGATCGTAGAGGGCTACGAGCTGGACCACGCGCGGGTGGCGGAGGGGGTGGCGGGGATCCTGGACAACGTGCAGGTGATTCGGTACGGCAGCCCGCTGGAGGCGTGTCTCATGTTCCCGCTGGTCATGGCGGGCGGGGCGTGCTGGAAGCTGGAGCAGCGGGTAGTGATCAGGGACCGGCTCATGGTCATGGAGCGGACCTGCGGCTTCGGGTACGTGTACAACGCCAGAGACCTGGTGGAGCGGGTATGGGCCAGGCGGGACCAGGCCGAGGGGACGGGTCAGATTGTGAACTGGGCCAGGATTCGCTACGAGGAGATGCACGGTCTGGTTGTGTTTTAGGAGCTGGGGCTTGTAAGTACATGTGAAGTACGGAGCGAGTGTAACGGAGTGATATACGGGAGAGTACGGCGTACAATTTTTTTTTTTACGAAGCATGGCGGACTTCGTGCCAGTGACCTACATACCACTAGTGGTAGCAATACGTGCATGTTACCACACACACGCACACACACACACACACACACACACACACACACACACACACACACACACACGCACGCACGCACACATAGCCTTGAGACAGAAGAAGAAGGGTGGAGGGGGAGGGGCCCTGCGGGATGGCGTTGCATCGCATGTGGGTGTGGCGTGCCGCGAGGCAGCATGCAGGCTGCCAATACTATGTAAGCCGTTTTGGCTCTAAGATGCCTAGCTGCATTAATTTGATGACAAGATCTGGCAGTACTTCTGCAGGCTTACGCATTAGGACATTTTCCAAAGTACATGTAAAGTATGCGGCGGACCGAGCTTTTTTTTTCTTCTTCTTCTTTTTTTCTCTCTTTTTTTCTTTGGCATATGAAGGGGGTTTTGAGCAAGATGTACGCCAAACATGGCTGATCACTTTGGATATGATGTTTGAGGATTTTAGGGAGGTGTTACTAACAGCGAGATTCGGCACTTTTGTCATTTCCCCCCCTTTCTTTCTTGATTTAATACAGGCCATTGTGTTGGTAACGGGTCGGTAATAGAGGGTGGGTGGTAAGGTGTCTGTCAAAACGTCCAACCAAACGGGATGTTATCTCGCACTCACACCCATGATGGCAATGCAATTGAAAGCAGAAATTCACCATCCATGTTATATTTTGACCACGGCTCTATATTAACTCGCGTTTTGACTTTTCTTCTTCTTCCTGTTTGGAGAAACTGTTGTCGTCTCTGTCGGTGCCAGGTTTCGGTCGGCGATTAGAACAAGCATCTCCCCTCCCCCCCTCAGGTAATTAGTATCCCTATAGGCGGGTGAGAGGGTAAGGGAAGGGGGGAGGGGGGATAAAGCATGAGCGCCGTGATGGGTGGTGTGTTGACACGAGAGAGATGCAAAAGTGAACAGTAAGCGTGACACGGACGTATGACACCGTAGCCGTAGCCGTCGCGATACAAAGCAGCCCCCCCCTCGTTGTCCCCCCTCCTTTTTTTTGCTTCTTTCTCGTGCGATGCGACGCCCGCCTAAAACCTATACATTTTTATAACCGACGATGCGACGGGGGTGACACAGAAAGACGGAGAGAGAGAGAGAGAGAGAGAGAGAGTGTGTGTGTGTGTGTGTGTGTGTGTGAGACGAACGAGGATCATGCCGTGTGTTACCAACCCTTTCCATTGTGTGCCTTTTGTTGTCTCTCCTTCTTCCCACCCTTCCACCCCCTTCCTCCCCCCAACCAATGCAGGTGAAGTGTGATGATTCTGACCTATGAAAAGTCGACCGCGGTTCTTTGTCGCTTTTCTGCTCTCTTCTTGCAGATAGCGTACCAGGTGCAGTTGTTCCACCGGAAACCCGCTGTTGGGGCCTTGGAGTGAGGAGGGAGAAAAGCCGGGTTCTGGGTTGGAAGCCGGGGGCATGGCTGGTATGCTGCTACTGTAGTAGTTGTGGTAATGCCTTGGTGATAGTGCCTTGGTGGGTGACAGTGGTCGTGACAGTGGAGGGTAGCAGCAGACGCGCGCCCTGGGGCTCCTCCCCCCGGCCTACGTACTGATCTGGACCTGTTGATCACGGCGGTGCCCGCTAGCAGAACATTTCCCAGTGGCGACCTCTACCTGCGGAGTGCGGAGTACCTGTCTATCCACCTAGACCCCCTTGCATCACTAGTAGATGGAGAGGGGCCTTTGTTACTGGAACACATGGCCGACAACAACCACGCGTTCGTGTCGCCGTGGATGTTCTACATGAGCATCGCATGACGGGGAACCTGTTTCTAGAGCTTTCATAGGAGAGAAGAAGATGAGAAGAAGAAGAAGAAGAAGAAGAAGAAGAAGAAGAAGAAGAAATAAATCAAGTCTAGATCCATGTTCTGGTACCACAGGCAATGTGTAGCTTGGCAGGCTTTGAGACAAAAAAAAGTGAAAATTGAGTACTGATCCCTCCCACCAACTTCTTACCCGCAGGAGCGGGAATAAATGAAATGTAATCAATCAATTAAACGTCTGCTTTTTTTCCCCTCTGCTTTCTTCCTCTTTTGCCGAACGTGCCGGGTGGGAGGAGGGACTTGGGGTTGTAGAAGAGGCACATACAGATAGATAGCAGTTGGAGATGGGTGCCCGGTGTCGAAAATGCACGAGAGAGTGCTATGCAGGTTTGATATGAAGGGGTCTCCTGTATTTTTGACACCCACTCGCTACTGCTCCTAGTACTCCGTAACAGGGAGTAGGTATGGTAGGCAGTGGGTTAGTTTGGGGGGCTGTTACTACATACCTACCAGCACCTCGACAACGGCTTCTTTACTCCGTACTCTAGGTGTTGCATCAGAAATAGTGGCTAAGTGGGCAAAAAAAAAAAAAGCAAAAAGACGCTGACCAACTTTTTCTGCACTTGTAACTTTCTAACCCCCCTACTAAAGCTGATGGATGGATGGATGTGTGTGTGTGTGTGTGTGATGTGTAATGTCTCTTGTGTCATCACATTCTTGCCGTTTACCTTGGCGTCAGAAGCCGTCGCGACGAATCCGAGATAGCTCGAGGTTTCTTCAGCCACAAGATACTAGTACTCCGTAGTAGTGGCAGCAGTTAGCATGGATTCTGTTTAGCTGAGGCTCTGGGTAGGGGATGCAGAGAAGGCCGACCAAGCTTGGGCTGAACCAGTTTCCTTTTGTCACTTTTTGTACTTGCTGGTCAATGACCAGTCTGGTCATTGCTTTTTCCCGCCTTTTTGTCTGTTACTTTACAAATCCCCCTCTTCATCTCCGCACCACATGCGTGGGTAATCAAGACGCCTCATCTATATAAAGTACTCCGTATACATGTATACTACTACTACTAAAGTTTAGTACGGAGTGGTTAGTAGTATCGTATATTCGTATATACACACAGCTTCAGCTGATTCAAAGTCATATATAACCCCGATGCGCACGGGCACGATTTGTCTCGCTGGCAAACCCGGGAAACGAGTGAGACGTGTTTGGACGCGAACCACGCCTGTTCCGTCATTGCCAACTCCTGTGGCATATTGCCTACTATTTCCACTCCTACCACTGATACTATATTGTCACTACTCTACTACTACATTGCTACTACACAGCTATTACAATTCAACTACACCTCTGTTCTCTCAGCCTTCTCCCGCATTTTCCTAATATACAACCCGAGTAAATGGCTGCTTTGACATTACTAGTTTATTAACAACCAAGAAGGAGGAAGCGAGACGGCTGAGAAAAGGGTGATTTCGTCACCTCTTTTCGCAATCGCGCGTTCCGCTCTTTGCTCCTATTCCTAGCGGTAGCAAGCAAGCAAACAAAAAAAGGAAAGGAAAGAAAGGAAGAGACGATTTGTTTGCTACATACGAGATGACCTGATTTCCCACTTTCTTTCTATTTAATACCTTTACTTCACTCCTCTACTTCTTTTCCTCTCTTCTCTGTTTTCTTCATCTCCTAAGACCATCATCACCTCATCATGGAAAGCCGTGGTAGCGACTCAGCAGCGGCCATGAGCGCCTCCTCGATACGACCGTCATCGGCAGACGAGAAGGCATCGTCGCCCATCATGGAGTATCACCATTACCGTCATCACCACGGCCATGACGCCTCACATCCTACACCGGCATACCCCCCCAGCTACGATTCCCCGCCATCTTCAGACGCAGGCACGGGGGAGGTCCGAGAGCAGCAGCAGCAGGATGGGCAGGTCCTGAGCGAGGCGTACCGCAAGGTGGACTGGACCATCATGCCCCTCATGTTCCTCTGCTACCTCCTCCAGTTCCTCGACAAGGTCATCATCAACTACGCCAACATCATGGGCCTCCAGCGCGACCTGAGCCTCCACGGCGACGATTTCTCCTGGATGGCCACCATCTTCTTCGTCGGCTACGCCGTCGCCGAGCTGCCGCAGGGCTACCTCCTCCAGCGCTTCCCCATCGCCCGCGTCCTCGGCATCAATGTTATTCTCTGGGGCGTCGTCGTCTGCTGCACCGCCGCGGTCCAGGACTTCGCCGGCGCCGCTGTCCTGCGGGCTATCTTGGGCGTCCTCGAGGCCGTGGTCACGCCCGCCCTCATTGTCATAACCTCGCAGTGGTACGCGAGGGACCAGGCCACCCCCCGCACCGGCGTGTGGTACTGCGGCCTGGGCGCCGGGCAGATCATCGGCGGCCTCATCTCCTGGGCCGCCCAGCACGGCTCCGCGGGCGGCAGCTTCCCCTCCTGGCGGATCATGTTCGTCTCCGTGGGCGCCTTCAACGTGGGCGTCGGCGCCGCCGTCGTCCTCTTCCTACCCTCCACCATCCGGGCCGCCCGCTTCCTCAGCGAGGCCGAAAAGCAGGCCATCGAAGCCTCCCTGGCGAGGGACAGGCTGGCCGGCGGCAGCGGCGAGGAGAGGAACGTGTTCCGCAAGGAGGACCTCTGGGAGGCGCTCTGCGACCTCCAGGTCTGGCTCCTCTTCCTCAACACGGTCCTCATCGTCATACCGTCCGGAATCATCACCACCTTCTCGGCCACCCTGATCCACTCCTTCGGCTACGACGCCAAGGCCTCGGCGCTGCTCAACATGCCGTCCGGGGTGGTCTCCATCGCGGCCACCATCGGAGGAACCTACGCCATACGGGAAAGGTTCCCGCGCTGGCTGGGGATATGCGCGCTTCTGGTGCCCACCATGGCGGGCGCCGGCCTCATGAGCTTTGCAGGGAGCAGCAAGGCATCGGCGCTGGCGGGCATCTACCTCATCAACTTCGACGTGGCCCCGCTGGCCCTCATCTACGCGCTCGCGGGGGCCAACGCCGCCGGCTACACCAAGCGCGTGGCCACCTCGGCCCTCGTCTCCATAGCCTTCTCCCTCGCCAACATCATCGGGCCCCAGACCTTCCGCACCGCCGACGCTCCCGGGTACATGCCGGCCAAGATGACCGTCTTCGCCGTCTGCGGCGCCAGCATCGTCGTCACCGTGCTGCTAAGGCTGCTCTACGGGGCCAGGAACGGACGCAAGGAGGCGGCGGCGGCGGCTGCGTCGGATACGTGCGAGGAGGTTGACTGCGATAGTATGCAGGCCGAGGTTGGACAGGCGGATTCTGGGGAGGGGTGTTGGACTGACAGGACCAATCCCGGCTTCCGCTACGTGTACTAGAGAGAGGGGTGTATGGTGAGCCCAACCCCCCTTTCTTCTACTTTTGTCATAATCGTTTTTTCCCCTCGCGGGCCCGGAATGGCCTGCCTTGGTTGGCCGGATATAGCTACGAAAACAAAAATGCCACCATGCCTATGAGATGCCGAGAGCACTTGCGTAAGCTCATCACTCCCTTGTCATGCATTCAGTGATCCCGCCGTGGCCCCTCCAGCACCTACCACCTCCTACTTACTGCAGCGCACCCCGCGGATCCGGCGAGTCCACATAATGGGATGCTCGATGCCATGGAAAGAGAGCACCATCTCAACTCGGTCAGCCGCATCGCCCTTCCGCTACCTACATATAGATTATGCGACGGGAACCTCAACCCCCCTTGATGGTATGGCAGAGTATCATGACCCTTTTTTTTCGCACGCCAGAAAGAGAGGAGGAACCTGCAGGAAGGGGAAAAGTAGGGACCTGCAGAACAGAAAAGGAGGGTGACAAGGCAATGATTTACGAATGAGACGCCATTTTCCCCACACCGCCGACACATGTTTTGCATATTTCCCCCCCTCACTCATGAACCTCTTCCTGGACTCGGTCTCGTCCCTCCCTCCCACCCAAGCGCGGCACCTTTCTCAGAGTCGGTGAAGCAGCGGAAAATGGAGGGGGAAGGAAGAAAAATAAAAATAAAAATAAAAGAAGATGGTGAAGAAGAGGCCAGTAAAGTCCCGCGGACCGCGCTGCTGACGGGCACGCCGACAAATATTCAAACCCCTCCTATGCGACGGCTGCATATCATTGACACTAGTGAATCGGATGTTCGTTTGCTCCTCATTATCGGGGGGTTTTTTTTTTTTTTTTTTTGCTTCCTTTCTTTTGGTATTGTCTTGGGCCGTACTCGTACGTGTAGTGGACGAGTTCTGGTGAAGCGGCGGTAAACTCCCCCTCCCCGTCCGTGCTGAGCTTGTTTGCTATTCACTGCTGGTGTTCCTTCCTTTCACTTTAGTGGGCTGCGATGGGCAGGGAGTGGTTATGACATATATCCTCAAAAAGGGGAGGACATATGGATGGCTTTCCCGTTGAAGCTCTGCTTTTCTTCCTCTTTTGCCATGGTAAACGTACATACATACCCCTTTCATCAAAAAAAAAAAATCTTGCTTTCAAGAATCTCATCTGAATCAACGACGAGAGCACGCAGCAAAATAAGGAAGGATGTCGATAATTTCGAAAACGACTGCGGGGACGTCGTCATCGTCGTCGGTGGTCATAGAGCCCTCCGAGGTCGTCCTCGTCACGGGCGCCAATGGCTTCATAGCCCAACACTGCATCGCCCTGCTCCTGAAGCGAGGGTACCGAGTCGTCGGGACCGCGCGAACGGCCGACAAAGCCAAGCTCGTCGAGCGAACACACCATCACCATCCGTGCCTGTCTGTGGTAGTGGTCGCGGATATTACGTCGCGGGAGTCGTACCTCTCGGTGATGCGGGACTCGGAGCCCGCGGCCGTGGTGCACATGGCCAGTCCCTTTAGCTACGACGTCGAACTCTCAGACTTCGAGGCGAACGTCATGAGGCCCGCCGTGGACGGCACACTGGCTCTCCTCGGGGCGGCGGCTAAGGCAGGCACCTCTTGCGTGAGGAGGGTCGTGTTGACGTCCAGCCTCGCGTGCGTTCTCGATCCCGCGCTGGGCAGGGGGGCGGGCAAGACGTATACCGCCGAGGACTGGAGCCCGCTGACGTACGAGGACGGCGTGGCGGCCGCGGACGCGCCCTCGGCATATAGGGCTTCCAAGACGGCGGCCGAGCGGGCAGCGTGGGACTTTGTGACCAAGGAGAAGCCGGCGTTTGACCTGGTGAGCCTGTGTCCGGGAATGGTGTTTGGCCCCTGGCTAGAGGGCGCAGAGCCGAGGACGCTGAAAGGGGTAAACACGAGCAACGAAATTGTATGGGACGTCTTGTCCGCGGGCGGGGATGCGCGCGTGCCGGCTACGAGGGCTCCCGTGTGGGTTGACGTGAGGGATGCGGCGGCGGCGCACGTGGGTGCACTGTCTGGCACCAGGGTTGGGGGGAAGAGGTATGCCGTTGCGGCGGGGGTGTATTGCAACCAGGAGATTGCCGACTTGTGCAGGGGAGACCCGACGACGGGGCCGGTCGGAGCTGATGGGACGGGGAAGAGCGGTTGTCGGGAGGGTGTCAGGATGACGGAGGAGGAGAGGAGGAGGGTGCCGGTGGGACAGCCAGGGAAGAGGGAGGCGCATCTACATTTCGCGGTTGATGATGGCGGCAGGGCGGAGAGGGAGTTGGGCATCGGGGGGTGGAGGGGGCTGGGAGAGTGTTTGGGGGATCTGGTACCGCAGTTGCTCGCCGTGGAAAGAGGATGCTGAGACTCATGATGGTATACGGGGAGGGGAGGGAGGGCCTTGGCTGCGTATGCTTGGATAGTCGCGGACTTTTCCTTCGTACTTTGCTATGGCGGTTGTTGGCGGTCGGAATTCGGTGAATGAGGTTGCGAATACTATTCGCAAGTAAAAAAAAGGAATAAAAATAACGATGATCATGGTTCAGATGTGTCATGTAGACATTTCATTAACGTAATGTACTAAGCAGGGCTTCACTCTCCTTGTTTTTTTCTTGGACAGGATGTGGGCTACCTAACCGCTCTACAAAACGAGATGTAGCCACGAGCTGTTTGTGAGCAGTAAATATTTTTTTATTACACAGAAGGAGCCATTCCTAATCATCGACTCACTTAAACCCGCTTTGCATACCTAACAGTAGCGGGTAGGGATAGTAAGAGCAGGAGCAGCTGAGGCAGGTATTAGGTAATAACTGAGATGACTTTAGGGCAGGAGTGAACATGCATCGAGGCAGGTAATTGCTTGCGCCCCAACAAGGCACCTCTGAGGAAAGCGCAGACTGTTACAAACGAATTTTCAGCTGACCAAGGACGTACCGAACACGACGCACAACACATGCAGAAGCCCTTGGAGTCTGACCTCAACCAGAACTCGCACTACCAGCACAATTGCAGCCATCGCAGCAGCCCCTTCCAGTCGGAAAGGTAACGTCGAGAAGTACGCAAACCCGGTGGTAACTAGCCTAGCAGTATATATAAACGGAGAATAACAATACAAGCAGTTTTAGGAACCTTACAATTACTACAAGGTGTATTACCCGAACCATTGCAAGGGCCGCCGCGTCGAACCAAAGTAATGGGGATGTACGTCCAAATATCTTGACCCCGTCAAGCACGATATCAGTTCGCAACCCATGTCATATAAAACATACATTCGAATCATGCCAATGACGCCTTGCATAAACACACGTACACATGCACACACCGGGCCGGCACACGTAACAAGGAAAAAGGAGACTACAGCGGCCCGGCTCAGCTTTGCAGTGCGCAGTCCACCTCTTGGCGATGATATATTGCCTCCAAAGGTATCGCTTCGATCCTGAGTGGGAAGAGAACTTGCATGATCTATACCTTTGGAGGCAACGGGTTAAAAAAGATGACGGTGGAACCGGCAACATGAATGAAATGATTTCGACCCCGCTCTGGATTTGGGGTAACAGGGCAAAGACAAAAGAGCATGTGCTGCCCATGCTTTTAAAAGAGGAAAAGAAAGATCAAAGCAAAGCAAAGCATATTTTCTCACACCTAAATCGACACTACTCCTCGCAACATACTCGAATACCTGTTTGAGAGAGCGACTATTGCGGTGATGATGGCTCCTCTGGCAACGCATCCGTTTGATCCCCTCTCACCGGCAGAGATACACAAGGTAAGACAAATACTAGACACAAGAGCAATAAAAAAGGGGAAAGATGAAAGAATGTCGCTAATACTGGTATCTTCTATATAGGTTGCCTCGGTAGTAAAAGCACGCTTCTCAAATCATGACCCCAACTTCCGCTTCATCACCCTCAAGGAGCCACCCAAGAAGCTCATGGTGCCTTACCTAGACCTCCTACATGACGGGCAAGAACCGCAACCACCACCGCGGGAAGCCCGCGTGCAGGTAGTTATTTCGACTTCGCCCGGAGATGGCAATCAGCTTTTCGAACTCGTCGTTGATCTAACTGATGAGGGAGGGAAAGTGGTCAAGGAGGAGCACCTAGTCGGGAAGCACTCGTACATTGACGCCTCGTACATGCAAGCTGTCGAGAGGGCCTGCCTGGCGGACGAGGGCGTCAAGAAGGAGATTGAGGGACTGAAACTACCAGAGGGGAGCGTGGTTTGTGTTGAGCCTTGGGCTTATGCCACGGACGGGATGACTGATATGACGAGAAGGACCACCATGGTAAAGCCCATTCTTGCCCCTTCCCCTTCTTTATCATCCTTCATTGGCCTTTCTCACACTTTTCCTGCGTTTGCGTCACCTCGTGGTAACTTTATGAATGAAAACAACTGACAACGCCCAGTGTTGGTTCTACATGAAGCTCACAGACCACCCCGAGGCAAACTACTACGCCTACCCTCTCGACCTCTGCGCCGAAGTATCCGAAACTCTCGCCGTCACCAAAATCTACCACCTCCCCACCACTGCCCAAGAGCACTCCCCCCGCCCCAGCCAAGACCGCCGCCCCTACGACACCCGCAAGATCCGCCCCCCCTCGGAAACAGAATACCACCCCTCCCTCCGCCCACCACCCCGCCAAACCACCAGGCCCCTCCAGGTCACGCAGCCCGAGGGCCCCTCCTTTACGGTCCGGGGCCAGTCACTGCAGTGGGAAGGCTGGTCAATGCGCGTGGGCTTCAACTACCGTGAGGGCCTGACCCTCCACGACGTCCGGCACTCCGGCCGCTCTCTCATATACCGCATTTCCCTAGCCGAGATGTTCGTCCCCTACGCCGACCCTCGCAGTCCCTACCCGAGAAAAGCAGCGTTCGATCTGGGCAACGACGGCGCAGGGGTCAACGCCAACGACCTCCGTCTTGGCTGCGACTGCCTCGGCCATATCAAGTACTTTGGCGGGTGGCATTGCACGTCAAAAGGGGAGGCTAGGGACATGGGCAATGTGGTGTGCTGCCACGAGCAGGACGACGGCATCTTGTGGAAGCACGGCAATTTCAGGACGGGCGAGGCAGTGGTGGCGAGGGCGAGGGTGCTAGTGCTGCAGACGGTGGTGACGGTGAGCAATTACGAGTATGTGTTTGCGTTTTATTTCGCGCAAGACGGCGGTGTCAGGTACGAGGTTCGCGCGACGGGTATACTGTCCACGGTCCCCATAGATGTCGGCGAGGGCAGAGAGAAGGTGCCGTTTGGGACGGTCGTAGCCCCGGGCGTATTGGCGCCGTACCACCAGCACCTGTTCAACCTGCGCATCGATCCCGCCGTCGACGGGCACCGCAACTCTCTCGAGATCAGTGAGACCGTCCCTTTACCCCTGGACGACCCCGAAGTGCATAACCCGTTTGGCATGGGCTACGTGACGAAAAGCCGTTTCGTCGAGGACGAAGGCGGTCTGGACCTGGACTTTGCCTCAAACAGGACATTCACGATTGTCAATGAGGACGTGGTGAATAGCATCACGGGCACACCAGTGGGACTGAGGCTGCAGCCGCACTACAGCCAGATGCTCCTGGCGCACCCGTCGTCGCACCATGCCCGGCGAAGCGAGTTCACACAGCACGCGGTATGGGTCACGCAGTACGACGATGAAGACATGTTCCCGGCGGGGAGGCACACGATGCAGTCCTCGGGCGACGAGAAGCAGGGCATAGCGTCGGGCATAGAGGGGCGCAAGGTCGATCCGGACAGGGAAACGGGGGTGAGGAACGAGGACATTGTGGTGTGGCACACGTTTGGGTCGACGCACAATCCCAGGATCGAGGACTGGCCAGTGATGCCGGCGGAGAGGATGAGCGTGGGACTGAAGCCGGTGAATTTCTTCGCGGGCAATCCGGGGCTTGACGTGGCGCCTTCGTCGCAAGAGGTCAACAGGAGTGTCCTGGTCGACGGACACTGCTGCGCTGCTGAAGTAGCAGGGCAGTCGGCATAAGCTTTCAAAATAATGTTGGCTCTGTTGGTTTGCATTGGAAATAGTCACGATGTTGTGGAACTGCTTGGGTGGTGAAGAAAAGGCAAAATTGGCATGCTGGTGTATACGATTGAAAGCTATGTACAGAAAATGACGGATATCAAAATGCTCTCCCCCTTTACTGACTGGCGGTGCAGTCACCATCGCTCTCCTGACCCCACAGGTTGACGGTATGATCCTCGCACGCGTCAGGCCACGTGGCCGGGCCGGGAGCATCGTAGCTCGTGGGAGCAGGGTAGTAGATGTTGATGAGGATGCCAGACTCGTTGCCGTCGTAGACGCCGGGGATGCTGACGGTGGGCTCGGGCACGCCCTTGCCGGAGCCGCCGACCTTGAGCTGGGCGCAGCCCATGTAGAACTGCGCGCCGCCAAAGGAGCCGGCGCCGTGCAGGCCGATGTGCTCACCCCTCATGAGGTACTCCCCGGGCGCCAGGTCCTCGGGCAGGGTGAAAGTAAAGTTCTGCGCGCCGACGCTGTTGGGGAAGCTGGCCCACTGCAGACCCTCTTCGGTGATGGAGGAGGTGGTGGCCGAGTAGACCTTGAACCACTTGCCGTCGCCGGTGTAGTCCGAGGCGGCGGTGCCGTCGGGGGCCTTGCTCATGTAGACGGCCAGGGGCCCCGGGTGGCCCAGCTCGGAGTTGATGTCGAAGCCGACCTCGTCTCCGGGCAGGACGTCGTGGGTCTGGGTCTTGGCGCGGATGTCGGCGTCGTTGCCGCCCTGGTTGCAGACCATGGCCGGGGAGGTGACGTCCTCGACGGGGGAGTTGGAGTTTGTGGTCTGGCGGACGTACTGGTAAGGGTCGGTGCCCTGGCCGTTGACGATGAGGGACTCGAAGTTGTAGTGGGCCAGGGCGGCGGGGGGGAGGACCGCGGCTGCCATCAGGGCCTTGAAGGTTTGGGAGCGCATTTTTTCTGTTTCTTTGTTTTTGTCTTTGGGGGAAGAGAGAAAGAGATGTGGTTGACTAGGTCGACTAGTTGTTGGTGGAAAGGAAGAATACAAAGTGAAGACCTGCTTCGTGGGGGTGTAGAGAATGGTAGGGAAGGGTTGGATTGGTGGTTTTGGTTGTGATGAGGAGGAGGTTTATGAGAAGCGTTTGCTTCTTCTTTATATCTATACTTCTTTCCTACTCAAACCCCCCTTAACCGCCGCTGGACTGAGAATTATGATACCGTCTTCCCGTCAACCATGGAGCATCGAGGGCCGTCATCCCGAATATGGAACAGGGTTACCCCCCTCCCCCCCCCCCCGTCCTGGTGTTTGAAACTACTACCATATCCCATCTGTTTTAAAGAACCAAGAGGTGGGCGTTTTCCCGTTTCAGCAAGCATCGCGATTGTAATCGGCAGTGGCAGCGAGGGAAAAGAAATCCCGCCAATCAAGGGGATGGCGTAGGAGCTTATCGAGTATTTGCGCCCCCGGGATCCTTGTGCTTGCCCTGGTACATACATGCTCCCATACGGGAGTGCTATTACATGGTAAGACGTTTGTCGGAGAGTTACGTTCCGAGAGGTGGAGAGAAGGAGAAGCGCTGCGATGGGGGCGGGCTGCCTGTTTTGAAACGCTGTTTTGGCTCCGGCCTCAGGTCGGCGGGTGCTCGTTGGATACTGCTCATACCTGTGTTCAAGAACGTTGGGAAAAGAAAATACCAAAAAATAAACCATAAAAAGATGAGGAGTCTTTCCTTGGCTACGTTTTCTCATGGCAAAATCGCGGTTGTTTTTTTTTTCTTCTCTAAAAACCTAGCAGTACAACATAATACATAGTCTCTCTCTTCAACCACCTCTCATCCTTGGCTTCTTTTTTTTTTGGATTCGAGGTCCATAAGCTATACCCTGTCAAGTTTCATCAACCCCCCAGGCTATGTGACCTGAAAACGTGGAGTCTCTTGTTCCCCTTTCCGGGGGTGTTTTAATCGGTAGATGCGGTCAACAAGGTTCTAACCGAGAAGAGAGGCTAAAAGGCCAAGGCTGCGAAACATGGTCGATTGTTTAGCGAAATTCTCAATCTCTTCTCTCTCTTCTCTTTTTTTTCTTTTTTTTTCTTTGGTAGATGGAGGGTTTGGAGATTGATCATGACGTCGGGGCATTTAGCATGATAGGGAGTATTTGGGGGTTTACTGCTCCGAGATGGTCAATTGGTTTCACAACGCAAGGAATATACGACGATATGGTATCCAAATAGCAATACAACGTCAAAGGAAGAAGAGAGGACTATTAGTTAACGGAGATGGCTCCTTTAAAAGGCAACCTCGACATTCCTACGGAGTAGGGAGTACACGTATTCGGAACAGAACTTGGCATTTCGTCGCCTCAGCTCTTCTTTGCCTGCACACCCTAGACCACACCCAACCTTTTCCTCACAGAGGTTAATCAGAGCAGGCAGTAGAAACAAAAGGCTGATATTCGTGGCTTATATTGCCTGGCGTGATGTAAGACTGTGCTTTCAATCACTTGGTAACTATCGTAGTCACCAATATAGTTCACTTTTTTTGGGTGATGATTGATGCTGGCATGGCATGCATCGTCAGTTTGGCACTTTTACGATATATATATTACGTTTTGTCGAATACATAGCTGTAGTAGGAATGTAGAGCACACATTACCTCTATATCCTGCAGCCATGGATGCTAATCCTCGCTCTCTCATCGTCGCGCGATACTCACGCAATCGTTTCTCAAATATCTTGCATGGGCCATCATAAGCAGAGAGAAAAAGGGTTATTTCCAAAATCATCCGTTCTATTCACAACGTTTATGTGCTTCTTTCTCGAAAGCATCATTTCCTAGAACAACGAATATAGGGTATACGTGCTAATGAAATCATTATTTCGACGTGGTACCACCATTATACGGCTACATCATTCTCCTTTCTTGCGTGGAAAACAACAAGTAAGCCGGACAACTACAGGAGGGAAGGTTTGCTGGACTGTATCGTGCTCGTGGCGAAACAGGGTTGAAATTGAAAGTGACATGCAGAGAAGAAGAAGAAGAATAATAATAAAAGAATACGAAAAGTGTCACTCATACCTCTACACCTCATTTACCCTAATCGTGGCTGTCTTACATAACCAATATGAAGCCAACATCTGTCCTCGCGGCCGCTGTGCCCCCTCATGAAAACCGCGCCAGTCCTGGGCCAGGTCTTCCCCCCTTCCACGAGGGTCTGCTGGCGGGGGAGAAGCGAGCAGTGGCCTGAAGTCGCTTTTCCGAGGTAGAGTTGGTTGGCAATGTTCTACATGTTCGAGTAGGGGAGTTTATAGCGAGAAACACGATCTATGATTTTTTTCTTCTTCTTCTCTCTTTTTCTGTCTTCTCGTCTTTTTGTGAATTTCATGTTACACGGAAGTCGCCCTGCGAGGCATCGGGAGATCGGCCGACCGTCCAGTCCACACAATCCACAATCTCTACCACTAGTCCAAGCTGTCCAAAGAACTTGGGAGAAAAAAAAGGTTTAGGAAACAAAAGTTAGGGAAAAAAACAGTCTACGTCATAAAGGTGCCTCTACTTTGCAACACTGGACGTTTAAATCCGCTATCCCCGCAGCCTTCAACCTCACCCTTCCATGTCTGCGGACAAAAGCTCATGCCCTCAACCTAAAAGTACGGAATACCTGTGGTCCATTTCATGAATAGCTTACCAACCTGAATCTCATATACCCGGCTTATAAATCCAAGTACGAAGAGACAGGAGGAGTAAGATGTCCCCCCCTCCCCCCCCGCCCAAAAAACAATTTCATAGCTTCTATTAAAGAGCCCGGTACTGATGTTTATTTTCTTCCGATCAAGCTCAGCACTCAATAGGCAGTTATAGGCACATCATGGCATCACTCGCAAAGACCATCATCGCCACCGGCGTCTCCTCTGGCCTCGTAAGACATGATGCCCCCCAAAACAGCCCCCCCCCCCCCGGGGCTCTCGTAGGACAGCTATGCTAAACAGCCTGACCGCGTAGGGCTTCGAGGCCATCAAGCAGCTCCTTGAGCAGGCGCAGCCCTACAGGATCATCCTCGGCGCCCGCAACACCCAGCGCACCCGGGAGGCCTACGACGCCCTCGCCTTCGACCGCGAGGCCAACTCCCTCGACGTCCTGCCCCTCGAGCTCAGCGACCTGCGCGGCGTCCGCGCCTTTGCCGGCGAGGCGCGGTCGAAGCTGGGCGGCCGCTCGCTCGACTACCTTCTGCTCAACGCGGGCATCAGCAACGGCGCGCAGGAGCCCGGCCCGCACGGGTCCAAGTGGTGCGAGTCGCTCATCGTGAACCACTTGTGCAAGTCTCTCTCTATCTTGCGTAAACTTGGTTGACATGTGCTGACTTGTCATGCGTAGCTCACCACTACCTTATGCACCTCCTGCGTCCCAAGATTGAAGAGTCCAAGTCGCGCGTGGTATTCGTCTCCTCGGGCGCCGTCCGCAACGTCCCCGACACCTGTGAGTTCCCCCTTTATCCTTCCTAGCCATGTCGTCAAGGGAAAAAAAAAAGGAAAACGAGGGGGAGAGTGGCTAATGACGGAAAAAAAAAAACCGCAGCCGTTCTCGACAAGGACCTGCTCGGCGGATCCGGCGTCGACGGCAAGACCACCTACCCCCAGACCAAGTTCGTCGCCCTCCTCGGCGCCCACTGGTGGCGCCGCCAGCTCGCCGGCCAGTGCGACGTCGTGGCCGTGTCGCCCGGGCTCATCCCCCAGACCGGCATCAGCCGCGGCAGCGGCATGGTCCTTCCCGTCGACAACCCCGATGCCAAGAGCGTCGCCGAAGGTGAGAAGGCCGAGGTGCAGAAGAAGAAGAAGAAGAAGGAGAAGGACATGGGAAGAGATTTACCAATTTCACATACGAACAAGGCTAACATGCAAATCACCAGGCGGCGCCAACGTTCTGCGCGCCCTCTTCAGGGACGACCTCCCCGAGGACCCGGAGCGCATCTTCCTCACCAGCTGGGGCGAGTGGTGGCCCAAGGACGTCTACGGCAACTCGCTCGACAAGGGCCTGCAGGACAAGTGGTGCCCGAGCAAGGAGGACCTCGAGAAGGACGAGGGGCTGACCGAGTAAACAACGCAGCAACACCACACAAATATACGGGATCAAAACCGAAAAGAGAAAGAAGGAGGAGTTTATAATAAAGTATACCTCTTACATCAGAGCCCTTTTGCATGAGACTTGTTTCGTGTAGTGTTTGGACGCTTGCCCGAGGTTTGGAGAGTGAAGACTCGTGATATATCAGAATATGGCCACGCCGTTCGGTGGACTGGCCACGCCACCAGGAACCTGTCAAAATCATTAGCATAAGAACCAGTCACTATACTGGTGTTGAATCAAAAGAAAAGGGATTTTAAAACACGGCGGCGTGACCAGAGACACAAGACTGAGAAGAAAGAGGAAGAAAAGCAAAGGAAAATAGGGTATAAAAAGGGAAACCGAAAAAGAAAAAGCTACGTGGAAAAGAGAAAAAAAAAAGGGGGGGGGGGGGGAAGGGAAACTCACCTTTAACGGCACGCTGCTAAAGAAAAACGACCACCGCTTCCTCTTCGCGCACTCCTCTGCCAACCTCTCGAGGTCGAAAATCTCCCCTATGGGCATCCCCCACCCGCTCAGCAGCCACTCGTGCAGCCAGAACCTCTTGTCTCGGCAGGGCCAGGCCTCGAAGCTGGGCTGGTCCCCCGCCACGGCCGCGAAGCCGCAGTCCCAGAGCCAGCGCAGCGTCTCCTCGGACGACTCGAGGCCCACGGCGGGAGGGGGATCCATCGCGGCCAGGGCGGCGCGGCCGGCGTCGTCGAGACCCGCGTAGGCGCGGCCCCAGCCCGTGCGGACGAGGAGGATGTCGCCGGGGCGGATGGTGGTGCCCTGGGAGGCGGCCACGAGGCGCAGGTCCGAGGCGGGGATGGGGCTGGTCTCGAAGGCGGGGGGTAGGGAGCGGCCAGCCTGTTCGGTCCAGGATGCGTAGTCTAGGAGGATGCCTCTTCCCACGATGCCGCCGGCGTTGGCCCAGGCTGTTGCACACACGGTTCCCACGTCAGAACACGTCTTTCATTCAGGCTTGACAGAGAAGAGGCATCTCCCAATCATGAGAGAAAGGGGGAGAACTCACCGTGAATGCCCAAGACGTCGCTGCTGTACAAATCCCCAATCGTCCTCCCGCCGTAAAACACCGCCTCGTCCTGGTACCCAAAGTGCCGCAGCCCGTCCCACTGCGAGCTGCTCTGCGTGTTGAGCGTGACCTCGTCGTCGTTGACGACGCGCGGCTTCTTCTGCCACATCCGGTGGGACAGGCCCGCGCGGCCGAAGCAGGGGGGGGACACGGCGTCGAGCGGGTGGTCGGTGGACACGCGCGCGCCGTCGCGGATCTCGTCCCGGGCGGCGGCGGCGACGGCGGAGGGGGTCAGGGCGTTGAGGGCGCCGAGCTGGTCGGAGGGGCCGTGGAGACCCCAGGCGTTGCCGCGGGGGCCCGAGGGCTGCAGGGGGAGGTCGTCGAAGCTGGGTCTGGTGGTCATGGCTGTCTTTGTTAGAGAGGGAAGGTAGAGCAAGAACTAAATGGCTGAGTATCGGGAGGTGTGTTTTTCTTTTTCTTTTTTGTAAACCAAATTCAAATGATGGTGTGACGAGGATGAGTATTTCGAGGAGAGGGGAAACGTCGAGCTAGATATTCATTTCATGGCATCGTATCTCATCGGGCGGAGATGTGCCGACACCAATTGACCATGACGCACTTGTTACCTTTTACCCCAAAAAAAAAATCAAACAATTCGGTATGGTATCCGGTCTTGGAGTGTCGTGTTTCCCCTCCATGCTGCCATCCGCCTGGCTCCGCATCCCGAATATCCCCACATTACGGAGTGCCCAAGTGTCGGATATCCAAGGGCTTTATCCGTCCCCATTCGTGGCCGTCTAAGAGAGTCCGCTGTGGGATGGTAATGGGTTGTACGGCAGGTTATACAATTGTCATAACGCTTGGGGTTTCTAGGGGTGAATGTTTCGCAAATATTCGTTGATATATAGTGTTAAACCTTAATCTTGTTCTTCTTCGTCTTCTTCTCCGATGGATGGTCTTCTATTCGCTTCGGCAACGACACTAACGTGTGAAATCGCGAGATCCAGTATATCGGTGGCTACTATATAGAACCGACGTGCACGAATGCTCAGAGAATCAAATTCTGAAATCAGGACGTCATTGGGCCATACCTCTCCAAGAAGGGTCCAAGGAAGGGAGACACTGCGTGGCCGAGACTCGTCTAGTAAATACCAAATATACAGAATCAGGAAGTAACGGCAACTTATAAATACACACATAACAATATCATTTCGACTAAATACTTGATATACACGAATAGAATATTGAGAAAAGCTTCGCAGAATAGGAAATATAGCAGGCAGCGACCGACCAGTGAATATCAATACCCCCCTATGCGCCATAGCACCTCGATGCCGAGCAAAGCAACCAGTACCTGGCAACAGCTGGTCCGCCTCAGAAGCAAAAAAACAATATTAATATCCCCCCGTGACCTTTCAAGCATTCACTGCTCGGTTTGCGAGATAGAATCAATAGAATATAGGGCATACCGACCAGGGCTATTGATTGTTGCGAATCTGTGGCCCGCGGCAATACATATATATATATATATATATATTTACCTTATTCTCAGCCTTTTGTGATTTCTTTCTTTCTTCCTTCCTTCCCTCACTTCTTCACAACCACAACAAGATTTTTTCATAATACATCGTTACAACATCTGACAGATCTGTCTACAACAAAGCACAATACACGCGCTATACAACACAGACACACACAACACATGAAGATATTGTCCATTGTATCTAGCGCCATACACCACTTCAAGATGCAGCTCATTTCAGGTAACACTCCCCCTCCTCACTCCGTACAAAATCATCCCCAGATCACTGACCAACCCATCCAGCCATCACCCTGCTCTTTGCCGCGGCCGCTGCTCTCAAGAACAGCAGCCGTACCGACGCCGCCACCGTCGAGTCGATCATCGAAAACGACGACACCAACATCGTCGAGCTGGTCAACGCCACCGACCACAGTGGCGATGGCGCTTTCCTCCCCGACAAGTGCGAGATCAAGTGCGGCATCCGCACATACTGCAAGTGGTACCCGTACCGCTACGGGTGCAACAGCCGCGGCAGCTTCACCTGGTCGAAGCACAACCAGGCGTGCAACGACAACTGCTACTGCGCCTGCGACTCCATCTAAGGAGGGTACCCGGAAACAAGCAAAGGGAGAGCAACGACAACAGTTGTCGTGTGACAACTTCTACCGACGGGGAATAAAAGGGGGCGGAATATAATGGATGGGACAGCAAGACAGGAGCTATGAATGGTTTTCTGGAGCGCGATGTGACTTCGGCTTCTAAAAGCTCAAGTGGGAAGAACTAAGGGCTTAGGAGATGAGATAAAGGACCTGACTCTAGGTAGACAGCACTCTTAATAAGACACTCGGTTGAGAAAGGGATTACCAAGGAGCCTTGTGAATATAGCCACCACAGAACCTATAGAACACGCAGCACAACCAAATTTCCCACGCGGCTATACGCGGTCGAAATGTAGTATGAATGTTGACAAACCATGAACTGGTTTCGCTTACTGCAATCATTACTTCATACAAGGGAGCCACTGTCTGATGGCCTGTTCGTACAGACCGAATATAATTTTCCATTCACCTCGGTGACATTATCGTCTTTCCCCAATCGCGTTTCCCATGCACGCTGTATGCACGCAGTACCAGCAGAAGACCGTAGTCACCGAACAGACATGAGGTGGAATTCGTCCACCACAGCAGCCCTTGCGTGCCGGTGAGACCCAGGCCCCGTAACCAGCAGCAAGCACAACTACCGTAGCCGCAAGACCAACTGCATGGCCCTACAACTGTCAGGTATTATTTCAGCAAAGTTTATCCGCGTTCAGAGGCTGACAGTAGAGCCGCCCGACGGGCCTGCGTAGGCCCAGGTGAGCCTTACGACACTGCTCCCCTGTCGAGGAGGCACCCACCACCCGCGACCAGCTTTCATACATCCAAGGTTACATAGGGTACAGTGCTATGCATACATATGCATACCACCACAACCGTGTGGATTGGAGGATGCCGCCATTGTTCCGGCCACGGCAGCGGCCGAGTAGTCAGTCGCCCGACCCCTCACCAAACGGAAATTCTGAACATGATGGAGGAGCACACCCAGGCATAGGGTTGCACCATCTACATCGCCTCGCCATATACCCGTTACCATTGGTTGCCGACTCGACTAACACGAGATCTTTGCACCCCCTCCAAGTTCCGTATTCTAGCCGTCGTTATCCATAACTATGACCAGATAGGAAGGTGAATTATTTGTCACCAAACTATGCTTCGCCGCCTCGTTTGCCAAGAAGCAACAATGCTTGTGGCGAGGCCAGAGAGCTGGCCAGATGCAAAAGGCCCAATAACTTGGCATCGCATCCTTAGGAAGGCGAGCTCGACGGCCATATTCCGGGAATTCGCCATCACCCAAGGCATGCATCCCGTCAGAATTCCTGTAGAATACTTACCGGCCGGATGGTCAGCACGGTAGTCCGGTGCCCCTCATTGTCCCTCTTTACTCGACATCAGAGGCGTTTAACTCTGACTTACTCCGTGCGCCGCAAACGCATTACTAGGCATCGCAATACTCCGTAGTCGAGCTGATCGTTGGTGTGTCCAAGACTTTGGTGTGTTGTCGGGTGCTCG
Organism: Trichothecium roseum; assembly: GCA_026184415.1. Taxonomy (NCBI): domain Eukaryota; kingdom Fungi; phylum Ascomycota; class Sordariomycetes; order Hypocreales; genus Trichothecium; species Trichothecium roseum. The sequence goes on along the minus strand of CM047942.1, from coordinate 3,155,119 downwards.
CCATGCGGTGGCCGGCGTGCCTCAGTAATCGACGGACAGTGAGTTAGCCTGCTGCTATAAAAGGGATGACCCAGGAGTAATTGGTACTCCGTATTTTAATGCCAAAGGGGAGTCAAAAGAGGAACCAGACTTGGGCACGGGCTGACGATGAATCACATCCTCGGGAAAGCAATTAAACACACACCAAAACACTCTCTCAATATGTTCAGATAAGCACCCCAAGTTTCTCACTCTCCCGTCCGTCCCTCCGAGAAGAATGGATCGATCCGGATCAGTCGTCTGTAGAAGCCTAGAAGGCTAAAAGTCAGCAAGGTCATCAATACCTGGACCCTTGGTGAGGCTTTGTTCAAAAACGGTATGAGCCTGGCAGATCACCCCCAAAGCCAAGAGCCTCGTTGGCCCCCTCCCTTCCCCCGCCTATACCCAGGGCAGGTGGTGTCAAAAGAAGTCGGATAGTGTTGCGTGGTAAAACGCGGCCAAATGGTTTGGCTACTTTTTGACACCAACTACTCCGTACCGTACGGCGCAGCTAGACAAGACGCTTGGCGCAAAACACAAAGGTACCCTACCCAAAAGTGCTTCGTGATGGTGACCAGGATATTACCCATACAATACAGCTTGGCTTTGATTTGCCAGATCTTTTCTGATCCTTTCGAGGCAAATGTACTACAAGCCCGCCAATACGCCTAGGGCTTCGGGAATCGCTCGTCGTAGCTACAGTAGCGCATCAAATAGTCCATTATAACCCGACCTTGCCCTCGTACGCGGTCCTTTTTGTTGCCGGTAACGGGGGTTAGAGGAATAATTGCCGGGTGCCAGTACCTTAAAAAAGCCTAAATGTGATAAGGTATCTAGCCAAGGTCGATATCAAGGATTTGTGTTCCTGGCTCCAAAGTCCCCAAATACTCCGTACTAAGCATCAAGTTAGCCTGATCGTAGAGAAGAGATAGGAAAGGCAAAGGCTACAGACGCTAAATAAGAGGGGCTCATAAGAAAATGTCATTTGAACAAGGCCAGAATCCTAGTAGATAAATCAGCCCTTGGGCAAAGGGCGGGTCCAAAGGGAAGTTTCCCTCCTCCTCTCCCCGCCCTCCTCAACGCTTTCACCTGGGCAGGTCCCCACCCCCCATGCAGCTCGGGAACCAGCCTTTTGGGACCATGTCTGAAAAGGCAGGCTTCACATGAACAATGCCACGGCGAGCTGCTGAGACCAATCAAGCTTCCCTGGTCTATAGGTCTTGGCAGGAAGTGCAAGATACATGATGCCAATGCGCTACTGCGCCGGCGAAAAACCGTAGCCCGATGGGAAAACATGGGTTTCAGTGGTGCGAGGACCAACGCTGAAGCGGGTGTACTGTAGAGGTCAGCCAAGTATAAAGATGGCCGGCTGCAACCCCATCCAGGGGAGAATAGCCTTCCTACTTGCCTCCGCCTTCTCCTCATCCCCCGGGTCCAAGACGTTCAGGTTCCTCTCGCAAACGGACAATATGAAGCCTTCTTTCACATCCATCTTCCTTGCCGCCCTCGCGGCCGGCACCACTGTGGCCGAAAAGAAGATCTTCACCGAGGATGACCTCCGTGCTACCAGCGCCCCCAACGCCGTCTCCATGCAGACGCTTCGTGCCCGTAAAGAAGCCCAGTTCTCTAAAGACCGGGCCAACGGCCTCTACGATCTGGACCGGTATGAAAAACTGGGTGCCACCCCCTGCAAGGATGGCAAGGCGGGAGAGTACAGCTGCAACAAGGTTGACCTCCAGGCCTTCCTCCGCCACCAGGACACAGGGAGTCAGGCTCGTGCCGGCAATGACATCTGGGGATGGACCGACTCGAGCTCTGGCCGTGAGTTTGCGCTTCTCGGCCAGGCCGACGGCACCGCCTTTGTCGAGGTGCTCAAGGATGGTAGCCTGAGGTATGCTGCCCGCTTGCCTACGCAGACCGATGACTCGACGTGGCGCGACATCAAGGTTATCGGCGACCATGCCTACATCGGCTCAGAGGCTGCTGATCACGGCATGCAAGTCTTCGACTTGAAGAAGCTACTGAAGGCGGACCCCAAGAATCCTCCCACGTACTCCATCTCCTCGGACCTAGCCGCTCACTTCGATGGATTTGGTTCCTCTCACAACCTGGTCGCCCACGAGGAGGTCAATATGATCTACGCTGTTGGAACACAGCGTAGCCTCAAGTGCCGCGCCGGTCTCTGGGCCGTAGATGTTTCGAACCCGCGCAACCCCCAGGATGCAGGCTGCGCTGCCGATGACGGTTACGTCCATGACGCCCAGTGCGTCATCTACAACGGCCCTCAGACGGCCTATCAAGGTAAGCATAGCTATTAGCGCAATTCTTTTCCCATAGGGGTATATATCCAGAAAGCTAACTTGATGGGGGGGAAAGGTCGTGAAATCTGCTTCGGATACAACGAGGACGCCTTCACCATTTACGACTTCTCGCGCAAGTTCCAGCCCCGTATCCTGTCCAGGACTGTCTATAAGGGCGCCACCTACACTCACCAGGGCTGGGTGACCGATGACCATAAGTACGTACTCCTCGACGACGAACTGGACGAGCAGGAGAAGACGGGCCCTGCCGAGGATCAGCACACGACGACATACATCGTCGATATCCAGGATCTCGCGGCGCCTATCTTCAAGGGCGTGTACAAGAGCCCACAACGATCCATCGACCACAACCAGTACATCGTCGACGGCATCTCATACCAAGCCAACTACGGCTCTGGCCTGCGCATGGTTAACATCACCACCATCAATGAGGACGATACCGGCGCAGGCTTCGAGGAAATCGGTTTCTTCGACGTCGATCCTGCTGACGACGACGTTGGAGGAGAAGCTACCTTCAACGGTGCATGGTCCGTCTATCCCTATTTCCAGTCCGGCAACATTGTTGTCAGCAGCATTGAGCGTGGCATCTTCTCTCTCAGGTACACTGGTTAGATTGGAACGAGCGGATTCGAGGACGATATAATAAGAGTAGGGGGAAGCGCATAGGTGTTGAACGTGGGGAGGGATAACTGAGCCATGGTTCTGGACATAGCGTGTCGTAATGCCTAATGAATACTTGATGTTAGTTTCCTCGCCTACTACCATGCCACTAGGGTAAAGCCCGCCAATCCACCTGCTGTACTCCGTACATCGCGGCTTAATTCTGATCCATCCACAAAGGTCTTTTCGCTGTGGTGCGTTGATAAAACAGTGCTACGCGTGCAGACAAGGTGGAGTGATGCTACACACACAGCGTTGTACTGCAGATCAAGCGTAACGCAAGGTTGCAATGGGGGTATTGGCATAGCAGCCCAATGCCACCCTTAGTGTCGGGTTGCGCAGTCTTCCTGCCGCGGCACGTGGCTTTGATGCTGCGATACATACAAAAGGTGTGAAGGGCGACAAACATGCGGCCATCGCAGTGGTTCAGAGAAGAGGTTTGCGATATTTTGAGAATGTGAAATTGACGATGAATTTAGTGAATAAAATGGACGGCTTTGGAACGTACAAGGTAATAACGTAGCTACCTTTCTCTCCATACCTACAGTAGAGGCATTCTCGAAGCGTATCATCAGACATGAAACAGAAGCAAGAGGGTAGAATTGGGCGGTCATCGAATTTGATACCACAGACGCGGACAGCCGTGGACAGAAGTTATTATATAATAACCCTTGAGCACCTCAGGCGATAAGGAGACCTTGAGAAACCAGTAGTACTTTCTTCCTACCTACTATTACTACTGATGCTAGGTACCTAAGTTAGAGGTGATAATATACACAACCCAAGGTAGGTAGGTATAATGAGAAGGAACACCTGAGGCAGCACACAAGCCCTAATGATTGCCCTCGTAAAATAATAAGTAAGCCACAGGAAGAACGCCCAATTGGGGTCATTTGCTTTTTAGATATTTTACCTGCAAAATAAAGTCATTTTGTCAAGAAACCCCCAATGACGAGCATGAAATCTTACCAACAAAACCTCGCCAAACATTTCAGTTCCGATGCAAACCCCTTCCGATTTCGATACTCAGTCAGTTTACGGCAAGACGCATTGTTATTCGTGGGAATCCGGGGTCATCCTCCCCCCACAAACTAGCACTTTCTCAGATGCGTTACATCGGGGATGTCGACGCCGCTGCTCAAATAGGGTAAATCCACGGTTCATTACCATGTAATACATGTTGTGGTGCGGCAAGCATGCCGTGGTCCGCGCTGGGTCGTCTGGGTAGCATTAGTATTGCCTTTGCAATTCACTTGGCATTATCGACTTCATTTCAGTATCATGTGGTCCATATAGCCCCTCCGGCTGTGGGGGGGAGACGATTGTCCCGATGCCTCCATTACAACGTGGAAAGGGAAACTGCTCAAGACGACCTGCAATCCACATCGAATACACGTGGAGATTTGGTTGTAAAATTTGCATATCTTTCTATCCAATCTTAGGCCATGTCGTGGATATACGATCAATTTCCCCGAATCACTCACGACCCGAATCATATGAATACTACCCCGCGGGCTAGTATCAAAATTCGCAACCAAGATTCGCTCGCTTGCAAATGAGGACTCTTAGCTTTGTTGGTTCCCTCAATACTGGATGGGGACGACGGTCAGAACGCCTTCATGACCGGAAACGGCCAGCCGAGAGAGAAAAAAAACAAGGGCTCCTCCGTGTGTACGTGTGTACGGAGTACAGGCAACCTGGGCCGCAAAGACGCCGGTGCCGCATCTGATGGATAAAATCCCTGGATTGGGCACCCTTCTCCGCGTTTACAGCAACAGGGGAAATAACGCCCTCTGATTCGCGCGCATATAAGCTTCCCCTAGCACATTCCCTCCACCTCCCACACGCTCTCCCCTCACAACCCACATTACCCCAAAAACCCCGGCCGAAAACTAGCCTGCGATGATGCCAATTGGGTCGGCTGTAGGAAAACGAGCAGACAGGAAGCCTTTCTGGGGTTTTGTGTGGGCGGCGCGCACCAGCGAGGAAGACGTTACGCACGAAGAGACTCGTATAAAGAGATGGGCATGCGCCGCGATGAGACGCTGTTGTGGGGGAAGCTTCTCTTCTTCTCCTTCTCTTCATCCTCGTTAACCTACCTTGTAACACGCCAGAACGCGAATTCACAAAGCAGTCTACATCCAGGAACGACTGCTAGAGCGTGGTAGAGAGAACGAGAGAGCGAAATTATCGAGCGTAGACTTTTTATAGTCTTTATTCGCTCAAGATGTATCGCATCTGGAACATCTACGGTAAGTTCGCCTTCTCATTCCTGTTGATATCAAAAGTCAGGCGCTGATTCATCATTCCAGTTCTCGCCGCCCTGGGCACCATCGGCGGCATGCTCTTCGGTTTCGAAGTGTCCTCGATGAGCGCCTGGATCGGTTCGGACCAATACCGCGACTACTTTGGCAACCCGGATGCGACGACTCAGGGTGGTATCACGGCCTCCATGTCGGGCGGCTCCCTGCTTGGCGCCCTGGCTGCCGGTTTCTTCGCCGACTGGCTTGGCCGAAAGGGCGCCATTCAGGTCGCTTCGGTCGTTTGGGTCATTGGGTCCATTCTTCAGTGCTCCTCCCAGAATATCGGACACCTCATCGCCGGCCGCATCGTCGGTGGCTTCGCCATCGGCATCACTAGCTCACAGTGCCTCGTCTACCTCGCCGAGTTGGCCCCTTCCAACATCCGCGGTCGTGTTGTGGGAATCCAGCAGTGGTCCATCGAATGGGGTACGTTGCGTAGCCGGCCATGATCATAAGTTCAATAACTCACTCTCTTAGGAATTCTCATCATGTACCTCATCTCTTATGGCTGCGTGGTCGAAGTGGACGGCCCATCCGCTTTCCGTATCGCCTGGGGTATCCAGGCTATCCCCGGTCTCGTTCTTGGTGTATCCCTCTTCTTCTTCCCCGAGTCGCCCCGTTGGCTTGCCTCCAAAGACCGCTGGGACGAGGCGCACGACGTTCTGGCCAACCTCCACGCAAAGGGTGACAGGAGTGCCGCCGTGGTTGTTGCCGAGCTCGAGGAGGTTCGCGAGGCCGCTCGGGTTGCTGCCGAATCCAAGGCGATTGGCTATCTCGGTCTCTTCGGCCCTGGCGTCTGGAAGAGGACTCTGGTCGGGGTCAGCGTCCAGGTCTGGCAGCAACTGCTCGGCGGCAATGTCATGCTCTACTATCTCGTTTACGTTTTCAACATGGCTGGAATGGTGAGTTTTTGAATATCTCCTTCAAGCCTACAAGCTACAATTTTCTGACCCATAGTCTAGTATGGCAATGTTGCCCTCACTTCGTCGATTATCCAGTATGTCATTTTCCTCGTGACCACTGGCATTGTCCTGCCTTTTGTCGACCGAATCGGCCGCCGTTGGCTTCTTATTGTCGGAGCCATCTTGTCCGCCATTATTCACTTTACTACCGCCGGTGTCATGGCCGTCTATGGACACCCTGTCGACAGCGTTGGAGGTAAATACATATCCTTATACCCCTTACTTATTTGAGGTGACGACGAATCTAACAATGTCTCCTCGATAGATAACGAGAATCTAAAATGGTCCATCCAAGGCCCCCCGGCCAAGGCAATTATTGCTCTTGCCTACATCTTTGTCGGTATCTACGGCTTCACCTGGGCGCCATGTGCATGGATCTACTGCTCCGAGGTCTTCCCTCTCAAGTACCGTGCCAAGGGTGTCGGTCTCTCGGCCGCTGGCAACTGGACGTAAGTTACACCAAAGCCTCGGCTTATTTATACCCCAGCACACAAACTGACCATGTTCTCCCTAGTTTCAACCTGGCCCTCGCATTCTTCGTCCCTCCTGCCTTTGAGAACATTCAATGGCGAACCTACATTGCCTTTGGCGTCTTTTGCGTGGCCATGACTGTTCACGCCTACCTAGGCTACCCCGAGACGGCACGCAAGTCACTCGAGGAGATTGATCACATCTTTGATACACCTGCTTGGAGGACGAAGTCGCTCGGTACCTTTGACGAAAAGGTGCGAGAGGTTGAGGAAACTGGTGGCCTGAAGAGTGGTGCGGCACTGGCTGTTACTGCTGAGCACGCATCGCTATCCAAGGCTTGAGTGTAGCCCGTTTTCATTTCGAACCCGTATAGTCGTGGACCCGATGCCGCGTGCCTAGTACAAAGAGGTAGAATATGTTGTTGGAGTGTAGTGGACATGTGTAGGTAAAATTTGGTGCCTATAGACGAATAATGAGATTTGGATGATGTGACGCACCGCGTAATCAATAATAACGTATTTTCTTTTCTCTCTCGAACAAGTCCTACTTGTGAGTCCCTGTGTTTCTCTTTGTAAATCCACACGTTTCTTGTTGGCAATAATTATGATTTGATGGGATGCGTTGAGATTCTACTATAGGTTAAGCGACTTGTTGGATAACATGCGGCATTTGGTTATGGGTTCTAATCGGTGGTGCAAAACACCTCGATCCTTCTGGCCGACCAATGGAGAGCCATTAAAGACATTCGGGGAGACAACATGATGAACATGGACAAGCAAAAAGAAACGGCTGAAGGATCAACGACCGTTGAAACCTAAACGCCCCCGCAAAACTTGATGTGCATCGTGGCCGAGATGGAGATGATTGTTTTGTTGAAGAAAAGGAAGAAGAGAAAATACACCTTCAACTCATCAACAAAGGGGAATTGATTGACCTCAACAATGCGGGACATCAATTCGTCCGACAAAAAGATTATGAATCCATCCTTCTTTTCTTTCTGAAAGGCTATCGTGTTTTGAATTTGTCCGAATGGCGTGGGCCCTGAGAAAGGAGGGAAAACTCCAAACCTCGGCACAGACAGATTTCTTTTTTTCTTCTTTTTTTTTCTCTTTTTCTCTCTCAAGGTTGATTTTTTTGGGGGGTCGTGAATTTGGATCGAAAGAGGCTAATGCCACGGCGGGTAGTTACGTAGTATGTCATGGGGAGTCACTGCTTTCAGTGGCAGCCAAGGCAAATGCCATCTCACCTGGTTGCATTACGTGCTCCATTTTGCTTATCCTCCATGCCCAGCACTCAAGACGAAAAAAAAAAAAAGATACGGACGATCGATGAAAACCTATGCAAAAATACTCCGAAAGCCTCGGCTTGAAAGGCCCATAAAATTTATGACGACGACAGGGGGAGAAAGGAGGAGCAGAGGAAATCGAGGCCTCAGATCCGTCCCGCCGCCGCCGCTCCTCTTCTCTTTCTGCTGTGGTTTTCTTACCACTTCCGCCCGCCTGGTCCCAGTCCCAGTTCGGCCTCGCAGAGAGCAGCCGGACAGCGGAGCCAGTGTTCAACCTCTCAGGGTTCCCCAATTCTCTCAAAGGTCCGGCGCTTTAACTCTGAACAGCAATGGGCGTCCGTGGTGCCATGGGTTAGTGGATACGGTTAGGACTATGCGTCCAAGCTCCGGACCGACCGTTGACCAAGCCGAGCTAACTACCTGTCCAGCTGGTCTATCAGGGCAAGCGAAGTTTTGAGATGCTGCTCCCCCGGCCGTTGTTCCATTGGAGAGATACTATGCAGAGAGAGGGTTACGGAGTACTCTGTACGGAGTATGCGTTGTGGATGGGGCCCTACGGAGTACGGAGAAGATACCAATTCCTTTTCTCACCCCAAAAATTCCACTTTTCTTCCTCGGCCAACCTCGCCCACCACGGAAGCTCCTCCTGATTCCGTCTCCTCTGCCCGGCGCCATGAGTCGGTCGAATTGCTAAGCAGCGTAGGGGAATATCACGCCGGGAGTAAGAAAGGAAAAAAAAAAGGGGTCGGATCGGAGGCGGCACTATGAGCTATCCCGCGTACGTGGTGGTATCGAGGTGGACTGGCGGTCATGCATGTTGCCTGACTCCCCTCCACCCCCCCTTGGCTTTCACGATATATAAACATGCACGGAGACGCCACGATTCTGCTGTTCGGTTGTTCAGACGCTGTGCAACTTTCATCTATTTCACCTACCTGACTTTCTAGGATCTATACACAAAGCCGTGTGAGATCTCTTGCTGTTGCTGTCGTACATACACTACATTACACACGCACATACCGAGACTGTCTCTTTGCACCCGGACTGCCGAATCTGATATACGTGTACTCCGTATACAAAAGGACAACTTGGACACACAAGCACGAAACACAAACCAGTCCTATAAATCAACATGGCTCGCGACAACCTCTCCATTCACCTGGCTGAGCGCCCCAAGGGTGACGTGATTCCCGGACAGACCTTTTCGCAAAAGACGACGCCGGCCCCGACACCGGATGACCTCAAGGATGGCCAGATCTTGGTTGAGGTTCTTTACCTCTCTCTCGACCCCAGCCTGCGTGCCCACCTCAATGGTGAGTGAAGCCTGCCCGTTCCCCGGGATTCGATCCCATCACCTCGGGGCCAAGGAAAGGAATGAAAAGGACAAAAACGCTGACTAGACAAAAATTAGAACGCCGCTCTTACACTTCGGCTATCGAGGTGGGTTCCGTCATGCGCGGTCTCTCCGTATCCCGCGTCTTGGCCTCCAAGTCGGCCATGGCCCCCGTCGGCTCCTTCGTCGCGGGCGTCACCGGCTGGACCGAGTACGCCGTGCTCACCGAGGGCACCTTTGAGCCCAGCTCCGCCTACCCCGGCGTCAAGGAGCCCCAGGACATGCTATCTGCCCTCGGCCTCACCGGCATGACAGCCTGGTACGGTATCACTCAGATCGCCGACGTCAAGCCCGGCGAGCTCGTCGTCGTCTCTGGCGCTGCGGGCGCCACCGGCAGCGTCGCGGCCCAGATCGCCAAGATCAAGGGCGCCCGCGTCGTCGGCATCTGTGGCAGCGATGACAAGTGCAACTGGCTGACGGGAGAGCTTGGCATCGACGTGGCCCTCAACTACAAGGCCGACGATTTTAAGCAGAAGTTTAAGGAGTCGACCGAGGGCTTCATTGACGTGTACTACGACAATGGTGAGTTGCGGCTCTGTTCTAATTCTCCTCTTCCATTTGTTTCAAAAGTCGGAGGGGGCATCTCTTGAACCTTGAAGAATAAATGATAGAGGACAACGTGCTAACCCACACATTTCAGTCGGCGGCGAAATCCTCGACATGGCTCTCGGTCGGGCCAAGGAGCACTCCCGCTTCGTCGAGTGCGGCCTCATCAGCCAGTACAACGGCGGCGCGCCCAAGCCCCTCGTCAACATCGCCAACGTGGTGACGATGCGCATCCGCATGCAGGGCTTCATCATCATGGACCACAGCGACAAGTACGCCGCCGCCCGCGCCGACCTGAGCGCCTGGCTGGCCGAGGGCAAGCTCAAGAAGAACGAGACCATTATCCGCGGCGGGCTCAAGACGGCGGAGCAGGGCCTTGTTGACATGTTCAGGGGCGTCAACACGGGCAAGCTGCTCATCGAGGTCAAGAACCCCGATGAGACGCCGTCGAAGCTCTAGATGATGACTCTTTGCCGGCGCGCAAGGAGAAGTAATGAATGAAATGTCCCCTCTGATCTTTTTTTTTTACGAGACGAATAGAAGTAAATATGTATATTGCCATGTCAAGCATCCGGGATCCCATCCAAAAACATGTGCGTGCGTGTGTGCAAGTAAGCCCAAAATCACAGTCTCAAAAGTTGGACCCGGCCGAAGTCTCCAGGTCGGCCTCGACGCTGACGCCCTTGACGACGATGGTCTTGCCCATGCTGCTGGTGACCCTGACGTCCACGGAATCGACCCCGAAGCCGCTCGGTTCCTCGAAGAAGTTGTACGGCTGGCGGGCCGTGCTCTTCCACGTGGCCCCGCCGTCGGTGCTGACCTCGAGGCTCTCGACGGGCTCGTTGGCGTTGAAGGCCTGCATGCTGAACCAGTACGGCGAGGTGCCGCTCTTGTTCTTGAGCACGAGCGGGGAGGCGATGTCGCAGGCGACGAAGTTGTACGAGGTGGATACTATGCCGGTTCCGGGGTCGGCGAGCTGGCCGAAGGCGTCGATGAAGAGGTCTAGCTGGCCTTCGGAGCACTCGGGGCACTGGTCGACGATCTATTTTAATGAGCAAACGGTAAGCGAATATCCGAGATTTGAAGAATAAGCTTTTGCTTCTAGGTTTTGTTCTTTTTGCGAGGGAGGGGGGAAAAAAAAGTATGGTGGTTAATGTGTGTGTTTTACCATGGCTTTAATGGTGTTCCCCTGGGGTCCGGTGACCTCGAGGCAGGCGCCGCACACGCCCGCATCCTGCCAGGCCGAGCCGGAGAAGGCGGTGCCAAAGGTCCCGGAGGGCAGGGCGTAGGTGCTGAAGGAGCACATGCCGCCGTTGAGGTTGCCGCCGTAGTGCGTCGACTGGCCCGAGACGGCGGCTCCGCCGAGGGTGGGGGAGGCGCTGGCCGTGGAGGCGACGGAGGCCGCGGCGGCGAGGAGGACGGAGGACCGGGTCTTCATGGTGATCTTTCTTGATTGCACAGATGCTGTTTCTTGTCGGGTTTCTCCTTCTCTCTCTCTCTCTCTCTCTCTCTCTTTGCTCGGGTATTTACTAGGAATAAGAGTACGGGGGATAGTTGAGAGCTGACGAGAACAATGATGGCTTCCCCTTTTTGTTTGCCTCCCCCTCGGCTCTATATTATAGACGCTGTAAGCTCGGCTCACCCGTTCGGCTCACTCGTTCGGCTCGCTGCCGTGAAAAAAAAGCGCCATGTATGGCATAGATAACATTACTATTACTCCCTACTACATATGTAACTATCAAGGCGCTCCACCGTGCTGAAACGGTCGAGATCCCAGGAGCAACCCCGGGAGGGGCCGGTAGCCCGGATACGGGCACGCCTGGCTAGTCCCACTTCATCTTAAGCCCTCTTCCATACGGAGTAGTCTCATATTGCATGCATGGGGCCCATGCTACTACTGGAAAAGCGTGCTGCCGCGGGAAAAGCTTTGTGCTCGAGGAGGTTTACCAGCTTCTGCGGTGGGAAAGCCGTTGGCGGCCCGGAGCACAATCGCAGGACGCCGAGTTTGTTAGGGCAGTTGTTGTTTGTTTGCCTGTTGGACCTGTGGATGGGGGATTTCCGCTTCGCGAGTGGAAGGTTGTCGAACACAAGAAATAAATGGCTAGATGATGGGATAATAGTGCTTACGGAACACAAGAGGAAGAAGAAGAAGAAGCAAGTAGTTATAAACACGAGACTGACTCGGGACCATTGTTTCATGGGGGGAAGCTTTCTGCCCTCCTTGCCGTGTGGTATTGATGGACGGGGTGTGGAGTGTGGAGAGCGGTCCGGTCCAGGGTGGCGCCGGTGGCGGTTGGACCGGTCTTCCCCATGTTTTTTTTTGTTCTCCCTTTCTTTAGAGAGTCTTTGGAAGGGGGGGGGGGGCTGCGTGGGTTGTTTTATTCAGCGGCTAACCGAGCGGGATCATGAAAATGGCACCATGAATTTAATGATAAGCCTACTTGCCAATGTTTTATTACGGCATGTTTTATCTTGGTCACTCATTATCATACGTAAAAGAGAGAGAGAGAGGAGCAGGAGAAGATACTGTAAGAATAATCTAACTTGGTTAATATAAGCGGAACAAAGCCTCATAGGCTCATATTGATTAAACAATATGCTGCCGTGTTTACAGGTGGGACACCTCGTATAACTGCTACTATACCGCCTTTGATATACCCAACACGTACGGCTGCCAAAGAGGAGGAGAGTACTACTAGTAAGCGAACGCCTTGCCATGGCAATATGCGGCGTGCTATTACTACTACTACTACTACTAGTCGCAATGACAATGAGGCCTTCAGTAACCAGAAAAGATGGGAAGGTTTTGGAATACAGGGGGATTCATTAGGAGATAAAAGGAGGCTAGCGAAGAAGGTGGTGTCCTCCACGAAACGCCCAGATATACCTATTCTATTTAGTGTATTGTCCTTTGTTTTTTGTTAGAGAAAAAAAAAACACCGACCTGGTTGATTGTTTAATATTCGCTTTTCTAGTTCCATAAAAACTATAGGAAATCATCTTCTTTTGCAACACTCCTTATATTATGTATCGTGAATAGCTAAATTTCGGCCAAATCCCTTTCTCCTCATCATCCCCCCCTTCCCCCGGTTTTTTTTTCTTTTTCATATAACGGTGACCCCTCGCCTGTTAAAAAAAATACGCGCTTCAAACTTCCATCTCTGAGGCGAATTCTAGAATGCGCGTGGTATTATTGCCGAGCCAATCCAAGCTACGTTGCGGCGCGGCTCAAGCCTCGGAGAACATTGTCGTCTCGACGTTTGTCTGCGGCTTCGATTCCGTAGGTTCGCCGGCGGTCGCCGTGGTTTCGGCCGCTTCTTCTGCCTCGTGCGTGCCTTTGAAGATGTATCCTGGGTGGCCGACGCAAAGGGCCAGGACGGCGAGGTAGATGAGCCTAGACCTCAATGTTAGAATTCGTGAAACTCTCATATATCTTGACAAAAAGAAGAAGAATGACAAGGAAAAAACGGATTAAGAATGGAAAAGCAGGGAAAGGGAACAGAACAAAACGTACACGCCCTCAAGACCGATAAACAGTCCCTCGTCCGTAATCGATTCCGAGTCAGTGTACCCCTCACTCAGCTCGTAGCACCTGTACAAGCACCGCACGAGGATCAGGGCGACGGCGGTCGCTAGCGCGGCGAAGAAGAGCTTCTCCCGCGGCACCAGCGCCCGCGCGCCGGGCGCCCTCGCGTACCGCGCCATGTAGTCGGCGAAGAGGGCGCAGAAGAGGACGAGCACGACGACCTGCAGCACGAGGCCCGTCATGGAGACGGTGAGGCCGGCGTCGCTGTCGCCCTTGCTCACAGTGGACAGGGCGCCACCCGCGGCCTGAAGGACGAGGCAGACGGCGTCGGCGGGGATAAAGGTCCACCAGAAGAGCTGGGGTCGGAAGCGCGAGACTTCGGGGGCAAAGTGCTCGATTCTACAATAGAAGAACAACAACCCTGTCAGCTACAGTTCCAAAGGCATGACCTCAACGCGTTAGGGGGGCGAGGGGGGTCTGGATGAAAAGGGGGTTAGAAACTTACGTCTTGGAGAGGGTAATGTAGATGGAAGCCGTGTAATACACCGGCCCGCTGGTGACGAAGATGATCTGTATCATGAAGCCCGCAAAGGAAAAGGGATTCTCGTGCATGACTAGGCGGCCGGCGTAGCCAATGACCTCGGACAGGCATCCGGCGACCATGAAGGCGGCGAACCACCAGCTCCGCCAGCGCCAGCCGAGGTAGATGTGGGCGGCCATGGCGAGGAGGAAGGCGGCGATGAAGAAGCCGTTCGCGGCCAGCGAGGGCCGGTACTTGTACACGCTCCAATCAAGGTCGCAGATCTCGAGCGTGCAGTTGGCGTCGGGGCCGAAGATGACCACGTTGTTGGGGAGCGTCGCCGCGGCTGCTGCCGCCGACTCTCCCGCCGGGGGTAGCATGTTGGGCGGGAGGTCTGCGAGCGTCATGCCCGGGGGCAGCTGGCTGGCGATGGCGTCCATGGCTCACTTTCTCTCTCGGTACACATTGACTGAGGAGATAAAGGAGGAGGAGGAGGAAGAGAAGGGAATGGGTGTAAAGATATAGGATAGGAGAGAAATGTTGAACATTCAGGTACGTTCTCCTTCTTCCTCTTTTTTTCCTTCGACGGGAGGTTCGATGGTTTCTGCCAGCTGTACACATGGGGCATGCCCCCTCAGCAAGTAGAAAGTCAATTCCCTTTGTGCAGTTTTTATACTTCACGCCCGGATCCTTTTTCCATCAACCATTTCGCAGTCTCTTTCCCATCTTTGCGTCTTCCTCCTGCTCGCAGCCATGTTTCCCTGGTTGTCGTCTTCAGCGTCGTCAGCAAGCCACCTAGTTCTCCCTATAGTCCTCCGTACCCCTCCAAACCTCGCATTCGCCTATCTATGCTCCCATGGCAAGGAAGTAGGATGATGCAGCATTGGCGATCTGCGGCGCTACTGACCCTTGTCCCGATTAGCGAATGCGAAGGTGTGCTCTCGGCGAATCGGAATATTGTTTGCTATCAGCAAAAAAAGGCTTTCGACACGCCCACCCCTATGCAGAATGAAGGGAAACTTTATTACTTCCTTGGTCCCCATATGAATTGGTCCCCATACGCCTTGTAGGTTGAGAGATGTTGTTTATAGATGTGATTTCACGGATCTTGCCTTTTCAGTCCTTTGTGCAATTTCGAAGTGTGATGCGTCTGCTTACCATTTCCTAAAGTCAATATCGATGTTGATTATCGCCGATGAGTTGTTGTAATGGATGCGGACCTCGATGTAAACGTACCCTCTGCTCCCTAGCCGTTGCAGGCAGTGAGCAACGAAACAACCAAGCACGTCTTCTCTTCCATAATTCATCACCTGCAGGCACAACCCGGCTCGTACAAGATGAGGCCTCCCCAGTGTGAGCAAGGATTAGGAGAATATCCTAGGGTGCATTGTCATGTAATTCAACCCATGCTCTTCTTCGTAAAGCGGCCGCGCGCGATATTGGATCTCATCTTGGGAACAACATCTTGGGAACAATGACTGCGTGCTCAATATGGTGGTTGGTGGTGGTTGGTGGTGGTTGGGGCAAGGCGACCATTTGCTGAGCAACATTACCACACGTAGTCCGTAGTAGGTACGTAATCAAAAGAAATGTGTATGCAGCAGGTGCGAACAAGCGAGAGAAAATGTCGCCTCGAGGAAGGAGCCAACCTGTGAGTAGGCAAGAGGGCGAGTGACTTTGTGACTCCTCCTAAATAATCACATAACCTGCTCATGCCAGAAAGTAACAACTACCTACATAGGTAAAGACAGACCTCGATATATAACCGAAATTCTCAATTACATGGATAATTTACGCAAACATCCATCCCTCGCCTATTTTTACACACACGCGCACACTCATGATGCTTTACCCAAAGTTTCATCTCACCTGGGCCGCCACCCAAATAGAGCGGCAACGAAACAACACAAGCCGACGAAGAAGCCCACCTCTGGCCGCGCAGAGTTCCTCGGGTCAATGAATGGCAGTCTCCCTCGCTTCTCGTCGAATTCGACGTAGTCAAGCTTGGCCGACCGCCGGGTCCAAGGCCCCGCTACCAGGTCTGAAATCAGCCGCGGCCGCCAAAGCAGGAGGGGACCCATGAGCTGCCAAAGGAAGCGATGCGTCACCGAGGACCACGATTCCATGTTGGCAAAACCTCGAGCCTCGACCACAAGATGCTCCATCTTTACCCTTCGGTAGCTCTGGTATTTCTCGAACCCCGACTGTAGTTCTGCGAGCGTCGGCGATGGGTTCTTCTTAAGGACGGCGTGAATTTCGTTGGCGAGAGCTGCTGCCGACTCAATGGCCGCGTTACCGCCTTCTGCGGTTGAAGGGTTTGGCTAGTTATGACAGAGTCATTTAGCAATCGGCTCGAAAGGGGCTATAATGATCCCGCAGAGTAGTCTTACCTTGGCAGATGCATCGCCGATAAAGACGGCCCTATCGTGGTACCACTTCTCCGAGCATCCTTCATCCATCCAGTCCACCCAAGCAAATACCCTCGAGTCGAATATTTCGCCAACGGTCACGCCCAAGTCGGCGTTGTATACCTCATCACGGTACTTGGCAAGCATGTCCTCGACGTCCTGCTGGGTAAAGCTTCCGTAGCCGGCAGCCCTATCACTATCCTGGCGTTCGTACAGCCCCCAGTAAGCCATATCCTCCTCGCAAGCGTACTGCATGAACCAGCCCGAGCCATGCCGGGTGTAAAACATGCCCATGGTGCCCCTCATCTTCTCGATTGTGACGGAGCGGCCGTAGAGGATTTTGAACTTGTGCGTGGAGAAACCCGCCTGGCCCCCCAGGGCCGAGGGGTTATCCCCGACCAGGGCCCGGCGGAGCTTGCTGTGCGTGCCGTCGGCGCCCACCACTATGCTGCCGCTCTCCGTCGTCCCGTCTGCTAGATTGACCTTTACGCCGTCGCCGGACATGGTCACCGAGGTGACGGTGGCGCTTGTTCGCAGGTGCTTCTCTGGTTCAGGTATGTTTGAGCTCAGGACCCTCAGGACATTGGGGCGACTGAACATGGCTACGGGATAGCCGTGGCTAACGCAAAGGCGATTAACATGTTACCCACAACAGGCCGTTGCAAAATCATCTGGCGAAGCTCACTTTTCTCGGAGCGAAGCAAAGATATCCAAGGTGCGCAGGTGCTCCCCCCTGGCGCCGCGGTGGCAGAGCTGGCTGAGAACCGTGCTCATACTCATGGCCTTGTCCCAGAGGCCGAACTGGTGCATCAGACGCACGCCGTTGGGCAATAGCGTAATTGTTGCACCGCCGGGGTCGATGAGGGTCTCCCTCTTTTCGAGAACGAGGTAGTCAATGTCCGCCATGCGGAGGGACTGGGCCAGAGCAAGCCCGGCCGGCCCGCCGCCAACGATGATGACTTTGAAGGCCATCTTGGTCTAGCTAAGACAGATGGATAGGAAACCAGATAGATCTAGGTTGGGAAATATGAGAGAATAGACGAAAGAAAAATTACTCAGTTTAATGGAAAAGTGACAACCACGCAGGCGTTGGCACCCTTGTCCAACCCGATGCCAATACCCTAATGGTAAACTTGGGGTTTCCCCTGGTAAGCACTACTGGTACCATTGTAAAGCATGAAGCGTGCATGCATCCAAGACCCGATGACAATTACAAGGGGCGCGAGGGGGTTCCAGCCTTGCCCGTTGAAGCCTGCTTATTGAAGGTGTCAAATGCTTTTCAAAGTCAATATTGGTATTTGCATTATGCGCTGCGAAACCCCCAAGGCTTTCGAGCCGCAGCTGGTGTCACCATGATTTGTATTTCAAAAGTTATACTCCGTCAATTTGCTGGGACGCATTCGAGCCAAGAGGGGGAGCGAGAACGAACCGGAAACCACCCCCTCCCTTGACCAGGCTATTATTGCATGTGTGCTATGGATATGGTTGTGTCAAACTCAAAAAAATACTGCCTACAGAGAGTGCTTTGATGAATTTTCGGGAATAGATCAACAAGGGATCCCAGAATATAGATGCCCGTTGATTGGGCACTGTACGAAGTGGAGTCCAGCGGCGGCATAGCAGACGCTTTTAGGTCTGATACGTTTTATACAGCCTCGCAGCAGCAGCTTGCCTCCCTGTTACCATGACGAGTCGCTCATACCAGATGCTGTTAATGATATGTTATGCTTGCACCCTTTCTTCAACGAAAGCCAGGGGGAGCCCGTCAATCGAGTGTTAAAAGGCTACATTACGGTGCTAAACGTTCCCAAGAAATCAAAAGTTATCACTCAGAACTCCGTCGCTATGCAAGGCAAGGGGGCAATGAAAAGATACGGGCCCGAATCTTACTCCCGGTGACCCTCCGTGCCTGCCCTGATTCCCTCAATAATCGGCGCCCATTTGCTGCTTCCGCCCTTCTTCTTGCTGACCTGCTCGAACTGATCGCCTGTGATGTTGCGAATCATGAGAAGATCCTTGGCCTTCTTAAGCGCCTTGCCCTCGCCCGTGGTCAGGTACTCCTCGAACCAGGCGCTCTCCTCCGCGTCGAATGGCAAAAAGGCCAGCTCGCTGGCAACCTCGGGCGAGGCATTGGCGGTAGACGCGACGAGGCGGCGGAAAAGAACTTCCCGGGTGTGCTCCGGGTGAGTGCGTGAGTAGAGCAGGGCCTCGGTGGAGTTGGTCTTGGAAAGGGCGTCGAACAGCAGCTCGAGAGCGGCGGACGTCTTGAGCATGGGCCGCACTGTGTAGAAGTACGCCAGCGGTAGACTGTAATCGTTGGGAGGAGCGTGCACCACGAGGCACGTCATGATGTCGTCGGCAAAGTCGGGGACGAGGGACGGGTGGGAGATGTACTCGACGGCGGTCTGGAGGTTGTCGTGTTAGCGCAAGCTCGAGGTAAACAGAGCACCCATGGCGTTTCCATCATACCGAAAACTCCTTTCTATCCAAGTACCACAGTCCCTTCATAAACAACTGGTAGTTGACGGGCATGCCGAACTTAGCGGCGAACTCATCTGACGCCAGCGCTCGCTGCGTCGGCTCCTGGTTGAAGTCGAGGAGGATGTAGTAGAACAGGGAGTACTTGTGATGCAAGGACATGCTCGATTCGCATATTTGCTGGTGTAGCTGTCGCAGCGCCGCATCCGTCTTGGGGGGATACGCTTTGGCTATTGATGGAATTATTAGCATCCGACGACTTGCACCTAACAATCATGAAGCCTTGAATTCGACCTACCCTTAGCAATGCCTAGAGCCCTCAAGACGCGATCGATGAAGAGAGTCCCCTCGAAACTCTTTCTCGCCGCCTCGATATCGGCTACCAAGTCGCGATTATAGGGCAATTGGCCCCCAGGAGGGAAGACCAGCATAAAATCGTTGTGATCCATGGTTTCGGGGGAAAGGATTGAATGGCGTTGATGTTGAACAAGCTGGTTAACTTTTGGAAGCTACTCTGATCCTATGATTTTTTTTGGCGAAGCTCGGAGCTTGCCTAGCACGCTATCACGTGGCAACGCGGGGGGACCCCCTGACGACACAGGCGGGCGGGACAGGGGCTTGTTTACACCGCCGTATCAGGGCATTTCCAAACAATTGCTGTTGCCCGTCCACTATTGGTGTTAACTAAAGTCGTTTTTTTTTCCGCCGAAACGGAGTTGAGCGCCAGTTATTTCAAGACGCGGGGCGGCGGTGACAAATACCACGAAACCCCACCACTTTCTGCTACAGACATCAGCTCTCACAGCTGAAAGGCCTTTCTTTTTTTTCTCCTCGTCCTTTCCTTTTACCTTGGCGGAGGTTAATATTATCGGGCGTCATTCTTTTCAAGGCCCCTCCCTCCATTCCCGGGTAAACCTCCCACCCCCCACCTAGAGATATGCCACCCCGCCAGTCGAGGCGCGTCGCCACGAGGCGTGGCGCTGTAGTTGATTCGGACGACGATGAGAGTGCCAACACGACTGCCAACACCACCGCCAACACCACCTCAACCCTGCAGGATGATGCCGAAGAAGATGTTACACAAGCTGAAGCCCCCCCGCCCCGGCGAGCGACCCGCGGCGTGCGTAAGTCGTCTGCGTCTGTAGCAGCTCCTGCCTCGGGCTCAACTTCAACAACGACGAGAACGAGAGGCCGACCGAAGAAGGCTTCATTGCCAGCTCCTACGCCCAAGGTTGAGCCGGAAGAAGCTGACGAGAGCACCATGACGGTCAAGGAGGAGGAAGACGATGACGAACAGCTCCAGTCGCAGCTTTTGCAAGAGCAGCCCCAGGCATCAACACCAGCCCCTCCCAAGAAGCGCAAGAGCAGAGCTCCACGAAGTTCAATGGCCTCGGTCGCGGATACGTC
Source organism: Trichothecium roseum (assembly GCA_026184415.1). Lineage (NCBI taxonomy): Eukaryota > Fungi > Ascomycota > Sordariomycetes > Hypocreales > Trichothecium > Trichothecium roseum. The sequence continues at coordinate 3,134,821 of CM047942.1, read as the reverse complement.
GGTTGCAGATTCCTCCGTGGCAGATGCGTTCCCTCCCACGCCCCAGACTGTTAAGAAGAAGCCGCCTCCTACCCCTTATACTGTCAAGAAGCCGATCCCTCGGGATATACCGCAGCTACAGGTCGAGTCTCAACCTATGGGCGATAACCAGACCACAAACATCAATGCTGGCCGCGCCCCAGATGCGACCCCGCTTACCGTCAAGCCCATCCGCTCCATGGATGGCATCATGGATAAGCCAATTGACATCGTCCTCAAGTCGCGGACGATGACGGTACCGTTTGTTGAGGATACGACGCCGAAATCGCGAATTGTTCTGACGCATCTCATCCTCAACAACTTCAAGAGTTATGCCGGACGACAGGAAGTAGGGCCTTTCCATGCCTCATTTTCTTCAGTCGTTGGTCCCAACGGTTCTGGAAAGTCAAACGTTATTGACTCCCTTCTCTTCGTCTTTGGTTTCCGTGCAAGCAAGATGCGACAGGGCAAGATCTCGGCTCTCATTCACAACTCGGCCCAGCACCCCAACCTGGATCACTGCGAGGTTGCGGTTCACTTCAAGGAGGTCATGGATCAGGTATGTAAACCACTCACCTTGCTCGTCGCGTATACATAGCTAAGTAGCAATAGCCCGGCTTTGGTCCTGTGGATATTCCCAATTCCGAACTCATCATTTCACGAAGGGCTTTCAAGAATAATTCTAGCAAGTACTACATCAACTCCAAAGAGTCCAACTACACAGAAGTTACAACACTACTGCGTGACCGAGGAGTCGATCTCGACCACAAGCGTTTCCTCATCTTACAGGGTGAGGTTGAGTCTATTGCGCAAATGAAGGCCAAGGCCGCCAACGAACACGACGACGGCCTTCTTGAATACCTCGAGGATATTATTGGTACATCAAAGTACAAGGCCCCCATTGAGGAATCTGCCAATGAGGTTGAGACCTTGAACGATGTTTGTGTTGAAAAGAGTGGCCGTGTGCAGCACGTCGAAAAGGAGAAGCAAGGCCTTGAAGACAAGAAAGACGTTGCGCTCGACTTCGTCAGGGATGAAAATGAGCTGGCTATGAAGCAATCTGCTCTCTACCAACTTTTCCTCCACGAGTGCAATGAGAACATCACCGTCACTGAAGAGGCCATCAGCCAAATGCAATTACAACTCGAGACAGAACTTGAGAAGCATCAAGGCGGGGAGCAGGTCATCAAAGATCTCGAGAAGCAATACACTCAAGGCCAGAAAGAGTTTGAGGTTCAGGAAAAGGAGACTCAAAAGCTTACCAAAGAAATGGCCAAGTTTGAGCAGGAGCGTGTCAAATTCGACGAAAAACGAAAATTCCTCGACGACAAAAAGAATAAACTGCAAAAGACGATTGATAACGCCGAGTATACTTCTGCCGAGGCGGATGACACTATTGAGCAAAGTGGGCAAGAAATCGAGACACGCACTCAGGAGATCGCCAACCTTGAAGAACAAGTTAAGTCGGAAGAAGCAGAGCTTGCCAAGATTCGCGAGGGGCTCAAGGGCAAAACTCAAGCATTCTCTGATCAAATTGCCGCAAAGCAGAAGTCTTTGGAGCCTTGGATGGAGAAGATCAACCAGAAACAGTCATCCATAGCTGTGGCCGAGAGTGAGCTCAATATCCTCAAGGAAAAGGCGAATGCAGGAGCAGTTGCTCTCCAAGACCTTCAGAACAAGATTGTGTCTATAGAGGAGGGTAGAGAAGCAAAGCAGAAGGAGCTCAAAGCATGCGAAGCCCAGAAGACGGAGCTTGTTGAGGAGGCTGAGAAGATGCAATCTGAGTTAAAGGTCCTGTCCGAGCAAGAGCCCAAGATGAGAGCAAAGATTTCGAACGCTCGCCAGAAGGCTGATGAAGCTCGCTCCAGTCTGGCTAACAGTCAGACCCGTGGTAATGTTCTCTCTGCCCTTATGCGAATGCGAGAGTCTGGTCGCATTTCGGGCTTCCATGGGCGCCTTGGTAACCTCGGTGCTATTGATCAAAAGTACGACATCGCCGTTTCCACGGCATGCGGCTCACTGGACAACTTTGTCACTGAAACGGTCGACGCTGGTCAACAGTGCATTGAGTACCTGCGAAAGAACAATCTTGGTCGCGGCAACTTCATTTGTCTTGACAAGCTAAGGTCGCGTGACTTGTCAGCCATTAAGACGCCCGAGGACGCTCCCCGGCTGTTCGATCTGGTCAAGCCCAAGGAGGAGAGGTTCCGGCCTGCCTTTTACCATGCCATGCAAGACACCCTAGTTGCCAAGGACTTGGCTCAGGCGAACCGCATTGCCTACGGAGCCAAGCGCTGGCGCGTGGTGACCTTGGCTGGTGAGCTCATCGACAAGTCTGGTACCATGTCTGGTGGTGGTACCACAGTCAAGAAGGGTCTCATGTCTTCGAAGCTGGTTTCCGACACATCTAAAGAACAAGTCGCTAAGTACGAGGATGATCGGGATGCTTGGGAATCCAAGTTCCAGGAATTCCAGGAGTATCAACGAGAATGCGAGACACGTCTGAAGGAGATTAACGATGAGCTGCCTCTTCTGAATACCAAGATGCAGAAGATCGGGTTAGAAGTAGAGAGCTCGACCCGCAACATTGCTGATATCAAGAGACGCATCAAGGAAGTCAGCAAAGAACACCAGCCCTCTGCCGAGGACGACAACCGCGCTTCAGCTCTGGAGAAAGAGATCGCGAAGCTCACGAAAGATGTTGAGAAACTACATGGCGAGACTGCTAGCGTTGAGGAGGAGATTAAAGCTCTGCAGGATAAGATTATGGAAGTTGGTGGTGAAAAGCTTCGTGCCCAGCGAGCCAAGGTCGACTCCCTCAAGGAGCAGATTTCTACCAGTAATGAGGATATCACCAAGGCAGAAGTCCGCCGAGTCAAAGCAGAAAAGCAAAAGGTCAAGCTTGACAAGGAACACGCCAAGGCCTCCAAGGAACTAGCGGCTGCCAACGGTGAACTCGAGAAGCTTAACGACGACGTCAATAACCAAGATGAGAAGGCTGAGGAGCTTAGCAGGCTTGTCGAAGAGGCCCAAGAGGGTCTAGCAGTTACGAAGAGAGAACTCAAAGCTGTGAAGACTGAACTCGATAGCAAGACGTCAGAGCTGCATGAGACACGGGCCGTTGAAATTGAGATGAAGAACAAACTTGAGGAGAACCAGAAGGCACTTGCCGAGAATCAGAGACGCCTGCGTTACTGGGATGAAAAGCTGTCCAAGCTTGTCTTACAGGACGTGAACGACTTGATTGGCGGTCCATCATCACGGAAGAAGAAGAACAAGGCTGCTAAGAAGGGTCGAGTCAAGCGTGAACCGGCAGGCGATGAGGAGGACGACATGGATGCAAATGAGGAGGAAGCATCTACTACCGAAGCTGAGTCGGAGGATGCCGAAATGACAGATGCACCCGAGCTTACCGAGGAGACACCCGAAGGGGAGGAAGATGAGGAGGAGGAAGACGAAGAAGAAGGAGGAGAGGGTGAGGAAGAGGATGAGTCAACGCCCATGCCCCAAGAATTCCCTAGGTATACGCCCGACGAACTCGCCGATATGAGCAAGGAGAAGCTGAAGGGTGAGATTGCCGCGTTGGAAGAAAAGACACAAAACGTCAACGTAGATCTTGGTGTCCTATCCGAGTATCGCCGGCGTGTCGAGGAACACGCTGCTCGTTCCTCTGACTTGCAGACTGCCATCGACTCGCGTGACGCAGCCAAGAAGCGTTGTGATGAGCTTCGTCGGCTCCGCCTCGAGGGTTTCATGGAAGGCTTCAGCGCAATCTCTCTTCGCTTAAAAGAGATGTACCAAATGATTACGATGGGTGGTAACGCAGAGCTCGAGCTTGTGGACAGCTTGGACCCCTTCAGCGAAGGAATTCTGTTCAGCGTCATGCCGCCAAAGAAGAGTTGGAAGAATATCAGCAATCTTTCCGGTGGAGAAAAGACTCTGAGTAGTTTGGCACTTGTCTTTGCTCTCCATCACTACAAGCCAACGCCACTGTATGTCATGGACGAGATTGATGCCGCCTTGGATTTCCGAAACGTAAGTTCCCTCCTTTCTCTCTATTTCTCTCTCTTTCTCTCCCCTCGTCCTGCGATGCGTACTATGCTCGGTTGTTCCAAGACAACCGCGCACCACAAACATCGCTTGCTACTTACCCTTCCCAAGTCGCCTGAAATGGAGAAGAAAATGACTGTCTCTAACCTCATCACACAGGTGTCCATCGTGGCAAATTACATCAAGGAGCGCACCAAGAATGCTCAGTTCATCGTCATCTCGCTACGAAACAACATGTTTGAGCTCGCGGCGCGCCTCGTAGGCGTGTACAAGGTGAACCACATGACCAAGAGTGTCACTATCGAGAACAAGGACTTTAGACCAGAAGGTCCGCCTCAGCAGCAGAGGCCGCCCACCGCGACTGGGGGTAACGGCAGCTTGACGCAGACGCTGGCCATGAGATGACGACCTGCGGAGGAGCGGCTCTGATGTGCATATTGATGATGCCTGTATATGATGATGGATATGATGATGAGATGGATTCTAGAGGTAAAGAAAGGCAAAGAAAAAGGCACAAAGGATTTTCTTTTTTCTTGGGCTGGCTGGCTGGTTGGCATGCTTGAGGTTTTCCCCCTTCCCCTCGTAACGAAAATTTATGTTTACTCCATTTTGTTACTTATTCGGTTAAGTAACCTCACTAACCAGCCTTCTGCATGGTGGCTTGGGTTACATCTTTGTGTCCTGTTTTGCTCAGACGTGGCACAGACGCACTCTTTCGAGTCGACCTTTTGTGACGGGTGACGCTCGGATGGTGCCGAGTCGTACTTCCAAACTCGGCTTCTTCTACTTCCCATGTGGGAAAAACCGATTGAGAAGGGGGAGGACTTGCACGATGATTATGTGTTTGCATTGTGACCCCATTCTTTTCCAGCTCTATAGGTATGTGCGTGTGTCAAAAGGAAGGTCTAGCTAGGTATGGCAGAAAGAGGAAAAGAGGTAAAGAGGAAGAGAGGAAGAGAAACAATACCGTTTTCGCCTATCTGTACGACCTTTCATGCAAGGAACCAGCATCGCACGACAGAAGTACCAGACCACAGAGATGAAAACCCATCTCGTCCGGAGATATCTACCGAAGCCCCCTCCTCTCACCCCATATTGTTTTTTGGTCGTACTTGGATAATGGTTTCAAGATTCTGCACTTCCGGAGAAGGGGCAGATGCTGTGCCCACTCCTCCGGCTATTGCACCCGAGTTCACCAACAATAACAGCATCTGGGGGTTATTGGGGGGGGACCTCTTGTTCTCGTCATACGTAAAACTCCCTCCCCCTCCATCGCGGGCGTTAATCTATGGGTGAACTTTTACAAATATGAGAGGGGGGAAGGGAAGGCATTCGTGACATCAATCAAAATAGCCGGTTTCCCCCGTTCCATCATTATATACAGATCCAGACGCGTTGAATGAGAAGAAGAAGAAAAAAATACATCTACATCAAAAAGCCCCTCTGAAAAAAAACCAGTAGTGTCATTGCAAGGAGATGAATCTCGGCCGTAGGCCAAATCCTTCTAGGAGTCTGAGTCTAAGACCAGAGGCGTATTTTTAGATAAAGGAAAGAGGGAGGGGGTGAGGAGGGGGGGAGTGATTTGTTAAATACATGTCCCAGAATTCTTTTCTTCTACTCAGGTAGGACCTTGTGCACATTGTCTCTTTTTGTTCTTGGTTTTATTTGTCCTTTTCGGTCTCGGATGGTTTTCCTTGAAGAGGATGAAGAGGTGGAAAAGTGGCAGAAGAAAGAGGGACATTTGTTGTACGGAGATGGAAAAAAGACAAGGCGTCTGGACCACCTCCAGCTGACACGAGAAGACAGTGGAGGAAGAGGTTTGCTGAAATCATGTACCGCGGACTCTCTCGTTCTTGGTGACAGCCGAAAGAGTGTCATGCCATGGCATCGGTCAACCCTTTTTTATACAAATGCCTTGGCACGGGATGTTTCTTCCACTTGTTTATCATCTTTGACAAGTCCGGAAAACCAAAGCTGACGGTTCTTCTCTCGTCCACTTACCTCCTGCCTTGACATTCATTCATTCATTCTTTTCTATTCTTTTTTTTCTTTCTTTTCTCTTTCTCTTTTCTTTGGCCTTTCTCTCGCCCTCCGTTTCTCACAAGTCTTGATCCGAGGACCAAACAAGAGGGACATCCCTGAAAAGACAAACAGATAGTCGGGGGACAAGAGACAATATGAAAAAGTTCGTCCTCGCTCTCGCTCACACGCTCCTGTTCGCCGGGCGGGCCGCGTCGACCCTCGACGGGCCCGGACCCGGGCCAGGGGACCAGGTGGCCTGCACCGAGGACGAGCTCTACGCGTCGCTGTCGGGCTCCGGGGCCGACTTCTGCGAGAGCCTCGTGAAGCTGCACTGCGAGGTCAGCACGCCGCCCGAGTACACGACCTACGACGCCGGCCAGATTTCGTCTCAGGTGAGAGTTCAAGCCGTCCTGTTACCTCCTCCCCCCGACTTAGATGTTGAGGGCTGTCTTTTCCCTTTTTTTTTGTTTCTTTTTTGGCTTATTGGCTAATTTATCAAAAGTGCGGTTGCATAATCAACACGGGATCCTCCCAGACGGTGACGGGCTCGAGCGAGCACGTGTCGACCAGTTCTTCCCCGACCTCCGCCACCGCCCGGGAGACATCTACGGCGTCGCGGTCCTCCGACAGCCAGAGCCCCGGCAGTGCCTCCACTACCTCGACCACCGTCACCGTCTCCTCGTCCCCGGATACCGCGGGATCCAGCTCGACGAGGTCCACGACGAAGAGGGCCGAGGACTCGTCCGGCTACGACCTGTCAATAACAGCAAGCACAAACAGCGTGACCGTGACACTGCTAAGCAGCGTCTCGCTAACGGTGACAAAGGTTTCGTCGTCCCCCGGGTCTGGCCTCGCCCAGTCGACTGCCTCCTCCTCCGGCGGCACGGTGTTGTCGAACGGCGGTGTTATCCCCGTCACCACCGCTTCGTACACGCTCACGAAGACCGTGCTGACCTCGTCCGCGAATTCGTCGCCCGGATCATCCAGCTCGGGTTACAACTCCACCGTCAGGACCCTCACGTCCAGCACCGTAGAAACGACAACCAGAACCCTGGTTGAGACCGTCGTGTCCTCCGGTGCCGCACCTGGATCAACATCGCCCGGCGGGGCGTTCACCAGCGCGGCCGGGTCGTGGAACACGTCTACGGGCATGCAAGCTCCCAACGACACCGTCACCACGACCGTCGTCAGCGCAACAACAAAATCCGTGTCCAGCGTATCGGGAGCGCCCACTCTCCTGTCTCCCACGCAGGGGGGTCCTGCGGGACCATGGAACAGCACTGCCGGACCCATTGGCACCGGGGCATCCAATGGAACGCCCATCATACCGGTGCCGACCGGGGGTTGGAACTCGACGAAGCTGGCCGGCGTGCCTGCTCCTCCCAGCACTGCGCCTCCAGTGTCAGCCTCGATCCCTTCGGACGCCGGAGCCACTGCGACAGCTCGGCCGACAAACGTCACAGTTTCGGAGCTGCCAGGCCCTATATTGACCCCGCCGGCTTCCGTGAGCCCGTCCGTCATCAACGGGACCGTCGTTCCGACAGTGATAGGCGGCCCCACGTTCCCCGGGTGGAACAGTAGCATGGCAACATCCGTCAGGCCCTCGGGGTCAGCTTTCTCGACGGGTTCGGGGGCGTCCGTCCAGATCAGCGTGACCGCAACGCCTTCATTCCCAAACACCACGGCAGGCGTGCCACCATCCGCGAATTACTCCTCTACTACAGTCACCACGCCGCCGCCGCCCTTCTCGGTCACGACGCTGGAAACGTTTACGCCGTTCCCGACGGCGAGTTTCACGGGCAGCATAACCGGCAGCGTCACCACCATGGTGGCCGGGCTCAACACCTCGTCTCCCATTATCGTGCCGTCGCCGACGGGTGTCCCCGGCGGAAACTGCACCCTCGGGCAGGCCTGCAGCGTCATCGCCCCGTCACCCACGGCACCCCTGGGATCAGTCATCCCGGCCGCAAACTTCACCGGCGTCACCCGCACGGCTTTTACCTCCCAGGAAACGTGCTACACCTTGTCCCGCGATCAGTCGTCGGGAGACCCGTCCCGTCGCGCCCTGCTCCGAAACAGCAAGCTCCGCGAGGACAACGTCACGATCCCCGTGCCGTACATTGAGAGCATCGACTTTTCGGATCAGGGGCTCGACCCCTTCTTTGTTACCGTCAGGGACTCGTCCCAGGGGGCGTTCTATCTTGATGTCTCCAACAGGAGCCGCGTCGCCTTGGTCGACCAGGGCGGCAACTCCCTCGTCCTCGACTGGCAGGGTCTGCATCTCGCCACGAACAGCTGTATGCTCGACATCAGCTTTAAAATTGATGATTTGTACCGGCAGCTCGCGGACCTCTCCAACGTATCCTGCTCGACCAGCAGCCTTCTGCCCAAGCACCGAGCGTCGACAGAGAAGCGGGCCGAGGACCTGCGCTTCGACCAGACCCTCTACCTCCGCGACCAGTGCGGCAGCCCCGTCTCCCGTGCCATCCGCGAGTTCCCCTCTCTCGCCGTCGGCAACAGCTCCTGCACCAACGTCGCCACCGACCCGCGCTCCGGGCGGTGGGATTTCGAGTGCATGTTCCCGGGCGCCGCCTCCGGGGCGATGCAGTGCCAGCAGGCCATCCAGCGGGACGTCGTGGACTTTCTGACCAGGGACTCCTTCGGGGACGCCTGCCCCAGCCTGCCGACCGTGATATCCACCCTCGCCCGCTCGGCCCAAGACATTTTCGACGCCGAAGCTTTGCGGGAGTCTTTCTCGGATGCGGGGGACGGCTCCGAGGCCGAGGCCGAGCAGCTCGACATCGAAACTACCATAGGAGTGTACCAGCGTCTCTGGGCGGCGCTGCAGGAACTCTTCGCCCTGTCCACGGACGGCGGCGGCAGTGTCAGTGGCGGGCCAGCCACTAGCCCCCTCGAGCGCTACATCTCCGTCTACGACGAGAACCGGTCCTTTGGGGAGGACATCTGCGAGGACCTCCACGCCGGCGAGATGCCCCTGAACCTATCCCTGATCGCCGGCGCGACCCGCATCGACGCCATCACCTCCCTGAACTGGGCTCCCGACGACGCCACGCCGTACAACGTCACGGTCCAGGACCCGTCGGCCGTGGCGTGCTGCGCCGGCGGGGCCGTAGCCGATGACGACGGCGACTCCTGCGGCTATCCCCGCGACGCCATCGTCGCCGACACGGACTGCATCTGCGGCCGGCTCGCGGGCGGCGGCAGCCTGGCCTTCGAGGGCACCGAGTGCGACAGGTACGCCGGCGTGTGCGGCGAGGACGGCGACTGCCGGGACGGGCTGGTCTGCGTGGTCGGCACGTGCTGCGGCGTGGGGGTGTGCGTCGACCCTTATGCCTGCTCGCAGAACGGGACTGCGCTGGTCAAGGTCGGGATAGTACCGTCAAGGTAAGAAAGCGGTTCGAGGTTAGGCTCCGAAAGCAACCAACACCGTCGAGCATCACGCTACCTTGACACAGCCGCTTGTATGTAATGAGGCCGATTTCTTTCTCTCTTTCTTTTACCTTTCTTAATTAATTTACTTTTCGCAATACTAGTTACTATCCACTCATCGTTCCACCTAGTCGTGGCCTATGGTAAATTGACATAAGTTACATATCATATAGGGTATGTACTAATGTCGTGCTGCCAGGAAATTTGTGAGTGACCACCAAATGTGAGTTTCAATATCTGGCATCGCATCAGAATCCGATTCAATCATATACACATAATTTCATCGAAGGACGTAAAACTTTCCATAAGTCTTGTACCCAAAAGTGCAGGTATAGTTGAGATCATAAAGTAACGTCGGCGAAGATAACGAGACAGAAACAACGAAGCGAGCATGCGGAGTGATCATCACAGATTGGGGGGACTTTTAGTTTTTGTTCATGAACAGCAAGTAAAGACTTGAATTTTGTTGGGCTCCCATCTAAGGTTCGCCATGCAAGTAGTAGTAACCCATCCCAACCAATGTCATATCCCGGGTAGTTTTGTATCAGACATTTTCTCATAACCAGACGCCGGCAACCTAGCTCGTCGCGAGCCGAGCATTTAGGCCTTGGGAGTGTTGGGGACAATCTTCTTGCCGTCCTTGTTGTACCTGACGCGAGGCGGGGGCGCACGGTTGCGGCGGCCGACACGCGAACGGACACTGCGGGGCTCACGTCAGTATTCCGGCTAAGCAAATACGCACCTTTCTCCGGACCACCGCCAGGGCAGCACGACAGCAGCAGCAGCGGCAGCAACGGCGGCGGCGGCGAAGCGGGGGCAGGGGGAGCGTGGGAGTGTATCCAATGCACGACCAAGGTTCTTCTGAAGCACATACGCAACCAAGGCGCAGTTGTCACACTCCCGGGACAGACAACATACCGGACAATCTTGCCGTGAATGGCGCAAGAGACACAGTACTGCAGCTTCAGGTACATCTTGGGGACGGTGTACTCCGAGAAGACGGAGGCATCCGAGATATCACCTAGTGGAGGAGAGAAGTTTTAGCATTGAGATTGTCGACTAGAGTTCAGGGGAGGAAGACAACGTACGAATAGCAGCAGACTCGACCATGTTGCGGATGGTGAAACGCTTGATGGCCTTGTCCTTGGGGGTGCAGCGAGAGCAGTTGCTGCAACGGATGGGCTTGACATGGCCGCGACCCTTCTTGTTGCGGCCGCTACGAGTGATACGTTAGCAATTTGTCGCGAGACCCATCATCATAGGGATACCGTCGCGGCGATGTCCTGAGAGCGTCGACGACGACGGGGCAGCGGGAATATCGTACTTGTTCTTTCTCTTCTTAACCATCTTGGCGGTGTCTGTGTATCGTTCTCTGATCAGCAATGCGTTCGAAGGGGAAGAACGATTCAAGGGTACATGTAAAACATACTGTGACTGGTGTGCTGTGAGGTTAGCTTGACAGTTGCAGGAGAGAAAAGCGAAGGGGGGTTTACTTTACACAATGTGTATAACGAAAGTTGATGCGAAGTGGTTGGTGGGTCTCGGGCGAGGGCTGACTGGCGCTGCAAAAGTTGTGGGCAGGAACTCTTTTTTTTTTTTACCCTTCCCTTTACCTCGCTTGCAAGTTTCTCTGGTGGGGTCTTGCTGCCGTGATTTTAGCCCGCCCCCGGTCCTAGCCCCTCTGCGAGCACAAATTTGGCCCTGAACAGCGGAGAACCCTACGGTCACCTGACTCTCTACGAGGGCAGGAACCGGTGACCCGCACTAGCGAGATTTCCGCCAAAGCCCAAAGTGCCCGCCACAGGCCCTTTTCGAAACCCGCGATTTCGAAATTTCCCAAACCCCAACCATCTTGTTAAACATCTGAGGATTGCTTAGGAAGGCAGTAAGTCACTTATTGTCGAGGTACGTCTCAGCATGGATGCTCGTATGGTCGCGCCCGGTTGCTTCTTCTTTACCTTTCTTTCCTTTCGCCTCGCCACGACGACGACGGAGTAGAGAATATTGGCTGCATTCTCTTTCATTTATCATGGAAACTTTGAATTTCTCCTCCACCTGACTCGGCCCGTCGTTGGTGTTGGCTGGTGAAGAATTCACGGGAGCACCTGGCGCAGACCATCGCAGCATTTCCATTGCTACACAATTACGCCTTTTGCGCGCTCGGTTTAAAGCTGACCAGTCAAGATTCCAGGCAAGATGCAGATTTTCGTCAAGACCCTCACGGGTAAGACGATCACCCTCGAGGTCGAGTCCTCGGACACGATCGACAACGTCAAGTCCAAGATCCAGGACAAGGAGGGCATCCCCCCGGACCAGCAGCGCCTGATCTTCGCCGGCAAGCAGCTCGAGGATGGCCGCACCCTGAGCGACTACAACATCCAGAAGGAGTCCACCCTCCATCTCGTCCTCCGCCTGCGTGGTGGCGGCAAGAAGCGCAAGAAGAAGGTCTACACCACCCCCAAGAAGATCAAGCACAAGCGCAAGAAGACCAAGCTGGCCGTCCTCAAGTACTACAAGGTCGGCTCTGATGGTTCTATCGAGCGCCTTCGCCGCGAGTGCCCCAGCGACACCGTAAGCTTCCCCCCCCCCACAGATGATGCATATTTTCTCCCTATGCTTAGATGTGCTAACATGACTCCTTAGTGCGGTGCCGGTGTCTTCATGGCTGCCATGCCCGACCGCCAGTACTGCGGCCGCTGCCACCTCACCTACGTCTTCGACAAGCAGTAAGAGGCGCAACGTGGGGTGTTGGAACGGGTTTTCAGTAAATGGGCAATGATCTGGACGGTTTTCAGGCAAAGGAGCATCATGATACTTGAACTTAAAAAGTAAAAATCTGGCGTTGATGTAGCGAATAGAGCACATCGGGGCTTCCTTGATCAAACATTACGACCCAACTTGACCTCGTGACTGTCTTTGTAAAACACTTTTATCGGTGTTCATAAAAGCTGCTTCATATGAATGCACTACTGCCGATCTCCCCGGTGGAAGCTATTTGATGCGTGGGATGCGATTGCACGTAGCTATATCCCGCCGGTGGAAATATGTGGTGACGCACCGATAGAGGCCAGGCTACTACTGTTACTACTTCCATTTTCACGCATCGCCCCTGCGAGCTATTCACTATACTCTTATTGCGATAATGCCGTACCACCAGTCGGCGTTCTTCATTAGGGAGAAGAGGCAAACTTGTGGCCCCGTTTTACAGCGCGCATCCATCACTATCATCAAGAGGCTACGGCAATTCAAAGAAAACCATCAATTCTCATCTGCTCATTTCTATCGCCCTGCTAGGATCATGACCAATCACCCCCAACCTTTCACCAAGGGCCGGTAATCTCCTGGGGAGAGCATCTTCTCTGAGCCAAGCGCAAAGGGAAGTAAAATATGCCAAATCCGTAAGTTAAAAAAACGCCAACATCCATTATTCCTCGTAACTCCTCAAGCAAAGGGGTTGCTGAAAAGGAAAAGAAAAAGAAAAAGAAAAGAAAATAGCAACGAAAAGGGTAAAAACAAGATGCAAGGTGTGGGAACAATACAGGGGGGCCCTTATTCAAGCAAGAGTGACGGAACCCTCGTTTCCTCTTTTGTCATTCTCAACCCGCTTGGCCTTTTTTTTCTTCCCTTCAAAAGCTCGCAGCCGTGATATTTCTACCCAGAACCTGACTGAAGAGGTTTCTGAGATGTTTGTTGCCCTGAATTGGAGAAAGACTGGACGAAGAGTTGTTCCTGACCATTTGTAGAAGGATTTCCGCACGTAACCGACGATGGATAAGAACTGCCATTGATACTCATCAGACGCTCTGTGTAGAGCTTAAAAATACACTTGGCAGCCTAACCGGTTCGTGCATAACAGTAGGCCATGGAACTCTTTCTTTCCTTCTTTCTCTTCTTCAAGCCAAGCTTCTGCGGAGGATCGGCATCGGCAGGTGAAACTTCAAGCTTAAGCAAGCCAGGAACCTTGGAAGGGTGAGAGTCCAGGATCTCGCTTGGGTTCTATTCATCGGATGATGACTTGGACTTCTTCTTCTTCTTCTTTTTCTTGTCGGTATCGTCACCGTTGACGAGCTCGGCAGCATCCGACTCCCTCTTGCGCTTCTTCTCCTTCTTCTCCTTCTTGTCTTTCTTGTCCTTCTTGCTCTTCTTGGACTTTTTGACGGCATCGTCGTCGCTCTCGGCGTCGGCCATTTCCTCATCCAGATCAGCGCCGTCGGCCACAATCTCGGCAGCATCGCCGAGAGACTTCATAATGCCCTCCATGACATCGGCGTTCTTGGCAGGACGCTTGCCAGTGGAGTAGAACTCAAGACGGTCCTCAATCTGTTGCTTCAGTGCCTCGCCAAACTTAATGGAGGGCTCCTCGGAGAAAGCGTCGATACGAGCGGCAATGCTGCACTTATTGGCAAGGTAACGCGAAATGCGACCCTTGTCGCGCTGCGAAGCGCGACCAATGAAGCTGCTGTGGTAAATGAGACCGTACTTGGGAGTGTTGCTCTTGGTCTTGAGCGCACGGAAGAGAGCCTTCTCAGCACCAAGAATCTGGAGGGTGGAGGCAGGCATCTTGGCCAAGTTGATGAGAGAACCGGCAGCGGAAATGAGGCGGGCGGCAACGACAGTACCGATGAGCATCTGTAAGTTGGGCGCAATGTTGTTAAGGGTCCTCTCGAGGTAGGCAGCAACCTCGTTACGGTTCCTTACGGCCTCAAGGACGGGGCCCATAAGCTGCTTTATAGCAAGATGGTCCTCGTCGCTGATGGCAGTACCCATGGAGACCTTGGCAGCATCAATGATAGCCTGAGCCTTCTCACCATCCTCGCCAATGATGGCAGCGATGTCGTGGAGGCGGTCATCGGTCAGGTTGGCCTTGTCACCAATCTCAAGCGCAAGCTTGGCATAAGGGATGTTGTCCGGCACGATCTTGCTGAGCTCGGGGAAGTGCCATCCGTACCATTCGCGGATGCGCATCAGGAAAGTGTTGTTGCTCTTGTCGTCATGCTCGAGCGTTGCAATGGCCTGGATGATATGCTGGTCGTTGCGCTTGACATCAAACTTTACCTTGGAGCGGGAGTAGTAGTGACCCAGACCACGCGCAGCCTGCTCAATGTCACCAGGCTGAAGGTCAGTGATGAGCTTCTGGGCGTGAAGGCGAATGCCACGAGAAAGCTCCCTAGCAATGATCGAGTTATCGGCCGTCTCGCACTCGGTGCCCGGGAAAGCGGCCTTGATGGAACCGGCCAGAACCTTCTCGCCAACAGCAATAGTGACCTTGCTCTTCTTGCCACTCTTGGGAAGGTTGACCTCGAGGACGCTCTTCAGGTAGTCGGGCAATTGACCTTCGGAAATTTCGTTGATGTTGTCGAGAGCTTCCTTGGAACCTCTGTCATCGGGAGCTGGTTAGTCTCGTTCTGACGCGCGCAACCAGTCCACGGGACCAATTCGTACCTGAAAGGGCTGAAGTTGACCAGCTTGATGAGCTTTCCGAACTTGGAGAGATCGCAGACAGTCTCCTGAACCTCGTTGTTGTTCAAGCCAAGCGAGTCGACCTGCTGGACCACCTGGAAGAAGGCGTAGCCAACAGGCGACTCGTAGAGGACAAAGTCGATCTTGCCCATCTTGACGAGTGTGTCGTAATCGTTTCGCGTGCTCGAACTCGATTGATGCGACGCAATTGACAAGGTGAATTGGATGGGCGGGTGGGGTGTAGCTTTGCGAATGCCTTTTGCAAGCTTGACGTGTGGAAGTTTTTTCTAAACTTTTCGGTTTTTTTTTTTCTGCCTCTCGGGATGAAAATTTCTGGCGAGAAAGCTGGCTTGCTGCGCACGGACCAAGTCAAGTTGCGAAATGCCCACTTGATACCTGGAGCTACCACCAATAAGAGTCACGTGTGCGGGGCCACTCATCCCACGCTTACTGGCCAGTTCGTGGCTGTCCTCTCGGGGACAGAAAACACCGATCCCTCTACGCGCGTGAGTGTATGGAGGGGGGATCGGTGTTTTCTGTCTCCCACTAGGCTGCTATTGACTTGACCTTTAATCGTTCATCACAACAGCCACGCACCTTTCTCATAATAGGTAGGTAGAACATTTTTGTTCTTGTCTTTTGTCCAAAAAAAAAATCCAAAAAAAAAGCATTGGCATTATGATATTTCTCAACTAGATAGATGCTTGCCTTCACGATTTATCCTCTTCTAATTACTTGGAAACCCGTCCCGAAGATTATCATACTTCGTGTTGGGGTATTCCAGGCAATTGTCCTGTCTCAATAGCTTTCCACCGAGAGAGTCAACCACGGTAGAAATTAGACTGTCGCCGCCCTCCTTATCAGCACTACTCTCCCACCACATGGCGCCGCCCAAGCCCTTTTGCTGGATGTAGTCGCACTTCTGTCTGGCCATGCCGGGCGTGTCATACGTGACCATGACCCTTGACTGAGGATTGTAGCAGTAGGTAGCCCCGGCCGCCTGGTCGTACTGCTCCTGAGCTCCTTCGAGAGGAAGCTTCTTGTAGTCGTAGACGCCCTGCTCCCACGTACCCTGTCCAATTCCTTGGAAAGGCTGCCCCGGGCCATCGGTGTTCTCAAAAGCCCGGCCGTACAGCGGCATGCCGAGGACAATCTTGTGCGGAGCGACGCCCTTCTGGCAGTAAGCGTCTACCGCTGTGACGGTCGAGAAAGGGGTGGAAGCCGGGTTATCGCGGCTGGGTAAGATGTTGGATTGGTGCCCGGCTGTCGAGTCCCACGACCCGGCGTAGTCGTACGCCATCAGGTTCCAGAAGTCGAGGTACTGGTCCATGCCGGGCATGTCCATGTTGTTGTAGTTCTGGGGCCCTGCGGGGCAGGCGACGGTGAGCTCGAAGTGGTAACCCTTGTTCTCGCTGAGGGTCTGCGAGTACGCGTCGAGCTCCCTGCGGCAAGCGGCCAGCAGCTCGACGTAGTTTCTGGCATCGTTGGCGTCTTGGGGGTACTCCCAGTCGATGTCGAGGCCGTCGAACCCGAGGTTCTTGAGGAGTTCGACGCTCGACTTGGCGAACAGCTCTCGGCCCTGGGGAGTGCTGGCAGGCACCTTGAAGTTTGAGCTGTACGTCCATCCGCCGATTGAGAGGAGGATTTTGAGGTTGCGGTTGCGACGCTTAAGGAGGTTCAGCTGCTTGAGGCAGCCATAGAGGTTGGTGCCAGTGTCATTCCATGAGTCGCCTTCCCAGTGGATGTCGGTATCAGCCCAGCCATCGGTCATGAACACCTCGCCGCTATCGGCGCGAACGTTGGCAAAGGCATACAAGACATGCGTCAGCTTTTCAGCTGGTAGATGCTGCGGTAAATGTTTCCTTCCATAGATGGCCCTGCACTAAGAGTTAGTTATGGAGATGCGAAAATCTCACGCTAGTTTGGCTGTTTAAGACATACCAGTTAACAAAATAAGCTACGCTTCGGTAGCCGTCTGCCGGACCTGCCGTCATCTTGTTCGAGTAGGTAGTGGCAGTGGTAGTAGAGGTGGTAGTTGGAGGGGAGGACGAAGAAGAAGGAGAAGAAGAGGACGAAGAGGAAGATGTTTTATACTTCCAGAGAATGGCAATGAGAGGAATCAGACCAGCCCCGGCGAGCAGAAGTTTGTTGCGAGTGTTGTTCCTGCGAGATGGAGCTCTAGCACCACTAGTCATACTACCGTCGTAATGGGGGAGAGGGAGGCACAGTAATTTTGCCCCTCACTTTTACATACAAACGTCTTATGGTAAACCCCCACGTTGTTGTCGGGCGCTAAGTGCAGGCGTGTTGTTTGAAAAGATGGATATAGTGAGTATAAGCCTCCTTTTCTTTTCTTCTTCTTCTTCTTGTTCTTGTAAACAGACAATGTGACATTAACCAAGCTTCCAACAAAATGATGTCTAGTTTACCCCGACTTTCTCTTATAAGATGATTGAATCAACCACTGCTCAGCTCGGTTCGGACTTTTTTTGCATAACATGTGTTCGTTCATCATGTCGTCGTCAGCTCCAGCTGCTACCTTACCTAGCCATGCATGATGTGGCGGTGTTTGAGTGGCGCAAGACTGGGCTATTGGCGGCCAACGACAAAACATCCACTTTGGCACCGGGGAACGCAATTGGTGCTGGCATGGATCCATGGATTCATGGATGAATCAGATCTTTACATCTGGGCAAGGTCCGGTTCGTTGGCTGCCGTTGGTTGTGACAGGCTTGAGCTAATCATCAGCTGCACATGAGGCAATGCATTATGGCTAATGACTTGCGGAGTACGGATGCTGCCTTGTATGATGAAGACGTCCTGGCCTGTGCAAACAACCAATTGCTATGCAAAATCTATGGGGCAGGGTATCAAGAAACAAAATGACATTACCATAGCCAGTTGTCGGGTGCATGGCCTCCTAGTACACAAAAACAAAATCCTCGTTCTCCAGGTCAGTTGCATCGGCAAACGCCTTGTCAATGTACTGATCGTCGCTGTCTCCCACTTCTTCCTCAGTCGCTCTAATTGCTTGGGCAACACCCAATCCCCTGGCTCGATCAAGGCTTGGATCAATTGCTAAATCCGTCTTACCAAGTTGACGCCGTTTTTGCTGCTGAGTGACGTTGAGTCGCCGCAAGTGAATAGTCGCGACCAGGGCGACAAATATTATCAGAACAAAGAAGCAAATATTTAATCTGAGGCCGCGGATATATCCTGGCGCTTCTTTGGGTTTAAAAAGCAGTGGGCCAATTATATTACCGGCAGAGGCACCAATGAAGACGATGGCTGATGTTGACTTTCGTTTGGTATCCCCCGCCGTGTTCTGCGCCGACCATGCATAGATCAGGGGGGCTATCTCGTGTTAGCAATCATTTGACCATCCAATGGTCCTGGACTTACTAATGCCGGTGAATGTGGAGAGACAAAAGTAACCAAACAACAGTACACCCCGATGGTCTTTGTCGTGAGGCACGTGAAGTAATATAGTCAATCCTATGATTGGGGGGATGCAGAGTAAAGCAATAATTGGGCCTTTGAGCTTCCACCTCATGGACACATACGCGCTTGTGCTCACGGCAACGACATGCGAGATACCAACAGGCACGTTGAACAGCATAGTCTGGAAAGGGTTCGACACAAAAGACTCAATGATAAGAGGCCCAAATGTGGATATCCCGTTGGAGGGAACAGAGGCGCAGAAAATCATGGCAAACCACAACCATGTCTTGAGATCGCGAAGGGCTTCTGAAAAGTGGTCAAACCTCCATTCACGGGACATGACTCCCATCTGGTTGTCCCGGAGTCGTTCAATAGCAATGACCTTGTCATCATCGGACAAAAATTTGGCCTCGACGGGAGAATCTGGCATCCAAAAGTACATGATACCCGACACAGCAACAGTACAGAGACCGAAGAAGAGAAAAATGATCTAAAACGGTCAGCCGACACACAGCTGTAAAATCTCGAGTGATGTGACTTTACCTGGTAAGGCTTCATTGGCGATTCAATGCTGGCAAGGCCATATGTAACTAGGCTACCGAACTGGAGGCGACATTAGCGAGTGTTATCCGTTTACCTGGTATCAGTCACACTCACCACCCATGTCAAGCCGTTCATGCAGTACCACGATCCAATGCGCATCGTCTGTTCACTATACACGTGTTACTGGTAGCCACAACAATAATTCACACAGTTTCTGGGAAGCATACCGTCGCCTCCACCACATCTGTGTAATTGCAACAAAGCTCGGACCGATGCTTGCTTCGAACGCTCCCAGCAAAAACCTCGCCGCCAACAACGAAGGGAACCGACTCGCCCATGTCATGCAGGTCAGAGTCAAGCCCCATCCAAGCACCATGACGCTCGTGAACCGACCAATAGGCAGTTTCACAAGCGCCCAGGCAAATGGTAACTGAGTCAATAGCTGCGCGACATAGACCACGCTGGAAAGCCAAGAGAACTGGTCCCCACGCAGCCCGGTATCATCAATGAGGCCAAATACCGAGGCATACGACAATGTCGCCTTGTCAAGGGCCTGGAGGAAGTACACGGCCAGCATGAGCGGCAAGAGGGCAATGTCTATGCGCCGAAGGACACGGGCGTCGTCTTCGGGGGTTATGGGTACCCGCTGAGAGGGTGAACGGCCGAGCTTGAGCAGCATCGTGGCCGCGGCGTCGCGAGGGCCGACGGTTTCTGACCGGTCTGACTGGTGCGTACTTGCGGCATCGCTGTTATCGTGGCTTTCCCGTCCAGGATCGGCGTCGGCATCGGAATCGATCTGGCTCAATAATCGGTATCTGGACGAAGGTGAGGATGTTGCGGCTAACCCGGAAACTGCGGGCGATGTCGGCCAAAGCCTTGACACGATGCGACTGAAGTTCATAGCGACAGTCCAAGCTTGGGGGGTCTCAAGGGCGAGACCCCAAATGTTCTCGAAAAGCGATGCAAAGGGTGTGATGTCTGGAGAGGTAAACTCAATCAAGACCTAAAATTCAAGTATTTGGAGTTGAAAACGGCTTGACGGCCAAGGTACGGATGACATCAGAAGTAGCCTAAAGGTAGGGAGTACATGTGTGGAACAAGGGCAGGTACTCCTGTAATTGCTGCATAGCAGTAACAGGGGGGTGTCACCCAGTGTCCTCCGTTGCCGGCCGTCTACCTACGGTCTACCTGTCAACCACATTTCCGGTCACTCTTGACCATTTTTTAATCCCCAGGCACATAAATCTACTGCTACCTGTGTAATCCCTAAACAACCGTTTAGTCACCGAAGATGCTGTGCAGGGAGCGTTTTTTCCCCAATTGCCATGCTCAATAAGTATCTTGCAGAGCACTGATGGACGCAATTACTCCGCACATCTCACGAGAGTCAGGCGATTGATTGCGCGGATATTCACTCCGTGAATTCGCCCGACTTCTTTAGTTAAGTAACCCAAATAGTAGTAGCCGCCTCGCTTTTCACCATGTGTGTTCTTTTACACCGTCAATAGCAACACCCGGTTGGTCATTTATCACCAGTAGCACATTCGACCCATCTTCTCCATCCTGCTGACTTTCCCACGAGGCATTGTATCGATATATCTCGTAGTACAAGCTGATGGCTTCACCAAAAAGTCATCAGCTTCTACGGGGTGAGCTGCCTTTTGGCGGTACCCATGCCCTCGGGACGAATTGAGCAGCTTCAAAAGAGCACGTACCCGTGATTTTGTACAGGCACGTGGTCAACTCTCCTCCAACCGTGACAAACATGGTCCTTTCGGGTTATCCATCTTTATTGCCGGCGCGGAACCGGCGTTAGTAGCAGGCTAGCAGCTGGGGGCCGGAGGCGCGGTTCCATCGAGGTCTAAGAATATTCAACCTATTAACTTTAGAGGGCGAAAGATTTAGGTAAAAATATCGTATAACTCGCTAAAATAATATTCCTATATCATAATTCAAGACTGAGGTGGATAGCATCATAATGCGGGCTTCAAGAAACGTCACAAAGTCAAGTGTTTTACCCAGAGATGTCGAGGTATAGACAAGCTTTATAACAGGGTCGGTGACACCCATTCATTGTATATATTATCACGGACGCCTCTCGGGAACCGGTCAAGCCTCTTTTGTCAAACGTGAAGCGGAGATTATGCGTGTTCTGACCCTCGAATATTCCGTGGACCCCTCATTTTCGAGAACGGGAAGCATTTACTGTCACAAAAACTCTGTGTCCTCTTTACCTGTCGTCTTGTGCACCTTGAGGTGGCATGTCACGTCTTGGCGAGGCATGCGGCTACTTCAGCCCACAGGAAAGACTTCCCGGACACCTTTTCCCCTACAATCACCATGCTACCAGTAGTAGTATGCACGGTATGCACCCATAGTAGAGCACTTAACGCCGACGGGACCCAAGGCGACCCGTCTGCATGACATCCATGATTCCCTAGCCGCTTAGACTTACTACAGTGCTTTGATCTTGCCTTACCATATGGAGCGGCCGGCTGCATGACTAGTAGTAGCGCCTGGTTTCTCTTGTTTCTTGTTCGTCGTTCATCTTGGCCCCCTCATTGACAACATATACGAGAGGCGAGGTAGTGGGGAAGTCACATCCACACAATGCTCCCCCTAACCACCCTTTGACTTTAAGTTCAGCTTGCTCTGTTCTTTTTGAATAACCATGACAAGCTGAACTTTAGATGGCAAGTAACGGAACTTGCCAAACAGACCAGTGCTCCGGATGGAACCCATTCCGTGATCGAATTCACATAGAGGGGCGGTCTAAAGCCAGTACTGATACTCCTAATCTCCACAGCTATATCAGCTGCGCATTGGTTGAAAGACGGTGCTATTGTTTCTGATAGATAGCTCCTCATTGTGACGAGTAAAAGGTTAAAGAATAAGGAATAAAGTCTGCGCCGTTTGCGTGTAACCAACCAAGATTGAGGCGATCGGGTGGATTGGTGGCACGGAACAAAGTAAGGAAGGAGCGATTATGGTTCAACCAAACGGGTCAAAAGAATAAAAAAAATAAAGATAAAAAGGTAAACGGAAAGAGTGAATCAGTCCTCCCTTACAAGTTAACGCCTTGACTGAAGCCGTGCTGGGTGGTAAGAAAAAAAAAGAAAATAATGCATATGACGTTGCAGTTATATACCCTTGCCATCTCTTCTTCACCACACCTGGAGTATCAATTAACCTCCCAATCCAGTGATCATCACCCCACCCCATCGAGCGCAACCCTCCTCGCCTGTAATCACTAGCCATGATTATGATAATGGCCAACACAGGAGGGCATTACGCCTGGCAATTCGTTTGTAGCAAGACGGGTGCCCTGGTTGCTGGCCTTCTGGCCATCAAGATCCTCCTTCTCCTACGCCATTTGGCCTTGCCCAAGCCTCTACCCGGAATCCCATATAACCAAGATTCCGCACGCCGCTTGCTGGGGGATATCCCTCTGATGAAAGCTGCCCCCTATCGCCGCCATTGGACGTGGTCCCAGCCATACGTGCATAACTCGCCGCTAGCCCAAGTCTTCCTTATACCCTTTCGTCGCCCTCAGGTTGTGCTCTCAGACCCTAGGGAGGTGATCGATATTTGTTCTCGCCGGACTAGCGAGTTCGACAGGGGTCACCGAACGAGAGACATTATTGGCGTCACGGCACCCAAGTTTCACTTTGGCATGGAGAGCCGCGACAAAAGCTTGAGATTCCACAAGGAGCTCATCAGGGATCTTATGGCCCCCAAGTTTTTGAACGAGGTAAGTGCCATGCCCTAAACATCCTGAGCGCCATCAAGGTTGCACAGCAAAGTGGCTGTCAAGGGTTTAACGTTTTCTTGTTGCCGGGTTCCTGCAGGTCTCAGCCCCCCGAGTATATAAAAACTTCATCAACCTGGTGCAGTTATGGACTCTTAAAACGGAAAAGAGCAGAGGCCGACCGTTCGAAGCGAGTCATGACCTGTATCTCGCTGCCCTCGATACCATTTGTAGTGTGGCATTTGGGTTGGAGGATGAAAAGACATCTCTCCGCCAGCAGCTGGCTCACACAGAGCCTCAGACACCGCAAATGTCACTGGCCAACACAGCCATCCCTGCATCGTTTACCAGCGCCAGTCTTGACTCGGAGCTAGAAGCACTACTAGACATCCCCGAGATGATGGCCACGGCGCAGCGGAACCCTTTTCCCTGGCTCGCCCAACGGCTAAGGCTTCTTAGGCCGAGACATGCCAAGGCCATGTGGTTCAGAAAGAAGCTCATATGGGAGGAAACCAAGAAAAGCTTGAAAAAGCTTACAGAAAGGGGCGAAGTCAGCAAAACCTGCGCTCTGGACCATCTAATCTGGAGGGAAATGCTGAGTGCAAGACGAGCAGGCCGTGAGCCAGACTTTTACTCGCCTGTTATCCGCGACGAGGTCGGTGATGATTCCCTGCCGAAATTCTCGTCTCCATTGCTGACCGGGTACACTTACAGACACTTGGGTTTCTCCTCGGCGGCCACGATTCGACAGCAACAGTCTTGTCATGGTGGGTCAAATACATGGCCCTATTTCCTAAATACCAGGCACTTTTGAGGCTGCGGCTGAGACAGGCCCATGCCGAGGCACACTTGGAAGAACGTCGTCCGACAGTGGAAGAAATCGTATCTGCATCGGTACCATGCCTCGACGCAGTAATCGAGGAAACACTACGGGTTGCATCTGTTGCCACCCTGGTCGTCCGGGTTTCGACCTGCGATACACAGATCTTAGGATATCCCATCCCTGAAGGCACAAACGTCATTATGGCGCTCACTGGCCCCTCGCTGACAACACCGTCACTGCCCTGCATCCCGCTCAACAAATCCGCGGGGACACCACCTCCCTGGAATGACGCAGACATTCAACAGTTCAGGCCGGAACGGTGGCTGAGACATCTGGCTGATGGCGGGGAGGTGTTCGACGCCAAGGCGGGGCTCAACCTCGCGTTCTCTGCGGGTCCCAGAGCATGCTTTGGCAAAAGGCTGGCATACCTGCAGCTGAAAATTGCTGCAACGTTGCTGATATGGTCCTTTGATTTCAACGAGGTGCGTGGCGCTGAAGCAGGGACAGAGGTGAAGGAGAAGCTGTTCAACTTGCCGAAGAACTGTTTTGTCAACCTCCGAAAACTATGATGGGAGTTCAACGCTGTTGGACAAAAAGAGGAAGAAGAGCATGCAAAAGGGAAAAGGAAAAAGAAAAGTAATTAAGGAGGGGTCAACGCCGTTTGTTGACGGCCAAAAATGATCCACCGCGTGCCATGGCGTCTATCCCAAACGCCGTCTATATGATGTCCGGTCTATATGGTCTACCAATACGAGCCCAGAAAAGAAAAAAAAGCCAAATAAAAACGATGGTATCTAAAGCCGTTGTATGAATGCTCATCTCATACCAAATGAAAGATGGGGAAGATCGTTTACTAAGCCGCCGCCAACCGGCTTCTTTCAGGCAACATTACTCGGACATCCGCGCTCTCGGTAGCAGTGGAAGCGGTGGCAGCGGAGGCGGCAGCAGCCAACTCAGCTCTCCGGTTAACAAGGGCCAGATAGGTCTGCCAGCCGATGGCGATGACGCCAGCGAAAACGCTGCGGTGCTGAATGGGGACAAAGGTGAAGCTGAAGGCGGTGACGGGTGGCCAGAAACGGCAGGACATGGCGACGCTGGCGGGGACAGCGACGGTGACGCGATCGAGGATCTGGCGCGGGGAGCAGCCAGACAGGGCGGCTTGCATTCCGAAGAAGTAGGTGTTGAATGTCGGGGTGAAGAGGATCTGGCTGACGACGATTTTGGTGGCGAGGGAGAGGAGGCGGGAGGAGTAGTTGAAGTTGTGAGATAGCCAGATGAACCTTTTGTCGTCAACTACTGTCCCCTTTGAGGAGGGGATGATGGAAAGTGGACTTACCAGAGATAGCTCGGTATGGCTGCGATGCCGCCGATGACCAAGCTCCTAGCCGTCCTCGACGGGTCAGGCACAAAGCCCCGGCTTTGCTTCTGCTTCTCCGCCGCGTCCGCGTGCAAGTCCGGGTCCGTCTCCGTCTCCAAGTCGGGACCCACGTCGACGGCGCCGCCGGAATTGATGTACTGGGCGCTCAAGTCGGCGGTGGCATAGATGACGAGGGCGGTGCAAAACTGCGTGACCCAGGGGCGGCGCTTCTGCGCACGAGAGTAGGCGCGGGCGAGGCTGGTCAAGGGCCCCAGGCGCTGCCAGAAGGGGAGGGGGCCGACGGTGTTGGGGACGGGGATGGCGGATTCTGTTTTGGGGGTTGTGGGGAGGGAGGTTGATGGTCCGGTGCTTGTGGTTGTGGTGGTGTTACCCCCGGGTACCTGCGACGAGTAGCGCCGAGGGGAGTATGGCATTGAGCATCTGCATTGTGTATATCGTGTTCTGGTGTGCGATGACAGTGTATGGCGGGATGGGATCCGAAGGGTCTTGGCCGGTGTGGTTGCGGTTGTCGTCGGCCGGTGTCGGAGGAGTGTGTTGCGAAACGGGAGGACCGCCGTGGACGAGAACATTGTGGTTGTTTTGTTTTTGGTCTCTTGTTGTTCAAAAAAGAAAATAAATACGGCGTATTCGATACAAATAACGAAGAAGTGAGAACGTACGCACCCCGGCTTATACACAAGCAAAAAAAAATTAGGGTATTATGAGGAAATGAAGAAAAGGGAAGAAGAGAGAGAGAAAAGTGTCGCTCGTGATATGACAAATGCGACAATGAAATGAGTTGGCGGCGGTACTATGTAGTAAGGGGGGGGGGTGTGGAACTCGGGACCGCCCGAATAAGCAAGAAGAAAAAAATTCGCGGCCCTACTTCATAAAAGGCCGCCGCTCACTGCTCGGTCCATCCGTGTCGTGGGTTAATTAGTAGTACTCCGTACTCCGTACATGGAGAAAAGGGTAAGTGAGCCCGGCACAGTCGATCCGGAGACTCTGTGTTTTCTAGAGGCTCTGTCCGTCCGCCTTTTTTGCCTTTTCGGAGTTGCGATGCTGTTTTTTTGTGGGGGATCTGATAAGATGTGTGCGTTACCATAGATTTTTAGGAATATTCTCCTGTTAAAGATGCAGGCAGAGAATGTTTCTTTTATTAATCTGCCACAGCGAGGATGCCTTTTTTTTTACTACTTTATTAAATACTACTTTGCCCTTTTTTTTTTCTCTGTTTTCTTTTGATTTGTTCGTGTCTTTTGCTTGAGAGAAGAAAAAAATAAAGCTGGGCGCCGGGTTTTGGTCGTGTGATACGTGTCATGGCCGAGCTGGCGCAGCGTGGCTCACACGACTTGTTGAAAAGTTGGGGTCGCGTGAGTTGTCAACGTGCAGGTAGTGGTGGTGGTGGTGCTAGTTATATCTAGTACTAACGTTGGACAGATACTCGATCGATATTTGGTTCGATGAATGGAGACTGCTACAACACACATGTGCCGTGATGGACGCTCTCCCCCTTTCTTATACCCTGACTATATTCTGGTCTTTTTCTCCTCTTATTCTCGTAATTCCGTTTAGTATGATCACAAGTATTCCCACAGATTCGAAGGGGAAAAAAAGCTGCATGACGTTTACTGACATGTAATCCGGGAGAGAATTTATACCACGTATCTTGCTTTGATATTTTAGGGAGAATAATACATCAAACTACTACTTTTATCATGATTAATGAATTGTGTTATTCCATAGTACTGACGGATCAGTGCTATCTGGCCATGTCGAGTTGATGGATATGATAAGTCGTGGTTGTAGTTGGTATTGTTTTTCAGTTTGTGTGCTTCACTATAGAAAACGCACTTGTCAAATCACCCATGTCATTCATGCGTTAGAAAAACATATCATTTCTTATATGCCGACGAAGATGTACGGAGTAAGTATACCATATATATTGCTTTCTAAACAAGTGAGAGTGACCCTTTCGCATATCTATAGGGTAACTCAGACAAGCGAGGAACCGTGTGCCAAACTTTGGCTGCACTTGGACGGTAGGCAATCCTCCTCGCACGAAATCCAACGTCACCATGCCTGTAGAAGATAATTTTACGCGCATAAGGATTCAATATACGCGATCAATTCGATTACTACCCCTCCACGAAGTTGGTCCGCGACGCGGCACGGCAACAAAGGCGAAAAACAACACGGTCTGGATTCGTCGTTTATCAACGTGATTCCGACCATTTGATTGGCTGCCGTTTCGTCGCGCATCGCGGG
Organism: Trichothecium roseum; assembly: GCA_026184415.1. Lineage (NCBI taxonomy): Eukaryota > Fungi > Ascomycota > Sordariomycetes > Hypocreales > Trichothecium > Trichothecium roseum. The sequence continues at coordinate 3,107,641 of CM047942.1, read as the reverse complement.
GCAGGTGGGGTAAAACTGCACACCCCGTCCGCCCGTTCTGCCTGGGACGTATCCATAAAAGCCCGCGATAGGAAATAAGTAAACAAGGGGTCCAGACTCTTATCGGGTTCAATCTAACCTTTTCATCCGCATGCCATGTCGTATTGGACGCCTGAAGCTGGAAAACGAACAACACGCGAAAACGAAAACAGAACATATCTATTTACCCTGTTCATAAACGCATTCTGCCATAATTCATCACGCGATTTTGGGGGTTCGCAATTTTTCACTTTATTACTCCGTACTTGCGTTGGGAATAGATAGGACGCAGTCTAAGGGTTGCTGCAAAGCTGCAAAAATGCAGGTGCAACATCAACGTCAGGAGGACCTGCCGCTCGCGGTCCGCCGCCCACGGCGCAGCAACTTTGGCATTCGCCCAAAAGAGGAACCTGTGGAGAGTCAGCAACTGCCTCCGCCGCCGCCGCCGCCATCGCAATCGAAATCGAAATCGCAATCGCAAATCAGAACCCCCAAGAGGGGCTCAAAGAAGAAGGTCCGCTTCTCGGATCCCGGAGCCACCGGCCTCACGCCGTTCATCCGACGCACCACCCTCACCACTACCCCCTCACGCCGACGAGCATCTACACCATCCCGCCTCGGCAGCAGTACCGCCGTCTCCGCCTCTGGCTCATCTTCTACTGCTGCTGCTGCTGCTGCTACCACCGCCATCCCTACGCCGGACAGCTTACGGCGGGTACGTGATGGACGCGTGGAGCGTCGTCAAAGACGCGAGGCCCTCCGCACCGCACTGGACAAGCTCAACTCCGCCCACGAGAGGGACAGCGCCGCGTCGCGGGCTCGGATAGAGAGGCTCAAGGACGAGGTCAAGGCTCGCGACCGCGAGATCTACGAGTTGCAGAATGCCACCATCGTCATCGACACGGACCGCATATGGGATCTGGAGCAGCAGGTCATGGACCTCCAGCGCGACCTCGACCTCGCGCGGCAGAAGCAGCAGCAGCAGCAGAAGAAGTCGTCATCGCAGCGCCGGCTCGAGGAGGAGACGCGGATGGACTGGACCACCCTGTCTAGGGACCCTTATGTCAACCCTGCGGGGTACGAAGAGGACGAGGACACAGCCATGGTATTTGGCGACAGCACCATGGCTCAGTTGGAATGCGGTACACCTTCCAGAGCGAGGAGCTCGTTCCCAACGCCCCCATCCACCAGCCCTATTTTAACTACCATGACGCCGCCCGTGGGCCAGATGGCTGCGGTACCGCTCTCACCGGGAATCACCCCCCACGCACATCTACCCCCCATCAATGCCGGTGTACAGACATCCTTCACCGACTGGGGCCGCGAGGAAGAGGTCGAGTCCCTGCAGCTCGAGATCCGCAAGCTTAACAACACGCTGGACGCATATAAGGCCTTCACGGGTCGCCTGTCCCGCAACCTCCCGCGCGCCTTTACCGACGACGCCGAGACAAACTGCAACTCGTCGGGCATCATCGAGCGGCTCGACGGCCAGATCGACGCCCTGCTGCGCAACCTGTCGGACCGCACGGTGGCGCTGGAGACGCTGACGGCCGGGATATCCTCGCTCGGCTTCCCCGGCGACGACGCTAGCGCCATGTTGCAGTCCGTCACCTCGTCCCTGCGCGCCGCCCGCCTCGAGCTCGAGTACCTCACGCCCGGCGAGCTAACGTTGCCGCTCACGTCGCGGGGCGCAGAAGTGCTGGACCTGCTGCTCGACAGGCTGCGCGATCTGGCCAAGAGGGTCAAGGAAGGGGACGACGCCGTGGACGAGTACCACGCCATCGAGCTGAACCTGCGGCAGCAGCTCGACGCGCGAGTGACCGTCATGGACGAGCTCAAGGCCGAGGTGGCCAAGGCCGAAGGTCTCGTCTCCGAGAAGACTGCCCGCATCGACGAGCTCGAGATCGGGCAGGAGAGGCTCAAGAAGGCCATCGACGGCTACGTCCGCGACGTGTCGGAGCTCGAGCGCCTGGTCGAGCGCATGGACGAAGAGTGCAAATCAAAGGACACCTCGGCCGAGGCTCAGGCCGCAGCCGTTGCCGACCTGGAGGCCCGGCTCGCGGCCGCCACCCGCAAAGCCTCGGACCTGGCCGACGAGCTCGACGTCGCCCAGGCCAGCCGCAAGAAGCAGCTCGCCGCCGTGAACCGCCGCTCGGGCGACGCGCTGGCCCTGCGCGACGCGCGGGTGGCGGAGCTCCGCGGCGAGGTGGACCGGGTCAACGGCGCTCTGCGGTCCGCCCACGAGACCATCCACGCCCTGCGGGTGGACAAGGGCAAAGGGGAAGAAGAGTCGAGAGGTCTCAAGGCCGTCGTGGACAGCATGAAGGGGGAGCTGCAGCGCGTGCTCCGCATGAGCGACGAGTTCATCGGGGCCGAGGGTCTCGAGGGCCAAGAGGATTCTCAGGGGACCAAGAAGCGGCGTCGCGTGCAGGCATCATCATCGCTATCGGGGGCCAGCAACCCGGGCTCTCAGTCTGCGGGCCGGGCGAAGGCGAGCGGGCATAGGAAGAAGCCTAGGCCGGACAACGGGTTGGCGCTGATGGGCGAGGATGAGGTCGACATATGATGAGACTCTTGCAAGGCCCTTTTATCTCGTCATGTATTCGTTGCCTTGGTGTTTGTGCTACGTAGCCTTTTTTTTATCACACCCGAGGCGTTTATTTGATCCCACTCTCTTCCTTTATGATGATGGGACATATTTGGGGCATGTAGGGAGTTGACGGGGCAATCATTCACCGGATGGGCGGTGTTTTCTTTTGTGGATGGTTTAATTCTTTTTTGTGTGTAGTAGTTGGACCTACATTTAGCAACATGATGAAGATATTGCCAAGCTAAGGTTGTCAGTACCACTGTGAAGCGGTGTTTTTTTTCTTTTTTTTCTTGGAACCATGGACACGGCGATTCCAGACCACATGCTTCACATTTCTTGTGTTCCCTCCACGAACCTGACTAGTCGGGAAAAAAAATCCAAGATGCCAAGAGTAGATGGGTGTGGAAGCCCATCGTTTAGGGAAGATGTGTCCTTCCCCTCACCCCCCTTTTCCCATGTCCCTTGAGTTGATCAGGAAGGGGGGTTTCGAGGGGGTGGGTAACGCACGCTGTTGGGCTTGCTGGAACTGCCGGAGCACTTCTGTGACGGGCGTCAAGTGGGCGAGGGAGAGGGGGGGAGGGGACTAGGGACCCGTGAGAATACCGGGGCTTCACCGTGTGGTTGGTGTTGTGGAGGGAGAAGGGGGGGAGAGGGGGGAACCGATAGGCCTATCCGTGATAATAATAGACTGGTTTCTTGGGTTAACCCCCTGATCAACCTTTTCTGAGGGCATGCATAAGGGCAGGGGGGAAAGATGCTGCGGACTGGCTGCGTCAGTGATCTTTCTCTCTTGTGCTACGTGCTCGCTGTTTCATGGAGTGTTGATCTAGGAGGGCATACAATGCATCTCTGGATGCCGGCTGCTGCCGAAGCTGCATCTCTGACGCTCAGCGTACGGGAGGGGCGGAAGGGGGGGGGAAGGGGAGAAAGGAAGGGAGTATGTTGTACACGTAGGCTTGGCTGGGCATGGGAGGGGGGACGGTCCGTAGTAAAGAGAGAGGAGAGCTTAAGTTGAGTTCTAAGGGGATCGGCAAATGCTCCGTACGCTTGGTGACTGGGATTCTGCGGTACCGTACCCGGCAATGGCATGAAAGTGCCGGAGGGGGAGAAGATATCATCAGAGGGAAGTGTCTGTTGCTTGAAGTGAAGGCCTCGTAGTAGCCACTGCTTCTTCTTCTTCTTCTTCTTTTTTCTTTGTTTTCTTTTTCTGGAATTAATCCGTGAGATCGACTTTGAACTTGATGCTGGAGGACAATGGTCTGAAGAGAGTGTGCTATATGAATATATATATATATATATATATATATATATATATATATATATATATATTGATAGTATCGAAAACCAAAGTTGGTCTGTTATAGAGTTTACACCAGGAGGACCCTGTATGCTTAACACACGAACAACCGTCCGCTATACATGGGAAAATGGCAAAATGCTTTAGGGGAGATGCCGGAAATGGGTACCCGTGAGGAGGCGCCGTATAACTGATGGCTTACTGATCTTTTTCCTCCCCTTTTTCTTTTTCTACTATTTACGAGTTCGGCGCGGAATAAAAGTTGAGATGATGACAAGTCGAGAGAGGAAAAAAAAAAGGCTTTCCACATGCAACAACATGATTTCTCCAACCTTTTTTTTTATTTTTTACTATGTTAAGAATACTCTCCGTACAGGCCGGCTGCAAAAATAATAATAATAAATGAATAAATAAATAAGTGAAAACACCACCAGCAAGGTTTCGTCATAATGCTTGTGTTCCCGTAGCATCACAGGGCTCTAGGACGCTTGGCGAGGCGGAGCTGCCTTGGTTGCCAAGGCGTTGGGGGATCCGTCGCCGTCGCCAATCACCACGCAAGTCCCCCCCCCTCCTGCCGAGGTTTCAGGGGTAGGGGTGGTACTGGTGCATACTACTCCATACTCCGTAAGGTCTCGCTGTTTGTTACGACGGCATGAGGCCCGCGAGGCTCCGTAGCCTTTGCGGGTTTTTCTCGTTTGCGCCCGCAGGAGGTGGTCAAGGCGTCGAGGCGTCAAGGTTGCTGCTGCGCGCTCAAGGTCTACGGAGTACCGGTTTCCCTTGGCCATCCGTAAGAGAGAGAGGAGAGAGGGCCAAGAAAAGGTTGCGGGTCTTTTTACTCTTCAGTCCGTCTTTTCTTGGGGGTTAGAAAGCGCTGCCAGGGTGGTTCTTTGCATTTTCCTCTCCTTGGCTTTCATTGATTACATTCGTTGAATAATTTCTCTTGGGAAGAAAAAATTGGCAGATATTTAGGGAGAGAAGGAGACATACACACACAGAGGACATCCCAAGAAGACGAAGAAGGAAGGAAAAAAAAAAACAGGATGGAGGAAAAAATCAGAAGAAAAAAAATCGTGTGAGGCTGCATAGCCTTGATCATCTTGCTACTTTTTGTCTCAAAGTCTTTGTCCCTTTTTTCCCCCTCGCTGGTCCTTTTCTTCTTCTTTTTCTCTCCGTTGTTTTGTTCGTCACTTTAAACTTTTTTAAGGTTTTAGACTTTTTTTTCTTGCTCCTTGTTTTTATGCTTAATTAGAGAAAAGACCGGGGGGAGACGTGGTTGGTGGTGGTAGTCCGTAGCAGGCAGGCTGGGGGGTAATGAGACTTTCTTTACGGAGTAGCCCTAGTATCCCCTCCCCCCCCCTCCCCTTTTCACCCCGCCAAGAGGACGATCCTGCTACGCCTTTTTCTGCTGCTGAGGCTGTGTGTACGCTATTATTTGCGGGTGCTGCCCGCTTGGCGGCCTTGTCGTCACCCGTGCACTGTTTTGTTCCTCGTAGGAGAAGGAAAGGTTCAAGAAGAAAGACGTTCTCATCATGAATTTCTGCCCGGGGACCTCATCACCTTACTAATGATGACTATGATTTGTCAAACTCGTCCTCTTCTTCTTCTTCTTCTTCTTCTTCTTCTTCTTCTTCTTCTTCTTCTTCTTCCTTGATGAGCCTTAGGTTATGAGAGGAAAGAGAGAAAGGAAATGGGACCCGCGCGAAAACGCAGCCTGGCACTGATCATCGACCCTTGCTCCTCGTTCTTCCCCACTGATCATCGCCTCTTCGCCCGCAGCCAGCCCTGTGCGTACCACCAACTCTTTCCGGACGCGCGGCTACGAGTACGGGGTACTGACTACGTTTTTGGTGTATGTGTAGTAAACCACCTGCTCTAGGCGTTACGGAGCACAAATTCGCTAAACAGAACGGCTTCGTCGGGCTTGTGCGAGGTAGAGTACCATATTCATTTCACTTTTGCAAAAAAAATGAAAAAAAAGAGAGTAAAAAAAGGAAGAGGAAGAACAGAGCAGGATAAGGGGGGGAGTGTATAAACGAATATTCAAAGTAAAAATAATAATAATACACCTACACATACGGAGTACACACACACACACAGAAAGAGAGAGAGAGAGAGGGAGAGAGAGCAACCTGATCTGCCCTGATACGTACTAAAAGAGCCAAGTCTTCCAAGTCTTGGGGGGAAGGGGGGTACCCATGCTCCGCCAAGTCGTCAGAGCCCGTGGCATTCACATCATACGGCATGTCCTAAGTCTAGTGATTGCCGCAGAACGTGAAATGACTAGACGAAGAGGACGTGTCAGCCTTCATGTGTGTCTCAGTATCCCGTGACTCGAGAAGAAGAGGAAGAAGAAGGGGAGGAGAAGGAGGATGGGAAAGAGGAGGAAGGGAAAGGGGTGATGATCATCTTGATATCTTGCGGGCGCTCGGCATTCTTTTTTTTTATTCGCTACTATGTACACACACCCCTTCTACAATATCCCCATCATCTACTTTATCCCCCCCCCTGGTACGCCCCTCTTGCGCTCTGTGTTATAACTCCCCTTTTCTTCCCCCTCAGGGCTCCCCGTTCCCAAAACACACGTTACCATCCCTCCACCCCCCTCTCCCCCCTCCCCGTCGTCGTCTATCCAAACGTTCGGCGTATCGCTTTCCAATACACCTACTGTGTCGAATCAGCAGGTCTAGTCCCTCGGTTTTTTGGACATCCAGCTCTCTTTTCCATTTCGCTTTTTTCTTTTCCCCGTGATCGCTCCTTTCGTTGGTTGGATAGTACCTCACACTCTCTCCCTATCTCGTCCCCTGTTACGTCTTTGCTTTCTCTCCAAGACAGGAAAGAACCATTTTCGGCCTTTAAGAAGCGGGACTATTCGCCGCACTTGATTACTTGCGCCTTTGTTCAAATCACTTCCATCTTCTTTCTTTTTTGGCTTTTGGGCTCTTGCGTCATAGAGGGTCTCATTTTATCTGCACCTCATATGGGCACAGCCTGTCTGCGCGGGTTCCTTAATATTCATCACCTGGCCATCCAAACCCGGCTTTTCCTTTATCATCTTCTTATTCACAACTAGGCTATCTATACCCCATTCACCTGGAGGAGTGCTCCATCTTTGACCTTTACCTACCGGGCAAAGAAAAAAGACGCCCCAAGCCCACAATCAAATGAGAGCGGCATTTCCCCTCAAACTCACAAAACCTCCAAAGCCGCATTCAGTGCTTTATATACCCTCGCACAAGGAGTACACTGTCGCGTAAACCAACAAAGACGCCGAGATGCCCGTTCTTAACCTGAGCGAGCTCAACGTCGTAGTGGCAGTCCTAGGTAAGCCGGCCCCCCCTTTTCCTTTTCTTTTTCTTCCCATCCGGTAGACTTAACACTTCCCTTCGCAGGCGGCTTCAGCATCCTCTACAGCATAGCATCCACAAAATTCAAGCAAGTATGGTACCTGGGCGAGGCCCTCCCCGCCATGCTAATCGGCATCCTCCTCGGGCCTCTATCCGCCAACTTCCTCAACAGCGCCAACTGGGGCCTCAAGGAAGCCGGCCAGGCGAGCGAAATCACCCTCGGCGTGACCCGCCTCGTCATATCCCTCCAGCTCGTCATCGCCGGCTACCAGCTCCCGCCCCGGTACGTCTGGCAGCGCAGGAAGGAGGTCTTCCTCTGCCTCATACCCGTCATGACCCTCATGTGGCTCTTCACCACCGCCTGCATGCTCGCCACCGTGCCCAAGATCACCCTCCTCGCCGGCCTGGCCATCGCCGCGGCCGTGACGTGCACCGATCCCGTCCTGTCGCAGGCCGTGGCCAAGGGGTCCTTTGCGGACAAGTTCGTGCCCCGCCCGCTGAGGGAGATAATCTCCGCCGAGGCCTGCCTGAATGACGGCTTCGGGTTCCCGTTCCTCATGCTGGCGGTTTATCTGATGCGTCACGCCGAGGACTACCCCGGCGGTGGCGACGGGCATGTTCATATTCAGGGAGGGCATCCCATGCTGCTGATGGCGAGGGCGGGAGATGAAGTTGGTCGCATGGGAGGGGGTACCGGCGAGGCTATCAAGAACTGGTTTCTCGAGACTTGGCTGTACTATGTCATCCTATCCGCCGTCTACGGTGCCTTTGTTGGCTTCGCAGCTTCTAAAATCATCAAGTTTGCTCTCAGGAGGTAAGGGAAAAAGAAAAGAAAAAGGGGAGGGGGAGAAACCCCCATCCCAAGGTGAAAAAGCTTCGGGGGAAAAAGTACTCATACTAACCGATACAATCACAGAAAATGGATCGACAACGAATCGTACGTCCTGTTCCCCACCTCCATCGGCCTCTTCCTCATGGGCACCAGCGGCGCCATCGGCACCAACGACCTCCTGGCCTGCGCCGCCTCCGGCTGCGCCCTCAACTGGGACGGCGAGTTCGCCGAGGAGCTCGAGCGCCGCCACGACGAGGTCAACAGCTGCGTCGACGTGCTCCTCAACTTTGGCGGCTTCATGTACATCGGCACCGTGATACCCTGGTCCGACTTCCACGACCCCGACGGCACCGGCATCACCGTCGGCCGCCTCTTCGCCCTCGGCTTCATGGTCCTCCTGCTCCGCCGCGTACCCGCCATCCTCCTCACCTACAAGGCCATGCCCGGCGTCGTGTCCGGCTGGAAGGACGCCCTCTTCATGGGCTACTTCGGCCCCATCGGCATCGGCGCCGTCTTCTACGTCGAGCACACGCGGCATCTGATCCCCAAGTTGGGCGAGTCGGACGAGGAGCATGACGACTTGCTGCGCGCCCTCCCGCCGACAATCTACTTCCTCGTCGTCTTCTCCATCATCGTCCACGGCCTCTCGATCCCGGCTCTCAACCTCGTGTACCGCAGGATGGGGGTGAAACCCATCCAGGAGGACGCCGTCACGCTCCGCCGCAAGTCCATCCGCATCGCCACGCCTCCCAACGCCACCCAGGGCGACGACGATACCTTTATCGCGTACAATCGTTTCCGCCGCCCCAGCATGTCTACCATTGCTAGCCCGACAATGGGCGGGACATTGCCTTTTAGCACTCATCACTGCGACGACGATGTTTACGCACATGCTACTGTGCGCCCGCCCAGCTATCCGGAAGAAGATGTCGAAGCCGAGAAGAAGAGGTTACAGAGGAGGACAATTCGTTATGGAGTGCAAGGCGGATTCTGAAATTTCATGTATTTTTTATTTTTGGCTTCCTGGAGTAACAAGTTTTGAAATATTGGCATGTTTTAAAGGGGTCTAGATCTGTCATGTAGTATTTCGATATCATCATAGACAATGGCGTTTGGGGCCTGATTCGTTAAGAGTGACAAACAGCAGGGGATATTCTTCTGCTTTTGAAAAGAGCACACGGTTGCGCGAGAATGATTAATAGCAAGCCACCGAGCCTCGAATTTATGTGATGTCCGTGAGCGTACTACGGAGACGAGGGGCCTTGTAGTGTGGGCTAGGAACTCGTATTCTATGCATTAGCAAACTGACCCCAATCACCCCAGTTCAGAGGGAGCCCAATATCGAGGTTGGCTTCGAGAGCATCTTCTACAGCGGTAAGATTGAAGCTGGGGTCTATGTGGCCAAAGACGTCTTGTCCTGAGATGGCGTCAATGATAGAAAAGTCGACATCGTTGCTCAGGCCGGCTGCAGTGTCCATGGGATTCGGGTCTCCGGTAGCCGCTTGTTGGGGCCGCGAATTTGGCTCCTCCGTGGCCACGTCGCCCGTCGCTGCATCGGCCGTTACTTCGTTTCTCGGCGGAGACGTCTCCTTTGTCAGAGTTGTTGCAGCACGTTCCATCTCCTTGAGTACCCTTTCGCCAAGACCAGCCACTACGTTGGCGCTCCAGAAGTAATCGCCGAATTGACGCAACATCTCGCAGTTGCGGCGGAAGGCGGTCATGGCCCTAGCACGGAAGATGGAGACCCTGCTGTGCCGCATTTTGCGGTACTCGACGCTTAGGGCTAGGGATACGGCATACGGTATGAAGGGAACGGGGCTGAGACGGTCTCTGGGGATAGCGAGGGCAATGCGGTCCGCGGCGAGGGATCGACGAGCATTGGCAGAAGGCGGAGGGAGAGTCATGGAAGCGGTGATTGTTCCTGGTCGTGGTAATCGACATGATAGGATGATGATGGCATGATATAGCGTCTCAATGGTGGCTATGAGTGGGTTAGCATTGAAGAGGTAGAGAAAAGTCGTTGAATACCACTGACCAATAAGAGAGGATGGTACTTTGAGGGCGTCTGCCTCGACAATCATGGCCTCGAGCACTGGTAAATCAATGTACGCAGTCTTTTCCAAGCCCGAGTTCTCTTCACTGGGTCCGGGGCGGTACAAGTCTACAATCTGATCCAACCACTGGATCAATGAAAGTAATAGCCGGAAGCACGGGGGACGCTTCCGTATGCAGTCCTCTAAATTTACGCCAATATCACGCTCATGTAGCAGGCATGGGCGACCATAGAAGGCGGCATTGATTCGATCCAACGCCCAGACGGCGCAGAATATAGTCTCCAGCTCGTCGCTATTTGGCGCATTGTATTTGAGAACATGCAAACCCAGTGTCTGAATATGGTGAATAGCCCGGCCGCCAAGCTGGGCAGGCAGGTCTGCTTCTTCGGCACATGTCGGCTGGGTGTACAACGAGAGCATTATAAGGGACCGGATATGCACAACTCGATCAGCGATGATGCTCGTCTCGAGAATCGCACGAACAGCAGAAGAGGTAGCGTTGGAGAACTCGGAAGGGGAAACTATGTCGGCGCCTCGATTCTGAAGCCGCAAATAAGGTGCAGCATCCGGATCTGACGCTGCGGCCAGAGACACCAATTGTTTCAAGATGATGGTATTCGGCTCCGACTTGTCGCCGTCGAGCCCGGACAGGGGAATGACGGGAAATATCGGGTGTATCTTGTTGATGAAGAGAGCTTTGAGCTTGAGAAAGTCTTGTTCCGGAGGAAGGCAAGTCAAACAGTTTTCTTTGACGAAGGGCAACAGGAACTGATCCATGATCTGAGGAGGACGGGCTGTGATGAACTGGGAGGCTTGGCCATTACCACCTGCTGTACCCGATAGCCAGATACCGACATCGCCCTTTTGAGACGATTCGCGGCCTGAAGCCGAACCCGTGGCCTCGATGAACATTCCCTCTGGGTTGAGATCTCCGACGAAGCGAGATGAGCGCGGCTTCAGCACACTATCAAGAGCAGAAGTAGGCCGTGTTGACAGGCCTGGTGGTGGCATGCTGGGAAGTGCCACACCGAGAGAGGCACTGGCTGATGAAGTCTCTGCTGAGCCATTGAGGATGTTTGCCATGCTCAAAGGTGTACTGACAGGAGGAGCTGAAGACCTTGATGTCTTGGGACTGGTGTGGACGATATGAGTCTTATGATCACAAAGTGGCTTAGTGAACAAGGGGCCTTACGATGAGATTGAGGTAGAAGACGTTAATTCATCTAACCCGTCTCCTTCAGCCTCGTCCGCGGTACTTTGGGCATGGATGCATCTTTTCTAAAACCAATACTGGAATTAGAAAAAAAAATCATAACCGCGGTGAAGATATATATCCACCATCTTCTGTCAACTCACTTTCCTTCGCCTACAAGAATCGCAGGCATGCTGCACCTGCTTGCGTTTGACAGGAAGACCTCCACGGGTGGGATCCGAAGCCACAAACTTGACTTTTTTGGAAGATGCCGAATTTCTTGGTGCAGTTGGATCAGGATGAGAGTCTGATTTTGAAATCGAAGACATATTTAATATGATTTATTGGCGATGCTTGTTTAGCTTGGCGACTCCATTGTGACCATTGACACGCGCCAATGGATATATATGCGTATCAATGGGGGTGACAAGACAGGTTTATGAGACGACAATTAAAAGTAGATGATTATGATTTCATGACAAGTAAGTATCTGCGATATGAGAAATATTCAAAATGCAAAATGCAAAAAAAATGAAGTTTGGGTGAGAAAATGATACAAGATGGATTTTTGGAAAGTCTCATCTTGCTGACTCGGTCAACGTCCTTCCCTGAGAACGCGACACCAGATCACGGGATTGACGGCAGGGTGTGTGGATCCGTACCATTGAAATAAATAATCAACCACTATATGCGCTAAATTGCGCTCATTAATACACATCGATTTTGACAACCTTGATATGGCTATGGCTGATTAGTCACAGTCATGGATGGCACTTGCTTTCTCCGAGATAGGACGTGAAATGACGACGTCAACATTTGATAATCAAATCTAGATGATGATCTATCCTTTTCTTCTTCGAATCTTTCTTCTCTTCTTTTCTCTTTTTTTGTCAATATTGATTCTCAATTGCATTTGTTTGAAATCCCCGCTCCCGACTTCTTCACAAAATCCCTGACGTACAATCCATCTTGACTATCCGGCAGTATTTGCCGACGGTCTCACGATTCAAAGCAAGACTCGCTTAATGACTTTTGTACACCCAATTCTATGAATGAAAAACTACGACTATAATATAAGCCGAAGAGAAGAGGAAGTGTCACTTTAATTCCCTCTTTATCCGCGTGGTCGCCGGAACCGGAACGGGTTGAAAATTATACCTTGTCATTTAGTCGTCATTTCGCCTCAAATCAACAAGATGCCTCGACGCAAGGCTTCCAGCTGGCGTCATTCTCATCACCAACTATGAGAGTGATTATCTAACTAATATGGAATTGTATACATGCACATTGACTCATTGCTGCATTTCACCACTTGGAATGTTGACATCTTTGCCTGGTGTCATCTCCCGCTTGATCCAAGGCAAACGAGCATCCGTGTGGTGTTGTAACAGTTTTACTATGCTTTCTTTTTGATTACGGATATACCCAAGCTTGCTTTCAATTTTTTTTTATAAGAACGTGGATTACTCAAATACTCTTGACATCGAACCCGTTGATGTCCCCTCTCAACTACATCGACGCTTCTGCATGCCATAAAGACAAAGAAACATAAAGTGTGATGGCACTTTTTTTACGTACCACCACCCAGGCTCATGGCGAGATGATGGAGTTGTTGTGGAACATCAAGTTTTGACAGGTCACGTCGTGGTCTCGGAGATGGTGGATGCGCAACCTGTACACCTGGTACACAGATTGCCCGTGTTCCGTCAAACCATGCCGCTAAGTTGCCAAAGGAATGGACTAATAGTTTTGAGCAATCGTGTGCAACGAGACACAAGCTGATGGTTATGAAGCCTGATGAGTGAGTTGGACATGACGGCCCTGTGTTTGTTCAATATGCTCTCCTCCTTTCTTGCCTGCTAACTCTCCCTTCCGTCGTCCAATGTGTATGTAGTCCGAGGCTAATGACGCTATAGAGAACAACCCGGGAAATTATCATAATTTCTCATCGCATGTGAGCCTCAACACTGGGTTCTGTTGAAAAGGTAATGGTAGTCATGGGGTATATGTTTGCTGGATACGATGAAACGGGCTTACACCTACCACCACATCACCTCCATAATGAGACAAACGACGTTTTCCACGACCACATAGCATTGGAAAGCATGATGAGTCACAAAACAGGTGGCGGTGAGAATGATGAGATTGGCTGCAGACGCCATGGGCATTCATCATCATCCTATGGTGTGTTCGGCACATTATCGTGGATTTAATGCCTGCAGTCTGTAACACCTCCCTTCCCCTTTCCCCGCCAGTCCCCGCCAGCCTCAGCCCTGCTCTTGGAACTTCTTGTGCGCATTCTCATCACATCATATATATCTTTACTCCCTTTGAAACCTGCTGGCCGCCTAGAACCCCTACACCATCATGTCAGGGGTCGATGTGCCGCACTTGATACACGAGCAGCAAATGGCGGGCCCAAAGTACCCCGAGGGCTTCAAACCCCCATCTTACCATACCAACGGGGGATCCAACGTTGCTGGGCCTGCCGGCAACGGAAGTGGCGTAGGAGAGGAGGGCGGCGGCAATGTCCACAACCATTTTTACCAGGTGCAGCCCGAGGATCGTGAGCCACCGCGCAAGTCATATCCACCGAGACACATGTGCATCTACATCTGCCTCGTGGTCGCCACCATAATAATATTGATGGCTATAGCCGTCGGGGCAGCCCTGGCCGTCATATTGACGAATAAAAGCAACAATGGAGAGCTTTCTCCACCGGCAAACCCTTCTCCGCATGACAACAACCTGCCTTCTGTATCGATTCTTACCAAAACGACAGTCGTCAAGGTTGAGGTTACTTCGACATCCGAGCCTTCCCCTGTGACGGCTACTATGACCGTCACCTACGAGCCGGGCACCTCTGTCGTGACGGAGACCCAAATACAGACATATACAGCAGAGCCACCGCCAAAAGTTGAGACGTCTGATGCGAACGATGACGATGTGGAAGATATGCTTTCGTCTTTGCTAGAACAGCGCCCGTTGGTATCTACCCAGTATGTTACCATAAGCCTTTCGGAGGAGCACACGTCGACGACCACTTCTTCGACTACAACTTCATCAACGACATCTTCAATGACATCTTCAACTTCGACGACGGTAGCCACTTCAACGGTGACCTCGTCGGCATCGGCAGCCTTGTCCACCCTCTCTCGCATCTCCGCCCTCGACATCAGCAGTGGAAGTCGTCGCTACATCTTCTGGCAGGACACGGACAAGCACCTCGTGACGTCGCAATTCGGCGGCAGACGAAACGAAACGTACCGCATCGTCGACAAAATTACCGACAGCGGCGGAGGAGAGAAGCCGGCGCAACCCAAGCACGGCACCCCCCTGGCTGCCGCCGATGACGAGACGGGTGCCCTGCACGTCTTTTACCTGGGCGTCAAGGATAACGCCATCCACCAGCTGACCCGCCTGGCGGACGGCGACTGGATGGCGACACAGGTGCTGCACCGCGGTGACGCGCTCCGGGCCGCACCCAACTCTGCCCTGTCGGCGACGTGGCACCGCAGCGACCAGTTCGACGGCACCAGGTCAAGGCTCGTGGCGCTGGCATGGCAGGACGACCATTTCCGGGTCAAGACGGTGATGACGGAGGACCCTACCGACCCCGACGGCTGGTCCATCTCGGACCTGAACACGCGCATGGGCGTCAGCGTCGGGCAGGGGGCACGCGACGACCGGGGGATCGCGGTGTCGAGCGGGAACCTGGACGGGGAGACCCTGGATAGGCATGCCTCGCTCTTCGTCGCCGTGGAGGGGGACGACGCGGTCATGCTCTGGAACTGCAGCGTGGGCACCAACGGCTTCCCGCTTCACATTGAACGCTGCGACTGGCTCAACGATACCTGGTCAAGTAAGTATATGCGCCATATGAGAAGCGTACTAATATGTTTATGGGGAAAAAATAAATAAATGCTAACGCCAGTTGTGCGTGCGTGTGCGTGCGTGTGCGTGACAAGACCCGTCGAGCAACATCAAGCCGATATCACCTCCTCTCAAGCTGGAGTGGCTCACGTCCTCGACGGCCGGCCGCGGCCTGCCCGTGGTGCATGGCCTGCTGTCGCTCAACCGGCGGGGTGACGTGCTGGAGAGTAACTGGATCGATCCCCGGGAGGGCCTGTACCAGCGGCGGTACGGCATCGACGACGGCATCGTGGACTTTGCGGCGTCGTCGGACACGGACGTCTTCGTGGCTACCAACGCGCAGGTGTTTGAGTACCATATTGGCGAGGGGCGTGACGCTGAGTATGTTGGTAGGGTTGTTGGAGGCGGTGGTGGTGATGGTGGTGGTGGCAACCGGACAGGTCCGTCTTGGTAAGTTGAGACGACGATGATGATGAGGTTACACCGTTGGCAAATGTATGATTATTCAAAAACAAGAATTTGATTAAAGAAGTATGTCGTAATCAAGGTACAACAAATAGAGTAGTTATCCAGTATGCGTGAAATCATATCAAGAGGAAAAAAGCCAATGTGGCCCATGTCAGGAATATGAAAATAAGGGGGCGAGCTCACACAACACACATGCCTACACACACACTGAGAGAAAAGCTAGTTCGTCTGCATCGCTTGAGACACTGGCGTTATCGTCGTGATAGAGAAGAAGAAGAAGAAGAAAAGGGTTGAATCCCTCCGAAATAGGGGAAATCTGAATTATTATTAACAAGTCGCCCTTAGAAAAGCGCACCATATCGCAAGTGTCTCATCTGAGACAGGAGTGTATACTATTTAACAGCAAATACATGGATATACGTAGCATGTTGAAAAATACAAAGAATGTTCAAAAGAGAAAAGCAAGAAAAGGGTCAAGCGAGCAAGTCCATACATTGCCACCAGAGACAAAGGAATAAGAGACGTGTAAAAGTAGACATGGCGGCCCAGGAAGCGGCGTGGCAAAGTACTAAAAGGCGAAGACTGAAAAAAGAAATATACACAAGAATCATAATAGAATACATTCATAAGTGGAAAGGGAAAAAAAAGAAGGAGAAAAAAAGGAAACAAAGAGAAAGAGAGAGAGAGAGAGAGAGAGAGAGGAGATATCCCTCAGCTAATCCCGAGCGTGGTACCAAGACTCAGCACGCACAACCCCTTGGTGCAGGCGCAGACGCCGAGCGCGCAGAGCCCGAAGCTGGCCGTGCAGTCGGCCTTGGTCCCGCAGACCTTTGACCTGCACAGGCCGGTCTTGCCGGCGTCGCAGGCCTCGTTGGCGCCGGCGCACTGCGCGTCCGACTTGCACGCACCGCAGGCGCCCGAGTTGCACACCTGCCCCCCCGTGCACTGGGCCGAACCGGAGGTGGCGCAGGCCCCGCATTTTCCGCCCGGGAGGCAGACCTGGCCGCCGGCGCAGTGCGAGGCCACGGCGCAGGACGCGCACCGCCCGTCAGAGGACTGGCAGTGCTTGCCGTTGGAGCAGTCGGCGTCCGTCTTGCAGCCCGCGACGCAGGATCCTGCGAGGCAGATCTGTCCGTTGCCGCCGCAGTCGGCATCGGAACTGCAGCTGCCGCAGCGGAGAGACGCGGTGCCGCTCGCGAGCTTGCACACCTGGCTGGTAGGGCATTGCTGATTGCCGGCACAGTCGGAGCACAGACCCGTCGCCGAGGAGCACACCTGCCCGTTGCTGCAGGACGTCGGGGTACATGCCGCGACGCAGGACCCTGCCGAGCAGACCTGGCCCTGGCTGCACTGCCCGCTAGCCGTACATGATCCACAGAGACCGAGAGAGCAGACCTTGGTAGCCGGGCAGTCCGCGTTAGCGGAGCACGCGCCGCAGAGGCCGGTGGCGGAGGAGCAGACCTGCCCGTTCGTGCACGAGGCCGACGTGCAAGCCGCGATGCACACCCCGGCGGCGGAACACGCTTTGCCGGCGCCGCACTGCGAGCCCGAAGTACAGGCGAGGCACTGGTTCCTGGTGCAGACCCCGCCGCCCGCGCAGTCGGCGTTAGAAGAGCACCCCGTCATGCAGGCGTTGTTCTTGCAGATGCGTCCGCTGCCGCTGCCGCCGCACTGCGCGTCCGTGTTGCACCCCGCGGCGCATGTGCCCGATTTGCATATGCTCCCCTGGCCGCACTGCGCGTCCGAGGAGCAGGCTTTGCACGCGCCGGCGTCGCAGACCTGGCCGCCGGAGCACTGCCCGCTCGACGTACATGCCGCGCAACGCAGGTTCTGGCACGCTTTCCCGTCGTCGCAGTAGTACCCCAGGTCCACGTCGCCGTCCGTCCTGCACGCGCCGCAGGATCCCGACGAGCAGACCTTCCCGCCGGAGCACTGCGAGTTTCCCGTGCATGCTATGCAGCGCCGGTTAGAGCATATCTGGCCCGAAGAGGCGCAGTCCACGTTGGTCTTGCAGCCCGGCACGCAAGCTCCGCTGGAACAGATCTGACCGGTGCCGATATCACACTGCTCGTCGAGAGTGCAGGGCTTGCATAAACCCGCCGCGCAGACCAGGCCGGGCCCGCAGTCCGTCGTCGTCGAGCAGGGGCCGCATCCCCCCCTGGTGCATATCTGCCCGGCCGAGCAGGAGGACGCGAACGTGCAGCCGGCGTGGCATGCCCCGGCATCGCAGATTTGTCCCGTGCTGCTGCTCCCGCAGTCGCCGTCCGCCGTGCAGATGCCACAGGCGCCGGCTCTGCATACCTGTCCCGGCGAGCAGTGGTTGCTGTCGGCGCAAGGCCCGCACGCTCCGTCCCGGCAGACCTGGCCCGCGACGAGACCTGGACACTCGGAGCTGGCCGTGCAGGGACCGCACTTGCCGGCGGAGCAGACCTGGCCGCCTGGGCACTGCGAGCTCGAAGCGCAAGCTTCGCATTCCCCGTTCTGGCACACTTGGCCGGCCGAGCACTTGGACAGATCCGAAGTCGTGCATGTGGGCGCAGGTATGTCCACGCAGACCCCGTTGGCGGCGCAGGTCCTCCCGCTCCCGCATTGGCTGTTTGACGTGCAGGACTGGCAGTGGCCCGAGTCGCATATCTCCCCGGCATCGCACTGCGACGCCGTCACGCAGAAGCGCACGAGGTTAGGCACGCACCGGCCGACCTGGCAGAGGCCGTTGCTCCCGCAGTCCGAGTTTGCGGAGCACTTGGCCAGCGAAGTCTGCACGCAGCTGCCGGCCTGGCAGGTTTCCCCCTTACCGCACTCGCCGTCCATCCTGCACTCCTGAGGCACGCACTGCCCTACCTGGCAAACCTGGTTGGTCGGACACTGCGCGCTGGATCGGCAGCCGGGGATGCAGTTCCCGAACTGGCAGATCTGCGCCGCGTCGCACTCCGCCGTCGAAGCGCACCCTCCCGCCGATACCTTCTTCGCGCAGCGCCCGCCCTGGCACGTTTCGGTGGCGGCGGCGCACTGCGTGTTGGTGGTGCAAACGGCGGGACCGGTATAGGTGCAGACCCCGGCGCTAGTACAGGCGCATTCCCCGAGCAGACAGGCCGTTCCGACCTCTGTTATGGTCTGCCCGATGCAGTCCTTATCTTCCCGGCAGCTCGGGGTCCGGGAAACGCATCTGCCGCTCTGGCAGACGAGATTATGGCCCTTGGTTGAACAGCCTGCATCCTTGGCGCACTGGGACGGATCTGTGATGGTGCTGAGAGAGCAGGTGCCGTTGGTGCAGACGCAGGCCAGGGGATTGGTGCAGAGGTCGAGCTTCGAGAAGCAGTCGGCGCTGCTACCGCACGCTGTACGGTCGACGCAGACGCCCTTTTGACACTGCTGCTTCTGCTGGCTGCTACTGGTGGATGATGATGATGATGATGATGAGCAGCCGGCGTCATCCGTGCAGGATTTCAGGCTAGTGTCTATACCGCAGACACCGTTGATGCAGATGCAGAGGCCGTGGGCGCATACGCCGGCAGCCAGCACGCAGTCCTGAGAGTCGCTGCATTGGCGACTCGCCGGGTCGGGGATACACTCGCCTGAGGAGCACTTTGATCCGGTACCGCACTGCTGGTCAGCGGTGCAGCCCGGTTGAGAGGCTTCAGAGGCTTGTGTTGATGCGGTGGGTTGCGGAGGTGGTTATGGCGGTCTCGCTCGAAGAGGTTGGGGCATCTAGTTGTAGTGGTGGAAGCGATGGAGCTGATATACTGGCCTTGGTTGATAGTGTTGTGAGCTCTGGCTATATGGGTGGTATCGAGGGTACTGTCGAGACGGGCTGTTCGGTGAGGGTTGGTTCCGAAGAGAAAATCGAAGAGTCCACAGGAATGACAGAAATCGAGAGCGTCGATAGCGCAGTCGAAATCAGCTGTTCAGATATCTCCGTACTTGACAGCACCACCGATTCCGTTGAGATGGGAATGTTCGGTAAACTTGATCCGTCTGTTTGGCCAAGGGGGTCCGAAATACTAGGCAAGCTAGTCGGGACCAGAATTGTTGTTGCTGTTGGTGTTTTACTGGGCAGATCAGTTGGTGCGGGTAAGGTTGTGAAACTCGATGGATCAGTCGCATCTGGCACGGTAGGTAGCTCCGCCTGAACAGGTACGTCCAAGGTAGTGGCAGAGTCTGTTAGGGTGGGTATGTCCCCTTGAGTAAACAAGGCAGCTGACTCTGACAAGCCCTTCTGGCTGCTGAAGCTGGAGATCGTAAGCGAATCCGGGGATGATGATGTGTCGGGGGCGCTGATTGTAATGTCCGTCTCGGTCAATGATGACGAAGGGATTAACAATTCTGATGAGCTTGGCCGAGCCGTTATGATCGGAGGGTCTAATGTATTGGAGATAGTCCGCAGTTCTGTCTCGGTTGCTGTAACAGAGAGGTCTGTTGGAAGAGAGGTGCTGAGCGGCTCTGCAGCGTCTGTAGGATCTAACACCTCTGTTACAACGGTAACAGGACTAGAAGTCCCAATAGAAGTCGGTTCAACCGACGGTGACACTAGACCAGACGTCTCAACTGAATCCGATGGCACTGAAGTCGCAGAAGGTTCTAACACCTCTACTAGAATAGTCGAAATCTCCGGCGGTTCCCCCGGCACATCCGTAGAGCCCGGTGTATCTGTCAGAGTAGAAAGATCCGGGGGGTTGGGCACGTCGGTCGGTTCCTCCAGGTCTACAGACTCCGTCGGTAGGCTTAGGCTCAAAGAGCTAGGCTGCTCGGGCACATCTAACGTTGCAGTTGGCGCTGTCGAATCCGAGATGTTAGGCAGATCAGGTGGTTCTGAAATGTCACTGCCGGGGATACTTGACGGACCTAGGGTATTTGGTAGCTCTGGTAACTCGGTGGGATCTGGTAGATCTGTTGGGGTAGAGAGATCTGGCTGACTAGGCGGTTCTGTTGGTGCCATGTCCGCTGATCCTATAGGATCGGTCACTTCTGAAAGGACAGTCGTCCCGGATAAGTCTGTTACAACGGTTGGTGTCACCGTGACGGAAATGTCAGGAAAGCTCGTTAGGTCTGTAATATCAGCGCCTGGTGCGGTCGATGGGTCAGGGAGATTTGGCTCATCCGTTGGGATCGAGAGGTTTGATGGTTCAGGGGTATTAGGTAGATCAGAGGATCCTAGAAGGCCCGTCGTGAGCGGGTCAGATGGCTGGTCAGATGCGTCTAAGACGTCTGATATGGTTAGGGGACTGGCCATGCTCGGGAGGTCTGGCTCATCCGTCAATTCCATGGTGCTAGAAGGGCCCGTTGGATCCGGCACACTTGATACCAGTGGTAGATCCGAGGGACTCGAATCTTCTGACTCGCCCGAGAGACTTGGAAAATTTGGTAGATCCGAGTCTTCAGGTAGTTGGACCTGCTCTGTTGCGGCTGGGAGATCCAGTGACGTTGGCAAGCCAGATAAACCTGGCGCATCTGTGAGACTGGCTAGGTCGGATTCACCCGAGATAGTTGCATCGCTAGTCGGCTCGGGCAGGTCCGAGACAGCCGTCACATCAGTTGGATCTGGTAACCCCGATACGCTTAGAGAAGTAGGAAGCTCATCAACTCCCAAAGTCTCCTCTGGGCCTCCTGTAGTCGAAGAACCATCCGTGAGATCGGGCAAAACAGGAGGATCCAGCGAGTCCGAAGGCTCCGGTATTTCTGCCTCATCCTCAATATCTAGAAACTCCGGTATGCTGAGCAGGTGAAAGTCATCCCACATCTCAGGTATACTCAGAAGATATATGACGTCGTCAGCCGAGTCTGGATCATCTAGTAAGTCTGTCGAATCTGGAGGGTCCAGTGACTCGGAAGGATTGGGTAGATCAGATACCGGCAGGCCTGTCGGCTCAGAAGAGCTTGAGGTGTCTGGTAAGTCAGAGACATCTGTTGGACCTGGAGGCTCTAATGTATCTGACCCGTCTAGTAACTCTGATGATTCTGCTTGGTCGGTTGGATCGGGTACGATGGGTAAAGTTGATAGGGTTGTTATGCTTGAAAGAGACGGTTCATTGGGTACCTTGGAGGCGTCTGAAATATCTGCGAGATCAGTTGGACCAGGTAGATCAGATATATCCAGGGAATTGGATGGACCAGGGACGTCAGAGGGTTCCACCAAATCTATGACTGTAGATACATCAGTCTCCTCGGGCAAACCAGACGTGTCCAATGAGCCCAGAGACACGGATACATCTGGTGGGCTTGAAGTTTCTGCTTGGTTCGGTGCACCGGGTGGATCTGGGGAACCTGAGAGGTCTGTCTGGCCTGTTAACTCCGTAAGACTTGGAGCGGTTAACGTTTCCACTGAGTCTGGCAAATCAGAGGACATGAATGAGTTTGACGGGGCGGATATGTCGGGGGTGTCTGAGGGAGCCAGAGAGTTCGTTGGCTCAAGGGATTCCAAGATGGTAGTTGTATCAGACGGTTCAGATATGTCTACAGGGTCTGCTACTTCTGATAATGCTGGCTCGCTGCTTGGAGCAGGGGGAGCTGACGGTTCCGGCATCTGCAACGTATCAGAAACACTTGGCTCATCGGGCAACTCTGTCACGTCGAAAAGGCTGAAAGTCTCGGTTGGGTCTAGCAGATCTGTCAGACTTGGCGAATCCAGCAAAGTAAGTGTGCCGGAGAGGTCCTGGGGATCCAAAAGACTTGTTGCCTGGGGGCTGTCCGAAGTACTGGACAAGTCAGATGGAAATACTTTCGTAGGTTCCGACACGTCTGAAAGATCTGTTTTCAATGTCGGGATTGAGACATCTAGTGAGTCTGTCAGCGGTGATGGGGTAGTAAGGCTCTCATGCATAGAAACCTCTGAGGCATCAAGACTATCAGTCGGATCCGGAAGCTGCGTTTGCGAGGGACTGCCTAAGGTCTCCAGACCTCTTGTGTTACCTGGAATACCCGTTTCATCAAATCCATCGAGTGAAACAGATATGTCTGACATTTCCGATACATCAGATACTTCCGTAAAATCCGTCGGATCCGGTACTTCCCCTGAGTTAGTGAGGTCCAAAGGATCAGGGACATCTGTTTGGTACAGAGCGTCCAAAAGACTAAATATATCGTCTGGTTTGAGGAGATCAGTCTGCACGGGTAGGTTTGGTAGTCCCTGAGAGTCCAATGTCTCTAGATTGTTTGTTTGGTCTGGCAGATCTAGTTCATCCAGGACACCAGTTGAACTAGGTGAATCCACAACGTCTGGCAACCCTGGCGTAGTAGATACATATATTAAAGAAGAACTGTCCGTTTGAGCGGGTAAGTCCACCAGGGTAGGGAGGTCCAAAGAACTTGGGAGCGTTGTTGTGATAGGCAGTTCTGCCTCCTCGGACGACCCTATAGAGTCTGATAGGCTCGTCAAAATCGATACCCCTGGTAGGTCAGATTCCTCTGGCCCATCGATTGGCTCTGTGGTATCAACCGAAGCCCGCACATCTTCAGACACAGTAACACCAGGTGGTGCTGTAGGCTCGAAAGGATCGGCGAAGTCTGTTGGGGTTACGAGGATGGAGGGATCAACTAAATCAAAAGATTCCGTGAATTCCGTCTGAACAGAAGAATCCGGTTCTTCTACCAAATCTGTCTGCCCTGATATATCCGTTGCGGATGCGTTTTCTGACAGATCCGATGGTACTGACAGATCTGAAGACTCAGAGAATCCCGTCAGGGAGGGCACGGCTGCTTGATCCAGAGAGCTGCTAAGGCCGGATTGCTCAGAGGCTTCGGCAAGGCCAGTACCTGCCGGTATGTCCGATACGCTCTGCATTCCTGGTACCCCTTGTAGATCCGAGGCTTCGGGTAAACCAGACTGAGCTGTCTCGCTTGAGATATCGATAAAGCTGGAAGATGATGCGTCTGGCAACTCCTGCCCGCTACTAGTTACTGAGATGCCCGGCTCCGAAGACGGCCCAGGAAAATCAAAAATGTTGAATGTTTCTGTTGGAATGGGAAGTGATGTACCATCTAGCAGGTCGGCGGAGCTAGACATAATCAGAGGGCTGGATGAATCCGAGGTCTCTGTATCAGGTAAATTTGTCTGTGCTGGTGAGTCATAGAGAGAGGTAGTATCTTCTATCTCTGCCCCTGCAAGACTTGTTTCGGTCGTGAGATCCGGTCCATCAGATAATGAGGTTAAACCAGACAGACCTGAATCTACTGACGAGTCCATAGTATCAGTTGTACATGAAAGATTAGGTATATTCGGGGTGTTCGAGAAACCAGGAAGGGTCGTATCAGGTATACCCATCAGTTCTGTTGCATCCAATGGTGGTTCAGAGGGAACTAGAGACCCTGTGGGATCTGTCGCAGTGGGAAGGCTTTCCTTAGTCGATTCTGCAACGGATAGATCTGAAAGTCCCAGGGAAACCTCCACGTCCGGTACGTCTGAAGAGGCTGGCATATCCGATGGCCCAGGCTGACTTGTCTCAGGATCCGTCGCACTTGTCAGGTCTGGCAAACTGGCTGTATCAGAAAAGTCTCCGAAGCTTGTAGGGCTAAGCGTCTCCGGCTCGTCCAGTACATCCGTCTGCACAAGTGAGTCCGACGGTTGAGGCAGATCAATGTCAATCACCTCGGTAGTAGGCAAGGTCGACTCGGATAAACCAGGCAGCTCCGCCAATGTAGTCAAGTCCGGATCATCTGCTAGATCCGTTGTATCAGATACATTCAGGGATTCTGGGACGTCGAAGATGCTAAACTCGTCACCAAGGCCACCCGACGGCCCAGGCTCTTCAGGGACCTCTACCAGGGAGAAGGTGGTGGATAGCTCTGACGAATCTACAAACATCGTTACTTCTGGCTGCCCGCCCTGACCTGTCACACTCGGCTTGAACGGTGGGTTAATGGAGTTGGAAAAGTCTGTTAGATCCGTTGTACTGGGAGACTCCAGCCCGCTCACTGTACCCGTCTGCGTAGGCATATCCGGCGGTTCAATCAGACTCGACTCAAGAGTCTCCACAGGCGTTGGGATCAATTGTGACGGATTTGGTACCTCCGGGAGGCTAGTTGAATCCTCATAGTCTGAGAAATCACCCGGTTCAAACGGATCCAGGGGCTCCGGGAAGCCCAATATGAAATACACCTCGCCCTCGTCGTCGTCGTCGTTGTCGTCGTCGTCTTTAACATCATTAGATTCGCTAGGTGTTGGTTTCGGTATACTTGAGGCGTCTGAAGCATCCAGAAATGTTGTTACCGTCTGCTCGTCCTGGGCATCTATCGCACTCGGCAATTCAGACGTACTAGCTATGCCAGACGGCCCTCCAAGGTCTGTAGGGTCAGGTAACTCCGTTTCTGGTACGGCCTGGGTCTGATTCGGTATATCTGTTAAGGCAGAAAGGCTCGGCATACCCAGAACACTTGATGATCCTGGAACCCCTGGCAATCCCGTATCTGGTTGACCGGGTAAGTTTGTCGGGTTAGGTAAATTCGACTGGTCAGGCTGATCTGAAATGCCAGTCTGCTCTGATTCGGCTGAAGGTCCTGGACTAGACCTCTCGGGTTGCCTCGACGTACCAGACGTCCCAACTTCTATTACGCCTCCCGTTTGACCAACATCCCCGTATGAGGACGTGTGAACATACCGGCTTGTCCCCCCTGCCTGACTGTTATCGCTAGTTTGAATCGACCCTTCTGATGTCCCAGGCTCCTCGCTTCCCTCAGCACCACTATCATTCCCCTCCTGGTACGTTCTCTGAGAGGGGATTGGCTGTGCAGTAGGTTCCATTTGGTTCGACATCGTAGACCGTTCAGGTTGAGTTGGGCCTTCTAGTTGGCTTGTATTAGGCCTATTGACTGAATCGGTACTTCTGAGCCCAGCGGTCTCCTCCGCTTGATCCGAGTGGCCGGAATCGCGAGCAATACTTTGCTCATTGATACCAGTTAATCCAATTACGTTTTCTGACTGTCTTGGGTCACCAATCTGACCGGGACGATAAGTCTGCCTCAGTTGAGACGAAGTCGGTTGAGATGAACTTGCAGGCTGTCCAGTGGTGAGCGACGGAACCGGACCACAATACCCATCCACACAACTCTCTCCAACACTGCAGTCGCCATTTTCAGAACAGCGTCCCGTCTCAACTGGCCGTAGCGAGTTGACAGATGTACCAAGACTACTTGCACGACTAGAGACTACAGTCCCTGTTGAACTGCCAGAGAGCACCGGAGGCCCAGAATTTGCCGGCAGACTGGAATTGACCGACTGGCTCTGTACTTGAGACTGTTCAGACTCATTTGGGTCAGGCAAGTCTTCCGGTTCATTTTCTTCCTCCGGGTTAAACTCTGCGTCACCCAAAATCCAGAACGTGTCAAATAGCTGTTCCTCCTCATCCTCGTCACCCTCCTCATCAGAACCATCATTCTGTTCCGTGTCAGGGAGACTTGTAGCGGACCTGTCGGGCTGCGTTGGGTTTCTAGTCCAGCTCGGGCCAGAGTTTTCAGGGTGACAGCTGCCGTTTTGGCACGAATACCCATCGCTGCAATCATCATCAGATATGCCGCAGGCTCCAGGTGTTTGATGCGTACCCGGCTGACCAACATGGTGTGGGTTCAGTTTCCGAGTTGCACCGTCAGTCTCGCCATCCTGAGAATACTCCAGCTGCGTTGACTGTGGAGGCTCTTCAGCGTACGTCGAGTGATGCAAGTCTCCAGCGCGGGTAGAAGCCCCTATCCCATCTCCACCTCCAACATGAGTCGTATGGCCTTGCAGGCCTGTTACAGAGGGACGGCTGGGTTCTGTACGATGGTCTGACTGGCCAGGCTCCCTCACCGGTACTTTCGAGATACTAGATCCATACAACTCCGGTAAGTTTGAGTTGCCGTGTTCAGAAACCCGCACAGTTTGGGTTTCAACCAGTCGGCTAGAATGCTCAGCTCCCGTTATTGCCGCTGGCGGTTGTTCGGCCGGGGCAGGGGGCTTAGTGTTGTGCTCCTCTCCTGGCTGGCAACTCTTGTCGGCACCGCATCTTGAGGACTCGTTTGGGTGAGATACTGTGTCATCTACCGAGACATCATTCTGGTCTGATACATTGGTCTCACCGGCGTCTTTGGATTGGGTGGGATATCCTGCCTCTCCTGACTGTCCTGCGCTATCGGGCCATGATGAGGCGCCAGGATGCATCAGTACACTGCTCCGGCTCGGTCGATTCGACTCATACGGTCGAAATGTGCTGTGCGGACTGATAGTTTGCTCGGGTACTCTATAATCATCCTGCCTTGGTCGTGTGGAAGTCCTGACGGCGCCCGACACCTCGGGTTCATTCCATCCCGGAGAGTCTCCTTTTTCACCAAGGGGCTCAATCGGGGTCGGCTGAATATCTTGTCTTCCACCAGAGCTGTCACCCTGTTCATAAGGCCCGGAGTCTTCATCATGAGGAGACGCCCCCTTTGGATCTATCCAATTCAGGTCGCCGGCTTCCATGCTTCCCCCAGGCCCAGCCTCTGGCTGTTCTGGTACCTGAGAGACTTTCTCTTCATCGCCCGGTCGCATGGGCATATCGTCTTGCCCAGCCACCTGCGGATGACCCTCCCATCCGCCACCATCATCCCAACCCAAACCCGATGCCTCACTCTGCCTCTGAGTCTGAGTCTCCCCCGCCCCGCCATACTCTCCGACAGCAAATGGGAAGCCACCCCCTCCAAGCTCACCACACCGTCTCGGTTCCTCACAGACACCCATCAATCCCTCAACACAAACGCCGTCCACCAGAACCTGGCCATCCCCGCACCCCGCCACATCAACACTGACATACATCGGCAAGCATCCATCCTCAGAGCACGCCTCCCCAGTCCCACAAGTCCTCCCCTCCCCCTCGCACATCTTGGTGCCATTCCCCCTTTCTCCAAGTCCCAGGTTCATACAATGCCCGTTGGCACATATATCGCCGGCGTCGCAGGTCATTGACTTGATGCCGCAGTGGCGGGGGTCGAGTCCGATATCCAGGCTTGCGCACAACCCATGACTACATTGCGCGTGCAAAGGACAGGAGGAGGAGGAGGAACATGTCCGCGGGGACGTTCCCATAGAGTACGGTATGCAGGAGCCGTCGACGCATCTGCTTCCGGGCCGACACCCAAGCGCAGATCTTCCGCAGGGAGAGTCGCTGTCGTCGTTGGCTTCTTTATCCACCGTTATGCACATGCCATTCACACATAGTTGCCCGACACTGCAAGCCTGCCTCTTATCCCCTTCCGTAGTACAGAACTCAGAGTTGAGGAGGATCTGAATGGGCTGGCACTGTCCATCAGATTGCCGACACCACTGTCCCGGTAAGCATGGTTCGCCAGATCGGCCACAAGGTCCAGGATCAGCAGAGCTCAGATTCAGGGGCAGACAATCCCCCAAGACGCAAAGCTCCCCGGACCGACAGGCGTGACCGACAGAACCGCAGTTATACGGGTCGATGCCGACGGTGTTATCCGTACAGAACCCCCCAACGCAAGACTCGGCGGGCTCGCACCTTTGCCTGACCGGTTGGCGCTTGATCCGGGTGAGGCTACCCCTCGGCAAAGTCCCGGCGTGAGCAACTTGCTCTACGCAGGCCAAGATGGCCGCGAGAGCGCAAAGTAAAGCGCATATCGTCGGGGCTCTCATCGTTCTAGGTAGGGTGTTTCCCAAAGGCTACATGGTTTTGGCAAAAGGAGTTGCGCGTAGGAGGTGATCCACGCGCCGTGCAAGCCTAGCGATTCGCAAATAGTCTGTTATAGGCAATCTATATGCAAAGGCGTATACTGGCACCGCGGTCAAAGCTCCCTTCGGGTCTTCACCCGCTGTACTCCAGCGGGTGGTGGCTACATCCCTTGGTCACATTCGTTCCGCAACGGGAGCACGGCACAAAACCTAATGTAATCTTGAAGCCATACCGGCCGAGTCGCGGCACTGCATCGGCCCAACCATAATCATAATGCCATCCTGCCCCCCCCCCAGAACTTTCTACAGCCCTTGGTAGTTGCGCATCGCAGCTGAAAAGCTACCTGAAGTTGGCACACGGCAGGGCATTCCAACGTGGTTCCAGGTGCACAGCATCTCTACGTCTTCCCGCCCGCTCTAGCTGCCGAGGAATGGATGTTCTTGTGACCGAATGGGACATCTTCAGCAGCGGGACGCTCGGGTGCTTGCTTCTGCCGAGGCTCAATAGCAGCTCTCCATGTTCAAGGTCTTGACTTACGTCCACTCTGGACCCTCCGTACTGTCATCTGAGCCTTTCTCGACCCAGAGCTCTAGGTACAGACTTGGGCATAAACTCCTGGTCTTTTGGGGACTCATTCTTTTCAAGTAGGTATAAGCCGTTACTTTGCCATAATTCTCGTTGAGGACGTACAGACTTGAAAGTGTTGTTGTCGAACAAGGCTGTCACAAGGCAGAGGCAAGTACCTAATACTTAGTCAGGCCGACCTTTCGTCACCATCCAATCTCCCACGCCTGGCCTTACCTAATCTAGCAATAACACGGCAGAGGATACTTGTATTGTGTTCATCACAGAACACGGAATAAACTTCCTGCGCCGCGACTCCTTGCTCGACTCTCTCATATTTGCATTCCAGGCCAAGCACAGAGATGACAGTGCACATTTGTGGTCCTCGTCCTCCCCTAGACGGAGCGTAGAGCCGCCGACTTTGTCCTGCGAGGGCACAAAATCACCGTATGTCTCTAATCATCTATATGTACCTACCCATTTGTGCACATCGCCGATAAAGCTCACCATTATCCTGCCATGCGAATAGAAAAACGACATCAGCACTGCAGCCTGCCACCGGTCGGGTAACCTAATGATTCTCATTAAACCAAGATCTGAACTACCTCTTGAATAGCGATGAGTAAACCGTAACCTTCTTTGAGAGCAACTCGGTCAAGAGTTTAAGTACCCAAGTCATTTCCAGCTGAAGAGTTTCGAACTAGGATTGGTATCCTGGCATCATACTGATATGACTGCAGGATCTATTACCTCCCAGGAGGTTGAAGCCATAGGCGTATTCAAGGCTGCTAAATAAAGCACCGGTGGCGGGTAACCCATTTCTCATCGAGTACTTGATGCACCACATCATATATTCATCAATCGTTGACACATGAGAACCTCTTCTGCCCAGTCCCCTGAACCTGGCCCGCCTCTTTCAGCTTGAAAGCCCGTCCTTTTCATCCAGAGCGATTTGGAATAGGTGCCACACTCTAGTCTCAAGCAGGTCCAAATCCGCAGTTCTGAGGCACTTGTTAAACATCCAGGGTAAAAGTCATTTTCTACCCGACAACCACGTGAATGCGCGCCAACCCCCTGCGCGGGAAGATTTGTTGCCCTCTTCCAGATAAGTTCGAAAGCGCATAATCGTACTCGGCCTATCCAATAGTCATCTGCAACAGGCCGTTTCATTTGTAGATAGGTCGCCGCACCGCCTGATGAATAATGGCAACCTCGTTCCGTGTAAATTTGCCATTGAAGTCATCACCTTCGCGTCTCCAGTGATTCCTACACGGCCGAAAGCGCCGTGAGACCCTTTCTCCCATGATAAACAGCTCCATATGCAGCGCTCATCATTTCTTCCCGCGAGGAGGAGGCTCAGAAATATCGGTAGGTTTGCCGCGGAACTGGTTCCGTATCTCGTCGCGAAAGTGCTGCAGGAAAGACGACGAGCGACCTTGAGGGAGGTTAGGGTCGGCTGGAATATGCCTACCAGTCAGCGTGGTTTCGGGGCGAGAGTATCATGTGCCATCCACTCTCGCAGAGAAAACGCACCGGTCGCATCGCCTGGTCGCAGCGGCTCATTCGGATTGCGCCCGTACTGCTTCTCGTTGACGGCGCGGTGGATGCGGCCGACGGCACGGTGGAATCCAGGACGTCGGAGGATCTATAACAAGGCGGGCAAGTCTGTCAACACGGAAATATTCGACTTCGTGGAGTGAGCGTGGCTCGTTGGAGGGTGGGTAGCCAAACCATTTCAATAATCCGATCCTAGAACCGGGGGGTGTGGTTGCGTTAGCTGAGGACTATCGTATGAAACTTTGTGACGGTTCAATTTGGGCGGCCACTGTCGCGTACCTCGTAGAATTGGATCACCCTGAAAATCCACATGTGAGGAGCCATGTTGGGTCGCGAACACGATTTGACCGTGTTATCGATGTGATGTAAAGAATGCGGTTTGCAAGTTGTAGTGGGGGGGGATGATGAGGCCGCTAAAGATGGTGGAGGGACTCCGAGGTTAGTTGGTCATGGGATGATTAATCAAGCGACTAAAAATAATACCCCTCTCTATTACACTAATCATGGCGGGCGGCGTGCAACTTATTTTGACGGCCTGAGCTTAGCGGACCATCAGTCGCAACTTAACAACCAACCCCGAATACACGTTCAAATACAGCGAGAATCCCGCTGTCATCGACTTTGGGGGGAGACCCTCTCGTACACATTTTTTTCACGGGAAACCAAAAGATATATCGACGTTAGGTATGATTGATTTTCGCGGTACTTGATACTACCACGTTGAACTCCCACCTATCTACACCACGACCAATATCAAGTTTTTCTCCCTTTTCTTTTTCAACCAGATTCCTCTTCACTCTTCAACCAATCCTCGCTGACAATGTCCATGCAAAAACTAAGACGACTTTCAAATCATCACGTTTTCTCCCCCCCCCCCCCCCCCTTGACAAGCACGCCTACTGCACAACGTACTTGAACAGCATGGGCTTAACGTAATCCAGCTTCCCCAGCTCGACGCCCTCCTTGCGCGCGAGGTCGTACGCCGTGGTAACGTGGAAGAACACGTTGGGCAGGATAAACCCGTTGACGAGCGCCGACGCGGGCACCTTGGGCTTGTTGTCCCCGGGGATGTCGACGGTGGTGATCTCGTCGGCCCTGGCGTCGACGGCGTCCCTGTCGGCGCGGGCCAGCGCCGCCTTGGCCGCGGCCACGCGCCCCCGCAGGTCGTCCCACGTCTCGAGGTCCATCTCGTACGCGGGGAGGTCCTCGATTCCGCCCACGCGGTGCGCCAGCCGGAAGGCCATGCTCGTGGCGAAGTAGACCTGCCACGGGAAGGGCCGCATGCTCTCGTGCATGCGCGACTCGAGCACCTGGGACGCCTGGGGCGAGGCCTCCGCCTTTTCCAGGATGGCGCTGAGGGAGTCGAGGGCGTCGCTGACGAGGCGGAACGAGGCGTCGTAGAGTGTGTAAGGCATGGTTGCGATTTTTTGTTTCTTTTTTCGTGAGACGTAGGAGGTGAGTGTGTAGATGCTAAAGACTTGTTGTCTTTCTCAAGATGGCTTTGCTTGCTTGCTAAAGTTGCGATTGAGTTGTCAGGAGTGTGTACTGAGATGCGATGCTCCAAAATCTCATCTAGAACTGTCCTTCCCTCCCCTACTTATATCCATCTCGGCATATCAACATCTTGGTCAGACACACGCGGCTCGTCGCATCGCGAAACCCGATTCTGGCGCGCCGACTAAGCACACAGGTAGTCGGAGGATTGATAATCAGTTCACCCAAACCCGTCCAGGGGGGTCACGGCTAGTCACCTAGTACAACGGTGCCAGTCACACTTGGCGTAAAGCCCATGCGGCGCTGTATCAGATCCCACCAGAAACGCACTTCATCACAGAGTCATACTATGCAACATTGAGCAGCAGTGAAACGTACGTACGTCGGAATAGTAATCATCATCTGTCCCGTAAGGCTAGTACCTGGAACTAGACAATACCCCCCTGTTCCTCAGCTCCCCCCCCCCCCGAATTCCCCATCACTCCCCGACACGAATGCGGGAAAATTATCTACCGGGAAAAAAAGATTCCACACCATCGGCCGGATCGTCGCCTTCCTCGCCCGCGATATCCGCCAAACAAACCCCCGACAGACCAGCAGCCCCTTTTCCATAACCAAACAAGCCTCAAAGCAGCAAACAAACAAAAAAAATCTCCAAAACTGTTACCCTTAGTAGAAGTCGTGCATAAAATTATGACAGTCTTGAAGCACGGCCAAAGAAAAAAGAGCTGACTCGCTTTCGGTGCTGATAAATCAAGTCGGCGGACCGCGTCGTCGGCCCCACGACGGCGCCGTTTGGCCGACATGGCTGGGATCTGGGACGGCGTGTCCTCTCCGCTGATAAATCAGCAACGGGAGCCAGCCGAAATGACTACCGATTACACGACCTCTGTGATCCTACTGCATCACCAATGTGCACTTGCTTGGCTCCAAGGCTAGTTCTTGTAGCACTGGCTCAAGCCTGTTTCAAAAAAAAAGGAGTTCATAAGAAAATCACAGTCACGATATATTCTCCCGTCAGGCAAAAAAGCACATAAAAAAATAAAGAGCAGAAGAACAAAAGCAAGAAAAACATCAACATCTCCATGCCCCCTATTCCCCCCCTCAAAATCCCAGAATAGCATTCGCCTCCTCCAAAACCCTCCTCTCCCCCTCCCCCTCAACCCCCCTAACCTCCATCCCCCTCAGCCCCATCGCCGCCGCCGCCTCCCCCATCCCCTCCACCCCAAGGAAGTCCGCCTCCGTCGCCCGCCCCACGTGCCGCTTCTCCCCCTCCCCGCCCGGGAAATCCGGCCCCGGCGCGCCGTCCCGGAAGCATGCCCGCTGCCGGGCTAGGAACTCGGCGTTCTTGGCCGTCACCGGACACACGGGTATGTAGAGCACGCTCGAGTCGCCCTCGCCAGCGTGCACCTTGTCCACGGCGTGGATGGCTGGAGTCACAGCCCCAAGTCAGTAAATCTGTGTGTGTGTGTGTCTCTCTCTCTCTATCGCCATGCGTGTTTTTGTTCTCCTCGTAAAGAAAACGAAAGCCACGAGAGGAGTAAAAAACCGCAGAGAAACAAAAGGGGTAACAAAAAATAATACGTACTGTCGCAGTGCCAGGCAACGTAATCCCCAGCCTTAATCTCCGGCACGTGAACCATGGTCCTCGCCAGTTCCAGGTGCGGATGCATCTCGTCCGTCAGCTCCTGCCCGTGCCCTATCACGGCCCCCTGGATCTCGCTCGTCATCTCCTCCCCGCCCGCGAAAACCCAATTATCCTCGTGCAGGAAACCCTCCCACGCCTCCCCTTTCTCAGCAAACTCAGCCCTGTCCCTAACGGGTCTGAAAAAGGGCCTGAGCAGGACATACGCCGTCGACGCCCTTAGCAGCGGATTCACCAACAACGTCCCCTCCCCCGGCCCGCACCGGCTAACGCTCAGCCAGCCCTGCCACATGCGAAAAGCCGAGCACGCCCCCAGCCCACCATGCGTATCAAACGAGACCCGCGCCCGCGACCCTGCGTCCCAGGGGTCGTACCCTTCGTCCCACCGCCCCGCCATCACGGCCCCGTACACGTCGCCGTACCCTTCCCTCTCCCACCTCTCGACGCTGCCCCCGTCCATGTGCGGGCCCAGCGCGAAAGCCGCGTCCCCGGGCGTCCGGATGCGGAGGCGGTCCGCGTACGTCACGGGCTGGGAGAAGGATATCTCCGCCGAGGGCGCCGCCCGCCAGAAGCGCGTCATCAGGTGCCGCTGGGCCGACAGCACCGACGGGTGCGCCCGCGCCTTGACCTGCGTCGGCGACCAGTAGAGCTCGTACACCTGCGGGTGATCCTGCGGGAAAGCTGCACACGAGAACGGTATCAGCGTGCCGGGTCTTTCGTCGGAGTGACATGTATGGTATGTACGACGGTGAGGAGGAGGTGCAGGGAGGGATGAAGTGTCACTTACCCTTCGTGTGAGGATTCCTTCGCACGTACTCCTCCACCTCCCCCTTGTAGCCCCTAGCCTCCGCCTCCGGCACCACCCCCTTCACCACCACCACCCCCCTCTTCAGAATCTCCCCCCTGACTTCCTCGCCCAGCCCCGCC
The DNA here is from genome assembly GCA_026184415.1 of Trichothecium roseum. NCBI lineage: Eukaryota > Fungi > Ascomycota > Sordariomycetes > Hypocreales > Trichothecium > Trichothecium roseum. The sequence goes on along the minus strand of CM047942.1, from coordinate 3,073,151 downwards.
GCCAGCTCCCCGGCGCTCACCTGCGGGATCACGCCGGGCCCCCTCTCCGCCACCACGCGGTTCTCCCTCCTCAGCTCCCGGAGCAGCCTCCTCCAGCTCTCCGTCACCTCCGCCTCCCGGCTCCGGACCAGGTCCGCCTTGAGCCGGCGGTAGCGGTCCGGCAGCGGCGCCTGCTTCGTGCCCGACAGCGAGGCAAATGAATTGGATATATCTCCTTCCCTCTTGGCACCGGCTGTGGTAGCAGCAGTAGCAGCTGTGGTAGTAGTAGTAGTAGTAGCCATAGTAGCGGTCATGGCCATCATGCGCGAGGAAGGGATCCTCCTAATAGTTACTCTAGTAAAAGTTGCCGTCCGCAGCATCAAGGGCAAAGCTAGATGAAATCTAAGATGCCGTGTATCAACATGGAACGAAAACAGGGCGGACGCATCATCCTTTTTAAAAACCACATCTTCACAGGAGAGGGTTGGGGGGCGGGCGGGCGGGCGAGCGGCGGACACTGCTTCTTGGTACGACCAGGATGGTCGTCCATACAAACAGGCGGTATTACCTCTTTGGGAACTCCGCCAAACTTCATCTCTCTCCTCATCACCCGCCCGGTCAAAGTGGACGGAACAAGGTTCAGTGATAGTATTCTTGCCATCCATGATCAGATGTAACGTTTCTACGCCTAGGTTGGAGTTTGGTGATGAGGTAATCTACAGAGAAAGATGAACCACTGGGGAGGGGAGGAGCCAAACAAACAGGAAACGGAACCTCTTCAGAACCTTCAGAACACATGCCGGCATGAGCAAGCCTTTCACACAAGAGCTTCAAATATAGCCGTGTCTGGGAAGAATAGTAGTTGTAATATAGATTGGTCCAGGCAATGTTACCCAAGACCAAAACACACCAACGCCTCGCCTGAAAAGAAAAAAAAGAACGAAGAAGAAGAACGAATGCCCCCCCAGCCAACCAAAACAATGGCTCTAGGATAATGCTATATGATACACTGATATATAACTCCCCCTCCCCAAGACACGGGAAACCAAGACAGGGCGGTATTAGGCACCAAGTTCCGTGCGCCTTATGCGTCTCTGCCGCGTCGAACTTGGTCCCTAAGCTCCTTGTTCTCACTTTCCAGCCCGCCCAGGCGCTGTCTGGCAACTTGTCTATCCTGGTTACGGCCCTCGCGCTCCATCTTGAGTCTTTCCTCCATATCTCGTAGTCGGAAGAGCCAGCGCCTATCGTTATCACCAGCGCCGCTGCTACCCCCCGTATGGTCCCCGCTGGATAGTGCCACCTCGTGCCCGCTGGGCGCCGTGTGGGTGCGCGTCAGTGTCGTCGTGCGACTACCAGGCCTGGAGCGAGAACGGTCTCCTGGGCCCTTGGAGACGGACGGTGAAGGGGACCCAGGATCTCCGGGGATGAGGGCCTCGGGGTTGTTGCCCGTAGCAGAGTAGGCTGCCGCTGCCCGCGACCGGACATCGTTGGCCGTCTTGAGGGTGGCATTCTCCACCTTGAGCTGGCGGTTCTTGTCCTCCAGTCGGAGCAACCGGCTGTGCAGCTCATGGGAAGTTGTCGAATGCGAGGCAGCAGAATTTCGTACCATCGTCTCCAGGCGGTCCAACTTCTTGGTGCGGACTTCAAGCATATTCTCGAGAGTCTGGTACTCCCGTCCCAAGTCGCGTTCCACCGCCTTGATCTTGGCAGAGTATGAGCCCATCATGGACTCGATGGTCTTGATAGCTGCCATTAGGTTCTTCGAGAACCCAGGCAGCCTAGTGGCAATGACATCCACTGTAGGCACAACCCTGGAATCCACCAGGGCATTCCCATTGAGCCACTCCCTCCCACACAGTGAACTAAGCTTTTGCCAAAGTACCAGTAGCAACTTGTTCCTCTCCGTGAGCTGTTCCCTCGATTGTTGCTCTAGGATGACGAGCCTGCGATGCTCTTGGCCTCTGGTGCTCTCCAGCTCGGCTATCCGCATATCTTGAGTGCTCGCTTTAGTCGATAGATGATCATGGTTTCTCTGGAAACTGTCAAATTGGGATTTGGTGTTCCGGTGACTGAGGCGCTCCTTCTCCAGTAACTCGGACATTTTACGACTCTCGAGCGCGTGCGACTCGAGAAGCTCGTCTCGCTTCTTGATGATGCGGTCTTTCTCGTTCAGGGATGCCTTTGAAGCGTCCAGCTCGCGAACCGTATTCTCGAGCTCACGCTGCATCTTGGCAATAGACTAGTAACACGTTTAGCAGCCGATTGCGCTACGTTGCAATAAGAGGCAAGACATACCTTGAGCAGCGATGAACGGGTGCCATTAAGATCGCCCAAGGCCTCTCGCAAGTTATTCTCCAGCTCAGTGAGCCTCTCTTTCCACTCCGCGGCTTCGATCTCGCGGGAATGCAGGCTCTTACGCAGTCTCCTCGCTTCGTCCTTTGCCTGGGTGCACTCTTTGTTGAGCTCGTCAACAAACTGCTGGATTTCATCCTTCTCCTGGTTGGCGACAATCTCCCTCTGCTCACGCTCCTGGTGCAAGCGGCCATCTAACTCTTTCGAGCGGTCCTTCTCTTCACGGAGGTTTTGCTCCAGGTTCGCCAGCGCGGCCTCGAGATCGCCAATACGAATCTTATCCGCTTCCTGCTCCTCACGCAAGAAGCTGATTTCTCCCTGGGCAGATTCTTGTTGGACAGCGAGACGTTGGTTCTTATCATTGGCTTCCATAATCTTCCGCTCGAGCTCCTCGAGCTCTTTATTAGATGAGTCTAATTCAGACTCGAGCTGGCCAATTTGGCGCAGCTTGTTGTCTTGTTCGTCTTCCAGACGTAGCAATGATTCGCTCATCTTTTGCATCTCTTCCTGTAAGGCCTCAAAATTCTCCGAGCGATCATCTAGGTCTGCTTGCAACTGCTGCATGTCTTCGTTTCTTTGGTCGGCCTCTGCTTCTAGGGCGTCAATCTCCTCCTGTGCCTCGGCTCTGAGGGACTCGAATTCGTGCTCCATCTCCGCCTGTTCCCGTAGGGCCTCGTCGCGTTCAGACTGGAGCGCCACCAGGTCATTCATAGCATTATCAATCTCTTCCTGGAGCTGCTCGGATCTGTCTTCGGCTTCTCGCTTCCCATTAACAGCAGCCTCAAAGTCCTCCATGCACATCTCGAGCTCTCGCTGCAGTTCTTGGTTCTGGAGCTTGATCTCGCTATTCCTGTCCCGCATCTCCGCCAGCTTGTTTTCCAACTCCTCTCGTTCGGCTTCATCATCTGCCGACGTCTGCCGAGTTCGCATGGTGTCCCGAGAGTGCGATCTCTCGTGACCGCCAGCTCGAGAAGCGGACCGTTCCAAGAGGCTGTCAATGGTCGAAGCAGGAGCTCGTCCATGGCGCTGTGCCATCTTCAGGTCCTCGATCTCCTGGTATAAGCGTTCCTTCTCGCGGTTTCTGGAAGTCAACATCGACGTTTGTGCGCTAACCTCACGGCGAAGCTCGGCATTCTCGTGGCGGAGCTGCTCACTCTCCTTGCGTAGCTCGTCAACAAGGGTGCTGCCCGCACTGAGGTTTGTATGCGAGCTTGCTTCCATATCCGCAGACATCTCCGACCCAGGTCGAGCATGCATAGGATGCAGGTCACGGTTTCTGCGAGTAATGTTATAAATGTTTGTCGTATGGCTCAGGGCCCCGCCGGTAATCTCCTGCTTTAGTCGGAAAACTTCGTCTCGCAGTCGACGATTGTCATCGTCAGCCTGTTCTCGACGAGCAGTCTCTTGCTCCAAGAGGTCCTTCCATACATCTGCTTCTTCTTGGCGGCCGAGACTATCGCCAGAACGTTCGTGAAGCGTCCTGACGATTTCCGTCATTCTCCTCTTCTCTTCGTCCCGGTCGTAACTATCGCTGCGCAGTCGCTCAATCTCGGTGGCGTATTCCTCGACACGTTCCCGAAGGAATATGAGCTCCTCCTCACGCTCCTGGGCAGTTTCGTCGTACATCTTGGCGGTCTGGTCGGTTGATGACACGGTGCTTCGAGCTGTGCTGGGTCGATCCTCCTCATCCTTGGCCTGCCTTTCCAATTCCTTGACCCGTTTCCGCAGAACCTTGTTGTCACGCTGCAGAACGGCCAAGCTGGTCTTGAGATCCACGTTCTCGGAGATCATCTCCTTGATTCCCTCCTCGGACAGCTTATCCAGCCGATCGCTCAAGAACATGACTTTGAGCTTCAGATCAAAATTCTCTTTTGACAACCTCTCGATGGTGCTGCTCTGCTCCTTGAGCGTCAGGGTCTTACCCGTCTTACTCGTGGCAGTGACCGAGCTGTTCATAGTAAACGTCGAGGGACGTCGCGGCGTCTCGAGGCCGCTCTTGAACTTGTACTCCTTGGCCAGAGACTCGGGTACCTGCACATTTCTGACATGACGGGCGATTACTGTATCGGTCGGCGCGGTCGTGAAGCCCTCCTTAGATGGCCTGGGCGTCCTCGCCATGTCGTAATCGGTATTCTGCTCCTGCTCGGGACCCGGGCTCTCAATCTCAGGCAAAGGCTCTAGGAGACCGAGAGAGTGGTCGGTATAATCGTCGAATCCTGATGCCACGCTTCCGAGGCTGAGTGATCGAGCCAACGCAGCGCTCGAACGTGGCGCCGGCATTCCCTGCACAGACACAGCACTCCCGGATTGGAGGGTAAAGTCCGCACCTTGGGCCATTGTGGGCTCGCTATCGTCATGGGGATCGGCGTCGGTGCCGAATGAAGACGTTGAAGATCGTTGAGCTGTATTTCGACTACGCAGATATTTTGGCCGTGTACCGAGTCGAAGTGAATTGCCAGGTGGGTTGCCAGCGTCCGCCCGTTCGGGTTGAGTTTGCGTCTGGGGTTGAGTCTGAGGTTGGGACTGTGAGAGGAATGTCTCATTGCTTTCTGCATCACCCGTACTAGAAACCTGAGTGGCCTCTTGAGTATTGCCTGCTTCCTCTCCTTTTTCCTCTACGGGATCTGGGACCTGTGTCTTGCCGCTGCCACTACTACCACCACCACCACCGCGCTGCTGCGTGCTACTAGCCATGCTGACCGCCCTAGAAATCGTTCTAGCTGCAGCTGCAGCAGTCGGTGACGAGTCAAAGTTCTCAAACGTAGAGGTGGTGTTGCTGACAGTTGTCGAATCGGCCTCGTCGGCCTCTGGTATTGGCTGCGGGCGCACCTGCATAGCGGCCTTATTGGGCTGATCGAAGATGTAGGTATCGTCGACCCCGCCGCCGTCGTCCCTGGTGGCCCCCGTCGCAACAGGTGAGAGGGCGGGCATAAAGCTAGATTCGACATCTCGCAGGTGTTCGCGCACGTCTTCCTCGGTAAGGGAATCGTCGGGATATTTACTAGGGTCCAGGGGTGCCGCTTCGAGGGAGCTCTCGTCGATGCCCACGGTAGACGTGTCCGGCTGCTGTGGCTGCTGTTGCTGCTGCTGTTGTTGCTGCTGCGGCGGCTGCGCGGGTGCCGGTTGCGCCGTTCCCTCCCCGTCTTCTTGTCTGTCTACCATTGCAACATGCCTCGTCGTTTTCGGGCTAATGCTTGTGGTATTAAATGTGTCCCCTTCGTCGTCGCCGTCGTGTATGGCTTGTGCGCGCTGGGCTGTTGTTGGACGTGGTACTGGGCTGCTGGTGTCGCGGAAATCGATTAAATCGTCGCTTTGGGCCATATTTGCATCTTAGCTCCCCCCCGGGGCGGCTCCAGCTGGTCGAGGGTTAAACAGAGGTGTGGGAGACGCTAAGAGTATACTCGATGGGTGAGATCATGAGAAAATGGGCCCTTGAATCAGGATGGAAAACAACGGACGGAAATGGCACCAATTCATAAGTCTGTTTTATGAGGTCGTTTTTAAAAAAGAAAAAAAATCAATTGATTGGAATAGAAACAATAGGAGAGTTTCTACTCGACCACCCAACGGGGGGGGAGTTTCTTTCCTTTTTTTTTCCTTTCCTTCTCCTCGCTGCCCTGTGCTTCAGAGCCCAGATACCCGACACATTGATACCGGTTCCAGGCCTGGTTTGCCCCTATGAGGCCCTGACGTTGCTGTGGCAGCAGCGGAAAGCTTCAGCCTCAACATACCTACCCTATCGCTTTGTACACATTATTACCGACACGAGCCGTGTGTACTTTGGATATTGAATAAATGTTTTTTTCCTTAATTGGTAATAATACGAAAGCTATTAGGAATTTAGCGTGCGATATAATAATATGGGACTATGAAGAAGATGTTTGTGTACACGTATAAGGTAGCTTCATAGACAATGATTTAATATGGTAGTTGGTACGGAGCATGGTAGCATAGATTTCAGTAACACGTTTTTGGAAGGTTCCATTCGTTTTGTAAGTGCAGGTAGGGGATCAATCAAACTGTACGGAACATACACACCACCCTTCCTCTCACTTTCACATTGTTCAACACGTGCAACGAAATGATGACTGAAAAAGGGTATATATTTCATGCTGGAAAAATGCTAAAAACTTGACATGATCCGCTTAGTTGGAAATCTTGGGGTGGACTTTTTTGCTACGAGTTTTGTTAGCCCAAGAGTTTTGCGCGTCTAAGTTGGAATGGCAGCGTATTTCTTACCCAGTAGCCTTCTCGTAGGTCGTACGGCCAAAGTCGGTGATCTTCTCCTGGTTGTCCTTGCTGATCCTGAAGCCAGACTTCTGAGCGCCGACAGCGAAGACTACAAGAGGGTTTCACAAGGTCAGCACAGGTCTGCCATATATGGATATTACACGGCCCGGAAGAGAAGAGTGGCATGCTTACCCTTGTCAACCAAGTCATCCTTCTTGCCGGAGCTGCTGGTAGAGCTCTGGTGGTTGACGACCTTCTTGAGGAAATCCATGGCGTATGTGCGGGATGTAGAGGTTTTTGATTTATAGAGTCAGGGACTTGTTGTTGAGATGTAGAAGGATGATGGCCAAGCTCAGTGTTATCCAGGTAGAGGAAAAGGCACCTTTTTATACTTGAAGAATTATCTGTACGCAGCACGGGTTTTGAAGATAGTACTGCCTACTATTCGATATAAGGCTGCATGATGCTAGTCTCGATTCCAATACCGACGTTGGATTCTTAGCCTGGGAAGGGAAATAGACCATCGCAAGCAAGCTACTGTATGCGTTTTCCAGGCTTATTTGCGTCTGCGAAATTCGATTCCTGCTCCAGCTCTTACCGTTTTCCCCATGTAACTTCCAATGGTGGGCTAGCTCGACTTACCATGGATGATTTCCCCCAAGTTGCACCTCCCCAGCCTGCGCCGCCCCTCCTGCCGGTGACAGAAAAAGTTAACCAGTGTGTGGGCAAGGCCGCTATCACCAAGCACGTAAGGTTCTTCCTTATGCTTTTTTCTTTCTTTTTGGCCCCTAGTAGCTCCTCCCGAGGAAGCCCCTCTAGAGGTCCAGACCCTTACCCGCTGCCAGCAAACCTGAGGAGGATGCCATCTCTCGGAACTGGATGTGCCGTGGCAGCCTTACCATGGGCAAGTCCCTTCGCCAAATGCGCCTACGATGGATGCCAACTACACCTACTACGGACGCCTGGTACAGTCCTAGCCTCAGTGCATCAAGAAGCCGCATCGCCAGAGATGCCTCAATGTTGTTCATCAACGTCGAAGCCACCGCCGTTCTGTTTTCTTAGAGGGGGCCTGTAATGAGGTTATATTCTTTGCTCAAAAAAAAAAGAATATGCCAGCCTGACTCACTTCGAGGAACAAAACCCCTTGTTGATAACTATACGTCCCTTCCGACCCCCTCCCACCTCCCGGCATATATATGGCCGGAGGGAGTGGGATGCTAATGTAGCCCTCTTGATAAAGCCCCCCACCTCCCGACAGATATTGCACCCGAAGTAACGGGAGGGGGGGAGGGTCTTAATAACCCGTGTGCCTCGCGGAGAAATCCTACATCTGTGCTCCGTACAAGGCGTGATTATCTTTGGGGACTTGACACCGACTCTTCGGCCATTGCCAATACCTGATTAGCACACCTCCAGCCGTAATCTGTATTCCAGACTAGCGCCTTCACTGCCCCCGGGGAGCTGAAAGAAAATAAATATGTCCATGTGATGCTGGCGTGCTCATACGATACCACTTGCCATGGTAGCACCGCCGCTCAACTAGGGAGCTAACGTTGTAAGAAGTCTAGCTCTCTGCCATTCCCATCTCGCAAGTACTGCGAACACCCAATTGCCGCCTTGCAGCTACATCGCGTTGTTTAGATGCTTAATCTCGTTTGCTTCGGGACTAGATCATTTTCTGATTCTCGAGAATGATCTTATCGATAACGTAGATCAAGCTTTGGGCTAAAATGCCTAAGCAGGAAGACAGAACAACTGGTGCTCGGCGTATTGTCAGCGGTGATGGACAGTTCAGGGTCTTTCTCGGCGCCTCATTTCTGAATGTTAGTAACTGAGATGCACGATGCTCAACACTCACCTCTGGTCCCTGACTTCTTGAGGACTACCAACATCAGTGCCGTCGCCAATATGAGTCGTTTGTGACATGGGTCTAGGGGAAACATATGCCTTTGGTTCGTAGTAAAATGCAATGCGAACGGAATGCAAATTGGTTATTTTGAGATGGCACCCGCGTGCGTACATTGAAGGTCTTGTTGTTTTTTGGAAAGGTTCATTGGTGAATACGCGGATGTGATTGATCATATCATATCCATATTGCCCGCGTAAAATCACTTTTACATCGCACAACACGTACTACGCAATAATGATTGATCAAATATGGATTGGTAAAATATTATTATTTCGTTGTTTAGGCGCTACCCTAACTATTTGTCATGAAGTCGTAAAACTCCGTTTAGTTGGAGATCTTGGGGTCGACCTTGGAGCTGTTCATGGTATTAGTCAAGAGTTTCACTACTACTACCTCGGCAAAGTAGTACGGCTTGGATTGATAACCTACCCGGTAGCCTTCTCATAGGCGTTGCGGCCAAAGTCGGTGATCTTCTCCTGATTGTCCTTGCTGATGTTGTGACCAGTCTTGCTGGCACCAGCGGAGAAAGCTATCATGATGTTAGCAGGTCTGGTTTGTCTTTATCAAGATTGCAGGTGGTGGTGTATTTTGTAATAGCAGAGAGGAAGCGTACCCTTGTCAACGTAGTCGTCGCCGCCACCGCCGCCCTGCTGCTTGTCGGAGCCGGAGCTACCACCACCAGCGGCCTTCTTGACGAAATCCATTGTGTATATTTGGTGTTGATGTATGTAATGTGTGTGTGTATGTGTGTGTGTATGTGTGTAGGAGTAGTAGTTGGTTGATAGATGATGCTGAGGAGAAAGTAAATTTAGATTAGTTGGGTAGAAGGGAGCACCTTCTTATACTTGCGAAATCGTCTGCAGGTACCAGTCCGATCTCGTCCTTGATCTCGATTTCAATACCGACGTATTCCCTTAGCCTGGAAGTAAAAAGAATGATGCGTCGTCACCAGCTATGCATCTTACCAACTGTTACGTATGTATGTGAGCTTTTCCATGCTCTGTTTCCGTGTAACTTGGCTACTTGGTTTCCAGCTTGACATGGTTTCCCCAAAGCCGCGCGCCGGCCTTGCGCCGCCCCCTCCAATGGGTAACAAAATAAGCCAGCCATTTTAGCACACATATTTCGACAGTAACTGTAGGCATTATTGTGTCATGTAAAGCTCCTCCAAGGAATCCCCTCTCCACCCGCTGCTCAATACTGGAGAACAGCGCCATCATTCGGAGAGCTGGTCACGTCATGGCAACCTCGTCATTGGCAAGCTCTCCTCCCCCCCCCCCCCCCATCGCCTTGGCTACTAAATTGCGCCAACTACGCCAGCTAGGTATGGTACAGTACTGATACTACGAGTGCTGCTAGACTCAGCAGAGTTGAATCTCCAGAGATCTCCCAACGTAGCTCATTATTCACGTCGACGTCACCGGCATTCTTTGCTTTACCCCGGGCGCCGGGGATTTTTTTCTTTTCTCTTTTTCTTCGCAACGAGGTTACGGTTATGTCAATGGATGAGCCGATCAACCGATTTCAAGACTTCGAGGAACGAAAAACACGCTTGCCAGGATTGCCCCCAATGCCAATGCGTTCCCTCCCGACGGGGAGTCTTCACGCCCGTCCCCTCCCGCCAGATACATATGGTATTGCGGCTGAAGTAATGACGCGGGGGGTGGAAGGGAGGCTTTAACCCGTTTAGACACTGCATTTGCCGTAGTACTAGGTAGTAGTTAGTAGTATTTTGTTGAGTTGACACCGACTCTTTACCTAGCCGCTGCAAAATACCTACCTCCTGGTTAGTACCGTACGGAGTATCGATTGCTATGGCTAGGATTAAAACATATTAGTTGGATGGATTCTGGTAGTACAATGGTAACCGGGTGCCTTACCTGTAACCCGTAATCTGTAGCACCACCACCTAGCGCGCCCTCGATTGCCCCGGACCTGGAGAGCTGAAAGAGACGAGATGCGCATGTGATGCTTCTGCCGTGCCCCAAAAACCGCCAACAATACCCGCTCAAACCTGTAAAAAGTCTAGCTTTTTCTTCCTTCTCTCTCTTCCAATCCCGCTTGTCAATCACACCCATGAAATAAATCCATTGTTCGCCTTGCAGCCACACTTACAGCAAGGAGGCCCGGCCAGATGGAGGAGGAGGGGGACGGTCCAATCATCCACCATTGTGGTACGTACGGAGTATACGGGGTACATGCATCAACCGCCTGTCGGAATATGCAGCGGGTTGTGTGGCTTCTTTCATATTGGTCAATTGGAGCGTTTCCTTGTCAAGGGGGTAGGAGATCACATATCTATCTCAGATGCAGGGCGGCTTGTGTGTGTGTGTGCGTGTGTGCAAGGGTAAAAGATTACTAACGAATTTACTTTTGATGAATTCCCTTTCCCCTTTTCTCCTTTCTTTTGCTCAAGTTGTTCTTTTTTCTTTTACGCGCCAGGTCATGTTGCTAGGTAGGCGACTGCTGCTGCTTCATAGCCACCAATCATTCATCAATGGGTGTGACAATCGGAGGGTGGCCGGAGGATGATGATCACGTCGGTAGCGACCGAGCCTCGCATTGGAACCGGCGAACCTCGGACTCGGGAGGAATTGCGAAGACATTAGAATACGAAATAAGACATTCGGTTTCGGGAAGCAACAGTCTGTGCCTCTAAAAATGTTTTTAATCCAAGGGAAATTTTGCTGCATTGTATTAGCAGTACTCCGTAGTACCTCTCCGTAAATCCCACCACTACCACCACAGCCGCTGGCCCCCCTTATCAAGACAACGAAAAAATCCAGGCCGCTTTACGGCGCGGTCGTCCGACCCGAACGACGCTATAACGACAAGGAGGAAAAAAAGAACCCCGCGCCTACGGAGCACTACTACTAGTAGTACTCCGTAGAAGAAGAAGAAATAAAGAAGAAGAAAAAAAAGGTCAAGAAGGGCAAAAAAGCAAGGCTTACTGCTATTTCCAATACAATTCCTCACTGCCGTTGGAATCTTTCTTTTTAATCCATCAAACAAGGGAAACAAGAAGAAGAAGAAAGGTTTTGAGTCCCCCCTCCCTCCCTCCCCCCTTCCTTTTGGAAGCTGTAGCTTCAACGGAACAACAAGCTTCTATACCTACAGGCCTGACAGCCATTAAAAAAACCAACCAACCATAAACCCTTCACCGTCCATTCACTTTTTTCCCCTTGCATCGTGGGATTCTCCTACTACCGACCCAACCTCCTCCCCCCTTTGCCGTCCCCTGAAGTACGCACCTCATCTACTACTTTTATTAATAGTACCTTACGGAGTACTACGGAGTACCAAAGCTCGGATTGTCTTGAACTTTTTTTTCTTCCCCCCCTCCCTCTTATAAACAACCCCCTTCTGTTCGCCCCCCCTTCCCCCCTCCGACCTTTATTAGCCGGCAATGAGCCACCACCAGTCTTACCACCATTCGACCCTACTGATAAGAAACCTCTGTCGTGCATCCTTAGTCGTTCCTCGCCAACCACTACCCGCCACTCTACGCACCACCGTCAACAAGCGGTTAATAACAAACTCGTTCACCGGAGCCATCGCCTCATCCTCCGCCTCCTCCGCCTCCTCGTACCCTCACCAGCAGCAACGCACCATGGCCACCAATGGCGCCCAGGCCCTTCGGCTCAGTAAGTGGAACAAACCCGCACCCAACATGGCAGCATGGGGGGGAAAGAGGGGAAGGGGAAGTTTTTTTTTTTTAAGGTTTTAATGTTCCGCTCACTGACCTTTGCTACCAACCAGAGAACCCCGCTGTCTTGTGAGTTCTCAAGCTATAGTGGTGGAAGATATTACTAGTAGTCTAAATCAACACCAAGGTTCCATGGAAAGTTTCCATGAAAACCTTGGGGGTCGTCGATCAAGGCACTTAGGCGCTCTTGGTAAAGAGTCCACTACTGACTTTTTCTCCCCTGCAGTATCTGCGATATCCAGGTCAAGTTTGCGCGTGGAATCTATCGTTTCGATAAAATGTAAAATCTCCCCCCCCCTTTCCGATAACAAGCCGAACCTCCCCCGGGAGTATTCCGCCTCAACCAAATGATGAATGAATATCCTTGGCTAACCCGACGTGCATTTTCTTCTTCTTCCTCCTTCGTTAATATAGTGTTTCGACAACACAAAAGCTTCTGAAATTCGCCAACAGCTTCAACATTCCAGTCCACGTCACCACGCAAATCTCGGCCAAGCTGGGCGACACCGTGCCGGAGCTGGCATCTCTGCTCAAGGACCCGCCTCACGACAAAACCCTCTTCTCCATGTGCATTCCTTCGGTGATGAAGGATGTGCCCAAGCAGTCTGCAATCGCTCTAGTGGGCATCGAAGCTCACATCTGCATCACCCAGACGGCCATTGATCTGCGCAACGAGGGTCACCATGTTTTCGTCATTGCTGATGGCGTGAGCTCTGCCAACAAGGGCGAGGTGTACATTGCTCTAGAAAGGCTGAGGTCTGAGTCGGGCATTACGGTCACCACTAGTGAAAGCTGGATGTACCAGTGCGTTGGTGATGCCAAGCATCCTGACTTCAGGAAACTGCTCGACATTGTCAAGTCGTACCAGAATGAGACTAAGGCAACGTTGGATGTTTTGCCTCCGGGGCCGGGGCTTCAATAAGTAATGTCATAAAAACAACAATTCTCTGTGCGTCAATAATAAAATGGTATATAATTTCATTGGAATTTTCTTCTTCTTTCTTCGCATTAGGAGTCCAAGATACCTTGGCTGTGGAACTACATACGTCCATGGACCCAGAACATCGTCTTTACCGAAGCGTTGGTTATGCCACTTGTAAAGGGATACACCTCCATACTATTTCCTTTATTTCAAGATTCGACGCTGGTAGTTTCGAACAAAAAGGGCGGCCTGGCCGAATAAAACCAAGTTACAACGAATACTACTGGTTCTTTGTCTTTCCAGGAGGCGTCATCCATGAGAAAGCAGATGCGCCACCCACAGGATTTGCTGAACGCGGAAGAGCACCGTTGCTCCGCGAGTCGTGATTAGAAGGCGCCGGGGATTTCTCCTCGACACCAGAGCTTACGACTCGCTTTCCTTCCCATCGGTTGTTGCCGCCTGATCCACCATCACCAACAGAGCTTGCCAGGCTCTTTCGTCGTCCTTCAACCGGGGGTTTTCCTGAGGGAGCCGGTTCATACGCCGCTCCTGTGCGTGCTGATGATGCCTTTTGAGGTTTAAGCACTTTCATGTTGCGGCCTCCACGGGCAGCAGGCTGATATCCGCTTAGAGGTCCATTGGTGCCTTGTGGACCATCGCCTGCTGAACCGCTATTGCGCCACGAGCCCCAAATTCCAGTAGATGATTCCCTGCGGCTGATGTCAGACGCCGACCCTGATTCCTTGCTGGTGAAATCCACTTCTGTGGCGGGCTTCCCCGACTTTTCGCTATCAGACTTCGCATCAGAGGGGCCGGTTGGGTCAGGTAGCTTCATGGCGCCTGGACGGGCGGCTGTTAGTGAAACAAAGCCGTTTTGACGCTCATCGTCTTGATCTGGTCCTGGGGCGAGGGGTTCCGGTACTGGCTCCGAATCACTCAGAATAAAAGGCGCAGCGTTTGCATTCAGTTTTGGTTTCTCAGGGAGACTATGCGTCGTCGATATGTATCGAAAAGCATTTTCATCCTCCGGGCGGACAAAGGGCACACGCAATCGCGATCTATCGTTGCCCTGAAGCACCATCAAGTTGCGAGAAAACAAGACGTCAGCAGAGTGTGCTCTTAGAGCGTCGCTCCCGATAAAGGTCCGTATTCCTGTCCTCGATTCGCCCGAATAGCTAGTCGCTTCAGAGTTAACAACCTCAAACACCACTGACATGGACGGAACCAGCCTCTCTGGGCTTGTTGAGCGGCCGCTACGCTGCGTAACGACCGCTTCAGCGAAGTAAACGTTCAAGCGGATGCGCTGAATGCCATCAATATCGCGCTGAACTTCATCGGTCAGATCTAGTTCCTTGATCAGTGATTGATCAAGAGTGGACTTTTGAGACCCTGTGCAAATATCCGCATAAAGAAGGGTTGCGTGGGCATAATTGGTTGTCAGCCAGCAGCGAACGATGGAAGGAACAGTGCCTAGAACGTAAAATGAGACGGGCGGCTCAGTTATGCTCAACGAGTCCTCGTCTTCCTCGTCGCCTGTCGCGAAACCCGTGTCAAGACCCAAGCTACTGGCTCGACCAGATGCGACAGAATAATGAGAGTGCACAGAGTGACCAGCCGAACTATGCCTGCCATCTGATTTATGAGACAAAGAGCGTTCCATCATAAACCCACTCCCAGGTCGAGTAGTGCCGAAATCTCCAGAGTGTCTAGCATTATGGCCGCTCCAGCTCGAACCGTGTAAAGCACTCTCATCAAACCGAACGCTATTGGCTCTTGAAGCAGCACCACGGCGGGCAGGTTCCTCCTCCGTGGGACCAAGGTGCAGGGAACCTAGAAGCTGCTCCCCCTGCTCGTCCAGGTCGTCGAACATGTCACTTTGAGGGACCGGGCCTGAGGCAGTGTCAGAAGAAGATATCGCATCCATGAATGATAGGGAGATAAGATACCTTGTTGCGGAGTACCGGCAAGAACCCCAGGAAAGGGAGAGTTCCAGACAGACTTGAGTGCAGCATCATCTGCCTGACGCTTCTCGAGTCTCATAAGACGCTCGCCATGGTTCGCCTGGGTGTACTGGACCTGCTTGACTTCCATCTGCAGGTTGTACAAATCTTCTCGGGTAGCTGCAAACCGGGGATCCATGTGTACAAGGTTCGCCGGATTTCCAGATAGATAAGCCAGGGCCAGACAAACCAAAGATTATTAGACACCGAGAACCAAGTGAGGTATTGAACAGATGGGCACGGGTTTTGGATTACACATAAAAAGGCGTACCCCGTCCCAACGACTGGCTTGCCTGATCCCTGACCCCAGAGCGTCAATTCACGGTATTCGCTTGGTCTCGCCGCATTGCCCAGCAAAGGACCAACGGTCGCTGGAGCTGAAGCTGATGGAAGCGAGACCGGCGATATCGGGCCGTGGGCGTGAGGAATCTTTATTCAACACCCTCAGAAACAGCCGTACTCTCGGGGTATCTACCAAATATCTGTATAGAGTTGGGAAGGCTTCGATGCGACTCTGGAATCGTACGACGGAGGGAGACTCGTGGTGGCTTTCCGGTATGCGACTGAGGAGGACCGACGGCTCGGTTCAAGGAGTAAGGGTATTACCGGATGATTTTTTTAACGTAGAAGATCAAATAACGAAAAAGAAAAGCTGGTACTATATAGAGGCAGAGAGACGTAACGAGCAGGTCACACACACACTTCTCTTGTCACGCAGCCGACAATAGTGGTGGTTCAAAGATGCTGTTTTCTTTTCGTTTCAAAGTAGTTATGGAGAGAGACGGTGGATATATCGTTAAGCTCGTTGTAGAAGTCGAGGGATGGAGAGAATGCGTGACGCGTGCGCGGTTCGTCGCGGGTCAAATGGTAGCAGTTCAGAGGTCAAGACACGGATGGATTCAAAAGTTCAAGTTGCAGTGTGCATCACCAGCCATGGCAAGTCCGACACGACTCAGTAGTAGTAGTAAGTACTCCGTAGTACTCCGTAAGTAAGTATAAGTTTACCAAACAACACGGGGTTGTGGCCCGTTGTGGGTACTCGCTGACTTTAGCTGCCAGGTACCCCTCACTGTTGCACCGCATATCCCCAATAGGAGCCTACGCGCGGACACCCTGTTAACGAGAGGCAGCCTTTTGGTACCGCGCGTCAAGAGTCATGATGAAACAATAATGTTTGGTATCAAGAGAGGGATGGCCTCCATTGTTAAAGTATGAGGTTATTAGGTAGTCGATAATTTTTATCGAAATGATATACCGGTTATAGCAATTCCAATTTATCCAAATTCCATCCATTCAGTCGTAAGCTGGGAAAGGCATTCTACATTAGCTGGCCCAGCACGGTCGGACCACTACCAAAAGGTCACAGCGCCAGACTGTTGGTTAGACCTAACCTAAGGTCAGTGGTGATGGATGGAACTTGCCATATGGCTGTCAGTGTCCAGGAACGTGGCAAGAGGCTGGAGAGCTTATAAACCCAAGGATCACCGGTAAGAGTGTTTTACGGCGAATATTTTGAAAACAGTATATCCAAAAAGAAGAGGGAAAGCCCACTATAGGCAACAACCTCTGTTTCTACTAGTAGGGTGGCTTGGAGTTTGAAGCTCACTGCACTCCGTTAATCTTTTGCCATGTAGGATACACAAAACCCGCATCGAATGGTTTACCCTCCCACTCTTGGGTCAAATGAGGACTGATAGCCTCGAAGAAAGCTTTATAAGCTTCACCGCTCATATGCAAGCCATCAGGAAGCAGATCATGTAGCCCACCAGCCTTGCCATTTTGGGGTGTTCCCAACCATGGCCCGTCTGGGTGGTAATCGTTTGGAGTCATTGAAATGGCCTTGTCCATCACTGCTTGCCATAGATCGACAAGAGTTACGCCAGGTATCTCGCTTGCCACCTCGCGAGCCTTTTCAGAGTATGCCGCACTGATGGCTGCATGTCTAATAGGGGGGTTGCGACCCGCAGCTAGGTCCAATGCACTGTGCTTGAATTCATCAATAGGCGGCGGGGTAACAAGTAGGATCCGAGGCTTATGTGCTTGAATCCTGGGATGACTGATAATCTTGCCAAGATTCTCCTTGTACTGCTCAACAGGAACATGCTGTTTTGTGGGAGAATGAGGAAGTACCGCATCGTTCGCTCCTAGGAGGATGGCCTGGAGTTTTCACATTAGTTTCGCGGTTCTATAATGTGACAAAATATGTTCACCAACAAGGACTCTGATTCTTGGGGACGTTGTAGAAGGTTCTGGAAAAATATCCTCGATACGATCAAGGACATTATTCGTGTTCCACCCCGAGAAACCTCGGTTTACTACATCCATCCTCCTTGCATAGACTACAAACATGTCAATCATGAAGCTAGCCAGCTAGGAAAACACACTCACTTGCTGAAACAGCCGCGTAGAATGAGAAACCCTGTCGAAGCTCTATGGACTGTTGGAAGAGAGAGTCTCCCAACAACACAACTTGATCATAACTGGTCTATACGAACATATTAGGGATACGCCGTGCTGGTATTTGAGCCAACTTACTGCCATGGCGAATTAAATCTTTGTATATCTTTGAATCTGCACTCTGCCTGGTGAGCGGTAAATTTGAGGAGAGGATGAGCATGGGCGCTTGCGTATTTGCATAGCTACTAATGTACAGGTTTATATAGTGGGAAGCAGTGGGGTATGCCGTCAAGTAAGCCGGATCTTAGGGACTGCCTCGTGAGGTCTTGAAGATGCATCTGTTGACCTCTACTTTTAACCATTGATCCAAGCCACCCGTCAGATTAGGACCAACATTTCAGTTAACGGCTTAAAGTACTGTATCTATAGAAGAGAGGGCCAAGTCTCACGCATTTGCGCAGCTATCGGGTGTATGCCGCAAAGCTAATTGACTCGACTTGCTATATACAGCCCCGCTGTTTTGAGGAGCTTGCATGTCTCATTAGTATTAAAATGTAGAATTATTCGACATGTATTTCCTGAATCAGAATACTTATATCCATAGGGCTTATCGGGTCCTGCGTCGAAGTTGGCAGCTCGCGAATAGGCCTCATCGAGCTCACACGTTTGACATGGCTGGTGTGACCAAGTGACGCATGTTGCGGCATCTTCCTGTACCGGAGGTGTGGGGTTCCCGCAATGCCCCCACCTTAGGTACTAGGTACGCCTCTAAAATGGATCCGCTTATCGATAAGCGCAACTGGCTGGCAAGGATCTTTTTTTTTTCTTCCCATAGATTACATTTCGAATTGGCTTGATTTTTTTTCGTCGTGAAATGCTCGCCAAGGTCGTTGCGAGGTCACGATTCAAGCTCTCCAGCTCTGCAAACACAGAGGATCCCGGCCAAAGCCATGGTGACCTCTCTGGCTGCGCAATTGGCGCAGGTAGCGGCCAATTCTAAATCAACACTCAATGTCAAGGCCCAAAAGGCTGCCCATTCCAAGTCATTGATATGGGAACCTCGAATTGCCGCCACACAGAGCTATCAGTCGCTCTACACGACGTGCCATCAAGGGTTTGAAGAGCTGTGTCAACTGGATGCTCGATTCGCACACTTCCAGACGACAATCTTCAGCGAAGAGAGCCAATCGCAAGATCGAACGCAGCTCTCAAAATCCGAAATCGAGGAGTTGGATAAGCAGATAGATGCCTTTCTCCGACTTGTTGGCAGCCGTCTCCGGCTTATGCCTGCTATCAAGTCCGTTGAATGGCTTATTCGGCGATTCAGGTGCGCTTAGACAGGGTCGAGAAAGGGTACGCCGCTAACGAAGTTGTAGAATTCATGAGGAAAATACAGCCTCGCTACTCAAGACATTTCTTCCCTTCCACTCTATCCAAGCCTTTGAGACGTTGATGTCTATTCTTCCGTCTCGCATCCCCGCCGATTTCCGCTTCCTTGACCCGTATATCCGATCATCGACTTGTCCCCCTCGCTCTGTTTTTGTACACCAAGCTATCCACCACCCGGAGTTCCTTGCGATTGTCTCTGAGTACACCTTGGAGTCGTGCCGAATGCAGTTCCAGCACCCTGCGCAAATATCCTTCTGGGCTGGCCTGATGACAGAAGCTGTTGGAGGAATTGTCGACAAGAACAAGTCAGGTCGCGCTGCTATCCAAAAGGGAAATGATCAATCCATACTGCATATACTTGGTCCAATATTTGCAGAGTCCTTGGTAATGAAGAAAGTGCCGACTATGCAAATTGCATCCTACATGGCTGTGGCTGTCTTCGTTTCCAAGGGCGACTTGGAGGATATAGCTGTCACAGCCTTCATGGAGCAAATCGTGTATGGATGGACAAATGACACTATCCGCGCGGCTCTGGTATCGCTGGCTATCTTGGCGCAACAGCGCTCTGCTAAGCAAATGAGTAGCAAAGTCACGAAAGCACTATTAAAGGTTGCTGATGTTGGCGCTCTACTCGTTGAGATAGGACATCAACGGCGTGTCGATAAGCTCGCCAATGGGCTTTGCTTGGCGCTGATTGATCGATTCATCAAGAGGAAGGATTCTCGTGGATTGCCTACCATAATGGCAATTCTCGGAGGCCATCTTTTGAAAGATAAACAAATTGCTGTCGTCTTCAAGTCTCTACTCCTTACTGCGCTGAAACTCAACGACGACAACGATGAAGACGGTGCTTTGAGACGTGACCTCGGGTCAGCTCTGATTACCTTGTCACAATTTTCAGGTGATGCCGGGGATGTCATCCAGTCCGTCATTCAGGACGTAAATTACGACATTGAGGCACTTGAAATGAAGCTTGACCTGTCCTTCAGATCTCGGGTCGTACCAGATGCGACTGCAGACGAAACCACTGGCGGTGATGAAGTTATTAAGCAGGATCTCAACAAAGCAATTCTAGATGCTTCATCTCGAGATGGGTCCCTATCGCATTGTGTCTTGCCTCAGAAAAAGGAAATATTTGATGAGTTCAGCCACCTCTTCATTTCAATAGTCGCAGAGCAGGCCGATAGCCCTGATCTCATCGAAAAATTTGATCAGAGTCCCAAGTTACAACGGAAGACTGCTTTGAAAGACTGTACTTACTTCAGCTTTTTCATACGGATTTGGTGTGGTCCCTATCCGGCCTTAGCTCGAGCGGCGGCCATCAACATGGTCAAGAACAGGCTCAAGGCTGGAGAAGAAACGAATTTCGATGTTCAATCCTTGATTCCTTACACTGTCGCCGCTCTGGGGGACCCTTCAAAACGAGTTCGCCAGGCGGCTGCAGACCTTGTCACTGTGATATCTGCGCCGTATCAAGACGGGTCCTCGAAGAAGCTTTCCATCTGGGGCGTAGGAACTTTGTATGGAAAGTCTGGGGACATAGCGGCCTTGACTCCTGACGTGACAGCAAAAATGCTACAGCTTCAGATCTTGCCGTCGGTCGAGGAATGCATCATGGACTCTAACTACATATTTTCGATTCTTTCGCTATCCATTGAGAAGGGCAAGTACCAGGCTGTCAACTCAAACGTTGACAAAAAAGATCATCTTTCTCAAACCGGAAGACAGTCGATTCTTTCATTCCTGGCCGGACACGCCATTGCCACACCATTCTTGCTTGTCAAGGATAGGCTACTCAAAGCCTTGAACGAAGTTCGTGGCGTTTCCAACACAACGCGGACCAAGGTTCTCCTCCCACTTTTGAAGTGGTGGGCTGAGTTCAGTGAGGAGGAAGCTGTGCAACGTTGTGCTGCGGAGAAGGTCGATAAATTAACACTCGAATCTCGGTTTGTTGACATCGTTGTCCCCAGCGACCAGGAAGGCCTTGATTATCTATTTACCCTGTTAAAGGATCCCGCTAAGAAGGAGCGAGATAATCTCATTCATGTTATTGTCTCCAGGATCAAGAAAATGTGGCCCTCGTTCAAGGACGATGTCAAGTTCACGGTTGCCGAACAACTTCTTGATATTTCCCAGAATGACGACTCCGACGACTTTGCTACTGCAGAAGCTACAGACTTCTTGCGCAGTGTGCCCCTGACAACAGAGATTCTGATCTTCTTTTTGCAGTCAATACAGACCGGTACCAAGCTGGTCACTGAGCCTCCTCCTAATAAACGAAGACGTACTAGTTCATCGGACGAACAGCGTGGTCTCATTACACAAGTTAGCCCAGAGATCAGCCAGGCCCTGAGAAAAATCACATTTGTCCTTCAGTTGGTAGAAAACTCGGACCCTATGCAACACCCTCAGCTCCTCGATGATCTTTTTGCAGCACTCTCGGAACTCCAGCATTTTAGAACTGTGGTCGGCTCCGAACTCGGCTATTTGCAGAACCTTATCCTGCGCAGTCTTCTCGCCATGATGCCTGCGTACAAGAGCGACAAGACATTGAAAATCTCATCATCAGGAGGCTATGGTGATCTTTTGGTGAACTGCATTCAGAAATCGTCCAGCCCGGTGGTGCAAAATGCTGCTTTGCTTCTGATCGCCAGGCTTGCAACTACGGCACCGAATCTAGTCTTGCATAGTGTCATGCCTATTTTCACATTTATGGGAACTTCGGTGCTCCGCCAGAGCGACGATTACTCGGCCCACGTGGTTTCTCAGACGATCAAGGAGGTTGTACCACCACTTATAGCCTCCCTGCGTCAAGGGAAGAAGAGCCCTGTCGCTGGTGCTTCCGAGATTCTAGTCAGCTTCACCACAGCCTACGAGCATATCCCCTCGCATCGGAGACAGGACTTATTCCTGGCTCTGGTTGATACTCTTGGTCCTTCCGACTTTCTCTACGCTCTCATTGCCATGCTTGTGGACCGCTACGGCCCAAGTGACGCCCTACTGCGCTTCATTATCGACTTGCTTAGTAACTACGCCACAGAGGTACAGCTACAGACGCTGGTCAAGCTGTTGGATCTGGTTGCCGACCTATTCAAGCCGAAGCCGACGATCTCCTTTGCGCTCTTGGGAATCACAGAGGATGGTGACCAGAAAGATATTGACCAGATAGCTCTGCGTCAGCTTACAGCTTTCCCTGACTTCTTGGCCAGCAAGAGGCTACGAGCTCTGATTACGGCACTGGCAGACCAGGACGATATGGAAGCATCCGAGGCTCGGGGATCTTACGCAAGCCTACTCGAGAACATACTAACGCTGGCCGACACTGTCAAGTCCAAGAAGAAGCTGCACTCTTGCTGTGGTAATGCCTTGGCAAACTTGTTGAACCTTCTCTCTATCGGCGAGTTCATCAAAGCGGTCGAGAGCCTGCTTGACAGACCGGACTTGGGACTCCGACAAAAGGTTCTGAGGGCTTTGGAGTACCGGGTCGACAACGAGAGCGTTGGGAATGGTACCTCTCGCACCGTCTTGCTCGGGTTCCTGCCTCAGCTCACGGCCGCCATCCGGGAGTCCACAGATATCCGTTACAAGCATACTGCCGTCACGTGTGTTGATAAGATTGCTGAGAAGTACGGCAAGAAAGACATCGAAGCGGTGGTGGCTGCTGCATCGACAATCGCCGGCGAGCATTGTCTGGGACAAGATGAGAAGCGTCTTCGTGTGATGGCCCTCCTGTGTCTCACATCGTTGGTGGACGTTCTCCAGGACGCCATCATGCCCGTGTTGCCGATTGCCATCCCCCAGACTGTCAAGTTCCTTCGCCAGAGTGTCGAACAGGCCGAAGTCGACGAGGACCTCCACTCGGCCTGCTACAGCTTTATCAGCGCTCTGGCGGAGCACCTGCCTTTCGTGCTGTCTAACCACATTGATGAGGTGCTCGTGATTTCGAGCATATCGGCAGAGGCGGGCTTGAGCGACGAAGCCGGTGAAAGTCGCACCAACTGCTTACGCTTCCTGGCTAAGCGCTTAGAGGCGAGAGACTTATTCGCAGGTATTGAGAGGAATTGGGACAGTGCAACATCCACGGGCTTCCTGGTGAGTATTACTGAGAATCTGAATCAAGAGAACAGCCATGCTAACATTGGAAAAGGCCACGAATGAATTGCTCGATATTCTTGGTATTGCCATTGATCAACATACCAAGTCAACGATTTCTAAGAATAGCACTGTTCTGACCAACATCACCTTGAAGGCGTTGGATCTCCGCAGAAATAAGCATGGCGAAGCGAACGATGCCGTGCTCAAGGAGATTAGTGGCGTCGAGAAGGGTGTCAACGAAAAGGCTCTCAAGATGATCTACAAGCTTAACGATGCCTCGTTCCGCCCTATCTTTACGCAGCTAGTGGAGTGGCCCAGTTCCGGCCTGGCCAAGGCCGACAAGACGGGCAGGGCTCTACGTCAGTACAGCGTCTACGGGTTCTTTGACGAGTTTTTCAGCAGCCTAAAGTCGATTGTCACCAACTACGCCACCTACATCGTCGACGACGCAGTCAAGATCCTGAGCTCGGTCGACCCCAAGATCGGGGAGGAACATCAGCTATGGGCAAGAGTCCTGTCGACCCTGAACAAGTGCTTCGAGCACGACCAGGACGACTTCTGGCAGGCACCATCGCACTTTGGCGCTGTTGCCCCGGTGCTCATGGAGCAGTTCATGCACACGGCTTCCATCGACGTTCTGCCGGATCTGATCCCCGCAGTGGTCGGCCTCGCGGCCGCGGCCGACTCGCAGACGCACCAGAAGGAGCTCAACGCAGCCCTCCTGAAGCACCTCAAGTCGGAGCAGACGCCCGTCAGGCTCGCCGCGGTCAAGTGTGAGCAAGCTCTCACGGACCGCCTGGGAGAGGAGTGGCTTTCGATGCTCCACGAGATGCTGCCGAGGATCAGCGAGCTGCAGGAGGATGACGACGAGGAGGTCGAGCGGGAGACGCTCAGGTGGATCGTCAAGATTGAGGGAGTGCTGGGCGAGAGCCTCGACGCCATGTTGCAGTAGATACATACATACCATGATGTTTATTTTATTTTCACAATATAGTACTTTACATATTCAAGCCTTGTTTCCTCAATGCTTCGAAATAATAGTAGCCCCTGAACATTGTCATGATCCGTCGGACCGCTGACGGATTCCGCAGGTCCGGGTTCCACATATGGTATCGGCGTCCCGGGTCTGACCGATCTCAGTGCACAGATGTTTATTCTCCGATCCATTATCGTTTTCATGGTCACGAGGCGAGCGAGATTTACTCCTGCTTGCAGGCGACGGGGAGAAAAGGGAGAGAAGAGCGAAGAGAGAAAGAATTGGTCGTTTCAAAAAAGGAGTCAGACGCGTTGTGGGTACGCCGAGTTCGAATGGACGTTTTGCTGCGGAAATGACATCAGAGTGAGACCAACTCAAATATGTATATAAGGAAGAAAATTAGTACATCAGAACAAATAATGGGTTTGATGCCGCTCCTTTCTTGAACTATTTGCTTTTATTCTCGTGAATAACTTGTTTCATCAATTTCCTTCACGTGTATCATGGAGCGGGCTGTCACAATCAGAGGGTGCTCAGGAGCAGCACGAAGGGCCAGTCTTTTGACAACAACGACGCCATGCGTGCCTGGAGTAAGATGGGCGAGCACAAGTGAGTGAATTATATGAGTATTTCGCTCTTTCAAAGGCTTGATCAGCTGACGGGATGATATTTCTCGCAGGTAGCAAAAAGGAGCGAGTTGTTGTGCTGGGCTCTGGCTGGGCAGGCTATGCGCTGGCGAGGACACTCTCGCCTAAGACGACGAGCCGGATCCTTATATCCCCGCGCTCGCACTTCGTTTTCACGCCCCTTCTCGCGTCGACCTCGGTCGGGACGCTCGAGTTCCGGGCGGCGATCGAGCCGGTGAGGCGCCTTGGACTAGACGAGTTCCACCAGGCGTGGGCGACGTCGGTCGACTTTGAGAGAAAAGTCATCAGGGTCGAAGCCAACACCACGCAGGACGAGGCTGTGGTACCGACAACAACGGCAGCCTCACTCACCCGGACCCCCACTGCCGCTGGGCAGCTGGAGACGGAGCCCAGAAAGGGCGAGCAGTACGAAGTGCCCTACGACAAGCTCGTCATGGCCGTTGGATGCTACAGCCAGACGTTTGGCATCGAGGGCGTCAAGGAGCACGCCTCGTTCCTGCGCGACGTCGGCGACGCCCGGGCGATCCGGGTGCGGGTCCTGCAGGCCTTCGAGACGGCCTCGCTGCCGACGACGAGCGACGAGGCGAGGAGCAAGCTGCTGCACTTTGCCGTCGTGGGCGGGGGTCCCACGGGGATAGAGTTCGCGGCCGAGCTGCACGACCTGGTGCACGACGACCTGGCGAAGCTGTATCCGCCGCAGCTCATGAAGCACGTTTCCATCACCGTGTACGACATCGCGCCCAAGGTGCTGCCCATGTTTGACAGGAACTTGGCGAGCTACGCGACGGACATGTTTCGGAGGCAGGGTATCAAGGTGAAGACGGAGCACTCTATACAGCGAATACGGAGGTCCGAGGGGCGCGATAGCCACCTCGTGCTGCGTATCAAGGAGGAGGCCGAGGAGGTGGGCGCCGGCGTCGTCGTCTGGAGTACAGGGCTCATGCAAAATCCCCTCGTCAGCCAGGTGCTGGGTCAGGCCGTGAGGGGAACCAACAAGCTGGCCAAGGACGGCAAGACGGGAGGCCTAATCACCGATTCACGACTACGGGTGCAGCTGGAAGATTGCCGGGGCGGGAAGGAGACGGAGACGCTGCCGTCGGTGTACGCGCTGGGTGACTGTGCGGTCGTGCAAGACGCAAACTACCCGGCCACGGCTCAAGTGGCATCGCAGCAAGCCGTCTACCTCGGCAAGCAGCTGAGCAGAAGCGGCGATGGAGGGGATACGGCCTCGCCGCCGCCGTTCAAGTTCCGCAACTGGGGGACCATGGCGTACCTGGGTTCGTGGCGAGCCATACACCAGAGCTCGGCAGACGAGATCAAGGGGCGGGCGGCTTGGATACTGTGGCGGACGGCGTACCTGACCAAGAGCATGAGCATCAGGAACAAGATCCTCATCCCGGTGTACTGGGCGATAACGTGGATATTCGGGCGGGACATTTCGAGGTTTTGAGGGGTTGACTAGGGAAGGGGGAGAGGTTTACGACACTTAGTGCCATTGTAAGAGCTCACTGTAGAGTTGCTCTGGTTTCCGGTAAATTAGACTGCCATATTAGACTTTATTTTCTTCTGTTAAGTATAATCTCTTCATCTCAGACGTTTTGTTCATGAACATGTCTGAGTCATTGACCAGTCGTTAAAATACCGTTTGCAACGTACCATGTAGTAACGAAAGGCTTCGCAAAGCTGCGTGCGTTGGTACGTATTCTTCTCGAGCCTGTCACGAGGGCTACTGCGAGAGGTGTCGTGAGGGAATGGGCACTTCTCAAAGTTACCTTGATCGGCTATGAGGCATACTGCGCGGGTGTTAGTACTACTCAAGGTTGTCTTCTTTGGCTGCGAGGTCGGCTGTCAGAGTTTGCGATCTGTTTGGGGCTGCTGCGAGGGTTGTTGGGGGAGCTGTCGAGGGAGCTGTCGAGGGAGCTGCCGAGGGAGCTGTCGAGAGCTGCTCCGGCTCCTGTCTCTTCTAGGACTATTCCCTCCTTGGCTCTTGCAGCTGGCAGCTGTTTCATCGATTATACTCAAGGTAGCAGCCTATCCGGGGGCACCTGCCGTGATTTGCTCGCCTTGGACTCGTACGCGGGTCTCTCCTGCCTCCTCCTGCCTCTTCCCACTCCCTCAAAGCAAGAGCCAACGTCGGCAAGGTAAGAAGCTCGGTTAAATGATGGTGAGCGGTTAGTCGGTCTCGCCTCGTTATTGCTTCACGTGACGACCAAATGTTCAATTGGTGGTGAAAGACAATCTGGCGACTGCGTTTTTGGATTCTACAAACTGCATTCGAAAACCCGCTGCGTGTCTTTGCGAAACTATCTACTACCTAGGCAATACATCCTCCCAGTACCAGGAGTGAATGCTGGAAGACAAGCCACGTCGCATCTCACAGGGGTATATTTACCATCGTCAAGAAAATATGCTATTTTCTCAACATATTTGTTCGGAACTAAGCCTAGACTAGACCAGACAGGTAAACTTCCATTATCAGTTTTGAGCCTGTAAGCTGCTTCGTTCAAAGGACAGAGCTGAATTCCACAGTGTCGTTTTTGGGGATATAGCTACTAATAGTAGGTTGATGTCATGAGCGGATCACTGCCCGAATGTAGCCGCGCGCCGCCCAGCTTTAAAACTCCGATACTCGGGCTCGTGAGATTTTAAAAGTCTCGATAACTCAATTACATGTACTCCGTACGGAGCACGCACTCATACATCCATTTGCAAAGCTCGTAATATCAAGACCCCTCAAATCAATTAACTCATTCACTTCCCCAACTTTCTCACCTCATCCATCTTTGCCTCTTTTCCACTCACACAGTCACACACGCACACACATTTATACATATATACAAACACAGACTCGTCATCCGAACCAAAGCCATGGTCAAACCAAAGGTAGACTACAGCGTCTACCTGGTCACGGACTCGACGCCCGCCATTCTCGCCCCCGGCAGGGACCTGCGCCATGTGGTCGAGCAGTCCATCCGCGGCGGTGTCACAGTCGTGCAGTACCGCGACAAGCATGTCTCGCATGAGGAGGCCGTCGCCGCGGCCCGGAGCCTGCACGAAGTCACGAAGCAGTACGGCGTGCCACTCCTGATAAACGATCGCGTAGATGTAGCGGTCGAGGTGGGATGCGAGGGGGTGCATATTGGGCAGGATGACATGGGTAAGAGATCCCCTTTACCCTTTCACCCCCCCGGTTCAATCATATATCTTTACTGTGTGAGAAAAGGCTAATAGTGGTGCGAAAGTATACGAGCAGGCAAGGAAGGTCCTGGGCCATGACAAGATTATTGGTGTAACGGCCAGTTCGGTGGACGAGGCGCTGCGGGCGAGTCGCGCCGGGGCGGACTACCTCGGGCTTGGGACGGTTTACGCAACAGCTACGTATGTTCTTTTCTCTACCCCTATACTGATTTCTACCCGTCTCTCTCTCTCTTCCCATCGACATGGCCCTACCCCTGTACGAAAACACATAGGAAAGAAGAAAAAAAAAGGAAAACAAGGAAAACGAGAAGACGTGCTAACAAACGTCCCCAGCAAAAAAGACACGAAGTCCATCATCGGGCCCGCCGGTGTCCGCACAATCCTTGAAGCCCTCAGTAAACCCTCCTCCTCCCCCTCCCACAATGATAATCCCTCCATACCCACCGTCTGCATTGGCGGCGTCAACGCCTCCAACGCCCGCGCCGTCATGGCCGCCTCCTCCCCTCCCCGCAAGCCCCTCGACGGCGTCGCCGTGGTCAGCGCCCTCGTCTCCGCGCCCGATCCCGCTGCGGCAGCAAGAAGTCTGCTCGGGCAGGTGGTCGCGGCGAAAGTGCCGGGGGCAATGAGGGCCGTGGTGGAGGGCACACCTCTAAGCCACAACATGACCAATCTCGTGAGTTTGTCCTCCTTGAGTCCTCCCGTTGGGGCCATTGATGAAGAGAGAGAGGCGGAGGGAGATAAATGATGAGGACTAAATAAGGGCTTCGAATCGAAAATGCAGCTGACTCTCCTGGTAGGTCGTCCAAAATTTTGCCGCCAACGTGGCCCTGTCCCTAGGCGCCAGCCCCATCATGGCAAACTACGCCGCCGAGGCCGCCGACCTGGCCCGCCTCGGCGGCGCCCTCGTCATAAACATGGGCACAGTCACGCCTGAAGGGCTCGAGGGTTACCGCCAGGCCCTGAGGGCGTACAACGATGCCGGTCGGCCCGTGGTCCTTGATCCCGTGGGGTACGTGTCTTCCTCCCTTCTCCCTTCTGACCCCTGATGGCGTTCTATCCCAGCGTGGCTGTTGAAAAGCCCCTGACAATAATGAAGGCTTGCCAGCTAACATGTGAAACAGAGCCGGCGCCACAGCCGTCCGCCGCCAAGCTGTCAAAACCCTCCTATCCTCCGGCCGCTTCACCCTAATAAAAGGCAACGAAAACGAGCTCCAAACTGTCCTATCCCTCTGCCCTCCATCCCCTTCCTCCTCCACCACCACCACCACCAATAATTCCCAGCAACAGAAACAGCAAAGAGGCGTAGACTCCTCTTCGACCCTGACACCCTCCCAACGCGCCGTTTTGGTCAAATCTGTCGCCCGCGCGACAAATGCCGTGATCCTACTAACCGGAGCCTCGGATTTTCTCAGCGACGGGAGGCGTACTTTGCGCGTGGACGGTGGGCATGAGTACCTCGGCATGGTAACGGGGACCGGATGCACGCTCGGCACGGCCGTGAGCGCGATGCTGGCCGCGGCTATCCCTACCCCTACCCGCTCAGGCGACGGAAACGGCGACGGCATTCTTGGAGGTAATGGTGGCGGCGATGCGCTAGTCGCGGCGGCGGCGGGGGTAGCGGTGTTTGGCATCGCGGCCGAGGTGGCGGCGCGGAGGGACGACGTCAGGGGTCCAGGGACGTTTGTCCCGGCTTTCTTGGACGAGCTGTACGCCGTCAGGAGGGCGACGGCCGGGGGGGACTGGAGGTGGTCTTCCATGGTCAAGATTGAAGCCGTCGATCCCGAGGTCCAGCCCGAGGATTAGCAATAGTACGAAAAAGGAAAGGAATAAAGGGGGGGACAGGTGAGGAATGAGGAAGAAAAGCCAAGATGAAATAAAAGGGGAAAGGAAAAAAGCACATGCGCTCGCTCGATTACTATTATTTCAAAATAAAGAAAGAAGAGAAGAGGTTAACTTCCTTTCCTAGACAGGCTCCAGCAACCCCAGGTCCGTGTTCATGCTCCAGCCCGCCTCCTCCAGGAACCCGGCCCAGACGTCCTCGCTCATCAGCTCGTCCCCGAAACCCACCATTTCCTCATCTAACCGATACTGTTGCTGCTGCTGTTGTTGTTGCTGTACACCACCATCATCGGCAGCAGCATCAGCAGCAGCGGGGACAGCCGTCTCGGTCTCGCCCTCCTCCGCCCTCTCCATCTCCAGCACCACCTGCGCCCTGGCCCTCTGGCACGTGTCCAGGACTCTCTCGAACGGATCCTCGCCCTCGCGCACTCCTGTCTTCCCCCAGACGCCCTTACGCCTCTTGTCCACGAGGCACGAGACGTGGAAGCACAGCCTCTCCATGATCCACCGGATGGACAGCTCGCCGCCCACCTTGGCCATGGTCCACCCGGGCACCAGCCGCAGGGTGACCAGCCGCACCGACATGAGCACGCCGTACGTCAGGTCCGACCCGTGCAGGCAAAGGAAGCGCGGGAACTCGACGTTGAATATCTGTGGGTTAAAGCGCGTCTCGAAGAAGGAGCGGAGGGAGCGCACGCAGGCGTACAGGAGGCGGAGGCGGTCCGTAGGAGGCATGCGCGCGGGGCCGCAGTGCTGGTCCGAGAGGGCTACCTCGGTCAGGAGAACGGCGGCCAGGTGGATGTGGCTCGTGAGCATCGGGTTGTCGGCCAGGCCCGGCGGGAGCGAGGTCCTGAAGGCGTCGAGCTGGTCCTGGAAGGACTGCACCACCATCGTCAGGGGCAGCTGCATCGCCTGTTGCTGTCCCTGCTGCTGACCATTCTGCTGCTGACCTTGTTGCTGGCTCTGCTCGAAAGCCATCGTCATGGATATCGACTGCGCAATCTGCTGTATCCTCACCAGCTTGACCAGGAGCTCGTCCGACTCCCGCTGGCGCGCCGCCTCGAGCAGCCGGCAGCACGTGTCCAGGTACACCGTGTTCATGAAGACGTCGGTCCTCTTGTTGCAGGTGAAGACCAGGGTGTTGAGGTAGTACGTCCCACAATACGCGCGGTAGAGGTCCAGGTCCGTGCCGGCGCCGGCTGCGTCGGCGACGCCAGGTACCGGCTGCGTGCCGCCCATGCCGAGATTGAGGCACATCGATCTCGCGAGGAACAGTAGGCTCGTCAACCTCGTGCTCTTGAGCGCATGGTGAAACCTATCATCACTAGTCAGACTCATGCGTTCTTCCGCCCCTTTTTTCGTAATGATAAGCGTCGTCTGTTAAACAACCGCCCCCCCTACTTACCAAGCGATTATGAGCATCAGCGCCTGAAGCAGATCCAAGCTCTTGTCCCCGTCCATCATGATGGCCTTGCTCATGTCCCACAGCACCTCCTCGCCCAGCCTGTGGTGCCTCCCGCCGTCGAGGTAGCACGCGACCACCATGACGGCCTTGAACAGGAACGGCTTCGACTCCTTGAGCCCCGCGGCGCTGGTGGACCGCGGTATCAGCACGAAGGGGAATATGCGCGCGTACGTGTCCTGGAAGTGGCACAGCAGCTGCTCCGTCTCGTCCGGCATCGGCCAGAGCGTCTCCCAAGCGTGGTGCGCCAGCATCGAAAAGGGGGGCGATGCCCTCATGCCACCCGTCGATGCCGTTGCTGCTGTTGCCGTTGCTGCCGCCGCTGCTTTCGGCGGTGAGTTCTCTACCGTGGCCCTCTTATTCTTCTCTGGCTGGCCACTGGGGTCCGGAAACAGGTGCTTAAAGTCCAGTGGCCCATTCTTGGACGCCGCTATCGCCGCCGCCTCGGGCCCGGGAGAAACCTCCGCCTCCTCCTGTTGTTGTTGTTGCTGCTGCTGCTGCTGCTGCGATCTCGACTTGGCTTCCACCACCTGCGAGGAAAGCTCGCTCAGCCGCTTCTCCAGCTCCGCCACGCGGGACCTCTTGGGCCTCTGCTTCACTCGCGGGGGAGCCCGAGCTCGGCTCCCGCACGTCTTGCCCAGCCTTTCGCATCTGCGCAAAAGATAAAGACATTGGTCAGTCACCATTCTACCATCATCAAAAACACATATCAAACCTTCTCATGGGGAAAAAATGAAGAAACCCCCCCCCCCCCCCACGTTTTTGGCATTACCTTTCGCACACCACCGAATCGCTGCGAGACCATATACATCTAGCCTTTGCCTTTGCACATACCGTACAAGCCAGCGGCGGCTTCTCCATGTTATTGATACTCATCCCCGCTGTCCGAAGATCACAAGCAAGCAAACCAGTATATCGGGGAAAGAATTAATAATAATAATAATAATAAAACAACTTCACTCTACTGGGCCGGAGAAATAAAGGGGCCAACGCTCCATGGTAAAAGAACAGAAGAAGAAGAAAAAGGAGAAAAAGAAGCTAAGCCAAATTCCCGGTTTCAGACAAGATTTGAAAGGCCTTTCGTTTCTCCAAGCACGTTCGTCGAAACCAAGGCGCACGCGCGGCTCGTACGCACGTAAGGATGGGGACCCTCCCATGGATTTGTGTTTGTACAGTGTGCGTAGGACATGAACGACGCCTTGCCTCGCCTCGTCAAAGGCCGGGTAGAGCGGAGGCGGACACTCAGAATTGCGCCGTCTGTCCGTTTGCGCTTGGTTATCCGCATTTATGATTTTCCGGTAGTCCTGCCGTTCTCCCAACGTCAGGGCCTCCGCTCCGATTCACGGAAAGTACATACAAAACCGACCATGCCTACGGAGTACGTACTCCATACTATCTACCCGAATGATGCGTACACCTAAGCCAACATCATTCTACTCCATACACTTCTCCCAATTCCTACGACGGGTAATTGTGGAACATACATAGCAGTCACTACCACATTAAATAATGATATATATAAAAAGAGAGAGACGTTTTGTATAATCGCAAAATATGCGTTCTTGTGTGGTGTTGGTTCCATATATTCAAGCCAAAATGCTAGCCAAGTACTCTCTGTAGGTACTCCGCTCGCTATGTCCAAGATTCTACGGATTTCAAAAAAAAAAGGTGTATAAAATATTCGCCCGAAATGCGAGGGGCCAGATCGAAAGTAAACAGGTGTTGTCCTAGAGATGTTTTTTTTTCCCCAGGAAAGGGCAGCATCCAGTACTCCGTACGGAGTGCTACTACATGAGCGGTGCTAATAGCACAAGCTTCAAGCCACAGGCGTGGCCACGCGGGCCGCGGTTCTGAGCTCGTCGCGCTCCAGCAGAGCCTCGGTTATGTTGACGCCCTCCGTCTTGGTGGCCATGATCTCCTTGGTCGCCTGCTCGATGCCCAGCTGGCTATCCGTCCAGAGCGACTCCTCGACGTGGCCCTGCTGCCCGACGCCGATGAAGCCGCCCTCGGCGGCCCAGTCCGAGGTGCGCTTGATGCCCAGCTTGTCCCAGACCTGTTCGAGGGCCTGGATGAGCTCGTCGCGGTACTCCTTGGTGTGGCCGGGGGTGGGGGTGATGCGGAGGCGCTCCTGGCCGACGGGGACGGTGGGGTAGTTGATGGACTGCACGTATATCTGGTGCTCCTCGAGGAGCATGTCGGAGGCGGCCTTGGCGAGCTCGGCGTTGCCCACCAGCAGGGGGAGGATGTGCGAGGGGTTGGGGATGACGGGGATGTCGCGGGCGTTGAGCTCCTCCTTGACGGCGCGCGTGTGCAGCTGCTGAAGCTTGCGGTCCCCGTCGTAGTCCATCTGGTAGTCGATCGACTCCTTGGCCCCGGCCATGATGGCGGGGGGCAGGGACGTGGTGAAGATGAAGCCGGGGGCGAGCGAGCGAATGGTGTCGACGAGCTTGGCGCTGCCGGCGATGTAGCCACCGACGCAGCCATACGCCTTGCCGAGGGTGCCGGTGATGATGTCGATGCGGTCCATCAGCGTGCCGCTAGGCATGCCCTCCTTGTGCGCCGCCCAATCCAGATGCTCCGCGACACCGGCGCCCTTTGGCCCGTACATGCCCACGGCGTGCACCTCATCCAAAAAGGTAATGGCGCCGTACTTGTCCGCCAGGTCGCAAATCTCCTCAATGGGCCCAATGGACCCGCACATGCTGTAAACGGACTCGAAGGCAATAATCTTGGGCACATGCAGCGGAAGCGACGCCAGCTTGGCCTCGAGATCTGCCACGTCGTTGTGCTTGAAGACGATCTTCTTGGTCCCCGAATGGCGGATGCCCTGGATCATGGAGGCATGATTCAGACTGTCCGACAGAATCACGCATTCGGGCATCTTACTCCCCAGCGTCGCCAGCGTCGCATCGTTGGCGACGAAGCAGGAGCTAAATACCAAGGCAGCCTCCTTGGAGTGCAGCTTAGCCAGCGTCCCCTCAAGCTCGACAGCGTGCTTGTTGTGGCCCGAGATGTTCCTGGTGCCGCCCGCGCCCGCGCCGTACTCCTCCAGCGTCTCGTGCATCTTATTCAGCACGCGGGGGTTGCGTCCCATGCCGAGGTAGTCGTTGGCGCACCAGACGGTGACTCGATCCCCCTTGTCCGACATGTGGGCGCGGGGGAACTCCTTGGCGAGGCGGTTGATGTTGTTGAAGTACCGGTAGGACTTGTCCTTGTGCTTCTTCTCCAGCTCGGTGTTGTAGAAGCCATCGTAATCGAACTTGGCCCACGACTGCGAGCCAGACGGGGCGAGGGGCGAAGCGGTCTTGCGAGAGGAGATTGAATGATGCATGGGCACTGTCAACGGTTTGTCAGTATACTCCGTATATATATATATATAATAAAAATGTCAATTCCTCATCCCAGCCCAAGCACGTGGCGAGAGAGGCGATTTCCTGGTGTACGTACCTTTGTCCCGACCGGGGATGACGGGCGCATCGACGGCCCTGGCCTCCTGACCGCGGCTGGTATGGATGCCAGCCCGGCCAGCCTTGCCGTGACCCGCGGACCCGGAAAAGGCGCGGAGGCCGACGGGGCGGTTGTTGTACTGCTTCGTCTGCACGGCCATGGCCTTGCCCATGACGGGGCAGCGGTGGGCGTACAGCTGCAGCTTGGACATGGTGCCGCCGCCGGGCGAGGGTCGGGGCGCCGAGGTCGAGAGGGCGCGCAGGGTGGCGGGCGAGGCCGACTTCATGAAGGGGCACATGGCCTTGGACTGACGAAGAACCGAGTCCATGGCTCACTACTCTTTTGTTGCTTTCGTCGTGTTGTTTTTTTTTTTTCCTATCTGGTGGCGATTCGAGATGTCGTAGTGGTGATGGAGTTGGTGTGTGTGTGTGTGTGTGTGTGTGTGTGTGTATAGGTGGTGGGGGAAGGGTTACAAAAGATCGGTTTCCACAGAGTGATGTGGAGTGGGGGTTCTTCCTTGATCAGAGCTGATTGAAGAAGAAGAAGAAAAAGAAAAAGGAAGGGTAGGACAAGAAAGAGGGTTAGGAGGAAAGAGGATGAAGTATTAAGGACGGGGGCGGGAGTAGTGCGGAACGGAGGGCAACAAAAAAAATGGATTTCGAACCATGCGATTCGGAGCAGACTAAAAAAGGTTTCTGACAGATCCACGGATGGGATGGATTGATGGGATGATGGATGGAGCAATTCGCTCTCGGCAACGGGGGGGCGGTCTTTCAGGCCCTCAAGGCAACCCGTAACTCACTCGTCTGCAAAGGGAGGGCGAAAAAAAAAAGAAGAAAAAAAGAACCAGCACTATCCTTGAACGTAAGAGGGTAACTCCGTACTTCGTAGTATTACTGCAACCCAAGTGGTCAATGGAAGCAGACATGAGGTGCTCCATGTTTTTTGGACCCCTCGACGCTGGGTCAGCGACGTTCCGGGCCCCGTTGGCTACTAGGCTCTCCCCCCCCCTCCGTCCCTCTTTTTCCCTGCCATGAGCGGCCTAACAGAAGTAGGATAATTCCAATCACCCCAAGTTGCCACGCTTCCAACAATTCCAGAAGAGCGGTGATGTGCAGGGCTGCTGCTAGCACTGCTAGTGACTGCTAGCACCGCTAGAACCGCTACATATGTACATGGCATTGCTACTAGTTTCCCTTACGTGCATGGAAATCGTAAGAGAAGTTTACGGAGCACATATCCATTGCCATTAGATACAGGCAACGCTACTATCCAACATGGAACCTTTTGGTGCTTACTCCGTGCTATCCATAATATCCATGACTGCGTGGGAAAAAATCGAAGCCAAGCATCCATACATCTATAATGGCAAGGGTTCGGGGAAGAAGAAAGGGTCCCTCAATTGTGGCCACCGTTGCAAAGAGCCACCACACTGAGCGAAATAGCCCCGAAGTACAGAGCATGCGCAGCGCGGATAACCCAAAGCTACGGAGCAGCTATTTGCAACTATTCCTTTACTCCCCATGACTTGACTACTACTACTAACCTGCCACTATGTACTACTAGGTAGCACTCCGTACAGTACTAGCTCTTACTAGCATCTCTCGGGACGAGCGACCTCCGGGGATTTTCGACCAAAAGCTGGTGCCGCGCCGACTGTAGTAGGCAAGTAGACAGAGCCCATCATCGACCAACTTTCGCCTATCAACTTTGCTCTTCTAGGGCCTTGGCCAGGAGTACTCATTACTAGTACAAAGGTACTGAGGGAGGGTGTGTGTGTGGGCGTAATAAACAAAGACGGGGCCTCTTCCTCCCTCCCCCCCCCGCTACCCCGGTACCTGGACTTGCCGTACGACGAAAAAGAAAAAAACCCTTCTGACCACTAAGATCGCTAGCGGATGCAACCACTGCGAGGAATTGCCTCCAACGTGATTGGCTCGGACTCTTTCGGCGGTCAGGACACTCTTTCCTTTTATGAATTTTCTTTCTTTTCGCAGGTCATATTCGGATTGCGGAGTACTCCGTACTACGGAGTACCCAAATCATGGATCCGTCCGCCAACCAAACCTATGTTCCGTACTTAGTATTCCCGCCGGTGCCGAGGTATTCCAATGGATAATGGATATGAATGGATTTTTACGGAGTAATACGCATTTGAAATACTGCTACTACTATCGGGGACCAAGTAATGACATAGCCCGCCTCGCCGTTATTAGAGACATCCCATACGAATTGACAAATACCCGTGACAGACAACATGTGCACCGCTCTCCTCTCCCCCCTCTCCCCCCTTCCCCTGCATTCCTAGAAACACTTGATTAAAGTGAATCTAAACCGTGCCACGTGGTACGATGGATTTCAGGCTTGGTCTACTAACATTTTGGTGTGCTCGAGTATAGTCGTAGTAGTATATCCCAAGTCTCAGAAGTAGCCTTTTTGAGCTGCTCTGCTGCTTCGTAAAACAAGATTTCATACAACGCTCTTTTCCAGTCCTCTGGTTTCTGTCTATCCGAGAAACTGAAATACGTAGCATGCATTCAAGAACGAACAGGTTACGTGCGCCAAGTGGCGCGGCAATATAGGCCAGGTCATCACAGATGATATAGGGTAATTGCTTCCAAAAAATGTATAAGCAAACACCAAAATATCTACCTACTCAGTACAGGAAAAAAAAGAAAATCTCTTTTAAAACAGGGGGGGGTATCATCAAATGAAAACCGAATATACTCCATACAACTTCTGTGCCAAAGAAAAAAACAACTTTCTTCCTCTCCAGTTGATCAACCTTCCTCCACCCAAGTCCCCTAAAATGGCTGTCGGCTGTGGCCCCCTCGAGGTGCCTGGTCGCCTCGGCCCGCTTCCCTGGCCAGGTGCTCATTTGCCCATCGGGGCAGGCGCTGGGGTTGCTGCGTTCGCTGACCCCTATTCTGCAGAACTTGCTTGACAACCTGGTGGTCGTTCCGCACCTTATACGAATTGCTCGAGACCGCCTGGGAGAACTTTACGCCCTGTGACATTGGGGTTCGCATTAAGGAAGGGGGGCAAGGAGGGGGGGGGGGAAGGGGGTTACATACCGGCGGATCTGGGCCTTGAGTCCATCGCACGAGCTGTTGATAGAAGTCTCTATCTGATAGACTATTCAGGTGAGTAAAACGTGTCTTAATCTCATGCGCAGGTGCTTTGCCCAGGTAGCTCGGCGTCAGCCCGCCGCGAACGGAACAAGCCATCGCCCAGCCGAAACGCTCATATTTGAGCAGCTCGAGCAGCTCGCGAAAGTGGTGGCCGTCTTGTAGGAAGCCCCTGCCCAGCGCCTTGAGCTCAGTGTCGATGCCGTTGGCGATACTAGAAGCCAGCTGTGTCGGCTCGATTTGGGCTGCTAGTCGTGTTGTCGCTTGTAGTCTACGTATGACTGCTGTGAAGTTTTCGACAAAGGCATTTTTGTTAGAGGACGGCGGCTGTGCGAAAATACTGTTGCTCGGAGGCGGATTCGGCCTCCCCGGGCCCATGTTGGAGATGGGACGTGGAGGCTGTGAATGATTGGGAGGTGCATTGCTATCCCCGCCGAAATACGTGTTGGCGCCGGCCACTGGTCGTAAAGATGGATTGTTTTGCGAAGTCGGGTATAGAGCAATGGGTGCAGTGTTAGTTGCCTGGATTCATCAATCTAGTCAGATCTGTTGTTCTTCTTGTGGTGCTGCTGGCTGGGGGGCTGGTACCGGCGAAGCCACTCCTGGAATCATCGGTGGCTTCCAACGCAAGTTTGAAGCTTGCTGGTGTGGTTGCTTGGGGATGGCCGCTTGGCCTGGCTCTGGTGCGTCCTGTTCCGAAGAATTGCCCGTTTGCTGTGTGGAAATCCAGGGCGGTCGGGCCGCACTGGGGGGTATGTTACTCGGTACCTGGGATGAGGATGCGTTCGAGTATGCGCTCGGCATACTCTGTTCCATGAGCTTGCTGTACTGCAAGGGGTTGGTCGTCCGTGTCTGTGCCATCGCCATCATGTTATCCGCTTCCGCCTGCTCCTCCGCCGTCAACTTAGCATCGGCGTCCTCCAGCTCAAAGGCATCGGTCGATATAATAGACCGAACCAGGTGCCCATATTGGGGGCCTATGAGGTGATCAAGAATCCTGTCTTTTCCTATCATCGGACTAAGGTCGGTTTGCTCAACTTCTTGAATGGGATGGATCAGCTTAGGCTTGGATGAAACGGAGGCTATGGGGTTTTTCTTGTCCACCACTCGGGAGGCAAGCTGGCTCTTGAAGACCGAGCGCTGTTGTTTGGATGCCTCAAAACTACCGGCGATCATAAGGTGGTAAACGAGTACCGGCTTGGTCTGCCCGAGACGGTAAGCGCGCCCAATAGCTTGCTGGTCGTGCGTTGGGTTCAGAGAAGAGTCGAAGAGTACGACTCGGTTAGCTCCGTATATGTTTAAGCCCACACCACCCGCTCTGGTGGCAATTAGATATACCTCCTTTCC
This sequence comes from Trichothecium roseum, assembly GCA_026184415.1. NCBI lineage: Eukaryota > Fungi > Ascomycota > Sordariomycetes > Hypocreales > Trichothecium > Trichothecium roseum. Next base: position 3,034,128 of record CM047942.1, on the reverse strand, counting down.
GCCCATGTTGAACTCTTTGACGTTTTGGACACGTTGATGCGTCTTGGTTTGCCCATCCAGGCGACTGAATTCTCGCCCTTGTCTTTGGAAGTGACCGGCCAAGAAGTCGAGTGTCACCAGACTCTGGCTGAAGACGAGTACCTTTTCTTTCATCTTTCGAGCCTCATCTAGAATTACATCGAGAAGTCGTACCTTGTTCGACAGCGTCGGGCTGAGTATGTTATATCCTGCCTGTTTGTCTCTGGAGAGGTCGGCAAGTATATCCTTGTACCATGCGTTGGGGTCTTTTTCCTTATTCGCGGCGTCTTGAAGCTTATCATACAGACAGCTCGGGTGATTGCAGATAAGGCCTAGGTCAGAGAGCTTCTCAAAGAATAGGACCTTTGAATCATTGGTATCTTGGATATAACGCGTATAAAGCGACTGCTGGTTGGTCGTTGCTGTCAGTGATAGCACAAACTCAGACTTCTGGGGTAGCACGCCGCGCAAGACATCAATCAATTGCCTGTCAATCTTGGGCCCGATTGTCTTTAGTAGCCCGTAAAGAACCTTGAATGCTCTCCGCCTGTCTACCGGGGGGGCATCCTTCTCAAAACCGTTGTTGATGGGGATGACGTATATCTCCTTGAATTCGCTGATGGGCCCCAGGTAGTTGGGGGCAATCCAGTCGATGATGTAGTAATATTCTTCTACACTGTTCGACAAGGGCGAACCGGTCAGAGCGATACGGGCGCTCGTCTTAAACCGCACGCAGAATCTGTTCAAATTAGTGTTGACGTTCTTGATGGAGTGGGCTTCATCGAGCACAACAACGGTGGCGGATGCGAGCAACAGCTCCTGCATCGCGTTGGTTTGGTCATGCTTAGTCCCTGTACGAATCATGCCATCGCCCAATATCAGAATGCCCTTGGACTCGCTCCACTGCTTTACGCGCTCCAGGCGTAGATCCACATGGAGGTTGTTGTCGAATTTGAAAATGTCGCCGAGTAAAGACTGGGCGTCTGGGGGAAGCCACTTGAGAATCTCGTCCTCCCAATTCTCTACCAGGGAAGATGGGCAGATGACGAGTATTCTGGGGTCACGCAGATCATCCGGAACCTGCTCCTGGGTATCCGGGTTCGCCGCAGCCTGAGCAAGAACGATGAGAAAGGTGATAACTTGCATGGTCTTCCCCAGGCCCATGGTGTGAGCTAGAAGGGCACCCTGACGGACATCAGGCGGCCGTACGATTTGTTCCCACAGGAACTGCACACCCTTGACTTGATAGTCTGTGATCCTGCTTATTATGCGCTCATCGTTAATGTAGACGAAAGCCTGGCCTTCTTCCTTGGCTGCGTTGACAATAGGCTTGGTGGCGACTTCGGGTCCTTGGCTCTGGGCCGCCATGACTGCCTCGAGTTTTCGTTTCTTTGCTTCCAGGGCTTCTGTGCGCAGGGCTTCTCGGGCTCGCAAATCCACTGCAGCCTTGTTCCGCACGACTTCGCGGGTTTTGCGTTTCTTCGACGGAGTTTCAGCCTCTTCATCCTCAAACGCACCGTCACCAAGGAGCATCGCGTCAATGCCTTCCGCCTCCATATCCTCCATCCGATAAATCTGGTCGGCCTGTGGAAAACCAGGAGTAATATCTTTGATAAAGACACAAAAGACATGCAGAATCGTGGGCAGAATCTTCTCGATATGCTTCCTCATCTTCTTTAATGGTGCAAATCGAGTCTCTTTGATTGGTGACGCCAGCTGAAAACAGACCAGGAGTCGAACCATATCGAACTGTAGCACCTTTTCACCGCCTTGAATAAGTTCGGAGACATTTTGCAAAGGTTCATCGAGGTATGCTTTGATAAGGTTCGACCAAATTTCGTCTTGCGACAGCTCCTTTACAGCATTCAGGACACTGGTCCGCCTTTCGTATTCACAGGACCATAACAAGCAGACGAGCACCCTGAACCTGTCGCCTTGTTTTTTCCATTCATGAGGCGGTACCTTTGTAATTTCCTCTAAGCTGCCAAGCTCACCAAGTGATGGCATCTTATCCAGCAGCGCTTGGAGCTTGGGGTTATTCGGAGTAGTTTTTGGCTCCACCTGCGGGGTGGGAGAGGCCGGGGCCTGCAGAGGTGGGAAAGTTGAACGGACTGGCGACTGCGTCAAATCGATAACATCGTTGTCGATTACTCTTGAAGGTGTTTCAACGATCGCGGGCTTCTTTTGCTCCGGTGACCTTTGAGTGAGATCAACCATATCCATAGCACTTGAGCCCATGGGGGGCATTGGGCTGAACAGAGGCCTGGAATCCTCGGGAAATGTCTTATCGTCCGGTACGATGAAGTCACTATCGTCGTCGGTGCTCTCAAGGATCTCTTCTTGGGCATTGACCGGGGGTTCCTTGACTGGTCGAGGCTGTCTGACCTTTAGGGGAGGTCTTGGCAGTTCCCTTGACTGGAGAGCCGTGATCAACCAGCGCTGCTCCATTCGCTCTTCCACGTTCAGATCAATCACCCTCGCCTGCGAACGTACGGACTCCTCAGAAGTCCACTGTTGCCCTCCAATCTCGTTGCACAGCTTCTTGATTCGGCCATCCAAATGTTGAATGCGCCGCTTCGCCTGAAAAGAGGCATCCTTCCGGCGGTTAGCGTGATGAATGCTCTTCAGGTACTTGTAGTGCTTCTGAGGACATCTGGCAAGTTTCGTTTCTGTCCACTTGCTCTCCATCTCCGCGATACAGTCAGAAAGTATTTCCCTGACGCGTTCCGGCGACATGTCCTTCCGCCGCGCCCTCTCGGCCTCTGCCGCCTCTTCTTCCATTTCCCTTCGCGTCTGCTCGTCGACGTCGTCGGGTAAGTCTGACAAGCTCATGGCGTCATCGCCATCTGAGCGATCCGAAGAGCCCACTCCAGCGTTTATGCGAAGCTCACGTCGCGAGTTATCGCAGAGGAGCTGGAGCTGTGCGCGAGCGACGGCTCTCTGAAGACCCTCGGGGGTGGTGTTCTGGCCGACGAGCACAAAGTTATCCTCGTCGCCCAGCATTCTTCGGTTACTTATGCTTTCCGTGGGTGAGAAAATGGCAAGTCGCTTAAGGAATCCTCGACCATAGTACTCCCCCGGGCTGCAATTCGCCACGAGGGCAAGCGAATTCTCTGCCTCCTCTGGCTTCTTCTGTGGTGCGGCTGCCCAATGGGCGACTGCATCTGCTGCGGTGGGAATGTTGGTTGGCGCGTTTCCAGAAGGCTCGACCACCACGAGCTTGCTCATGTTAAGGCGCTTGCGCTTGTGCGGCTGTTCCTCTGATGCTGTAGGCGCATCAAGTCCGGCTGGTGGCTCTGGAGGTTCCGGAGTGGGTGCTTTCTTGCGCTTCACCTCAGGCAAAGGAAGCACAGTTCCATGGCGAAGACTCTCAATAAAGTTGCCCAAAGCTGACCTGTGAGGGTATTTCTTGATCCCTAAGTCGTCGAACAGTTGCTGAAAGGAAAAGTACTTTCCGACGTCGAGTAGTATGGAACCGTCCAGCTCGAGGTCCCTGATCCTGTCCGCCAGGGCAGTCGCGCTCGTAACCCATGAGTTCCCAGGTGCGCACAGCACCTCTATCAAGCGCTCAGTGTCCCAGGCGGAGGGATCATGGCTGGAGGATGCCATGTTGTCTCCCCGCCCTCGGTCCTCGCGTGCAATTGTTGAAGGCGCAGGTAAGCAATGGTACGGGAAAGACGAGCCCGGGTAGACGCAAGATGGAACTCATAGTTCCAGCTAGTGAAATATAAAGCTGCGTTGAGGAGAAAGGTGGGTTGGAATTCTTCACACATGGCGCGTGCAGGGAAGAAGAGACATAGAGAAAGGCACGTTTGGTACCTGGTACTCAGTAGTAGCTTCTTTCCCATGCAAGCACGCGTCTGATGCGGTTAGTGGATTTTCATCCGAACCGTGCTTTTTTCTTCTTCTTCACGTTTTCTCCCTTTACGGAGTAGCGCGGATGAAGAATGGAGGGGCAAACTCACCCCACCTGCCAGTCGACGCCAAATTACGTACAGGCACTCTGTACAGGCACACTCCGTACCACTACCCACCTACATAGTACCTGCTATCACTAGTAGTACCTTGATTAAGCCACGCGGTAGGAGAAATTTATATTTCGGCTTGATCCCCTAGGTGCTGCCCTATGTGCGGGTATTTTGGTGTGAGCTGGCGTATAATTTGATGGACGTGTTTGAGTGTGACCTCTTCATCCATTTCGCATAATCTCGTCCACGTATCGCTTCCACCACTTGTAAGTCTAGGTTTGTCTTCCATCGCGTGTGTAGTATATCGTACCGCAAAACCGTCGTTGAGGAGTGCAACGAGATTTCGGACAGCACAACGACAACGCTTTGATCGGCAAATACATAATTTGCATACAAAGAACAAAGAATCATGCGAGTGGACGGAGGCATTGAGACTTGATCAATTGCCTCATGTTCATGGTGCCATATGGACATGTTTCTTTGAGCCATCTCAAACTTCCCGTTATGCGGTCATATAGTGACAAAGCTCAGTTGAACCAAACTGCCCGCTTGGCTCCATAGCATCCAACGCCGTTGAGCAAAGCCGCAGCAAGTCTTCAAAATGGGTTTTCTCCATAGCACATCAAAGACGAAACACACGTCTCCGCGCACGGCGGCGGACAAATAGTGTTGCCATTTCGCCAACGGGCAAAGTAGCGCAAAAAACATGAGAGTGATATATTGGTTTCCCCCCGTTCCGTTACCATCATCGTTACTTGTACACATTCGTCCCACTTCGCTCGTTGACATACAGTTCGTACATAAATAGGTCCCTTTGCATGAATACGAAGAGAGGAAAATAAACAAAAGAAGACCTGATGAAGAAGAAGAAGAAGAAGGAAAGAAAATAGACACCATGTTTTGATAGTGCCACTTTGAAGCGTAGTGTGAAAGAGAAAAAAAAGGGGACATCATCACAGCATTTACATTTCCTCTTACTCGCTACCACGGCCCTCAGTCTGGGGGCGACGCAGAACCTCGATCTGGCCTATATCAGAGGGGGTAGAAAAGTCAGCAATCTCATACTTCCGGAGTTACAATGGGGCAGGGGGGGAAAAGAGTAACGCACGTTGAACAATGTTCAGGTTGGAGCGGTTCTGCCCCTCAGCATCCTGGAAGTTGTTGATCGAGGCCTCGCCCTCGACGTAGACCAGAGAACTAGAAGATGAAAGATGTAGAGTCAGCATACGAGACGAAGATGAATTGAAAATCCCCTCCTTGTTGTTTCCCCCCCCCCCTCCTTCTCCCCCTCCCCCTCCACTCTGTCCCTTTCTCTAGAATTGAATGGATCGCAACAAAAAAAAAACTTACCCCTTGGGCAGGTTCAGGAGGTAGTCCTTCTGGGGCCCCTCGGCGAAGGAGGTGACGCGGAACCAGCTGGTGATGCGGTTGTCGGAGCGGCCAGAGTTGCTGGCGACGGCGTACTTGATGATCTCGCGGCCGCTGGCGGTGGCGTGGGCCTCGGGGCTGTCGGCGAGGTTGCCAACGATGGTCAGCTTGGCGAGGTCGCGGCGGGCGGTGGTGCTGAAGGCGCGGGCAGCGCCGGCCGTGGCGGACGCGGAGCGACGGAACAGAAGCGACGACATTTTTCCTTTTTTCTTTCTTTCTTGATTTCTCTCTTAAAAAAAATGGAAAAGCCTTTGTTGTCTTCTTCCTTGTCTATTCTTCTTTCGTTGAAACCTTGGAGCTTTTGAATATATTTAGAGGTGGTGGTGGTGGTGGGGATTTGGGGATATGTTTCTGGATTGAAGTTCTCTCGCTTTTTTTTTCTTGTTGGGTGGGAGAGTGTTTTTTTTTTGTTTTCTGATTGGTGGCGCGTGCGTTGCCGGGAAAAGGTGGGAGTGGCTGCAGAGGGAGAGAGGGGAGGGGAGAAGCCAAGGGTGTTGTCGGGAGGAGCTTGGTTGGGCGCACGTTGGTTGACGGCGGCGAGGTGGGACGCGATAGAGTGCTTGCAGGTGCCTTAGCTTGGATAGCTGATGGGTGTCAAAAAGAACATAGGAGACCTGTCCGCGCTAGGCCTAGCGATCTCTGCTGTGTCTTTTTTTGACACCAGGTGCCTTGCCCGGTAGGGTACTCCGTATGGTACCTAATTTCTACATAGTCTTGCGCCCGTGGAGGGGCTGTTCCAATTGCGGCTCCGTGATTGGCCTGCAGAGCTAGTTATATGGGGCGAACGCATCTGTCGCATCATTTCCATACATAAGGTACGTACCTAACCATGACAGATAGAAATGCACTTGGTGGATTATTCTTCTAACAGAGTATTAACGAACACACTGCCGGCTCATATTGTGCAAACGAGACCAAGCACTATAAAACAATTTTTTTTTGTAAAGGTAAAAATAAAAAAATAAAGGAACACGTTTTGTGTCAATGTTTCCATGGGCGACGCACGGTCATCTTCAGCAGCTTCCGTGCAGGTACACAGGCTTAACCGTGTGCGTGGGCGTGGTGGGGGTGACAGCAAGAGGAAGAGGCTCGACGTAACACACAACGACGAAAACACTCACCAGAAACCACGGTACCAACACCCCAAAAACACACAAAAAGATCTAGACATAAAAGCTCCATCTCACTATTGTTTTCCTAAACCCAATGAGACGGGACCCGACCACGTGGGAAGGTGCGCCTCAGTGTCTCAGTTGCACGCTGCTTTCCCGATCTCTGCCGCAGCTATTTTTTCTGCATCTAGCTCTCAATAGAGCTCGTCAATAAGAAGGGCCTGCTCAATACAGACACACACTTGATGCAGAGCTCTCTCTACCTACCTACCTAACTACCACTCCCCCCCCCGTGATAATTCTGTACCGGAATGGACTAATTGGCCCGTGATATTCGCACTCGCATCACAGTGACAGTCCCAGCAATATGGCTTATTACCTCGTCTTTTCCCGTAGCTGAGTCCCTCCTCGTCCCTCCCCGTCCCTCCCCGTCCCTCCCCGTCCCTCCCCCCTTGGCCGAAGCTTTCTTCATCGATACGTATCATTGCCAGGTGTGGGCTCTATTGACAAACCCGGTCGAATGCTAGGCGTCAATTGAACTCCATCTCGCGGGAGTGGGAATGGGTTGCCCGTCAATTGTTTGAAATCTAGACTCTATTGCCCTTCCCACACCCCCTTATTCACAATTACGTCCTGCTTGCTTCTATAAGACCTGCCGTAGTCGCCACTTGGGCCCCTCCTTTACGCTTCACGACCTCCCTCTCTCCATCCTCCCGCTTACACACTTCTCTCGTAGATGTTTCATTCGGGACAAGATCGTCGTTGAAGAAACTGTCATCAGCAGTATCTGTTAGCATCCATCTATATGCCCCCCTATTTCTCAGCTACTATCCTTATTAAACCTCAGGTTTATCAAGCCTCGAGTTCGAGAAGCTCTTTGCATTGAATCAGGTTGACAAGAGCATCGAGCTGCTCAAAACTTACATCTTCTCATCTTCCTTCTCAAGGGGCGGCGGCCACCCCTGATCCACCAAAACCGCCATGGACCACATCAGCAACATCATGGCGGCGGTCAACAACAACAACAACAACAACATCACCATGACCATGACCATGACCGCCGCCATCGACGTCCTCCTCTCCCCCCGCGGCGGCGAAGACGCCACCCCGGAATCCCCCATGATCATCGCCGCCCCGGTCCCGCCGCCGTACACCACCCCCTCGCTGACCGCCAACCTGGCCCTCCGCGTCGCCCTGGCCCTCCTCACCACGCTCCTCACCCTCGTGCCCCTCCGCCAGCTCTGGCGCCACGGCGAGCTCCCCGCCGCCCTCTTCGTCCTCAACGCGCAGCTTAAGAACCTCGCGGCCGCCGGCATGGCCCTCGCCTGGCCCACCGACGACGTCCTCCGCTGGCCCTCCGGCCGCGGCCTCTGCGACGCCCACCCTTTCCTCAACAACTTCTCCACCGGCCTCTACCTCACCTGCCTCCTCGCCGTCGTGCGCAACCTCGCCCACCAGGTGGGCTTGCTCCGGGCCAACCCCCTCACCGCCGGCGAGAGGCGCAAGAGGAACGTCGTCCAGGCCCTCATCGTCTTCCCGCTACCCGTCGCCCAGGTCGCCTGCACCTGGTCGCTCACGGCGCAGAGGTACGCCGTCGGCACGCTCATTGGGTGCACCTGGGTCGGGTACGGGGCCTGGCCGTACGTCGTCTTCTTCATCGTCGCCCCTCTCGTCGTGGCTCTCTTGACCGCCGGATACGCAGGTAAGTACATATATACACACCTTTCCCCCTCTCTCTCTCTCTATCTCACTGGATCAGACATGACTAAACCTGACAGTATTCACCTACTTCCGCTTCCGCGACCTCACAAAGGAAACCTCGGCGGCCCTCTCCCGCAACCGCACCGTCTCCGCCCGTGCCCACCGCACCAAGCGCCGCCTCTACCTCATGGTCGTCTCCATCCTCGTCCCCTTCCTCCCCGTCGTCGTCGCCCTCACCGTCCTCAACATCCTCGACATCGGCTACGTCCGGCCCCTGCCCTACCCTTCCGCCGCCCATGACGGTGTCGGCGTCGACCTTCCCTTCCCCTGGAACTCGGTCGTCTACCTCACCTCGGACAAGATCCCCTTCGCCCTCATGAACAACGCCTACATCTGCATGTTCACCGCCGTCCCCGTCTTCTGGTTCTTCGGCCTCACTAGGGACGCCGTCAACGATTACAGGCTGGTCCTGCTGGCCCTTGGCCTGGGCAGGTGGTTCCCCCGGCTGAGGGAGGAGTATGATCCGGATAGGTCGTCGGCGACGGCGTCGTCGTCGTCGGGTGGTGCTACGAGTTCCTTTGGGTCGAGTCTCCGTTCAACTGGGTAAGTGGTTCAAGCCCCCTTCCTCCCTCCCCCCTTTTATTCATTCATTTCCTTCCCTTCATCACAAAAAGGGGTCAGAGCGAGATTGGGGATAACGAAATGAATGGCGTAAACTGACCTCGTCGAAAGCAGCAGATCCTCAAACCTCAAGTTCCAATCCGTCACCTCCAGCCAGGAGCTCCAATCCTTCAGCGCCCGCTCCGAACCACTCGGGATCCCGGCCCAGCAGCAATACCAACGACTGCCACCAACCGCAACCACCACCCTTCAGACCACCAACACCGCTGCAGAGGAGCACGGCGACGCCGTCCCGGCAGACGCGACCGCCACCAATACAACGCGCCCGGAAATGCGCCGCAACTCCCTCCTCCTCCGCACGACGCTCAACTTCCCTATCCCTTTCCCCATCAAGCTACCCTCCCTGTTTCCTCGCAGCCGCAGCTCTGGAAAGCAAGCTTCTTCAGTCTCTTCGCGGCCAGCACAAGGGCAACAGCCGTCACCGCGCCAAAGTCCTCGCAGCCCTCTCTGGGGCCTATCCACCCGCGTCTGGTCTAAAGGCAACAACGGCAACAACGACGATGACGAAGCCCGTCTCGTCAGCAGGGATAACAACAGTACCTCCGTCGCATCCGGAGCCAAAGGCCATGGCGACGGTAACGACGACGGAAATGACATCGCGCCCCAACACGCCCAGTCATCCGCCCAGGACCCTGCCGCCTCCGCCGCGGGCGTGCACGTCCAGATCTCCCTCACCCGCGAGACGCACCCCGCCGGCCAGCAGAAGCTGCAGAAGCAGCGCTAGGAGCACCGCGATCTGCAACGAAGGCTATTCTGCGACAGGTGCGGCAAGTGGGTGTGAAAAGAGAGGGGCACAGAGAGAGAGAAAGCTGAACAGCCATATATCTTTACTTCCTCGGCTTCTACTAAAAGTTTTTACACATTCTCATATCTTTCTTTTTATTGAAAAGAAAAGAATCATCATCCTTCGTTTCAACTTCGCTTTTCTCGAATACGAGCATTTTACAGCAATATTCAAATATTCAGATTGATATCACGGCATCACAAGACGGAGTTTCAGGCAAACGAACAAAGAGAAATCACAACACATTTGGACATGGAACCGGATCCAGTTTCGTATCATTAATTCACCATACATGGATACCACATATACATACATGCACCACATGATATTATTAGCTGGTTTGATCACACGAAAAACGTCTATACATACAATAAATGAATCAATGCATTTCTATTACTTTCATTATAGTGCTGACGTCTTTTCTCTTCTTGCTGTTTTCCACCTCTTGTCACAACAGACAACTCAACTGCGTCCCAAACATTCAACTGATGCGCAGATTAGGAAACTTTTTGTATGTATGTAGTGCAAAATACCAGTTTAATAGCTACTTTGGCGTATCTTCCAACCCCTTTTTCCCTTCAAAAATCACAAAGTAGTTTGAAAAGATTCCAATAGAAAACATACCCCAATAGCACGCCCATGAACGCCATGTCTAACTAGATATTCCCGGCGCCATAATCCTGGCCCCTCTCCTTAAACCCCTCACCTTCTCCATTATGTTTATGTTATCGATATAATGCCCTGAATGACGGGGCTGGGAAAGAGGAAGACGGATAAAGGTGGCCAGATATGTCCACGCATCCATGTATATATAAAGAGTTTGAAAAAGAGGGAAAAGAAAAGAGGATAAATAAAGAAAGAAGTGAAAAAAGATAATAGAGATTATTGCGTATCGTCGTGACCGTTCTGAGTTCCGGTTCCTCCCACCAAAAAGACGTGCCCTTCCTGCAAGGAAAATAAAGTACCATCGGGTATCGAACAACTTGCAAAGCGTCGTTCGTCCGGATGCACGAGTACGTTGCCCCGGCTAGCTGTCCTTGGCACTGCTCTGCATCCGCCGCATGGCCTCGCGGTGGGCGTCCATCAGGTGCCCGCTCCGCATCTGCTCGTCAAAGGCCCGGTCGTTCCACTCCTTTTGTTGTCGGCTCCATTCCTTCCTCTGGGCCTCGGCCTCCTTCTGGCCTAGGAGGTGGTTCCGTTGTAGATCAATATTACGTTGCACGTCGGCGCTCTCGCGTCCATTGCCGCCTCCTAACAGGTTGGTGGTCGAGGCAAAAGGCGTCTCGCGCCCAGTCGGTGTGCCTACGCCCCGCAGGTCTGCCGCTACAGAGTTGCGGAAGCTTGCCAGCTGGGACTGGCGGGCGGCCTGGGTTGGTAGTGTAGACACGCGCTTGGGCTGGTGCGAATTGAAGTTGGTGTTGTCGGCTGCCGCGTTAACAGCACTGTTGGACCGGGGAAGGGGTTGAGATTGATATTGTTGCTGAAGCGGCGGAGAATGTCGCTGCTGGGGATGTGTCCCGGACAGGGACATATAGCTGTTGCCACGGAGCATCATCGACCTGCGTTGGCTCAACGGCATGTCATCCGGGTCCGCTGCCAATGCGGCAGCATACATAGGATAGTCGTTGAGAGACCCGGCATCGGCCGACGCACGATTATTGGCAAACGTAGGCTCTGGTGTGTCGCTTACTAAATTTCCCTGCGACTTGTTGCGTAAAAACACCTCCCGCTGCCCGAGGAGCGTCTGCGGGCTGGAAAAGGATACCACACCCGGCACAGACGTCCTCTGCCTGTTGAGTTCCCCGTAGCTCGCCGAGGGACTAAGAGGGGCGGCAGTAACAACCTCTTCGGCTATCGGTGCCTCATCCCCCATCTGTGACTGCTCCTCTGCGATGGGTTGAATGGTGGCAGATGTCCTCCTCATCCCAATGGCGGACCCTGACCGGGACATGGGAATCTGAACAGGTGGTGACACAACCGCAGAAGTAGTGGGGGGCGACATGGCAGCGCCGACGAATGATTCACGATCAGGGCTCGGCACCATCTGAGGAGAGGCGGTAACGGGTGAGGTACCTGGCAAGGAGTTCCTCTTGGGTGGACCCTGGCGAGATAGTGAGGCGCGGGAATTCGAACGAGTGAGCCTTGGGCTCGGCGCCCCGTCCTTGATACCCTTTTGAAGGTCCTCAATATCTAGAGGGGTAGGGCGTTCCTTTTGACTCCGTTTCGATGGCTGCTCCGCAGGCCGCAGATCATCAGGAGCCGGCGTGTCTGCCTGGCTGAGATGCTTAGCCCACTCGTTGGTCCTGTAGGACATGGCCACCCGCGAGAGGGATCGGGGGAGCCGGTCCTTTGTCAGACTAGCCGGAGTCGATACCGCTGATGCTACCGACTTGGCTTTGCCAGAGGAGCTCTTAGCTTCCTTCTCGGCAAGCCCAGCACCACCGTTGCTCGTCTGGTTTGTGATGGCATTATCATCATCTACCGTCTCAAACTTCGAGGTTCGTCTGCTATCTTGTCCCTCTGCGGTATCATTCTGCACAACATCTGTAGCCACCACCTGTCCTTCCTTGTCCTTGCTTGGTTCGCCATCTTCTTCTTGATGAACCTCCTCTTCGGCAGCAGCAGGGGCGTCATCTTCCGCCTGGGACTTGTCGGACGAGGCCAGCTTGGCATCAATCTCAATACTTTCAGTCATGGCTCCAGATATACTAGCATCGTCCAAGGTAGCAACCAAGGATTCGTCATCGTCGTCATCGTCTGGATGAGACTCATGCATCACTAGTTCCTCGCCGCTCTCGCCTTCGGATGGCAATTCATGCCTAGGGTTATGGGCAGACTTTTGGGAGAAGCTTCTCAATATCTTCCCAGAGCCTCTGGAAAGGCGCTTTGCCAGAGTATCCCGCGCGGGCGCGTTTCGCAGCTCATCCTCATCTGCAAAGGTAGCAACAGATGAACATTGGCTGGCTGGACGAGACACGTCTTCTTGGGGGACTGTAAAAGGCAAAGGTACAACTTGGGGGGGCTCGTTGACCGACTGGTTATCAGACTGGCGACGCTTCTCCTTCTTCTCCCCAGAGACCACCCGGTTTGTGGCCTGCGAATGTGGGCGCTCGGCGGCAGCCTTTTCATCCACGACTTCGCTGTCACTGGAATGGTCTTGTGGGTAGTCATCCTCAACAACACGAACAGTAACCTTGCCGTTCTGATCCTGCTCCAAGGCATCAGACTCCTTGTGATCACCAGACTCGGACATGTTGGCCATCTCAATTACCTCCACGGCTTCTGTCGTCTCCGTTGATCCGTTGTGGCTTTCCCTGTCCTTGGCTTTTTCCATGGAGTTTCGAGAAGTAGACAAACTACCCTCACCACTTCCGTACGCCCTTTCCCATTCTTGCCGGTCTCGGGCCGTCTGCTCCTCAATCTGGCGGCCAACATTTTCTTCCTCCTCCTCCAGATTCCGTGCTCCCTCTGCGCGCTCCGCGGCTCTCTTGGCCTTCTTCTCCCGCACGATTCTCCAGAGTTTGATTTGTGAGACGATACCTAATAGAAAGACGATGACGATGGCTGCTGTCTCTACTCGAATACCCTTGGTGACTGGGTAGGTGTCGGTGCCCAGGGGAAATAGGTTCTTGTTGAGTTGCCACACGTACACCCAAAATTCCTTCAACCCGGCGCGACTGAAACAGTCGATACCGAGTATGGTTATGGTGGAACCCGCGAAAGAAATCATGAGAATCAAGGCCCAATCCCGGGTGTAATGGCTAAAGTAAAAGGCAAAGCCCACGAGAGTGAAACAGGCAATGAAGATGGCCTTGGACGCGACGGGCTCCAGAAGACCTCCCGGTACCAACGTTAATAACCACATACTTATACAGAAGCCTCCAAGTGCGCACCCAAGACCTTCTGTGAGCTCTTTGAAGAACATCGAGCCGGCACCGAGGACAATTCCGGAAATGACGGCTGCCGCGACGTATCCTCCCTGAAGAGCATTGGATACAGGTACGTTCATAACGTAGACAATCAACACGGTGACGCTCAGAGACGTAAGGTAGCTTGTCGAGAGAAAGGTATGTATCCACCGGTTCTTGATTCCGACAAGCGTGTAGATGATTCCGGACATCATCATTATACTCCCAGCCACACCCCAGCCTGGTGTGATTTCAGGCTTGATGGGCAGCTCACCATCTGGTACAAAATCGAAGTACGTGGTATTGACACCACCATCTGTTGTGAAGATGCTGGTGTATGTGCCTGTAGATTCGTCGCTGGCGGTTGTTTCGTCTGGCTTGGATGTTGTTTTAGGGGCATCATCCTCATCCTCATTCTGCGTTCTTGACGCCGATGTCTCCAAGCTAATAGACTCTGTGCCTGAGGGCTCCAGCTCAGTGGTCGCCTCAGCTTCAACGGCCGTGGTCTCGGGCGGCTGTCCATCTTCTTGTCGCCTGTGTATCCTGGCAGCATTGACACTCGCAAGTTGCAAGACGAGCAATATGCCTATCAAGGCCCAGAGGCGGGTCAATCTAGGGCCCATTGCGAAGGGACTCGTTCAGTGTGCCAATAGTTCTAAAACAAAGAGTAGGAAACAAAGAGTGAAGCCAGGGAGGAGAGGGGAGGGGGGGGTTGTAGTAGAAACAGACTATCACCCGCGGAACTTTCCAAGTCAAGGAGCATAAACCATATTCGTAAAGTAAACCTTCAGAACCAACTACTATCGAAAGAGTGACACAAAGGTAGGGCCGCGAGAGTGAGTGCGGGAAAGAACCATATGACTTTTTTTTTCTTCTCTTTTTTGCAGCTGATCCTTGGAGGGCGGCTTGGACCAATAACAAGATGAAGCTCCAGAAAGAAAAGAAGAAAAAGCAACGGCGAGACTAGAACAACGAAAGGCAGAATGGCCAAGCAGAAAAGTGCTTTTGCACAAGCAAATAATTACGCAGGTCCCAGAAGGAAGTGCTAGTCGTAGCAGTAGACAGAAGTAATAGTGGATAGTAGGGCGATTTGAGACTGATCGAAGCTGAGCCTCGAGGTGGGGAATGGATGAAGACGGCAGGGGAGGGCAGTAGTCGGGATACTAGCTTGCTGGAAGTTCGATTACCGGTGGTCTAGCTTGATAGACCCCGGCGTATGAGATCAGAGGTTGCTGCTAATCAGACGGGATGATAGATTGCGGGATCAAGTCGGGAGCAGTGTGATGTTGTGGAAAGAAAAGAAGAAGAGCGATGGAGAAGCTTGCTAGAGGAAACACCCATGATACATGTCTCAATGTATATAGCAGCACACCATGGCAGCAGCAGCAATATACTACTAGTCATGGTACTCCGTACTCACACTCCATGCTCCGCACATAGTAGCACCATGTATATGTAGGGGCTGGTAAGCGAATAATGCACATCGAGGAGTGCGGGTAGTAGTGACAGCAGTACTCGGTAACAGTATCAGTAGTAGCGCGTATGGTAGCACTCCCATCCATGCCGACTACTACCGACTCCGGAACCATCCTCGTGGCTGCCTTGGGACTAAAAGAGATGGCATGAGGGGCTATTCAGCTTGCTTTGCTCAATGGCCTATGTATAGCTCGAGGCGGGAACCGCGGGCGGTACACTTGGCCCGACTGTGACAGAGGCCCAAGGTTGAAAGAAATCCTTCGTAGCACATATGTACGCACTCTGGTGCATGCCTTTGAAGAGAACAACTGCATAACGCATCAACATGGCATCATCCTATTGTGTCCTTTTCCCCCGCTCCCCCCCCCCCTTGTTCAAGCCCGATACTTACATCCAATGCTACCCTCCTACTTCTTGCGTCTCTTTGGTGGGATACATTGAAACGAGAGAAGGAGGGGTGTGGAAGGTTGACCGGGGGGTAGACAGCGAATTATGGCCTGACTGAACCGGAAGTGGGATGAGCAAGTATTGGAAATGTGAAAAAAGGCAAAATGTAGAAGGAATACGGAGTATTTCCGTGCGCAGCTGTACAGTAGCAGTACACACAGCAAGGATGGATGCTTCGGGAGTCGATTCCAACAAACCCAAAGACGGCGTGATCCGTATCCGTATGCGTAGGTTGTACGTGCCTTGTCGTAGTAGTTTGTACAGCATGTACTAAGTACGGAGCACAGAGTATGAAGTACAGATTACATTGTACCAATTCCTCCAGCGTAGGAAAACAGAAGAAGAGAAAAAAAAAGTTGATGGACCAATGCTCCTTCCCACCTTCCCCCCTGTCAATCGACCCATGCAATCTCCAAGTGACCCGCGGCCGGACCTGGCGCTAAGCCCAAAGTCGTCTCGTGGGTGGTCCCATTATCGGGTGAATTAGCAGTGTAGAACCACAAAAGAGAGAGAAAAAAGCCAATAAATGGATCGACGTTCTTTCCATTCTCGCACTCTTGTTAGAGACTTCCTGCTGCTTGCTGCTAGCTGCTCTTGCCGCTGCCGCTTCTTACTTGTTCCTGCTTTTCCTTTCGCAAAAAGCTTGAGGTCATCAAATTTCCGGCCCCACCTACCAAGATCGAAAAGCTCCTTTCGGCGAACCAACCTTCTTGGCGATGAGAGGTGTGAGAGGAGATGCTGCTGCTTCGTTGTCCATCCGTGCCTCCCCAACATCCCTGTTTCTTTCCCTCTGAAATCTGAATCGAACGGGTCCTTGCTGGCTACATAGATTGATTGCGCCTGGGGGCTTTTCGATGCTCGCTTCCCCCCCTCCCCCCCCCCCCCCGCGCTCGCGATGCGCCGCGCTCGATCTCAAGCCACCAGCCATTGGTATTACTCCGTACACGCACACCCTGGTCGAAACAAAGGGACGGCTTCTGTAGTAGTCTAAGAGACGAAATACCAAGAAAGTGGTATGGAACAAGAACGCCAAACGACCGGTCCGTGAGAAACAAAACGTGTCTTCCCTCGTTCCTCTTTTTTTCACCACATCTTTTCTTCTCATACATGTTTTATTTTTCCATGTAGTCGCACGGGGCATGATGCCCCTTTCCCATCCAACAGGTATGCGAACCCACGAGGAACGGGACACAAAAGAGGAACAATAACAGAAAAAACACGGCCTGTTGAAGAGAAAAGCCGAGTGACAAACAAGGTTCTCACCCCCCTCCCCGAGAGCATATTCTTTCTTTTTTGGGAGGGAGGAAGGGAGGAAATTGTTGCATGTAACAGTGACAGCCCAGTGATTGAACCCAACAACTTCCCTCCCCGTGCCTCACTGCCTTGTCGAGACCTTGGATGGAATGGCACCTCCCTCCTCCTCTCTCCAGCTTCTCCCAGGGTTTCGACCAATGGATCACGGCAATGTCACAACGCAATACTCCGTACCGAGTGTACACACACACACACACACACCTTGACACCCGCGCGGGTGTGGCCCCCAAACGGCCAGACGTCGAAACAACCCAACTTTTCCCCTTGCCTGTAACCCTTTAATCACCTCAACAATTGACTTTTCCCTTAACCTACCAATTGACTTTCACCATTCAGCCGTACGGAGTAAGCAAGCAACAAACTCAGACCGGTTTGCGAGACCGAGACTTGCATTTTTTCCTTTCTTTTTTGCATGCGTCCGTCCGCCCAGACTCCATGCATGGATGCCCACAGCCAAGCTCTAACCATAGCCACCCACCTAGTACTATGTAGTAAGAGACCACCTTCTTGCAACCCTGCATGTTGCGTGCTGTCGTGCAACACCCAATCATAATAAGCCCAGCTAGCTTTGTCTCGCACCGGGCCTTGCTTTTTCTTTTTCTTTTTCTTTTTTTTTGCCTTTGCTTCTTGCTTTTCCTTAGACTTTTATGGCGTAATTTGTTCCCCCCCCTTTTTTTTTCTTCCTTGCTTTTTGGCAAGGAGAGGGAGGCTAGTGGGGGACAGAAAACACCGACCCTTTCTCTACACACCTACACGCGTAGGGGGTCGGTGTTTTTTTACCCCCCGTGGGGAGGGAAAGGAACCCTGATTAATCAATCTCACCCTCCAAGACGCAGCGGCAGTGGATGACCGGGGAAGAAGAAAAGCTGGAGAGATGCTGCAATGATACTACGGAATACTACTACTAGTAATTGGTAGTATTACCAAGGTATTGTAACCAGCTGCAACACCCACCTCGACCGAACGCGTGCTATTTTTTAAATTACACCTTCTCCACCACTTTACGCGCCGATACTACTATCTTTTTTTGACCCCCACCATCATTCATTCCAAGCTTTTTTTCCCCCATTCTCCGAATGCTCACCATTTTAGATGCAAGCATGGTGAAAATGATCGGAGAGAATCAAGTTTCGGGCATTATGGATAACCCGGACCCTCTGCACTTGTCCGTTGTCTCTCCCGAGAAAGAGAGAAAGAGAGAGAGAGAAATGACCGCTACCTCCCTACTATTAATTACCCATCTTAACTCCGACCTGTCTGTCGTACCGTGTAATCCGTGATACCTCGTAAGCATATTCCATGACACAAAGACGTCGTCTCACATGTAACGAAAGCCTCGGAAAGAAAAAAATTACAATAATAATAATTAGTAGACTCTTCCTCCGTCATGGAGTAGCACTGATTCACAGGGCTCAAATCGGTGTCACTACTGCTGCCGTACATAGGGAGAGTTTACTTTCATAACCCAATCTTCCTTCTTTTTCCCAAACTCCCAACTCTCTCCGTATCCGGTCATGTTGCCCCGTGTGACGGACGCGATGATCAATTCCTGTGATTCGCGAAGGAGAGATCGCCCCCCCTCCCCGGCCTTCCGCAAAAGCCCTGACATGCGTATCAATCCCCCATGTCAACTTTCCCACCGAATCGCCGATTTAATCGCAACCGGATTTTGCCTACTGAGAAAGGAGCGGGAGTCCTGCTATCATTGGGCGCCGTCTTCATCATGACTGGGTATTGCCGCCGGTGTGCGCATAGCACGTATGTACTCCGTATTACTCTAAGTACTAAGTGTAGTGGTGAGTCCGCACCAAAGTCAACAATATGATGCTTTGATGCACCCGTAAATGTCATATTTTCCGCTGTTAGGCTCGCGTAAGACAAAAAAGTCGGCCAAAGTACGCATTAAGATGGGCGAAAGGTTGTTCGTAAAATAGCGGTCTAATACATGGCGAATCTTACCAGACCAGACCACTTTCACGGTCTAGGTCATGCCGGCGGGCTGTGTCACTGTCATGAGGCAGAATCGATGAATAGGAGAATTTCGAGAAAAAATGTCTTTGAGGTCGGTGTCGTTGTGCTACACGCCCTACTATTCGCAAATCTTGTCCATCTTCTACTTGCAGGTGCTACACTGAATATTCAATAAACGCCGCCAGCGCCTCGCCGTAATCCTCGTCACCAAATAAAAAGAACTTCTCCCAAGGCTGCCGTTGACTCCGGTGTCATAAAAAGACGACTTTACATTTGCCGGTGTGTCTCATCTACGAGAAACACGGCTAGGAATACGGTCTCCGCTGTATCTGGTCTGAAGGTTACCCCTTCCGCCGCGATTCGGACGTGATGGCTTGGGCGCAGGTTTTTGTGGCTTCGCCTTGACCAGGGAAAGGAAGGACCGTAGTGGGAAAAGAAGGAGGTGTACAACAGCTTTGAAGGGGAAGAGTAGAACCAGGACGACCCATTCGAGCGCCCAAGCCATTGTGCTCTTCTGCGAGGTACCTTTCCTGGCGGCCGCCGCAGCCAAAGCAATGGCGTCTTCCATTCTGGACTCGAGAGCAATGAACCGAGCCTCTGTCTGTGACTGTAGGAGTGTCGCCTTCTTCTCGTACCGGCGCACAGCCCTGTTCAGAGCATCCAGCTCCGGCTGGATCGAGTCGCGCACCTCCTTGGCCAATGTGGCCTTCTGATCCGGCTTGGCGCTTGCGTTGACGGACAGGCTGTTCTGGACCAAGGCTTCCTCTGCATCGGATCTTGCCTCTAGTTTCTGCAGTCTGTCCAACATCTCTTCTATCTGCTTTGTCCTTGCCGTAGGGGGGCCACATGAGTCTGCCTGCACCTCTCGCTGAAGATGATTGATACGAGACTGAAACAGGCTGGATACGTGGCGTAGAACCCGTAGCTCCGATACGAGAACAAAGATGGTGAGGTTATAGTTGGAGACTAGCCCTTCAGACGGCCGGCTCAACTGCGCGCGGATAGCATGCAGGAGATACGCGGCGAGCATCGGAAAGGCAAAGCACGTAAGGAGGGCAAATACCTCGTAACGATACAGCCCTTTCGAAGCTTTGACTTGCTGGGGTTTCTGGGGGACAAACGTCGGAAGCTCTTTGGAGTCGTGCTCTTCAGGCCTTTCCTTCCGTTCATCTCCGGTTTCGCCGTCCTCGGATGCGCTGTCGAGGTGGTCATCAGATGCGCGATCTGGTGATTCAAAGTCGCTTTCATCGTCTACCAAAGCCCCCATACGAGCTTCGCGTTGCACTCGAATCTCCTGCGCCGAGTGATACCATGCCCTGAGACGGAGTCAGGAGTGCACAAAACCAACAAAAGCAAGCATAACGTACCATGGCTGTGTCACCGAGGCATGCAAGAAGACGCTGGCTACTCCTAATAACGAAATGTCCGTGACTATCGCGCTTCCATTCTTGAAGAACACGCCGGCGAACGCAGGAAGTACCGCGAAAGCCAGGGATAGCGGCGCAGTTAGCGACGTCTCGGGCGGAGTGACGGGCTGTTGCAGTCCAAGGCTTTCGCGGGCGTCGCCAAAGCTACGGTCCGAGAAGCTCGAAGCTCGACCCCGTCCGCTTTCCATGGAGGCTACCGACGGGACATGATGGATCTTTGGCTGGTGGCGACCCCGCGAAGACTCGTCAATGGTCACTGCGCGGCGAAGGCTATGACCTTGGGTCGGTGCGCTGAAGCTCGACGTTGTCGCTTTGGATGCCATTATAGGCGGGCTCGTTGTGCCATCGGCCATTATAACGACAGGTAGCTAGGCAAGCCAGACTCATGTGCTTTTTCTCACGAGAGGGTGGATATTAGGTGGACATTCTAGGATCATAGTCGAAGACGGTTCGTATGGAAAAGCGATTATACAAATGTAATACGTCGTAGGCGTAGTAGCACTGCCGGGACCTAGGGACGTGTCGTGATTCTTCTAGGACGTCACTGGCCACACTAATAGCTCCAGCTCCCTTAGCTGACTGTGGGGGCTCCAGCTGGCTTTTGGAACATGCGGAATGTGACATGAACTAAAATGCCAACCACCAACAAATGGGATGATAGCGAGTTAGATCACGGTTCGTCTTTCAACTTGCCTTGGCCTGCCTAAAGACAAGCGAAAAAAAATACAGAATGGTCTCAGTATCAACGCATCTGTGTCTCGTAATGCATTTAATAGCGCATCAATTCTAATGAGAAGTATACGAGAAGCAATGTACTTTCTCAAGTACTCGGCATTCCGTACTCCGTACTCCGTACAGCTGGAAGACTTAATGCAAGTGTTGGACACGAGTATCCTACTAAAGTAGCCTTAGCCGTTGCGTGCATCTTTGGGTCCTGAAGAGGAAGTATTTCGTGTCGAGATATTGATTTTCATCGCGAATGGCACCCTGCATAGAGCTGGAATCTGCATACCACGTAGGTGCGTCGCTCCAAGCAAAGCTGGCCGAGGAATGCATAGACATAGGCACATCAATGCCTACCATACGGAGCACTAAGGGTAAGTAGGTGCTAGAGGTTCGTAGATTAGGTACCTACCTACCGTCGATGATTCGAGCAACGCCACTGTACCATACTCCATCGTCGGGTCGGGCACTGTTGATCATCCAACGGTTGTAAAATCCGTTGCGATTTGCATATGAATTGTATATTGAGCCGGTCATTTTGATTGCACTGTGAGTATCCAACACCAGCAACTTTCATCATGAAAGACGCAATACTCGGCATCGTCTCTTGCATTGACGAAGAACGCACGGATCGCTACTATTACACGTGACGCCAAAAGGTGCAGCAAAAAAAAGGTTCGAGTTCAGAATAGGAAAGCAAGAAAGGAGGACACACATATTGGGCGCTTGGCTTCACACACACACACACACACACGCACACACGCACCACACGCACACTTGCTTGCTTGCTTTCCACACCCCAGAGTCGTCGGTCGGCAATCCACCTGTACCTATCCTCTATCCTATAGCGGCAAATGAATTCGAATCCCACTTTTTCTGCCAATATTGACTCGATCACCAGCAAACTTTCCAAGTTGCCATTGTCCACCACACCATTTTCGCATTCCCTTTCTGCGACTGCCGCCATTATCGGCCAGTTGCCGCGCGCCACCAGCACCTCCAGCACCACCAGCACCACCACCAGCACCACCACCGGCAGTTCGACGCTCCAACTGTGTTGCGTGCCCACCTACGGCAACCCGCAAATCCACCGAAACCAAAGGTCTCTTATCCACGTGGTTGGCGCGGTCGTCTTCAAGACGATCGTGCCCCTGGAACAACCATTCCCACGGCTCCTCACGCTCAGCATTGGACCGACACTACTTCGACCCCCTTAGAGTCCAATAAGAGGAAAAGCAAGGGCAAGGACAAGAAGAAGGGGAAACAGCCCGCCGACGAGTACGGTGTCGGGTATAACGAACCAGGTCGTCATCCTGGTGCTCCCTCGCACACGCGCACTGCGTCTCGCTCGCTCAGCCCCCGTCGCCAGCAGAATACCAGACTTTGGAACCCTACCAACTCGACGCCGAGATCCTCGACATCTTCGAGACACGGACACAAGCGACGACCGTCGTCACCACCTCCCCCGCCCGTGCCCGTGGATCACCCAGCGCTCAACAGCGCAAGCGACGTCACCGGGCAGATACCACTCATCACCCTTCCCCAGCTTCGGCTATTGAAAAATTCGGACTCTGCGCGGAACAGCCTGGAGAGCGATAAACGGTCCAGTCTACCGACGTCGGTCCGAGCTTCCTACGACGGCAAGATTTCTCCCGGACTGCACCGACAACTCCAGCAGCCATCTCCTGTGGGACGATTCGCAGATAGCGCCAACATGGCCAGCGAGGATGGGCAGGCTCAGCGCCAGTCGAGAGACGTCGAGTCTACTGCCGGCGGCATGGTGCGCCGGCAGTCGACCGCGTCCTCGGCAGATGGTGATGGGACGGGGTCTCGCGTCTCGTCATCAAACTCGTCCATCATGGGAGAGGATGTGCACGCAGACGTCGATGAATGGGGACCGCAGCACCCGTGCTTCCCTCACATGAATCCTCACGTTCCCCTTGATTCGCCTGAATACCTGGCGACGAGGATAATTCGGGTCAAGAGGGATTGGATGGTTGAGGGTGACTTGGCGCCAACCTTTTCAAATCTCTACCCCGAGATTCTGGATCCTGCGGGGCTGCCGGAGCAAGAGTTTCGTCGCATCATCGAGAAGATTAACGGGGATGTTATTAGCATCTTCAACCCTTACGGCGGCCGCAATATGCTCGACGCCATTCTGGGGGTTGCCACGGGGTGGTTATGGGACGATTTTGGGCTCACATCGGCAAAGTCACGGCTGGACAAGCTCGAGAAGTGGATTGAAACGTGGAATCAGACAATGGTTAAGAACTTTAGCCCGAATGACGCGTACATGATTCCCAGAATCATTTCACTGAGGCAGACGGGATACATGACGGTATGCATTTTTCACGTGGTTCAAAGACGGCAGAGTTCGGTCCGGCTAACATGATTCCGACAGCTCGATATACAGATTCCTGACCCCGAGATCCAAGCCGCCCCGAGCACGACGGGCCCCGGCGAGTCGGCGTCTGTGCTTCCCATGACGCCCAACGCCGCCATCAACGTCTAGGCATTGCGCTGCTGCGATTAATTTACTACTACCCCGGCCGACCTAGCAGTATACGGAGGGACGCTGTGCATCCCTCCCCCTTTTACTATGGTGGCCTGTCGCGTCTTCTTGAAACAAATCTCTCTCGATACCATGGGTTTGGCGAGGCGTTTGGGCATGGCGTTTTGTGCGTGACAGATGAATGAATTCTCTTTCTTCTGCTTCTTCTTCTTCTTCTACTTCTTCTACTTCTTCATCAAATTTTGAGTTTTTTTGGACCACGTTGTTCCAGGGTCTGCTGGGACTGCACTCGGTACACGTTTGGGGGGCAAAGACTAATGAAGGGCCGTCGGCTAAACATGATGCCGCTTCTACTATGCTACGGGATCATGATGATTCGGGGGAGGGAGGCACGTAGATCCCTTTTATGTTTGATGGGAGGAAATATATCATTCTCGACATCTGGACTCGTGCAGTTTAGTATGTACTATTAGGGCCCTTGGTCGCAATTTTCACATATAATTCACTTGGTGCAGTCTGTCACATTACTTCGTACCCTTGAATGATAAAAAAGCATCTTCCCCCTGCCCCTAAAAGTACCCCCGGACGACGACGGGCCAAAAGGTCCACAAAATAATCAATCATCGGCGCAACCTCCGACCTTTTATTTTTTTTCTATTCGGTATATAGACGGCATCTCTTTCAGCCTTTGTCCTTTTTTTTTTTATTCCCATCTTTAATTCCTCGCCTTTTCTCTTTTTCTTTCTTTCTTTGTTTTATCCCTTCCTTTCTTTTCCCGCTCCCTCCTCATCCATTCACTCTACAATCGTATTATCAGCGATGAAATTATAAAAGGTTCACTTTTTTGTTGTTTTTACCCAGCGTAAGATGACGGCGGCTGCGATGAGGCAGGGCCACGGCACTGGCGGCCCCGAGGTGCCGGACAAGCGCGAGGAGGGCCAAGGCGGACCGCCATTTCCGGCCGAAGAGCGGCCCGGCGGTGATGACGCCGGCGACGAGGAGAAAGCGCCGGCCGGGTCCGAGAAGAAGGAGCCGGAACCGGAAGAGGCGGCGGCGTCTCCGCCCCGGCCGCGGTGGAAGAAGCTGTGGGATTTCGTAGCCGGGCAGTGGCTCACCATCGGCTTCGGCCTGGCGTGTCTCCTGGCGCACTTTTTTCCATGTGAGTCCACCCGTCTGCCATCATCAACATCATCATCATAAGTACCAGGGGAATAAGTGCCCCTCCTATATCTAATGTCATATATGTATATATATATATATATATATATATCGAGACATGACTAACCAGTGACCTCTTGGCAGCCGTCGCCTCCCACGGCGGCGCCATCCGCTCCGAGTACACCGTCGTCTACGGCGCCGTGGCCTTCATCTTCCTCGTCAGCGGGCTGTCCCTGCCGCCGGCCAAGCTGAGGCAGAACATCACCAACTGGCGGCTCCACTTCCTAGTCCAGGGGACGAGCTTCGTCCTCATACCCGCCATCATGCTCGGTAATCCCTCCCCCTATTCCACCATCTACCCGTCATTATGTACATAGCATATTCAGGAAAAGCAAAAACTAACGCGATGGGGACGTGCCCGGGGCAGCCATCATACGCATCAGCATCGCCGCCGGGGCCCTGCGCACCCACACCCCCGGCGTCCCCGTCATGATCGGCATGCTCGTCGCCTCGTGCATCCCCACCACCATCGCCTCCAACGTCGTCATGACCCGCGCCGCAGGCGGCGACGACGCCGCCGCCGTCGTCTCCGTCGTCGTGGGCAACGTCGCCGGCGCCTTCCTCTCCCCCCTCATCATCTTCGCCCTGTTCCCCGCCCTCGGCGCCGGCGTCGTCGGCGGGGACGTCTTCGAAGCTTGGAGGCCCGCGGGGCCGGCGCAGCTGGGCGGCATGTACGCCGGCGTCGCGCGGCAGATGGGGCTGAGCGTCGTGCTGCCGCTGCTGCTGGGCCAGGCCGCGAGGTGGAGGTGGGAGGCCCGCGCCGTCTGGGTCCTGGCCAAGCTGAGGCTCGGTAAACTATCCGGCTTCTGTCTGATTCTCCTAGTTTGGTACACACGTCCCCCTATCCCCTTCTCCCTCCCCTCCTCTCCTCCCCCTTTTACCCCTTTTCGACGCCTTTCTCAACGCCGAAAACAGAAAAGGGGGGACGGTACGGAAACACGACAAAGCTAATGGTCTCGGGTACTCAGGACGACATTCTCCGGCGCCTTCCACACCGGAGCCATCTACTCCCTCTCCACCCCCTCCGTCCTCTTCAACGTCTTCCTAAACGTGGCCCTCTACCTCCTCCTAACCGCCCTCTGCCTCCTCTCCTCCCGGCCCCCCCTCCGCCTCGCCCGCGCCCTGAACCCCCGCCTCGGCGACTCCGCCCTCGCGCGCAGGTACCTCCCCTCGGCGAGGCTGCGCCGCGCCCTCGGCGTACGCAGGATGACCCGGGAGCAGGCCGTCGCCGTGTGCTTCTGCGGCGCCGCCAAGACCACCAGCCTCGGCATCCCCCTCGTCGAGGCCATGTGGGCATCGGCCGACAGCACCACCAGGTCGTACATACAGATTCCCGTGCTGCTTTATACCGTCGAGCAGGTCTTCCTGGCGCAGATGCTGGTGCACTTCTTCAGGTGGTACCTCCGCCGCGGCCGCCTGGCCGACGCCGAAGCCGAGAGGAGCGCGGCAGCGGCGGCAGCAGCAGCAGAAGGCAGAGACGACGAGCACGAGTGCAGTGACGCAACACACATAGCGGCCGCGAACTCGACGGCGGCGGCGGCAGCAACGAGAGGCAGTGAACCCCCAAATAGGACAACCCAATAATAAGCAAGGAGTAAAAGAAGAAGAAGAAGAAGAAGAAAGGAGACGAAGAAGAGGTCTCGTTTAATAATAACTAGCGGGTTGGTAATGAATGAAGCGTGCGCATGTTATATATAGAAAGCGTTAATTCATCCGTCTTAGAAAGGAAGGATGGATCAAATAGAAAGTCAAAACTGCTACCAACGAGCTGCTGCTGCAAGCTGCATGTTGTTCTGGGTCCTAGAGATGCCTCTCCTCATATATTTTTTCCTGTCACCACCACCGTCATGCGTCGTCGTCGTCATCATCACCATCATCATCACACGCCATCACTGATCAGCATGTATACATTTCCAACAAAGAAAAACACAAACTTTGATAGCACACAAATAACATTCTCTGATTTAGCGGCTCAGGAGCTTTGCACAGGACATCAGGTACCCTGCACTCCAAAAGCACAAACAATGAACGACCCCCTTTCTCTCTCTACATGCGTGTGTCTCTCTCTCTTATAGCAGGGGGCAAGCCTAATCCTTCCTCACGAGGCTCTCAAACAGCGGCTTCAGGTGTTTGGCGCTCTTCTTGGGATACCTCTTCTGCCCGTTCTCGTAGTCGACGTAGCACACCCCGAACCTCGTCTCGTACCCCTCGGCCCACTCGAAGTTGTCCATGAGGCTCCACGCGAAGTAGCCCCTGACGTTGACCCCGTCCAGCGCCGACGCCGTGGCCATGGCCTTGACGTAGTCGTCGTAGTACCTGTGCCGCAGGTCGTCCTCGAGGATCCTGTCCAGCGGCATGTCGTTCTCGCCCTTGATGCTGGTCCCGCTCTCCGTCACGTAGATCTTGGGGAAGCCGTAGCGGCGCGACAGCCAGACCAGCAGGTCCCTGAAGCCCGGGCTGCAGGGGCGGAGCCAGGCCGACTGCGTCTCCTCGCCGATGCAGTCGCCCCTGTAGTTCCAAAAGGTCGTCTCCAGGTGGCCCTTGAAGTCCTCGGGCTCGGGCTGGCCGTCCTTGTGGCGCACGTAGTCGGCCGTGTAGTGGTTCATGCCGTAAAAGTCGTTGGACCCCTGCACGAGGGCCCTCTCCTCGGGGGTGAAGTAGGGGAGGCGGTCGCCGAGCTGGGCCCGCATCGAGGCCGGGTAGTGCCCGAAGTAAATCGGGTCACCGAACCAGCAGATGGCGAACTCGATCTTGCGGTCCGCCGCCTCGACGTCGCGGGGGTCGCGGGGATCATAAGGGAAAGTGGCGTCGCCGTTGAGGACGATGCCGATCTCTCCGCCGTTGGTGGGCTTGAACTCCTCGCGGTAGACCCTGACGGCGCGGCCGTGGGCGACGAGCAGGTTGTGCCCGACGATCCACGGCTCGCGGGAGCTGTCGCCCACGGCGCTCTTGGCGCGGTCCGATGTGCGACCCGGGGCGAACTGGCCGACGCTGTAACCGAGGATAGACGAGCACCAGGGCTCGTTGAAGGTGATCCAGTTCTTGACCATGGGCATGGCCTTGTAGCACACGCGAGCGTAGTTCTCGAAGTCGAGCGGGAACTCGGTGCGGTTCAGCAGCCCCCCGTAGCGCACGTCGAGCTCGTTAGGCACGTCCCAGTGCAGCAGGGTGATGAAGGGCGTGATGCCGGCGGCGAGCAGGTCGTTGCAGAACTTGACGTAGTGGTCCAGGCCGGCCTGGTTGACGGGGTCGTCACGGCCGCCCTTGGGGATGATGCGAGCCCAGGAGAGGGAGAAGCGGTACGCCTGGGCGCCGAGGTCCTTGAGGAGTTGGATGTCTTCGGCCGTGCGGTTGTACGAGTCGC
This sequence comes from Trichothecium roseum, assembly GCA_026184415.1. Classification (NCBI taxonomy): domain Eukaryota; kingdom Fungi; phylum Ascomycota; class Sordariomycetes; order Hypocreales; genus Trichothecium; species Trichothecium roseum. Next base: position 3,006,076 of record CM047942.1, on the reverse strand, counting down.
AGGCCGTCACACCCGAGCTGCCGTCGGCAATCTTGCCGGGCCTCTTGCAGAACTCGTCCCAGATGGAAGGGCCGCGGCCATCCTTGTCGATGGAGCCTTCGACCTGATAGCTAAAGTTTGACGCAATGTCAGCAAAGAGGCTCCCTCTTCCATCGTCATCGTCATCAGCGTCACTCGCCCACTAGGGCCTATACTCTCTCTCTCTCCTTTTCATGCACAAGGAAATGTCTCTTGTTCTCTTACGCTGCTGTGGCGAATCCCCACTGAAAGTCACTGGGTAGAGCCGCCATGGTATCAAGCAAGTCTTGCCTTTTGTTGTTGTTGTTGTTGTTGTTGTTGTTAAAGGTTAGGGCTTGATGATGAATGAAGAAGAAAGAGTCCGTTGTAACTCTCGTTCCAAGGTTTCAGTGTGAGGGTGGTTGGGGGGGGGGATGGTAAACAGAAGCGTATTAGCCTCAGAAGAGTATAAACCACTGAGAGATCAGAGACTGTAAAGTAAACAGATATGAGGTAGTTTTATAACACAAAAAAAGAAAGGGTAAGAAAACGAAAAGAAGAGAGCAATGCACGTGTAGATACAGATGTAAATATATAGATGGGATTCAACGGTAGACCGAGGTGGGGAAACCCGAACATGGAGACGGCACAAGTATCAAGTTCAAAACCCACCACCCCCGGAGAATGTGTACACACCCCAGAAATGGCACCATTGATGCATGAATAATAGTAGAATGCATGGGAAAGTATCCATTGGAGCGATGCTAGGAATCTTTTCGAAAAAGGAAACCCATCCCGCAGGCTGACTTATCCTCCCCCCCCCTCGCTAAGCAAGTAGGCAAGGTCCCCAAGGAAAACGTGTGCGATACTAATCGTATCCCGAACCAAAGGTTCAGTGAAAGAGAGAGAGAAAAAAGCACATGGTGCGTCGCGCCGATGGGAAATAGTCCCGCACCGGACCGTGGCGACCGAATACCGAGCGGCTCGTTTGGTACTTGTTTCTCGCAGTGGGGGGTAACTTGTGTGCGTGTGTGTGTGTGCGTGTGTGTGCGCGTGTGGCCATTTGATGCTACTGCTGTTCCGTAACATGCTACGTAGTAGCAGTAGCAGTAGCCGTGGCAGTGGCAGTGGCAGCAGTAGCATAAACCAGTAGCTCGAGCCTTCTTTCAAAGTCCCTCCCCCCTCCCCCCCCCCATATGCCGGTAATATGGTACAGCTTGGGAAGCGTGAGGGGAAGCGCCAAGGCTGGTGAGGGGTAGGTTTCGGGGTCGGCTCCATGACCCATGCACGGCTGCGGCTTGCTGCTGCTGCTGTTAGTTGCTGCCGTTAGGTCCAGGGGTCCTCCTGCATGGTAGACAACAAAGCTGCTGCACTTGGGCTTTTTTCGAGAGTGAGGGTCGCTCTGAAACATAATTCGATAATCCTTCGGAGAGGGGAGGGTGGTCTTCGCTTCTGAAGCCTTGCACTTTTGACTACTAGACCACATCTTTTGTTATCGCCATGTGGCACAGTTCTGTCGATGGGTGTTCCAGACGAATCTCACCATGGCCCCCTCGGGGAGCGTCCGTTCCGAGAGGTACACCAAGGTGGAAAGGTGAGTCGGCTTTGGTCATCTGCAGAGCTCTCGAGTAAGAGAGCATAGGTTGAGGAAACAGTAGCCTTGACAAAAACCAGGTATTACTACTAGCTAGCCTGAGCACTCCATGCAATAGTAGTAGTCGTAGTCGTAGTAGTAGCCTCTCCCAATTCGACAATGTAATGCAGGTACCACTTACTTGTCCGCAAGGTATCCAATCCTGATCGCGACCAACGTCTTCAAAAAGCCATAGGCAGCAGCATCAACAACAGGCCAAAACCCATAGTATTACCGCTCTCGAGACACCATGGCAGATGCGTGTAACCTGTCTCGACTGCTAGAGGGGAGGAAACAGACCTCCACACACACACACACACCCTCCTCTCTCCCTCTCTCCCTCTCTCTCTCTCTCTCTCTCTTTGTTTTTTCTTTTTCTCTCCCTGTGTCTCTGGCCGTGTGTGTGTGTGCCTCTGTGTGCCTCCCCCTCCATCTCTTCTGCCATATGCGTATCAGTAATTCAATCTCGTGACTTCAAAGAGTTGCGCGCGTGTACGTATGGTACTCCGTACGTGAGAGCGGGGAATAAGAGAGCAACCTTCCGTAGGCCGAATCAAGCAGAAGCGGCCCGCGTCTCCGAGAAAATTTCCTCATTCTGCAAGGTGCGTCCTCACTGCTCGTCTGCCTACTATCCTAGGCCCCAGAGTACGGAGTAATCCGTACCATAGTACATAGACTATTACCACCACCACATGCCAATAGTGCGTCCGTACTCCGTACGGAGTAGCAGTACTCTTATAAGGCCCTACCAAGTGTGTGGGGTCCAAGAGACATCCATTTCATGGACATGGAAACCAACGCTATGCCGCGGGGTGAGAACCCCCTGTCACCTTTTCTCTCTTGTACCTCCATCACCCTTCTTCTTCACATCTCGGCATGTCGTTTTTCGTACTTTTGCAGAGTAACCTTTCCTCATTCTGCATCGTTGCCGTTATTTGTTATCTCTGCCGTGCTCATTCATCCATCCAGTGAAAACAATGAATCATGAGCTGATTTTCTGTCAAATTTTCTTTTCTCCTTGGTCTTTTCTTCTTTTCGCAGCCACCAGCTACTCCCCAGGTTTTCTTTTTCTTTTTCTTCTCTTTTCAACATCTCACACTTGCCGGGGGTAGTTCTTCAAGTCTCGAGTCCTCTTCATCCACGGCGAACGAAATTATAGAACGGCATTCGTGGAAGTCTGTTGGTATAGGTGGACTAGTAGTAGCCTTCCCTCGTCAGCAATCGACTCGTGTTACTGCCCTCCCCCCCTCCTCCTCCTCCCACATCTGCAAGTAATCCTGGCATCCAATCCCCGATATCACAGGTCGAGAGGCTCATGCATGACCTGTAAGCTTAGAGATAAGAATGGTCATGTTGGTGTCTTCTTTGTGGCTTCTTCCTTCTTCCGTTGTCAGGGCCGTCTTGCCGAACAGTACTACCACCTCTCTCTATCAGCAGACGCTTCCTCGTATCTTCCAATAACGTTGAAGTCGCGTTTGAGAAGATTGGATACGTGGCGGAACCCTTATTCGCAAGTAACTTGGGGGCCGTCCGCTGCGGTGGCCGCAGAATTGCTCGCATATGCTGCTCTACAACATTAAAGATCGTCATCGTGGTGATTGCATGTCCCACCTTTCGAGGTCATTTCATCCATTCACCCGCTCACCTTGCATAGATTGCCTACCTCGGCAGACATCCCTAGCCTATCATACATACTTCCATCTCCGTTAATACACGTCGCCCACTATCGGCGGACGAATCCCCTGTGTCCGGGTGATATGAGGCTGCCTATTGCTTGTAACCCCGGGTTGTAAATTTTGCCTGTTTTGAACTAAACATGCGAGTACCACGTACACCTCTCTCGGAACATAATATTCCAGGAATCAAATGGTAGGTCAACTTCGTAATATTAACGGTACAGGCATAACTGCCCTGTCTCCAAACTGCTGGAGCCCTATGCACCTCACTGTTGCATCTTCAATTTGACACTTCGCCATAGCCGTACTAGGCTTTTCGATAACTGCATCCCGCGGCAGCAGGACGTTTCCCCCGCTTGTCGGACAGTTTCCACTTCTGTAGGTAGTACTCCGTACGTAGGTGGTATGCTACATGGGGGGTCGCTGTTTCTGTTTGTTTGCTCTTTCTTTCTTCCCTTCTTTCCGCCTTCTTCTCGATGCCATCCCATACCAAAGCGCACGCCAACCCTGCCATTGTCGAATCGGAACACGTTGCGGCCCGTCTGTCAGTGCTGCTTGACACCCCTGCGCGCTGGGTCGCAGCTTGTGGCGCGTCCCAGAAGCGCCAGAGAAGAGCCGCAAATGCGCCAACGAATATCACGCAGCGTGCTTCCGACTGCAGCAGGGCATGAGACGTGAGGGCCGAGGCGGCCCGTACATCTCTCTATTCCGGTGCCGCTCCTGAAGCCGCGGTTGCAGTTTCGGCTGCAGTTTCGGCTGCATCGGTGCTCTCTCGCTTCCGCTTAGACGAAGTGCTCGTCGTGGCTAAACTCATCACCACATCGCCCTCGCTGGGTTCTTCAGGCCCCGTGTACTCAAAAATCTCCCAATCCACCTTGACGCGGCCGTCGCTCGACCTCTTGACCCTCTCGCTTCGGCGCATATTGCCGATCCTTGTTCCTTCAACCATGCCATCGAACCACGGCACACCGTAAGACTGACGCAGTACACTGCTGCGCGTTGGTCCTGCAGTTGTCACATGCTGCTGATCTTGTTCAGAAACGACTTCTTTCCTCTCCCTTTGATCTTCATCTTCAGGAATCAGACCGAGGTCCTCCAAATCATGTAGGTCGTCCCGGAGCAGGCTTCCGAGTGTGAGATGGATGTAGTCCGCTTCAGTCTCGGGGTTTTCCGACCAATACGACAGAGGAGTGCCGCAGTAGCCACAAAAGTTGCGTTTGGAATACTGTTGGCTCGGATGTGTATAAACCCGGCGAATCGTCGCATGCGTCTCATCCGGGAAAAAGGCCTGCGTGGTGCTGTGATACCACTCCAACGGTACGCGTATGTAGGCCGCCAAAGGTGTGGCAAGAGGTATCTCTGTCGGCACAATCCCGTCAGCTCCTAATGTAGCTTGGCTCTTTGTAGAACAGGGATGGATATTTATCTTACTTACGGTGTTCGGGTTCAGTGTTGAATAGAACCCGAGCTTGGCTGAGGCCTTCTTGAGGGACCGTGATGATGTAACGGTTACGGCCACACTGACAACCGCCGCGCAGAGGTCGCAGCTCGCTCATGGTGGATGAAAAGATGGAAGAAGTACTAATGATTCTAAGCAGAAAGGTAGAGGGTTGAATGACGGTGGTTTGAAGGGACAATGGCAAAAAGTGAAGTGGGGAGATAACGAGGTAGATACCTTGGAAATCGGTTCATCTTGAGTGAATCAGGTCACTAGGTCAGGCATTACCGCATAAGTAAGTGACGAAACAACAACGACAGCAACCACCTGGGAACCTTGCCCGAGCCCGCCCACTGTCCGCTGCCCGCCTACCCAGATCTGGTGGGGCAATCTCAACCACCTGTTGGGGGGAGACAAGCAAACACCACAAACCGCAACTACTACAGTGTAATTAAATATATTCTGCGACTGCTATTTTATTTTCAAGACACCAATTCGAAAACTCGTAGACTAACCGAGGCCTGTACAATGCTGACACTCGGGCAGTATACAGAGCACCTACCATATCCTCAAGGCGCATTGTCTATCCAATGTCTTTTCCGCCTATATCCGACATAGACTAGAAGTTCTAGAATTCCTACTCGTGATTCATCGAAATCAACCCAAACACTCTGTAGATTTTGTACTTAGTCCTACCAAACCCCAAACCCCCCATCATAGGATACATCTTCGATGCAAACCTGTTAGATTTGCATCAGCATCACATTCCTATGCCCATTCCACAGCGCATTGTCCTACCCATATCCAAAATCGGACTCACTCACAAATCCTTCTCTTCCCTACTCAACACCATGAGCGACCCAAACACTACCCCGGCCCTCAACATCGGGAGCACATTTCCCATATCCAGCACTGGCAACGATACCGGCACCGGTACCGGCAGCAGAATAATAACACACATTCCTCGTCTCGGTTTTGGTGTGTACAAATTGCGTCATGCGACCGGCCTCAACGCCTGCGTCGCTGCCCTCAACGCTGGCTACCGTCACATCGACTGCGCCCAGCTCTACAGAAACGAAGACCTTATCCGAGAGGCCGTCGCCCAGTCGGCCGTCCCCCGCGGCGAAATCTTCCTAACCTCGAAATTTAACCCCAACTCCCCGGCGGAGGTGGATCCGTACCGCAGCATCCTGGATAGCGTGGAGAGGCTGGACGGGCCGGGCGGCTACGCCGACCTCTTCCTGCTCCATATTCCCGGCAGGACGCGGGAAAAGACGCAGGCTGCGTGGTCTGCTCTCGAGCGGCTCCGCGAGCAGGACAGGGTCAAGGCGATCGGAGTGAGCAACTTCCACATCAATCATCTAGAAGAGATGAGGGAGTACGCCCGTGAGTGGCCACCCTCCGTGAACCAAATCGAACTTCATCCGTGGTGCCAGCAGAAGAAGCTCGTCTCGTACTGTCAAGAAAATCGCATCCTTGTTCAGGCGTATAGCCCCTTGTTGGTTGGTAGTCGTCTCGATGATCCAACCCTCGCCGCTTTGGCCGCCAAATACGACAGGTCCCCTGCCCAGGTCCTGCTACGATGGAGCCTACAAAGGGGATTTATTCCCCTACCCAAGAGCCAGACGCCCGAGAGAATCACAGAGAATGCTCGAGTGTTTGACTTTAAACTTAGTAGCAATGACATGGCAAGCCTAGACTCGCTTGACCAAGGGGCCAAAGGGGCGTTGTTTCCGTCCAACGTGAGCTGAGAAAACGGTAATGTACGCCGTTTAGGCTATATGTATACCTATCATCAAATGCCATTCGCCGGCTATATTCAAAAAGGAAATCTGTCAATATCCGCATCTTCCTCTGCTCCGTATCTCCTTCCTCCTCGCTCATGCGTGAGAACTAGGAACCCCGTCCTTGGCCCAGTCACGCAGATCCTTCTTCTTAATCTTCCCCGTGCTCGTTTTAGGCAGATCGCGGACTACTTTAACATCTCTTGGCACCATGAACTTGCTAATATTGCTCTCGTTCTTTGCCCATGCGATGATGTCCTCGCCCTTGATGACCTTGCCCTCCTTGACCGTCACAAAGGCCAGAGGTCTTTCGCCCCATTTCTCATCAGGCACGCTTACAATGCCAGCCTCGAGAATGTCTGGGTGTTCTACCAGCATTGATTCCAGCGCTACGCTCGAGATGTTTTCGCCACCGGAAATGATGATATCCTTTGCACGGTCAAAAATCTGGGCAGCACCGTCCGGGTGCCAGACGGCCAGGTCACCAGAATGAAGGGCGCCGCCGGCAAAGAGCTTCCGCGTTGCCTCCTCATCCTTGTAATAGCCCTTGGCACAAATGTTCCCGTAAAACACAATCTCGCCAATCTCTTGGGCATTTTTAGCCACGTCGATGAGCACGCCCTCTGGCTGGTCTTGTTTGATGACACGTATAGGTAGAGAGGAGATGAAGCCGTGACCTTGCCGGGCCATCTTGGCGAACTTCTCCTGTGGTGTGAGATTTTCCCAATGAGGCATCGGATAGGACTTGGTAATAGGCCCATACGTCTCCGTCATTCCATATACATGTACAGGGTGCAGGTTGAGATTATGCATCTGTTCGAAGAGATAGCCGCTGGGTGGGCTGGCAGCAACAGTGACTCGTACAGGGTCCGGTAGCTTTGCTGCCTCTTTCGCGGCAACTAGCAGTGTATTGACTGTTGGCGCGGCATTGAAATGGGTAACGCGCTCCTCCTTGAGAAGCTTCCATATCAGCGGGTAGTCAATCCTTCGCAAACACACGTTAAGCCCACGGACGGCGACAACGGCCCAGGGGAATGTCCATCCCATGGCATGGAACAAAGGCAGCGTCCAAAGATACCGACAATGTCCCGAGCTGAGATCGGACTCTATAATGTTGCCCATGGCTGCTAGGTAGGCACCTCTGTGGGTAAACTGAACACCCTTGGGTTTTGAAGTAGTGCCCGAGGTGAAGGGAATGGCGAGGAGATCATCCTCATCTTTGGCCAGCACATCTAAGCCAGCCCATCCCTTGTCCCCCGTGTCTCTATCATATGCCATTCCTTCCAACACCGCCAGATCGTACGGGCCAGCCTCAGGTCCCTCCTTGACATCCGTATCCAGGTCTACCAGAAGCGGGATGTCGGGCCTGAGCCTTTTGAAAGCGTCAAGCAAAGACTCGAATTCCTTATCCACAATGATGCAGTCCACATCCCCAAAGTCGAAGATGTACGCGATGTCTTCTTCCTTGAGCCTGTAGTTCGCGGGTACAAGGACTCCGCCCCCAGCAATAACACCATAGATCGCTTCAAGGAAAGCCGGCGTGTTGGGCGCCAAGATACCGACGTGACGATAATTGTGCTTCTTCACGTAATACGCCAGGCCTGAGGCGCGGTCAGCGAAGGCGGCATATGTCCGGCGTAAAGGTACATTGTTGGAGGTGATATGAACGATTGCTTCAGCTTCGGGTTCAATCGCGGCGGCGCGAGGGAGGAACGAGGTCGGCGATAGTTGGTGAATATGCGGCGGTGATTGCGCGGTGGAAGATGTTAACGAAGACGGCGTTATATGGTCCAGAATGGAGCGAAGCCGTGAAGGAGGGCCAGACATTATGGAGGCAGCGGCGTGAAGAAAGATGATAAAATTGTATGCGCAGTGTTGATATCGAATCGCTAAGCTCTACGCGAATTACAGGATGGGATACTTGTGGTTTGGGAGAAGGGTTTAAACAAAGCTATTGTTTGAATGGTTATTAGACATAGCAGGTGGTGCAATGGAAGGCCGAGGTATTAGATGGACCTTTCAGGTTAGGGTAGTGCTTAGCCGCTGGATTGAGCGAGAGGAAGAATATGGTACCCGCGCAGGAGAAGTCATCCATGGATCCATCCATGCATTCCATCCATCTTCAGCGCAGGCTAAGGCTCCCTGCGGCTGAACGGAGTACCTATTGCAAGGCTACAGTACCAGACGCCCGCTCCACTACACCATATTCAGAAGAAAGCATACCATATAAAAGTGCCAATTGGATTGATATACCCGAGGCGATGATAAATATTGATTTCTTTCAAATTTCCAATGCGTGGTTCCTACCTTTTTTTCCATCTACATCTTCAGCTTTTCAATGCTAAGGAGGTGTGACGCAGTTCGTGGAGATCGGGCTTGCGGATTTACCAAAGTGTGGGGGTGTGTTCGTGTGGGGTACTAGCCGAGCCCAGCCGAAGTTGGAGAGCCGACATGTCGAATATGGTGCTACCCTATATCACATGCGGAATTGAGATTGTACCTTGATATGGGTTCACTACATATATACGGAGCATATAGCACAATAAAGAAGTAAGCATGTTACCGTTAGTACAAGGTGTGAGCATGATAAGAAGTCCTAACTGTCGTAATTATGTACATAGCTATGAGCGAAATTGGCACCAAAGCGAAACCCCATCATGTGCAGTTGCGAGAGTGGATAGACTATTACCTCTTGTAAGCCCTGAGATGTGTTTGGAGCAGAATGCATTGTTAATGATGACTTGGATTTAGACAATTGTGGGCATGCAGCTAACTCAATGTTGCAGACAATATGTATATCAGCCAAATAAAATATCACATGTCACTACGGAGTATTAGTAGTAGCAACCCAGGGGCTTTTAGTTGCGTGCCATTTAGCTTATATGGCATAGCTTCTTGAAGGATAGGGTGAAACGATCAAGGTCGAGGCCCTGAGCATAGTTTCACTCCCTCGGCAGCAAAGTAGAGGGCAGCATATTCATTCCTTCGCGACCACAGAATTGCTCAACCCTGAGCGCGTAATCTTGCAAAGGTCACAGCGCAATGCTGTCAGATATCTCCAATGTTTGCAAGGCTGAAAAGAACACGAATCATGATGCAGTGTCGAGGCGCGGGTGATCTTCAAGTAGTAGTACTCCGTACTCCGTAGTAGTAAACTTCTTCAAGGCTCTCCTCCAGGGCTATGTGTCATTTCAATGTTCACCACTACTCCGTACCACCACTACTGCTAGCCACTACCACTACGGCGTACCGCTAGTCCCACTGGTGCCTGTAAAAAGGGGTCTTTCTTGCATTGAATAAGACTTGGCGCGCGTACGGAGTACCAGGGCACGCTTATCGTAGCTCCGATAAGGCTCTTCCATGCTGGCTACTCCGTACATACCTGGTATCTAGGTAGGTACCTGTAGGTTGTAGTCAGAGGGGACCATCAGCACCGTCAAACAACCCCAATTAATGATTCCCTTCATTCTTGAACAACCTGACAAGGGATACAGCTCTTATTACTTAAACCCCCAAGGCATTCATCACCCACAATTCTCTTTCTTTCCTGAGTCTAGCCTTATACTTCTTGGCTTTGCGCAGTTGCACCTCAATTGCCTCGATTTTTGGACGTCGAGGGTGATCTAAGCTGGGATAAAGCTCGATTCCCTCCTCCCTCCTCCCGCCTCCCGCATTTATCGTTTTTTAGATTGACACCATTTAGGTATGTAACCCGGATAGCTGTCATTTTGATCTCGCATAGCTTTGCCCCTCGTATTTTTGTCCATGTCAGCTCACCACGATGTCCTTCAGCTTTCCTCAACGACACATGGCTTCGCCGAGTACCAACCAGCGGCCAACCGCAGCTCGACAGACCTCCTACTCCCATCAAACCCCGCGAGACGAGAACCAAAATCCTAAGCTGCCTGCGAGAGCTCAGACTTTCCAGAATGGAGCCTCACTGCCAGCAAAGGGAGATGCTTTCGATACGGCAGAGAACCCAGATGATGATAACGAAAACATCGAAATAACACGAGCATCTATTGATCTTAGTGACCTTCCAATAGAGCTGGTCACTTTCACGGATAGGTAGGCATACAACGGATCCTGAGAGGGGACCCTTGAGCTAACTCTGCATAGCTTTATTGAGTCGCTGAACGCAAAAGTCAATCCGGCGCCGCCTACGATAGAGAAGCTCGCCGCTCGGTTTCAAGATTTCTATGCTCAAGCTTCATCACATATCAACACGCATATCAGCGCCCTCGCCACACGAAATAGCCGAGATGCTTCACCGTCAGCTGCATCAACGATATCCTTAGCGGCCAACAGGATCCGGTCCAAGGCCTCGTCGTTAGGTGCCGGTAGGGATAGGAACAGGGAGAAGGAGGCCGCCGAACAGCAGATGGTCACAACAGAGGAGCTTGCAGGTCGAAAGCAGATGCGAAAAACTCTTGAAGCGAAACGTAGCTTGCTCGAGGAGGCTGTGGAAAGGAGCCTCTGTGAGGGTATGTACGATCGCATTTACCGCCACAAGAGCACTCAGGATGAGGCCATGGATGATAAGCTTCGGTCCAAGACCGCTGCTCTGGACCTTGTTGGCATTGGACCGGCGGATTTGGGGGTCGACCTAGGCGAGGGTCCTGAACCGACTGCTGAAGCTATAGCCAATAAGACCAGTGAGCTTGCACAGATGCTGGAGGGTGCTAGGAAGGATGTGGTTCACATGCACGAGTCCAAGTACCCCTTGGGGAAGCTTAACCGTCTCAAGGCTGCTCACCGAAGCATTGTTGATGCGTTGGCTCACTTTCACCCCTCCGCATCTGCCGATGAGATTATGCCTATGCTCATCTTCACCCTCATCACTCTCCCCCCAGAGAACCTAAATGTCATCAGCGACATTAACTTCATCCAGAGCTTCCGTTGGGAGCCTAAACTGACGGGAGAAGCGGCCTACTGCTTGACTAATCTGGAGGCCGCCATCAGCTTTTTGCAGACTGTTGACTTAGCGACTCTGAGATCAGACGAGCTACCTTCAGGCCCCCCCAAGAGCACCAGTCCAAAGACGGAAACCTTCCCTCCTGCCTACGCCTCAGCATCAGGAAGTGGTGCGGAGACGGCAAAGGACACCGCCTCGGGACCGAAGCCTGCTGCGTCAACGAATCAGCAGAAAACTCCGACACCCCTACGACATCGCCGTCTGAGCGATCTGGTAAACACACCCGCGCAAGCCTTCGGCGCCGCTAGCGACGCTGTCTTTACCACCGCCGACCAGAGTCTTAAGAACATCTCCAACAGCTTGGGGGACAGCTACAAGTTCCTCCTGGGCAAGCTCCGCGAGCGCCAGGACAGTCCGCGCGAGTCCATTGACGTGCCCCGGACCCTTGCCGATGCCCGCAAACTCGTCGGCACTCCGCCGCCGGAGGAAGAGGGCAACGCCAGCGGCACCAGCTCCCTGTTTGGAGGCGACGAGGACGGCAAGCGGCTGAGCGTCCGGGAAGACCGGATGCTGAACCTGATCGGCGGGCGGAGAGACCGCAGCGCCGATAGTGCCGTCAGCGGGCGAAGTGCCGGGTCGTCGAAGCCCGGGCCCACCGCAGCGGGATCAGGGCAGAACAACCCCGCCGTCCTGGACCAGATGCGCAACCTCGGCAACTCGTTCAACCCCATGGCCAGGCTGCAGAGCATGAGCGTGATGAGGGGCTTCACGAGGAACGTGTCGCAGCCAACACCGCCGCCAGCAACGGAGACTAAGGCGCCTGCTGACGGCGGTGATTTGGCATCCGTAAGTTCATCCCCTCCCCTCCCCTCCCTCCCTGTCCGGATAAGAAACACTGGAAGACTAACTTCTCTCCTCTCTCTCTCTCTCTCTCCCCACTCAGGCCTTCCCGGACATTGCCGCCGCCTTGCCTCCCAAGCCCAAGATTGCCCCTCCAAGCAAGCGCTTCATGGAGCTGCAGAACCCGGGCGACCTGAAGATCAACGAGGTCCTGGAGCTGCTCCGGGACTACCGCCGTCTGGCGGGCGCGCTCAAGGACATGGACGCGTTTAGCAAGTGATGGATTGGGTTGCTCAACTCGCCCCCCTTTCCCCTCTTGCGGGACCGAGATGGAAGGCCGAAAAAAGAAAGAAGAAAAAAAGAAAAGAAAAAAAGAACCATCATTGTATCAAATTATAGCGTGTATTTCTTGCTTGGCCATCGTTTCATAGAAGGAATAAGAAAGGGAAATGGCGTTTTTTTTGATAGGGCCTATTATATTATATAGCATTTATTGCATCTATAGCACGCACTACGATACGGAGTACCAAGTTACGTGTTATTCGTCAACAAAAATTCGTTGGTGGTACATGAAAACATTTGTCCCATTCATATATATGTGTAAAAACAAGGGTTACCTCTGTTTATTCCCGCTCTCATGCGCGTCTATGTGTGTATATATATTTGCAACCAAAAAAAAAACCCCCAATCCAATCAGAAGAAGCATAGCCGCGAATAACCAATACGCGATTCTTTTTTTCTCGTTTCGTGCCGTTGCCCATTTCGCTGTTTTCAAAAGTCTCATGTATTTCTCTCCGCTCCTTAATAATGGCTTGTTTTGTATACACCCTTGGGTGTCGTACGCCATCGTTGGAGGGGGAGGGGGTTTCCCAGAGAAAAAGAAATCGAGAATGAAAAGAATAAAATAAAAAAACATGCTCGCTGAATTCTGTAAAGCACGGATCCATTGGCGGAGCCAAGTACGTCGTACATATAAATATTACTGCTCCTGCTGCTCCTGCTGTATGCTGGACAGCGTCCTCACGACCGCGGGGCTGGTCTCGGACCTCCTGGGCGCGCGGGGCCTGACGCTGCCGTTGCTCGTGACGGGCGCCAGGTCCTCGCCCTCCTCGTCCTCGACCGCCTCCTCCGGCAGCGTGTGGATCGACGGCCGCCTGGGCCGCGAGACGTGCGACTGCACGGGGTACAGCGAGTGCGAGAAGCCCGACATGTCCGAGCCGTTGGACCTGGTCCTGCTGTGGCCGGGGGCCGCCGAGGAGTGCGCCAGCCCCGGGGGGATGACTGGCCCGGGGTGGAGGAGCTTGGTGAGGATGCGGCGGTCGCGCTCGCGCGACATGCTGCGGCCCCTGCCCACGCTGCTCCCCCTGCGCTGGGACGCGCCGCGCACCGTCGTCGCGGGACCGGTGTTGGTGCGTGTGATGACGGGGTGCAGCTCTTCGGCCTCGCTCTGGAAGCGGGACTCGCTGGGGAGCAAGACGGCTCGGTCGAGGCCGTAAGGCAAGCCGCGATGGCGCCCGCGGATTTCCATGGCGACGATGACGAGCTTGCCCACGACGCTAAACTGCGAGCAGAGCGACGCGTTGACGCCCGTGGCGCCCATGCTCATGCCGACAGTACCGTAGGCGCTGACGACTTCGAACAGAACCGTAAAGGCATCGAAACGGCCCTCTTTGATCTTGCTGCCCTCGGCAACGGTGATGAGGAAGAAGCCAAGGAAGACGAACCACAAATCGAAGGAGAGCTGGCGACGAAGATGGGACCCGACGTAGGACAGCGCACTGGGGTCGTCGGCCTCGTCTTCGTCGTCGAGCTTGCCGCCTGGGTAGATACCAAGCGATCTTTCCTCGTAGACGTTGGTGCGACGGATGGATATGGCGATGGGAAAGACGCTGATATACATCATGATCATGTAAAGGACCGGCATGGCAGGATGGAGCTCCGAGAGAGGCAACGAAGCAAAACCCGCCGTTCTCGTCGATGCGGCCTGGAACAAGCCATTGGCAATGCGCGAGTGAACAGGCAAGTCTTCCACAACAGCCGAGTTCAGATCCAGGATGATGAAGAAAATGACATCCACCGCATTCAAGACGAATAAGATCCCAAAGAGCCACCAATTTGCGGCTGAGGGAAAGAGCAGCGTGAAGCATCGACGAGGGTGATCCAGGAGAAAACGCAGCTCTTCCCATAGTCCTGAACCCTTCGGTACGACCTTGGCCATTGTCCAGATAATGAAACGCAACATGACCGGGAACGCCGTGTTACCAATGATGATGAAAAACGCCATGACCATGAGGATAAAGTCCGATTTCTGGAAAGAGACCATACTGTCGGGAGTCAAGGTGAAACCGACATCCATAAAGGCAACGTTGGCGGTCCAAAACGCCCACCACGTACGGGTTGTGCCCGCCTCTTCGACCACCTGCCCGAACTGATTCTTGTGGAGGATATATGGCAATAGGAAAGTCAGTGCTATGAGCTGGAAACCCCAGAAATAACCGAGCAAGACGATGGCCAAGGTTCTCAGTGACCGGTATTCGATACCGCCCAGTTCTTCTCTCTGTTCAAGGGTCAATCCCACAAAGTTAGAGTTACGGCCCATGGTAGGCGTATAACTCAGGTAAGGCATATCATCGTGTTTATCCCGTGATAGTGCCGATCGAATCGTTTCAATAGTCTTGGACCTGGTGGTAGTTCGACCCCGGTGCTCATCGTCTTCGTGATATCGTTTTTGCTGACTGTTGAACGCCCGAGGTTTGCGAAATCGCAGTGCCTCGAGGACACCACCCGCAGCTTTCACGTCATCTGCTAGTTCCTCTTTCTTATGGTGTGAAGGTTCGGCAATGGTGATGGTGGGCTGGCGCGCAGGTACGTTGGTAGATCCCGCGGCCGAAGTACCTGGTCGCCACTCACGCGTTTTGGACTGATAGAGTGTGTTGTCGTCTTCCTCATTTCCATCACCTTCGTCCAGTCGACGAGGCCCCAAGCCCCTTTCTGCGTCCCGTGGGCCCGGGATTCGAAGGACTTCATTGTCCTGATTTCGTTGCCGCTCAAGGATGGCAATATGTTCGTATGTAGGACGTCTACGTCTGGCAAAATCCTGCTCTGCCCCGTCAACGCCATCACTTCTCTTCACTGTTGAAGCAAATGAAATTGCCGTAGGATGATGTCGAAGGTTTATTTGTGCCTGCTGCGTAGTTTGGTCGTCGCCAAAAGTTGGGAATTGGGTGACTGACACATCCGACATGGTAGCCTGCGGCTGAGACCGATCCAGCGGGTCAATACTCATGCTGTCGGCGCGTGGATTCGCGGATACAGTTTCGTCGCTCTCGTCACTGCTACTAGCAGGTTTTTTTGGTTCCTGGTCACCTTCGAGGATGATGCCGTCGTTGGTCATTCGAGGAGTCCTTCCGTTGTGGGGTACAACTGTGATATGGCGGCCATTGACGCCATTGGTAACGTTGATGCCATTCTCAGCCCTTCGTAGATCGTCACGAGCCTGGGATCTAGACTTGGTAATCGTGGCTCGTCGATTTTTGGCATCTTTGACCACCCCCTGAAAGCGCTTCTCGAACCAGTACAACCGCAAGAAGACAACGGATCCGTGGAGGGTAATCGGGTTAGCCAGCATGGGGAATATATACATGATAATCTGTTGGAACAGATTTAGCCTGTTGATGTCGACAGGATTCAGGCCAGCTTGGGTGTTGGCACCGCTGGCAAACATGAGTGCATTAATATAAGTGAGCTCGCCCTTGCCGCCAGCGTAGATGGCGATCGAAGCAATAATGGTAGCTCCAACAATAAAGAAGTCTTGATGGAGTGTCAGCAATATTCTCAAGGGGTATCAAGGCAAAAGTCAAGCCCTGCAAAGTTGTTGACTTACAGTGCGCCGTGATGAAGCTGAAATGTGGCTTCCTGTCCATAAGGGTATCTCGTACATTAGTGAACCAGCGGTTCAACAAGGATGGCTGGGAAAACATCTTGACTGGTTATAAGATGATGCCGCCGTCGAAACCAATGTATATCTCCAAGAGTGTTGAAACGAGGAAAATAGATAAGGAAAAAAAATCACAGAGAGCAGCGTGAGGACTGCTTGCGTTTATACAGCAATAAACCGTCAGCCCAACAAGTGGCTGGCTCGGGATAGGCTTTGGAATTCGCCAGGTCAAATTAGAAGAGGCCGTTGTAAGTCAGGACTCTTTTCCAACTCTCTGATAAACCCAGTCATGCAACTCGCATCCAATGAGGAGATACCGTCTTTTGGGAAAACAAATCAGTCATCGTTAAAGAATATCGAGCTTGTGGTGAATGGCGGAATATCGTGATAGGATTGCAGAGTGAGTCGTGTACGTCGTACTCAGGACATGCAGAGCGTGGAGTGGCGTGTCCGTAGTGTTGAATGTCGTACTACAAATGGCAAGGTAGAGAGTAGTAACGGATAGGGCAGCAAGGTAGTATCCAAAAATCTGACGGCTGCAGGTCGGTCGGTGTAAAGTGCCAAAAGATAAGGAAGGGTGGTGGGTGTCTTGGGAAGAGAGAGAGGGTGAGAGAGAGGAAAGCGAGAAGAAGGGCTAGTATTGACAAAGTAGGAAGATGACGAATGATGATATCGGCAAAGAACAATGAAAAATATTAGAAAAATAAAAATAAAAATAAAAAGGTCCTACGTCGGTCGCGAAAAGGGAGTAGACTTTCAGTAAGTGAAAACTGAACAGACCCAAGGTTGGTGTCTGCGTCCAGCTCCAGCCCCCTCCCCAGTGAATTTTCGGTTGGGAGGTGCCGCCAGCCGGGATCCTTTAGCAGTTCGCCCGCTATCAAAAAAAAACCAAGAAAGGCAATGACAGTCCGTGTAAAAAAAAGAGAAAGCAGCGGGTATGGGAAATGGGGGAATGGGATTGGATGGATTGGATGGATGGCGGGCAACGAGCGGGCAAAAAGATTGGAGGAAGGATGGAAGCTTGGGTACTTGGGGAGCCACAGTGCCACAGTGCCACACACCAGGTAGACCAAGTACCTAGACCAAGGTCGTGTTTCGCCAAGTAAAATTTTAGGGACGGATGCTGGATAGCTGATCGGGGAACCGGGACCCTTGAGATCTGAGACGGGCACCAACAAAAAGTCCAGCCAGCCACGCCAGCTATCACCAGCTTGTTAGCCCAACTAAGGAAAAAAGAAAAAAGCTGGAGGATTGAATGACAGAGGCAATAGGAAACTTGGAAAAAGAGCAAGAAGAAAGAAAATTCAAAACCCCTTGTTTTCCAGTTTGCTTCCTTTTTTCCTCTCTCCTCTCGCTGGTGAAAGAAAACTCTGTGTGTAGGCTGCCTCTTGAGACAAATTCCCTGTTCGATAATGGGTTTATTGTGTAATATGCATTCTTTCCTTTTTTCTTTTCTTTTTGGTCGAATCGAAAACGTCGGATCAAGGCACGTTTACCGATTCGTTGGTCGCCTTCTCTTTTGTCTCACTCTCTCTCTCTCACCCTTCTTTTTTTTTTCCCTTCCCTTTGTTTCTTTCTCCAATGCGACCCTATGTATGCACCCTACCCTGCTCGTCGGACAGGAGGGTGGCGGGATTATAATCGCAATCGCGGTCGCCGTCACACAACGTCGCCGTTCCGTCCCGCTGCCTTATGAGAGATGAAATGGGTGTGTGATTTGGGTTGGTAGCGTAATATGTACGCCCGCAAGAGGGGGGGAGTGGGGGAGTGCAATAACGTGCGTCTGCCTGCGTGCGCGCGCCGCACAATGCTACGGAGCAGAGACCGCGAAAAAAAATCAGATCCCAGCAAAAGGGGGATCGAGCTTTTTTCCCGAGCACGACAAAGGAGAGCTTTGATGCCTTTCCGATCACGGCGGTCCGGGCCTGACCCTGCTTACGGGGTTGCAGGCTTGCAGGCTTGCAGTACAAGTGTACTCCGTATGACAACTAACACAAGCACCCAAGATGCTGACTCGTCGGGAGATGATGATGATGATGATGAGCTCTGCGCGCGCGCGCTCCGTAGAGGCCGTCGATAAGAAGAGTTTTCTTTCCTTCCTTCTTTTCCCTTGCTTTCCCGTTCGGGTTGTCTCCTTCTTCTTGCTCGTATCTTCCTCTTCCGTCTTTTTTTTTCTTTCCCCTTGTTTCTTCCTGTCTCAGTCCCTGCTGTGCTAGTAGTAGCGGCGGACCGGCCGTAAACCTGGCTGTCTGTCCGTTATCTTTCTTTCGAGGTACGGAGCAAGGTAAGTGTGCTCCGTGTCCCCTTCTTTCTTGTCCCCTCCACCAAATATAGGTGAGACAAAGATAGATGGGAGGGGGGAGGGAAAGTAGAGGTAAGAAGTAAAAGGAGAAGAAGATAAAACAAGATGATGATAATGACGAGGATGAGGAACTGGAAAGCCGTCCAAGATATTTCACGGTAGTACTAGTACCTACGTACTTAGCACTCCGTACTAACAGTATTAATAGTAGTACTACCAATTACTAGCGGCAGTACTCCGTAGCAGTCCGTATATATGCGAGAAGCAGACCACACAGACAAACGTTACGACGTCGATTCCTTGACAAATGGATGATCTAAAGGAGACCAGGCCCTCTTTTCCCCTCTCTCCTTCTCTTTCTCTCTCTCTCTCTTCTTCCCAACGAACGTTCGGTTCCGTCACTTTTGGTTACTAAATCTGATGACCGACCCTCTTTGCCTCCCTGTCCCTCTCCCCCTCCCTCCTTCTCTGTCTCCTCTCCTCCCATCGGCTTTCTTACCCCAGCACAAAAAGCCTGGTCTAGATTGTGCATTTCTCCATACAATGCAGACTGCGGAGCACCTAATACGAAAACCATGCCAAGTGGTTCATCGTCGTGTGTTGACGCGGGGGAGGGTTAGCACGCAGTAGTTCGTCAAAGAGTTGCCCGACTTGACTGACCCGTCCAACGTCCCGCCTTCTCGCACTACCACCACTACTACTACCGCCACTAACTACCAGTGGTATAGTAGCAGTACGATTGTAACAAGATTCATTCCCAGTGCCCGGGTCTCTGGTGCCGAAGCCGTTTTCCTGCCCGCCGCCATGTACCGCTCTTAGTAGTAGCTATGGAGGGGAAATGGTGGCATCACTACCGGATACGTCTTCCTCCTTTTTCTCTCTTTAGCTCTTGCCATAAGTTCCTCATATGCAGTTTACCATCAACCGGACAAGGTCCATCAGCTTGTGAAAAGAAGAAGACAAAAAGGATCAACATTGATTCTGCCTTCTCCTCCCCCCTCGGCCATTGCTCGGGTTGCTATTGTTCGCAGCACTTTTATCCCTCTTTTCATCACCCCATGTCTGCGCTACAGCATCCCGTCTGCTGTGCATAATATACCCCTCATTTATGGCCAACCGGCGGCATCTGGAACAGGTAGCTTGGTCATGATGTCACATGAAAGACAACCGTTGTTTAGACTACTGCATGTGGTTTTCTAGGTTAATGCCGTGAAGCCGCTCGTCGCCATATGTCACTCGGGTTCGCTACCGTTGGAACATGGTTGCATTAAATTGATATTGGTAATGGCATCTGGACTGGATCTGCCAAGCCATCCCCACAGACGCCCCAAGAGCATCGATCTTCATATTGAATGCAATGCCATATTATACAATCTCTAGTACTCCGTGTAGCGGAACCGTAAACGCCTTGCTGTTCCACCCCCATAAAAATGCCGACCCCATAACACCAAACTTGAAAGCAGGATAACGTACAGAGTAAAACGAGGTTACTGGGCAGCGGCCCGTCGAGCATTTTCCCTCTCGACCTTTTTGAAAAAATCACTTTTCCCTGCTCCCTTTTTCTTCTTGAGCGCAGCATTGGCGCTTTTATTTTGTTCGACATAGGCCATATCTTGGCCACCGCTGAGCTCACCCAGCGTGCCAGCAACGCGCCTGGCTGTCGGCTTCTTCCTGTTCCTACCCTGATTGCCACGCTTATCATGGAAGAGATCATCGGCCATTGCATCCTCTGCGTTTGCCGTGGACTCGTTCTCCACAAGTACCTGTTGCAAAAGCTCCCGGCGCTCCGTAGGCGTTGCATATGCCAGGTTTGCCTGTGACTCCATGTTGTTTAACTGCGTAATCACCTTGAAGGCATAACCTTGATCCACAAGGAAAGCCTGCCGCTTAGACGAGTAATACATCTCTTGTGTGTCTTTCGACACAAGAGAATAGAAAAAGGCATTGAAGCCCTCGTCATTCCTGCGCTTGGCTCTCAGGATACGACCCAGCCGCTGCGCTTCCTGACGACGGGAACCGTAGTGTGAGGACACTTGAATCAGGCAAGTAGCTTCAGGCAAGTCGAGCGAGGTGTCTCCAATCTTGGAAAGGAATACTGTTCGAACCTCGGTGTTCTTTTGGAAGTTGCTGAGAACTTGAAGTCGCTCAGACTGGCTGGTCTTGCCGTAAATAAAAGCCTTTTTCAGCTTCTTAGCAATTGCTTCAAGTGCCCAAACGTTGTCGGAGAAGACGATGATCTTGTCGCCTCTTCGCTCATGATAGTCGATCAAGTACTGGCAGGCCTGGATCTTTGTCGGATTCATTGTGTACAGCAAGGCCTTCTTGCGGGACGGTGCCACCAAATACTCTTCATAGAATTCGGTCGGCATGGGGCACCAGACCTCGGCACATTGCACTCTGGCAATATGCCCTTGTTTCGACAGTTCCATCCAATTAGCCTCAAACAACTTGGGTCCAATCAGGAAGTTTAGATCCGAAATTTTGTCGTCCTCACGAAGGAGCGTAGCTGTGAGCCCAAGTTTTGAATGAGCCTTGATAGATGAAGTGACCCGACGGAAAATGTTGGCGGGCACAACGTGCACCTCGTCAAGAAGCATCAGACCCCATTCTCGAGTGGTCAAAAAATCCATCATTTTCTGAGAATCATAGGACCTGTTTCTTGCCTGCGTGACCATGGAGTAGGTTGTGACGATAACGCCTGTGCTGCCCGTAAAGACGTCGCCCTTGGAGTCTGAGGTGAAAGCCACGATATCGTCAGGGTTGATGTTGGACCACTTGAGAAATTCATTTCGCCACTGTACAACCGACATGGAACTGGTGCAAAGCACGACGATGCCCTTTCTGATGGTACAGGCTGCTGTAATGCCGACCAGAGTTTTGCCTGCGCCGCAAGGTAAAACGATAAGGCCGCTCTTCGCGCGTCCGTTGCCAAACATTTTGCTGAGACTCTTTTCCTGGTAAGGACGAATCTGCGTTCCCGGTCTTAGGTCGATTTCAAGGTCTGGGTTCTGTTCATCTCTTCGAAACTCATACTCTTCAAGGACGGGATATCCAAGGTTGAGGCACTCCTTTTGCACAGTCTCAACATCCTTATCAGCGATTTCGAAGGAGTGTGTTACTTCCTGCTCTTCATCATCTTCGTCGTTCAATTTGTCGAGTACGTCTTTTTCATTGACAGGGTTTCCATCTTCTCCTTCGGCTGGACGCGCCTGCAGGCCAGCCGCCTCCCTCTTGCCCGCCGCGTCGGACGTTCCAGGAATAACCACTCCCCCAAGCTTGGGAGCAACACTGGTTGATATTTCGGCTTCGCCCGATCGCTGTACTCGGAGAGGACCAATTTTGGGATTTTTCAGCAGGAGTTGTAGCATATCCGGGTCGGGGCTCTCCACGTAGTATCTGGTATTCTTGAGAACTAGTTTTACCTTGCCATAGCTCTTGGTACACATTGTGATGAAAGACAAGATCTCATCTGGCAAGGGTGTTTTTAGGAAGCGATCAAGCGTATTGATAATATCGTCCACGGAAAGCCCTACTGATACAGCGGCGTACAGGCTGTGACTCGTCAGAGCGTATTCGTGGACAAAGGTCGGCCGAGAGAGAGGCTCGGCGATGGTGACGAGAAAGTCCTGGGCTTGTTCCGCCAGCGGATTGAAACTCTCCAAGAAAATCTTGCCCTTCGTCGATATCCATAGCGGCCGGTTTTGGTGGTCTTTTTTCAAATCAAGCCATGAGAAGTCCCGTTTCCCAAAGAGGTGAGGGAGCGGTTCTCGAACACGGTGATTCTTTTGATATTGATCGAGAGAAAAGCGATTTATATTCTTGTCGATGCCACTTTCTAGTACCTCGTCGATAGGGACATCGTCGTCGGCATCATCGATACTGCCATCGATCGCATTATCAGTGTCGCGTGGTGTTGCGCCTCCCGGCGTTGACGTCGCCGAGGCTTTGCCAGTCTTAGCACGTCCGTTGACGGCAGTGGCCGCTTTTCTCTTCGGAGGCATGTTTGTAGTATTAATTATCGATTATGAAGCTGTTTTGCAGCAAGACGGAAAGATTGACAACAGCTTCTATGTGAATAAATTGAGAGGAAGCTGGGGGATGGATCGCAGGTTATAAGCCGTCATTGTTAACGCAGGGAAGTGGAGCCCCAGTACGATGACTAACAGCTCTTAGACCTTCGCTGACAGGGACATGAGAAACCAACACTACCCTACGGAGTACTGTTTTAGGTGAGGTGAGTCGATGAGTTTCTGTAATCGGTACGGAGTATTGCAGAAGCTTCTTCCGTCCACTATTAATACTAGCCTCCTGTCAAAAGTTTGGCGAATGTGGCGCTCATCATTGCCCTCGCCACAGTCTCAATAGCCTTAAACAGCGTTCTGAGTGCATTAGGCTTTGACACCCCGCCATAATTGCTCCGACCGAAGGCTAAGGAAATAAGGGGGCACACGTATTGGCAATCAAACAATCGCCTAGTACCTTATCACCTTCGATTCATTACACTTTGAACACGCGAGCCTTAATATATTCTCGACCCTAGCAGTCAGGCGTGTCAAACACTTTCCCCCAAACGCTTTCAGGATGTGGTGCGTTGCCAGAAGCTTCTCTGCCAATGGCAAAGACTAATCAACCATTTGCAGTAAACACGTTCTCAACGCACAAGTTGCGATCCGTTCGCCATGCTGTAGGCCGGGTGTTGGATCTCTATACGCATGCATGATCTAATACGTAGTTATACAGGCCGCAAATGGTTCGATTGCGCGCAGTGCCACCACGAACAAGAGTCCCACGACCTTCTTCAGACTCTCGAGATGGTATTCGCTTGCAAAAAGTGCAAAAAGTGCTTCCGAAAGGATGCTTCGGAGTTCGAGGACAGCGATGAGTACTGCCCTCACTGCGATAACCACTTCGTCATCGACGCGAAGACTCCTCAAGCCGCCCTCTCAATCGAAAGCGAGGATGTCCGTGTGAACAGCAAGATGATCAAAGACGAGAGGATAAGAGACAAGGAGAGAAGGACAATTTTCGACCCGGATGCCGATACAGACAAGCTAGGTTAAGCACATTAGGCATCTTGTGGGCTACGATAAGATGATTGGCGTTGGAGTTTCGCATAGTGCGCAGCCTCTAGCTCGCGTAGACGAGACTGTCCTGGCATTATTCGTGTTGATACATTGCACTCACTATCTATGGAGTACGCATCTCGCATCTCTAGCAATTGATTTCATTGTGACCTGATTTCCCGGTTTACTCATCCTGGCTCCTCGTCTGAATGGTGGTGCTTCCAGTTCCGGGTGTGCGCCCCGTCTTCTTCTTGGCAGCTTCTTCTTGCTTCTCCTGTTCAATCTCCTTGACGTAGTCTTCAATCTCCTCTGTTGGGAGCATCTGAATGGTAGCGCCGGGTACCATGAGGGCAATCTCGATATTCTTGGCACCGGTTTGGACAACTTCGAGCAGAGACTTGATGGCCAGGCGGATCGTAGCCTCCCGGTCCATATCATCCTTGTAGTTGCGCTCCAGGAACTCGCGAACTGTTTTGCTTGAACGGCCGATGGCATTTGCCTTCCTAGTAGCTCGTTAGCACAACAAATCTGTAAAAGGTCGAGTGTCTTACCAAGCAGAGTAAATACCAGATGGTTCAGTCTGGTAGAGTCTAGGGGCCTTGTTTCCAGGGTCGAACCCCACAATGAGAGTACTGATGCCGAACGGGCGGACACCTCCAGCCTGTGTGTACCTTTGTTGCACTCCAGCCACGTACTTGGTGATGTATTCGATGGTGACGGGATCTTCGACAGAGAGTCGGTGGGATTGAGCCTCTAACCGAGCTTTGTCGACTAGGATGCGGGCGTCGGCGTTGAGACCAGCGAAGGCCAGAGCAACGTGGTTATCGAGCAGTTGGATCTTTGATGGTGTAATTCGAGTGTCCTGGAGCTTCATGGCGGACCGTTTCTCACATCCCAGGACGACAACGTCTGCTCCTTTGACCCCGACCGCGCAGGTACCTGTTCAGAGGGTTAGTACACCCTGTGAAGTGGAAGAGGACCGCGAGTTAGACTGACCCCTCTTCACAGCCTCGCCGGCATATTCGACCTGAAAGACGTGTCCATCGGGACTGCACTTTGTCAATAGGGGCTCAAAACGGGGCGTAAAAGGACCTGAACACACCTGAAGACTAAACTCGTGGATTAGCAACTTGCATTATTATCGTCATCTGCATCGAGGGGCGCCACTTACCCGATAGAGCTCTATCGTAACCCGAAGCCATCGTGAAGACCTTGGGACAATGCAAACGCAAACTGCGCGACTGGTGATGCTAGAAATTAGATGCTGACTGAAGCCGACGAAGTTCTGGGTACGAATTGTGGTACTCAATGTCAGTACCAATGTGATGGGTAGGTCCGTCGTCGATTGTCAAGGTGGGAGAGCTCTAGCTGCGTCAGTTCACTGCCTGCCTGAGCACCAGTAGCAAGCAGGCAGCGCAAGCCTTCCCGTCTGAGCTGCTCGGGTTTTGGCGGAGAAACGTGATGGCGGCCCCGCGCTTGCCTCTGCGCGTCCCTTTTTCCGCTTTATGGTAGCTACTACCCTAGTACTCCGTACACCTACCGAGTGTATAAACCACCTATTAGAAGCTATCAATCAACTCTACCATACCTACCTACGTAATGATTGGGGATGATCATTGATGGCAGGAGCTGAAGGTCTTCTGCATAATTGTACACTCCGCCCAAAACCATAGAATTTGCTGATTTCAATAACAAACCATGCATTGGAGAACAAATTTCTCGCTTTCTCCCTCTCCATCTTTTCTCCTCTCACCTACTGTACTCCGTAGACGTGGCTCGCAAGCTCATTCATCCAAGGTAACCGCATCCTATGCCACCGCCTAGCTGCCATGATAGCATTCTGGCCGCAACAAGACTGATAGTATCATGCTGTAGTCCGCTATTGCAATTTCCACAAACATCGATCTCCTACTGAGGACCTTGAAGAGTCAATATGGCAGGAAGCAGCATTCCTTATCCAGACACGTCTATTTAAGAAATTAACATTATCGAAAATGCGGACCGGCGCTATCGAGGTGTCTTTGCACATCGACCCATATCCCATCAGACCTGAGCTCAGGCCAAGAGGTGACCAGCACCCTCCATAATCTATTCTATCCCTCCAGTACGGAGTACCCTATCATACATTCTCTTGTCATATCGGGACATAATATCCTCCGTCGTATAAAGACATTATTTGCGTCAAAATCGTGCGACCTCGAGCCATCTACAGCCCTGAAGGACGTTGGTAACATGCTGACCCTTGGTTAGAAGTCGCCCCCTGAAAGCTTCCAGCCACATTATTTCCAGGACTCCATCTTGAGATGTCGAGTTTATCTCTCTATAGAGGCCCATGACCACCGTGAAAGGCGCTGCTAGGAGATCCGGCTGGACAGTGTTGTCGAGGACCGAATCCAAACTTCGGCAGATATTGGCTGCAAGCTCGCGCGTCTGTTGATACTGGACGGGATCGATTTGCAGGTTCGGTGGTAAATCGGGCCACACATTCGGGTACGCATCAAGAACACTTTGGAATATTGTTCTGTGCAGAGCATCTATGCATCGGTGCAACATGATCTGGGCCATCCAAAAGTAGAGGAAGCTTATACCAGTTGGACTATCTTTGAAGAAGAAGCAACTCGGAAAAGGAATGCCGCCGCTGGAGCTGATATTTTCTTCCATCCAATAGCTCAAAGGAGATTCTGGTGTCCCACGATTTGTTACGTCCAACCATTGGCCAAGCTCTCCCTCGAGGAAAAGAGCATGTTCTAGCAGGCCCTGGGCCTCTTGACGACGGGCAAGCGTTGGCTGCAGAGATAATACTCGATCTGTATGTTGGAGAAGTGATGGTAGGAAAGTTATGATATCGAGGAGATGGTCCATTTGCGCCTTTGGATGTTCCATCCATGGCTTTGTTCTCCACTCAGGCGAGCAAAGAAACGTCTCCTTCCTTGCAAGCAGGGCTCGACTCAACTATTGCCTGTTAGCTGTTTGGTGCGGTGCTGTCATGCTAAACAGCTCAACTTACAGCTAAAGGACGGTACACCCTGGAAAAGTAATGATGATGTGGGAACGTTGACATCTGCTCCGGCGGTGCGTCCTGCACGGAGTTGGGCGGTCGAGTGCCCAGACCGAGCCCTTCGGAGGTCATGGAATGCTACATTACCCTTGGTTAGTTCGGGGGTTCAACTGACGAGAATGGCGAGACAAACCTCGAAAAGAAAGACGCAAAACGCTGTAGCTGAGTCGTTTCCCTCATCTTGTCTCGGGAGATGCACGAGACATTGGGCACTGGTGTCGACCTCTTGTCCGTATGCCGACATGCCCAAACCGGGCCCTGAATACGACGATAAGGACAATGTAAAACCGGATCCGTCTTCACGCCCGCCCGTATCCTTGATGATGTTTTGCAAAGGTATTTGCAGGGTCGTCAGGAGAGCACGGTGTTCAACTCCATTGCTCACTAGCATAATGTAGTCGTCCCAGGCAGGGCGCAGAGGCTGCGCAGCAACATGCTCGACAGCATCGACCTTCTTGTCCTTCGACTTGGATGGCTTTGGCGATGATGTCTTTTTGGGATGAGAGGCGACGCGGCCTTTGTTCTCGAGTGTGCCGGTGATGAATACCATCTCTCGCTCGTAGCCCTCGCATTGCCTGCCGCTGCCTATGCACTTTTGACAGTATGGGCGCTCGTTTGTGCACTGAAGAAAAGTTAGCTTCTACCAAGAGGCCGGTCGTCGTCGGATATCTGTCAGTCCTGCTTCTCACCTTGACTCTTCGGCGACGACATGTCTCGCAGCCTTTGTACTTGCCCGCAACGCCAACCATTGTGACTCGAGTTAGCAGCCTGGTCTATACTTTGCTGGTTGATGGCCAGATGATTGACCTAGTCCAGGTGAGTTGAAGTTATGGCCATGATATGGATATATATACATGGCTCGCAATTGTCCAAATCAAGGGTATGGATAGTGCGGCCGAGAAAGTCTACTGACACCACCCCCCACATGAAGCAAAATGGGACATTCTGCAGCTTCCTCCCATGGTCAGAGCATAGGAGGCGTCAGGGGGTGCAAGGCCCCGGTGAGGGACGGCAGAATGACCAGCTTGTCCTCCCGTCATGGTCAGGTTGGAATCGGCAGCGGGCCTAAGCAGAGTTACGAGGAGGGACATCTCCCGTGGGCCCAGGTACCATCGTCATGCACCCTCAGGGACTGCCAGGACTGCTGCAACTGACAGCAAGGTGTGGACGACGAATAGAAGGCTCAATCGGGTTGATACTAGGAGGTCTGGGGGCCGGCTGCAATGCAAGTCTTACGTAGCTCCTCTGACCACCAGGGAGGGCTTGACTTCAGCCGCGGCCTCGATGATCGAATCCCTAGCCGTAGGGGGGTTGACATGACCTACGGGGATAACAAGCGCGGGTCGTCGAGCTCTTGGTAGGGCTGGTTGACGTCCTGACTGGCCAGAGTTCCGACCAGGAGACCGTGGACGGGAAGCAAGGGTTATCTACTCCGTAATCTAGGCACGGAGTACTAGCGGTGTCCTTGATGCACGACAGCGCTGGACCGTTCCAACGAACAGGGTGAGCTCCCGACCATGTTTTATCACAGAGGTCCGGGGATGGAGATGTTCGAAATTGACCTGGCAGTCAAAGTCGGAATGTATCCAAAGATGCACATTGATTCACCACTTCCAATACACGAGAATTACGACAAGACGACAAGACGACGGGAAGGGTACTTCTGACATGTCTCGAGTGTGGATACGCTATCACGGAGGAAAGACGGACGAGAAGCTTTTCTCACGAGGTACTGCTAGTTGGTGTGTCGTACTACATACGTGCTATTACCGATTACAGTGCTACTAGTAGTACTCCGTACCACCAACTTTTTTTTTTGGGGGGGGGAGGGGAGGGGAGGGTACGACTACTGACGGGCTCTACGGAGCACGGAGTACCGCCTCGGCGACTTGGTGCTTGCATACGGAATATAGGTACCTCGTTTTTTTCTCCTACCTGCTCCGAGGTGTGTCGCACTGTCGCATTTGGTACGCTCAGTGCACTCAGTGCACTCAGTAGTCTCAGTACTACTCCGTACACTCTTGATAAAACTTAGCCGCCGTTTCGTAGGGCTGACAGGGAAGCAACCCCAGGCGACGAGATTGGCCAGCTGCCACGGGAGCTGAGTGGAACTGAGTGGAAGGGCCGGAGACACCGACGAGGCGGATTTTGACAGACGACGTCTGTTCTGCCATGTGATTGGTGGTAAACCATAGGCTTTTTTTATGACAGGGAGGTTTGCATCACTGGAGTGACAAGGTTCTTTACCTCCCCCCCTGCTTCCCCCCTCCTCTTCTTCTCTCACACGAGCTCTGACCTTTTTGGCATCCCCACCCGGTGCCACCCTGGCACGTTTTTTTGGTTTCTCTTGGGGGAGCTACTCGTATGATGGCATGGCCCCGGTCATTGGTCTCAATGGCGATTTATGGATGATCGTTGGTGGGTGATCTAATTGCATTACGAGTTTACCTACACGGATACGACGCCCACATGCTACTACTGTTAGTCTTGCACTACGTAGCAGTAGTGTGTGGTTTGCTCCGTCTATGCTCCGTCTCTGCTCCGTGACTGTCATGGCGGCATCCATCAGCAAAGCACATACGGAGTACGCACATACACACACGTCCAAAGGTTCTTCCCCTTGCCCACGAACATAACATGAACCCGAGGACCAGGGTGGTGAGGGGGGTGAGGGGTGGGGGGGGGGGTTTCCCCAGTATGTCATTGAGTTTTTTTTTCTCCCAGCCAATTACCTATACCGCCCTTTGCTTCCCACCTGGCCATGCTAGAATTTGAATGGCAAAGGCAAGGTCACGACTGGAAATGACAACTAAGATATGCCCAGAATCGGACTCGAGATCTGGGGGTCCCGCCGCCCGGACCAGGGCAGATTTTCCTTTTACCTGAGCGGCAGTGGCTCCACGGGGGGGGAGGGGGCCACAAAGGCACTTGTCAAGACTCAAGTTGTCCAATGCTTTTTACCCTATCCTCTTGCAACAAGGCCGACCCATACGGAGCACGGAGGAGGACACAGAACACGCAGAGTCTCAGACACACACTTTCGTCCCTCTGCCGAACCAACACTTTTGATCCATTTATCAACACATGGGAAAGGGTGGGCTCCAGACCGTGGTCCACCAATATGCGCATTGCCGGACTTGTTCAAACAAGACAACTACTGCCATATCATACCGATTACTCCGTACCATATGGCCCCAACACCTAAGTGCCGGCCGCAGACCGGGTTGTTTACATATTCCATATTCCCGCCTACGGAGTACCAAAGCACACCACACACATAATGGGCCGAGAAAATGAAAAGACGACCCCTCCCAGTCTAGTCCTATTTGATATTCGCAAATACTCGACTTTCCTATGACACACGCATACGAATCCTGTGTGTAACATTCTACGTGACAATCATCCGCGCCTCCAAGTCATATCACGAGTGCGAGTTGCGGGTTGTATGTTGCGATGAAGAGGAGGGTGGGGGAGGAAAGGAGGATGGGGAGAAAAAGGGGGCGACAGAGGTAAGAGGAATCAAACGTACTTGTAAGGGTTCATAATGCCGTTCTAGTATCTCGTGTCAGCTTCTTTTCGGATTATAACAGGGTGATGAGCACGCGGCTTGGAGGAAACCCCCGTCACCCGTCGCCCGCCTCACGAAAGTTTGTACTAAAACCACGACTGTGCCACAGGTCACCGGCCTCAATGCCTGGATGGGGGAACGCGGAGTGTTTGCGCAGCCACATCTTTGCCATGCAGCTAAATAAAGAAGAGAAAACAGGAAACAAGTTGGATACATGAGGGAAAACAGTGGTGACGAAGGCGATGATGTCTGATGAACAACGGTATTTTTGGGGACGGGGAAAAGAAAGGCCAAGGCTTACCGGGTCGTACAGATTCTTCATCTGCTTCATCAGGCCGATCATGGTTGCATTTCGGCTGTAACCGATGTAGTTCTTCTTTTGCAGCCCGAGACCATGCTCGGCGCTGATGCTGCCTTTGCGTTGGGCAATCCACTCATAGACATATGGCTCCAGAACCTTTTCGACGGCTGCGTCGTACCGTCTCACGGGGATGTTGAGATGCAAGTTGGAGTCGCCCATGTGGCCGTAGCCGACGACGCCCACAACGGGGTGGTCATCTGTATCGCCCACGAGACCCGCCTCAGCCATCCGGGCCTGCACATCGTCGACGAGCTGGTACATTTCCTTCAGAGGCACCGACACGTCGTACTTGTACGTGCCGCCCCAGTGGCCGAGACACTCGGTGATGCCCTCGCGCCAGCTCCACAGCGTCTTGATCTGCGTAGCGTCCTGCGCCAGCACGCCGTCTGACACAATCTCCTTGCCCAAGACATCTTCGAGGAAGCTTTCCAGCTTCTCGTAGTCGTGCTCACCGTTGGAGCCGCTCGTCTCAACCAGACAGTAGAACGGGTGGTCGTCCTCGAGGGGCCGCTTGGCGTCGGTCCTTACTCTGCGGACGAGGCCCTGGCTCCCGCCATCCATGAGTTCAAAGGCTGATAGTATCTCTGACAGCTGCTTCTTGGCCTCACGAAAGGCGAGCTGCACCTTTTCGAACGACTCGAGTCCGAAAAAGGCCACGTTTACGGCCGACGAACGCTGGGGGCACTGCACGACGAGCTTGGTGATGATGCCTGTGGTGCCCTCTGCGCCGATGAAGAGCTGCTTCAGGTCGTATCCGGTGTTGTTCTTGCGGAGCGTGCACAGGTCCTCCATAACGGTTCCGTCGGGCAGCACGGCCTCGATGCCCAGCACGGACCCGTGCAAACTCCCGTACCGCAGCAGGCGCAGGCCGCCGGCGTTGGTGGCTACGTTGCCGCCGATCTGGCACGACCCTTTGGCTCCCAGATCCAGCGGGAAGATGTAGCCCTTCTCAGCGAGAAACGAGTCGACCACCTCGAGGATGCATCCCGCGTCGGCGACGAGGGAGCCGCTCACCTCATCAAAGGAGTGGATCTTGTTCAAACGACCCATGTTGATGACGATCTCGTCGAAGACGGGCACCGATCCGCCGACGAGGCCGGTGTTGCCTCCCTGCGGCACCACGGCGAGCATGTTGTCGTTGCAGTACTTGAGGATGCGGCTCACGTCCTCGGTAGAACCGGGCTTGAGCACCAGCCGCGTCTGGCCCCTGTACTTGCGCATCCAGTCCTCGTTGAACGGCTGCAGATCCTCCTCGGCCACGGACGCATCGGCCCCGGTGCCGTCAATAACGGCCGAGGACGAGCCCAGCAGGTCCTTGAAATAGGCCACGTGCTCGGGCGTCACTTTGGAGAAGCGCTCATCGCGCTTCAGTCCCGGATACGTCTCGGCCGTGAGCTTGGCCCCGGCTTTGAGGGAGCGGGAGCATGAGAACGGCCTCCTGGTGGTGGTGGTGGTGACGCCTATTAGCGCCGAAATCGCACATGGGCTCGGTAAAAGACCTGCTGCTGCTGCTCCCACGCTGCGCCGGCATACTATGCCCGGGGCCCTGAGCGCCCGAGCAGCTCTCATACGAGACGCCATGATGTGAAAACTGCCAATGTTATTCTTCTTTTCCCTTTGCCTTGCGTTCTTTGTCTTTGACAACCCCTCCCCCTCTTTCTTTGCTTGCAGCAAGTACACAAAGAGGGAAAGAAGAGATGCTGTTATGAATTGGAGAGGGAAAAACCTGACGTGATTGTGAAACGGGAAAGGAGCGACTTTTTTTAAAAGAAAAAAAAAATCATGGAGGGGTCACCAACAAGCAGGCAAGGTAAGGTAATACGACTGGATTTAATTTAGATTGACCATCTCTTGTTCCCCCCCCCCCCCCCCCCCCCCGGGGTTTTTTTAATCAATCAAGGTGGTTCCACCTTTTTTTCTTCCTGGTTTCGCCTCCGAGCCCGGATGCTACTAGTAATAACTCTCAATCTTTGCACTTCCACGGAGAGGGGACAGCTCGGATTGCGCCATACCATGCACAAGAGCAGCCCCAAGGCTGGGCCACCTCCCGTCATTCTACAAAACGATTAGGGTAGCCGGCCGACATGATGCAATGCCCGCTGCCTATGCTCTCAATGGACCGGTGCTATGGACCGCGAACAAAGGTTCGGCCGTGGTTATTCCTCTTCCTCTTCTTCTTCTTCTTTTTTTAAAGAAAAAAAAAATCCAGTTCCTATTGTAGGTCAAAGCGTTTTAATTTGGTAGCAGCAGCAGCAGGCTGCTGCTGTAACGGCGATGCTAGTAGTAGTGGCGATGGTAGTGGCAGAACTACTAGGGTAGTAGCACTACGGAGTAATAGTGAATGATATTGCTGTCGTTCTCCTCGAAACACACCCTGGATATAAAAACACCACGGGCAAAAGGCAGAAATGCCTGGTTGAAGAAAAGTAAGATAAAACGAAAAAAGAAGAAGAAAAATTATAAAATCATGAGGCTCAAACAGTCTTATTAAAAAAGAAAAAAGGTATCTAAGGTATATATAAAATAAAATAGACTTCTGCGCAGTTTTCACTATTTTGCCTGCTTGAAGAAGACCCTACACTACAAACTAGTACTACCGATCTCCAAAAAAAGAAAAAGAAAAAGAGGGAAAGAGAAGAATTATTCCTGGCAACGCATCTATTCAAAGACGTTTGTTTTCGTTTCTCCCTGTAAGGGAAAAAAAGATTATATCGCTTTGCCCCCTTTGGTTTCATTTCTTGATTTCTTGATTTCTTTAGTTTCTCTCCCCCTCCCCATCCCCACCCCCCCTCCTCTTCTTGTCCGCGAGGTGAAAAGCAGGCAAGCAAAAAGCTCATTCGTTCGTTCGTTCAATCGCTCCCGTTAATCTTGCTGTCCGATGTGCGCGGCCTCGAGCCCGGTCTCGAGCTCGGCCTGGAACCCGGCCTCGAGCTGGACCGCCGCCTGCTCTTGTCCTTTGCCGCCTCGGCCGCCTGCTCGCGCGCCTTCTCCTCGCTGATGAGCTTCTCCATGAAGGAGATGTAGTCGTACTGGGGCATCCCCCTGTCCTCCGCAGTGTCGGGCCCCTGGTGCTCCGGCATCATCTGGATCAGCTCGTCGATGACCTCGTCGGGCACCAGGCTGTGCCGCAGGTCCATCTCCGTCACGTACGGCTTGCCGTCGGCCACCTCCCTGAAGGACTGGAAGACCTGCTCCGCCGTGTTCTGGTCCTCCGTCACGTTCACCATGAACCTGATGAACTGCTCGAAAGTGACAATGTCGCGCCCGTTGGACGTCTCCACGAAGTAGTCGTGCATCTCGTCCTCCGAGAACACGAGGCCCAGAGAGGCCAGCGCCGCGCTGAACTCGAGCTCCTGCAAGGAGTTGCTGTCGTCGCGGTCGAAATGCCGGAATACGCTCTCGAATTCCTCCAGCTGGATGGGCGTCAGGTTGGTCATGCTCCGCGCCACCATCTGGTTCTCCAGGAAGGCCAGCTTCTTCTGCACCGACGATTTGACCAGTGTCAACTCGTAGCACAGCTCGTCGTAGGTGTACGTCGTGAAGTCGTTCTCCTCAATGTTGGCTTCTTGGCACTTTTCGTCGACAGCAGCAATGGTGTCGAGGTACCGATCCATGGGCGGCAAGTTGTCGCTCAGTTTCCTAACGTGATGAAGCTGATCCTCAACGTCACCATCCAGGCCAGAGATGGCCAGCTGCATCGTGTTGAGAGCCATTGCGAAATCATTGGCCTTGTCTGCAAACGATTTTCGTAGCGCGTTCTTGATGCTGCGAGTCATGTCAGCCATGTCCCTGGGTATCCCACGATAACCGTCCCGACACTACGGAGCGCACTTACTCTCGAATAGTCTCGTTGATCAGTTGTGCACGATTCATCTCCGCTTGGGCCAACCCTGCCCATTTCCTATCCATGGCCTCCAAGCTGAGCTCCGCAGGGGGCTCATATGGGCGTAGGCGGTATGTGCCGAGCTTGGTCTTGATATTTCCTAGAAGGGTGGCAAGGTCGCTCTTCTCGGCAACCCAATCGCGCTTAAGGTTTCTCTTGTAACTCGCAAACTCGGATGCCTGGGCCTTTGCGTCTGCGTATGTCCCTTCAAACTCGGCATGCTGCCACTCCTCGATTCGCATTCCAATTGCTTGCAAAAGAGCCCTTGCCCTGCGCTCGTAGTTGCTCTGCATCTCCCACGCCCCCTGCATGCTGTTGACAAACTTCTCGACTCTGCGGCCGGCGTTCTCTACCTTTTCCATCTGAGAAAAGGCATGGAACCAGTAGGCAATGTACGTCATCAGACTCAGCTCGTCGGGCTTGGCGACGTCGCACACATCCTCAACATCCAAAAGGTTAGGGATGCCAATCTCCTTATGAGCGATATCAAAAGCCAATTGCATATTTCCGCGGTGGTCCGACTTATCCAAGGAATCGTACTCGATCAGGTCGGGACGGTGGATGTCGAGGAGAGCACAAAAGGCGAGGCCGTCGTTCCAACTGCCGCTGAAATCCCGAACCTCGACCTCGTCGTAACATGCCGTTTTCCGCTGACACCATAGCAACAGACCCTCTTTCGCAGACAAACCTGCTTCGTTGATATCGCTAATGGTAAAACGCAGAATGAGTGTCCATATTAGGCCGAGGACAATCTTGCGGTTCCCGTCGACGACGTCCTCGGCGCCAATATTTGTCATCTGAATGCCCCTTAATTTGATAAAGTCGAGCGCCAAGTTGGCATTTTCGAACCTTTGTACTCGAAGCTTTGGTTTCGAGGCATATCGGCCGAGGGATTCGTTGGACAGGCATTCGAGGAGGTGGATTAGCATGACCTAGCCATCCATCGTTAGCAATCCCGCTGGGCACACCAGGGCCTCCTCCCAACTTACACCGTCGCTCAGGTCTTTGATCAGGTCCTTGACCTCGAGACCCCTTGCGTCAATCTTGGTGTTCAACCTATCGCCGCCATGAGTTAGCACCGGCAAAAACAAAACAAATCGCTTTCGCCGCCTTGCGCTGTCGCTTACCATTTTGTAAACGTCTTCTCCTGGACCGTAATCCATCGCTGCTGCTCTGCAAACGCCATCCTCGGTCCTTGCTAATTATGTGAGCGCCGCAAAATCGAATAGCTTTTTCCTCGCACCGCAAAGTTGCGTTGCTTGCGGGTGTGCACACGTCCGTAGTAAACAGTTGCGACAGAGAGTTCTCGAAATCGCCCCTATTGTCCGTTGGAGAGGGATGGCCTGATGAATCCTAGCTTAAGGGGGGGGGAGAGGGGGGAGCGGTAGAAGAGGAGCCGATGAATGGCGGGCGACGTATGGAGGGTGAACTTGTTGTAGGAATTGCGATGGTGTTTCTTCGCCTCGTGTATCGGTTGCTATGTATTAAACTGCGAAAAAACGACTGCTAATTAATTGGCATCGGCGCGTATCTGATCAAAGCTGGCGCGTATTAGCTCGCGAATGCCATATTTGGCCGTTCTCGACCACTGCGTGGCGTCAGAGTCGTGGTGGGGTAGAGCTACTCCGTACTGTTCGGTGGATGGCTTGGGGGGCTGGGGGAGTTCCAGGGTCGCTGCGGCTCACCGGCCACCGGCCAGGGCTTTCCCTGTGAAGCTACCAGTTACCCGTCAACCCGTTTTACTCCCTTATATCCGCCCTGCATATAGTACGGAGTAATCGGTACAGACATGGTAGGATTCAGCCAAGACTTCAACAGATTTGATTTATTACGGATAATGTCTCTGAGTGTGACAAGTCCCCTAAAATGGAACCTCGACTCTCACATATCTACCAAGCCAGTCGATTCTGCCGACCGCTGTAAGACCCCGTGAGTCCGCATGTGTCTTTCATATATTCCGGCTTAGCGTGGCTTCGAGACTCAGTCCGGGACAAATTGCCCGAGCCCAAATGCCATTTCAAGTACTTTCTTTGCCAAGTAACCTTTGTCTCGCGGTATCCAGCCCAACCTATCTCTCAGCTTACGAGGCGCAGCAGCGATCGTCTTGAAAGAATAAAATATATTGTAACATCGTGTAGGTAGTAGTAGTATGGCCATTATACACCCGTGATCCATATATCATACATCCCTCTTCCTTTACGCCTCAGCCCGCCAAGCTCTTTTACTTCTTCTTCTGCTGCTTCTGGCCGCCGCCCTTCTTCCCACCGGCCCGACTCCTGAGCGCGGTCCTCTCCTGTTTCCAGGCGAACACCAGGTGGTCCACGTTGCCCATGTCGTGCTTGGGCTTGCGCATGTACGTCAACCTCGCGCGCCTGGCCCTCTTGGGCCTGCGCCAGATGATGTCGATGGCCTTGGTCGTGGGGCTGTAAATCTTGAACCACGACTCCACCGCCGTTTTCATCATCTGCCCGCGCAGCAGGACGGCCGTGTCGGCGCCGCTCCGCCGGATCTGGATAAAGGCCCCCGAGAAGGGCTCGCCGCGGTCCGTCGTCACCATGAGCACGTCGCCCACCTTTGCGCTGTCGGCGTGCTGGCGGGAGAAGAGGCGCGTGCGGGCCCCCGAGGGGTCGAGCTGGGCGATTTGCTTCGCGCGGAGCTCGGGCATCGGGTTGGCGTGCTCCTTGCGGACCGAGGGGAGGGCAGGGTAGATTTCGAACTTTTTCGCTCTTTGCAGGTCCTTTTCTGTTGTTTTCGTCCTCGAACGTCAGCTTTCTCTCCCTTCCCTCTTTACGTGTCCAAGTTCTTCTTCGTTGATCGCGGGTCAATCAGAACGTACGCTGTCGTGTGCTAAAGGCTGTGAGGTCTCGCATCGGCCGGGCCCTCGAGACTTCTGTGGCGTAACCCCTCGTCGCTGCTCTCTGCATTCTCGTCATCCGCAGGGCAGCCTTGAGACAGCCTAGAGGCCGCCAGGCACCTGCAGCATTCATCTCTGGCGATTGCTTTGTGGGGGCGCGTAGTACCGAATTCGTTGGTCGATCCGTCGGTGGTGCATCTTCAAATGTAGAATTTCGGGGTGCAGCAGGCAATGTTTCCGGCGTTCTCCCGGCGCAGCTTTTCTCCGAAATCGCGGCCCGCGGCTTGGAGGGGGACATGGTTTATTAGCGACGATACTTTTTTTCTTTTCTTTTTTTGTAGTGTTCAGCTTGGTAGATTTTTTGACCTGAATTGACTATAGTAGGCACAGATATCTGACATAATGTCACATATATCTTTGCGGACAGGCCTACGTGCCGTCAGCAACTCCAATGGCGCATCATCAAGATGTCGCTACTTCAGCACAACGCCTCAGCACAGTGAGCATCAACCCCACCATCCTGGGATGCACGACGCCCTGCTGGTCCCCAAGTAATCATGGAGCAGAGAGTGGCTAACTTGACACCATTTCCACAGACATCCAAGCACTCGTGCAGGAGACTGAGAGTACCGAGCTAAACAACATCCTCAAGCACATCCAGGATAAAATCATCCTGCCCACCTATCTCCCCAAGAAGCAGCGCCAGATCGTCTTCGATGTTGGGAAGCGGACGTACCTCCGCGAGAACCCCATCGTCATGGAGGTCGAGGGCCACGAGCACACCTTCAACACCATCGACAAGGCCAAGGATCTTGAGCCCGCGGGCCCCATGCTCATCAAAATCCTCGGCCTCATGAACTCGCCGGGCGAGTGGGAGAACCTCGCCATCGTGCTCGCCGGCTACAAGAGGGCGAACATCAAGCTCTCACCCGAGACCCGCGGCCTCATTGCCCGGAAAGCCATCATCGCCGACCGCATCGACGCCCTGCTCGAGTGCGCCACCCACGCCGACAAGACGGGCATGTACATAATGAATAAGGAGATCCTTACCCGGGTCCTATCGGGCATCAACACCAGCTCCCAGCGCGGTTCGCTCAAAGACGCGAAGAAGGCACTCAAACAGGCCGACCGCGTCCTGGAGCTCGTCCAGAGAAAGGAGCATTCCGACAGATGGGTTGCTGGCACCAAGGGGGATAAACCGCACTTTAGCCTCGTCGCCCGCATGCTGGCGCTGTTCACGAGGGCCAAGTACGTGAAGATGCTGAAATCCATGGACCAAGACGCCACCAAGGACCAGCTTCTCTTGCACGACGAGGCCCTTTTCGTCTCTTCCCTATACCAGAGCCAAAAGGTCGATTCCGTAGAACTGCTGCGCGACCTCATGGAGCTCAACCCCAAGAACGACCGGGAGCGCTATGTGTGGCTCAAGAAAGCCATGAAGGAGGCGTTCAAGAATAAGACCGCACGTCCGATGGATAACGGTCTGCGTGGGTTGAATGCGAGCGGATACATCGTCACCTTGGCCCAAAGCATGCAGGGCTTGAGGTTGACACAGGAGATCTTGGGTAACGGGGTTGAATCTTTGATACCTCTTGCCGACGGTCTCGACGCCCATATCACGCAGTTCGCGCAAGAGACGGAGGCGCAGGTCGACCGAAAGAAGGAATGGGCCAAAATCTACAAGACCGTCGTAGGCACCGAACCGACATGGCAATCCGCAACCTCTACCGTAGTCGATGGGGAGAAGGGGGAGAGCGAACCAGCCTAGGCATAATGACGAAACGGAAATGTTGTGGGGCTGCAGCGATGTAAGACAAGAATGGAGTGTAAAATACTATGTATCAAAGTATCATGATGTACATTTATTCATATTTATCTTTCCCCCTTTCTTTTTCTCTAGCCATCCTTCGGTTTTGGAATTTTTAAAGCTCATGACCATGATTTTCCCTTCTTTTTCTTCTTCCTACTCCCTTTTACGGCAATACAATATACTTCTCCAGGTGCTTGGGAATGGCCCCGAGGAGGCCCTTATCCGACAGCCACTTGCGGGAGAAGAGCCTCTCGGCGTACCGGTAGGCGCCGTCGCAGAGCATGGTGACGACGGTGTGACCCCTGCCCAGCTTCTCGGCCGCCTCCTTGGCGGCGACGACGTTGAGCGCCGAGCTGGCGCCCAGGTAGAGGCCCTCCTCGTCGAGGCACCGGTAGACCATCTCGATGCTCTTCTCGTCCGAGATATGCAGCGAGTCGTCGACGAGGCCGATGTCGGGCCTCAGGTTGTCTGTGATGCGGCCCTGGCCGATGCCCTCGGTGATGCTGGACCCCGTGCGCTCGGCCAGGTCGCCGCCCGACTGCACGTACGAGTGCAGCACGCTTCCCGGCGGGTCGGCCAGGAAGATCTTCACCTTTCCGCCCGAGACGTCCTTGAGGTACCTCGTGACGCCCGCCAGCGTCCCCGCCGTCCCCGTGGCGCAGGTGAAGGCGTCCACGGCTCCCCCCGTCTGCGCCCAAATCTCCGGTCCCGTCGTCTCGATGTGCGCCCTCCGGTTCGCCGTGTTGTCGAACTGGTTCGTCCACACCGCGTTGCTCAGCCCCTCGGCGTGCCTCCTCGCCTGGTGGTTGTAGTTGTCCGGGTTGTCGAACGCCACCGCGGGCACGGGGTACACCTCGGCGCCTAGCAGCCGCAGCAGGTCCACCTTGCCCTGCGACTGCGTGTTGGGCATGTAGATGACCAGCTTGTAACCCCGCGACCGGCACACGTGCGCCAGCCCGATGCCCGTGTTGCCCGCTGTGCCCTCCACCACCGTGCCCCCCGGCTTCAGCAGGCCCCGCTCCTCGGCGTCCTTGACCACGTACAGCGCCGCCCGGTCCTTGACGGAGCCGCCCGGGTTCATGAACTCGGCCTTGCCCAGGACCTCGCAGCCCGTCTCGTCGGACAGCCGGTTCAGCCGGATCAGCGGCGTGTTCCCGATGGCTGTTTTTTTCGTTTTGGAACCCGTCAGCTCAAAAGTCCCCTTGAATTCATCTCTTCGTATTCACCCCTCCCTCCCCCTTCGCTTTCCAAATCGCATAGCGCATGTACAACAACTACTGGTAGTATGGAACAGGCTTGTAAGAACGTACCCCCTGTCAAGCCCTTTGCGATGCCCTGCGCCTTGGAGAGGTTGAGCGTGTATTCGGTCGGTAGGGCGGGCGCCTTTGCCGCGGTGGCGGCGAGGCGACGAACGGTCTGGCGAAACATGTCGGCCTCGGTCGAAGAAACTGGAGGATAGTGTCGATTCAGGTTTCTTGGAAATCTCCGCTCCAATTACTCTTCAAAACCTTTCTTAGGGAGAAAGCGGCGCGCGCTCGACATACGATTTAAATTCCCACCCCCCGGGCCAGTTTTTGGATGACAAAACGATGTCAATCCGTTTGAGCAAATCATGTGGGGCCGAGCGCCGCGATCACGTCAATGTCCGACTTCGGGATTCGGCTCCGGATATGCTTCACGGCTACATAGTACTTGAAGTTAGCAGTACAGTACTTATCAATAGAGGCTTACTTTAGACAAGAAAAAGCTGTATAGGTAACTGCAATATTATTTCCTTGCTCCATGGCCGTTATAATCTTGATAAATATATTCTATAGGTATTTATATATTTAAGCATCTACTCATCCAACTTCGTTCATTCATGCATCATGACTCTCCTGAATTCTAACATACGGGGCCGGGAATAGCCCCTTGGCTCCCATATAGGAGCCAAAGAACCAGTCGCCATTCACATCCTCAATCTCTCGAATCTCAGCTCCGCGAGGGAATAACAGCTCGTCCTCGGCGTCAGGGCTTGGGTACCACGCCCACCCTGCTATACCTTGCCGCCCAGTACCTCCGTCAGGGGGGAATGTCTGCGCAAAGGTGTTGGAGCTGACTCTTTGGGGTGCTGTAGCTTTGACGTCCTTTGTTACGAGTCGCACCATTTTGCGGTCCCCTTCCTTCCATGACCACTTTTGTGCCTCCATCCCATTCAGCTCAGCGCTCTCAAACGGCTCCATGCGAAGGACCCTTCCGCCAACAATGTCCCGATCAACATACCGCCACTGGCCGATCTGGCCGTCAGTGAAACCCACAATGGCCATTCTATGTCCATTTAAGCATCGCCTCCACCCATTACCATTCTCTGCGGAGATCTCGTCGGAGTTGACAAGATTGTTGTAACACTCGAAACAGATGTCGTAGTCGCCCACACTCGCGTCAGGCACCAAAGCGCTCACGCAATCGAAGCAGTGGTATCTTGGCTGTTCCGGACGTATGGAATCTTGACATACATCGCATCTCGTCATAAACGTCAGAGGTTTAAACGGACCAATGTTTGAGGCTTGGGGTCCCGTCAGTATCGTAGCCGTTGGCGGCCGTCCAGGGGACCGGGGGGTAACTGGTCGCCCCTGGTTCTGCGACTGCGTTGCTTCATGTGAAAGCGGGAGGAGCAAGTGTGTACAAGACTTTCCCTGGTTCACGCAATTATTACAGAAGCCCCAGTCGCCTTCATTACAAATATCGCACCGCCAGTAACACTCATTAGTCCAGACGTGACACCTAGAACAAAACGTGCCGCTCTCGAGCCGGTTCCTCGGATCATCCGTTGTCAGAGTCTTACGACCATCCGCACCGCCGGGGGTCGTCGGTGGTGGCGCATATCTGCTGGCCGTGAGCATATGCGGAGGCGCGAGGGAGCTATCCCGCTGACGCTTCACCTCCCACTTTTTCCAAGCCCCGTACCCAAACCCGAACCAGTACATGCAACCCTTTCCTGCGCGATAGCATTCTAGGCAGATGTTCCACTGGCCGTTAGAACAAATATGGCAGTTATAATGTAGCTCGTATTCTATGTGGTGTTTACGACATCTGGAGCAGCTGATCGAAGGCTCGGGATATAATTGATGACGTTGGTTATGACCAGCATGTGTTGGTGACTTTTTGGGGCTAACGACACTTGTATGGACGATAGCAAGATCGGCGGGCCGGCTGGACCTCCCTGGATTGCTTGAAAGTGATGATGCGGCCAGTTCTACTGGTGAAGAAGAAGACCCGGCCTGGGCGCGAATAGCAAAGGACTGAAGATTGCTGTTTCCAGTGGCGGGAAGTTCGACCGGCGCTCGTGGAGGCGGTACAGAGGCGCCAACGTTGGGTGTGCTCGAGCTCCTCCTGTCCTCGGAAACACTGGGTCGTTGGGATGTTGAGTCATTGACAGCCGGTCCTCTGGTCAAATCCGTTACTGAACGAGCTGCCTGCCTTGATTCGTCATACATGGGTACAACGGGTGCGGTTGTTGCTCGGCCGCCGCCACTCGTGGCCCGTCTTCGACCTCCTCTGCCACTTTCTCGGCCATCAAGAGCTGCAGACATCGAGGGCGGTGGTCTGCTCCGGTCCTCCCTGTTTCCCGTAGCGCTAGTAGACCTTGAACCTGGATACGATCCGTTGCGCCTCCTGCTACTATCGGGCGGGTTGCCATCCGGCACGCGCGACGAGCTGCTGTGCGCGCTGTGGTTGCTTCGCCTTGCTGGTTCCTGTCGTGGTCTCTCTCGCTGACGACGGCGATAAGCTTCAGTGATTCTGCGACTGAGCTCATCATTGCGGCTCAGGTCGATATTATCGAGGTCCAATCCGTCAAGGAGCCCTTCTTCCTGAATTTGCCGGGCAAAGTCCTCAATCTCTCGTTCAATATCCCTTTCGCTCATGTCACCCGAGCTAATCAAGGACCTTAGAGACGATTGATGCTCGACCTGGCGCTGACGTGACTCACTCCGCCTCCTTCTCCCATACTCGCTGGCGGGATTCAGCTGGTCCACACTCTGGCGCCCACCATCATCTCTGCGAGGACGATGCGATCCGTCCCTCCGGCGTCGACTCTCGGATGCGGGGTCGTCGCTAGATCTAGATCTTGTGTGTGACGTATGCCCGTCCCGATGTCTTCTCGTCCGCGGTGGTAAGGGTGGCGCACCAGTGGCCTCTCGAAGACTCATCTCTCTCACCTCATCCATGAGTCTCTGATCTTCCTGTTGAGCTCTCCTCTCCTCGGCAGTCCTCTCTCTCGTCGTAACCTTGGGCAGAATTTGGTCTCCCGGTTTATACTTGCGCGCCATGTCCTCCTTCTCCTCCTCCGTTCGCGCTTTGTCCGGGTTCGCCGTTACAAACATGTCCAACAAGGTCACTACTGTGGCGTTGTGCCTTGTATCCCGCACTGCCGCGCGACATGATGGGCAATTGAACAGAACAGTATCGGGGCTAGGCGGGCTCGGATTTCTCTCGTGTTTTGCAGCTTGAAATCGGAACCACTCCTTTAGACATGAACCACAGAAGGTATGGAGGCAGTCAAGTAGCGTCAGGGGTTGGTATAGAAGCTCGGTGCATATCTGCGCTCTCCCAGTCAACAGCTATTCGTGTGGGGATCGAGGGGGCTACTGGTAGCTAGCGGAAGCATACGTACTGAGCATGTCAGCTCCTTCTGGAGGTCAAGAGGTTTTGAGGCCTCCATTCATGAGGTTTCTTTGGGGCCACTGACTGAATTTGAAGGACTTGGCAAATGCCAGATGGAAGGAGAAACGAGCGACGATATTTTACCAAAGGTGGGTTATACGAAATTTAGAAAAACGACAATGTCGAGATGGAGGGTCCCTTTTGTGACTACTGGCTGATGTTGGATGGAGCTGCCTTGTAGTAGTACTGTATTAGGTCCTATTAGAAACCTACCATTGATAGGTGGGTGCTTGCCACTGCTACGTCTCTTCGGGCTTTGGCGGGGCAATGGTGGTGGTGCCAAGAACATGAGGAAGAGTGCGCTGAGAGCGCCTAATAATCAACCCCGAACCCCCTCCAGCTCCAACCCAATCACGGAGTACCATACGTAGCTTTCTTTTTTCCCCGTAATCCAGTTCGGCTCCATGTGAGGTGCAGACATCCATGGTGAAGCCTCCATGTCGCACATTAACGATGAGGCTTGTCCAGGGCGCCCCAGGGCAGTTTAGGGCATCCGCACCCAGATAAACTAGTCTTGTTGTCATGGAACTTTTTTCCTCGCTCACAACGCAGTATCAAATTAGGTAGCAGTGTCATCCCCTCACTACGTTGGTTCTAGAAGAGTCGCGTGCATGGGCAGTTGGAATGAGAACTTTTTGAAACTATACACAAAATATACAAGGTGCTACTAAGCGTTTCCAGAGAAGACTTTGCTGACCCGAGTGCAAAGCCACTACTACCAATAAAAGCTGTATTTTTACGTTAATACGCTTGTAATTTACAATTTATCATCCTTTTACGAATGTGTCCA
Source organism: Trichothecium roseum (assembly GCA_026184415.1). Classification (NCBI taxonomy): domain Eukaryota; kingdom Fungi; phylum Ascomycota; class Sordariomycetes; order Hypocreales; genus Trichothecium; species Trichothecium roseum. The sequence goes on along the minus strand of CM047942.1, from coordinate 2,961,463 downwards.
TTCAGCCGCCTTTTTCTCGGCAAAGGCCTTCATTCCAATCTTCTGGTCCTGGCTGCCGAAAAGGCTGTGGAAGACTCTCCTCTCAAACTCCACGCCGTCCCTCAAAGGCAGATCCTGGCTCTTATTGACCACCTCCTTGCAGCCTTGTACGGCTACCTTGGAATAGCCTGCAATAGTTTCCGCCAGCTTCAAAGTCTCCTCCATCAGAGCCTCGTATGAGGGGAAGGTCCTGGCGGCAATACCCCACTTCTCAGCCTCGACACCGCTGAATGACTTGCCTGAGAGAATGAGCTCCATAGCCTTGGCCTTTCCGATGGCTCGAGTCAGGCGCTGGCTACCACCAGCCCCGGGGATGGTGCCCAGCTTGACCTCGGGCTGACCAAAGTTTGCGTTCTCGGTGCAGTAGATGAGGTCACACATCATGGCCAGTTCGCAGCCGCCGCCCAGGGCGTGACCGGAGACGGCCGCAATAATCGGCTTCTTGACTTGCGTGGTAAGCAGGGACCAAGACTCGATAAAAGACTTGGTGTATGCCTCGGCAAAGGTGAGAGGGGCCATCTCCTTGATGTCCGCACCGGCGGCAAAAGCCTTCTGGGATCCCGTGAGAACAATGACAGAGGTGTCATCAGAGGCATTCAGCTCAGTCAAGGCATCATTCAGTTCGTTGATGAGGGGAGTGCACAGAGCGTTGAGAGCCTTGGGCCGGTTCAACGTCACTTCACGGTAGCTTGGGTCAGCATCCTGCCGCAGGCGTGCATTAACAGTGGCTTACCTTGGCTGACACCAGGCTTTGGCTGGGAAGTCTGGATGTACTCGTAGGTCTTGGAACCATAAGCGCGACGCATCACGGGCAAAGTCGACCTTTGAAAAGGGACACGGGCGGCCACAGGCCTGAGATTCCGCAGAGCGTTCATCTCTTGATTCTGGTAAGAGGCGGGGGAAGGCTCGAGACGTGGTGTATATACAACAAGTCGATGGATAGTGAAATTATCGAGTTTAGTTGGCCGAGAATGACTAGTAAACGCTCTGTTAAGGTGGAGGACGGTTTAATAACCACTGCTTGACCGTAAACGTTTAGAAGAAGCTGTGGTGATTTGGTTGTTGGTGGATAAAGCGTAGTATGTAGGCCCCATGGAGCTTTCTCGATTGACGTATTAGCTGGCCAGCTTCGGCTTTGTGAACCGAGGATAAAGATACCCTCCCTGTGCTGTGAAAGCCGCCGACCGAAGAGCGGGCTCCTACCTCATACTACAGCGGGAGGGGCCCCGTTCTTAGTACTCCAGGGAGTCCGGAGGCCAAGGTAGTACCAAAGCTTAAGAGGTAATCACTGATGGCTGTTGTGAAGATGTCATATGGCCATTTTCTCAATCTACATAAATGCAAATCCTCCATTCATGAATTCCACATTTTTTCATCTTGCCTGAGATTTTCCCCGACTTATAATTTTGGATATTTGCTATGAAACCGCGTGTCAGAGACTAAGCTCGATGTTAGGTGGAACAGGGTGAATGAGTGCACAAGTGGTGAGATCGGTACGAGATATAACGAGGTAACTAATGGTTAAGGGTAATACTCCGTATAATGAATACATTAATCCCCAGCTTCTCCCATCTTCTCCGCAACTCGAAGCCTTCCTTTTATTGCTAGTTCACCTACCATATACTGTCCGCCTTATCGTTACGAGCCCTCTATGATATTCAAGTAGACTTGAAACGTAAGGCTCACAGCGATCCTCATGCGAGAGGGGCTGATGCCTCCTTTCGTGCTCAAATACCGAGTCATTGGGTCATGACAGCCCTTTTGGCTCTTGACACCGCGCCCGAATTATGAAGTAAAGAGGCCTACTACATAGTATGTACTCCGCAGGGTAGCTAGTAGTGCTAGGGGGAGCGTTTGGTCGTAGTGGATAAAACTTGGGAAATAGGCTTAGTCCCGAGCTGGAAATAAATAGACATCTCCTTGTCTGGAATTAGAGTACGGTGTATGGATACTCCGTACCCCGTAGTAGAGTCCGTACATACGTACCATTATGAAGGCGGGCGGCCCAGAAACAAAGGATGGGGTGATAAAGGGTGGTCTTGAAAGCAAGGGAAATTAAGGATATATTATGTACGCGCTACGGACTACAGCTTACCGACCTACCGGTAGCATGGAAGTGATGGACTTTCGCTCTTGAGAGCTTGTTAGCTTCGCGGGTTGATTTCTTGCTCCAAACAACCAACATCCTCTCCTAAAAGCGCCAGGATATAATTGATAACATTTGGCATCATGGGTATCGACAATGAGTGCGGCTCGTGCGATAGGTATTTCCCTTCAGGACGTCGAGCCCGGGACCAGCACGTAAATGATACAGGCCATCGTTTTCCTCCAGCACCATTCGAGTGCGAAACATGCTATGATACCTTTTATCACGATGAGGACCGCTTCACATATATGGACCAAGAAAATCATTTCTAGCGGGGATGTAGTATGTGCGATCGGACGTTCCCAAATGATAGCACGAGAGCTCAGCATGAGCACGATGCCCATCATTATTGCGGGGACTGTAAGAGGGGGTTTCGAAACGCGAATAACTTAAGGATGATACGGAGTACATCATTCGAGAACAATGCAAGTACTACCTGTATCGTGTTACGATGACTGACGTCCGCCCACCAACATCTTCACTCCGGAAAGCATCGCGGCAGTGGCATTCAGTGTCCATTTTGCAAGAGAGGCTTTGCGAATGCCACGGGTCTCACCCATCACATCGAAAGGGGATCATGTCCATGCGCTACGAGTATCAGCCGTGACAAGCTGTACAAGCTTGTCCGGAGCAAAGATCCTGGCAACATCATCACCAAAAAACTGATCGGCTGGCATGACTCTACAGAGTACGAAGCCAACGATCTCTCGTACAACCCAAACCGACAAGGGGAGTGTTATCTTTGTCACCGACTGTTCAACTTTCGCAGGGGCCTCGATCAACATCTAAATTCTCCTGCTCGTGAGTGCCATCCTTCGTCTCTTTCAAAGCAGAAACTTATATATGTTGAAATCATTAGACCAACAATCTCTCTACCATTGTCCCAACAGGAATTGCGCAAAGGATTTCAAGACACTGGCTGCCATCATCAACCACCTAGAGAGCGAGTCGTGCGGTTGTACTCGATTTGAGACGGTTCAGCGAAGCATCCACAATGTCATGAGCGGGGATAGGTTGATTAGTTTCTGAGCTCGCGCGCCTACGACTCTTGAGCTCTCATCTTTGGTTGTCTTTTCTTGGTGCAACGAGCATGGAGACAGAGGGTTTCTGAAGTATATACATCGGATCTGGGATTGCGGAGTATGGTACGAAAGCTCTTGACCCCAGAGTGCAGATTGGATGCGAATTTCGTAATTGTTCGTAACGATAATATGCTGCTTTACAAATTTGGGGGCCATCCCTACAGCCACCTGTTGCGCGATGTGCGCAGGCTGAATATTTAGGTCACCTTGTTGTCATCGCGAAAAGGATTGGATCCATCCATCATCCATTTATCCATACCCCGTAGCGAAGCTGGGGTATCTGATTGTTGCGACCAGGTTAGGGTAGGGCCTATGAGCCTATGAGCCTATGAGGTGCCCGGGTTTAGGAGTTCAGGGGTTCAGAGAGGACAATGGGTGCCCGGCAGAATATCGGTTGTCTGCAGCACTGCCTCCAGCTTTACGTACTCCGTACATGCGCTGCTGGAGAGTGGAGCGTTAGCGCAAAATGTCTGAATTCAGTGAGCCCGAGTAGGCATGTCCTAGAGAGCTAAGGTTTCGCGGAGTGCATCTTTGAAGATGCCACCATATCCAAACTATTACTTCCGTTTTCAATCCAACACCGTCGATACTTGACTTATGTTCTAATCACACCACGACCCTTCGTGTTTAATTGATTCATATTCTCTTCTCAACACTCTTTGGATTTTTGTTAAGCACCACTCCTTTTCCGAACACCCGACCGACGTTTTATTCAAGATGGATTCTCCGGAGCCTGCTGATACCCCTTTCGCGGCTGTTAGCACACATACATCTCGCCTTCAGAGGGTATGACACGAATATGACGGCTATTGTATTGGAAATCGTATGCTAACGTATTTCATCAGCAATACCAAGCGCTCCTCGACCAGTCGACACCGTTTGTTCTCTACCGCTGGATTGCCACTGGCACTCTCTTCGTAACCTTCGTCCTCCGAATCTTCCTGGCCGAGGGATGGTTTATTGGTCCGTTTCTACTCTTGAATGCCTGTAAATCGATTCTTCCAGCTCACACATGAACAGTGGCCTATGCGCTTGGCATCTACCTTCTGAACCTATTCCTAGCGTTCTTGACTCCAAAGTTTGACCCTTCGGACGATGCTCTCGACACCGAGATGGAGGACGGCTCCGTTGGCACTCTGCCCACCAAGGCCGACGAAGAGTTCCGACCTTTTGTCCGTCGTCTTCCCGAATTCCAGTTCTGGTACTGGGGTACTCGTGCCATCGCCATCTCAAACGTCTGCACATGGTTCCGCATCTTCGACGTTCCCGTCTTTTGGCCCGTCCTTCTCATGTACTGGATTATGCTTGTCTTCCTGACCAGTGAGTTTGGCTATCTCTGCAGGCTATCGACCGGCTCATGCTAACCGAAATAATAGTGCGCAAGCAGATTCAGCATATGATCAAGTACCGCTACGTTCCGTTCACCATCGGCAAGAAGACATACGCCAAGAACAGCTCGTAGCAGAGAAGCTCTTGATGGACTTGAGCGCGGTACAACTCGGGGATCGCATGCTGGTTTATGTCTGGTGTACTTTTACAGCAAAAAGTTTTGGTGTAGCACGAATCCGATGTTTGACTTCTGCATGAATGGGAGGTACGATTATTCTAATGCGTTCAGGGCTGGCAAAGGGTGAAAAGGGTTAAGGGTTCAGAGGTATTATATATAGATTAGGACGGACTCGAGTTGCCATGATGCTTTTGTAGGTCTCGGTCTTGTCTCCATAATGAATTCTTGAAGTATAACAGATTATAATGAGAAATCGTTTTCATTCTAAAGAAAATATAATATCACAACTGTAACTGCAACTATAACTTACTGCAGTGTTTTGCCGAGTGTTTTGCTGTGTATTGTTGGTCATCAGTTTTTATGCTTTAATGGTGGAGGATACCTTCTTTTGTCAAGGTAAATGGCCCTACTTTTTTTCCTCTTTTTTTTTGGCGGGCAGCTTCAACTTCGCGACCGCGCATCGGTCCCTTCCCTAGCTCCAACTCTCCACACCTCATCTTCTTCTCGCGTCCAACGCAGTGGTAAATGTACGACCACAGCATTCGATTAGCCCTGATCAATTCTTTTTGAGCGGTCTTTGTTGGATGCTGTTCTCCTTTAGGCAGAATGTCGTCCTCCGCGCCGCGCTCCGGCGAGCGCATGATCCATCAGGACTTCATCGCTCGGATCCGGTATTCGAACGCCCTCCCTCCGCCGCCTAATCCTCCCAAGCTACTCGATATCCCCAACACAGGCCTAGCCAGCGGGCAATACACGACGCCTGGATTCGCATCGCGTTTGGCGAGGGAGCAGCCGCTTAATATCGAGGCGGATGCTGAGCTGGGCATGCCATTGGACCTGGTTGGCATGCCAGGAGTATTCGACGGAGATGAATCTTGTAAGAAAACCTCCTCCTTCTGAATAAAGAGGGCGGAGCGCTAATCCAACGATTTTCTGTGCAGCAATTCAAACGCCTTTAAACGCACCCCCCGTTCATCCGCATGATAAGCTCCTGCTGCGGCCTATTGCCGCCCTCGGAAAGCGAAAGGCCACCGAAGCAACCGGCGTCTCCTTCCTCCGCCGCACAGAATACATTTCCAACTTGGCTTCAAAGAAGATTGAAGGCAGCAGCCAGCCCTTCCTCCAAAAGGCCAAGCCGAGGAAGCGGCCCGAGGCCGCCGCCGATGACCCGCAGGTTATCAAGCGCAAGATCGACCGCGGCTTCGAGCTGGCCGAGGAGGAGCTCAAGAACCCGAAACGTATCAAGCATCCTTCAAAACGAAACCTCGAACTCGTGGAGGCGACGCCTCTGTTCCCCGACCTGGAGGCCTTCCCCGACTCCGGTGCTTATGTCACGATCAAGTTCGTTACGAACCCCGTTCCCACCAGCGATACATACGACACGCGTCTTCTTAGCGCCATGTTCCGGCCCATCGACCGCACCGAGACGGAGACGGCAGAGTACGAGGCGGCGCTCGAGGCCCACAGGATCGAGCCGGAGAAGTACCCCAAGCCCGAGAACCTCATGAACTACGACTTCTTCCTCGGCCAGACCAAGCGTAGCGCCGACCACTTCCGGAAGATGTACGACGTCGACAACCCCAACCGCGACGATCTCAGTCTGTACACCGAGTCCGCCGACGTCGGCGGGTGCTTCAAGTTCAACAGGATCAGGGCCTACGAGACGGCTACGGAGACGGAGCTCGACCACCCGACCAAGTACGAGAACGAGATCCTGCTGGCCTACAACGACGTCGAGAAGTTCCCGAAGCAAAAGGGCGTGTACTACTACCCCGTCCTACAGAAGTCGACCATCAGACCGCAGCGCAGGAAGAACATTGCTCGCACAATCGGCTTCCAGGAGGAGGAAGCCATCATCGAGCGAATGGACGTCACGGTCCAGGACCCGACAGAGAACGTCCTGGACCACATGTCGCGCTACAAGTCTTTCCCTCTGGGCTGGGAGGAAGAAGAAGAGGAGATACTACCGGAGGGGGAGCAGGAGGGAGAGGACGCCGAGGCCGAGGACGAGGCACCGCAGGAAAGGCAAGACTCGGATGCCAGGCGGTCCAAGTCTCCTGCGCAGTCTGATGCCAGTGGCGATGAGGAGTAGGCTGCTCTCGTCACCCACAAGCCTTGGCGTGCAAAGGTAGCTTTGGAAATAAAGTTGCCGAGGAGCGGGCAGGGTCATCAAGGACGAAGGTTGCGTTTGCAAATGGAGGGGTCGGTCACATTAGATTTTTGACACGTTAGATTTTTTTTTCCCGCAGGCGCTCAAGGGTCTAAACGAGGACGGTACTTGTTTTTCTTTGCTTTTCGATAATTCGATTAACCTCTAGTAGTGGTAGTAGGTACCGGAATAGAAGTACAGTATATGCCAATTTGTGAGAAGGAAACCAACCCCCTCCCCCCGCCAGACAAAAGGCTTATACAAAATGCGTGTATGTGTGTTTGTTTATTGCAAAAAATACGCCATGCAAAGACCACAAAAGAAAAGCAAAAAAAACAACAAAAAACCGCCGCTCCAAAGTGAGACAAAAGACCAGACCGCTACTCCCTCCAAAAAAAAAACCTTGCATGTTGCTTCCTTAAATCCAGTTCTCGACGCTCCAACTCTATCCGGACGTCGTCGTCTTGTCGTTCTGAAGCTTCTTCTTCGCGCTCGAGGGGTCGAATCCAATGACCTCTCTGTTATCATCAATTACCCGAGCATATCTGAGGGCACGTTAGCACAGATATATATAAAAAAGTCAAAGGAAAAATAACGGGGTTTGAAGGGGGAAAGGGGAAAAGGAAAGGGAAAAGGGAGGACCGGGGGGGAGGGGGGGGAGAGGGGGGTGAAACCTACTCCAACAATAACCGGAAGAACCAAGCTTCCATATCCTCCTTGCGAACGACCTTGTTAGCCCACTCCCTGCTCGCAATGGCCATCCTCTCGGCCTCGTTGTTCCCCAAGCTGCTGTCGCCAAAGAACCTGACGGCCTCGAGCCAGTCGTCGCCCTGCAGGCTCAGCGGCACGTAGTGCACCCAGGGCTTGAGCCACTCGTAGTGCCACTCCCTGAAGATGGCCAGCTTGAAGACGAGGCTGTGGCTCTGCAGGAACGCGTAGAAGCGCCCGGAGAAGGCGTTGCCGTCCATGTCGAGGAGGTACTTGTAGCCCCACGCGTCCTGCTGGTCGACCATGTCGGTGACGTCGAAGAACTCAATCTGCGCATCGCAGTCGCCCGGGTCGCACTGCCCGACGTGGGAGAAGTGCACGTCGATGAAGTCGCGGTGCTCGCCGCGGGGTACTTGCTTGACCTCCCAGCTGGGGTTCTCGGCGTCGCCCGCGTTGACCATGATCATGGCCTGGCCGGGGGCGTTGATCTTTTGCACAAAGTGCTGTCGATGCTGGCGCCTCCATCCGCCGTTGCGGCTGAAGCCGCCCGTCGTGGAGCCGCGCCAGTAAAGCTGGTCCTTCTTCTCTGTCCACTTCTTGTCCTTGCTCTCGTCGTAAGCCACCTTTTCGTACCAGTACCAGGGCGAGGGGTATATAAGATCACCATACGAGGAAATCTTGGACTGAGAGAAGACGGGGAATAGATCATGAACAAGGTTATAGGCGTTAGGACGGTCGAAGAACCCGTACGTTGACCTGAGCGAAGGGGTCAAGCAGATATCCGACATGGCGGTCGTATTGTAGACAAACCCAAGCTCGCTAAACCCGTATTTGCTTAAGTCGTCGGCGCTCTCGTCCTCTTCGAGGTTTCTTGCCGGTGAATCCGGAGGGCATGACATGCGAGAATTTGTCCATGTCGCTTGGTGGGCAAAGACATTGAAGCGACTCAGCTTCGTCTCTTCAAAGTATTTCCCATCCGTCAGCTCGGCGGCGCGCCCACTGAAGTCGTTTGCAGGGCTATCAACGGCATTTGCTGCCGGAATATTTGTTTCTTTTGCCTTTTGTACCAATCTTGCGAGGTCGTCATGCGGCACCTGCACCCTTGGCTCGTCGTGGATATTGAAGGCAAGGTCCATATCGGGTAGCCACTCAGCGAACTTCTCCAGCATCCCTCTTGTCGCATTCTGTTGCCATTCAGGCCCCCCTTGAATATACGTCACCTCGTGATCCCGGATAGCAACCCCAATCAGCGAGTTATCGAACCCCAGTGCTTCTTTCGCCCGCGACCGGATCGTCTTCGGCTTAAGACCCCAGAAAGGCGTAATCAAGTCGTATATCGTGTCGAACTCGTCAATAAGCTGCACGCCGTTCTTTGTTGCATATTTATACCATTTATCGAAGTGCGGTGGCGGCGGCATATTGTAACGTCTGCGGTATTCTTTGACAGCCTCCTCGAGGGACTTGCTCTGCTTCTTGGTGATGTCGTCGAACTCGCGCTGAGCATCGTTGATGAGATACCATATGGGATGCGAACCCTTATTCCCGACTTCCTTGGGCTTAGGCCCATTCTCGACTATGGGCGCATCCTCCCATGCTACCGGTGGTGCTGGCGGTTCCTCAAAAACCGGGTGTGATTCGGGGATGGGCTCGCCCTCTATAATGTGCGCCGACCGTTCCGGTGATAGCCGGAATACAGAATAGACGCAGAAGACGAAGAAGATAACCGCCGAGAGGATAAAGAGCTGGCGCCGCCGCATGATAATTGCAGGCGCCCAAAAATGAGCGGCTTAATGTAAGGAGGCAAACGAAGGTGGGAAAAGCGTGTCCAAAAAAAAAAGATTAAAAATTAAAAGCCAATGCTAGAGGATAGCAAGGGGCAACCGTAGCGTCGATAGCACATAAGCGAAACTTGAACCGTCAAATCATCAGGAAAAGGTTATCATCAAACTTGGGATTAGAGATGTTTGCACATCAAGAGGATGTACAGAGTATGAATGCGGATAACTTGGCAAAACAGTGGCGGTTACATTGCCCACCCGCAAAGCAACTGCAGGAGGTCGGCCCCCGTGCCCCCAGGCACGTCCTTGGGCCAGGGGTTCTCCATGGCGGATAGCTTGCCTATTTAGGCCCATGGCCAGTGGTCTAGGAACGACGTACTTTGTATGGTACGGAGTACTCAGAACCTCTATTCATTGGCAGAAGTTCCCAGTTGATTTTTACTACAGCCCAGGGCCAAGGTACTCCGTAGAGGAGCATCTTATTACAGGCAGGAACCTCTTTGAGACACCGTAAAGCTAGACGCCTTCGAGGAACATGTCTCATGCCAAGCATATAAAGTTGGACATCATCAAGCTAATATGTACAACGGGCGCCATCATTTACCAGTCACAATTACATCAAAAGAAATCAACGATAGTTGGGGCATCTCGCCAGAGTTCCATTTCTCATGCTCTAAAGTGCAGATAACCCATCATTGAGCCCGAAATCCACCCACAACGCCGAGATTGCCGACCTAGATTTTACATTTTCACCATTTTTAACGCCCCGAAGCCGTCTAGTAGAAGAATCCAATAATCTTTCCAGCGACGTGCTTGCGACGGGCCTCCTCGTGGTCCATGATACCAGCAGAGGTGGTGAGAATGACGTAGCCGAACTGACGGGCGGGCAGCAGCTTGACAACCCACTTCTCGAGGTCGGAGAGACGGACGTTGTAGCGGGGAGAGATGACACCAGTCTTGTTGAGACGGCCGTTAAGCTCGACGACGATCTTGCCGGAGCGGTGGTCGTCTACCTCAGTGAACTCGGAGATGTAGCCTGGAAAAGAAATATTAGTGGTTTGTTGCGAGAGATTAAACGTTGAGACTTCATGGGTTTAAGATCGGAAACACGTGTAAGGTCTCCGCAGTCAATCTATCGGCAGTTTATAGGGGCGGAGCCGTGGTAGTGGTATCGACCATCGCCCTAGTTATCATGCCGAGTGTATGGGTATGGGTATGGAGGTAGGAGATGTGAACGGGGACGCAAGACAGGACCTACCGTGACGCTGCATAACCTGGAGGAACTTGACAATGACCTTGGAAGAAGGGCGGATCAAGACCTGACGCTTGCCGGCCTTCTCGGCATTGTTGATGGAGTTGAGGGCGTCGTGGAGAACGGAAGTGCGAACCATTTTGGCGGTTTGTCGGGACGGAGATTCTCAAATCGAGGAGGGAAGTGAGGTATCTGCCGGACACAAATTCGACGTTAGCCTCTCGAGGCCGTGAGCAAGGAGAGTGCCCTCGGCGACTTGGTGGACGAGGAGGGTTCTGCCGCTCAGGTGCTGAAGAGGAGACGCGTATCTCGAGACATGACCAGCCCGGCCGTTTCAACCCCAAGAACTACTTCGCGTTGAGAGTACGGAGCTGACATGAAGCTCATGCCGGCTGCCGATGCTCGAGATTGCTCTCCCCTGCCACGATGCGAGGCATCATCCTACTCGATCCCTTGTCGCCATGTTCAGGCCGGTGACCACACATACATACCTCTAGGAAATGATCCGTGAATGGGGCTTGTTAGGTTGAGGAATGAGATAGAGGTCAGGCGAAAGGGAGGAGTCGAAGAAAAAAAACTATCGTGGAACACTGGCCGGGGCGGAGTGGCTAGTGGAACCGGCGCAAACCACTGAGCCCAGTGAGATACTGTTTGTGTGTGTGTGCCCTGGTGGGTCTAAACGAAAATCTGCCCTAACGCACCGCGCAAACCCCCCAAATTCCGTGGCCCTGCCACCCACTCGCTGGGCCTTGTCGGCAAATCCCCGTGACACCTTGGATATGCCCGCATGTAACTTCAACACTCTCAATTTATCACCAACTTTTTCTACTTTTCCTTCCCCCTTTCCCCTTCACCAAAAATAAATCTTCGAGGATCGCCCGACGAGAAAAATCAATAAAATGGTTCGTCCACCCCGCGATGCCATCATTGCTGCCGGTTTAAAAAGTTCGATGGGAGTTTGAATTATGCCCCTCTGCTTTTTCTGCGCGAGGAGAAGACGGGAGAGAAGAAAATGGGGACAAGGAAAAATGCCAATCAACATACAATGGGCCGACAGCAATGATGCAGCACTCGTAGCGACTCTCCCGATGCAAAAAGCGCGAAGAAGCTAACTCTAGCCTTCCACAGTCGGCCGTAGAAGACAACGCTCCCGAGGTGGCCGAGGAGGTCGAGGTTTCCGGCGATGCTCCCAAGGGTCAGATGTCCGTTCTTGACGCCCTCAAGGGTGTCCTGAAGCTGGCTCTCATGCACGATGGTCTTGCCCGCGGTCTCCGTGAGGCTTCCAAGGCCCTCGACCGTCGCCAGGCCCACATGTGTGTCCTGAACGAGCAGTGCGAGGAGGAGGCCTACAAGAAGCTCGTCATCGCCCTCTGCTCCGAGCACAAGATTCCCCTTATCAAGGTTCCCGATGGCAAGCAGCTCGGCGAGTGGGCCGGTCTCTGTATGTTCCCAGGCTTGCTGCAGATATTCTATTGCAGTTCCGAGCGCTAACGTTTTATTTTTCCCACCAGGCGTTCTCGACCGTGAGGGTAATGCCCGCAAGGTCGTTAACTGCTCTTGCGTCGTCGTCAAGGACTGGGGTGAGGAGTCGCAGGAGCGCTCCATCCTCCTCAACTACTTCCAGACCGAGCAATAAGCGTTTCATTATGGGCGGCGTTGATTTGAAGGGTTATAGAGGACGTGTTTGAGCCGTCCGTTTGGGTTCTTCATGTTGACACGACCAGTCACGCAAAGAGAATAAAAAGGAATACAAAAAATCGGGCCAACTGGATTTCAACCAACAAACGAACTGCTGTCTTCTACGTATGCGATGGTGACGTGATGTTTTTTGCGACCAGTCTGCTTTTTCGTGCAATCTTCGGGTTGGAACTCCGGCAAAAGCAGTATTCGACTATGCCGAGATGTCTTGGCAAAGCCCTGTGCTCTGTGCCGTATTTGTAAATGATACCTATGTCCTGCTTGTATAAACACCCTTATTTTCGTCCCTCGACCTAGATATCGAGTCAGTATCCCCCTCGGCAAGGACTATGAATCCACGTACCATAATGATGTGGTACCCAAACCCAGTCTTGACTTCGACAAACTTGGGGCTGCTCGTAGTACTCGGTTCCAGAGCAAAAGCCACCTCCTCAAACTTGGGATCCAGAGTGCCCTTGGTCTTCCACCCCAATGATCCTCCTAGAGCGTGTTTATATATATATATATCAGCCCCCCAGAACTTTCGGTAATACTCATACCTCCACCGCTCACGTAGCCACTTACCCGCCCTGGCCTTGTCCTCGGAATAGGTACGCGCCACCTCGTCAAACTTGACACCCTCGATGAGCTTGGCCAGCGCCTCTTCCTTCTTGGCGTGCTTCTCGCACTTGCTCACGTCATTACACATTAGTCCCATGCATCGCACGCTTCGTCCATGGTTATCCTTCCCCGGGTGCCCAATTTACCAAGATGTGGCGGACGTTGATGGACTGAGCTCCCTTGGCTTTGCCGCCGTCCTTGTCCCCTCCCTTTCCGCCCTTGTCTCCTCCGCCTCCTCCTTTCTTGTCGTTTTTGCCCATTGCGAGTTATCGTGAATGCCGATTACTTAGTACCGATTGCCTTTGTGCCGGGGAAAGAAAGCGTGAGGACTCTCAGCTTTCTTTATTCGGTGGAATTTCCACGTCTTTTTATTTTCATGCCGTGCCCCGCCTTGGACCCTGGATTTTTCGAGTGACGTCTGCCCCTCTTCCGCCTTGTAGTTGGAACCTGTTACATGCAAATGGTTCTGTCTTGATACGGGTTACATGTTAAATATGTAATATAACTTAGATCGGGCGTATAACAAATGCGAATGGTTTTGCCTATCTTCATGAGCAATACTATTTTTAAGTCTCTGTGCGTTATACATGCAAGACCTTCCATTAAAGAGCCTCGCTATGAGCGATCGTCCAGATGGTCGGCACCCCAGGAACTTTATCAGCCTTCTTCTTCTTCTTTTTCCTTTCCTTTCCCCTTCCCTTTTTCTTTGTCTTCTTCTTCTTCATCTATTCTCCCCTTCTCCTCCTCCCCCTCTTCCTCTTCCTCCTCCTCCTCCTCAATGGGTGGAAACTTGAATTCCCCCAACGTTTCCCCAACCTCTCGAGACCCCCTGCGACTTTGTTCAACCAATTCATCCTCAAGCTCGATATATAACTTCTAATCATCAACCTGCGAGGGGCGTGGTACTTGGCGAATCAGCCTCATCGGCAGTTGATCTTCCAGCCGTTCGAGAATAATGCTAAGTTGTAAGATTTCAGTGTCTTCGATGCGCTTCTGACCGTATTGGCAAAGTTTGTATCTTCATGGCCCCAGTCATTAGAGGCAAGAAGAAATCAAGGGTACCTAGGGGACATGGCACTCACTTGCCGTCATAGCGTAATCCGCCCTTGGGCGCCAGGGGGCTTATGAGTTTGTGCCCTCGAAGTACGCGCACCGTCATCCCGACCAGGGATATCAAGGGGATCAGCATGTCCCGCATATTGCCCTCCCGTGTATACTTTACAAGTTTCCCGTCCGGGTCAGTCATCTCCTCCGTCCCGGTCAGCAACGGTAGAGCGGTCATCTTGTATCGGCCTTCGGAATCTTTCTCTATTGCGCTGCGCACCATGCCATCGCGGTAAGCGCAGACCAGGTTCAGCCACCAGCTGTCCAAGGTAAGCCGTCAGCAAATACTGCCCTTCAGTCATACTCGGGATGAATAGACGTACTATCCACTGGGGAATTCGTCGTTTTCCTCCACCTCGGAGAGGACCTGGTACGTTTTAGGCATCCAAAGAAAGGGGGCTTCAGGGTCAAAGACGAGTCCTTCCAGCCTTCCTCCACCGCCTTGCAACACTCGCAACCTCTGTTGGTCAAGGCCGAAGTACAAGTGTTGGTAGTTTATCCTCCATTGCCTTTGAAGGCTCTCTGCTATGGACGTGTCCGCCCGCACGCTGTCGTTACCGTCGACAGGGTGGTAAGTCAGCATATCAGAAAGAACCTTGTCGAGGTGAGCCTTCTTGATGGCGACGAAATCGGGCTTGGGAATGCCCTGACACTCGCTCTTCACGGCCTCTCCCAGGAATTTCATCATCTCGTCGCGCCTGGGGCCCATGTCTCCGCTCTCCTGCAAGTTCATTCGCACGTCGTCGCAAAGGCTACGCAGGTCGCGGAGCGTCTCGATGGGCGAAAGACCCGGGGGCGTGGGCGTTGGTATTTTCAGTTCCGAGTTGGTCGGCATGCCTGCAATTTCGTACCCGGCGTTTGCCAGCCTTTCCTCGTCGAGGAACCAAGGAGTGTATTCTGAAAGCCGTGGCATTTTTCTTATGAACTACCATACATAGCAGTGATTCAATCTTGATAATATTCGTCATACTGATAAGGACCAATGCTATCTTCCTAAATAAGAGAGTTTGAGCTTCCTCCACTGTACATAACTCTATGTGCACGTTGACCGATCTTGCTCCTCTTTGTGTAAAAGTAAAAGGGTTACTTCTAGTTTGAGAGGTTCGCCTGTTCATGAGGAAAGCGTAGTTCTACCTGAATAAAAGGAGGGAGGACCGATGGGCGGGCTTCAGACGAGAAATTCTCATTGCATCATTACCTCCATTCAGGAGGATGTTAATAATCTTCCTTCAACGAAAAATAACTACAGGGGAACCGTATGCTCGGCACCTCAAAAAGATGCCGAGGTTCAGCTCATACGGGGCGAACAGGCAATCGTTTTCCGGGGACTCTATTGTTGACAAGGCAAGGCATGTATATAATCCCCTGTCTCTCTCGATATCATTCGTTATACTCGAGACTCAAAACTTACCGTCCCTCTTCATTTCTCCCTATGCCAGGTTCTATTACCCAACATGCCCTCCATCGCCCTCACAGCCATCATTACCCCAAAGCCCGGCAAAGCTGAAAGGGTGAGTTGATGGCTGCAGAACTTGGCTCTGTTTTCCTCTGACCATGTAATTCAGTTTCTCGAGCTCTGGGAGAAATGTGTCAAGTACGTTGACGATAACGAGCCCGGCGTGCTCCGATACGAGCTACACCGGGGCACCAAAGAGATGAATGGCGGCAAGGAGCGCTACATAGCCCTCGAAGAGTCAGTATACTCTACCTACTCATAGCGCCCTTTACAATACTACAGATTCATTCAGATAGGTACTCGGATGGAATCGGCTAACAGGTATGGTATATGATTCAAGGTATGCCGACAAAGAGACGTTTGACCTGCACATGAGGGCGGCCCCCGTTGTTGCACTCATTACGGCGATAAAGGAAGAGGAGCTGACGGAAACGGACCTTATCATGACCCAAAAAGGGCCTGGAATCAAGCAAAAGCTGTAACGCGCGAGGTGTGAAGCAGATATAATCACGGATGAAATTCGCGAACATAGCCCGTAGAACACTGTTGCCCCTGATGCTCTGCACGTCCACTAAAACTCCCCGGTGTTGGCGGTGGCTATCGATAGTGGATAATAGATATTGTAACGAATTCCCTATCACGAATGTCCCTCCAGCTGACGGTCCCTGCGACGAAATTGATATTGACCGCTTTCCATTTTAGAAATACCAAGGATGGTAGTTGACCGCCTACGTTTTTCAGACGAATCCCACTTTACTGCCGTAACTACGGAGTACTACCCTGTCGTTACCTGTCGAGGTTGAAATCTGCATTGCGCAGGAATAAAAGCGATTTTATCCATGCGACAGAAAAGCACAAAAGAAGGGAAAAAACAAGTCGCATCGCTACCAAGCGCATTGTGCACACTCGAATTGGACTCATTATACATATACACCACCCTAATCACCCAAACACTCTACGCTCGCTTTCCAATTGGTGCACATGCCACTCGTTGAGTCTCCTCCTCCCCGCGACTTGACATCATGACGGACCGCGGGAGTGCGGCCGCCAACAGGGCCATTGGCATCACCCAGAGAGCCACGCCGCTCAATATCGCCTGGGTGGGAGACCTTCGTGTTCGGTAAGATATTTCCCCCCTTCCTTCTTGCTCCTAACTGGGCGTGGTAGCGCTTATACTAATTTCTTCTTTCTTCTTCTTCTTTTGCACAGGTTCACAGACTTTCAGGTCAATGAGATCAAGCCCGACGGCCAGGTTATTCACCTGCGAGACGTAACTTACAATGAGCCTCGCAAAGACAAGGATCCCCAGCGAGCAGAGGGCGCGGAGAAGCCCAAAGACGACGAAACGAAACCCGACCAGGAGTCTCAGCAGCAGCAGCAGGAAGAGGAGGTAGAGGTCATGCCGCAGGTGGCGGACGAGGACATCGCCATCCTCACCAAGCTCGTCAGCGAAGAGTTCGCCCAGGACCTCGTCCATCTCTACCAAAACGCTAACAGCAAGGTGCCGCCCAAGAAGAAGCCCTCGACCGGCCCCATGGACGACCGGTCCGTCCGCGGCCAGGTCCATCAAGAGGTCCGCCGCATCTTCGACTCCAGGATAGAGACGAGCACCGACGACACGGGCGCCATCGTCGCGTCGCTCGTGAACCGCCGCGGCAAGAAGAGGGGCAGGGGCGGCAACGGGGGCCGCGGCGGCGCCCGGCGGGAGGAGAAGCCCGCGGGGGAGTACCTCTACTTCACCCTCTACAAGGACAACCGCGACACCATGGACGCGGTCAACCAGATCTCCCGCATGCTGAGGGTGAAGCCCCAGGTCATCGGCTACGCCGGCACCAAGGATCGCCGGGCGTCCACGGCGCAGCGCTGCTCCCTGCGGTACACGCGTCCCCGTAACCTCATCAACCTGAACGGCAAGCTCAGGGGGGTCGTCACCGGAGACTACGAGTGGGCAGACGAGCCCCTCCGCCTCGGGCAGCTGCTCGGCAACGAGTTCGTCATCACCATCAAGAACTGCCAGCCGGCGGAGCAGGATCAGCGGTCGAAACCTGTCCCCGAGAAGCTGGAGGCCCTCCGTGCCGGCGTCCAGGCCTCGCTCGACCACATGGCCCGCCACGGCTGGATCAACTACTTCGGCAACCAGCGCTTCGGCACCCACAGCATAGGCACCCACGAGATCGGCAAGCTCCTCCTGGGCGAGAGGTACGAGGACGCCGTCAACGCCCTGCTCCACTACGACCCGGACATCGCCGCCAAGGCCGAGGCCGGCGAGATGCCCCAGGAGATGCACAAGCGCGAGGAGTACTCCCGCCACTACGCCTGCATGCTGCACCGGACGGGCAAGGACTCCAACCTCGCCAACCAGGTCGTGCCCAGGCGCTTCTCTGCCGAGGTCTGCATCCTGAGGCACCTCAACAGGCAGGGCGCCCAGTCGAGGAGGGATTTCGTCGGCGCCGTCATCCACATCACCCGCGGCCTGAGGACCATGTACCTCCACGCCTACCAGTCCCACGTGTGGAACCACGCCGCGAGCTGGCGCTGGGAGCTCCACGGGTCCAAGGTCGTCAAGGGCGACCTCGTCATCGTGGACAGCACCGACCCGGCCCTGCAGACCGCCAGCGGCGAACCGGCCCCCAAGGACGAGGACGACGAGCCCGACGACGTCATCAACCCGGCCCAGGAGGATAACGACGACGAGTCCCCCCTCAAAGCCCGCCCCCTGACCGAGGAGGAGGCGGCCGGCGGGAAATACACCATCAGAGACGTCGTCCTCCCCCTACCGGGCTACGACGTCGTCTACCCGGACAACGACATCGGCGCCTTCTACTCCGACTTCATGGGCCGCGAGGAGAACGGCTCCCTGGACCCGCACAAGATGAGGCGCATGAAGAGGGAGTTCAGCCTGCCCGGCCGCTACCGCAAGCTCATGAACTACTTCCTCTCGGAGCCCTCCGTCGAGTTCAGGCCGTACAGGGACGACACGGAGCAGATGCACCCCACTGACCTGGACCTCGTCAACGCGGCCAGGGGGGAGCCGGAGAGCAAAAAGTCCAAGACGGACGGCGCCCAAGCCGACGTCGAGATGGGCGACGAGGCAGACGCCGAAGCGGCGGACAAGATCGCGGCCGTGGTCAAGTTCCAGCTCGGAAGCAGCGCCTATGCCACCGTCACATTACGAGAGCTCATGGGAGAGCCTTCGGATGACTCCAGCGCGGCTGGAGAGTCAAACTAGCGGCTGGAGAACATTGGCTGATTGATACCCAAATTATGAAAGTTATGGTGGCCATCCTTGACATGTACTATTGTCTCATAATATGTAATTTGTGTACATGATATCCTATCTTTCCAAAAAAGAAGAAAAAAACATGAAGCGAGACGTGAACGCTTCGTCTGCACAATGCGCTATTGAGAGACGGGGGGAAATGCAGGAAACAACAAAAAATGATGAAAGCCCCCTTGGAGAGAAAAAAAGAAGCATCCCTTTCCCATACGCCATACCCATGATTGTTGTGCTTTGTGACAATTGAACATACACAGAAAGTCAATCGCTCGATTACGTTGCCTTTTTCTCGTCCCATCCCCAAACGAACGAAAGGTATTTGACCATGTTCACACGCTTGGCCTTCATCTCGACCATCCAAGGATGCTCCATCATCTTCCAAGGAGTTGCTCGGCGGTTGGGTTGCTTCTCCAGACTAGTCCAACGTCAGTATATATTCATAAATATTTGTAAAAGAATAGGCACATACCAGCACTCAATGAAGTACTTGAAACCGTCACTCCAGTAGACATTGTTATCCGGCTCATCCTTCAATTGAGGGACGGGTTGTCGCACAATGTACGTTAAAAGATCGATAAGACCAGCCCGGGGCTGTGCTTCTGTCCCATCGGCGGGGAAGGGGAAACGATGTTGCGCCACTTCGAGCAGCGTGACGCCAGTCGACCAGACATCCGATGTGATAGTGTATGCTTGCCCAGTGATTCTCTCGGGAGCCATGTAGTAGCTAGTCCCAATAAAGGTGTTGGCCTCTCCCTTGGTACCAAAGTCTCCGGAGACACCAAAGTCGCAAAGCTTGACGGCACCATCGCGACACAGCAAGATGTTGGATGGTTTGATGTCTCTATGGATGATTCGGCGGGTGTGAAGGTATGTCAGGCCACCAAGGACACCCTCGGCAATCTTTCCAAGGACCTTTTCTCCAGTGCGCCCACCCAAGCGCTTGACTTCTTTGTAGATACTATCCAAGGATCCACCCTCACAGAACTCCATAGCAATGGAGATAGTGGCCGTAGCAGAGTCAACAAAAGCACCGTAATAGCGACAGATGTGCTCTGACACGCAGTCTTTGTTGAAACTGATTTCTCGGACAATCTGCCTCTTGATATCAGGGTCGGGATTGGTAGTGATAATCTTTGCCTTGTTAGTCATCGCTCATGGAAGAAAGTTTACATCAACTTACCTTGAGGGCAAACACCGTCTTTCCATCCTTGAGCTTAGCCCTGGTCACTGCGCCTCCAGCTCCCTCGCCCAAGTTGCCAATCTCTACGATCCTCTTCTCAACGCTCGCAATTCTCCAACCCTCATCATCAAGGTCCTCAACATCGCCAGTGATACTGAGCTTCTCGAAGCCCTCGAGTCCTTGTGTACTTCCATTCTTCTCCATGGCAGCACCACCCTCGCTCCTTTCAGAGTACATAGATCCCACAGCGGACACAGGGTCTGGGGTTCCTTGTGTCCTTGTCACGCCAATTCCATATTGTTCAGCAAACGAGAGTGCCGAGAACTGGGAGCCAGCAGAAGTGGGGTTGCTTCCCCGGCTATCCATAGGCCCAAAGCTTCCTGACCTTGAGTGAGCAGCACTGCTCTCGCTTCCAGCGCCAGCCGATTGACCAGCGAGCCCACCAGTCTGTAACCTTGGAGGGTTCTCCTGCGGTGCTACTTGGCTCCCCATGGGCGTTCCTAGCTGCAGTGTTGGTAGAGGTGGTCTGGACGGTGCAGCCTGGGCATTGTTGCCGACCGGTTTCGCATTGGGTGAAGGGGGGATGGCGAGGCCTAATCGGGGTGTGCGTGCTGCACTGCGGCCACCAGGAATAGCCGGCTTCAGCAGAGGTACTGAAGGAGGCCCTGCAGGAGCAACAGACTGGGGCTGTAAGGGAACCGGTGCCTGGGCCTAAATCTTATGTCAATGTCCAATACACAAACTTTCATGTTTCTTTGTTTCAACGTACAGGCTGTGAGGTAGGCTCTTGGCCTTGAGAACTGCCTGTTTCAGTCATCGTGATGTTTGAAGATGCTGGCGAATAGGTGATGTATAAGCGAGAGTGTTGGCCTTGTAGGAAGGCAGACGAAACGAAGTGTAGATAGGGACAAGATTTTAAAATCTATCCAAACCGCTTGCTGTCGTATATAGTGATTCGGATACAAGCGTTTGCATATAGCAGTTACTAGGGTGCTACACCCATTCAACCAAGTCGTAGTAGGTTCCGCTGTCGGAGTGGACACCGTTCGAGTTAATCGTCAATGTAGGTCGGCAGGAAGTTGAGTAGTGGTATCAGAGGTGACTGCCTCCGATCCTCGCAACACAAATCCTCTAAGTAGATCGGCCCGCTGGAGAAAATGCTGCGCAGAATACTAGCAGACAAGATAGTACTTTGTAGCGAGTGTCGTTGATTGAACAAAGCAGGACAGAGCAAGCAATAAATGGTGTAGACCTGTCAGGAACTGAAAGAGTCAGGTCACGTATGCAACCAAAAAAAAGAATATCAGAAGGAAAAGGGTTGCGTGAGCGTGTGAGGGGAGGTCTCAACATGTAGCGCGTCCGATCTTCTAGGCCCGTCGCTGCTGAAACCCACAGTACCAGTAGGACGTTGCCAATGTTGGGCAGCTCGGCGGAGCCCGGTGATGTGATGAAATGAACGGGTAGACCGGCTTACCTAGAGGGAAAGGCAAAGAACAACCAGTGTATGCCGGGTGCGATGCAGCAAACTGGACGTTGAGTGGTGGTGGACGAGGTGGTTTCTGTGGGGGAGAGGGAGCTGAGGTGGCCTTGAGCCTTTGAATGGTGGAGTTACAATGGAGGGGAAACGAAACCCGCCGTGGTAGAAGGCTGGCAGGTGGGAAAGTCCGAAAGCACAGTCGCAAGACAGTGGGGAAGGCGGTTAAGGCGACCTGAAAGTCCCCCAAGATTGCTGGTCTAGCAATGCCAGGGGTTGACAAAGGAGCCCAAGGAGCCCTGGGGCAGAGCTGGGACGGGCTGGGATTCAAGAGCGCGCGCTTCGCTCGCCAATCGGTTGTTGTGATTACAGCACCGTGACCCAGTTTGGTGGGCAATTGCCGCTGCTAGTCTCAATCAGGTGAGTCGAAGCAGGAAGATCAAGACCAGAACTTGGAAGTTTGAGTTTCTAATGTTCCAGATGCTTGATAACGAGAGGAGAATTATTCATGCACTAAGTTGAAACGAATGGTTGTGATACCTCTAACATCAGCTTTCTGAGAAAGATGGCATAGTGTAATATTTATACCGTCACAAAGACGGTGCCATGGATGTTGAATAAAACCCCCTTTCCCGCCCTTTCGGCCCCCAATAGCCATTCCCACGCTGACGTCTGCCACCATCCCACAGACCACAGATTGCTCACCTGCATCATGCGGTTGTGTATAATTATTCGTCCGGGGATGTGGAGGACTAAAATATCGATTCTAGTGTAACGACACGCATCTACAGGTGCCAAGTGTCACCTTGTGCACAAAACTAGAATTGTCACAGGTGTGGCTAGAGATGAACTCTAACGTCTTTTTCAGTCTTTGCGATGCATATTTAGACCTATGCCGGTGCTGATTGGATATGTGATGGGCACATGGGCACAGTTTGATGAAGCCATTCAAGCCAACGCTGTTCCTCCCTTCTAATACTACAAAGTCGGGGGGGCCAATCAGACGGCCCAACACCGTGGGCTTCGGCTGACAATCCGTGACACCCTCCTCAGAAAAGCAGCCATTCGCCACCTTGGCTTTGGTTGAAACTCGTCGGTAAATTGGCTTATGCTTTTCTTACCGGATAATAGGGCAAGATTCCAACATGAAACATAATTCTTTCCAATCCAAGGCTAGCTATAATCTCTTGCAAAGCCAAAGGAGATCAACACAATCACGGAAGGACGTTCGACATGCCGTCTCTTTAGCCCCGGCGTACGACTTACCCTATATTGACGGCGTAAGGTACCTGCTCGCCTTCCAAGAAACATCATTAGGTGAGATATTATTATCAAAAATCAACCCGCTATTGATGATACTAAAGATATAATAATCGGTACGGAGTATATAGAATGATAAAACATTTACCACCATCGTTGGTGGATAGCCCGTAGTGTTTGCTATTTTGAAGGGCTGAAACACGTTAGTGGCAACCATCACGACGGGCATATGCGAGTTCTATACATAGGTCAATGTTTGCATCGATGCATCCTGATATAGCATTGCTGCTATTTAGACATATAGTTCATGTAAATATTTCCTCCATGCGCTCTAATCCAAGAATATGTATGGTGTCATTTTTCTTGCGCTCAACTCAGCAATGAAATCATAGACCTCTTCGCTTCCGATTTCTTTCTGTCGCGGATGCGAAAGTAAGAAAGTGTGGCTTGGATAGGTAGGTACCGGCTAGGCAAGCCACATTTGCCCCACGTCTCTCTGAGTCCCTGTCAGTTACAACTTTTTTTTACAGCTTGATCGGCGCAAAGACAACAAAGAGAACGTAGACAATATATTTTTACCACAACTCTTCATGATGTCAATGTCTGACAGTGATAGCTCCTCGATGGCATCGAAGTCGAAAGATTATGCAAACGTAGAGTCTTCAGCTGAGGAGTCGGATTACCTTGACAATGCCGCCGCGCGCAAGAGACGGCGAACATCTCCTAGTGAGGACGCAGACGACGATGACGAGCCCTTACCGAAGACGACAGTCTCAATGATTCAAGCCCCCTCGCGCATAAAGAAGAAGGCTCCTGTAGCCAACGCGCCAAAAGCTCCGACCAAAACGCAGGATGCCGTCACGGCACCCACCGACCCCAACGTGTCTTTCGGCTCTCTGTCGGTCCGGCCCTGGCTTGTACAGTCCCTCGAGAACATGGCAATCAGACGGCCTACTGGAATTCAGAAGGGCTGTATCCCAGAGATTCTGAAGGGCAGAGATTGCATCGGTGGAAGCCGAACTGGTTCCGGAAAAACGGTTGCGTTCGCGGTCCCCATACTTCAGAAATGGGCTGAAGACCCCAGTGCCATCTACGGGGTGGTCCTCACGCCGACTCGAGAGCTGGCGCTTCAGATTTTTGAACAGTTCAAAGCAATCTCTGCGCCCCAGAGCTTGAAGCCTATTCTGGTTACTGGTGGAGCAGACATGAGGCAGCAGGCGATTGAGCTCGGGTCAAGACCCCACGTTGTGATTGCAACTCCGGGACGACTGGCGGACCACATCCGGACGTCTGGAGAGGACACGATATGTGGATTAAGAAGGGTGCGGTTTGTGGTGCTGGACGAGGCCGACCGACTGTTGCACGCTGCGGGGCCTGGCAGCATGTTGCCAGATGTCGAGGAATGTCTGTCTGTACTCCCTGCTGCTTCCGAAAGGCAGACTCTGCTCTTCACAGCAACCATCACACCAGAGGTACGGGCGCTCAAGAACATGCCCCTGAAGCCGGGAAAACAGCCCGTCTTTGTATGCGAAGTGGACACCCAGATGTTGGCCATTCCAGCAACACTCAACCAGATGCATGTGCAGATACCCGTCACGCACAAGGAACACTATCTTCACGTATTTCTCTTGACAGAAGCCAATGCTGGCAAGACAATCATCCTGTTCTGCAATAGGACATCGACGGCCGAGTATCTTCACCATCTGCTCCGGCTCCTGGACCACCGGGTCACCTCGCTTCACAGCAAACTCCCCCAGAGGCAGCGCATAGATAACTTGGCACGCTTCAGGGCATCGGCTGCCCGAATCCTGGTGGCTACCGATGTCGCTGCTCGTGGTCTTGATATCCCCGAGGTCAGCCTGGTCATCAACTACGACATTCCCCGAGACCCGGACGACTACATTCACCGCGTGGGTCGTACGGCCCGTGCTGGACGGAAGGGCGAAGCAGCCACGTTTGTGGGGCAGCGGGACGTGGACCTCGTGCTCGCTATCGAACAGCGCGTGGGCAGGGAGATGGATGCATGGCAGGAGGAGGGCGTGAACCTGGAGACCAGGGTCCTCAGGGATGCCCTCAAGCTGGTGAGCGAGAAGAAGAGGGAGGCGCTACTCGAGGTTGAGGAGGGCAGGGAGGTCGGAGGCAAGCGCAAGAGGGCGAAGCAGAAGCTCAGGGCGGAGTGAGACGACACTGTCAGAAAGCGACCCATTGTTCTACGAACTTTGGTATAGCGTGCCACATGGTTGGATCTCGCCGGCGTAGCGCACAGCCATCTAGATGGACGAGTTCAAGGCTAATTGAGACTGCTACGGTTGCTACCACGGGGTACCACGTACGGTTGGACCCCGATACCCCAGAATGCGGAAATTGGAATAGGATTGGACAATCTACGTTGTGATATTCTCAGCGTTGGCGGCCCTAGCAACTTGTCGTGGATGAGGATCAAGCCAGGGCACCCACTCCTGCGAGCTGACGTTTATTTGGGAGCGATGCCTCCTTTGGGCAAGATATCGCGCGCGCGCGAGAAAGCATAAGAAAAAAAACCATAGCAACAACCGAGCAAAAAGAACTAAATGAGGATATCGTATAATTACTTTACTAGTAATACAAGCATAAGAAAAAAACAAGACCCGCAGCGACTTTCTCAAGATAAGGGCAGGGGGGGAGGGTTCCAGACCACCTGCCTTTTCAACCGTGAAGGTCTTAATGACCCATTATGGAATTGGGATTGATTAGGGCGGCTTGTAGGGCTGACGGGCTTTATTTCCTGAGAGCCAAATCCTGGCGGGACGGAGCATGGATGTCGGAGGGGAAAAGAAAAAAAATCGAGCCATGCGTTCGTATGCGCATAGTATTACTACCGGCGGCGGTTCCCATGCCAAGGAGACCCGCCGGCTCGGATCTGGCTGAGGTCAGCAACGAAGATTTGCTGCATGCATCGTAACTTGCGCGTTCGATAATACTATGTAAACGGGGAAAGCACACATAAGACGTTGAAATTGCACGAGCCGGGGGGTGGTTGAGGAAAGATGCTGATGATAATGGCGGTTGATGACTAGCACATGTAGGTACGACGTGGAGAGGTAGGTGCTCTCCGTTGCTGCGTAGGATCAACAAGGAACCGACCCGTCTTACTACGCTATCGAAATATGTAACAGGATCTCTCTCTGTGTCCGTCTCCCGCCTTCTAATGGGGTTACCTTTCTCGGATTCTCTTGTCTCCGACGACGACAACAATAACTCCCAGGGGGTCTCTGGGCTTAAGCGAAAAAGGCCAGCGCAAACGAAACGATAGCGCGAGTGCCGGCGCTATGCCCTACTGACAAGCTTGTCATCTATAGCATTATGGTTGACCCTGCTTATCACGACGGAGTACTATTACTATTGAACGATGGTGACGGTTGGAACCCGGGGGGGGGGGGGGGGGGGGTGACTCTTGCGCCCGATTACCGACTATTGTCACTTTACTATTTTGGCGCAGAGGGCGCTTCCCTCCTCCGACTTTCCGGGGGTCGGGGATAGAGAAAGGAACGGAACAAGTCTCTATTGAATCAGGAGGACATGGCCATAGAGGAATGACCTAACTTAGGGGAGGGAGGGGTGTGAATAATGTCGTAGCGTCTAGGCCTAGGGAAGAGAGTCTTTCGGACCAGGTTTGTAGAGCTTTTCTTTTTCCGTTGATACGTTCTGCGAGGAAAAGAACATCCGTATGCTCCTCTTCGATGTTAGCATAGTGGCGTCGCGCATATAGAGTGCTGGGTACTCTGCTTTGTCACTCCCAGACTTGATGATGCTCGATGATGGCGGGCAGCCTTATAACCCCCGCTGGGGAGAGCCATATGGCGTTCGTTGGGGGCGTCGGTGACGTTGACGTGAAGGGACGTGACGTGATGCGGAAATCAACTCTGTTTCTCTACTACTACTACTACTTAACTACTGCTACTACACTAGTAGTTAGCACTGCGTACCTGGATAAAGTCTTCTCGCTCACCTGTCGCTCCCGAACACACCGCGTGCCGCCGCTACCCCCGCGATCATGGGGTTCGGGTCGAAAAAGCGCAGCCGCTGATACACCAATGATTTCGCGATCCGACCAGCGAAAAATAAAAACGCCACGATTTCCAGAACAAAAATCCGATGGCGCGGAGACAGAGAGAGAGAAGGTGTGGCGTGGGAAGATCACACGGGGACTTTGGAGACCGATCCTTAATCTTCCTCTCTCTCGCCCTCTCTTTTCATGTCATGCCTTTTTTCTTATCACCACGTCTTTCCGTAGGTTGGAGATTGTAGAGCCCATTGACTGCCTTAGTAGGGCATTAGTATTGGCGGTCCTGGGGTTCTGCGGGCGTGGAGGATCGCGGACACTCGGGCGGTGATTGATAATACCCCGTGCCGGTTTCTTCGACGGACCTAACGACCAAGATCCGCCCGGAGTTACGGTGCCCACTTGCCATCCCATCCCATCCAATCCATTTGTATGGGCCAACTCCGATCTCTCTTCTCTTCCCTCTGCCAAAGCCTACTCCCATTACTCCGTACTGTTCTTCTTTCTTTCGGGCGAAGCCTGGGCATTATGTAGGCCGGCACTTACGGCTTTAGCCATTTAGCTCCATCCAGTCCAACATTTGTCACGTTAAAACATCCATCCATACCGATTACATTCCTCTTAGCTGCGATAACAGATAGATAGAGGGAAGGTTATGGAAAACAAGGTATTGTCTCTATCCTGAATTCCACGCTCCTCTGCCTTGGGTCCATATACAGAGTATAATTGATTGGCTTTTTTTCTTCTTTTTTTTAATAAACAAACGGTTGTGAGAGGTTCTGGCTCGGGATCAGAAAGCGAAATGGCGGAATCCTCGGCAGCCGGATTGGGCCCGCGGACTTTGTGATACTAGGTAGTACTATGCAGTAGTTGACTACCCACCTGACGATGACTCTCTCTGCCGAAGGGGAGTTTTCATAGTGTCAGTTGGACAACTCAATCCGCGTGGGCCTTTTCTTTACCTGGCCTGTCACAGCGGGATGCTGTGAAAAAATCGACGAGAGTTGCATATCCGGTGCATCTGATTCTCCCCGGGAGCCTGGCAGGCAGAGATGGTCCCGCAGATAGTCCTACATTGAGTTGCGCCGCCGTCGTCAATGATAGCGGCCTTGTTGCCTGGCCCAGAGAAGGGGAGGAGGGGGGGGGGGGGGGCAACGTACGCAGTGCGCGGCGGCCGAGTCCAGCGCGGATACCATTGGCTCCGTCTGCCAAGCGTTGCCTGTCCGAGAGGGACACACGTGTAAATACGCGGGGGATCACCAGGGATGGCTGAGCCGCTGAGGCAGGCACTTGAGACAAACCCAGTGAGCGGGTGGGGGAGTACGGCATTTTTCACATTTATCCTAATCTATGTATTACTACTACTATTACTCCGTATAGCTACTAACTATTACTACGGAATACTCCATACTCGGCTGCCTGAGGATATTAAAAGGTTGTCACAGAGTGTCTTTTTTTGGAGGGGGTGATTTTATGTCGGATGTTTTGCCTAGCTGGTTGAAAAAAGGCAACAAACAGTTGCTCCGTGCCTAGTATCATATGCACGCGTGTAGGTAGGTACATACGATAGGGCATATACCATAGGGTACTCCGTACACACGGATGTCCGTTACTACATAGTACGGAACAGACAACCGAGCCAAGGAGGCATCGACAGCGTATAGATGCTGCGTTATGCTGCGCTGCACACGCCCACCCAAATTTATGCCGCTGCGTCGAGGCACAGGCGACGCTTATTGGATACCTGTGGTAAAAAGGACCTCGATTGGATGCTTTTACTGTCCGCCTCTTTGGATGTGAGGCTCCGTTGTACAAGGGGAGCCCCAATGGATTTCCACAAGCTGACTGTTCCGTACCTGTATGTAGGCATAGTAACCCATAATGTCGAGAACCAAAAAAAAGCCCCATCATCATCAAGGGGTGGCGACTGGGCTGAAACCAAGGTTTCCTGTAACATCAGATACTTGAGAGAGAGGGGGGGAGCATCAAGATCCATCATCTACGGAGTACTCCGAATGGAGTAGTAGTACGGAGTAGTGGGTTGAAAACTGCCCTTTTTCTCTACAGCATCGCTTTGATACGCTGAGAGGACGCCAGCACTGCCCCTGCCTCCTTGAAACGAGCTCATCAATTTGACGAATCTGGCAGTTTGTTTACCCGTCACACTCATCGTATTGCACGGCCATTTCCGTTGAGCATACGGAGTAGCACGACTGGAGCTGCATGCAGGAACCAACAACGGTCATTTTTCTCGAGGAAGGGAGAGAGAGGGAGGGCTGAAAGCATCCACGGACGGAGGAGCTATTGATGGCAAGCTGCAGCGCACCAAATTGACGTTTGTCACAAGAGAGACACGGGATAGGCGTTCGAGTCCGGGCACCAATACTACTCATTGTACTACTCTCCGCACTCGAGTCAATTTCATTTCCCTCCCGAGAAAAAGGTACGAAAAGAAGCAAAGAGAAACAAATAAACAAGTCAGTGATATTCCGTAAGCCGTAAAAAGCAAGAGGAGATCAGTTGGGACGAATGAGTGAACAGCAATCGGACGGACAGAGAGGAGGACCCATTGACAAATATCCGCTATTGGCGGCGTTGACTCACGGTGGGCTGGCTGGCTGGCACGGCTGGGCACCTGGGCGGGCACCTTGTTGCGATCAACCCCTGTCGCAACTCGTCACAAAAAGAGGAAAAAGAACAGAAAAAAAAGAAAAGAAGAAAATCTCAGCCCTACATTGGTTTGAGTGCTTCGTACGGACGAAGCCGTCAATTACCTTTTGGAAAAGTAGGACTCTCAGACGATTAATTGACCAATGCGCACACGCACGCACTCCCCTTGTCCTTGTTCACCACTGACTCTGTTTGTTGTTGTTGTTGTCGTTCTTCTTATCTTTCGTCTAGTATTCTGTACTCCGTTCTTCGTAATTCGTAGTTCGTGGTAGTAGCTTTTTTCACGATTTTACTTCTTTGGGATTCCATGTTCGTCGTGCTGGCACGGATCCTCGCAGCGGAACCGCCTGGAATACGATGGCTTTTCCCCCCTTCCCCTTTGCCAGGTGCGCCTTGACGGAGTTGAAATGAATTCCAGAACAAGCCAGGGCCCCCCCCTCGAAATGTCGGGGTTCTGTGTCGGGGGACAGCACACCCCTGGAGCAGGCCCAGCGAGGCGGTGCCTGACGGGGAGGGGGGTGTGCGATTTTGCGTGTGAGAAATAGTCTGCCAACAAGGTGGGGAGAGGAGAGGAGAAAAAAAAAACCTAGATCTGAACAGCCGTCAGTATCACATCCCAGTGCAGGGCGAACGAACGAGTGAGGATGCGTGGGCCTAGCTTTGCCAACAGCGTGCATTTTCTTTTTTGGTGAGGCTAACGAGCTCAACAGGTGCCAGCGTATTCAAGCTGGCGAAAGCGTCAAGGGTCTTTCTTGCTGGTGGACAAATATTAGGTTAGCTATTGATGGTGTCTAGAACGGATGTTTGGGCCCGGGACGAGCAACTCTGATTGCCTGAATCCCGGTTGCTATAGTAGGTAGTGGTAGTGCGTATACTACACGCACTCGTCGGTTTCGCGTATTTGGTTCCGTTACGCACAAAAGAGGAGGAGACGTATGTAGCACCTCGATGCACAAAAAATGGGTTTATTCCAAGCAGCAAACCAGTGTCATGTATGTACGTTAACGTGATTCTGGTGGCGTGCGAGAGATTGTTCAATTGCGAATGTGTACTCCGTACTGATGAGATACTATGTAGGTTATGATGTTTTTAATAGCTGCGGGGAAAAGAATATGATTAATCGTTGCTGATGAATGATTCCAGAAGAGAACGGGAACCGTAGATAGTACATGGGTTTAGGAGATAACGCAATGTCACGACATGCATCATGAGAAATCAGGATGCTGAGAAATGGCCAGTTGACTTTTACTGCTGAAATGGATAGGCAGGTGGCCTATAGCCTACTTCGCAGTATTGGCTATAGCGCGCGGAATTATCCTCGTGGTTAGGCGGAGCGACGGGTTTTGTGCAGTGATTATGAATCCGAGATGCGATCCTGGTGCGGGTTGGGTTGAACAGTCATCACCTTGAGAGCACTAACTCCAGCAGCCCGCCTGTACCGGGTGGCCTAGCGCATCGCGTTGGGAGTCATGCCGCGCCATTGAAGGACAAAGTACTTGGGGCCCGGGAAGGGACTTGTCCGCGGGGCTGCGCCTCGCCCACTGACCAAGTACTTTGGCCGGGATGCGAGGGCAGAATGTACACCGGCGGCCTGACGAAAAGGCACGAGAAGTGGGGGTAGGAAAAAAACTGTTACTTTTTTTTTGGGCGACGGAGAGATTATAGAAGAGAAGCAGTAGGGGAGAGAGGAGGGGCGTGTGTGGGGAGAAGGGGAACAGATAGACAGCGAGAGCGCGAGAGAGACATAGAGAGAGAGAGGGTGGAAAAGAGGGCTCGGAGTTTGTCAGCTCGCCAACACCGGATTCCATCCATTTCGGTTCCTTCACTCAAGCTCTGCCCCGTCGCCGGCCAAGTTTTTTAGGTGCTCTCGCTCTTTTGGTCGGAGCCCTGGACGTGGACAGTGGAGGGCTCGACTCCACGCCTAACGCCTAAGCACGACGCCTGGGCGTAATAACTAAGCAAGGGCGGCTCTCTGCTGCTGCTGCTACTGAGTAGTAGTGGTCCTACTCGGTACACGCCCCCCCCTCGGCCCACCCTTGCTTCCCATGTTCCGGGAGTGTGTCTGTAGGTGCTTCGCTGGAACGACTCTCGGGGCCGCGTAGCAAAGTCCGCTTATTAGGCGGCGTTCGGGGCTTGGACACGAAGGCACTCGCATCCCCATCCTGTTATGCGAGTCTCACCACACACCCCCCGATTAAAGTTGAATCCGGGAGCTGACGGGGTCACAAGTTAAAAGAATCACGGCTCCCCCATCTTCCTCTTCCAAGCTCGCATCTCTTTGGATCTCAAACTCAAGCAAGATATTTGATTCAAAAAGGAAAACAGAATTCAATTCCAAACAAAAACAGTAAAGCTACAAAAAAGGGTTTAAAGCATCTTCTCCTGCTTATCCACTGTTACTACTACTACGGAGTCCTACTACTGCAATCATCACCACCACCACCACCACGACGAAAACATCTACTACTCTCTACTAGGTACTCGTGTACTTACACCGACCTCGAGTATCCACCATCACCGCCTAGACATCCTTGTCACTGGTACCCGCAACCGGTTCAAGGTGCCTTGACTCACTACGAGCACGCAAACATACGAAAAAAAAGCCACACACCCGCAGACCGACATTGTTATAATATCTGGGACCCCGACACTTTCTGCCTTGGAAACCCTTCCCTTCCTTCATAATGTCTTCCACAGCATCCACTTACCGGCCATCATCTACTGGAGTCTTCTCTTCCAACTCCCTGCGCCAATCCACTCTCAAGAAGAAAATGTCTATCACACAGACCTACTACCTCGCCCACAAGGCTCGGGCCAAGCTCTCCCGCGAGGCTGCCCAGTCCGATCACGACCTCCGCCTCCTCGTCGGACACGCCAACCTCCTTGACACCCTCATGATCGAGCTCGCCGATGCCGAACGTGAGCAGGAGCGGTGGTTCAACCAGTCCGTTCACCAGAGCCAGCCAAAGCAGCAGGAGCGCCACGTCCAGTGGGCCGACACCATTGCCTCCGTCCCCGAGGAGGCCTACGACTCGGACTCATCCTCCGAGTCTTCTGACGACGAGTATGACGACGACGAGGATATCGAGATGACCAACGCTCCCGTCTCCCTCCGCCCCGTCCCCAAGGCCTCTGCTGCCATTGACGACGACGACGTTATGGAGGATGATCTTGAGGAGGACTACGCCCAGCTCGAGCTCGTCCGCACATCATCGCACTCCAGCCCCCCGCCTGAGCTTGTCGACGAGTCTGATTCCTCAGATGACGAGTCCATGCCTCCCTCACCACCCGAGGAGCACCTGCCCGAGCCGCTATCCAAGCAAGCGGTCAAGGAGAAGGGGGACGCCGCTGAGCAAGAGTCGCTTTTCAAGGATGGTTTCTACCTGTCAAGCAATGCTCCCACGAGCATGGTCTCCACCATCTCAGTCTACTAAGGACTGTCTTGACACGACACAGCAACCGTTTTTGAGATTCTTTATTTTATTATAACGACTAAGCGACTTTCTTGTTTATACAATCAGCGGCATTCAGCATCGGCGTTTCTATCATTGATACCATGGGTTTTTTTTACGGCATCAAACGGCAAACAAAAAACGATTCACATCGTTTGACATTTTTTCTTTTTCTTTTACAATTTTTTTTAATTGACAACACCACTCAAAGAATCGTCATTTTTCATATCTCGTTATTACTACTACTACATCATGAGGAGGATCATCATCATCACAAGCTGCCGCTCCCGCAAGCGGGGCAGGAAAACGGGTTGCAAAGAATTTTATGGGTTTCCAAGATTTTTTATGGTAGAGTGGCAGACTTTGCACGTCACTCCTCGACGAAGAGATAAGGATTATTACTACAGAAAGCGGACTCCCGATATGGTTGAATCTGCATATACAAATAAACAAAGAATTAAAAAAAAAAAGAACAACTCACACCTGCTATTTTTCCCAACGTGATTTTTGAATATGCTACTTTTCTTCTGACATCATTGAAAATAAAATTAAACCAATCTTTTGTCACTGATGGTGCTGATGATGATGGTGATGATAGGGCGGCATCGGAGATCGGCATATTGACAAGGCCCGGCGGACAAGGAGAATAAACTTTTTGATAGCCGAAATGGGATTCTGGGAGGTCCCCGCCCAACCTCGGACTCGCGAAACATGCTTGTCCTTCCCGAGCCGACGAAGGTCTTAGACACACCAACACACCACACACACACGCAAAGACACCTCAGCATCGTCGGACCGGGGGGGAGGGGAGATAGAGGATGCCCGACTGCTGGTTGGTGGTGGGCTTTGCTTTGCGTGCGTGCGTGCGTTGTGTCCTTGTGAGTCCGGCCGGCATGATTCATCAGCCATTTCAATCAAGGTGGTTGTACTCCGTAGAGTAATCTATCTACTCTACTGTACCGATTACCGCTACTGGGCACTAATCCCAAATCACGACATTGATTTCTCAGCGCAAATGCAGTATGTGAAGGGACAGTTTCCTTGTTTTGTCAGCCTCCCTCCCCTCTCTTGCGATTTCATTTTCCATGGCCTGACAACAAGCAATGAGGTTTTACGCATTGCGGAGCATTTGTATTGTTGGATGTGCAATCAACAAGATCCTATATGGCAGGGTATGGTAATAGCCCAACAATTTTGAGTTTTACATTGTTTTATATTTTCCTTCTTTTATTTTTTATTTTCATCTGCACATTTTTCCCCCCCAGCTCAGTTTTACGTCCAATTAGATGACGCATTGTTGTGATAACCCCCCCCCCTCGCCCTCTCTCCCCCAATTACTATTAGTCGTAGGCAGGGTTTCTGACACTTTGCGCCCTATTTTACTCACGTCTTTGCCTCACTTTTTTTTGGTTGTACCTTTCTTCTCCCCCCGCCCAATAACTGGTTGGGTTGCCATCGTAGGGGAAACGAAAAAAATTGGGCGAGAGAGCATTGACGTGTCAATATTGAGTGAATGCGAGGGGGGGGCCACCGGGCAGTTGTACCTTTTCCCTTTGCAGCTTCGTTTTGTTGTCTTAGTAGTAATAGTTGACGAAGTGGTGCCGTATGTATGTACATGGTGCTTGCTGGCCAAAAAGGCCAAGATGGAAAAGGTCCCAACCTTGCCGGACCGGGGCATCGGCTCCGGTTATTCGTGAGCCAAGGCTTTCCGGGCCTCTCTCCCTCTCTACTATGTATCGTATGTATCGTACCTATCGTACGGAGTAGAGTACGACGGCTGTGGAAGAGGGGCCCTGGATACATGTAGCCCTGCCTTTCTTTTCTGCACCTTATCCTTTTTGCTCCCCTCCTCTTCCCCTCTTCTACTACTAGTAGTAATAATTCTTCACGGAGGAACACTTACGTGGAAGTCACCGGGCGTAGCCACGAATTCTTCTGGGGACTGCATGTAAAAGTGCGCACAGATGAATTTTTTTCTTCACTTTATCCCCCCCCCCTCCCCCTTATCACTAGTACTGCACCTCAAGAGGCGTCCTGTATGTAGGCATATGCGTGTTTCACTTTGTTATCTGTAGCCCTTCCTTTCTCCGCCACTCCACCACCGTCCCCCTATCGAGGCCAATCGATTGACCTTGCGGAGTAGCTACTACTGCGGGAATTGGCAGGAAGGCGGTCCTGGTTGGCGGAGCGATGATACCTTGGGTCAGAGCGGTAAGGGGAATTCTCTCTGGCTGCATGCGCCTCTGCAGATAATACTACGGAGCACTGCTCCTCTGACTGTAAGGTTTGCACTTGCATGACCTGCGTTCCTGGTACGTGAGGCAGTTAGTGGTAGCTTCCATCCCGTACGCTGGCAGTAGTACTGGTAGTAGTGGTACGGATCATCTGGGTGCGGTGAGCGAAAGGGGGAGGAGGGGGAGGGGAGGGGAGGGTGGTCGGGTTCGTTGACAGCAGCTGCCAGCGGGAGATCAGATCCCGCCCTAGGTAGGTACCGAAGGGGGGATTTCGCGGCGCAGGTGGCATGGAATGACTCCGCACGCCGCACAGGATCTTATCAATCCTCCTCCTGCTCTGTGTGAATACCGAGAGAATAGCGTCGTTCTGTAACGGCCCCTAATGCTGATGACGACCTTTTTTTCTTCTTTTTCTTTCTTTCATTAATGTCATCGTCACCCATCGATTAGCCATCACCATATACCATATAAGCCATCGTTATCGGCACCACCCGTTCGTGGCGCTGCGCCAGAAGTTGTCGTGTTTACGCGTGTCCCTCCTTTGCCCTCCATCGACGGAGAGGGGAGAGGAGAGGGGGCGTACAGAGAGTTTCAACGTTGACTGGCGGAGCCGTAGCTGTCCGGATGGACACTTTGGGCGGAGACTTGGCGGTGTCCGGACAGGCGGTCTAGTGACCCACATAGGAAGACCGCCCGGGGGGCCGCGGTGGCCGAACAGTAGTAGTGCTGTACGGAGTGTACGTACCACTGGAAAGGGCCCCAAGGATGGCCGCTGGCTGGCTGAGGCGTTTGGTTGCCCAGGACTTGGTGCTGCTAGTACGTAGCTTCGAAGGTTGCTAGGACTTTGCAGCCCGGCCGGTTTTTAGCCCCCCCCTCTCCACCCCTCCCTTGGCCTCTTTACCACCACCACAACTTGCACTCAAGTCTGCGCCTGGCTGGCCCACGTACCTACCTTTGGCTGGTTTTGCACTTGTACGGCGTGTACGTACGTAGTACGAAGTACGTACTGCAGTGCATACCTAGGACCAGGAACAAGACCTGTAATGGAAACCCCGTGTTGGTAGCCCAACCCCAGGAAAAAGCTAACCACTTGCTTAATCTTGTCGAATAGATCTAGCAAGCATCACTGCCAGAATGTTAGGCACTGGTCAAGGGTGGCATGCGTTGGGCTACTGGGGTACAGGTACGCGTCCGTGCCATGATGGCTTCACGACAATAGGAGTACTGCTACGGAGTACTCCGTACTCCATACTAGCGACCTTTCATTCCAAGCAAGCATGCTACACGCTGCTACCAAGTTTCCGTTACCTGGTGATGTCAACCTCGCATCTCCTCAAAGCAGCCAAGGCACCAGACGTAGCGATTTACTGTTTTAGCCATGACTTAGAGCGAGCTCCCAATACAGATATTCTACTCCATATATAGCAAAATATACGGTAAATATATAGTAGATATATAGTAAATATAATATTAATATAGCGAGGATACCTATTAAGAATATATCTATTCCGCTAAGAATAATAAGGAAATATAAGTAACTCTTATCCGTATATTTCGCGAGTAGTATTGACCAATCAGACCCTCCATCTCTTAGGTCGGTAATCGGTACATCTCTGGTGCCTTACCTGCTTCGAGGAGATCCAAGGCATAGCGTTGCACCGCGCCGCAGGAAAAAAGTTGGTTACAATCTCGATCTAGATTTGAGAATAGTAGTAGGCAGTGCTACTACTCCGTACTCCATGTGTACTTTGCACACCTCCCACCAAATGGTATCGGGATGGCGTATCATCTGAGTACGTGGCCGTAGACGTGTGAGCACACTGTCTCGGACCGGGGGGGGGGGATTGGACGA
Organism: Trichothecium roseum; assembly: GCA_026184415.1. Taxonomy (NCBI): domain Eukaryota; kingdom Fungi; phylum Ascomycota; class Sordariomycetes; order Hypocreales; genus Trichothecium; species Trichothecium roseum. The sequence goes on along the minus strand of CM047942.1, from coordinate 2,924,503 downwards.
CGTCCCTCGTGTATCATTTCGCAGATGATGTTGGTAGGTTTCCCCTTGACTAGCACCGCGACGGTACTCCGTACACGATCGATGGTGAGCAAAAAAAGACGAGCGGCGTAAATCTTTTTTGGGGTTTCTTGTTCTGCTAACCTTTTGGTCGCCTGACCTTGATGGTGTAGCCTCGTGGAGTACGGGGCTCGAGTTCGGTCTGGAATGCGATGACCTACATAGTACTTGTTAGTGGTAGGTGGTAGTAGTAGTTCATAGTTTCGGGCCTGGTCCAGGAACTCGAAACGCTGCACCGGAGAAGTCTATTATGTATTATTGCGTTGAAAACATGTAATGCGTTGCTGGGCCGTAGCTGTTGAAGATGCTTTTCGGGGTCCATGGACGTAATCTATGGAATTCTACGGACTACTACGAAGTACGCTGTACCATATTCATGTACCTTTTACGGAGTGCTCCAGGCTGCTGGCGTCATCCACCTCTTCGATGCACATCGAAATCAATAGCGACATTTGTCTCGATTATAAAATTCCTTTCAGAGGAAGAGATTTCATGAACCCCACTGTGACTCTTTGCGCATGTGTATATCCTCCGTAGTACTCCGTACGGATTACATGTGAATGGAAACAAGAGAAGCTGGAAGAAATGGTGCATGTTATCCATCGACTAAACCCCGAAGCTCGGTCGGGAAGTCCACCTAAACACCGGGATTCAGCGTTTGTTACACGCACGCCCCCTCTCTCTCTCCCGCCCAATTCCGAATTTCGCTCCTCAAGTCCACTTCAATACCTACTACCACCAAAAAAAAACCGTCCACTGACCACTCACCCGCCGGGCAAAGGAAAAAAAAAAGAGGCCCACACAACCTCCGAAGCCGAGCCAGCAAGTCGCCGAGTCTCCGCTTCACATAATGAAGAGAGAGAAAAAGACAGAGGAAGAAAAAAACCGATATGGGGTTGATTATGACGGGGCACGGATCAACCTTCCAATCGTTTTTCCCACATGGCATTCCGAACGGCAGCGTCACCCGATCAGACCAAAATTTCCCCCCCTCCACCCCCCTCTTCCTCATTGCTTCCTGTAGGAACACAGGAACACACACACACACGCACGCACACACCTCTAGCCATCAACGCATCCACTCGCATACTACGTAAGGCGCCTCGCCTCGCCTCGCTCCCCGCTTTCCGGCCCTACGTGTGTAGCAGCAGCAGCAGCAGCTTGGTTCCTGAAACCGCCGACTGAAGGAAGGGTGGCAGAAAAACAAGGAAATACTAGGCCTTTTTATTTTCGGTACTCTTTGCCCGGCGATGCGAAATTTCCCGAGGCGGGTAAAGCCTACGGCAACGAGGGGCGGCAGCAGTGGCCTCGGCGGAGTGGGAAGCGGCAGCAACGGAAACGTCGGGATATGCCTGTCCTGTCGACGACGACGCGCCTTTGCGACTGCAGCCCCCCCGGCCAAGCCCCCCTCAGCAGGCATCGCGCCCTTGCGCTCCCGGGGACTGATTTCTGTCGCGGGACCGGACGCCGTCAAGTTCCTCCAGGGCATCGTGACAAACACCGTCGCGGCTAAGGACGGCACGCAGCGCAAGGAGGGGTTCTACGCCGGGTTTCTGACGGCCACGGGGAGGGTCGTCCATGACATCTTCATGTACCCCGACCCCTCGGGGTTGGGAACGGAGGGGAAGCCGGAGGAGAATGCGTTCCTCGTAGAGGCCGACGCGGAGCAGATCGACACCTTGGCGAGGTACATCAAGCGATACAAGCTGAGGGCCAAGGTCAACGTGCGAAAAGTGCAGCCGGACCAGGTCACGGTCTGGCAAGCCTGGGACGAGAGTGCGTCGGAGCTGGCCCTGCCGCCGCAGACGACGACGCCGCCGGGCATACTGCTCAAGGACACTCGAGCCCCGGGCCTGGGATTCCGCGTGCTACAGCAGGGAACCGGAGCGCCGCCGGTCGACCTGGAAACGGTCGACGAAGACGCGTACACGATTCGCCGCTATCTGCGGGGCGTTCCCGAGGGCCAGGGGGAAATCATCAAGGAGCAGGCTCTCCCCCAGGAGAGCAACATGGACTTCATGGGGGGAATAGACTTCCACAAGGGCTGCTATGTCGGGCAGGAGCTCACGATCCGGACCCGGCACCGTGGGGTCGTCCGCAAGCGCGTCCTCCCTTGCGTGATATACCAGAAACACCAGTCCCCTCCCTCCCAGCTGATATACGACCCGACGCCCGCGGACCCGGAGAACCCCGTGACGGCGGACATGATCCCGCAGGGGACCTCGGTGGGCAGGTATCAGAAGAAGGGCCGCAGCGCGGGCAAGTGGCTCGGCGGCGTGGGGAACGTCGGCCTGGGCCTCTGCCGCCTCGAGATCATGACGGACGTCGCCATGCCGGGGGAGACTGCGCAGGCTGCCTTCCAGCCGGACCACGAGTTTGTGCTTGAGTGGGCCGAGGAGGGCGAGGGCAGCGAGAGCAACGGGGCCAAGGTCAAGGCTTTCGTGCCGGATTGGCTGAGGCAGGACCTTGAGGCATCGGCGCAGCGATAAGGTGGTCGCACCCGGCCGGGCGTGTATCGAATGATGCGTGTACGAATATCATGATGAAGGAAGAGACATGAGGAGTGGGCCAGGGGGGGTGGGTGTGGTCGGGCTAGACGCCCGCATTGTATGATAAGGTATGAGAAGAGCAGAGTACTATATTAGCAGTACACATCAATTTACTGCTGCCCAGAGCGCAAGGTCCTTGGCAACATTGCGTTGTTCCCTCCCTACTTGCAGAGACGTGTGATAAGATGTTGGCGTCGGCGGAGGGAAAGCTTCCCTATGATATTACCCACGGCGTTAAGGCGGTAGATATCCACAATGACGGATAGGCGAGTGCATCATACTTGGTGAGGGCCTATATACCCCCCGTTTCACTGCTATACAAGGTTTTACCATTCCTGCTCCGGAAAGGTAAGAGAGAGAGAGAGCTGCAATGAGTCCGAGGAACTAATACTGCGTACGCCCATCTAGCTATAGCGGATAGGGGGTAGATTATAAGGGAGAGACAGGTCTTACGTAGCTATACGAGGTTCCCGTTTCTGGAGGCTTCCCCCAGTATTCTCTGGAGCAGGTTAGGCTCATGCGGGGGGGGGGGGGGGGGGGGAGCTGAGTTACGACGCTGGCCTCAAACTGGGGAGGCGGGGGCGAGACATGGAAGTTTCCGGTCTCGATCGATTTGCGCGCGCGTGTGTGTGTGTGTGTGAGGGCGTGTGCATATAGGTAATTTGGGGAGAGGAGAGACACACACGTACGCCGTGCAGGTATTGGGCCTGCAGCTATTTAGTAGTACCGCGACTTTACTCCTGTAGCATTTATGCGCCCTTACGATGCTGCTCCTACCCCCCCCCCCCCTCTCTCTCTCGCGACGAGGAGATTGGTGCTTTGGTCGGCGACAGCTGGTCAGAGAGGAAGGGAAAGACAGTTGCGCTCGACGAATGCTTGCTTGTGAGACATTGCAGGCTGGTAGGATTTGGGATACGAGGATGGGATGCCGGATGGTGGTGGTGCCGGCGGCACGGTGCGTGCAAGGTATTGGTCCCGTATTTTCTTGTTAGGCTGTCCTCATGGTTTCTGCCTTGCCTTATCTTAAATGCTCCAAGTTTGTGTGAGATGTCTCTGTTCCATTCGGCGGGGACAATGGCCCCAATGTGTATGAGCTGGCTGGCTCACGAAGTCCCTAAGAATGATACGATGCGTCAAAGTCAGGTGTGTACCTATCTACTGTGTTGTCGTGTTGAAAAGGACAGCTAAACGGTTTATATGCTAGTCTAAATCAACTTGACAACTCTGATGAATGATGAATGCTTCGTCTCTTCTGCTTAGATATATGAATAAGCAAAAAATCAGAAATCGAAAAATCAGCCAAGTATTTGGTATGTACATAAAAAAGTAGTTGATGATTGTCGGTAGAGAAGTTGAAGGGAATTGGATATCACGTGATGGAGACTCTGCACTATGAAGCTTCGCATCGAGTCATTGTAGAATCAACATTCACCTTGACTTCATCCCGGATCACACTTGGCGTGCGAAAATCGCAAACAGTCTTCCACAATCTGCTTCCCGATACAATTAGGTTTTCGTTTGGGCCCCAAAATCGATTCTGGAAAGCGGGCTCTCATACGCTCTGGACGCAACATACATCTATCTACACCGTAAAAAGGAAAACATCCCACCTAAAACGCAGGTAGATAAGCTCGCGGTTTGAGGTCGCAGCGGCAAAAATGAGCAGCGACAACGCGGATCTGCTGCGCTACGCGTCCGAATATGCGGAGAAGAGCATCGATCTCTACGAGGTCCTCGGGATCGACGCGCTCACGCCCAAGAAGGAGATCCACCGCGCCTGGCGCAAAGCGTCCCTGCAGTACCACCCGGACAAGGCGGGCGATGCCTTTGACGCCGGGAAGTGGGAGCTCTTCGAGCGCGCCCGCGATGTCCTGATGGACGACAGCGCGCGCGCCGCGTACGACGGCGCCATCAAGGCCCAGCTGCTGAGGAAGCAGGAGCGCGAGGCCTTTGACAAGGAGAGGAGGAAGTTCGCGGACGATCTCGAAGCCCGGGAGGAGGCGCACCGCGCGCAGCAGGAGGACAAGCTGGCCAGGGACCGCGAGGCGCTGGACAAGGAGAGGGCGAGGCTGGCCGAGGCGCAGAGGCTACGCGACGACGAGAAGAAGAGGCAGGCCGAGGCGGAGCAGGACTTTCACGACCTGGCCGAGGCCAGGAGACGGCTCAAGGATAAGAAGGACGAAAAGGCCCGCAGGAAGCAGGCCAGGATGTCCATGAAGGCCGCCGGGCGCCCGTCGGGGCCTCTCAACGGCGTCGTCAACGTGCCCGGGGAGTACTTTGCCGACCTGGGCGCCGTCAAGAAGCCGTACTGGGAGCTCGTCTGCGATAAGCTGAAGGCGGTTCAGGCCGCTCGCAATCTAGCCAAGGAGGAAGCGGACTCGGAGGTGGCCCAGAGAGCGGAGGAGGGAGTACAAGAGGCGCGACGGAGGATCGCCGAGGCGGAGGCCAAGTTTTCACAGGAAACCACAGCGGCGTGAAGCTTTGCGTGACAAGAGTGGCAAGATTCCATTGTAGGTAATTATCAAGATACCCTTTTTTTTTGGCTTTTTTCTATTTTTCAAAGAAAAAAATTAATATTTGTAACTCATTTTCTAACTTGATCAAGAGTACGACTCAGTCCTCGTGAAGCCGAAGAACGTTGATTGCGTTGGTGCCCATGATGGCTGCTGCTTCCGAAGAGCCTTCGCCAACTGCTTTCGTGACGGCTTCGGCGTTCATGCTCACGCTCTCCCATTCCCCTTGCTCATCTGTGGTCAGGGGAGGGAAGAAGGGATGATCGGTACCGAACATCAACCTGTCCGCACCGCTGGCGTGGATGGCAGCTTTCAACCCGACTTCGGAGTAAATAACAGCATCCAAGTAAACCTGCTGTTGGAGAACATCCCAGATGGAGCGGCGCCCCTTTCCGACCTTGCCCTCCTTGACCAGTTGCCCGTCGTGGAGGATGCAGCTCTCGATCCTACCGGCCAGGAACGGCAGGGTGCCGCCGCTATGAGCAAGAAGCATCCGGAGGTTGGGCACCTTGTCAAAAGCTCCGCTCAGGTACATGCGTGCCACGGCGATGGTGGTCTCCATGGGGAACCCCAGCGCCAAGGGAAGAACGTGACCATAGTCTCCTGCTTGCGGCCCCCAGACATCGTTGGGCAGCCCGTAATGGGGATGGAGGAAGATGGTGAGGTTCGCCTCGGCCAGGGCTTCAAGGACGGGGACAAGGGCAGGGTCATCCAGGCCCTTGCCCAGCCCGGTGGTGCCCATGATGACGCCGCGGCAGTACTTGAGGCCTTTGACATGGTTTACCGACGCCATGATATTCTCCAGGGGCGCCCTCAACGGCAAGGCGGCGAAGAAGAAGAGTCGCCCGGGGTGCTTCGCGCACATGTCGGAGAACTCATTGTTGACGGACTCGGCAATCGGCCCGGACTCGCTCGCGTCGAGGAAGTCGAGCCAGGGATTCGCCAACGAGACGACGGAGATGTCAATCTTGTGCGTGTCCATGAAGTGAATCTTCTGATCCAAGGACGCGTAGTGAGAAGTCAGAGGGCGCCCCGGGAGCTTGGCCGACGGGTCCTTGAGGGCATCTTGGAGGGACTTGACCTCGGCCTCGAGGAGGATGAGGCGCGGGTCGTCGGCCTGCGGGAACGAGCGGACAATGGGGATGGTGTCGCGGGATTCGAGGATTTTGATGTACGAGGGGGGGTACATGTGTGTGTGAATGTCCACGACCCGATTCGTTGAGCTAGACGACATGGTGACGAGATGTTTTTTTTGGATGCGAAATTATTATACTATCTACTGAGCAGTTGATGACTTCTTTTCCGAGTACGCTCGTTTTTTCCCTGGTGTTTTCAAGATGCTGTTTTTCTTTCTTTTTGCAGACGGAGGGGTAAATTGGTGAGCTACAGTAGGTTACCTGCCTATCTTGGGGGCTCATGAGGGTGCGACTCAGGCAATGAGGGTAAAGTCCCGATGAGTGTGGGTGCTGCTGTATCTGCAGTGTTACGCTGCTAATCACAGACAAGGAAGGTCGCTGTAGTACTACTATTCGCTACGCTCGAGACTCCGGCTCTGTACATAGCAGAGCAGTTGGATGGCGGGGCATGATTATCGTCATTATCGGTGCCGCTGCGGGCGGCTTTCTGTTAGCGCTGGACCCTTTATCCGTGCATGTCTCCCGCTCCTAAGCGGGAAACTGTATCATCTCCCCCTCGTTGGCGGGGTAAAGTTCCAGGGGAAGCACTACCTACTACTACTACTTAAGTAGCCGTAGGCGAGTCTAGTAGGGACATGAAGAATACACTAAAATGCCGACAACAAAAGTTTCTTCAGTAGTCATAATACTGTAGGTAGTTAGTAGTAGTCCGTGGGGAAGGTGCTGCCTCAGTACGTAGACATCCATCCGTCGCTGTTTCATAATGAGGCCGTCTGCCGGTATCGTGTCAAGAGGCCGTAGACCTGCCATTACCAGCCCGCAAATTTGTCGTGTTTTCCAATCTCGACGTCCGATTTCCATCTTCACCACCAGGTCTCATCCTACTCGTCGTCTACTATCCCGTGAGCTACCAACTAAGCTTCGACTGACAACGCCAACTGCCTCTCAAAATATCCGTTCTCTCGCGACGACAGCGTCAGACAAGATGGCTACCGAATCTGCTGTTAGCAAGGGAGGACTGAACATTCCTGTGAGCAACACTTGTGCAAGACCGCGCATGCTGATGAACCACATCTCTGATCCGCACTAGCTCATCGACTTTGGTAAATTCCTCAACGGCGCCCAGGAGGAGCGCAAGGCAACGGCAGACGCCATTCTCTCGGGCTTCCAGAACGCAGGGTTCATCTACCTTAAAAACCATGCAATAACCCCCGGGACGATCAAGAAGACGTTTTCCCGGTCAGCCTCCTTCTTCGCGCAGAACGATCAGGCCAAGCTCGACCTTGGCTGGACCACACCCGAGGCTAACCGCGGCTACTCGGCGCCGGGCAGGGAAAAGGTCACACAGCTGCTGGACATCAATGATGTAGACGAGGTGAGGAAAGCCGCGCCTGATATGAAGGAGAGCTTCGAGATCGGGCGGGAGGACGATCCGGACCACCCGAACCAATGGCCCCAGGATGGCCAGCTCGATGGCTTCAAGCCCGACATGATGGACTTCTTTGAGGACTGCAAGAAGATGCACATGGAGGTCATGAGGGCAATTGCTGTGGGCATGGGCTTGGAGGAGGAGTTCTTCGACGGATTTGTGAATGTGGGGGATAACACACTTCGACTGTTGCATTACCCTGCCGTTGATACGACGGTATTCAAAGTCAACCCAAATGCTGTCCGCGCTGGAGAACACAGCGTGAGTTTAGCAACTGTATCCACTACTATGGAATATACACTGACGACTAGGAAGGATTACGGCTCAATCACACTTCTCTTCCAGGATAATCGAGGGGGGCTGCAAGTTAAGAGCCCTACAGGCCAATTCATTGATGCGACGCCTATCGAAGGGACCATTGTCGTCAACGCTGGCGATTTGCTCGCTCGCTGGAGCAACGATACTATCAGGAGTACCATTCATCGTGTTGTAGAGCCTCCCCATAAAGAGGGCGAGATACATCCTCCTCGCTATAGTATTGCGTATGTTGACATTTTCACCAAGACAAAGTGCGGACTAACTGATAAAAACTTGTCTTATAGGTACTTCTGCAATCCCAACTCCAAGAGCTTGATCGAGGTACTGCCGGGAACATACGAGAAGGAGCAGGACAGGAAATACGAGAGCATCACAAGTGGCGACTATCTTGTTCAAAGATTGGCTGCTACCTACTAACATTTGCTGGCTTAAGCACTGGGGGAAGCCAGCAGATCTCACCGATTCAATATGAAAGCGTTTTGCCTTTTCCCCTTCCTAGACCTACCTTGGAACCGTTAACCTCATTATCACATGCTAACGGAATATACCATCGGGTGTAGGCCGCAAATAAACGCCAATGTACTGACCGGGTCGCAGGAAGCTTACATCGGCGAGTCTAACCATGCATACTTCGGGATGTGTGCCCAACTACTTCTCACCGGTGTGCTGGGGAGAAGAGGGGTTGACATCCTATCCTATGCAAGCCTCACTTTACGTGCATGAGCAAGTTGTCCGCGTGCACCCTTCCTAAGCGCGGGGTGACCGGGTAAAAGGCTGCTGATAATAACCACGCCGCGCTCGATCAGCCTAGGCCACCCTCGGTTCCATGGGCTTTGTCAGATATGAATGGTGGCGATGGCATAATAGTCTATCGGTCATTGCAGAGTTGCGCCTTGACCTTACAAACCGAAAATCTTTCATTCCTGCGATGAAGAGCTCTACTTTATCATCAGATACCGCGACTGTGTCGTCCTGCTTCGACGATGCAGTGGCTGGTTTCTTTACTCGTAATGGATTTGATGCTTATATGAGGGTAGAATGCGACACTTATGCTCGATCTTTGTTCCCCGGAAGCATCATTTCACTCGTGCCGGGACAAGGCTATTGTTCCTACACCGTGAGCTCCTCGAGCGGCTACATTATTCAGTTCCGGCCTATGAAATACGAACTTGATCTTGGCGTGTCGGCCCAAGCTGGAGACGTGTTCGCATCGTTGGCACCACGAGTGTCGTATTCGGGGGACCTAGGCTTCAAATCGGAACACACATGCGGAGAGGGAATAAAACAAATGCGCGTGTATTGCCAGAGAAGAGTCTCTGGTATCACATTGTCTGAATTCAGACGGCGTGGCAAAGAGCATAAAGAAGACGAAATCCGCCAACATCGCCGTATCCTAGTTGAAGATTTGGCATCTTTTTTCGCCACGAGTTACCGCAAAGGCAAGCATCGTACGAGAGAAGACCGGGCTCCCTTCGCGAAAGGCCACGTGGGTGGTTCACTGAACTCCCGACTTAAGATTCTGCTTGATCTACCAGATGCCAAGATGCGAGAGACTGTCGCCCAATTACGAGGTAGCATCGATGCGTTGCAGTGGGATGCCAAGTGGTGCCTGACTCACGGGGATCTTGTCCCGGCAAACATCATGGTATGTCCCGCAACGGGTCACCTAAAGGGCCTTGTCGATTGGGCAGAGGGCGAATGGCTCCCGTTTGGCGTGGGGCTCTATGGGCTGGAGGAGGTGTTCGGGGAGGAGAAGGACGGTGGGTTTCTCTACTACCCTGATCACCTCGAGCTGCGCGACCTCTTTTGGACCAGATTCACGCAGCAGGCGGAACTCCGTTTGGGGGAATTTCTGGGGTCACGGTGGGTGACGGATCTGGGGGCTTGTCGCCGATTGGGCATCTTGCTGTGGAGGGGTCTCGCATTTGACGACGGGAAGATTGATAGGGTGGTTGACGAGAGGAGAGACGCGATGGAGTTATGCAAGCTGCAGGCGTTCCTGGCTGCCCCGGAGCCTTGCTTATCCCTCGGGCACTGGACGAGATTTGGGCTAGCTATGAGGTGTATATGGAAGACGGTGACATTGACGAACATGGTTCACGATTCCATATCTCGACCTCGACCTCGACCTCAACAATAGTAGCAGAAGGAAGAAGAAGGAAGAAAGGACTTGTCCAAAGAAGAGTGGCAATAAAACAGGCAGAGAAGTCTGGCATGTTAATTCACGATGTTGTGAATAGCGTCTGCAGTGTTACCAAGGCGCTACCTACCCTTGTGGCCGCGGGGATACAGTGGCGGTAAGCACCACAGCATTGGGCTTACGGGGGGGAGGGGGGAGGAAACTTTAGATGTCGGGAGTTGCTTTTTTTTTTTTTGCTCTTGAGCGTATAACCCCACGACATGCCCCCGTTTGAGAAAATCCCGAAACTGGATTGATTGTTCTCATGAGTGGTGCCAGCAAGCTTGGAGCACATCTGCCGCCTCAAAAGCATGCAAGGCTAGCACTGACAACTCATGCGTGTAACCGAAGCATCGACAAAGGCCACGCGTATGCGTTGGCACCTTTTCTCCGGAAAACGGCCGCCCCTTTCCCCCATGAGTAAAACCAAGCGAACTTGAGCCTATTATTGAGATCGGTATCATCGGTATAGTCAACCAAGGGAAGTGGAATTGCCCGAGTCGATCGTCCATCACTTACTAGCGTTTGGAAAGGACCAATTCATGGTACTCCATAGACGAGTAAGCCACCATGCCCATGCCCAAGACGATGCCGATCCGGGAACCACGCAAGAACCGCGCAGCATCTTGGCTTCTCCAACTCTACTCGTCCTCATCTGCGGCGCATCGCCCGCCCCCACCGCCGAATGCGCAGCCAATTCCGCCACCGATCAGGGTAGTCTGTGTCGCCAACACCCGCGGCGATCAACCGGAGCTACCACCGGGGGACATCCTCATCCACGCCGGCAGCCTCACCCACACTGGCACCTTTGTGGAAATGCAGCAGGGCCTGACATGGCTGAGCAGCCAACCGCACCGGTACAAAGTCTACGTCGCTGGTGATAGGGACGAGCTGCTCGACGACATGTTTACGGCCACGCACCGCCGCCGCGAGGGGGAGAGGAGTAACAAATGGTATCTCGACTGGGGGACCGTGGATTACCTCCAGGACACCGACGTCGAGCTCAAGTTTCCGGAAAGGGACAGGACCGTCGTGGTTATGGGCAGCCCGTGGTCGCTAGGAAACGGGAGGAGACCGTTCCAATACGTGTCTGCAGGACGGAGCGGGAAGCCGCTCTGGAACAGGGTCTTTGGCAAGCTCGACAAGAAGCCGGATGTCGTGGTTACACCAAGCCCCCCGCACGGCATCCTCCTAGACGTGATGAACCGCCGGCCCGTAGGCTGCCCCCACCTCGCGTCCCACATCCACCGGCTCAGACCCCGGCTCCACGTCTTCGGGTGCGAGCGCGGGGTCCACGGTAGGAAAGACGTGCCCATCGACACGGTGCGCAAGGCGCGGGGCAGGGTGGTGGCCGGCGAGGTGGGGTGGCCCGGGGTGGCGTGGATGGCCTCGCTGCTCGTCTGGGGGGTCACGGTAGGGAGGGTGGTCAGGTGGGGGAAGGGGATGGGGAGCGTCACGGCGTTTGTGAATGCCAGCATGGCCAGCGAGGGGGAATTCGACAACGACGCCGTCGTGGTGGAAATATGAAAAGAAAAGAAAAAAGGAAGAGACGATGGGACTACGCGGCTTAACTACTTACTACTACACCTGTCGAGCCTTTTTCTCGTGTGTAAGAGATTTGGGGGTTTTAAAAAAAATTGGTACGAGTAATGTTTTCTCTGTATTCCCTCCCCTCTGGAGGTGGTGGGAAAAAAGAAAAGAAAAGGGGGGGGGGGGGGACGAAAAGTTTCGGATTACGACGAATGAAAGCATTGGAGGAGCCCTACAGAAATAACAACAATAACAATAACAATAACAACGAGAGAGAGAGACCCCCCACGTTTCTTGTAATACATGTCTTTTGATGGTGGGAGGGAACGAAGAAAATAAATCTCATTGTGCGTCCTTGAAGTGAGACCGTTTGTGGTGGTACTAGTGCTACGCATAGAACGAAGCCGCCGAGGCGATGTTAGTACCGATATAACGCCACTACTAGTAGTACTACTAGGAGGAAGGACATTGAACGAATCGGGTGCTGCCCTCGTGAGTCCTCCAGCAAGCCTGTCACGCAGTAATAATAGCAGTGGCCGTTATAAGGAGGGCCCGGCTCCATCTTGTTAGTACACATGGATGGAAAGCAGATTTGTCCAACGACTGCTGGCTTCCCCCTCACCCCCTCCCCCTCCCCCTTGTGCGAATAGGAAAAGGGTCTAGAGTGTCTGTCCCACTACGTACATACGCGTTTTCCTTTTGAGCTCCTGGAGGAAATGTCGAGCTAGGTACGGGATAATAGGTACTTTGGTACTTGTTCCGATGAACGGAGGCTAGCCAAACAACGGGGTTTGGGTAGGAAGAAGGAAGCTAAATCTTTGTGTAATTCGGTACATCTTTAGTTGGTTCTTTTTTTTATTTCTTAGAGAACAAAAAAAAATAGAGCGTTTGGAAAAGGACTCGGGAGAGAAACTCGCCTTTTTTGTCCTAGTATCTCAGATGAAATAGAAAAGAAATATATATATATATATATATATATCAAATAAAATAAAAGGGAAGTCGATATTCAAGATTCGGCCGTGTACGGCCGGTCCCCCTGGAAGCTGGAAGCTTGAAGAGGAAAGCTTTTCCCCGCCGCTAATAAAGAAAGAAAACAGCAAAAACGGGGCCCATCTTCCCTCCAGCCCGCCCCACACACCCCTCTAAACTCAACAATTGGGAATTTGGGAATTTAGGAACGACACCACCCAAAAAAGTTGAAACCTCCTTGTCCGACGATACTTGGCACCTTGTCCGCCCATCACGTCAGACCTCACTTCTCTCTCCCCCCCCCCTTTTTTTTTTCTCTCTTTCCACTCCGCACTCAATACTCTCACGAAGGGAAATATACGCACGACACACACAGCACAGCACACAACACATAATGCCACCCAAGGACCAAAAGGCCAAGGGCCAGGGCCAGGCAAAAGCCCCCTCGTCGCCCGTCAAGACGGCCTACCTGGTCCTCTACAACGCCGTCTCCGCCGCGGCCTGGTCCGTCGTGCTCGCCCGCACGGCCGGGGCCCTCGCCGCTCCCACCTCCGGCGGGGGGGTCGGGTACAGCGGCGTCTTCCCCGCCGTGGGCGAGTGGACAAAGTGGACGCAGACGCTCGCGGCCCTCGAGGTTTTGCACTCCCTGCTCGGTACGCGACGTCTCCTTTCCCCCTCTCCTTCCATAATCTCCTAGGAGAGCAATAAGAAACAGCAGCAGCAGCAGCAGACAAAGCTATGAGAAAGAAGAAGAAGAAGAAGAAGAAGGACAGAAACGAGCTAACGACGTATCCCGCAGGCATCGTCCGCGCCCCCCTAACGACGACCCTCATGCAGGTATCCTCGCGCTTCCTCCTCGTCTGGCTCGTCGTCCACCCCTTCCCCCACCTCGCCGTCCTCTCCCCCTTCTACGCCTCCATGCTGGCCGCCTGGTCCGTCACCGAGGTCATCCGCTACTCCTTCTTCGCCGTCGGCCTCTCGACGGGCCTGCAGCCCGCGCCCCTCGTCTGGCTCCGCTACAACACCTTCTTCGTCCTCTACCCGCTCGGCATCACCAGCGAGTGCGCCCTCGTCTACCTCGCCGCCGACCCCGCGGGGAGACACTGGGGCGACGCCTACAGGTACGCCCTGTACGGCGTGCTGGCCGTCTACGTCCCGGGGGCCTACACGCTGTACACGCACATGATGGCTCAGAGGCGAAAGGTGATGCGGTCGTTGAAGTCAAAGGATGCCAAGACTCAGTAAAAGAAGGACCTTTTTCGATTTGTGATAAATCAAGAGGCGGGAAGCATAGAAGAGGAATTAGAAGGACAACCATCTTGGTGTATTGAAAGTCGAAAAGAACAATCGTGTATATATAAATAAATAAAACACACGGATAAATGAATCAAGACGCCATGTATATCTCTCCATAAACGCCCTTTGTATTCTTCTCTCTGCTTTACGGCCCCCTTCCACCCGCCTGCTGCGCGTGCCCTCCGGCCGACTGCGCGATTCTTTTCCTCGGCGGCGAGCTCGTCTGATACCACTCGTTCCGCAGCCACCTCTCAATCATGCCCGCGGCGTCCACCAGCAGCCTCTCGTACGCCGGGTTCCCTTTTTCCTCGAACATGCCAATGTGCGCCGTGACCTCGTCCTTGGCCTGGTCGTTGATGACCTGCCTCCACTCCCCCCCACCGGCGTTTTTCTTGGGCACGACGCAGAAGGTGCGGTCCTTGCCCAGGACCGTCTCGGCCATGCCCAGGCCCCCGCCAACCTGCTTACTGCTCGCGGCGATGCCGAGCCGCGTGTAAAAGTTGGCGAAGCCGATGCCCAGCTCCTCGCGCAGCCGGCCCATGTACCCCACCCGCTTCTTGAGCTCCTCGGCCCGCGCCAGGCACCCGATGAACTCGAGGTGCGACGACGCCCAGGACCACCCCGACGATATGGTCTCGCGGTTCATCCACGCCGCTGCCCCGCCCGCCGCCACGGCCCCCGCGGCCCCGGCGTACATGGCCATCCTGCCCCACTTCGCCCAGCTGCTTTCCTCTTGCGGCTGCTCCTGCTTGGCCTTGTTGTTCGTCGTCGGGGGCGGCGCCGGGAGGGCTGCGGGTTTGGGTTTGGTAGACTTGGAAGCGGTTTCCGAAGACGAGGCCGCGCTGTTGGCTCCCCACAGCGTCGTGCCCAGGGCGCTGAGCTGCGACATGGCCGACGCGGCCGTGTTGTAGTGGCCCTCGGCCCCGTGGGCCACGACGCCGGGGGATATACCGAGGAAGGGGGTGTCGAAGGCGAGCACGCCCTGGACGTAGGGGAACATGAGGGCGTTGAAGGCCGACTTCGTCTCGTCCTTGTTGATCCCGTCCTCGCTGTAGATGGGCTTGTCCGACGACAGGCCGATGACGGTCTCGGCGGCGACGATGCCACCCATTGAGTGGCCGATCAGTATCGTGCGTATCGAGGGTTCTACCGTAGGCGAGGGCGTCTTGGCCGCCACCTCCATGTCGATGATTTTCTCCTCAAGCCTGGAGAGAGAGATGCGCGCGTCGTCGTCAGATTACAGTCAGCGTCAGGGCTCCTCAACAAGTCTTCTTGGTGCTTCATTGTCGGTAAAGTTGCAAAAGTTGGGGGGGTTTGACGAACCATCCTCGGAATCTGCTCACGGCGTCCCCCAAATCGCCCCTCGTCTCGTACTTTGGGTACACGATGGCCCTGACCCGGACCTTGGGGAGCTCATTGGCGACCATCTGCCTCAGGTCCTCGGTGAACTTGTAGTTGTCCCCAAAGGTATCATCCCCGCCCTAAAAAGCCATGCGAACAG
Organism: Trichothecium roseum; assembly: GCA_026184415.1. Lineage (NCBI taxonomy): Eukaryota > Fungi > Ascomycota > Sordariomycetes > Hypocreales > Trichothecium > Trichothecium roseum. The sequence continues at coordinate 2,909,026 of CM047942.1, read as the reverse complement.
CCCCCACCACGACGACGTCAGCAATGGAAAGCCCTTTGGGGGGGAGGGGGGAAGTTGTCTTTCGCATGGTTCACGCCGGAAAAAAAATGAAAAGAATAAAAGAACAAAGAACAGATAAATAATGCACTCCATGTATATTTACCTTGAAGCCATGGATAAAACACAGCACCAGTGTTTTCCTCATGTTTTCGCGTGCATAACTCTACACAAGAATTAAAGAATAAAATAAAAAGGACTGAGCTCCTTTATTGATGATGATGATGGTGGTGGTGCGATATAGAAGTGGTTGGTTGTATTAATAGGTGGGTGACAATGAATGGATGCATGTTGTCGTGGCACTAGGTAATTGCAGAGCACCTTTGGGGGAGGTAAATTGACTTTGGCCTGTTTCGTCATGTGGAGAGAGGCAGCTTCAGGCAAGGATCGCGCTGCTGCTTTTGTCTGCTCATCGATCGGTACTTACTGTATACAGTAATCATGCACATGTCATGTAGGCACTCTGTATGTACGGAGTACCAACACCACCAGTTCGCACCACGTAGCAGAAATAACAGGAAACCAAGGACAGTTTTTCTCTCCCCCTTCTCCCCTCCTCCCGGCAGGGACAAAAGAAGAACAAGGGGAAAACACCATTCACTCATCATTATCCTGCTGTGTAGACTTATTGCTTGTCCTTTCGGCATCTATTAGAATACACTATGCGTACTAATCTAGACATCATGGGCCCCGCCCTTCTGGCCCTCGCCCTCTGGCAACTCTTTCTTTTCAAATCCAAAATACCCAAGAGTCTCCAAATCCCGTCATCCGGGAATGAATATCTTGTCATTCTCTTGAGCCGGAATCAAATGGTTATAATGGTATCGAAGACCGTTAGTTTCCGCTCCCGTGCCCAATTCCCAAAACAAAAAAAGAATAACAGCATTTATAGTAAATCCTCCTTAGCCCCCCTAAAACGCCGTGTTAATGAATCAAAAAAGGTCCTGCCGCCAATGCATTACATACATTCCCGTCCCCGACGACAGCACATTATATACATCCGTCCAAAAACGCTGCCGCCACGCTGCTTTTGAATCGTTGCTCCATAATCGTTGGGCGCCCAAGAACTGTCTCCTGAGTCTGAATAGGAACACTCCTATTCCTCATCACTTTGAGCAGCTGTCGACGCCGTGCCGTTGGCCTCTCTATTGCTATTGACGTTTAACTTGATGCGGGTCGCGCTGGGTTGAGGAGTGCCGGTTGTGGCAGATGGCGCTACGGATCCAGACTTGCTGCCGTCGCCTTCCAACTCCTGCAGGTCAGGATTGGCCTCCAACAAGTCTTGATACTTCGCAGTGAAGAAATCCTATCGAATATTAGTGACTGGAACGATCGCATAAATAGTCGAGTCATGCAAAAACCTACATTCATAGTCGTAGCATCCTGGTAGAGAATGCTTCCGTCCTCATTGAACGTTTGACAGTTGCGAATCATCAGGTCAAAGTCCTTCTTGAAGTCGCTCATACTGTTATAGTCTTCCTTCTTGATCCGTGTATTCATCTGGTTCATGCAGATGGGATTCTGAATGATGACATAGTAATCAGGGAAATCACGCTTAGGAGGTAATTTGACAAAGGGGCCGATGATCAGCCTCTTGCCGACGTCTGACTCGTCGTCCTCGGGAGGTTCAAGATCATCCACTTCCAACGCCATGAGAGCGTCGTACAGCGATCTGAGACTCTTTTGCAAAGCTTGTCTTTGCTGAGGAGGCAGTTTAGCCTCCATAGCCAAGTTGGCTTTGCTGGGTCTCCCCTGCGGACCGCGACGCTTCTTCGGCGGTGGCTCATCGTCGATATCCTCCGCCTTACGCTTCTCAATTTTGCTGCCAGGTTTGCGTCCACGTTTCTTGGGAGTCTCAAGTTCTTCGGTACTAGCTCGACTGGCTGAAGGGGAGTCAGCGGGGCCTCCGTCTGATATTCTCTTGGCCCGGTTGGCTTCGCGCTTGTCCTTCCTGGCTTGCTTGCGCATGGCAGCGGCCTCAGGTGAATCATCATCGTCATCAACAGCCATAAGCCACTGCTCTTCAGTGAGACCATCGTCATAGCGAACTTTAGTACGCTCACGCGCGCCACGGCCCAGCACGGCGTCTTCCACCTCGTCATCAGCGTCAGGGTTGGCGTCGTTCATGTAGATTTCAGGAAGTTCATCATCCGTCATCAAACGAGGCTTGGCCTTGTTACCGGCAACTGTACCATAGATCGGGTCCTTTGCGCGTTCCTCGTCAATTTTCTGGAATACTTGCAGTTCCTCGTCGCTTCGAGCCAGAATCATGTTGAGTTCTTCATCTTCGAGATCGTCAGAGTCACCACCCTCGGCCATGTCTGCAGATTCAAGCAAGGTTCGAAGCATAGCCTCACGGTCCGTTTCTGAGGACTTGTTGTCAAAACGACCTGCTTGAATAACCTTGCCATCCATGTCCAACTTGTAACGGGCTCTCTCCAAGATCTTCTCCTCAACCGAGTTTGACGTAATCAAGCGAAGAATTCGAACTTCGTTTTTCTGACCAATACGATGGGCACGATCCTGAGCTTGCAAATCCTGATGGGGATTCCAATCGGAATCATAGATAATAACGGTATCAGCAGTCTGCAAATTGAGACCCAGACCACCAGCACGAGTCGATAGAAGGAACATGAAGTACTTCGAATCAGGAGCATTGAACTCCTTGAGAAGGTCCGAACGCTCGTCCGACTTGGTAGTACCATCCAGACGCAAGTACTCGAATCTTCTGTAGCGAAGGTAATCCTCCATGATATCCATGATGGCAGTCATCTGGAAGAACATCAGCACACGATGACCCGTGGCATGGTATTTGGGCAGGATCCGGTCGAGAAGCTCAAATTTGCCCGATGTTCTCCAAAGAAGGTCGTTGCTAATGCTTAGCGGGTTCATGACATTTTCTACAATATCAAAAACAAAAGGATGGTTGCAAAGCTTGCGAAGCTGCATGATCATGTTGCTGAGGCCACGAGCACCCATCTTGCCTCCCTTGCCGTCGCTGACGACAAGTTTGTTGTGGGTAGCCATCTGCTTGTGAAGGCGAGCCTGCAAGGCAGAGAACTTGCACTTGATGACCTTCTCTGTCTTGTCGGGAAGATCCTTTTCGACGTCCTTCTTCAGACGGCGTAGCAGGAATGGCCGCAGGACTTTGTGCAAACGACGGATGACTAGGATTTGTTCTTCTTCTGTGAGTTCCATCTTATCCTGGCCACCAGTGTTTGCAAAGGGCGTATTGAACCATTCATCGAACGTCTTAACAGACTTGAAAATATTTGGCAGCACAAAGTTGAGCATAGCCCACAACTCTGACAGATTGTTCTGGAGAGGAGTACCCGTAAGAATCAGGCGGAAACGAGTGCTGTAATACTGAGTGATGGTGGCGCTGAGTTTCGAGTTGCTGTTCTTCATACGGTGGCCTTCATCAATGATCATATGGAACCACTTGATCTTACTGAGGATTGGCCTATCCTTGATGATGTACTCATAAGTCGTCAACAAAACCTGGAAGCGACCCTGGCGAATTTTCTCTTGTTGTTGCTTGCGAGCATTGGGAGGTCCCTTGTAGACAACCCGGCTGACAGACGGCGCCCACTTCTCAAATTCGAGATTCCAATTAGTAAGAGTACTGAGAGGCACGATGACCAAGTATGGGCCGCTTTGTTGTTTTCGTTCGATGAGGTAGGTGATGAGACTGATGGTTTGAATCGTCTTTCCAAGACCCATTTCGTCGGCAAGAATACCATTGAGGTTGTTGTTGTAAAGTGAAATCATCCACTGGAGACCCTTGATTTGGTATTCCTTCAGTTGACCTCCAACAAGGAGATTGGCCTGTTCTGTGACCTCCTCGCGAACACGATGTGCTACGCCGTAGTAGTCAATCTTCTTGGAACCCTCCTCCTCATCCTCCTCTTCACTCTCCTCAGGAACACCATCCTGCTCATAGGACTCATCATTATACTTTTCAATGGCTTGGCGCTGCTGCTGCTTAACGGAAGAGGCAAGTTGCTTGAGGAAACCATCTGTCTGTTTGAGCAAGTGGGTAATACGGGTATCCTTGGCCTGGTCAAGCAGCTTAAGATAGGCCTCCTCATCATCGGCCTTGAGGGCTTGAAGACGCTGCTTGGCAGTACGCTCAACTCGCTTCTGTTCCTCTTTCTCAATGTTAAAGTGTTGAGCAAACATGAGGCGGCTGAGCTTATGAGATTTGGTCTTCTGGGAGGATGAAGCTTCCTGGATCTCGCTTCGGTGAGTTGTGATGGCGCGCAGGAAGTCAACGTGCCTCTTCTTCTCCCTGTTCTCGCGAGCATCACGCTGCTGCTTCTCAAGTTTCTCCGTAATGCGGGCTTCACGAACATTTTGCTTCTTCATGCGACGGTAGTTTGATCGATTCGTGGTCATGGCCAGGTTGTCGTAGTGCATCATCTGACGCCCGACCCTCTCACGCAAAGCACGTTGCTTAGCATATAACCCTAAGCTCTTCATTTCGATGATGGCTTTCCTCTTCAGCGTATCATCTGCTTCGACGTTTTCTTTGGCCGTGTCCCAATGAGCAAGATTGGCAGGCAGACTCTTCAGCTCGTTGTAGCGTTGGCCCATGCGACTGAAAAGAACAACCTCTCTTTCATAACGCAGATGGTCAAAGTCAATACCAGTTGGGAAGATGCCCGGGACAAACCACCGGTTGTTGCGCTGAGCATGGTCCATGTACTTGATGCTTGGGCGGACCATTGACATGCTGTAAGGAGACTTGACAGTCTTGTATGTGTGGGGCTTGGGTGCGGAGAGAGCAGAGTCGTCTGCAGAAGCGTCCGCCCCAGGCTGAACAGACTTGCCGGACTCAGATTCAGGCTTGACGGGGGTAGCAGAGGCCTCGGGGGGTCCAGCTTGCCGTCGACGGCGCTGATTGAAGATGGCCTGCTGCATCTGAATAGAAACGCCGCTATTCTTCCCCAAGAGCTTGAAAGCTGTTATCTGCTGCCGAAGGAGACTCAATTGCTGCGGACTGAAGTGACTGCTGGAAGGAGGGACGGCATTGGCCGGTGAGGACGCTGCACTCTGATTAGGGCCAGAGTTGGGGATAGATATCGAGGATGGGCCCTGGTTTGGTTGTTGACCCCCTTGCTGCGGCTGGGGCGTACCATTCATGGTGGTATTGGGGTTAGACTGAGGCTGCTGCTGTTGTTGCTGCTGCTGCTGCTGTTGCTGTTGCTGCTGTTGCTGTTGCTGCTGTTGTTGTTGCTGCATGTAGTGCTTCTGTCGTGCCTGATGTTGGTGCTGGAAGTTGACCAAGAAATGTGATGCTTTGACGAACTCGGGGTCGCTCGCAGGAACACCCTGTTCCCTCATTTGCTTCAACTTCTGTATTGCAGTGAGCATCAAATTGCAACAAACATATACTCGGAATAACCGGACATACCTTGAAAATCTCCTCGGCCTGCTGCTTGGTCACAGCCGCGGGCGACGGCGCGCCCGGGTGCTGAACCGCAGGCGCCTGCTGAACCGACGCCATTGTGACAGAAACGTGACGATAAACCACAGTGGTCTAAAACAACCCGTCGAATAATTGATTGTCTCCTCAGCTACTGATATCGCATGTCGAGGGAGCAGGCCAATATTAAGATCCCGATGCGCGTGGTGTTGAGGTCGATCGGTGGTCGCAAGGAGCGTAAAAGATTGTAGGAACCGTGTCGCAGGTCAAGAAGAAGAAAAAGCAAATAGGAAGGAGAAATTGTAAGGTCGGTCACGTAAAGCGCGACCGTGAAATTGAAGCAACGAAAGAAGTCGTTGGACAAGGAAACACGTCAAAAGGCGCGTGTTGCAAGGGTGGAAGTAGAGCTTTTTTTTAGGGGCACTACACGGTTTGACAGTCAAGGTACGGAGTAGGTAGATGTAAAGGTAAAGGTTAAGGTCAGCGTAGGTGGTGGGGGACGAAATCGAGTCGCAGTTTGGCAGTAGGGGGAACGCAAGCTTCCTATCCCTAGGCGACTCGTGTGTGGGAAAAAAAGTGTAGTTTTGGTGATGGGGCGCGTTGGGGATGGTGTCGCAGGGGATGGAGGTGTGCAAATCGCGTGGTACACCAAAGATGCGACGCCTTTCGATGGTCGCCGATGGTTTGAGAGGGGACCAGCCGAAATTTTGGGATGCGCGCGCTCGCTGGCTTGCCTTGGATGATGGGGAGTGGTGAGAACACAGCGGACAAGATTCACCCGTGATGGCTGGTGCCGTAAGGAATGGGCAAGCTACAGTATATTTCAGAACGCCCCCTGCGCACGTAGTGGAATGGCTTGATTACTACTAGTGTCGCCTGAGCGTGGAGGCAGCCAAGCCGCTCAATGGCTCGCTATTGGTTAAGGTTCGCATAGTCCTTCCCCACTACCTACCTAGCGCAGCACGTGACAGTCGCGCTCCAGTAGCTGCATTCGGCCAACGTGTGTCTGTCAGTAGCAATCGGTAGGCCAAAGGCTAGGTAGTCTCGGCCGACGTACTGCGTATCGTGGGCAGCAAACACCACTGCGATACACAACTCTCGGCTTCCTTTGCCATTACCCGCGGGGGGCTCTCTGCTGATCTACCCATCATGGTCTATATACTCAAATTGGAAATTCCAAAGCTCGTGGCCTCTCGTAAAAAAAAAATTATTTAAAAAAAAAAGGAACTTTGGCAGATCCACCAAAAATGGATTCAGCGACGTTGCTTCTTCTGCGCAGGTTCATTTTCCTCCTCGTCGCTGATATCTGCATATTGCGTCTGTGGCTGCGTCTTACTCCATGCCTTGGTAAACATGGGATCGTTTTGTGCCTTGTCAGCGTACTTTAACAAAGCTTCGCGGGGGTCTTCGTGCAACATGCGAGCAAGTGGAATGTTCTCTGCAACGTGCTTCTCGTCCGGGTTGTTCTTCTGGAATGGCGTCTGCACCGGAACTTCGGGTCGGCGAGGATCTCTGGATTTTCCAGTATTGGTAACGCCGCCAGATTTCCTGGAGCTGGCCATGGCGCCAGGAGTCACTATAGAATCGCCAGAAAGACCCAGCGTCTGATCCATAGTAAGCTCAGGATTATCGTCGATATGTCGCTTCTTTGGTGCCCGAGACATAACATCCACAGCGCCACGAGTAGACATGCTGGGGTTATATAGCACGTGCGTCTCGCCGTTAGCCGAACCTGTAACGATCTGGTTAATCTTTGGATGCCAATCCACAGTTATCAAGGCTGATCCAGGCGTAATGGGCGTAACATGCTCAGCACGCAGGTTGCCGGGGTTAAGGATATGTAAGTGGCCCGTTGCTGAGCCTGTAATTATGTTCGTCGAATTAGGAGCGTAACGGATATTGGAAGTCGAGTAGTGGTCGGACGTAGACGGATGAGGTACGCTGAGAAGTGGCTTGGTGAACTTTCGAGTATCCCATAGCTTAATGGTATCATCTCCCCCTCTCGTGACAACCATACGTCCGTCAGAGGATATGTCAAGGCCGCCCGTCCAAGTCTGCGGTTTGTGTGCTTCGCGAATTTCTCCGGATGGTCGAGTGAAGGGTCCGTTGCCGCCGTACATCACCAAGGTTCCATCCAACGCGGCACCCACGAGCACATTACCTCCGCCTGAAGCCGAAGCTCCCCAAGCGACAGCCGTCATCTTGGTACGGCCTGCGGCTCCTGCAGCCTTGGATTTAAATACGACAACTTCCTTTTGCGATCGTTTATTATTAATATCCCAGATTCGTAGCGTGCTATCAGTGCCTGCCGTGACACAGAGGTTTTTGTTGGTGGGATGCCAAGTGCCTGACGTGATTTCTGAAATGTGGCCTTTGGTATTGTGCATGTCGCGGAGATACATATCGCCCTTGACAAATTCTGTCAAAGTATCTCCATCTCGGGACATGACCCTAGCTTGGGGGTGTGCCGCTACACAAAGGAAGACGCTGCCTGCCAGGGGAGAGAATTCGATCCGATGGATCGGGTGAGACTCCGAATTCGCGGATGCTCGCTTCACCTCGTATGGGTCGACTGATCTAAAAGCCCGTAGAGTCGTAGGGGTCATGGAAGCGAAGTCATGCAGATTGATCCTACCATCTAATGAAGCAGAGGCCAGCCTTCCACCAGCAGGATCAAGGCCAATCGTTGTGACCGCCCGTTCGTGCGTCTTGAGTACCAACTCGTGCGAAATTGGAAACTCGTCGTCGTCTTCGGAACTGTCGGAATCGTCGGAATTGTCGTTGGAATCGCTATCGCTTACATCATCCTTCGTCCCTTCTGCTCCTTCCACCTGCTTTGCCTGCTGAGAATCATTTTTGCCCGTCGTTCTGCGACTGCGATCCAGCTGGGCTACGATATCAGCCTGCTTCGCCTGCTTCCCAAAAGACGTCGGTAGGAAGGCTCTCATGGGGTCATCCGGTGCGAGATCGGGCACTTCTACATCGTAGCTATCGTCGTCGCTACCCATCGTGACGAAAGGGCGGCGGAAACCCGCGGTGTGAAGGGACAAGAGGGCGAGAGGGGGCGAAAAGAGGAGAGGAAACCACAAGAGGGGGGGAAAGGAATAAGGATGGATGACCAGGCAGGAGTGGGAGAAGTGGGTGGGCGGGTGACTTGGGTTTGAGGGACCCCAAACGCCATGACCACCAGAGCCCAGCCCAGCCAAGTCATCAAATGTACGGAGCGATACCTAAGTTACAGGTATCCCCAATGCCAACCTAAACGTGTGGGACCATTTGCGCCGGTCACGCCGGGCCTTTTTAATCATTAAAGCTTCATGTACGAATTACTATTACTGTTATAATAGCGATGCCTTCAAATGCGATCCGCGGCAGGTTATTGATTGCCCTTGACGGCCATCAACTCTCCCGGTTGTCTTTTTTTTATTCCTCGTTTGACCGCTGCGGAGTTGTGATCAGCAATCCACGATCCCGTCTCAGCCAACGCACGCTGCAGACCAGCTAGCAACGATGTCACCTTTTGGGATCAGAACAAGTCGGTCAAAATCTGTGGGTTCCATCGTAAACCTCTCAATTTTCTACAACTACTAACTAGAGAGAATCCGGACACATGACCGCCCGTACAGGTTAATACTGTGCCGGCATCTTCATGCCCAAGAGTTACCGAAAGTCTTGCCAATCACGCTACGGTGCCCATCTTTCGGGCTTCCTCCATCCTCATCCTCTCCGCTTCCTTCATTTTGGCCATGTCTTTCCACCTCTTGGGCGTCACCTTTTCTCTGGGCTTTTGAATCGTCCAGTCCGGCATGGATTCCTTTCCGAGCATTTGAAGCGTGGTTTGCTCTACTATGGAGTAGTTGCCGTCCTGACGATTAAAATTAAAAGGCTCCTTGAGAGAAACTGGTGGGTTGGTGATGATCCGAGCCTGTCGGCGGGGGTTGGTGGATGCCGAGTGCAGCATCAAGGGATGCAGGAGAAAAACGTCACCAACTTCACCCGTGACCTCGACAAAATCGGTACATGTTGCTGCAAGCTCGTTGAACCAAGTGGTGCTGCCTTGCTCTTCAAACTTATCGTGGCTCCTGGGTCGCATCATGGGGGAGACGCCTTCAGGGTTCTCGTAAAGATGCTTGGCGACTTTTGGCATGGCCTCTGGACAGATGACAGTGCCACCTCCTCCTGGAATTATATCCGTGAAGAGTGGAATGACGAGGAGGCCCTGCTCTGGGCTGTCGAGGTAATGGACGAAGAAGTCGCCATCCACATGCCACCCATCGAGCGATTGGGGAGGTACTTCTTTGCCTTCCATTTCAGGACTCCCGAGGTTCACAATGAGGCCATCTCTCCATTGCCTACATTGTTCAGCAACGCGGTCTTCGCCGCCGCATAGCTCAGTAATGGCCGCCCAGGCCTTGGGACTGAAGTCGCTGGCCATGTAGCCGTTGTGATTGGGCATATTGGTCCTCAACTTTGTCCAAGTGGACTTGTCAGACGGATCCATGCCCAGACGAGCCCAAACATCCTTGGTGATTTCTGCAGCTTGCTCTTTCGAGAAGCAGTTCTTAAGATGAACAAAGCCCCGACGACGAAAGTGTTCTTTCTGCTCCTCGGTCAGGGGCTCTGGGGTAGAAGTCGCCTTCACCTTGAGTTCCAGATCGATCACGCTGTTGAAATGCAGCTTCTCGGCATCTGTCATTGGAGCAGCCATGGTGGTAGGTTTGCAAAGCTATTGGTCTAACGAATAGAAGGGGGGTATATGGTATTTGTGTTTCCAATACAGATCAACGTTGGACTTGATGCAGCTTCTGGATGAATGGTTTTTTGGCATGAAGTCGAAAAGCTGGTCCTTTTTATATTCGTCCTCGAGTTCGACTCCGTACTCGCCCTCAAAATTCTGGATTTCAAAGCCCTGGATTTCAAAGCTCAAGCGGTGTCAAACCCCGTCTTATCATGGGCAGGGCACGAATGCGGGGAGGTCGGCGCCCAGGGTGTTTGTCCGTCATTGGACAATCAACACATTTAGTACTGCCTCGTGATGTGATTCTGCCAGCATCAGAGCACTAGTTCTGTCGTAATGAGGTCCGATCAGGTTCCGGACGACAACGGTGGTGCAGTTTGAATAATTAGTCGCATCCAATGAACGTCGGCTTCAACGGAGTACTCTTCGCGTAATAAAGGCATGGTCCCAAAGCGACTTCAGCCGGCCGGTTAAATGCACTTGCGTGTGCTGTCATTCGGTTTGACCTCATTTTGGAAGTGTATGAAGCCTCCCAATCCCGATTCCCGCTTCGCATGTGTCCAAGTATGTTGAAATGCCCACAGTTTCCAACTTGCTGCTTATCACAACGATGAAGCCGCCAAAGCAACCAGACAAACCAAGGACTACGAAGTACAAACATCAGATCAAGCCCTACGTATATGACCAGCATGGGTACACAATGCCGATGAATTACTGCACAACATAATTTAAGTCGATCGTAAAATGTAGTGTTGGTGAAAGAGGAAGCTGCCAGTAAACCGAACCCTTTCACAGGGTAACGTCCGCCGTTAGCGGGGCCGCAGAAATACAAACGGAAGCTCCAACATGCCGGCATAACTTCGTTCCCAATTTCTTTAATCTCCACACACGACCAATCTCAACTTTTACCATGGCACCGGCATTGATAGACGAGGACGAACAGTACAAATCGTCGGAGGACTCAGATTTCGCCCCCGATGCCGCGCCAGCACACGAGTCCGGCGCATCGGACTCCGAGGATGGCGGTGCTCAAGACCAAGAACCTCCAAGCAAACGGCAACGCACAGCAGCAGCAGTAGCAGCCACAAATACCAAAGAGGATGGAGATGCGGGCTACGACAACTCCGGGGACGAGGCTATTATAGAGAAAGGGAAAAGAAGGAGAAAAAGAGACAAGGCCAAGGGTGCAGCAATAGATGATGATGACGAGGGTGGCGAAGGTGGTCTAGTCAAGACGCGACGGCAACGCGCTCAAGAGTACGACTCGATCCACCCGATGCTCAACACAGTTCAGAGACTGACTTGAGCCTCTACAGGAAGGAAGAGCGCAAAACCGCTGTCAATACCGGTCCCGTCACGATCGATGTCGATGCGGTCTGGGCGCAGATGCTGGCCGGCAACACCCACAAACCCACCACCAGCACCGATGTCAACACCGCCGAAGCCGCTGCCGTAGCGCCCGCGGCGCCCTCGTCCTCCGAACCCAAGCCCGCCGATGCAGAGGACAGCAACCTTGTTCGCATAAAGCGGACCTACAACTACGCCGGCCGCGTGCACGCCGAGGAGAAGCTTGTCCCCCGGGACTCGGCCGAGGCCAAACTGTACTTCCAGTCGCAGGGCAAGGAGGTCCCCTCGGCAGACGGCTCCGCCGCGGCCGCGCGCACCACGAAAAAGGCCTTCCGCTCGCGCTTCGAGCCCGTCGCCGCCGCCGCCGACTCCCCGTTGCGCCGCGCGGACTTGAACTTGGGCATGACGGCGCGGACGCAGGCCGGCAGGGACGCCGCGGCCAAGAAGCTCAACACCGTGGAGAAGAGCAGGATGGACTGGGCCGGCTTCGTGGACAAGGAGGGTATAAAGGATGACCTCGAGCTGGCGGGCAGGTCCAAGGACTCGTACGCCTCGAGGCAGGACTTCCTGGCCCGGGTCGATGCCAAGAGGGACGACGACGCTCGGAGGGCAAGGATGGCGGCGAGGGCTTGAGGGGGCCGGGAACAAGGCTGCTACTGCCTACTGCTATTGTCTAGGCGTTTTGGGGGAAAAGGAAGATACCATGGTTTTTGTTGTGTTGCGTATGCAGAGTACATGGAAAGGCTTTTTAATTTTACGAAATAATGCATTATGACCCCAAGTTCATATCAGCAAATCGCAGTGCGTTTTGGTACAGCCGTGAGCTAGACGTGTCACTCATCTGTCGCCCTCTGGCATCCAAGGCACAGTAATTCCGGGGCAGCAAAGTATATGTGCCATTATTCGTCCTCCATTTTAACTGCTCACGATATTTCGCTCGTGGATTGGCAACGTCTTTTATCAGGTATTTTCACTGGGCAAAATATCACACAATACCATACCTAGTAAAAAAAACGAGATCGCCCGAACAGCTTTTGCCTGGCCAGATAACATATTCCAAGGTCATCGGTCCCGAACGGACAAGCGTGGACGTGATCGTTATACCCAAAAAAAAAAAGAAGCAGACGATCTTATAGCTCAGGGCTGGAAAGTTTAGTATACTCCCCCGACCTGCCCTTGACGCGTATAAAGAGTACCGTAACACCCGGGGTTGTGTTACACATATAAAATTCCGTTGCCAACGTACGTAGTACTGTAGTAGTAGCCAAAGGGTTCGCCAAGCTGCTGCCGCAAGTCACGAAGCCCTTCTCCCTCTTGCCTGGCTCGTGGGCTGGCTCCTTCCCCGAGGGCGAAGGACGCGGAAGGAGCCGCCACGAGCCAGGCAAGAGGTCGAGTGACTTCGTGACTTACGGCAGAAGACCGTCAGCTAATTACTCCTTGCTTACACTAACAATTATGAGGGATTGACCAATTGCTCCTCGTCGTTACTTCACGTGATGCCCAAATATCCCATAAGAAGAGCAAATCTGGCAGCTACGCTTTAGCTCTTGCCTACTCCGTAGTGCATTCGCAAAGATGCTGCGCAGCTTTGCTCAACGAGACGTCGTCTCTACCGACAGGCCCGCTATAGATATAGACAGATATTTCACGCGCGGCGTCAATTTAATCCACCACCATTGGACCAAGAAGGGAGAATGGAATCCCGGCGACCTCATTGGCAAAGACGGATCCGACGAAGCGACGAAGGCCCGATCAGCAACCTACGCGGCTTCAGGAAAGTGGGATAAGTTAACAGAGTCTCGCGCGGCCACATCGTCCGGGCATACCATGCTCTGCGAGCGACCTCAGGTATGCCTAGGCTGGGGTGGCTATACGACAAGCTCGCACATTGGCAGTGTAACGGTCGATGGGTTACCGAGGACATGGTTGAAGATATGAAAGACAGAAAATGGTCAACGGACATGACAGCGCCGGTTAATTTCTCCAACGCATCCGGCACGGTCAAGAAAAGGGTATGATGGTGGTTATTCCCAACGAAATACAGGAGTATTGTCTCCGTCGTAAGAGCAGGATTTCGGATGCTGACTGGGAGAAGGTGAACGGGATTACCCATGCCCCTTTGTTAGGCATTAGCTAGGGCCCTTTGATGATATTATCGCTAGTGACATTTCTCCATCATGCCGTTGGCTTTGAGATGGATTGCATGAAGACGAGCTGCTCAAAATATTGGGCGATCAAGGCGTCTTCTATTAGGCTAGCGGCGAGGTTGATTCATGTTATCCCGGATACCTGGTCCAACCCTGTCCGATGGTTAGATACACGTCGGAAGAATGTCATGGATCAAGGTGATTATGTATAACTTCTCAAGTGGGGCGTGTTTGCCGACATAGACAGAGAGGACGTTTGCTTCGTAATACAAGCTATTAGACAGAGCAATGATTACATGTATGCTTGAATCATCTAGAGTTTCTGTTTTAAGAAACATCAGTATTGAGATAGGAAAGTCAGATACAAAACAGTTTGCATCTAGTAAGATAACTCGATAAATACCCTTAGCTTTGTGTGTCATACTTCGTTGCAAACGTAGCAACACATGAGCGTTATCGGGAGGTGATGGTTTGGACGATGATCCACAGGTCGCTGATACTTTAATTGCTAGTAAAGCTGCCACTCTTTGTGAGATAATGCCACAGGATATTCATACACGTTGTGACGGCAAGTGAAGTCGAGGAAACTAAGATTTTGGCCGGGCTGAATCTGCGTCTATGAGATTAAAAACAATAAGCAAGACTTTTATTACTTGATTTTGTAGAATGATTAAGATTGCTAGAGAAATTGAACCCACTCCCCATAAGACTGCCAGTCCAAACCATCCGGGTGGCATTTGGTCGACAAGAAACGGGCGTTGGCCCATGAGAAAAGGACGTTGGCCCATGAAGAAGAAGAATTTAATAGGGTTTCCCCCTCATCCGTCTACGTATTTGAGCTTCCGCCCTGTCTAAGCTTCCCCCTCTTGTCCTCATCAGCACTCAAATTGTCATCTTCACCATCACTCGCCTCCTCACTCTCATCCTCACCCTCAATCAAATGTATTTTGACCTCTTCTGATTCAGAAGCATTCCTGTATACTGTTCGTAGGACACGGCGCAAAGCTTCTGCGGATTCTTCTGGCGTCAATTACAGTTGCGTGTCAAAGCCGTTTTCGGAGATCCAAGAGCCGATGGTGTCCAAGTCTGTAGTATTGGCATGCTTGGCGAGGGCAACCAACATGGACTGTCGAATGTAGTTCCCCGGCGTTGGGAATGGGCGATAATTGTGATACCGAGCCCAGACGCTCCTCCACTTTGGACGCTTAAGATCCTTTATGCGAACCAGAGCCATGAGGAAGTGAAAGTAGAGGAAACGTGCAGCCGGCCGATTATCGTTGCGGAATGCTAACTCCCTTTCGTGAAGGTCAGCACCTGTATAACCACGCTGATCACATCTTGTCTTAGAGATGCTCTCGTCAATTAGCTCTATACGCCATCCTCGGAGCCGGGTCTCCGTCAGATCGGCAGGGACAATGACGAGGTGGTATGTACCGAACCACTGCTCAATTTTGTATGTCAGGAGCAGTCCATTTGCTTCCCTGTCGACCTCTGGTGCTCTGCTGCCGAACAACATCTCGGTGAGAGCCTCCGATTCTAGGAAGAATGGCACGATATGAGCAGCCTTGTGGTGGTCTTTCATTTGCCACATGCCCAAAGCATGGCACCACGCTTGATCAGGCTCTTGCCCGTTAGCTTCGCTATCTCCGTCATACCATTGTACCATATTTCGTCGAGAATTGTTGGGACGTTTCTTCTTGTCCCTGCGCTTGTCCTGGCCATCGCACTTCTTATATAGGGCCGAAAGGCAATAAGAGAAGATGACGCCGCGTCTTTGCCCTGATATCTGCGAGCTACCAGCTGCGTCCTGGAGTTGCACTTTCTTATTGCTATACTTCCATAGATCCTCACCAGCAGAGAAGATGCGATCCTGCAACGTATCTATGTTCCTTTTAGCGACACGGGGCTTTATTTTCCCCTCATCACGCTCTGCGGCCACGATGGCTTTCTCCAGCTCGAGTTCCTTCGTTTCTTGAGAAGCAAGCTTCATCCCAAGATCAGCCAGCGCCAGGCTCTCGTCGAAGCCGGGGTCTGGCTTTTCCTGGTTAGGAGGTACGACTGGGTTGACCTTGGCGTCCAAGGTCTCGAAGCCCTTGCGCAACTTAACCGAGACAGCTCGCGCTGCGTCGCGGGCGATTTCCAGATCGTCCAGGGCCGACGGCGGGATGGCTTTTCCCGGGGGGCTCTGATCGAGTGAACCTGGAGCTGGGTTGGTGTGGTATGACATGGTTGCCTTCTTTTTTATTGTTAGTAAATCGCACCATTCTATCAGGCAAGAGGGCAAGAGACTTCTTGACTTGCGGCAGTAGCTTTGTGAGCCTTTTGGCTACTGCTAGAAGTTGGCAACCTAGTTCTTTCTGTTGCTGGGCTACACAGGCTGTTGGAAAGAGCACACGCTGCTCGGGGCTTCTGCTGTCGGCGGCAGAGGCTACTAGGAGGTAACAAAGTCTGTCAGATTGCTGCTTCCGGCTGCACAGGGTGTTGAGAGGGGATAGATACTATCTAGGGCTCCTCTTGCCGGTTACACAGGCTGTTAGAATAGAATACACTCTGCCTCGTTCTCCTGCCCCTGCTATCGCCCCTGCCGCCGTCCCTGCTGCTGCTGCCGTCCCTGCTGCCAGCTACCGGCTCTATTTACCTTTGCAGTCTCCGGCTGCTCGCGGCCTCACAGTCCCTCCTCTAACAGCCCTCGCAGCCGACAACAGCAGCTTAACGCAGGTCGCGTTCTACATCGGGCTCCTGACCTCGGCTACAAGAGGGAACGCGACCTCTTCCAGCAGCTCTTCCAGCAGCCTTCGTATAAAATCCCTAAATTATAATTTATTATATACTTATTATATATTTATTATATATTTTTTATATATCTCTTATATATTTATTATATATTTATTATATATTTCTTATATATTTCTTATATATTTATTATATATTATTTTTATATTTATTATATATTTACTATAATATTAATAACTTTAGAAAAAGAAGGTTAAAAGAAGAAAGGGGTTAGTTACGAGCAGTAGTCTCTATTATATTATTACTATCAACAAACGTAGAGTCGTTAAAACTTTTGGAGGAGCTGTTAACTTATATGTTGTTTCTCGTTACCCGTTGTGGTTGCGAAGTGAACGTGTAGAAATTCGAAATTCCTCGAAAGAACCATACGTCTTTAGGAATTGCTAAAAACAATAGATAAAACAAAACTAGGGACTCTTTTATAGACCAACGTATCGTAACTATTAGATCAGTTTTATGTTCCTCTCGAGGCTACCTTCTTATACTTTCGCCCTCTTTCCTGCTCTTGGGTTGGCTCCTTCCTCGACCTTCGTCCTCGAGGAGGGAGCCAACCCAAGAGCAAGAAAGAGGCCAGGTGGTTTCGTGACTCCTGCAGTACCTTATACTAAAAAAGAATATCTATATATATATATACTTTATTCCTAAAACCACTCCGTAACTTTGCCTAGTAAACTTCACTTTCTCATATACCAATGAGATAACCGCATATCACTAATTCTCAAAAATGTAGACATTCTTAAAAAACCAGAGTAGGTTCTCTAACTATATTACCACTACCTCTTCTAGACTAGGTGCCTAATAGTAAGGCGAAGTAGATAAGTAAAATGCCGTATAACGAAGAGTACGAAAACCAACTCCGAACCTATCGGAGTAAGCGACGCCTTATCCTTGCTAGAAATATCTATTTTAGAGCGTCTCGTGCCGACTTTAAGGCATTCGTCCGGGGAAAGTTAAGCCAGCCGCACACGGCAACTTTCTTCTAGCGCGACGGCGACATGCCTGGCAGGAGGTATCCGGGTTTTATGATAATCGGCTTCGAACGGCGCACCGAGTATAGGACTACTCTAGAGGAACTAGAGTCAATCAAGTTCCGCGGGCGCTCTATCGACGTGAAGATGGCAAGTAGGTTTGCCGTAAGTATCATCGCCTTTAATGTTGCTGTCATGTTGCTGTCGCTAACATTCATTGACGGCAGTATCGCCCGGAAGGCACTACAGCACCTCGTGTATCTACCTCGGCGGCGATATATTTCGCTTAAGGGACCCTTGAAGGGCAGTCTGCCGTAGATCCCTAACACGCCCCCGAGAGTACTACTAAAGACGTGCTACGAGGCTTGCCTGCTTCCGCAACATATGCAGGTCCGGTAGCGGCCTCGCCTACTGCAGATGTTCCCATGCCATCAAGAGAGGAACATGATAGAGAGCCCCGCCCTTCTCCTGTCCAAATAGAAGATTCTGTTTCTGACAACAGGATCAAAGACTTGGATCGGGACTGCGGAAATGACTCCGATGGGAGCTCATCACCTGATTTGATATACCTATAGAGGATGTTGACGATGACGACGACCAAGTGTAGAGGGTAACCTCATCAAATTGAAAGATAGGGGGAAACCTCATTAAATCAACAGGTAGGGGGAAACCCCATCATACTTTATTTCTTCATGGGCCAAATGCCCGTTTCTCATGAGCCAGATGCTCCTTTCTCATGGGCCAAATGCCCTCTTCTTTTCAAGGCTACTTGCCCTAGGCTTCGTCCCTAAGGCCAGAATGGTATCCCTTTTGGGAGTGGGTTCGATCCCCACACGGTCGTTTTTGCAAGAATATCTTGAAGCCACTCAGATGATGCGCGGTAGGAGCTTTACCCACTCATTGTACTGATTTGCTGACTGGGATGGTGTACGAACAGCCGCCTTCGCGACCGACAGCTTCCGTGCGGCGTACAAGATTCAACAAGGCAGGTTCTGAAAATTTTCACTAAATAGGAGGGCGCTATAGTTGGTTTAGAAATCAGGACATGTACGGACCACTTTGCAAAAGTGCCTCTATCGCCGAAACCAAGCCATCTAGAAGGCCTGAGATAATGCGTTGGATATCCGGCCTGTTTCTGAGCCGGTAATCAAGAGAACTGCGACCTGTCTTTTGTGCTTTCAAGCCATGAACCACTAGGTAAAATCGTCGGCACGATCTTCTAACCAGTCATCGTCGGCGAATGCCTTGTGTGCTGAAGCCTCCCGGAACAGAGATATGCATCTTTCAGTTCGCCGGGAGAGATCATTCGTGAATTCCATGATTGGACAGGCGCTGGAAGCCTTTTGATTACACCACTAATCGCTAATTATCAAGCTTGGGTTTGCTGAGGTTGCGTTTAGGTTTAATCCCCCAGTTGATTTTAGCCGCTCTACTCAACCGTACCTGTACGGAGTAATCTGTACTAAGCGGTACTAAGCGTTAGATTTAGTGCGGGTTATAATGAGCCGTGTCACATAGTACCTAGTCTGGAATGCGGAGTACAGGCAGTATGGATTTCCCCGCTATTGGCCCTTTCCTGACCTCAAGACATCAGTAATAGCTTTTAATTCAGGCGCTATCCATAAAGTACTCCGTGCACGGATACGGGGGTATCCAGTCGAGATCGCCCTGGTTATATTGATAAAAAAACCGTTCCTATTTAGGGCGTTTAAAAACAAATATCGGGTTGAGTCTAAAGAACTGTTCAATGATATATATGACATATATGTATATATATACGCCGCGTAATATAGAAGGAATATAAAAATCATATTTAAAAAGATTCATGACTCAGCCAGTGCCAATGCCGAGCCGATTGCATAGTTGCGGGTTTCAACCTCTATCTAGTTCACACCCATTTTTGTGTAAATCATCTTGAGCATCTAATATATCCATCGACTTGTCATTCTACTATTGCAAATGATGCCCTATGATAACCTCGCTTCGTGGGATGCACTGCGGCTGAGCCTGGTAGGTCGTCATGGCGGACACGTGATTTATGTGACATAGATTAGGTAGGTGCTTGCTTGCTTACCTACCGTACATACTCCAATTGTTCTGCTCTCTCCTCTGTCGCAAGTATCCTGGCTGCCATAATTATTCAGATATAGCCTGGAAGATGGCATAGCTTGCTAAAGTCGCTACATTCGCAAGAAATAGGGCAGTGTCAAGTTCCATACATGACTGCTATTTAATTTTATTCTCGCCGAGCGACGATGCTTCTTGAGATCCGCTCAATGCCTATGAGGGGTAGAGCGCTTGACTACATCTATTCTCTTGCCTGGCCTCGCTTATGACATATGCGAAATGGGCTCCTCTGACCACCTAGTCAATTTTGCGGTCGCCGTCACTGGGCGCCTCGCTACCATAGCGCCGGGCGCTGGCGGGAGCGACGACAAACTCTTCGGCCCAGCACTGGCCGCCGCGCTCTGGCTCGTCAACCAATACCTCGGTGGTCAGCAGGTCGATAGCGCGGCGCTCAAGCCACGGCTCTTGAAGCTACTGAATAACCTGGAAAGCATCTGCAAGGTGAGCAAACTTCAGCCGACGTACTCACCTGGCCTGCGACTGACGACCCTGAACGTCTAGCCACCAACCGACTCCGCAGTTCCCAGTCGTTCCGGCTTATCGAAAGGGGCAAACAGCGAACTCCAACTTGCACATCGGTATCCTGGACTCAGTTTACTCCGTCAAGACAATCGCAAGAATGCTGTCAACGGCATTCGCAAACTGGCCTCTCGCTGGAACCCTGGAGGTAAAAAGAAGCAACAGGATATATTTAGGATCCTCGGGGCCTTTGTCAAGCCCTAACCCCCGCAGATGACAGACCAGAACCCAAGACGAAGGGCGAGGTCTGGGTGGGGGATGACTTCACCGGCTCGATGCGAACTCTGTATAAGGTGCTTTCCGCTTACATTTTCTGCAACGGGGACAGTGAGCAAACTCAAATCGCAGGGAGACTTCGACTGGCCCTCGACCACGCAGCTGAGGGTGATTCTCCAGCGTTCGATTTGATGTTCCTTGCGCATCCGCGCCAAGAATTGCCAGATAAACCCCCTCGATAGCGCGAGACCCGAATTAGCGTTGATCGCAGGTATGACTTGCTCAGGGGTATCCTGCTGTTACACCGTTTATTAACTGAATTTCAGAGAGACCAAATTTGCTGCTCCAGCAGACCAGGACGCACAGCTTCATGTCAACAGCCTGTGCACATTGCCGAATTTTGTAAAAATATCAGTACAAGGGATCAATACCAATTATCACTTAAAGTATATGACAAGCAATTGCACTTTGTTGAATGGTGTGAAGGGGCAAAGTCCTGGGCGCCCAACACGCCATCTATGCCCTTGTCCACCATACTAAGGAATCATAAGCTATCTACGAAGATGAGGTATTTGCTCTCTTACCTTCTGGCCAAGTCTGTGTGGCAGTTCTATTCTACAGATTGGATGGGTAAAGAATGGACAAAGGACAACATACACTTCATGTATGAGCGCCGGCAGGGCGCCAAGAAAGCTGGTCTCTACTTGAACAAACCCTTCATCTCGGCTCGTTTTGGTTCAGATTCAGGTAGCAGCACCGACGATTCCAAGTTTCGACCGCACAAGTTTCCCCGGATAAAGACCCTCGGGGTCATGTTGCTGGAAATTGAGCTAGGGACGGTTATTGAAGACATCATTGAAGACGACTACCAGAGCGAGTGTTATGCTGACGGAAAGCTCAACGCCGATGCAGATCTGTACGCCTTTCAGAAGCTTTGCGATGATCCCGACAGGCTGGAAGACACCCCTTGGCCATTGAAGGCAGCTATTGAAGCATGTCTTCGCCCTACCAAATTCATGCAGCACCGCCATAGCGCTGAAGATCTTCGCAGGGTCTTGCAAGAGGAAGTCGTAGATCATCTACACTCTTCTTATACAAACTTTCGGCCAGCCGCAAGAAATTCAACTCAGGTCAACAGTTGAGATGTAGCCGGCTCAGCAGATAGCACAAATACCCCATTCCTCTCTCAATGTGCCTCCACGACCACGACCACCATCACAACTACCAGGGCAAGTAGCATCAACCCCATATGACCACTTCCTGTCTCTATATACTAACATTTTCAAGGATCGTTCCCATGGTTGAGCATCGACAAGTCATACATCCAACGTCTGTTGCCATTCATGGTTCTGTGGCAAGCCGGTAGGGTTATCAAGAGCAAACTTCTTGTCTTCATGCTGACCATAATAAGCATTCGAGAGGCCTCGTCAGAATCCTGGTTTGAAGAGTTGGATCAGCTAAATGAGATCCTCTCTGGACTTCCCGACGAAATCGGCCGAGCACACAAAAGGGTCCGTGTCGCGGTTATCGACACGGGCATCAACAGCAGCGACCCATACGCCAGGCACATACAAGGCTATCGAGATTTCGTGACCAACAACGACGACTTGAAGCAAGACAATACTGGTCATGGTACCAACTCAGTTAAGTTGATTTACAAAGTGTACGCCGAAGCTGAAGTATACGTCGCGCGAGTATTCGAGTACGATGAGGCGGATGATTGTACTCAAGACCTGATGCTGAAGGTGAGAATCTGGCTTAGCGGGCATGCAAACACTGCTGATCAACCGAGGGCTAGGCAATTAAACACGCAAAGGATATCTGGCAAGTGGATGTCATCAGTATCGCATCCGGTTTTGAAAGAGACCATGCCTTAATGAGAAGGGCCATAAAAAAGGCTACCAGTGACGGAGTTGTCATATTTGCTGCGGCATCAAATTACGGAAACATTAGACAGGTAACGTTCCCAGCGCGCATGCAGGACGTGATTTGCATGTACAACACAGATGGCCGAGCCAAGGCCTCGCAGTCCATCAACCCAGCCGCCCAGACCACCAAGTCCAAAAACTTTGCCATACTCGGCGCGGCTGTCTCGGTGTCCCCCTTTGTAAAGGACCGAGGATAATAGGTACAATTGTGTGGTGCCGGGAAGACTTATGCAGCACTTGGATGAGCATGAAGAAAGAGCGGTTATAAGGGAGAGGATATGTGAGAGGCTCTCGACTGCTCTGGAAAATATTGACTTGGATATATAGTGCACGAATACCTACTTTTTCTAAGCAACGAGAATATACACATTATCTACTATCTGTGTGAGAATATGGACGGAAAAAAGAAGGTATAGCTATAGATATAAGGCCACGGTGAACATACAAGCTAATATCCAGAGGATGCGTGTAGCCGGTGAGCAAAACCCCCTCCCCCTTCCCTCCCCAATGCTTAGAGATCACATTATCGTGTGAGAGCCGCCACGTGTTGCTACCTCGTGTTCGTTGTCTGTGAGCCCCCGTTTTGCGCTTCCGCGGCATTCTTCATTCCTCGCCATCGCCTCCTCCCCATTTCACCCGCCGTCTTGATAGTCCACTGTGGGATCTGTTTTTTTTTTCGACTTTATTACTCTTGATACCTTTGCCGACAATCCCTCGCGCTTAGGACCAACTCGGCATCTCCCCCAATAAGATAATAAGAACATCTTGCCATAAACCCGGCGGACCATGGTATTCTTTCACATCTTCCAAGAACTCCGCGCAAACAAAGGGCATACGAGGAGGGCCACAGGGCTAATGCTTGTATTTTCGCCATGTATAAGTACTTAGTAGTAGTATGCCATCTCATTAGATTATGATATATCTTGTAACATATGAACACGTCGCTTTTGCAGGGCAGGCCATGTACTGTCCTGCTTGCGAAGCCAGTATGCCCCTCAAAACATATGAGCCCAGGATATGCGCCTTACTCACGAATCATATCATTATCTTAGCGAAATCTCTCTCTATCTTTCATGTGGGGATTTTCCTCGCCCTTACCTATCCTGGGCAACCGTCTCATATGTTTTGATACCTTCCCGCTCGACGTTGAGCGTAATTTCAGGGTAAAATCAACGAAGAGCTGGGGAGGGGGAGGCGGACCGAATATGAGAACTGAAAGACGGATGTCATGAAGGAACCTTGGAAGATACGAAGCCCTTTCGTTGGAAGATATGCTACGAACATTAATGTAAAAAGGTAAACGTCAAAGAAGAGGAGTTGATCAAACTGCGGCATCTCGTGGACTTGTGATGAGAGGGTGTGTAGGGGGCATCTATCGGAACATCATTTTTACCGTAGGGCAGAGCACATACTTACCTAGTAGATAAGATTTCTCCCCGTCCGCTCTCCCATATTTAAGCTGCTAAGAGACTAATTACTAAGTATTTAAGTCGGTGACGACCAGCGAATACCGGCTGTTGTATGTTATTCTTTTTGCCCTCTTCGATTGGGGGGCCCACGGATGTAGTTGAGAATACGAAGTATTGGCGGCAGTCACTAGCGGGGCAAGCAGCCTGCTAGCCTGCCTACTGCTTAGCATCTGCCAAGCCCGCGCCAGAAACCAACCTCGAAACATATTTCCCCGAATAGGTAAAAGTAAAATTTTAATTAAAAAAAGTTCCTTTAAAAAAAAGCCATTCTTTTCAATCGATCAAATGAAAAAAAAACACCCAATCGAGACCGACTTACCAAACAATACGGAGTAAATTGAACAAATTAACGAAACGAAGAATCAAAAACAACACACAAAACGATCCTCCCCCAAAAAGAAGGAAGGGGGGGAAAATGGCCGTCCTGGGCAAGCGGAAAGCGCGCAGCGGCGGCGAAACCACCACCACTTCCTCCTCCTCGATCAGCGCCGCCGACGCCGAGGAAATCTTTCGCCGGCACTTTGAGGCGCAATTCGATCCGCTGGACGTGCCGACGTCGCGGCGAGCGGCGGATGACGAAGACGACGACGACGAAGACGATGACGATGACAGTGATGGTTCAGGGGGGGAGGACGCGGGATCATCAGGCGAGGATGAGGAATGGGGAGGGTTATCGGAGGATGATGATGATGGGAGAGAAGACGACGACAGCGCGGAGGAGGGGGGCGAAAAGGACAGCTCACAAAGACGAAGCGGCCGACCAGGGAAACGACGAGCGGCCGCGACAGCGGTGGAAGTGGTGGACCACTCCAGCGCACAAGCACCGAGCCAGACACCGATGACGAAGAAGGAACTGAGGGCATTCATGGTACGCCCGACAATACTCCCTCCCCCCCCCCCCCCCCCATACACGCACAACCATTTCCCATATCCTGCACTTCAACCAAAAAGGATGAGGCCCTGTCAGCTTAACTAACCCAACCCCTTCTTTCTACCAAAAAAAACAGTCATCCCGACCACCCGAGCACCCCACCCCCTCTTCTTCTTCTTCCACAACACCCGCAGCACAAGCAAAAGCAACCACGCCCTCGTCCCTACCCGAAGACGCCCCCTCGCTCCTGGCCCAGGACCTCGAGCTCCGCCGCCTCATCTCGGAATCCCACCTGCTGAACCCCAAACCCGCCTCTTCGCTGACGGCCGCCGCGGGCGCGGGCGCGGGGGCCGGCGGCAAGGCCGAGCCCCGGGCCTTCGCGTCCGGCCGCATCCGCCAAAAGGCCACGGACCTACGCATCCAGGCGCTCGGGTCCAACACGTCCATCCTAAAGCAGGAGAAGATGCCCATGAACATACGCAAGGGGATGGTGGCTGCGGCGGCGACCAGGGAGGCCAAGAGGCGCAGGGAGGCCAAGGAGAGCGGCATCATATTGGAGAGGGAGGTCAGGAAGAAGACCAAACAAAGGACACGAAGGGGGGATATCGATAGACCTGGCGTTGGAAGAATGAGAGGGGCAGAACTTAGGTTGAGTGACAAGGACGTCAGGGGCATTGAAGGGACAAAAGACGTCTTTGGTAGAAGAGGGGGTGGAAAGCGACGTTAGCAAGACACCCAAATCACATACGAAGCGAGCACTCGACGACGATCCATCAGGGCCCCCTTCCAGCATTCAAGACATAATGGCAAACACTGAAAACTTTCAATATGTTATTCATTCACAATCGTGACGGGACATTTCCACCCTACACGCCCGTCAACAAGGAAACACCACTATGTACATATACAGAGGCCTATCCCGTACATTTTTCAGCTTTTCCCAAGCTGTCTATACCTGCCCAAGCAGGCCCTAACTGTTCTACCATATCTCCATACACCCGTGCAGTCGCAAACCACAGCGAAGGAGTAAAACAGAAACCCTAGAATAATAAAAACGTCATAAGGAAAAATGCAATAGCAAAACAAGAAATAAAAAGAAAGTAAAGGTTCCGGGGAGTCCCGGGTGGTCGTGGCAAAAGGCAGTCGACGGTCATTGATATCTAAGGACCAGCGACGAGTCGAATAGTTGAGAAATTTTTATAGCATATTAGTGCCTGGTTGGCTAATCGTCATGGGCATGCTCAAGGTGTGAAGACTGTTGAATGCCTGCCCAGGAGTAATGGTCGCCGCAGACTCCAGAGTGTGTGAGTGATGATCCAGAGGACCAGTGGCGTAAGCATTCTCCGAAGTAGGGGACGCTTCTTCGAGGGAACCGAGGTGGTCTTCGCCGGAGAATTCATCTTCTTCCTCAGCAGAGAGGTTGAAGGGTCCTTCGCCGCCATCCTCACGCTCGTGCGTGCGCTTGTGCCTATTTCACCGTTAGCTAACTTTTCTCGGAACTAGGCGACAGCCATGTGAAACTTACTGAGCCAGGTTATCAGAGCGAGAAAAGGCTTTGCTACAGCTGGAGCAAACGTAAGGCCTCTCCTGTGTATGGGTACGAACGTGGCTAGATGGCTGTTTAGTACAAGTATAGGTCGACAGAGCTGAGGAAACTTACCGCTTGAGGTGCTCCAAACGCTTGAATAGACGGCCACAGCTGGGAATAGGGCACGAATGCGACTTCTGAGGATAAGGTCCCAGCTCCATTACTGTTGCCGAGCGGGCACGGCGAGCGACGCCATTAGGCCCCAGGCCCGAGCGGCGCGGCTCGTGTACACCCTCATGAGCATCATCGGAACCAACGCCATAATCATGCAAACCGAGGCCATTGACAGCGGGGCTACCTTCAACGTTTGACATCGGAGTTCCATTCCTTGACATGTCCAATGTGTCCTTGTGTTGGTGGTTTGAAACACCAGAAGCGCTGTAAGCAAGACCAGGAGGAGAATTGCCAGCAGACTCATCACCCTCGGCGACAGGCCCAACCGAAGCGGATACCGATCTGCGGAGATCGGACGGCCGGTGGACCGTGGAAGTGGCAGCAGCGCCTTGAGCCATGGCTGCAACTTGAGGGGGAATCGAGGAACGACGTCTGCGTTGCTTATACGTCGGCGAGCCCTCAATCACAGAATACACATTGTTTGTACCATAGTTGCGAGGAAACTGGTTGCCACCCATCCCGGAAGGAGGGAGGGAAACCATACCCCCCATACCCGAGATATGGTCAGGAATTGCAGAGTATAAGCCAGTCTCTTCGTTAGCAATGTAGGCGGGCTCCGCCGAGATACCGATTGCATGCTGAGGCGGTGTGATGGGCTCGAATGATATACCCCTGTTGCTGTAGTCTTCATATTGAGATGACACGAAAGATGGGGCAGGGGAATACTCGAGTCCATAGGCGGGCATAGACGAATGACGCTGGTGACTGTGTGTGACAGGAACACCGTGTTGATTGTAATGAACCCGAGGGAAATCCGCCTCCCGCTTCAGTGAAGCAACGTGCGGGGCCATTGTCGGACCAGCCATAGTCATGGTGGCGCCCATTGTGTTGTAAGAGCCCATAGTGTCCATGGACTCAGGAATAGAGCTCATGTGGTGCGACATTGACGGAGGCATAGCGGACGGCATCGACGTGGGGATGTTCTGAGGCATCGATGTTGGCATTGACTGGGGCATCATGTTAGGAGGCGGCATGGCATCCATGGCTCTCATGACAGGCGACGAGGAACCACTTTGCGCAAACGATGGCTGCTGAGCGTTGAAAGAAGATGAATTGGCTTGTTGCGCCTTGGTAAGCTGCTCGTAGAGCGACTGAGACGAATCGTACTGGAATGACAGCGCGGGCTCACTGACAGCGACAGTGGTAGCCTCCTGACCCATCTTCTCTCGCTTTAGGTCGCGCTCCAGAGCATCCAGAAAAAGTCGATCATGTGGGACGCTATACCAATAAAAGACCTTTTGCTTCTTCTGAGTCCGGATGCAGTTGTTCTTGTAGAGGAAGTCAAGGAACGGACTCTTGGGCTCCTCGAGCGAGGCATCGGTGCCGGATTTCAGGTTTCGCAGATCGGAGAAGATGCCCTCTTCAAACTTTTTGGAGTTCTTCACTGGACGGCCAAAGGCCTGGAATCGAAAAGACAAGCATCGCACAATATCAGTGCCGGAAATGTGGAAAAGATTGTTCCTAGGAGACACAAGTCAGCTTTCCCGTGAGCGCCACGTATGACAACGGCGCGACTTACCAGAGAACACAAGATACATACTCGCCAGTTGGGAGCAAAAATCGACGAATATACTGCTCTGGCGACCAATCGACGGGCGCAGAGATGAGGAAATATTTGACTGTTCACCACGTTAGCCATGCCTTGCGACAGTTTACTTGGCGAAACCACTCACGGTTGTCAACCTGGTTCAAGGCGACCTGAGCATCATGAGGCAGAGCTTGCTGAGCCTCCGTGCTGAGCATAAATGTTTCAGGCTTTTGAGTCCCCATGGCGGTGTTTTGTGAGTACATGCCGCCTTTTTGCTTGCTGGCAAGCGAAACCCTATTTACAGGCGCGCGGTGCAATCAATTAATTCGCGTCGCCCAGAATGCAGATGGTAAATTGCGAAGTTCTATCGCGTCGCCGACAATGGAATCGAAGATGGCAATATGTTGAACATGTAACGGGCGAGATGGTAACTGTGTTGGGAAATATATCGGCTGTAATGATATGGTATAGGTAGTTAAATGCGTGGAGGCTCTGCCTGCTCACAGGGAAGACGCTTATGTCTAATGGAAATTCGAGACCAGCCCGGAATTGAAGAATCGTTGCGCACTGCTCAAAGGCGACCTCAAGCAGATGCTTCAAGCAAAGGCTGAGGTGCTTTAGAGGTTGAACCGTCAAGGTGTTTTCGTTGCGTAGCGAAGAGTAAAAGAGGGTGTCGAGACGCCGAGGTTTCGCAAGAAACAACACGGGACCGAATGGTCGAAATTACAAAAAAAAGGTTTGGGGTGAATCAAACGGAAAGAATAGAATCGAGAAGAGGAAACAAGCGTCGAGAGGAAGCCGACAGCAACAGGCCCGCAAGTAAACGATAAGATCGATTGTGGAATGCGGGCAGGGCGTGCGACAGATTGCGTCTGGAAAGGTGACGACAGACTGGGCCCCCGACGGTTTCAACAACGGCAACGTTTCTTGTGGCTCGTGGACGTTTTCTTCTCCTTTTCTTTAGAAAAGGAAGAGTTATCAGGAAATGAGAGGAGAAAAAAACAAGAATACGAGTACACAAGAGAAGCGCTGCTGTCTCTCTCAACGAGGGAAAGGGGAGGGGGGGTAGGAAGTAAGAGAAATGAAGACGCAGCGATCGGAAATGGAGGACGGAGGAGTAGAAGGGAAGAAGAAGGGAAGGGGAAAGGGAAAGGGCGAAGCTGTGAGGGTGTCTGGGCGACTGGGCTTGGGGGGGTTTAATGAGCGAATGGGTGGTCAGGCCACAGCAAGTCCAGTCCACCAAGTTCTCCAGGGCTGCTTTTTTTTTTTCTTCCCTTCCCACATTCAGAGCCCGGCTTTGCCAGGTCCCAGTTCAGGTACCCGGCGCCCACAGGCGCCCACGCGCTATTTCTGGCTACTACTTGAGTAGTACCTCCTTTTTACCCTTTGCTGACACCCTACGCTGAGTACCTTGAAAGTCTTGTACTCGGCTTCCCCCAGAACACAGCGGCAGCGGCAGTACTCCGTACAAACGTGCTCCGTATTTCGTATGGATAGATGGACGGGTGGATGGGTGGATGGATGGATGGAGTGTGTGTGTAGGAAAAACCTAATAGTCGACGGTCCAAGCAAGAGGATCGGAACCTCAAGCTCTCTTTACCAAATAGTTCCACGGTACGCCGTAGTATTATATGCTTTCAATGGTTGAGTTCGATGCAATGGAAGACGGCAATGCTACAGAGTACAGAGTACACAACAGCCTTTTGGTCCACTTGTGACGAGCTGTAAACTTTAAACGTCAAGAGCGCTTCCCTAGAGAGTAGTGCCAAATATCAGGTATTCTTACGGGCTGTCCGAGGGGCCGTCCGAGGGGCCAAATAGCATCATCTCCTTGGAAAACAACGCCGGTTCACGCTGGTTCACGTTGGTTCACGTTGGTTTACGTTGGTTCATGTTGGCTCCTGTTGGTTCACATTGCCAGTCTTGCGCGTGCTTGGTTTTAGGCTCGTGGCTACACCAGAATCACATCTCATCTTTTCCACTAGATGAAATGGTCTCAACCCTTTTGTCTCTCAATGTATGTACATGATAGCCATGGCACACAGTACGGAGTATGTACTATCCTACTATCCTGCTATACTTACTACTAAGTAGTAGTAGCAGTAGTAGTAACATACTCCGCATATCGCTACCTATGTACACACTCATTGCCCCTCTAGTGCATTAAACACATTTTCAATCACTTGCTGCGCACCAATACCAAGATATGTTTTCACCCCTCATAGCCTCCTACGTGCTCCGTATTGCTCCGTACATACGCGCTCTCTCACTCTTCTCTATTACCATACTCCGTACGGAGGAAAAGTTGTCGCGTACAAAGCAATACTACTAGTACATAGTAGCAGGCATGTACTACTCCGTATTGCATGGAAGTCATCAAGCTGATCCCCTGTTCGCGACCCCAATACCGAGATAAGTTTAAGCTCGGACACCAGACCATGGATCAGATAATCCAGCATAAAGGCTCAAGAGCATGGACGCATGCAGATCTGTGTACGGATTACAGACCCCATGGCTCGCGAGCTACATACTATGTAGTACCCCGTCGACAAGAACAAAGTCAGAGAGGAATGAGCAACAAAACAGCTTGGGTTCAGCAGCCATTAATCGGTACTCCGTACATGCCTTGCGTCTCACCACGGGCACCGCACCATCAGGGCTCAAGCAGCGGGCTGCGCGACTCGTCATCAAATCCTCAGCCTTCCTGGTGTTGCTCGCTTCGGAGTACAGTTACTTACGGGTTATCATACGGAGCATTTCCTTCTCTCATCATACATCAACAAAAGGATTTCATCTGGATACCAACCGCCTCATCAAATTGTGACGAGTCACGAACGCATGCATTACCACCATTATTGCTCCGTCCATAGTACCTACTCCGTACTCCGTACTCGCAAAAGAAAGGAATCTCCTCTTTTCCCTTGCTTCTGTCTCGACCTTCTAAAAGACAGCGTTTGCAGGGCACCCAAGGCACGCACAAGAAGCTCAGCCCCCCACCACCCCTGGTGAAGCCACCGGAGCGGACTGACAGACTTGGAAAAGGTAGCAGGGATGGCATGGTCGACAACCGACTCGCCTCTATCCACCACAATTTGCCCAATTTTCGCATTTGCATTCCGCTGCCACTATACTCCGTATGGAGTACTAGTACTAGCACAGCACTCATAACACGACCGTTTCCAAGAAACTTTGCCAGTTCGCGTAGTACAAGGGCAATATGGAGATGCATTAATACCATACTACTACTCCGTACTCTGTAATAGTCTCTTGGGGTCGGGGGGAGGGGGGGGGGGGGGGGGCGGTTACTGCACAAGAATTTGCAAGCCATTGGGTAGCATCTCCTTCACCTAGGCGCTGTGCTTCGAGAGCAACCGAGGGGGATCCTTTTCAAAGCGTCCAATAGCAGTACATCAACCCGTATTTCTCACTCCTGGCCGTTATGGACGTAGTTTTCTCGCAACGGCTCTGGTCCCGTTTGACCAGGTCACCCCCGCTATGACCGGCATAGGAGATCCACAAGTCACCCGCGGAGAGGTCAACCCATGTGTGTGTCATGGACTCATGGACTCATGGGCTCATGGGTTCAGGATGGTGCGCCACAGCAATGTCCATTTTATCCATGGAGGCTTAAGGCGGCGAGCATACTCCGTAGCTCAATCGTCCGCCATCAGAGAGTGTAAGCCCGCACGGAGTAAACGCCTTCCCCATCACTGTTCCGTACCGATCACCAAATGTCAAGATGGGATTCAATCACGTTTCAACCCAGAGTTGAGCGCCTGCGACTCTGTGCATACTATTGGGGAAACCATGGCCAGCACGAAGCAAAACATGTCTTGCTGGAATCAGGGCACCGGGAAGTGCTAAGACCAGTAGCAGCAGTACTTTGTACTACGCAGCACGGCGTACGGGATACAGTGCTGTAGCCCTCAGACTCGCCAATTTCATCCAAATCACTTTTGACAATTGGCACCTCAGTCAGCCACGTCGAAGACATCCATGACCTTCCAAGTGCAATTCGTACCGAAGTGTGTTTTGTGCCGCGAGACATAATTCGTGGCTGGGCTGCCTGAAGACAACGCCGACAGTCCGGCCCCCCGCCGACGCGCTACATTGTTATTACAACGGCACAGACCTTTCTTTTTTTTCTTCTCTCTTCTTCTTCGTTCACTTGGCTTTTTACTCTTTCCTCGCTGATTTCCCCCTAGTATGTACGAAGTACATGGTGTCGTGCCTCTTCCGATGCTCGTGCCGCTTTAAATAAAGCATCGGGTTATCTGAGGTTGCTTCTAAATTTGTATCATGGTGACAGGAACAGCATGCTGCTTGGTCAAAGGCCCAGCCAGGACTGGAGACCTCAGTTCGTCCATCCACCCAAAGGTGGTCACTGGTCACTGGTAGGTGGTATGGTAGGTAGGCACAGGGTGGATGGTGGGTGGTGGGTGGCAGGCTACCTACATTAGGTGGCTGGCCCTAGCGCGGGCAAAGCGGGAAGATGGTACCCTGTCAAAGGTGAAACGAGCCTGCTGCATTGCTTCAGAGGTGCCCAGACGTGGGCATACGTGGGCGCTAACCACGAAGAAATGTTGGTGATTGGTTCTTGGCTGCCTGACGCTATTGCTACGTATGTACGTCCATTACCGGCCCCTCCCCTCAACTCCCCTCAACTCCAACACTTGGATCTTCGTCTGTGCTGCCTATCACCCCGCAGACGGAAGCTTTGGTCGCATCGATGCAGAGCAGAGATATCACACCTCCACACACACACGCACGCACGCACTCGCACGCACACAATTCGTACGACCATTGACAAGGCATTGCTACCTACCTACATATGCAGTAGTACGGAGTACCGAATACTACTCTGTGCGTTGAAAGGGTTCATGTAACCGAGCAGTGTCTGATGGTGGCGTCGACAATTACCTAGTCAACAAGATAGAGCCTCAAGCCGATTACAAACCCAAATGGCATCATACCCAGCACGGTTGGACTTGCTCAGTAAGTTTCCTCTGTTCCGTACAGTAATATGACATGGATGCACATAGAATGCAGCCGAAGTGGTTGGTGCCCATCATCGGATCATATCAGGTTTGATCTGGGTGCTCCCTTCTTGTGTTTTCAACGTGGGTTCGGGTAGCTAGGTTTGGATCACCTTATTGCCCATTTTCGCGCCGGCCACCAATCTGGGGCTTTCTTACGGAGGAACCCCCCCCCCCTCTCGTGCCCGTTATGACTTCCGGGATGGAGCAGTAGCACCATTCGTGCTTTATATGGAACACTCCATGCACTGGGCCGCGATGTAAGGAGCATCTTTGGACGAGGAGCGTTTAAGTCATCTCTTGTTTGGGCACACGATTCAAAGCCTACCTTGGCGATGCTCATCGGCCGGAACAAAGATACAAAACCCTTCCCTATTTGGATTTTCAAGTCCTCCTCTCCGCAGCAGGGGCGGGTACCAGACGGCTGCTAGCACTCTCGATTAGGTGCCTTGGTTTCTTCGAGCCTGCCGAAACGAGGAGGAGCCAGATGTGCTAGATGTTTCGGGATATGCTGGACTCAAGGTTGATCACACCAATCCCACAACCTGCTATGATCTAAACAGACGGAATCGATTGTCTAGCGCTCATCACACATTTACAACCGGGACGGAGTAGATATGCAGGTCGCCCATGCTGCGGCCAAGAGCTATTCATAGGCCTTCACCGCATTTCACAGGCGCTGGCGGCTGGATAGTGTCCCCTCGGCCGGTGATATCTGTTCTGGCTCTGATGCGGCTTTTTATAACGCTTGTCATAGTCGCACTCCTTGATCATAGTCGGAGGCGGCTAGAGAATGCGTATTACATACGGGAAGTTCGTGTGGACGCCCCAGCTCAAACGTTGCCAAAGTCCAATGCCAGTCGACGAGAGACTCTCAAGCGGCTAAGTGGTCTGTATATTCAGAGTCCAATAGGACTTGCGCTCAGAGAGCTTGGCTAGCAACATAGAGACCGGCTCTAACTATCGGCAAGCTCCATGGACCTAAGTGTACATCCAGGCAAAGAATGCTTGCTGACACTTCTCACTATTTTCGACATGGATACGGAGTCCTCTATACAGAGAACTTCGAACAATATGTCAGGCTACTAGGATGTGGGTGGAGATCAGGACTGTCTGATGATTGTTTTCCAGCAAGACTGTTTTGATTCTTCAATTACTCTCTACGGAGTACATGGTTTCAGCAACCACGGTGCGTCATGGACTTGATGTTTTTCATCTGAAACGCCGTTTGATACTCACTACTCTCCCCCAGTCCGTCAAGTCTTCTGATGATGAAGGATACGATGGTCTCGGCACCCAATCACTCAATGAGTTAATGGTTATCCATAATACGCACAGTCGAGGTTCACATCCCCATGTACGGAGTACGGAGTACGCAGCACTCTAGGTTTTTCAAGCCAGCGTGGTTTATAGCATGAAGCCCGTGGTTGAGTTTT
The DNA here is from genome assembly GCA_026184415.1 of Trichothecium roseum. Lineage (NCBI taxonomy): Eukaryota > Fungi > Ascomycota > Sordariomycetes > Hypocreales > Trichothecium > Trichothecium roseum. The sequence goes on along the minus strand of CM047942.1, from coordinate 2,874,677 downwards.
TACCGAGCAAGTTACGAGGCACGCACACGAACAACAAGCAAAGCTCAACGTGTCTCCAACACTCCTCTATTTACCGTTCGAGGCATCAGATGTTTCCAGGTGTGGTCTTCCTATGCGACTTGGTCAACGCTCCGTGGGCTATCGCTCATCCCCAAGTCTTGGGTGCGAGATTTGTCTGTCGAAAAGTTTCCGAGATATCTACTACTAACATGGATATGTGTCGCCCTAAGTCGTATCGCGACATGTGCCTCTTGCCAACCTCGTCAATTTTGAAACTGCCCGGAAGGCAGTTGTCGGCCAGGCAATAGGTTTACTATCCCACCTCAGTAAGTGGGGAGAACTCTTAATAAGGTGCCGTTTCTGGGGTAGCACTGCTGCAGCTGTTACTCTATGCATACATAGTAGTACTGCTAACCCATGGCGCTGGACTGCCAACCTGAAACGCCACCCCATGTCAAGTTACTACTATGGAGCAGCATTAGTGCTCTGTACGGAGTAGTAAGGAACAAAATTCCCTTTGTTCCTGGCTTGGTTGTTCTCGTTGTCCTGATTCTCTAATGGCAGGCTGGTCGTGTGGCTGTTTGTCTGTGTACCGATTACTCCGTACGGAGCAGTCGCTTCAAATGGCGCAACCTTCTCGTGGACTCTTCCAAGGATGCATCTTGAGTGATGGACCACCCGATTGGTGTGCCTTGCAGGCACCCTCAAGCCCCCTGATCGCCTTCGATATTGCACTTCCCTCAACTGCCGCTCAAAGAGCCACGCTCCTCCACTGTTTCAGACTATCGTATTCACCTTTCTTGTGCATGCCACAGCTCGTGAGCAGTTGTGAAACGGCAGGTTGACAGATGAGACATGTTACAGGCAGACTTCTCGAAGAGTCGGATGCATCGCAACGTCATTCTCAACCTCTTCAACGTTTTTCAAGATGGAGAGAAGGGCTCGTAGGCCCGATTAATGGTGACTAATCGGTGATAGTCACTTGCTCCGTGAGCAGACTAATGTGCATTCGCATGCAAGCAATGACTTGCACGTTCTCGACTCTGCCTGCCGCTCACTCCTGATCAAGCTTCTTTGAGAAAGTCAGCTCCGTCCAAGCCTCCAGATGAAGCGATACGGCCGATCCGTTACTCCGTATAGGCCGATCAACGCTAGGCTGGCAAGCTGGTTCTGTTCCGTAGGTATGCTCTGCACTCTGTACCCTACTCCGTACTCCGTACGGAGGACCTAGCAATGTTGGCGTTATGCACTCTTGAGGCTTGAATCCGCCGAGGTCGCCTGGTCCCGCGATGGGCCGTGACGTTCCCAGAGAGAGGGGCTCGGAGGGGTCCAATACTCATCATTACTCCTACTATGTTCTATCCTATGCGCGCTTTGGTGGGAAACTCGACTTTCGACCCGGTGCCTTGGGTATCCTCCGTAGGAAGCGGCCTTTCGAGCAGCCAGACGATGGTTCCTTTGTGCCTTGCACTCACTCGCCCCCCCGTTACAGTCGACAGTCAGCCTGCTTCTCCTGCATGCCGCGGCCGCAAAGCTGACGCCTATCGCAAAAGGACAATCTATCAATCTATTACGTCGACATACAATTCGGGTTGCATCATGCCAGATACATAGCTGAGTCGATAATTGCTTAGCCGGATAATTGATCCGCCTTGGGCTTCTTCGTTCTACATGATGTAGAATTCTATCTGGCCTTATGCTCACGGAGCATGCGCTCTTCCGTATCCCACCTGGACCCCAAGGGTTCTGGATAAAAGAAGGGGGGCAGAAGAGGGGGGGGCTCTTGCGTCCCCTGCCCTGTCACCTCGCGAGACCAGGACGCTGTTCCCGCCTTGACACCTTGCTCAGGGGCTGGTATTAGTTATTCATCGGGTGCATAGAAACGATATGAGGAAAGAAAGGAAAGGAAAAATCCCCGCTCGAGCGGAAGGTTTTACCGGGCATTGCCGGTTCTCTCTTCTCGGTGAAGGGTGGGGGTTAAGACTCAGGGAAGGGTTGGGCTTCCAAGGCACAAGGGTAGAATGGGCAATATGTGCCGGGTGATATTGATAAAGTTGGCATGCACGCATGCATGAGCATGGAGTCACTTGAATCCTATTACTACGACGACATGCTCCGTACGGGGGAGAAAAAAACCCACCGACGGGGAGCATGCCGAGTGGCCCTGTGGGCAATATACTCTCTTTCTAAGCAACCCCTTTTTTGGTTGTTCCTTTTGCCCCTTCCCTGCTCGCTCCCTTTCTTTTTCTTCTTCTTCTTCTTTTTCGTTGGCGGCGGAGCACATACGGAGGACGGAGGACGGAGTGCGGAGTGACAAACCCAGCGTCCGTGACAGCCCGGCAGGCACAATTCATTCCTAGTCCTGTGTACCCATTGAATACATGGTCGTACTCCGTGCTTTGAGAAGAAAGGGCGCCAGGTAAGGGGAGAGGGGAGAAGCAGATAATGAGAAACATCAGAAAAAGAGAAAAAGTACCGAATGATTTCCCACAAGTGCCAGCTTGATGAAAACTCGTGTTTCTAATAAAAGGGAATTACAAATTGAGAACAAATAATAAAGGGTGTGAGAGAGCGTGTGTGTGAGAGAGAGAGAAGAGGAAAGAAGAAATCATAAGGTTTCGTGATTTGGCGGTTTTTGCGGTTACTGATTGGTTCACTGCGCCGTGCGCCCACCACCGCATGCTTTTTGCTTTTTTTTTTTTTTTTTTTTGCTTTTTGCTTTTTGCTTTTTTTTTTTGTGATATATATCTGCTTATTTCGAAACCCGTAACAAGTTGATTGCCAGGCCAATAACAAATTAGAAGAAGAAGAAAGAAGATTGGCTGGTGCTTGGCTGTTGCCGCGCTACGCTACGGTCTCGACTGTGACAAGATGTCCGCTGTACCACCATGCAGAGCACGGGCGCAACAAGGGGGACAAAGAAAGAGATATGCATCACAAGCAGGCCGTAATGCCCAAAAAAAAAATTTAGGTTATGCAAATAGGCCATGGTTACGGCCTATAGTTAACAAAAAAAAAGTATCGACGTTGCTTCTTCTGTTTCTCCTGGACGTGTAGGGTAGGTATAATGACTTGACAAAAGAGCAGGCCAAGGTGAAGGAATGAATGGAATGGAATGAGGGAGAGGACTGCTTCAACTCGCACCGATATTTCTTGTGTATTTACTTTTCAGTTTTTGTATTTTTTTCGCCCTCCATTCGCTTTTGAACACGCAGTTTCTATTGATCTCCCCGTCGGAAACAAAAAAAAAAAATACATACATCGGGTAACAACCCTTTCCTTCGCCAACGGCTGTTCGCTCAACTATAGACAGACGAGAGAGATAGACGGACAGACAGACTGGACACAGCTTTTCTCTGGCTTCACTTCCTTTCCAAGATCTACAATGAGAAGCGAGAGAAAATCGTACATCGCCTCTCTGTCCCTCAAAACCCTCAAAAACCCCTCTTTCCCACATCATCACGGCAACATGTTGCGCAAGATTTTAGCGTCCCTCTAGGAACGAGCTTCCTCGAGCTCGAGCTCCAGCTGGCGGATGCGTTCGCTCTGGTCCTGGGAGCCCATACCGACCTTCTTCCTAAGGCCCTCGATCTCAGAGGTGAGAACGCCAATCTTGTCGTTTTGGGCATTGATCATCTTGGTCTGGTTTTCTAGGAGAGTTTTGATGAGATCGAGGGAGGTCTCGGAGCCCGATGAAGCGGTTTGACCAGATGTGCTTGGTTTGCTGGTGGGAGTAGGAGAAGAAGGCGAAGACACCTTTCGAGGAATAGAGGAGGCTTGGGGCTTGGAGGGAGTGGTGACGACGGGCTTGGGGGGCTCGGAACGAACGGGCAGAGAGCCGCGTGGTGTAGGACGGCCAATCTCCTCGAAGCTAGATGCATCATCGTCATCCTTTGCTTCCTCCTCATCGTCCTGATACTTGTTCGCCATGGCGGACATGGACTTCTTCTGATCGGTGACCGAAGGAGGGGCAGCGCGGGTTACTGCAGGCGCGGGCGCGGGCTCGGGCTCCTGTTTAGGCTCAGGCGCAGGTGCAGGCGCAGGGGCGGGAGTGGGCTGAGCTGGAGGCTTGTAGTCAGAAGCAATCTCCTTTGTAGCCGTGCCCTCATATACGCTCTCGAGATCAATCTTGTTGGGAACTGCAGTCTTGCCCTCGAGCCACTCCTGGGCAGAGACGGCGGGCTTGCTGCCGATGGCCGGGGGGAAAATATCGGCCTGGAATGTCTCGGCACGACGAGGGACGGTGAAGGAGATGGGCTCAATGTGCGTGTCATTGACGGTCTTGAAAGCCCTCATAACCTCGTTCTCGTGGACCTGACGCACGTTAGTTTTGAATGATTGGCGCGAGCGGCAGCCAGTTATCTTACGTTGATGCCACGGCGAGGCAGGAAAGCAATACCGCGCTGAGGATCAGGCGATTTATGTTCAGTTAGGTACTCGAACTTGTCGTTCTCATATTCGTAGTAGCGAATGTTGCCATCACTGTAAAATTAAAACAGGCAAGTTAATGAGGGCTGTTGTTTTTTTCGAAGCTGAGTATGACTTACCCCTTGCCGGCAAGGTAGAGACAGTTGGAGCCGTCATCTGTGATCTCGTCAGTTTGCCTGTACTAGTTTCGATGCGGAGCGTGCACAACCCACCCCAGAACGGCATGCAGACACCGGAGATGGAATCCAGCATAGTAAATCCCCCAATGGGCTCGTCCCTCCCAGGCTCCCAGAGGGCAATCTGCCTCTCGCTCATCCTCGAGAAGCCCGTCGTCGCGAAACGGTTATGCTCGCCCAGCCAAACAGCTCTGCTGTTCTTGGCACCAGCATGCCCAGGGGCCTCGTGTATGGGCTTCTCCTGACGCACATCCCAGACTCGGATTTTCTTGTCACGCGAGGTAGTGACGAGCATGCTGCCGCTAGCATTCCAAGACAGACTCTGAACGATATCGGCGTGCTTGAGAGTCAGGGGAGCCTGGCCTGTGCTGATGTCCCACATCTTGACCGTGAAATCGCCTGAGGCGGAGGCGAGGATATTTTCGGCCGCAGGGTTGAAGAGAACGTGTCCGACCTTCCTGAAAGAGTGTCAGAATGTTATGGATGGTAGGAATAGTTGTGTGAGAAGCTCCTACCTTGGGTGCCCAGAAAGCTTGCTCACGGGGGCGACATCGGTAATCTCCTCGGCATCGGTGTATAGTGTGAAGTTCTGAGGTACCTCCCAGATGAAGACCTTGCCATCTTCCGAAGCCGAGGCGACGATGTGATCGTTGAAAGGGTTCCTGAGAGGAGGGAGTTAGTATGGGTACATCCTCCGTAGCAATCAATATTGGACACTCACCAATCGGTGTCGAGGACAGCAGCGGTATGGCCACGGAATAGGGGCATCTGATCCGGGAGCTTCCCCTTCTCATTCAGGGGAATGACAGCAAAGGCGCCGCCGCCAGAAGAGTCCCAGTTCACCGAGAGATACTCGGGGTTGGCCTGTCCATTGCAAATCCAGTCAGCACCGTCATTTTCAAAGTCGATCGCTCGCACGAGGTGTTGGGGGCCGTCGTCGTGGCACGCGAGCGGACATGAAATCGCACCTTGACCAAGTTTGTGTCCCAAGCATTGCGGCTAATATGTAGGTTGTCGTAGCAAAACTCCTTCCTCGTCGACTTTCCGAAGACGTGTCCTACGTGAGTGAAGAATCGGAGTCAGCATTAAATCCAACGTCATGGCGAGGGTGCGCAAGAAAGCACGACTTTAGGGGGGAAAGAAGAGGTGGGTAGGTAGAAGGGACCAGCTTACGATACTTTGACGCGCGAACGAATCTTCCCGCCATCTCGACGACTAATAACCTCAAAGTTTGACAGGGAAATAGAAGTGAAAGAACAAGAAAAGACTAGTGTTATTGGAAGAAAGACGGGAAGAGGAGGAGAGATGGGGTGTTGAGGATCAAGGTGGGAATAGGCGCTGTGATACTTGCAAATAGCCAAACGGGAGCTTCAATGCAAGTACGGAGTATGGAAGCTAAGCTGACAGAAATGGTCCACAACAAGTGCTTTGGGGAGGGCCAACAAGTTATTAGCAGGCTAATACTACTACAGTAGTAGAGAGGAGGCTACTCCGTAGGCCTAGGTACTGACCGCAAGCACTGGGCAGGATAGGGAGCCTCGAAACTTGGACGCATTGAACACTGGGCTCTCCGTACTCCGTACCGTACTTCCGTACCGGCTAGGTACCTGTACCTCATGAAACCATTTTCGCGCCGTTTATCAGGCTGGTCCCCGCACCAAAGGTACGTAGCAGTGAAGCCACGCTACATTACTACTATGTAGCAGCTGATTGCGCCCCAGCTGGCTGACGTCGACAGGGGGCGCAGAAGTCGTCCAACAACATGGTCCAACATCTGAGCGGACGATACATACGTCTAATCACGTGCGCAATTTGAGTTGGCCTGCGCCCGGAGTAAGGAGTACTCGGTACTAAATCTCTACATGGTACCATTCAATGTATTCCGTAAAGACGGTGAGCAATGTGCATACTCCGTACCCAGCACTCCGTACGGAGTACCTCAAACCAAACTCAACTCATCACCGCTTCATCACTTTTTGTACTCTGCAGAGACTGCGTAGGTTCGTAATGAATACCTATCATTCATTGTCTTCTTTGAATCTGTATTACAAAATTCTGCTCCTAGCGCCTGTCTGGTAATAAAAAGTAACAAAAAAAAAGTTGACTGAATTCCATTGGCTTTTCGCGGAATAGAACACGTCCCTCGTCCTCCTCCCACCATGAACCCGCTCCCCGCCCCCTCTCTCCCTGACAAACCGCATCCTCCGCTCCTCGAAATAAAAAATCAAAAGAATCAAATTCCAGTATAACTTGCTTGCTTGCTCCCTATGCCCTTACAAAATCAGACCCTGGACTCAAAATAATTCAACCAGATCCTCCCGGAACGCCTGGCCTAGGTCCGAGTTGTCAATGCAATTCGTACCGTACCGCATTGTCCTCGTATCTGCCATTTGCCAAATTCGTACACATCAAGACATCCGTCCATCCAGAGGACGACACATTAGTTAAACATAGCTGCTCTTGGTCCGTGAGTGGACTCGGCGGCCTTCTGCTCGCTTGCGGAGCTGTTCTTCACGCTTGAGAACGAGCTCACACCACTTGGCCCGTGAACGGGTTCCATTGGCATCTTCCTCCACCACACCGTCCCCACGACCGATGACTTCGGAGAGAATCTTCATCCAGCCCTCCTTGTCTTCAGCCGTATCGGCATAGAAGTCGATGAGCTCACCATTGTTGAAGCGGATACGGAAACCCTCCTCAACAAACATGTAGCCCTCCTCCTCTTCCGCAAAGGCGGAGCGGCGACGCTTGCCACCTCGGCCTAGAGTCTCCTTCTCGGTCAATGCGCGGCGATCGTCAATCAGTCGCTTGGCATTGGCAAGGTTGATGGTTGCGCGAGGCTGGCGAGTAGCCTCATGGTAGGCCGTAAGTTTTGTACCCACGAGCTTGAAATATCTTCGCCTCCAGTACTATAATGATGATTAGCAAACAAAAACTCACAATCTTTTCGGTCATGTTGCACTTACTGGGCAGTCGCCACCCTGCTGGCTCAGATGGCCTTCCCAGTTTCTGGACAACCTCTCCTCAGCGGCCTTTAGCTCCCTGATGCAGGAATTCATGCTCTTGGGCATATCCTCCTCAGCCGAGTTCTTCGGGCGGGGAACAAACAGCATCTGGACTTCAAGCTTGCCAATCTTGTAGGGCGCGCGCCTGACAACAGCTGTGTTACCGCGCTTGCTCTTGACGCTTGATGCGAAACCAGCCTCCTCCGTAGCCCACTCGTTGAAGCAGGCAATCTCGGCCATATAAGGGCGGCCAAAGCAGCGTTGCTCATGCTCCTTGAGGCAGACGTAGGAACGGGCAAAGCTACCGTCATCTGCGGCTAGGGGAGATAGTAACTCGTATGCGGAGTTGGGAGGGCCACGTTGACGCGCCTGCGCATCTCTGTGGGCACGCTCCTCTTCCTCGCGTTGACGAAGATCCATCTCCTTGCGCTTCTTTGGCGAGGCAAAGACTCTGCTGAAGGTCGATGCCTTGGGCTTAGCTGTCTTGGCAGTAGAGCCATTCAGCTGAATGGGTGGGGGCTTATCAAGCTTCACGTTCAAGGTAAGCTGGAACTCGAGGTCATTGGGCACCACCAATTCAAACTCCTGACCGATAGGAGCATTTCGTGCAAGCTCTAACCAGGCAGTTGTAACGCAGTGGACGCCGTTGTCTAGTGTTAGGCTGAACCAGGTACGTTCATCTACTGTTGTCAGCATACATGTCAATGGTCCATTGAAGATTTCTAGCGACTCACTCTTGGGGATAGGGAGGTCAAGGTCCTTGACGCCCATGACCTTGACAAAGAGACGGCCACGCTCGCCGCTCTCGGGTGCTGCGGCCTCAACAGCTGGTTCCTCTTCAGCGACTTGGCCTAGAGCGGTCGCGTTGCTTTGCTGCCCGGGCATAGGAGGTACTGGCCCGCGTGGCGCATGGTTACCAGAGCCGGACGTCTTGCGCACGCTGCTCCGACGAGTCTTGCTGTTCCATGGCTCGACAGTCCAGGACTGAGGGCGTGAGGTTTTTACAGGCGAGTTGCCAGCGGAGCGAGCCTTCCACGACTCATCGCCATCCTTGTCGCTGGCAGTGACAAGCTTGGTGTTTTGGCGCATAAGATAGCCACGCTGTCGACGGTTTGTCACATTAGTATAATTCGTAGATCGAACGGATGTGGCGACATTTTGGGGGGTCGCAGCTGACGCTTGCCTGCTGATATTGTAGGGAGTCATGGCTGACACTTGACTGCCATGAACTCTTGGGTGCTGTTGTGCTTGGTTAATGTAGGAAGGGTCAATAGCAACCTTTTGGTTTTCGATAACACGGTCAAAATCTTGGTCAAGACTGAGGCCAAGATCGAGGTCTAGTGTCAAGCTTCGATCCTTGAAACTGGGATGTCGGTCAAGTATATCTGTCGTTGTTTCTCCACTGGCGATAGGCTCAGTAGCCAAGTCTTGCGATGTATGTGTGCGGTGCTTGTCCGGGATAGGGGGCACAATGGGTACTTCGACACTGACTTGTCGGCGAGCTTCGCGCATGGCTGCCAAGTCTGAAGGGGTATTCGAAACTCTTGTCTTGAGCCTAGAACCCGAGGCTTTAATAGTGGCAACGCGCTCAGGAACCTCGGCTGGCGATGGGAGCTGGATTTGGTCGCTGTCGCCTTCTTCTGGCTCCTGGTCTTGTTCCTCGTTGACCGGATGGTGCACGACCGAGTCAGGTGTTCCGGGCTCTTCATCGTCAAACTCGTCCGGTTCACCCCAGCCAGACCCATCATATTCAGGCTTGGACATGCGGCGACGTTCTGGAGTACGTGGTCTTTGAGAGTCGGAACGCTCCTCGACAATCTCCTCGGGCTTCGGCTCCTCAACTTCGGCCTGCTCCGACTTGGGAACCATGTAGGACTCGAAGTCCTGAGAGAAAGCTGCATGCTTCGGGCCTAGATCAGGCAGCGCGCCAGTCAGGCCATTGGATTTCTCTTGTACAGGGGTGCCGCCGCGAGGTGTGGCAGCTCCTTCATCATCTGACAATTTCTCGTTGTCATCCAGAGGAGGCAGCTCAATCTGGTCAGAATATTGGCTCCCTATCTCATCGTCTCGGCGAATGCTCCCCTCAGAACCAAAGCTTCCTTCGCGGTCCATGTCGGAATATTCAGACATAAGGATATCGCTCTCATCGTCATCTTCGTATGTGGCAGCATCCCTGTTGATAATGACACTGCCCTCCATTATGCTTTCCTCTTCATCATCCATATCGAGCATGGAATCCTCAGTGGAAGGAATGGGGACATCCGGATCAAGCGATGGTTCTCGTTCGACAGGACTCCTGCTTCTAGTGGCGCTGCGCTGGGGAGAGTCGGGCACAGGAGAGGAGAAGTTGTAGTCAAATTCCTTCTCTGAGTCCTTGTTCCCATTCACTCTGGCCATGATGGACTCGCGGGAGATGCGCTTGGGCAACTGATAGTCATCCAAGCCAGAGATGTCCCCGATTGTGTCATCGACCTCGTCGGCCTCCAAGCCACTTGTGATGGACTCTGGCTCGGAGGAAGGGCTGCCGAACCTGTCACGGCCGTTCGCACGCCTAAGGCGACGCTCGCGCTGTTGCTCAGCAGCTGTTTTGCCATTTCCGTCTTCAGAAAGCATCATGAGCTTGAGCCTCTCCTCAAGCGTCATCTTGGGATTGCCGATGTTCTGGATATCGGATTTGGCCACTGAAGCCGGGGGGGGAGAGGGCAAAGTCCTGTGTGAGCCGAGCATCCTCTCGGCTGTGGCAGATAGACTCGGCGAGTCTGGTGCTGAGCCCGCCGAGTGACTCCTGGTGTGGCCCATACCCGGCAACGGCGGCAAGGGGCGATGGTCGCCGTTGGAGTTGCCGGAGTCTGATCGCCTGGCTTGCTGACGGCCGTAGGCCGGTGGTGTACTTTCCGGCATGGGACTACCATCCCACTGCCCTGTGGTTCGCCCAGGCGTCATCGGGCTATCTCCGCGCCAATCATCTGGACCGACAACGGGGGTCTTGTCGGTGTCCTCGAGGGACGCGTCGAAGCTGTCCTCGTGTAGGTCGCCGTCCATACCGTTGTACAGAATGCTATCGTCGTCGTCGTCGTCAAGGGAGTCATAGCTGCCCTCGCGCGAGTTGGTACCATTGGAAGAGATGTCGGGTGTGGCCATCTCATATTCGTTAATCTGGGGAGGCGCGGCATCAAAAGTTACACTCTTGGCATGGCGATGGAAACCGCGTCCGGGTGGTAGTTCGCGCTCGTTGATGGATGTGTCCGCCGACCAAGTTCCCGTCTCGTGGTCGAAGCTGGCCTTGAATTTTGATGGCGACATAGCTGACTTGATTGGCGAGCCATCATCGCGGCTCAGGGGCCTCGGCGAGATGGCCTCCTCGCGAGACACGTCACTCCTCTGACCTGTCATCGTCAGGTCGGAAGTGCTGCTCTGGCTGTTGCTGAAATCGATACTGGGCCGCTCGGAGCGATCGGGGGCGTTGAAAGTGCCAGTGCTGTATGTGCCAAACGCGTTGCCTTGGACCTTTGCCAGGGGTCTCTCGATCTTGGGCACTCGCGTGGGGTCATATTCCTGCTTCTGCTCGAGCGCAAGGATGTTGCTGTTCTTGACACGGGAAGCTTTCTGAAGGCGCTCGATCGAGGACCGGCGAGTTGGTGACGGCGAGCCAGTGCGACCCCCATAGAGCATACTATTCTCCGAGTTGCGGTTCTGCCAGAAAAGGCGAGGTGATGTGGCGGTCTCAAGCGGCGATGACTGAAATGGTGATGAATCGGAGTTATATGCAGTTTTCTAAATATTCCGTGTCAGCGATACAGAATTCGAATTCTGGAGCAGCAAGAACGAGAAGAGGGGGGAAGGGGGGTGAAATGGGGGGAGGCGCGCGTATATCTAGAAGAACGTTGAATTCCGGCACGTCGTAAAACTAACCTTTGGTGATGTGCTGGGCTGGTGCCAACTAGGCGAATTACGCCTTTGCTCCATTGGGGAGATTTCTGATAAAGGACGAGACATTTTGAATGGCGATGTCTGCTGCGGCGGACTTTTGTTTATACGCAGCGGTTGGACCTGAAATTGGTGTCGGTCAGTGACGAGGGACTAAAATGGTGCAACAATGGAAAGGAATGCGTACTGGCTCAGATGCCATGCTGGTGATTGAGAGGGCTCACCAGATAGCAAAAGATTTTTTTATGAGACGTGATAATATTGCAAACCAGGGTGATGCATTGGTATGCGGGATGTATCAAAACAGAGGAGAATGCGGCGCCAGAATGTCGCAGACTGACAAAATAAAAGGCTGCCCTGGGTGCAAAGCACAAGAAAAATAAAGTTAGTGATTGTATGGAAAAAAAGAAATACTGCGTGTACAGCAGGACGAAGGGAGAGCGACGCCGACGTCGATTGTAAAATAATTTGTCTAACAATCCGGCGGTGAAGAAGTCGGTGATATGGATTCTTGGAGAGAGGAAGGGAAATGATAGGAGGGGGGTTGTGGTTGCCAGTTGCAGTGTTTAAGGGCGGCGTCAGTCCCCTCCGTTTCGGCGTCCCTCATTCGTTGCGCGCAAAACAAACACATCCCGCTTTTGTCACCCCAGCAACATGCCAGTCTATGCGCCGAAACTGACCTTCTTTCCAGGCGGCGCAGGCGCTATTACTGCCTGCGTACCTTAAGTGAGTGGGTCCGAGGGTGCTACAGCAGCCTCTGCCAGGGTGTCCCTAAGTCACGCTAATCTGTCTGCTACAGCCAAGAAAGGCAGTAGAACGGCGCCGGCGGTGGTCCGTTGTCACCACTTAACCATTCGACCACTTACTTGCTTTCTGCCACACCCCGCAAACCACTCCCCCCAAAAACACTACATAGTAATCGGTCCTCCGTACTCCGTACAAGAGCACCAGACGCAAACAAGCAAAATAAAATGGACTCGAGATTCCCCAAGAAAATCGTCTGAACCTTCCAGCCTTTGCCCATGATACCAACCACCGAATTCTTACAAAATGAATGTCTGGCACTTCCATGGCCCGTGGGTGGGCACTTTGAACATGATGAACCTTGAAGTCTATCCTATCTCTTTCTCTTCTTTCTCCCCTCCTTCTCTCTCCCGCTTCTTCGTGCCTTTGTCGTTTTCCATGATCATCCTTGCTGTACGACTACCACCCACACTAAATAAAAAACTATTATTATCGGATATCCATAAAAGCCATGTTGTTTTCCCCATCTTGGCCGTTGCCGTGGCGGTTGTTTACTTTTTTTCCTACTCTTCTTCCCCACTGTAAAGAACCCCTGTCGCATATTGCATTATGCCAACCATGGGCGTTTTACGGCTTCTTCCCAGGATCACGATTTCGGGAAAGAAAAAAAAAAGTTGGGCTCGACCGCCACAACCAATCCTCGGACTGTTCACTCCTGGCAATGCTAGCGCCGATGTCCCATTACTGGACGATCCGCCGACTCTAGGCACAAATTTTCCATCATCTTTGAATCTCGTCTGCTGATTGGAGTCTTGGTCTAGTTGTCCAAACTCTGCTTTGTGTTACCAGCCACAACCTAGATGCATCTCTGTAGCAAGCCGAAACGCAAACGCATCTAGCCTAACTACGAGTAGGTAGTGGGGGTATATCTGCGTTCCACTGACGTCTTTTCTGTGATGCCCATGGTCCTGACGACCTGCAAGCGGCGAGTGTCTCTCGTGCAAATTCTGATCGGTGATAGTATCAGTGCCATGCGGCAGCAGTACGGAGTATCCATGATGTTTTCTATATGACTGTCGCAAATAGCTGGAGGCTGGTTATTATAAGCTCTGCTGCTTATTCCAAGCTACGCAATCTTCAAACTTGACACCACTGCCACCAAAACAGTCCAGGGCACTGCCAATAGTCAAATCCACCTTGCCAGCACTCAGACGCTTGACAAGTTCCAGATCTTCAAGGTTTCGCCCTCCTCCTGCGTATGTTACCGGGATCGAACACCATCCGGCCAATCTCTGCACAAGCTGCTCATCAATACCCTTTTGTAAGCCTTCGTTATCCGCCGCATGAATCAGGAATTCAGAGCAGTATGGCTCCAGTTGCTTGATGGACTCTTTTTCAAAGCTCGGTTAGCGCTTTAGCCGAGTCCTTTACCCAATAGATTCGACGTACCCTCGTTGACCTCCATGTCCGTAATCGTCTGCCACTTGTCCATGGCAACCCACCAAGACGCATCGCCTCGCTTACGACAACTCAAGTCAATAACAAGCTTATCCTTGTCTCCCCCGAGAGATTTTAGAACAGCGCTGAGCCTGTCTTGACTGAACTTTCCAGATGGGAAAAGATACGACGTGATGATGACCTGAAAGCCAGTGAGAACATTGTTTTGTTTGTTTATCTTATTCGCTTTTCTTCTTCTTGATTCCCCAGCCTAGTCACCCCCCACCTACCTTGTCAGCACCAGCTGCAATCCACTCCTGGGCGTTTTGATCATTGATGCCGCCTCCTAGTTGTAGACCCCCCGGCCAGGCTGAAAGAGCCTCTTTGGCAGCGTCAGTGTTGCCGGGGCCTAACATGATGACGTGCGCTCCTCCAAGCTCGTTGTCCCTGTACAATGCCGCGAAGTGGCCGGCGCCGTGCTGCGATACATAGTTGGTCTTGAGGGCCTGGGATGTGCTATCCAGGGTACCTCCGACGATCTGCTTCACCTGACCTGCGTGAAGATCGATGCATGGGCGGAAGCGCGTCATTTTTGGCACATGAGGCCTAGAATATATGTCGTCTTGAGAGTGTGAAAGAAAGTAACGCCTACTCTCAATGATACGTGCTACTAGTAGTATAGTATCAAGCTTCTCGAACCTCGTGTCCGGTTTTAGGGCCGGCTCTGTGGGGAATGAAGTCAGATTGATGGATCCATTTATGTGTGACTACTACTCCGTACTATTACCTCTCTCGTGGGTAAATTCTTTGGGAGGAATGTACCGACTCGTGCTCTATACTCCGTCATCATCCGGTACTCGGCGAGAAAAGATGATAGGAACCATACCTGAGCAGTCCGTTCATCTCTTTATGTTAATACTACTATATAGCACTCTCGTATCAATACGCTGGCAATTTAGTGCAAAGGCAGATGGCACTAAGTCACCCCAAAAAGTATATTCAGTACACCTAAAGCTCCAAGACACGATGCTACCTTAACAAATAGAGAAGGCAGGCGAAGTATGTGACCCCTCATTATTCCTTGGTGGGGGTTTCTTCGACCCTGACGACAATCGATTTAAGGCTTTAATGCACTACCAACCACCCGAGATTTGAAGCGTGAAAACGATGCTACAAACGACTAGTAGTGTACCTTTGGCAAATACCCTCCTCTCTTGAGATAAAGTGTTGTCTCTGCCTCATTCACCAATCTCTTTCAGCGCATATTGCGTTTCTGGAGTAGATTTCTTGGATGCAAACGGTTATTTAGGTTCACACAAGCACTTAGAAACTTAAGTCATGTCCTCATTCGATGGCGAGTGACTTTTGATTCAGTAGGTTTCATCTTACTCCAACCCCATGGGAGAATCCTCGCTAATTGAGGATGACGATGTCTTGTCTAAGTGGGCCAGAATTCATGAAGATGTCCTAAGAAGGGTTTCTTGTCCAAGAGCACCTCAAAAGCTGGGCTCCACGAGTGGGAGATGCTTTATATATAAAAACCGACCAGGGAAAATTTCGACAACCTTGACATCATTTACAGGGACGTTTTCTTGACGGTATGCTCTTATGCCCCAAGGCGCTACGCGAGAACTCAATTAGTTGCTTCGACCAGAATTACGATCACTGTCCCTTTGGTGCTTTAGTATCTCACACCCGTCACCCTCTTTAGAAAGGCTAAGTCGAACGTCAACAATGAGTTGAAAAGCGAGCGAGCTCCCACATTATCTAGAATATTCGTGTATAGACTCCAGGAAACTGTCTATGTTAAGCGTTCTTTGCTCGAAGCAACGAATCGTTCAGACGGGGGTTTAAATGGGAAATATGCGATTGAAAAATATCCATTCCGTAATTCTTTTTTTGGGTGGCTATTGGCAGTAGTATACTCGCCAAGGAGGATTGAATCGAGGTACAGTACTCCGTAGTGAAATTCAATAGAAAACCACCAGGACTCTTATTAATAGTCAGGCTAGGCAAAAAAACTTAGACTGCTTCGCCGAAGCAAATGCCAAAAAACGTAGTCGAACCGGGAATCGAACCCGGATTTCCAGTGTGTGAGACGGGCGCCTTGACCGTTTGGCCATTCGACCTTTGTTTCTATGGAAGACTTAGGAGTTTGTTCAGGTTTATGTCAGCTGGCGCTGACCTAACAAGCCACTGCGACAAAACCTTCGAGCTTTATCAAGGGAAGTACCAAGAACACAAAGTATATACACGAATATATTTTTTTGGTGGGACAACATGCTCAAAAACGAAGAAAAAAAAAGGATCGAGTTTCTTTTGCTTCCTCCACCGATATATGGCTGGAACATAGCATGGTTGTTTAAATCGGTAATTTAATTTATGTGGTGTTTGAGGCTGCCGCCGTCGATCAATACCAGGATCGTTGCCAAGGCAAAGTTTTCCCTCAACTTTCCCGCCGCCGCTGCCGTGGCTTTCCAGACCCTCAGTACCTCATCAGACTGCATCCACGGCGCGCAACCGGTTTGCCGGCATCTATCAGTCCTCCCAACTCGAAGCGGCAGCTTTGCTCCTGATTGGCAAATCAGCTCGCCTTGTTTCTGGAAGCAAGGCCACCATTGATTAGCGGCTCGTCCCACCGGTGGTCGGACGGGGCGATGCCCCGTCGGTTTGCCGGGCATGAGACGGCCCAAAGCGTGTGCGGCGTGCCGGTGAGTAAGATGGGCGATTTCTTTGTTCCCTGTCAATAACCTGGACATATTTGCCACTACTATCCATGTATGCTTCTCCAAGCAGGGCATCTTTCCATGTTCACCACATAAAGAATCGTCCAGTTCTTGCTTCCTTGATGCTGGTGATGGAGATTGTGAGGAATCCTTGCGTTGTGAACAATTCCGCTTTTTGATTAATGATATTCGAGAGATGAAACGTGCTTCTTCGATATGGCCCGACTGACTGATTGATCCCAGTGCTCGGCGCAGAAAGTGTGAGATACAGCCGGGTCGTGATCGATGTGACTATTGCGAGCTGCAAGTCATTGCCTGTGTTCACGAGCTGCCCCGTGGAGGATGGTACGAGAAGCGGGCTATACACCAGGGTCAGAACGCCTCCCACATACCTGGTTCTCACAACGAATCTACTTCCCCAAGCAGTAGCATCGATCACAGGTTTACGAGGTTACCAGACCTGGATGTAATAACCGAGCTGGTAGGGTTGTACTTTGATTACATTCACAATGTCTTTCACTGGCTCTTCCACCGCCCGACTTTTATGGATGAGGTAGCCAGACGAGTGGTACCTGAGCCGATTTTGCTGGGTATTTTGGCGTTGGCTGCGCGGTTCTCCAACAACCCTTACTTTGCCGGCATTGAACCACGTGAAAGGGGTCGAATATACTCGACAGAGGCCGAGAGGCAGTTCAACCTGAGAGATATCAGCCTGCAAACCGTGCAACTAGGCATCATGCTTGGGGCTGCGGCTACGGTGGACGGTGATACGGCGGCTGAGAACCTCTTTTATTCCGTAACCTGCCGCTTGGCACATATGCTGGGCCTGCCGAATCGTCCAACATCTAGCCCAATCGAGCGAGAACTAGACATCAGAGGTAAGTAACTGCCCAAAGCGCACCGAGAGACAAGTAAGAATCTACTAACATTGCTGATAGTATGGTGGTCCCTCTGCTTGGCTGATGTCTGGTCATCCACGGCCGTCAAGCTACCGCGGCTCATGCCATCCGACATTAGCGCACCCTTGCCTATGGACGAACTTCCATTTCTGGCGCTGTCGCCAATGGCTGACGGAGTCGTTTCCACGCCGGTTTCAGAGCGGCGCTCACCAATGTTGACAGAGATGATTAAACTGAATCGGATACTTATACAAGTCAACGACTTCAATCAACAGTGTGCCTTGCACCCTCCGTCCCCCGAAGAACTTGATGAGGGGGTGCAGGCGTTGGAGGCAAAGTTGGAAGCATGGATGAGAGACAAGCCCGAGGACGTGGCCGACAATGAGGATAACTTTAGCTGGTTCCAAACACACGGATTGGGCCGAGACTTCGCGGCTCTCTATCTCGGCTACTACCATTTCGGCCAGCTTCTATACTATCAATTCTTACACGCCGGTACCGGTCAGCCAGAAGGGTCCAAGGCCCGAGCATATTCGAACCGATGCAAGAGCCACTCTGCGCAGCTATGCGATATGATCTATCGCGCATTTTTCACCCCCGGATGCGACGTGCGCTACCTTATGGTTGCTCATGTCCTCGTCATCGCCTCGACCGTTCAGATCCATACATTGCTATTTAGCGAGGATGAAGGGCAGATCGCCGACGCTCGTAAGAGGCTGGAGAAGAACTTTGAGATCCTGCTCCATTTGCGGCCGTACTGGCCTGTTTTGGATCGTATCATGGGGCGCCTGAGAGCTTTCCACGAGATGTGCCGTGTCAACATGTCATCGAGCTTTGTGCTAGACAGATGGATGCTTCGATTCCTCGTTGAGTTTGGAGGAGTGATGGACGAGAAGCCTGCTAGATCTCCTGTTGATCCGGATACTATCTATCGCCTGGATACACTGATTTCCTGAGTACCACTGGTGTGACGGCGAGGGGAGAGATTCTTAAGGGATGAATTTTTTTCCCCCCCCCCCCCCCCCCCCCCCCCCCCCCAATTCCTTCTCTCTTCTTTTTTGTTTTGTTTTTGTTTTTAGTACTACACATGTCCCGATGTCCCGACACCTGTTTCCTGCCAGTTGCCAGTGTCGCTAAGTGGGATGAATGTTTCCACAACCGCGGGGCAGTGGTGTACAGTCTGCGGTGTTAATCGTACTGTATGTCTCGCAATAAGGATGCGCAGTCTGACCTGTGCGGCATGCGTTGTCACACTGCCCAGCGACGTCACTGCCTGTATTCCGCGTAAATGCCGCAAGGGAAGGAGCCTCGTCGGAGTTACGCATTCAGTTTAATGAAAGAATGAAAATAATATTGAAAAATCGGATTGATTCTCTTTTGAGTACAATGTAACTGAGCCAATCCGCTCGACCCGCTGCTGTGTCAAGCGTAAAACTTAATGCTGGAGCTTCTCTCTTGTGCAATCCGATCAGCGATCCCACACGCCGCAGACTTTGGCCCCTCACTGCCCCTCCGTACTTTTTTCCCTGCACCTAATATCTAGTAAAACCATCCATCCCTTGGTCCTCTACCTATACTGTCCCACTCCTAAGAATACCGAGGAAAAAAAGATATATATTTCAATATGAGCAAAGCTGAGCAAAAGGCTTGTCTGAGTATGTGGCACCTTTTCTGCCCGTTGATTCAGCATTCATTGCCTGATCGCAGGAGCTCCCTCTGCATCAAGAAAATGATAAGCTGACACTGGCATCTAGTTGTGATTGACGGCTGGGGTGTCCCTGGCAAGGACTCGCCCAAGGATGGCGATGCTATTACCAACGCCAAGTCTCCTGTGATGGATGGCTTCGCCGAAGCTAAGGACCTGTACACTCAGCTTGAGGCTTCTTCCACCGCTGTCGGTCTGCCTGAGGGCCTCATGGGCAACTCAGAGGTCGGCCATCTCAACATTGGTGCCGGCCGTGTTGTCTATCAAGATGTCGTTCGTATTGGTAAGTTCCTTCTTCCCCCCTGGTCGCCCGACGGGAACTTACATGCATCACATAGACGAGACTATCAAGAAGGGCGAGCTGGGAAAGAACGAGACAATTGCCAAGACTTTCAAGAGGGCCATTGACGGCAATGGTCGTCTGCATCTTGCTGTACGTATACTCACCAGGGGGACTCATCGAAGAGGCCATGTACTAACAAGTTATACTCTAGGGTCTTGTCAGCCATGGTGGTGTCCACTCCAAGCAGACCCATCTGTATGCTCTGCTCAGGCTAGCCAAGGAGATGGGTGTCCCGAAGGTTTTCATCCACTTCTTCGGCGATGGCCGTGACACCGATCCCAAGAGCGGTGCTGGCTATATGCAGGAGCTTCTTGACACCGCTAAGGAAATCGGCATCGGTGAGATTGCTACCGTCGTCGGCCGCTACTACGCCATGGACCGTGATAAGCGCTGGGAGCGTGCTGAGATGTATGTTCATTACAAAGAACTCTCGAATCAGTCTACTAACTATTTCTAGCGCTCTCAAGGGCATCGTTCTCGGAGAGGGCACCGCCACTGATGATCCTGTTCAGGCCGTCAAGGACGTCTACGCTCAGGAAGGTTCCAAGAATGGTGATGAGTTCTTGAAGCCCATTATTGTCGGCGGAGAGGAGCGTCGTTTGAAGGGTATTAGCGCACTTCCCAGCCTTATACTCGACTATACTGACTGGATTAGACGACGACACCCTCCTCTTCTTCAACTACCGATCCGGTACGTGTCTCTGCCCCCAATGATGATACCAGGCATTAACCATTATTCCAGACCGTGTCCGCCAAATTACTCAAGTGCTTGGCGACGTCGACCGCTCTGTTCTGCCCGACTTCCCCTACCCCAAGGTTCACCTTGTCACCATGACCCAGTACAAGGTGGACTACCCCTTCGAGATTTGCTTCCAACCCCAGCGCATGGATGACGTCCTGGCTGAGTGGCTAGGCAAGCAGAGCGTTGAACAAGTTCACGTTGCCGAGACCGAGAAGTACGCCCACGTCACATTCTTCTTCAATGGCGGTGTTGAGAAGGTTTTCAACCTCGAAGAGCGTGACATGGATCAGGATCTCGTCCCCTCCAACAAGTCTGTTGCCACCTACGACCAGGCCCCGGAGATGTCTCAAGATGGTGTTGCAAACCAGGTTTGCAAGCGAATGGCTGACCAAAAGTACCCATTCGTCATGTGTGTAAGTGTTGACTGAGTTGGAATGCAGCATTGGGTGATGCAAGGCTAATTCTGTTATGCGTCTAGAACCTGGCTGCCCCTGATATGGTTGGCCACACTGGTGTTGTAAGTCACAATAAGTATTCCAAGTTTTGATCGTTGTTCTAATATTTGTGTTTACAGTACGATGCCGCTATTGTTGGCGTCGAGGCCTGTGATAAGGCCATTGGCAAGATCCTCGAGGGATGCAAGAAGGAGGGCTACATCCTGTTTGTGACATCTGACCATGGCAACGCCGAGGAGATGAAGTTTGCCGATGGCAAGCCCAAGACCAGTCATACCACCAACAAGGTTCCCTTCATCATGGCCAACGCCCCCGAGGGCTGGGGCCTCAAGGACTCCGGCGAAGCCGTGCTGGGCGATGTTGCTCCCACAATTCTCGCCGCCATGGGCCTACCCCAGCCTGAGCACATGACTGGTACAAGCCAACTTGTCAAGGGCCTCAAGAGGGCTGCTCAAGAGTAAGTATCATGTCGTGGATCACAGGTCTGGTAAAAATGAGATTGAAGATTGGGGTTTGAGGTGATTTGGGAGCATTGTTCAGATGGCGAGGCGAGCAGATTAGACATAAACAAACGAATACACCTAGCATTGAATATCTATCTGCATCTGCCTGGAGGTCCTGCCTGTTCCGATCGCGCTTTTGCTGCCCGTCAGTTGAGAAGCCGTTGTCAACGGGCAAAAACGGGAGCAAAACCCCGTATTGTTGCTACTACTGAGTTGACGGGGCAACGAGGTGTAATTGTCCGATGGGGGGCGCTGCCGGATAACGCCAACATTACTTTGTAGTAGTAGTAGTAGTAGTAGTAGTAGTAGTAGTAGTACTCGGTCCTACCAACAATGCTGGCAACTTTGGAAGAATTGCGATCAAGTTGCAATTCTTTCATCATGCTACTACTGTTAGTTGCAGTGTAAGAGTCGAGTGTGTTACTTGTCTCGGGCCCAAGCGAGACAAATGGGAGAAGTCAACTTGTGCGAGCTGGTCCAAGCATCTTCAATTACCCCGAGAAGCTAAGCTTAGGTGCGAAGACTGCTTCGTACAGTACGGAGTACATACTGTACCCAACGGAGTACGGAGTAGGGCCTACGTATTAGAGGACCCACGATTGGGAGCTGATGGACGACGTGGGGTTGAAGCTGCTCCACAGGGCACTTTGCTTGTAAAGGTATCCACTATCGGCGCTTGCGTCAGGTACCATCTGGGCACCATCACCGCCTAAATGCGCTGTAAGCTCTGCATTGATCCATGGATGCGATGCTGCATCGATCCCTCGCAGCTAACATCGCCAGCTCCAATTGGAACGAGAGCCTGGGACAGAGCTCTCCAAAGCTCTCCGTTTTCTCTTATTTTTCCCTCTTCCCACCAAGCTCACCGGTTCGCAAGTCACCTGTTGACGGTCAATCATCATCGATTTTACGAGGTCCTGGGTAACTCGCCGGCGGTGGTCATCTCACAGCTGCTGCGCAACCAGTGATCACTATTACTCCATACCCATCTATAGCGTCATCCACGCAGTTGCAACTTTCCCACCTTCCGTCCCTCACTCTCTCGCGCATACGCACGCACGTACGGAAGATTCTTCTATAATCCGGTCAGCATGTCCCGGCCGCGCGAAC
Organism: Trichothecium roseum; assembly: GCA_026184415.1. Lineage (NCBI taxonomy): Eukaryota > Fungi > Ascomycota > Sordariomycetes > Hypocreales > Trichothecium > Trichothecium roseum. The sequence continues at coordinate 2,852,477 of CM047942.1, read as the reverse complement.
GAGATCCTGGCCCGGCCAGTAAGCGACACAGCATCACCGACCGCTTGCGCGATACTTGGTCTCAGGCAAGGCAGCAGACGACTGCCTCGATCCAGCGCCGCGCCTCTGTCGCCGGCGCCACCGCCGGCAAAGATTCTTCGAACAAGTCTCCGCCGGCCGTCAGGCTCAAGGAGTGGTTGGACACTTGCAACAGGGAGCATGACCACCACTGCAATGCCGGGTCTACGGCGCACAAGGAGGAGCCGACTTGGCGGCCCACGCGGCTCATAGATGTGGTGGACAAGATCCTCGTCCGGACGCAGCCATCCGACCGGTATATTGCCCTAAGCTATGTCAATGGGACTAGAGGAAAGGGGGATGTCCTAGAAAAGGACAAGATCGAGGAATGGGAGGACGACGGTGTTCCCGAGGAGGAGCTTCCACAGACCATGATTGATGCCATCTGGTTAGCGAAGAAGATTGGCATAAGGTACATGTGGATTGATCAACTGTGCATCGCGCAGGATGACCCGTCCGAGATAGAGAGTCATGCGCGCCACATGGCCTTTGTCTTCTCCAATGCCTATCTCACCATTATCGCGGCGCACGGAGATGTTTGGACGGGCCTGCTCCCCCTGAGCCCTAAGAGGTCACAGCCACCCAATGCCAGCAAGACGCCCCGTCCTGGCCCCAAGGACCACGATGAGCTTGTCTTAGAGTCTAGGTGGATGATGAGGGGTTGGACGATGCAGGAGCACCTCTACTCCAGGCGGTGCGTTTTCTTCTTCGAGGAGGATGTGACGTGGGAGTGTCATTGTGAGCTGTGGCAGGGGAGTCCCGCGGCAGTGACGAAAGCCATGCGCGGGGCCAACAGACCTATCTGTGCGGGACCACTACCTTCAGAATCTATATTTGCGTATAGACACGCCCCGTGGCCGGACATGGACGAGTACGCGCGTATATGCATGGATTACAGCAGCAGGAAGCTGTCTTCTGTTGCCGACTCGCTGCGTGCGTTTTCAGGGGTCACGCACGTCTTGTCTCAGATCTGGCCCGGTGGGTTTCTCTACGGCATGCCTTTGATGTTCCTCGACATTGCTCTGCTGTGGAGGCCGCAGACGACCATTCGCCGGCGCGTCATAACCAAGCCGCCCTTCCTTCCGTCTTGGTCCTGGATGGGCTGGTGGTTCGATGGTATTCCCGTTGATCTGGTGCTATGGAGAGCGGCCGCAGACTACATCGCGCACACTACCCGGCCGACGGCAAAGCGCGGCCAGAGCGGGAAGCGCTTGGACGTACCGCATGCTTTCCGGATAAAGCCTACCATCGCCTGGAGCGTGACGGATAGGACGTCCACGGCGCCCATCAATAATGCGGGCTTGCAGTACCGGGATCTGCGATCACGGAAAGGCGCAGGGCAGGCTTTGCCCTTGGGGTGGTCAAGAGGGAGAGAAGGCTTCAAGCATGACAGCGACGAGACTACCATGTTCAAATACCCGATCCCGGTAGAGGATCCCCCTGAGGAGGGCGATTACGAACCGGCCTCTCAAGAGGTTGCCCTGCCGGGCCCCTACCTGTCCTTCGCCACGCAGTCGGCCTACTTCGAGATCGAGTTCGCGAGCACCCTGGGCCCCCGCGTGTCCGAGAAGCCCCCGGTGGCGGTGGGCAACATCTGGGCCAAGGGCAACCGGTGGGCGGGCTCCCTGCGCTCCCACGATGGCTGGCTCGGGGTGCAGTCGTCCAACTACGACGGCGAGGAGCGCCTCGAGTTCGTCGCCATATCCACGGCCACGGAGCGCAGGGGCTCCCACGTCTTCTCGCAGGAGCAGTTCGACGCCAACGTGGACCCGGACGAGCTCGTCCACTTCGTCAACGTGCTGTGGGTCGAGAAGATTGGCGAGGTCTGGTTCAGGAGGGGGCTCGGCCACATCCTACAAAAGGCCTGGGAGGCGCAGCCCAAGACTGACGTGAATATTTTCCTGGGATAAAAGGGAAAAAAAAATAGGGCGATTGAATGTCATAGTATACTGCATGTGGATTCAGATCGGGTTTGGGATATTTAGGGTTTTTTTGCAAACGGCGTTCTTGAGATAAGGGGAGGGGTAGGTTGGGTTAGGTCATCTTATTTCTCTCTCTTTTTTCTTCTTCTCGAATTTGGCATATACGCGTATGATTACGAAGTGTAGATGAAGAAAGCAAGCCAGCCAGCATGTTTTCAATACGATTTGTTCGAATTCACAAAAGCTCGTCCTCCGCCGTGCATCAGAATACTAGTAGTTGCCTTCCGCGTTTAGCACCCATGAGGCTAGTTGAGCGCGGCGTTCGTGAAATGGTTATGATGATAGCCTTGAATATATACCAAATATGGCTTCCGGCTTAATATTCTCACTTAGTGCTTCGTGTACGTCAACAGATGATAATCCGGGGTCCCTTCAAACCGATACGCAAGTCCTGGTGGCAGCAGCAGCAGTAGCTGGCCACTCCATGGCTTGGACCGGACGAAGCCGCGACACCATCTTGGCTCCCAATAACGGCTCTTTTTTTCCCTCCTACTTCTCCTTGCAGTTGCTTTCATAACCGCATTCACAGCTTCTGTGCCCAAGTAACGCCGCTGCTCTGGAGTCAGTAACCCGCCGGCATAAAAGCCAAGAAACCTGAAGGGGGGTTTGATGGTAAAAAAGGTTATAAAAAAGAAACAAAGAAATAACAAAAACTTACACTGGAAAGTACGAGTGTACGGACCTGTCCCGGAGCGTCTTGCGCGTCCTGGCCAGATACTCCTGCAGCTCGGCGTACTGCCACCCGAGCACGTTGAGGGCGATGAACATGACGTAACCCTCGAGGTTGTCGATGATAATCTGCTGGTTCAGCAGGCCAATCTCCTTCCACTTGGGGTCAGCGGGCCAGCCGCCGATGGGCAGCTTGAACCGGTAGTTCCTGATGCCTTTGAAGCCGGCCTCCTCGAACCAGGGGACGTTGCGGCCGCCGTCGATGACGCGGAAGGTCTGGCCCAGCTTCTCGCCGCCCGCGATGAAGGTTTCGCCCCAGGTATAGAGGGGGGAGTCATGAGGGATGGAGTCGTCGTCCGAGGTGATGCCGATGTGGTAGTCGAGATGCTCAAACCAGCCGCCAGGCTTGAGGCAGCGGTAGACCTCGGCATAGAGGGCGTGCCAGTCGCGGATGGAGCCCATGAGGCAGCGTATGTGTATGAAGTCAAAGTAGTTGTCCGGGTACGTCCAGGGGAGCTGGGCGTCGTCGAGCTCAAAATGACAGTTTGGGGGTACCTATTTTCCCTCATCCGCCGGGTCAGTGACACCGTGCTGATCTCATGTGGGGAGAAGCAATCCGTTGGTTTTTGTTTACCCAGGCTGGTTGTATGGGAGATAAGTCTGTGCCTGTGACATCTGCGTTTGGGTACTTGTCGGCGAAATCACTGTCGTTTGGGGGGGAATCAGTGGTTTAGTCAGTTCTTCCCCGTGTGGCAGGCATCCATCTTACATGGCCCAGATACCGGTGCCTGTCCCAATATCGATGACTCTTTCGGGCTCATCACATATCGGCGACATGAACAGCTTATGATCTAAAGCTAGGGAAAGCATATGATGTCTGTTTTCCAACATGGTCAGCGCCGTCGATAACTATCATAAAGGGTTGTGTTTCTGATTCAATTCATGAGACTCACGACAGGTCGAGACCTTGGTTTTGACGATCATCATTGGGCCCCCTGATTGTTTTTCCCCCACGGTAATGGTCAGCTACTTTCATTCGCATAGTGGAAACCCAAACCAAACCACTGGTATTGCACGTACCAGTATTGAATATCATCACTGAAGTTTTGGTATGTTCGACCATGCAGCTTGCGGTACTTCAGTATATCCTCATACAGAGAGTGTGTCGACATGCCACTGCAACCAAGCAAACAACCACGGCGTCAGCTAGGGAATGAGGGCATTTGCATGTCTTGCCTGCCTCGAAAGGGCGTCGTTCATGGTTCTCTTACTCATCACTACTAGAATCCGACTGCCTCTTTTCCCAATCGGGATCCTATCTCCCACTCCTCGTTAGTTTCCGCGTATTTCGACAACGAGGAGGACCGGAATCATATGTGCCCCCGGGCCACATTTCGCACACGTACAATGCTCATAGACCTCGCAGAACCTCCTGAATCCATGGTGGCGGCAAGTTGGAGAGATGAGGGAGAGTATTTGTTTAGTGATATATACACAGTCCGGTAGGGGTACTAGGTGTGGCACAATAACGATAGCAGGACTCCTCGTGTTTGTGCGGGTTTGTAAACTGGACAGTGTTTCCGGTGGATTCCAAGGGAAATTTTCAAGATGAAGTCGAAATGAGAGAGGCAGAGAAGGGGAGATGCGGTGAAGCTGGAAGTGCGCTGGCCGCAACAGGTGGTGTCGTCAGGTCCAACGAGACTGGTCAAGGTATGTTTGTACGTCACCCGCACGCCCTCCAGGGGCAAAAAAAAAAGGGAAAATCGATTTTGTCAATCTGATAACGGCCGGCTGTCATCCAGAGGGTAGCGAGTCTACCTACTGCTGCTAGTAGGGCCCTACTACTAGTACTCCGCGAGTCCGTAGGGTACATTTAGTTGGGTACAGCTGTAAGATCGATGTGGGAAGGCGACCACTTGGAACCGGGGCCATTATGCCGCTTGTCGCTACTACTGCCAGAAAGGAAGTTAGTACGAATAAGTTCCATGCAAAGCGTTTATCAATGGAGGGGGGATTCACGCAGAGTAGTGGGTTTACCTTGGGGGTATGGAGATCTAGATGATGATGACATGTTTCTAGGTCAGAGCTAAAGAAGAAAAAAAAGTGAGATCGAAGAGTTTTCGCCTTCTGGAAGACGGCGGGATGTTGGACTTTGACGTATTATCGTGAGACGGAAAATTCCCTAGGGTTGGGTGTTGGCTTGGTGTTTCTGGCCCATACTATTACGGAGTGTGGTCGTCATTTTCTTAACATTTTTTGGTAAATATCCATGAATCCTAGGGTAGTAGTACTCCGTAGTAATAGGGCCTGCACTATTCCGTACCTACGGACCACCACCCTTGTCCCCCAGATATCTCGATGCCAACATTTAGATCGAATGTGACAAACTTGTGGCCTGCATCTTAGCTCCAGTCAAAAAGGACACGCTATCAAGCGGAGCTATTCGACCCTATGTTCTGTACAAGACGATTCTGATGCCAAGTAATCGGTAGAAGAAGCATGTTTGGAGCTCCCACCTCAAGCTGCAAGAAACACATAAAGGCAACCGTGAGCACGAAACGTTTGTGATATTCCACTGCTACCACTATCATTGATACAGGCAAGACATGCAAGATTATGCACTTGTAGACCGACGCATTATGCAAAACGGTTCTTCTGATCCCGAATCCCCGTCGAAGCCCTGCTCTGTGGCATCGTCAAGGTCCAGGTTACAATGGGAGGTGCAATATTGATCCCTTTTTGGCAGTGCTCAGGTGTGCTTGGACTTGCGGTCAGGATAAATCTCTCCGCAAAACGAACAGGATTTGTGATGCCTGATAGACACAAATGCCGCAGACGAGTGACACGGTCATACCTGGTACTGGAAAAACAAACCGTGGGAGCATGCAATATATCAGTAACGACGAGAACTTGATAGAGATGGATGGAACAAAGAACACTGCTAACTCTAGTGCTAAGTACTCCGCACTCTGCAAAACGCCACGCCTATAGAACATGGGTGTGTGTCTGCAGACCCGAGTACATGGCTGATGAAGAGTATCGCACTTTTCAGGTGAAGCTCCCTTGCTGGGTTTTGGAGGAATATGCGGAGTCGGGTTATCTCGGGCACCACTACAGAGGACAGAATATAGACACATACGGAGTACGTGTTGGGCACTTGTAGAAGCGGCAACGTGCATACAATCAACCCATTACCAATGGATCCATTGTGTCAAAGTACGTATACCCATCTTCGACCATTATTACGGAGTACCGGTTATGTACAGAGCATTCAAGTGTCAGTGACCAAGTGGGTGGTGCCCTTGCCTTTTTGAACCTCCGCAACAGCCCCAGTGCCCCCAGCGGATTCACTTTATCTCCACTTCCATCGCCCGCCTCGGTAATATGGAAGCCCCACCTTTCATGCCATTTGCTAGGCATTCCGTAGAGGGTGACACGAAAGTCAATACTATTTTGGTGTGAATCCCCATACAAAAAGGTTGGTTTCTTCTGTCCATCGCTAGGCTGTCTGGGAAGGCTGGGCTTGTCGTTTTTTCCCCTACGCAAGAGTTCACGGGGTGCTCCATAATACCAACATTACTGCTGTTATGGGTGTTGTGGCAGATTCATAGGGTGGAGACAATCTTTTTTTTTTGTTTTTCTTTTCGACTGGGTTACCTGGAAACTTGCGATCACTTTTCATTCAACGCGGACTTGTCGACACCCCATAATACGATATCGATTCTACAACCTTGTACCTGCAAGGTCTTTCTTAACTCTCCACTCACTGATAGTTGCACCGCATCGTCCACGATGGATGACAGTGAACGCCGACCCAAGCGATCTCGCTTCGATCAAACGGAGCCCGAGCCAAAGAAGCCTTCGCGATTCGACCGCCGATCTCGTTCTCCCCCGTCACGTCGCTCTGAGACGCGGGATCGCAGCCCTCTTGGGCGAAATGGCAGTGAAGAAGCAAAGAAGCCTGGTTCCGACGCCGCCGCCGCAGCTGGTATGAAACTCGCCATATAATTCAGCGCGAATCCCTTGCTTCGCGAAAAACGCATCTGCTAACTTTTCGTAGCCGCCGCCGCCGCGCGCATCAACGCCCAACTTCAAGCTCGCAAAGGAATTCAGCACGTCGACGTCCCGCCCATCAGGTCATCCGAGGCCCCTCCCACTGCCCCGACGGCGCCATCGAACAACAACTCGTCGCGCGAGGCACCCGCCCTCGATGGGGAGGTTTATGTTGCCGATGGGGACTACATTCAGGATATTGAGGTCAACGATCTACGTAACCGCTACCTTTTGACCAAGGGTTCTACTCAAAAAATGGTAAAACACCTCTTTGTTGTCCTACTCATGACCTTGCGACCATACAGCATAGCTGTATTGAGGCACGCACGCCTTGCATCCCGAGCTGACACCGTCATGCTTACCGGCCTGAGCCTAGTTCCCATTCACCTTCTTTACCATTGCTGACATTCGCTCAAACTAGATTGGAGATGAAACCGGTGCTGGTACGCAGACGCATTCTACTAACATATTCTTATGGGCACATTGTTGACTTTTTCAAGATGTCACGACTCGCGGGAACTACTACCCCAATAAGAGTTTGGCAACGGCGACTGTGAGTCCATGTGACAGGCTTAGCCCGGTTCGCTCTACTAATATGTGATAGAACCCACCTTTGTACCTTCACGTTACGAGCACAACAAAGGCGGGCCTAGAGGCCGCCGTTGCTAAGATTAATGAGCTGATCCAGCAGGACCTACCTCAACTCGTCGATGATCGCCGTCTTCGGCGCCGAGACCAGGAGCCCGTGGAGAAGGATGAGTTTGGACGAGTATGGTGATCAAATACCCTTTATCGGTTGTGTTGCTAATTATTGTCGGCAGCGTAAATGGAGGGTCGAGAAGGTGCCCATTGGGCTTGAGCCTATTCATGGGTTCAACCTGCGTGCCCAGGTCGTCGGAGCTGGTGGAGCGTATGTCAAGCACATCCAGCAGGAGACAGGTTGCAGAGTTCAGATCAAGGGCCGCGGTTCTGGTTTCTATGAAACTGCTACTGGCAAAGAAAGCGAAGAGGAAATGTACCTTTCCGTCACGTACGTCTACCTTGTGTGCCCTCTCACGTTGCGAACAAGATCTAATTGTCTATTTAGAGGACCTGATGACCAGATGATCGACAAAGGAAAAGAGCTTTGTATTGATTTGATTGGCAATGTCACGGAACGATACGAAGAATTCAAATCCCGACCCCCTCGTCAGAATTATGGTCGCAATGATCATTATGGCGGTCATGGTGGTCATGGTGGTCATGGAGGCCACGGCGGTCACGGCGGCCATGACCGACGTGGGGACGACCGCGGTCACGGTAACTCGTACAACGGCGGTTACGGCTACGGTGGTTACGGCAGACACGGATCCGAGGGGCAGGCCAATAGCTCAGCTCCGGGTACCGACAGTCCAAGTGCCGCTGCGTCCAGTGACTATGCTGCCCAATACGCACAGTATTACGGCGGCCAGGACCCTTACGCCGCTTATGGCGGATATGCCAAGTGAGTATCAGAATGAACCTTTTATCATAGCAGCAGACATACTCATTCTTCCCAGCTATGTTGCCATGTACCAGCAGTACTACGGAACTCAAATGCAACAGGGACAGCAGCAGCAAGCTCCGGGCCAGTCTGCATCACCTCCACCACCGCCCCCCACCGAGTCGGCGCCTCCGCCTCCCCCGAGCTCTGCTCCACCACCGCCCCCCTCGGGCTCCCCTCCCGGGACTCATAGCTATGGTGCTGTAAGTTGTTGGTCGAGCCTAGGCTCGCTGCTTTTTACTAACATAGTATAGGTTCCTCCCCCACCAGGGCTGTGAATCAGTTTCTGTGCATATGAGAACCAGCTGGTTTTTAGACTTGGTCTTTGAGAACAAGGGTGCGAGTCTTTCAGGTTTGAAATCGTTCAGAGTCGAACACGTAGTTCTCGGAAGTTTGGGGTGGCGACAAAGGCATTGTCTTGGTGGCCTTTAAGTATATTTGAGCTCCTGGTGAGATTCGCAGAACTGACACAACAAGGGCCTCTGACAAGTGACAAATCAGACAGTATAGGAGAACTTTTGACTGAAGGTTTGTTCATAATAAGTTTTTGTTTTGAGCCGTGACAATCAATAGGACACAACCATTTCAGCATTGCTTCGACGAATTGGGGTTCTTGTAGGACGTGGTACTGCGCGCGTCGTAAGTGACTCGCTGTCCGGAGGTCTGAAGAGCGCAGCTGATGCCTTTATTTTTCTAGAGTATCCCAAAGTTTCGATACCCATATCTGAAATCTGACGGTCCTCACAGTCCCTCGAAGGGTTCTCTGAGGCTCAGAAGACGATGGTGCGAGCTGGTCGGCAGGTGGGTACTTGCAATCAATCTTGGCTCTCAGGCGTGATGCTCAAATGTTACTAATTGCAGCTTAAATTTCAGAACTGGTGGTGGTAGGTGGCCTTGATTGACGTTTTCTCCCCTCGTAGATGTTAGATGCTTATGTGTGATACCCATCGGCTATGCCTATTGCATCTCGTATATCACAAGCATGGCATGTTAGTAAGAGCCCCTGGTGGTATAGATAGGCCGTAGGGGTGTTGAACTTAAGCCCGCCACACTAGACTGCGAAGAAATCAATTCATAGCTATAATACATGTTTTTCGAGTTTCTCATTCATGGCAGTTCTAGATCATCGGCCGTAGGTTGAATACAGCATCACTGCCTATGTATGGTAATTGATGTGTTGGAGCAGTAGTATGCCGGTCGAGGGTGGATTTGATGCCGTGTACCGCACGGAGTATGCCCCTCGACGTCTCGCCGGGGACCATTACCCTAGCGCCCGGTAGGGGCATCCATTCATATGCCTCTAACAACTAACGCTGACACGCGCGCGCTTGGGGAGCTTTGCAACCAAAAACTCCAGAACCTCACATCATAATAATCGTTGCGAACCGACAAGCGGGGGAGAAAAAGAAACAGGAAACAGAAAGATAACCACCCTCCGAGGGGGTTTGACCCGCCATAAAAAGTCTTTGCCCATTATGAGCCACCAGAGATACCCGTCACTCGAAGCCGCCAAGGAACCTCACTCCATCTCTCTCAAAGTTCTCAGGTAAAACCTAAAAACTCCCCTCCCCTCCCCGAAACCAATGGCTGCTGGACACCAAGGTGAACAAGCAGTTGGAGGGTCTACTACGCCTTTCCTCCTACCTACCCAAACCCCCGTCAAACAACTTGATCCCTCCCACGAATCCCAAAGCTGATCAAAAGCGATTTAGGTTATCCCGTCCTTCCCTCGTAACGCAGCACCCGACAGACCCCCCGCCGTCGTCATCCTTCCCCTCCTCCTCCGATCCAGCCTCGTCGTCGTCGTTGCCGCAGCAAGCGAAGCAGCCGCCGATCCCGGCCTCGCTGGCCTACGCCTCCGAGTCGGACACGAACCCCTCGCCCTTCCTCCTCAGCCCGATACTCAACCTCCCCGTGTCCTTTGGCAGCGCCTACGTGGGCGAGACGTTCTCCTGCACGCTCTGCGCTAACAATGACCTCCCGGCGTCGGGGGAGGGCCCCGGCGGCGGAGTCAAGGCGATCCGCGACGTGCGCATAGAGGCGGAGATGAAGACGCCCGGCAGCACCGGCAGCAGCAGCGGCGGCGGCGGCGGCAGCAATAGTGGCACGGGCGGCCCGCCGCCGCAGAAGCTGGACATGCTGGGCGCCGGGACGAGGGACCTGGCGGGCGGGGAGACGCTGCAGGGCGTCGTGGGCTTCGACCTCAAGGAGGAGGGGAACCACGTCCTCGCCGTGACGGTGAGCTACTACGAGGCGTCGGAGACGAGCGGGCGCACGAGGACGTTCCGCAAGCTGTACCAGTTCATATGCAAGAGCTCGCTCGTGGTGAGGACAAAGGTCGGGGTGCTCGACGACGATGGGGGCGACGGGGGCGACGGGGGCGACGAGCAGAGAAAGACGCGACGACCGCCGCGACGACCGCGGAGGCGGTGGGTCCTCGAGGCCCAACTCGAGAACTGCAGCGACGGGGCCATGCAGCTGGACAAGGTGGTCATGGACACCGAGGCGGGTCTGACGGCGCGGGCGTGCAACTGGGAGGCCAGCGGGAGCCAGAGGCCGGTGCTCCACCCCGGCGAGGTGGAGCAGGTGTGCTTCCTGGTGGACGAGGAGGCCAAGGCCGAGGGCAGGATAGTCTTTGGCGTGCTGGGGATAGGATGGAGGGGCGAGATGGGCAACAGGGGCTTCCTCTCTACGGGGAAGCTGGGCACCAAGGGGGCTAGGTGAATAATGTGATTTTGTCACCCTTCCTCCCCCCCCCCCCCCCCCCCCCCGCCATCCATTGCTACGAATTACATGATCCTACGCAACATGTATGAATGACTACAACTTCTTTACGTAGTACTTCACGGCCCAATCAGCCGGATATGATGATCAATCTATCGCTTACCTTGTGGACCAGCATTCAAGTCAGGGTACTGATTACTACTCCGCACACCGACTGAGCTTTTGTGTGCCTGGCACCCCCGAGCTATGGTGCCCATGGCAATGAAGATTGCCATAGGCGAACGTGCCGCGCACAGTCGGTGACGGTGGACTTGGCTTGCTGATATGTTTCAACCGCAAGGTACGGAGTACATGATGCTACTAAAAGAGGCCCATCCTTGATAGGTCATTGCAAGGCACAAGGTTCCCCTTCGAACAAGGCGTCCAACGAATGGGAAAACCCTCACCCATACATATGCTCCGTGCTACCAAGTGGTGCGCGCATCGATATCCCGGCACGCAGGATAAGCAAGCAAAACATCCATCCATCCATATATCAACAAGAAATATCCCCTTCTTTTAGCTCAACAGCTAGCGTATCCGGCCCAACTGCCCGAAATAAGCGGTCAGATAATGGGCGATAAGATGCCACCCCCAACCTTAATTGGCACGATTGACTCTTCCTCCACAATGCTTCAGTCGTCCTACGATGCACTCCGTGTTTTATACTCCGTACGGAGCACGTATGTAACAATATCAACGGAGTATGCCGTACGAAGTGTGATCCGGAGTTGGCAACGGATGAAGCAAAATAAGCAACTGACTGCGCTTCGCTCACCGTCGCTGCCGTAATGAATACGAGCCTTTATGGAGTATGTAAGTAGTATGTAGGTAGTACTCCGTATGTATCGCGGCTTCGTTCTACCATGCGATGAAGAGAGTTGGGCCGCGCGTGTCGGCCGGGCTGTGCCTCGAAGGAGCTCAGGAACGTCCAAGGCCCCCCTGGCTCGCATCGCGCGCCAAGGACAAGCCATAATAGAATCTGAAACACAACTTTTCTTTGGGCTGCGGAGGTGGCAGCCAGAGTGGACTGCCGAGTGCCGTCTCTCTCTCTCTCTCTCTCTCTGCTAGACACCAAAGGAGAGACACCGCAAAGTACGGAGTACGGGAGCAAAAGCAAAGCCAAGGAACTTGGACTTTTCGATGTTTAGAAACCTAGAGCCGAGCCGAGAGCTTTGACCGCCAGAATGTTATGGATCCCTGAACCGCCCGTTGACGAGGCGTCCAACTGCGTGCCTGCTATCATCCGCACGATCGTAGCTCCTAGGCAGGGAGTTGAATGTACGGAGTATAGGGGGGTGGTGGTGGTGGGGACTATATACATAGTACTCCGTATGTGCATGTGGTGATTGCGACCGTGGTAAGTCCCAACGTCCATGAAGGTAAGGACCAGGCCAGCGGGTGCGTGGCTCAAGGGAGACAGGTGGTCGCAGTGAGTACAGTACGGAACATAGTGGTGCCTGCTAATGCTCGAGGGACGCTAGCCATAAAGGAGAGTCCCACCATGCTACTCCGTACTCAATGCTGAATACCCCAAGATAAGGCGTAATACATAGTAGTAGTATCGGCGACAACTTGCTATTGTGAACAGCTGCTCAGTATACTCCGTATTCCGTACGGAGTATGGGATACATACTGCGTTCTCTTTTGTGTGTACTCGGTACGGAGTACTCCGTACATTCGTATGTACTCCGTGTATTCACGACGATCGGGGAGTCATCGCTCAGAATGCGTTAGAGCGCAGCCATTTTGTGATTTATCGCTTTGGCAGTAACGAGCCAGAGCCTCGGACTGGTCAGTGTCGCTAGCAGTGAAGAAGTTTCCGAAAAAGGTGGTGGAGTGTGGAGCGACTCGGGCGTGCTAGTTAGGTCTGTGGTCCGTCCTCCATGAGCATGAACCGCCAATGGCACTGTCTCGACGACTATCGTAGGCCTGCCTCGGTGTATCTTTTTGCGGTCTCTCCCTGCTCGCTACTACCTTAGCACCGCGGACGCCTGGATCGAAGTCGTCAAATGGCGTGTGCTGCCGGGCCATCTTGGACAACCCCTTTAGTCTCCTGTGCGGAGGATTTTTTTTGTGATGCGGTCCTGAGAAAAAGGGGCGACCTTGAGCACAACCTATTAGTAATGTACTCCGTACTGTGTAGTATTCTGGATACGACCCGTTCCTACGAGGTACATAGTAGCATCTGTCTGTTCTGGCCGAGATGGCCTCGGATAATGTAAAAAAAGATCACGGCTATCCATAATCCATACGAGTTTGAAGGCTCTCGAGCTCAGCAGCAATGGCAAGGATGGGTCAACGGCCCCCAGCGGCGTCTCGACGTCCGCCCCTGCAGGCTGCATGCAGGCAAGCATGTCATGGTCATGGTGGGTGTCTTGGTTGTCTTGGTGCGTTCGTGGGTACTCGGGCGAAAAGTGCTGAACCACCAGGGGCTAGCTAGCAAGTTGGTCTAGGTCGGGTCTAGGTCTAGGTCCAGGGGTAGGACGTGGTAGACTGGTAGGGGAGAAAGCTCGCTGTCGCCGCGTCCCCAGTCCTAAGGTTGCCAGAGGACTAAAAAGACTTGATCCAGCACGGGGTACTAGTCGGTGGCGCGGAGAGTTTGGTGTAAAAGGGGCAGCAAAGTATAGGGCTTTAGATGTTGCTCCGTAGTCAGGCACAAACTGTGTTAGTACGGAGTAGTAGTGAGACCGTAGAGGCGGCTCAGCTTTGAGTTTTGGTGGTGCGAAAAGCTACGTTGCCCTCCGTGACCTGTTATGGTCTGGTGTAGCCGCAACGCATGGCGTCTACTCCGTATACTGCCACAAGAGGCAATAGCGGTTATTGATATAGGCTGAAGGCATGCGGAGCACCTGCACTCCGTATGGTAGATTCTGGTAGGATTCGGAATAATGTCAAAGTTGTGATTCGTCGTAGAACGATTGCGAGTTGAGAAGATGGAAATGCTGACGAGGAAGGCGTTGGGAAGAAGAGCAGGTTATCCCTATACATACGGAGTACGGAGTATTCTGTATGAAGTGGGAGGGAGCACGTACGGAGTACGCATTGCAGAGTACAGCGGGTTATCAGGTATGCAATTGCGAGAAGGAAGAAATGAATGACAGATCGCCGGCACCCCTCCTTCTAATCAAAGCCACAAAGACCACCACCGGACAGCACTCAGTTGGTCTTCTCGGATCAACAAAATTATCTGATCATGACCCACACTTTATCTGCTCAGTTCATGTGCGACGTATTTTCTTCACTCACTGCTCGACCACTTGCCGACCCTACCTAGGTAGGCAACCTTAGGCTTGGGGTTCGCCCCCTCCAAAGTCCCGTCGGCCCTCCAGGGCTTTTTTTCTCTCTCCCCACTACATGTGGCAGTTCTCCGCAAGCCGATCGACCTCTGAGAACCCCAAATCAAGTTCGACAGTGGATGAGTTATCTCTACCGGCGTTTCGTCCAAATCCTCTCAAATCCATTCTTCGAACTTTCTTCCCTCTCTTATTAGCATGTGCTGTCTTTCTTCTCTCCATTGTTTACATCTGCATCTTCTAAAATACTGAAACTCTCCTTTCATCTTTCATTTTGCTTCTCTCATCTTGCTGTGTACATCTCTATTACGACTCCGCCGATCGCCCACGCTGCCTCTGCGAAATCACCCAGACCACCCCTCGCCCTTCCAAAGAAAACACGGGACAAGCACTACCGCCGTTGGCACCGTTGGTTGAATAATAATAAATCCTCGCGTCGATCGCAGTCGGTTTCAAGGTACGTTGGAATAACGTGTTTCTATTTGTCTTGCGCCGGTTTGCCTACCTGCCTGCCTGCCTGCTTGCTTGGCCTTGAATCCGGCGAGCAAAGACATATGACCTCTACATCCCAATTACCCTTGCCATATTTGGATCAGAAACAGGAGTGTCTACTCCCACTGCTGCTGCATACGGAGCACTCGGTACCACAGTGTCTCTGACCACCGGCCATATCAGAAGCAACTCGCATGGCGTACAGGTGGAATCTGCAGCAGTAGCCGCAGTCCGTGTCCGATCGCTCGCGTACCCTCCATCCCTTACCTTACCTTGCCTTACCTGGCTTCACTTCGTCCCGTTGGTCGGTACAGGTGTACCGACTGCGTACTCCGTACCGATTACTTTGGAATGGCCAAACGGGCAGCAGTGCTAACGTGAACTTGACCAATCCTACATAGTAGACCCACGCACACTGCAGTTTGTACCCTGGCCTGCTTGGCCCGTACTTTTTTCTGCTCTGCCGCTACCCTACCACACCCCCCGTATCCGTACCTGGCCTGCCCGTCTGGCGTGGAAAACGAACGGACCCCTCTACGCCCAGCCCAACCGCGACCACCACCACCACTACCACCAGAGGTTGCAATCAGCTCTGCGAACTCTGTCCTTGTTTGTCCCCGAAAGCATTTGTTTTTTGAGCACAAGTTAGACTTCCCTCAGCGCTCGACAAACATTTACAAGCGCCTGTTTTGCCAAAAAGGAAGAAAAAAAAGACTCCAGCGCTTTACATCACGCCGATTGTACGCCAGGCATTGGTGCGGGCCTACCAATTGACATGCCATGGAGGGCTCGTCGACCCCTCTGGCCGACTACTTCTGGATCGCCGGCCTAGAATCAGTATCGTACGACGACGACGATGGCACACCGCAGGGCGCCCTTTCCAAGCTCGATTCAACCATTGTCGAAGATGGAGAACCTGAGGAGGAGGAGCCTCGGATGAAAGTGAGCCACTCTCGCCAGAACTCAGGCAACCGAATCTCGAGCAGAGTGTCCATGCAAAGCCTCGAAAATATAGAGGACGTGACGGCCAGCAACAGAAGTAGCGCTACGATAAAGCCGGGCGCAAGCAGCAATCCCAATGGCGTCAGCCCTGAGCCGGGACTCATGGTCCCTGGAGCAATTCCTAGCGGTAATGGCAGCTTCCTAGGCGACTTTGACTTTGATAAGGCATTGCTCAAGTTCGCCGCCGAGCGCGAGGATTTTCTTGAAGATTTATCCTTCACTGCTGGGGCCAAGGTGCAATCGAGACCTCCCATGGTCAACCCGCGAGCCGAACGCATTCGCGCCGATGAGAACGGTGAAAGCGGTCGGATGAGCCCCCTGAAAAGTATAAGGGGAAGTATTCGTCGGAAAATTAGTTTCAAGGACATGAATAGTATGCGCAGACAACCTAGCGCGGTTCGGCCTGCTACAAGAAGGTCATGTAAGTTTACATCGTGGTTTCAGACTCGTACCCCTCCCGTATTCTAACAACTCCAGCTTCCATCCGGACGACGAGACGGCTTAGTAACTACAACTCGGTCATCCCACCACCCGAACCGCTAAACCTCGATCCCGACATGCATCCTCTTAAGAGGCGGTTTGAGCCCGTGCTACTGGATCGCTACCCGCCCAAGGAAGCTACCGAAGACCTCGCACGCCGCGGAAAGTTTCCAGATTACGTGCCCATGTTTGCCTTCCCAAACGATATTCAAATTGTCTCCTCTGATGAACGGCCCCGATCTACCTGGCATGGGTTTACCATGACTTCGGATGATAACTCAAAGCTATACGGTGTTACCATCATTATTTGGACAGCTCTGAGTACAAACGTCGCAGAGAGAGTAGAGAGGAAGTGTGAACAATGGCGCCAGGGTCATATGTCGGAGGAGGAGCGAGAGCTAGCTGCAAGTCTGGGTGTGCGTCTTGCCGGCGAGCGATCGCATTTGTCTCATTTGCTGTCCAAGCTGCCGACGATACCATCGGGCAGTGGGGCTCGGGACCGCCTCGAGGACGAGATCAGCACCGTGGAGGAGAAGATCACTCTCATGACGGATATGCTCCGGCCATTGAGACACGGTGCAGCCTCTAAGATCGAAGGCTTGACTGCTGGAGAGAGTGGCCTTTGGGCGCCACGCGCGTATGGCATCTTGGGCCGAGATGCTGCGGCCATACCATTTTGGAAGGAGTGGTTGAAGGCTATCATCACTCCCATGACTGACGGTAGTGTGCTAAGGGTGCCTTCCACTTCTCCTAGAGTTGGTCGATGGCAACCCCTCGAACGCTACGTTGTGAATCTTTGCACCGAGGCCTTCAGTCCACTTGGCTCCAAGACGCAGATTGAGCTTAGTGTGCGTGAGCTACGCTTGTACGCACGAAAGGAGGCCCATAACGAGCTTCCCAACTCAAGGACTACGGATTTGTATGCTTTATTCCGATCACTTTCTCTGGAGAATATCGTGGCGCTCTGGGAATACGCCTTGTCCGAGTCACGCATTATTTTCCTCTCGTCGCACACGAGCATGCTGCATCTTGCTTGTCATGCGCTGTCCAACCTACTCTGGCCTTTGAAGTGGGCAAGCATCTTTATCCCTGTACTACCGGCCCGACTTATCTCAGCGCTTGAAGCGCCGTGCCCCTACATAATTGGTGTTGAGCGCAGATATGATCGGATCGATTTGCCTGACGATGACTATGTACTCGTCGATTTGGATAGGGATACGATCGACGCCACGTCGCAACCTCATCGCATGCCCCGGCAATTACGAAGAAAGTTACAGTCATTATTGCAGGTCGCAGCTCCCCATAAGTTGCGTTATGGTGTGCCCGCTGGTCCTCCGCCGTACGCGATGGAATCATTTCCTTATGATGCATTTTCGTCCGAAAATGGCTCCATCTTCTCCCCAAGACCACCTCCAGCTACTCTGGGCAAATGGGTTGCGCAGAGTTCATCCACCTTTGGCGAGCCTAACCCCCCAGACCAAACTCACCCTCCCGTCTTCAACGCATTTGCAGAATCCCTGGTGGATACCAGCAAGTCGGATAGACCAGGCACCAGCAAGTCCAGCAGGACTAGTCCTCAGTCCTCCGTGTCTCCTGTATCGATGACCTTCCCTCCGATGCCTATTACGCGCACTGACTCGGGCTTGACATTAACTAATACGCTGCGCGAGAAGCGCTCGGGACACTTCGGTGAAGACAAGGGCCGCCGAAGCTCTTCCTTTGGTGTTGAAGCTGGCGGCGGTGCCAATGGTCCGAGGCATAAGCCCAGTCTGCCTTTCTTGAATGGTCACCAGTCGAACCTATCAATATCGTCCATCTCTACGGATGTATTCAATGGCGGGTATGCTCCGTCAACATACGCACAGTCAACGATTGCTGCGTCGACCATCATGCCCAATATGCAGATTCAGCCAGTCGAGAGCACGGAAACCCTTGTATGGGTCGAAGGCCATTCTTTCCACTGGGTCGCTGGTGACATGACTTCAACATGCTCTATTTGTGCGGAGAAAGCAGAGGGGGACGGCGTCTACAAGTGCTCTGGCTGTAAAGCCATCTCACACGGTCGCTGTCTTGGTCACGTTTCGCTGGTGTGCGCCGACGCTTTCCACGCCGACAGAGTCAGGGCAGCGTTTGTTCGCTGCTTGGCGAGTATGCTGTACACATACCGCAAATACCTTGGGCGGCCGTCGAAACAGCAAAAGGCCAATAACCAGCTGTTCGCTTTTGACATGGATGGATTTATTAAGAGTCTTCCCCATGATCAACAGGAGTATGCTACCATGATGAGGGAAACTCAAGGTGAGCATGACCGGACCCTTTTCATATGCAGCCCAAGACCACAATAACCAACTAACTTAACTATAGTCTTTAACGAGTTTATTCATGATCGCGAAATGAAGCCAGCCTCTGACCCCGCCATTCGTCTCTTTGACGAGATCATCATGGCGAAGAAGTCCAGAGGCCGAAGCGGCCTAACCGCCGGCCTCTCCCGCCTCTCTACTATCCGGCAATCACACGGCGCGTCGGCCGGCTCATCGTTTTCCTTGCCCTCGCGAGGTAGTTCCAAGGGACCAAACTTCCTCACCGACACAGCAGACCACGTCTGGCGCACGGCCTCGGTGCCCATCCCCAAGGGAAGCTTTCCTGGCGAATACAAGACGGTCATCACGCGCATGCCGGCTCGCCTCGACCGGTCCCTCATGCGCGAGCCCCGAGCCATCCAGGGTGTGCCCAGGATGGAGCAGCGGGGCGCCAAGGGTGTTGCGAGGAAGCAGGTCCCCAGCATGATCGGACCTCCGTCCGGCCTGTGACCGACCGGCCGACCGTTTGAGTGGCCGCCGCCCGCGAAGAAAAAGGAGACTGTACGAGCGAGTAAGGGGGGTTTGGGGGAAGGGTTTCTTTAGTTAGCCATGTCAGTGTATGTTCAAAACTTGTAAATCTAGGGCAAAAGGATTTGGGCAGGATTGCAAAGGTTGGCAGAATGTTTAAGGGTTAGTTAGATTCAGCAGCTGGCAGAGTCATCCCCATCTTGGCCAGACTTTTTTACTTACTACTATTACTTACTACTACCACTACTACTAGTACTACTACTACTATGGAGGCTTGTATCGTGGGGGTTGTGACTGGATGCACTTGGGTCTTGTGGTCAATCGGTTTATCTCATCCTAACTTCCCGGAAGGGGGGAAGAAGCATCGTTTAGATTTAGGTTCTCTACCTTGGAGAATGAGGAAGTTATCAAGAAGCTCACGAATAAGCTCACAACTACGCCTCAAGTGGCTTAAATCACCGTACGCGGATGACCCCCAAGTTGCGCAGAATAGAATTCATAAAGAGGCACTGTTACAGGTATCTATTATTTAGTGTGAAGCCCAGTCGCCGCTCAAATCTGAGCCTGTTGTCTTTCCCTCGTTGCTTTGCTAAGCATCCATGCCTCGACCAAAAAAGAAAAGCAGCAAGAAAAGCCAAATGTGATATCGTAATCGTTAACATGAAGTAAACCATATCGCCTGCCCCTCCCCCCGCGGAATCCCGACCAGTAATGCCCGAATGTGGTGGACACTCCCAATTCATCTACGTCGTCGTGGAAGTGCATCTTTTGGTATATTGGTCTTGTCCAGGTCATCCCAACCGATGGTTTTGAGGATTCGACCCGCTTCGAATTGGTAGCTGAGATGGCCTTTAGGAAGACGACCTGCATGGTAGTTCTCGACCCCATCAGCGCCCTGTATCTCCTGTAGACCGGCGACGCCAAATTGAATGTTAGACGTTCGGTATAAAAAGCCAAGAAGGTAATCCTTCTCTGAATATACGTTGATGAGGCGTCCCACCACCACGCTTTTCAGTGTCAACCAAACTCGAGACTCTGAAGGTGCTGGCGCTCCCATCATGACAACTGATTCAACAATGCCGAATTGCCTGCGTTCAGCGAGAACCATGAGACAAGCATAGATGGCTCGAGCAGCCAGGCTGTAACCTATAAGCGATACCGGCCGGTCTCCCTGGACTTTATGGCGCATGATGGCATCAGCCAAAAGAGCACCTGCCTTCTCCGCTCGCACCATTCCCACATTCCAAGGGTTGTCGATAATTTTGCCAATCTTGAGCAGTGGAATGGGCCAGGTAGATTCCAGCAGGCTTCTGAAGACTGGTTCGGCATTAGTTTGCAGCTCCTTTCACAGTAATAATCATTCTCAACTTACTTGGTTTAGAGCCAATCTCTTTCAGGGCGCTGCTCCAAGCAGTACTCTTGATGACGGTTTCGAGCGAGCTCCCCAAACTTAAAAGTGTTGCCAAGTCCCAGCGTACGGCATAAGGTTCTGTCTGATATCCCAGACATTTCCACGGATCTTCGAATCCGACTGTATCAGTCGTCCAACCACTCATAGCGATGACGACCCGTAGACGGCGGTCTATTGCACAAGTCTGCCAAGCATCCAGGTACTCACTACGCTCATCCCCGTGAAGAGGCACCATGGCGAAATCCTGGATTTCTCGTGAGAAGATCTCCATGACTTTGTTTATCGGCTTAGACGGATTCATGCCAAAAAGGCCACCTATAACACGCCCAGTGTCCGCCATGCCTCCTAGCAGACCTGCGGCAGCACATTGAGACATACCGTACCCAACGCCGATATCAGCCGCAAGTATTGCTGGAGCAAGAGTACCGTTTCCTCCATGGCTATTTCCCAGAAGTTTCCACTTTCGTGAGC
This sequence comes from Trichothecium roseum, assembly GCA_026184415.1. Classification (NCBI taxonomy): domain Eukaryota; kingdom Fungi; phylum Ascomycota; class Sordariomycetes; order Hypocreales; genus Trichothecium; species Trichothecium roseum. Next base: position 2,831,451 of record CM047942.1, on the reverse strand, counting down.
CTTTGCTCTCTTCGGATTTCTGGGCCAGCATTTCTTCCGGCGAAACATCGAGGGCTGCCTGACTAAGAGCCTGGGCAAGGCGAATCTCTTCCTCGAGGAGGAAATTAACTGGGAGGTTCAGACATGACGTGAGATAGTTGAGTAGCTGATATGAATTGGCCGAGTACTCTTGAAGTGAAAGAGTGATGAGGAAGATGATGTGGAACATGATTTTTCGTCTCTCCTGGGGCAGAGTCCAGAGAGTATTTGGAATCGGGGGAAACCGCTTCGCGAGTTCGACGTCAGTATGCTTAGAGGGAAGGCGAGGCGGCCCTGAGATATGTGAGTATGAGAATGATGGGGGCTCGCTGTTGGAATCAAGGGGCGGCTGCAAACCTGTTGCTAGAGTAAGGGCTTCGCGGTTGGTTCTGCCACCGCGGCCACCGCGCCCTCGTGGTGCACCACGAGCATTTCCACGTCCACGCCCACGGGTGTTAGCCTGGGGTGGTGACGGTTCGGTAATACTTATATCTTTGAGCCGCTGAAGAACAAGATTTTGCCACTTTCGAAAGAAGACAAGAGCTTCCTTTTTCAACTCTCGCAATTGAGGTGTCATGGCCTCTTTTTCTTCCTTCTCGATAATGTGATGTGCCTTGTTGTACGTCTTGTCTTCAGGTGCCTTGGCCCCCGAGAAGCAAGATGGCACAATGTTCTCGTTGTGGTGAAATCGTGGTAAGAGGAGCCAGTGATGATGGCCATAGTCGCTATCGACTGGGGATATGGGCGGAGAGTCGAAAATGTTACATATATCCTTGAGCATCTTTTCCGTTATTGCCGTGACCAATGTTATCAAGTCATTCTTCTCAGCAACAGCAAGCACGCCCGTCATGTCTATGGAGCGACGAGATGCCTGTTGCGCCGCGCCTCCACGGCCACGTCCCATGGTGTTAAATTCTCAGGCACGGCGGCCTATGATCTGTCGAGCCAACGGTGCTGTAAAAATTATCTCGATTGGTGATGATGTTGAGATTCGATCCCAAGTCAAGCGTCTTCGGTACACTTGACAGATATCCTCAGCGAAGGAAGTTCTTGGTCGTAATGCCGTCTACTGTGTCCTCTGATGTCTCTTCAGTTCTAAGAGTAGGAGGAGAGATGCAAGCAGGTCGAGATCGTAAGGATGGAAGGATGGAAGATTATGAGAAAGGGGAAGTCGTTGCCTCAGCAGAGAATATGGAACGGCAAGAAGGCCAACGTCAAGGTCCAGGTCTTGTTGATCTGAAGTAGCAAATGTTAGGTGACGTGTGAGGAGATCAACTCTGCTTTCCGAGTCGACAATATGATTACATACATGGGAAGAAGTGATGAGAGGGGAATCACTATGGTGTTGGTTGCGTTGTACCTGACGTCAGTCGTGACAGGCAGGTTCGAATCTGAGGTCTAGCTGAGGAAGGAGCTGGGAAGGCAACGTGAATGCCAAATATAGCGGCACCTCTCTCTTTTTCTTCTTTTTTCTCTCGAATGGCGACAGTGTACATGTGTGGGCAGCAATCTGCAGTAGTAATGCCACTTACTACTAATCGGTACCAGCAAAAAGACTTGCGCTGATGCTGCTGAGATGCAATAGAGATGTGAAGTGCAGGATGCAAGGTGCAAGATGAGCTCAGATCTGTCCTGCGTGGTGTAATCAGGTTTGCATCATCAGACTGACGGATTCTGCTCAAGTATTTGAACACGGCGAAGAATGAACAAGTAAACAGGCAAACAGGTAAACAGGTAAACAGGTAAACAACCAAAAAGCCCCGTTCATTAAATAGCAAATAGCGATATTGGACGCACCAAAGGTGAAAGTCAACCCGCGAGCAGCTGTCGCCAGCTGTCGCCAGCTGTCGCGAATGTTTGGGCGAAGAGCGCCTCTGTCGCAGAGAATAACGTCGGAATATACTTGGATATCTCCGTTCACCCTCAAGCCACTGTGAAATGCGAATGGTGATGGGTGAAGGGGGGATTGTCCACCTATTCATTTAGGTGGAAGAAAGGCGCCCATGATGGTGGTGCGATTCCCTATAGACGACGAACATCTAGAACCGTATATGAGCAGCGACAGCAGAGGCAGTGATAATAATAGTAGTAGTAGTAGTAGTAGTAGTAGTAGTAGTAGTAAGGGCAATACCACACGCAATTTCTCTGGATGGGTCAACACTATCTACATGGCGTGAAGAGAAGAGACTGGGAGGAGAGGGGGTAGGAGGGAGGGAGAGGGTAGCCGAACGAAGCAAGCTGATAGAGTACGAACTTCGTGATGCATGAGGTGAGAGGGAGAAAAAAAGTGACACGGCGTCACTTGTGTTACAAGACTCAACCCGAGAAAAAGCAGTGATGGCGAGAATAGAGGCATGCATGTGGCGACAGTGTCCAATAGAGGTGCACCCGCGTCGGTTGCGCAAGCATCCATGTATGCCATTTACCTCACACGGCAAGCGAACAATTATCATTGCTTGTGACGTGCATACTGCCACTGGTTGCATTGCGCAAGAGGACTTGCCATACGGATTCTCAGCACTGCAGACGAATAAGATTAGCAGCTCATGATAAGGATTAATACTATAAGAGGTGGAGAAAAAGCCTGCTCGGGTCCGTGATGTAGTAATGAGGGCTGGAGCAGTCGGTATAAACATGCGTTCAACGGCGTCGTGCACGCCGAAGCACTGTTCTCATAGGAGGGGGGACCAGAGGAGTAATATAACTACGACCAGCCACACAGTATCCATATGCGTGCTCGACATTTGACACTCAAGTAAATGGCTAAACAAGTCTTGCTGATCCCTGTTTTTGTCACATATCACCTGCAGAAGAATCTCACCGATCAATCGGCGCCGTGTTATTCGTGCCAGGAGCATACTTGAAGCCTGAACCTTAACACCCGATGGCCAACTCTTTCACCGGATTTCGCAAAAATAAATATAGTGGTGTCCTCAACATATTTACGAAAAATCACTATCGGCTATTCCCATCATGCCACGTCTCATTCTGTGGCCCGCTACTTTTGAGCGTGAGAAGGTGGTGCACTTCTCTGCTGTTACCCTGCTTGTACAACATCAACCCCCCCCCCTCCCCCCTCTTCTAGAGTTGCATGCACGCCCGCCCTGCAGGCCTAATTGCTGTCATGAAACGCGGATTGTAGTTACGGAGTACAATTCTGCCGATCTCGGCCCTAATGCTCCAAATCAACCATGTTTTTATCTCTGTAAGTAGGTAGGTATGGTAGGCGGTCGGTCATTCATTCATTCCCCCATCTCATGGAACCTGACATGAGCAAGCATAGCAAAAGCTGGGATTGAGCTGTGACAAACCGAACAAACGTCATTGTCTGTCGTTTCCCATTGGCAATCGTCGTTTTCGTCCGAAGATGCCAGGTCCGATGCATGATTGAAATGTTCGGCTGCGGGTTCTTCTACGACTTTCCACGGGCGCAGAGCTTCGTCTTGATGCTTAAACATATTGGCAATGTCTCTCCCAGCACCATGCTTATCGTTTGTGGCCCCTTGTACCATGTTTGCGACACATATATTAATGAGCTGCAAGTTCCATCGCGGGCCTTTCTCAGGTTCTAGGCGACGTAGCAATGGTAACAGCGACTCGGACAGGAGCCTCTCGGCTAAATTCTCCATTTCTCCCTCCAAATCGAAAACAAAGCTTGGCAACGGTCCGGAGCGTGATATGCGGCTGTACGATGATTGGTTCTGAGGAGCACCAGATAGGGGCCAAGAGCGAATCGCAAGCCGCAGGGTTCTGGGACGGGCCAGCCATTTTCTGAGGTGCATGTTCCCTTCGGCCATGTCCTCGTCCTCTATTACGAGGTCTACCCTCATTCGCCGAATGAGAGAATAGGCCAGCTTATGAAGTTCCTCCGTAATCTGTGGCATAGTCTCGAGTCCCTTGTAAGTATCCTCTATACTAATTTGCGAAGGTACATTGTTGGGCTTCTTGACTTCGGAAGTATCTACCCCATGTAGGAGGCCCCAAATTCTCGAGCCGACGCCTTTCTCGGCTCCCGGCCCGCCAAGCAAGGTTTCCAGAAGAGCGGGTGTGACGGAAGAACAGGTACGAGCCTGTGCAACAGATATCGAGCCCTCAAAAGAGTGTGAATCAATGCCGTGGTCGAACTTTTGCCGGGTGACGTGGCTCTCCAGTAGCGAGGCGGCTTTAAATCCAATCCCGGGAACATTCCGCAACTTGTGTCCATCCATAAATGCTACAATATCTTCTTCGCCCGATGCAAGCAACGTCGTCTGATTTCGAGGTTTGTTTCTGGCCCCTGCAAGCTTACTCAGTACTTTGTTAGTCGATATGCCACAAGTGGAAGTGTAGCCAAAGTCCTCCTCAAGCCTAGTTCTCAAAAAATAGGCCAAGTGTGATGCAAGCATAAGGCGCAAATGCTGGGGGTCATCATGGTTAATCCCCGCCTGATATACCCCCTCGATGCATCCAGGAACCGTTGTCCCGTCAAATGAAAAGCCTTTTTCAGGATCCTTCTCTGATAGGAAGAAGAACGAGTGCTGCAGATCGTGTTGATTCAGGAGGATCAAGTTGTATGCGATCAGATCCGTCACGTCTGGGGAAGTCAATATAAACATATATACCACATGAATATGATATCGTATGGCGGCATACCCATAAAAACCTCGTCGAACCCGAGGCGATCGGCTTTTCCGTTCCAGGAGTAAGAAAGGAAGAAACTGAAAAGTTTCTTGCTCACGTCACGGAAGGACGTCAGGTCCTCGCCGTCAACCAATACAAGATCAGGGCAAAGCCTTTTGGCCTCGGAAACAAGCATAAGCTTACGCACGCCTAACTTGCGAGCGGGATAGTTGCATGTCGCCAGGATGTTCTTCTGCCTAACTCCCAAGGGCTTGCTCTTGAGCGACGGGTCCTTGTTTTCGAAGACTTGAGCGTAGAAGCAGTCATAATCCTTAAATACATCTTCAGTTATTTATCATCAATAATCATGGAATTACCTCAAAGAAGAACTTACAAATTGAAGGATGATGCGATCATCTTTTCTTCTGGGCGGCTTTCGGAATGGCGGATCCATCCCAACAGAGTGAAATCCGCACTACGGGATTGGAACACTGCGGGAAACTTGAAGGCATGCTATGAATAAGACATAAATGTCACTTAGCTCTAGAGCACACCCATTAGTTCCCAAACGAGATGCACTAGTATACGAAGTATATTTCGTGTGGATGAAGGTGCCATGTCCACCGCCAGAATCCCGTTGCTGCGGGTGCCCATCAAGGAACGGCTTACTTAAGCGTAATAGCACAGTACTCCGTAGAGCCGATTATCACCGATGACGTCCCAAATACTGCTACTAAGTACGGAGTAGCAGTCAAGGACAAGTTCAAGTCCAATATTGCAACCCCGGTTGCCATTTGTTATCACACACCAACACTTCGATCACTGTTGACTGGAAGGCGATTTTCTCCAATATCGACATAACATCTCACAGCATGCGGGGGAAGAAGCGCGCTCCTTCACACGATGCCTTGCAAAGGGACCCAACTCGCGTTCATCTTCGATAGAGTGACTACTAGTAGTATTACTTGACTACTTATGTTCGTCATACATTCTGATATTTGCCATTCCAAACACACATATCGTTTATTCGCGACTGAAATTGCTGTCAGCTCATATGCAAATATGTTCACAATGCATTCAACTTACATATCTCGCCTGCGAAGGCTACGCGGCTCCTCAGGCTCAGAGGCGGGCTCAATCATGATATAATTCTCAATAATGGCACTACCATCGCGGAGAGCCTCGATCTGCTTATCGCTGCACGTGCTCGTGTCAAGGATGTAGCAAAAGTCTTTATACTGGGGCGGGATCTCGTTCTTGACATGGAAAACATCAGAGGGCCCTTCGGTCGAGTATTCCTTGTCGGTGGAAGTGTCAATTTCCCCAGTGGCGACATCGCGGTTGAACAGCACGCGGTTGAAGATTTGGTACGCCGTCTCTGGCTGGTAAGCTGGAACAGCATGACCGGCTTGGAATACACGGGTGAACGACAAATTTCCATACTGGCGGACCAGCCCGCCTTCGTAGGTGGCGTTTGTCAGGATCGGGGCATATCCTGCCGAGGCAAAGTTCTCCTGATTATCCCAGGGTATAGCCAACGATACATCCTCGCCGCCGATCCAATTGCATGCGAAGTCGCGGTCGCCATACATCAGTGAGACTTTGACCCCGTTCTCCAAGAGATAACCAATGTCTTCAATCCAGCCAGGCCGGGGGTAGTCGCCAATTCCTCGGAAAGCCGAGGAGGAAGCTTCTGAGCTTCCGGTCCAGTTGAGCGGGACGCCCAGGGCAGACAGGACGTGTGGCTGGTTGACATAGCCATCAGTGAACGGAGGAGGAAACAGAGTAGGGTCAAGCTGGGTCACGTCATAATAGTCGCGACCAGCAACTTCAAGGTAGGGGTCGCGAATGTTGTTGCTGCAGAACGTCTCGGCCTCTTGACAGATGGTGTTGATAGTAGCATTGATCCCGGTGTTCTCGGGGTCATAGAGTGCCGACACTTGGCGGCAGTGATCAATCCGATCCCGACAACCACCAGGGGCGTCATAAGCGTCCACCATGGCTTGGTAAACGGTCTCATTCACCGTCTCAATCCCATATGTGTTGTTATACGCCATGAGGGGGTATGATGGCCACTGAACTTGGCGGTCGATGCAGCCATTGACAATGAGAAGGGAGTCGAGGTTTAGAATGTACTGCTCTCCCTCGGTGCCATCCCAAGTACCGTTCGAGATTTTCTCATTCTGTTCCTGGAAGTAAGCAGCAAAAGAGGGGCCGTAACGCCCACCATACGACTGGGTTGCGATACTGATACGATCATCATTCGGGTGGTAACCCGGGAATTCTTGGAACCAGACCTGGGAGAAGTGCCAGAGAGCAATGGCAGCATTGCGGCTGCCCCAGCTTGTGGCATTCTTGTCATCGCTCGGGTATGTACCTGTCTGGAAGGTAACATTCTGCTGGGGGACAGGGCTTGATGGCTCAATTGTCTCAATAACACCGGAGAGCAGGTCCTTTGTGATATTTCTCAGCTCATCGTACGAAAAGCCGACTTGAACGGGTTGGTCGATATACAACATGTTGACTGGACATATCAGCACCGGAACCCACCATTTCTAAAGTCTACCGGACTTACCCTTGTTGTTCCACGACCACTCATTGGGCCTCGTTGAGTTGGAATCCTCATTGATGTAGCACGGCCCATGCTCGTTAAAGAGTCCCGTCATGGAAGAGCTACCGGGTCCACCGTTCATCCAGATAGAAAGGGGGGCATTCTCTGGATCCTCCTTGGCCTCAAAGAACCAGAAGAACGTGTGGATATCATAGTCTTGGTCTTGGCCAACGCCTTCCAGCGTACCAGGAGGGAGGTTAACATAGCCAGCGTACGATTTCACGCCCGGTGTGGTCTCGCAGAGTTCAGGCTGCATGGGGTCAACTGAAGCTCGGTGGAGTCCATATGAACAAGGTTGCAACGTACCTCCTTGTAGCTGATAGTGATGCGCTCATTGAACTTGGACTCGATGACCTTGACTCCTTCCGGGGTCGGGGGAAACTGAGATACTACAGGCTTGACCAACGCAGCAGTCCAGGCCAGCACTAAAAGAGATGCCTTCATTGCAGCTGTTCGTGCCATGGCAATTGAAAGACGCCGTGAAGAAAGTCCGCGGGCGAAGCAAAGGCACAAGTCACAATCAATTTAACGTGGGAGTCCATGACTCTTTATCAATGAACCGTAAAATCACACTTACAAAGCTTACACCCCACCGGTATGTCTTTGATTGTATTGTTTGGTGAGTTCCTTGGGCTTAACGACATTCCTCTTTAGGTAATATGCAACCAGTCCTCCAGGGAACTTTATTACTGACCGGGATCGTCCCCGCTACCGGATGCGGGGTCGCCGGCACTTTGCAAGGGGCCAAAAGGCTTTGTACGGCGATTAAGCATAAGATAGGCTCTCCGAAATCGCTTTGTCCTGTCGGTTGTCTGTATCGGCTATACGGAGTACACAACCGGCCTGACATGATGTTTACTGTTGAAAATCTTCAAGAGCACAGTTGCAAGCTGCGGTATATCATGTGAAAACGTACGGAGTATATACACAAGGATGCTTGTGAGTACACATAATGCGTACGCAACCGATAACCAACCTGAACCATCCGTATTCACGCATCAGCCTGCGTGCCAAGCGCAGGCCCCCTCTCTTGCAGTGTAATTTTCGGTTCTAGGCCCTGAGCAAAACATAGTTATGGATCTTCGCAGCCAGGCACCCTTCAGTCATCAAGAGATACGGATACCCCTGTATAGAGGTAAATGTTCAGTGCCTATGACGATCGAATTCAGGCCTCATCATAAATCCTCCCTCAGAGTTAATTGGCCCATAATCAATTGCTTTCAAGACGCCCTTCTACCCAGCTAGCTCGAGCAAGACCTGGGGTTTTCAATTGTAACTACTGTAGCACGGAGTACTACTATTAAATGTCGAGTCAGTATACTACTACTACTGGTTCGAATTATACTAGAAGAAAGGGATACAAGTATCGACACAAATATCATCAGAAGTCTAGATACATGTATCAGAAAGCTGGGAACCTCCGTGCCCATGGAGAATCCGAAAAATGTAACTTTACTAGCCTCTGTGTTCTCCGTAAGGTGTATAACCAGGGTTACTTAGGGTAGATCAGAGGACGACAGGATGCATCATCCAATGCCATAGGACCTTGTTTACACACCCCCAAAAGCATCCATGGATCCATATCTTCTCGGCCCGGAGCTGCATGTACAATTGATTCCTTCTTCAAATATAGGCTAATAGGAACGGACGATCCCGTGAACATATTTAAGAGTCTTTCCAGGTACACCACACAGTACTCTCTTCACATCACTGCTTTGGGAAAGGTAATTGAGTTCATCTGGAAGTAACAGTGTCAAGCCCGTCTTGGGCGAGTTTCCGAACGGATAGACATTGGTTGTAGGTTCTTCACTTTAAAGTGTGTGACGTACTTACCAAGATTCGTACCTGATACATTAAACTTTTAGATACTATTGCAATGTGTGCTGTAGGGTTGGGCCCCCTGAGCGACCTCCGCTTAGATGATTTTTTTTAATCCAAGTTGATGGGTATCCAACAAAAAGACCGACGTATCCGTTGTTCTTCCGCCTAGTGGAGGGTCAAAGTCTATTCATTGATGGAAGGCGAATTATGATGGCACTTCATAACAATCGGTAGAGCTCGGAGAGAAACGCAAGAGCATTAGAACCTGTGGCTAGTGGGATGATGGATTGTGGCTGGTACAGGGATCAGGGAACCACTTCAAGGTGGCTCAAGCCACACGAACCAGTAAATGACAGCCAAAGCGCAGACCAGCGCAACATCCAGCCTCGCGTCGCGGATCGTTCGTAAAAGGTCAAGGCAGTTTCGAATAGCTCCCATCTCCTCACTTTGTGGATGGCATTGCATCTGCCTCCGAGTCCGCAAAGATGGCGCCTCGAATAAACATCCCGCCCGTCACGCGCGTGGTACTCGGTGCCCTCCTCTTCCAGTCTACGCTGAGCGCCGCCATACGGTATCGACAGTGGACAGAGCATGCGAGCATCGTCATCCCCTACTTGACCATCGTGCCACAACTGTCCATCATCTACCCCTGGACCTTCCTCACCTCGTCGCTCGTCGAGGGTAATCTCTTTACCCTCGTGCTGGGTGTGCTAACGCTATACCATGGCGGAAGATACCTCGAGAGGGCGTGGTCGTCCAAGGAGCTGGCCAAGTTTCTTGTTCTTGTTGCCGTCGTGCCCAACTTTCTGACCTCCCTAGTCATGGTCACGCTGTTCGCCATCACGCGTAACGAGAATTGGACGTAAGTCGCACTCAACTCTAATAGGGGAGCTGCATGAGTCGGGAACTGCATCAGCTAACAGTATTCCAGCCTGACTGTCATCTCTGGCACTATTCCCATTCAAATCTCCTTCCTCGTTGCCTTTAGCCAGCTCATACCGGCGCATACCGTCACGCTATTCCGCGGCTTCCTCTCGCTCCGAGTCCCTCGATTCCCCATCATCTACATTGGCATCGTCGCCATCCTGTCGATCACTCCTGTACTATCGAGCGCAGCACTGTGGCTCGCGAATTTTGGCCTCCTGACCAGCTGGACCTACCTGCGATTTTACAAAACCGTCTTCCCCGACCTCGAGTCCCAGTCAAGCGCGCTGCGCGGTGACGCCAGCGAAACGTTTGCATTTGCCGAATTCTTCCCTGCCGCCGTCAAGCCTGCCGTCGGCGCATTCGCAGACCAGATCTTCGAGATCATGGTCGCCATACGCCTGTGCACTCCTTTCTCGCAGGCGGACATGTCTGCGGCGAGGGGCGAGAGCGTTTTGCAGCGAGGGACACCCGGCAGTGCTCGTGCAGAGGCTGAGAGGCGTAGGGCTATTGCCTTGAAGGCCCTGGACCAGAGGCTCCAGGCGGCCAGCGGCGGTAACAGCGCGAGCCGGCCCGGCCAAGCGACCTCTCAACCTTCGGGGCCAGGCGTCGAAACCAAGTCTCAGCCAAGCACACAAACCGCCATGCGCTCGCAACCCGGGCCTTTACTTGGCGAGACCAAATTCGAACCTGATCATGACGATTCGACCAGCCATTAAAGCAACGTCGAATTTACGTATAAAAAGGAGGGAGATGGAATATTGGGGTGGAAGTAAGCATTATGGGAGCTCTCAAGCAACTTGGAGTTGTTTACCGGATTTTTACAGTTTTTCTAGGGATCTGTCTTTGTGGGTCGAAGCTTGGGAGTTACGGATCCGAGGTAGGACGTATGTATGCTACTGCTTGTTGTTACTACATTTTCTCTGTGCTCTTTTCGAGCAGTTGCGATTATGGATATAGTGTCTTATTGTTGTCTTAATGGAGAGATAGAGGAGCTTTAGCGTATTAAGCCAGTTTCAGCATGATGATTGCTACACCAATCTACGAACCCTCCCCAGTGATGTTACGAAGCTGGAGTAGAGCGTGCTACATGCAACCGATCATGCCGCGCGTGCTCTCTCTCTCTCATTAGAGACAAAAAACGGAGAGGCGCCGTGACGAGGCACGTGCAGACAAGTGTGCGCCAGCTCCGTTTGCGAGGTTTGGCGGACGCGCGCGACGTAGCCATCTGTGCAACCCTACGACTGGGTCGCTCAAGCAATGCCGTGAAACGGGGCTTATGAGGCACGGAGAGTGCCACAAGGAGTTTGTGTCACGCCGCCGGCGGTACGAGGAGGACAAAACTGTTGCGGCAATGACAGCGAAGAGCAAGCCACGCAGGACTCGGGGAAGGGGAAAAATATGGGAAACCCTCGAGTGATAATACGCGCATATGGTAGCTAATAGGACGAAAGGATGGGAAAGTTTCATTCCCCCTCCTTTTTTCTTTCTTTCTTCTCTTTCTTCTGAGCATATTGTGAGTGGGCCATCCATAGGGTGTGTGGTTTACTTGTTGCTCGTGAATACATGTCGAGAAGGCTAAAATCAGAGGAGCTGGCTTACGGGTGAGAACGGAGGAAGAAGAAAGCGAGCGTCGTATTAAGCTCTACCGCACATGTATGCCTGAAAACCCGCATGTCTTTCTTCTTACTTTGTTTCCTTTTCTTTCAGGGGGGGTGGATTTTAATGGTGGGAAACACCCATGGCTGAGATCTTTTGGCGGCAGCGCGCGCGCGCGCACACACATACACACATATATAATCCCGTGATTTGTGGGAGTGAGCAGGTAATGGCCTATTAACATGGAACCCATTGAAGGGGAAAGGGGGGGAGGGGGGTGGGCGTGAGAGGAGGATGAGGATGGGGAGGTGGAGGAGTACGGGTAAGAGAAAGCCTGACGACAGGCAATATCCATCCACCACCCATCCATCCCCTCGAGCCGGGGGATACAGGCGGTTAGAAGAAAAAGCTGTTGGCCGGTGTAACCACGAGCCCAGCAAAGGGGGGTGTCAAGAGATGTATGTAGTAGCAGTAAAAGTACACACACATCAGAGGAGTGAACCGACGACCACAAGTACTCCGTGAGTACTGGTATTCCGTAGTACGCACGTATTGGATTTATGAGAGCGCGCATCAATAACGACGTTGTCCAAGAAGCCACCCCCTCACTATAACAGATGCCGAGTCTGTTGACTGTTCGATGCATGAAGCCGAGATGAGGCGCAGAGCTCGGGAAATGGTGCATGCAGTAGGAGGTGCAGCAAATACACACACACACACACACGCATATACATATATATATATATATATATAGAGAGAGAGAGAGAAAGAGAGTGTGTGTGTGTGTGTGTGTGTGTGTTTGTGTGTGTGTGGAGGTCAAGAGAGAGACTGCTGCTGTTCGCTGACATGTGGACGGGCAGCGGAAAGGAGGGAAGGGGGGAAGGTCTGACATTGGGGAGGTGTGGACATTCACATCCCATCCATCCATCCATCCCCGAAAACGGATCGGGGGGAGTGTCTCCCTGAGCCCATCGGTGGACAAATTGGCACCAGCCACATCCCGAACGCCACGTCTCATCGGCACGAGCACAGATCCCCACCCAAGGTGTTTTAGGGGGAACATGCCTGTAGATAACCAGCCAGTGTGCCAGTGCACCCTCTACAGGTGGATACCGGACTGGTTGGCTGGCTGGGCTACGGAGTACTGGGCTCCCATCCACGCTTGCTTGTCCGTTCGGTTTATTCTTCATATCCACCAACTCTTTTAGTGGCGCTCTGCCCCGGTCGGGAGGCGCTGCTCCTACTGCTATGTACTGGAAGCCACAACGTAACTTTCAGTGAACATGTTCCTCACCTCCCCCCCTCTCTCTCCGTTTTTTTCGCTTTGTTTTTATTCTCTCTCTCTTAGTAGGAGTTACGGAGTACATAGGTATGGAGCCTAGACTTTGACGTGACCAAACTGCGGCTCGAAAAGTCAACTTTGACCCACCCTTTGCGGAGGTAGCGGTTTGATGGAGATTATCGAGAACTATCGGAAGCAGCTGACGGAGAGATGGAGACAGAGACGGCAGAACCCTCTCGGAAGGTTTTTCTTTTCTCATTAAAAAAGAACAAGAACAAGAACAAGAACAAGAAGAAAGAAAGGAAGAAAGAAAGAAAGACAGAAAGAAGAAAATAAAAGACTACCACATGCCATATGATGCACGGGCTCTTCTGGCTTCAAGAAAACCCGCTACTTTATTGTTCCGGAGGGGTGGAATGAGAAGAGATGGGATGGGAGGGAATATTAGCTTCAGGAATAGGCACGGGGTGGAACATGGATCCATCTCACGGATTTCTTGGTGACAACAAGCCCTAGCGGCTCCAACCGGGGCAGAATGACGCTAAAAGATGCCCCCCGTAGCAGATGCAGACTACGTAAAAGAGAAGAAGAAGAAGAAAAACATGTACATAGTGGGTATATGTGCGTGCGGCATCCCCTTATTTTTTTTTGTTGGCTGCTGACGCCCCCCTTTTTTTCCCTCCTCTCGTTTCCTTCCTTTTTTGATTGTTTTGTGTGTTTTTTTTAAGTTGGCGCCGCTTGATATAGAAACGCGGAGGGGCCTGTGCCACGGGCTGACGTATTGGGGGCTTTCTTCTTCCCTTTTTTCCCCTTTGACCTTTTTTTTTCAGCCTCTCGCGTGCTTAGGTAAAGTGTCCACGAGGGGGGGCGTTTACTTGACGAAACATTCATTTTGGCCTCGTTTTACCTTTCTTTTCGACTCATTTGTTGTCGGGCGGGGAGTTTGGGGAAGGGAGGGCGATTAGTTTTCCTTCTGTTATAGTGAGTCGTGGGGATTTTGCTGGGCAAATCTGCATTTGTAGGGAGCGGCGGCAGTCAACTTACGGGACCGGACGTTCATCACCCACACACCATCCATCGTATTTGGCCGAGCGTCTGTCATAAAAGGGTTTGGAGTAGCCGGCGCTAGGCCGTCTGATGGTGGCTCCCCTTGCCGAGGTAGCAACACCCAAAGCATGGAAGAATGGCATCTTGGTCTGACCGTTGTTGTGGATGTTTCATCGCTTGCAGGGGATGTTTTGCCCTTCAGCCTGGCTTTCCGGCCCCGCGCTACTGCTACTTAGCAGTGTTAAGTATGTATTGCCATGTAGGTACGGAGTACAGGACGGGAGTGTGTAGCACATACATACTAGTAGTAGTAGTAGAAATATGCAGTAGAGTACGGAATAGAGTAAAAGGATAAACCAACAAAGCTCACCTGATCACACATGGTCCAACTTTACGCTAAATGTCCTGATCAAGTTGTTGGGCCTCCCGCGACAGCCATCTTTACTCCGTACGCAGCACGTTATATTCGAGACGTCTCTGGGCACGTAATCGCCAGCCCCTGACTAGTAGTTGTCCTTGTCCAAGTCGAAAACTGTCAAATGTGGCATCAGGGCGGCAAGTTACGTGTAGCCTGTGCGCACGTAAAAGAACATGTTATTGACTCTCCGTCCCCGGCACCGGCCCAGTGCTTAGAAACGCACCTGCAAGTTCTATTGGAAACCCTCCCTCTCTGTTAACAAAAAAACCCCCCCGACTAGGGAAAAAAAGTTCAAGATTTAGGGTGTTCTGCTCTCTACACCACTAGTACTCCGTACGGGGTACCCGAGTGTAAACTCTAGCGGACAGGGCGCGAACTTTATTCTCCGACTCGGTGGCCAAACGATCGATAGCCATGCCAAAGTATGTGACTGCTGGACAGGCGCCTTGCCAATCTCACCGCAGAATAAAAGAATCCAGTACCTGCACTGATGAGGCTGCAACCCAACTCGAGGTCCACGTGACGCCTTCGTTCTTGATCGTGGTACTCCGTACTGTGATAAGTTAGTAATACGTATGGGCTCTTAACATGCGGAGTATACGGAGTACGGAGTGCATGCGTACGTAGGAAGGCATTTACCCTGCGCTAACGGCAGGTTGTAGCGGATTGGACAATTACGTTGGCAAGCCGGAGCGCTGAGAATGGAAGCAGAAGAAGCCCTGGAGGGTCGAGCATCATCGTCGGGGGAAATCTGCAGCCTGCACGCACGCAGAGATGACACCAAGCCTCCCCGGGAGGGTGGGCACTGAGCACAAGTGGCCAGTGGCATGGACACTGGATAGTACGGAGCATTGGTGTGTGTGTGTGGCTCTGCGGCCTTTGCCCTCTGAAGGACGGCTGGCTGGCTGCCCAGCCTGCCCTGGGCCGGGATTGCTGCGTGGTGCAAAAGCGCACACTTGGCTACGCGCTTGACTCGGCTTGGTTTAGCCAAGGTCAGTGTGCTAGCTTCCCCCCCCACTAACAATACCTGTCGATTTGCCTGCCCATCCTGCATCCATACACGGGGCCGGGAGACAGAGAGTGAGGGAAGGGGCCCACTTTAGAGGGCCCTCCCCCCCATCCTCTCCGGGGGGCGTGTCATGACGACGGAAACAGGGCCCTTCGATCACCCACGACGAACCCTGGAAGCCCACACCTCCCCCCTGCAACTTGGCGGCCGTCCTCCCCCAAAAACGCCCAAGATTGCCTTTGAAACCTACACGCCCTGGTGAATCTAACGAGCCCGTTCTTTCCCATTTCGTGGGTTAGGGGAGTTTGACACTGGCGGCACAGAAGGTGTCCTTCGTCTCTCGTCCCTTCCTCCACCGTCACAGCTCTCCCCCCAAACCTGCTCGATTTTCTTCTTCAGCCCCCGTCAGATTTCCCCGGAGCCGGCAGATCTTGTTCAGTGCTCGCGATAGTTCAACCCTTTTACTTTCTGAAGCCAGCGCATCTTCGCGACGCCAGTATTATTCTCTCGCTCATCGCGCATTGTTTTTGCTTAATAGCTTATTTTTTTTATTCCGCTCCTTCGATACTCCATTGGTCCACCGCGCACTCTGTCCCGGGGTCTCGGCGTTGAGAGCCGCCAAACGTGCCTGGTAAACGGACCAGCCATTCTTGCGTCGCGAACGTCGCGTGCCAGACTTTACTCGTATTCTTGAGAGAAGCAGTGATATAGCGCATTCGTTGCGCTGCTGTGCCTTCCCCCCCTGTACCTCACTTCTTGCTTGTCAAGCGACGGGACCACGCATTGTACAACGACATCGAACCGCGCAGTCGCGATTGCTGCTACTACAGCTTTGAGCCATCATGGCGAACCATCATCCGTCGCCCAATCTGATGCAGATGCAGCAGCAGCAGCATCAACAGCATCAGCAGCATCAACAACACCAGCAGGCCCCTCCGCCTCCGCCTCCGCCTCAGCAGCAGGCAAGCCACTTCACGCAGGCCCAGGCCTTGATGAATGAAAGCGCTTGGCTAGCTATAGGTACGTTGAAACATTGGATTTTTGAATCGGGTTTCCAAGCAAACAAGTTCCTAACTTATCCCTCACAGGCAGCTTCTCTGAGCTTTTACGCGTACCTGATGACGCGATGCACGCTTACGAGCGTGCTCTCTCAGCCAATCCCAACTCCATACAAGCCATGACCGCCATTGGCTTGTTGCTTAAGGCCAGGGAGCAGTTCGAAAAGGCATTGGAGTTCTTCCGAGCTATTACCCAACTCGAACCTAACAATGGTGAAGCTTGGGGTAATTTGGGTACGTATTGGCATGCAGCCCTGAACGTGCATTGCTAACCACGGTGGCAGGGCATTGCTTCCTCATGTCGGAGAACCTCCAAAAGGCATACGATGCCTATCAAAACGCGCTGGTAAACTTGCGCGATGCTAAGGTACGCTTTGATTGACTCGACGTACCAAGATTCGCTACTGACCTTGGACAGGATCCTATGCTTTGGTATGGAATTGGCATACTGTATGATCGTTATGGAAGCTACGACTATGCCGAGGAGGCCTTTTCCCAAGTTATGCAGATCCAGCCTGACTTCGATAAGGCCAATGAGATTTACTTCAGGTTGGGCATAATCTACAAGCAACAGTCTAAGTTTGTCAATAGTTTGGAAGTGAGTTATTGAATAATTACCAAAGAGTAATACTTACCTGGTCAAAGATGCTAACTTTTTGCAGTGCTTTAGGTACATCGTTTCTTCGCCGCCCCAGCCGCTCACTCAAGACGATATATGGTTCCAAATCGGCCACGTTCATGAGCAGCAGAAAGATGTTAGTGTTGAAAAGCTCTCATTATTTGATCTGATATCTGTACTAATACCGCTATAGTTCGATGCTGCTAAGCAGGCTTATCAGCGCGTTCTCGACAACACCCCTAGCCATGCCAAAGTGTTACAACAGCTGGGCTGGCTCCATCACCAACAGAGTAATGCTTATGAGGTTCAAGATCGTGCCATCCAGTATTTGGAGAAGTCGGTTGCTGCCGGTAGTTCACCTTGCCCATACTTTTGATGGATTGCTCTTTATACTAACTTAAAAAAAAAGACCAAGGAGATGCGCAAAGTTGGTATCTGTTGGGACGCTGCTACATGTCTCAGCAGAAGTACCCAAAGGCTTATGAGGCTTACCAACAAGCGGTCTACCGGGACGGAAAAAACCCAACGTTTTGGTGCTCTATCGGTGTCCTGTACTACCAGATCAACCAGTACCGCGACGCCCTTGATGCCTACTCACGGGCTATTCGACTGAACCCCTATATCTCGGAGGTCTGGTACGATCTCGGTACTCTGGTGAGTATTTTTATTTTTATCTAGACTTGATCCTGTTCCAATTTGCTAACGTTGTTGCTAGTATGAGTCCTGTAACAACCAGATTACAGACGCCCTTGACGCATATCAACGTGCGGCAGAGCTGGATCCCAGCAACCCTCATATCAAGGCGCGTCTGCAGCTTCTGCGGTCAGGTACTACCAACGGTGGTCCTCAAAGCGCTCCTCAGCCAGCAGATGTTCACCCTCAAGCGTATCAAGCCTCAGGACCTGTTGGACCACAGTGGGGACCTAGCGGACCACCCAACGGTCACCCTCACACTCCTCACACTCCTCAGGGCGCTGGTGATAGCTGGGCTGGGCGCTTGTCGAACGTCAACCCGCCGCCTCAGCCTCCGAACCCTTATGAGAATAGGGCCGAGGGCTACCGGGGCGCTCCACCCATTCAACGACAGCCGAGTCCACCGCCGCAGGATCAACAAATGCGTCAGGGATACCCCGAGCCTAATCGTGGACTCCCTTCATCTCGACGAGGCCAGTCGCCACCACCGCCAGGTCCCAGCAGCCATTACCAGCCCCACCACCAAGCCAGCCAGTCTCAAGGGCAGGCCCAGATACCTGAGACTGCAAGAGTTGCCAACCCCAACTGGAGCGGCGCTACACCGTCCACATCACAGCAGCCTCCCAGCCACGCCAACGGTGTGAATGGACCCAGTAGTACCCATACTCCCTTCCGGTCGAATAATAGCCCCCGCCCGGGAGAGCGCCCGGTCCATGATAATAGGATGCCGTCTCCAAAGTCGGCCTACCCTCAACACCCTCCCCCTCCTTCGGGTTACTCCCATCAGCAAGAGGCACAAGCTCACGCTGTTGCTGAGAGCAGCCAATCGCAGCCCCCTCCCCCCCCTCCGGCTCCAACAGAGCCTCCGCCGCGCCCCGAGGAGCGTCCTGCGTCGGTTGGCCCCAAGCGCATGCGTGAGTGGGAAGAAGAGTCTGTTGCCAAGAAGCAGGCCAATGAAGAGAACCGTGCGCGTCTGGATGATATGCGTCATCGCAGGCCATCAACGCCACCTCCACAGGAGCCGTACCGCCGCAACTCGTCTGAGGCTCGTCGTGCAGATGAGCAACGCCGCGCAGAGGAATTGAGACGACCCGAAGAGGTTCGCGATAACTATCATCCTTCGGAGGCTGCTCATCACCCCCAGAATCACTCTGTTGGCTCCAGCACTCAGCTGCCTGCCATGCAGAGGGGCCCAAGCCCAATGCAAGGCATCACCCACGACGGGCCGGCTCCTGCTGCTCCACCTCTTGTTCCTGCCGCCACACCCACGCCCAAGGAAGAGCGCCCCGTCCCCCCTCCTGAGCCGTCCTCCGCTTCGCGCCCTGTAGCATCTGCCAATGAACCTGAGCGAGCTGCGAGAAAGATGGATGTGGACGAAGACTATGACGACAGCGGCGAGGACGAGAAGAAGGCCATCTTGGCCAACGGATCTGCGCCTGTCGCGCCCCCGGCGGAAACTAAGACCGCTACGCCCAGGGCAACACCCGGTATCAACGGGAACCCTACTGCTCCTCCCAAAACGGAGGCATAATTGTTTGGAATTGTGTCGGGTCAAAACTTGACGAACTGTCATTGATTGTATATGTGAAACTACGCCTGATTGGTTCCTTTTGTCTTCGGTTGGAAGAGGGCGAAATGGTTGGTGTCTAAGAAACACAGGATGTATTACTGCCGAGAGGCTCTATACCTATTTATTTTACTACGGGTGATGCGTAGCTATACTCAACACACCGTATGTACGTAGTCGTATGAAAAAGTTGCAAAATATACAAGTTCTAATTTATGCTCCATTCTTTTACTGATTCAGTACCTGGTTTCATATTGCTCGTGACCCATAAAGTGGATATTTTGCGATTGAAAAAGAAGGATTTTTGTTTGGTTCAAGAATGCAGTGGTTTTTGGTGCTTGGAGAAACCCCAATCAACTCAGCTTCGTCGTGATATGAAGAAGCGTCTGAAACAGGCGCGGGATAGTCACGTGCTCTTATGCTTGATCTGTTTGTTGCTACCTACATTTTTTTGCCGGTGAATTAATCGGGTTTTTGGTACCAAATAGGTAACTGATACACTAATCGCAGAACTGAAGCAAGCGCGCTGGTCATATGAGAAGTTATAGAGAAAGGCTCCGTATGTATCATATTATTATCCTGAGTTTATGGAGTTTGCACCTCGAGGTTGTTGAACTTTTATATCGAAGGACGGAAATCCTTCATTCTACGGAGTACTACTAGTTCGCGGAAAAATTGTTTTCAACATTTGTGGAGCCTTTTGCTGTCAAGGTTGCAGAGTGCTCACTCCAAGGCTGTAAAGCTTACAATGAAGAATGCGATGTGGAAGGGCTTTGAGGTGTTGAACAAAATACATCTAATAAAGTTGCTCATAACTCCCAATTGCCGTGCCAGCTTGTCCTGCTGATAGGGCGCCAGTATATGGATTTCACAAACTGTGCTCCGTATTCCGTACTTATTCACCTTGTTCACCTTTCTGTCTTTAGGGCCCGCTGCGAGTAGTGGGGCAGCCACAGGCCCCAGGCCAATTAGCACATTTCGACGACTTCGCTTAAAAATTTCGCCCACAAAATTGTATCTAGCCCTCCTCTCCTTCACTCTGGTTTTAGTTTCCTCCTCTGCGCAGGTCGTTGTCAACTTCATCACTAACCTCCAGCACCACACAGACGCCCAAAATGAGTGTAAGTAAATGCCGGCTTCAATTGACGCTCGCAAAGCTAATTGACATCGTCTAGCACCGTAAGTATGAGGCTCCCCGTCACGGCTCCCTGGCATATCTGCCTCGGAAGCGCGCTGCCCGTCACCGTGGAAGGGTAAAGTCGTAAGTAAAAAAGAAACATGCAAAAATTCTCTCCAACCCTCTGCCTGAGGCGGTTATGGCTGACAATGCGCTCTCCCCGCCAGGTTCCCCAAGGATGACCCCAAGAAGCCCGTCCACTTGACTGCTGCCATGGGCTACAAGGCCGGTATGACCACGATCGTCCGTGACCTCGACCGACCCGGTGCCAAGGCCAACAAGAAGGAGGTTGTTGAGGCCGTCACAATCGTTGATACCCCACCTGTACGAACAATGCAGCCCGCTTGGCTATGTGCCTATGGCTAACATCTCTATAGATGATCGTTGTTGGTCTGGTTGGCTACATCGAGACTCCCCGCGGTTTGCGCTCGCTCACCACCGTCTGGGCCGAGCATCTGGGTGACGAGCTCAAGCGCCGCTTCTACAAGAACTGGTACAAGAGCAAGAAGAAGGCCTTCACCAAGTACGCCAAGAAGCACTCCGAGTCCAGCGGCGCTTCCGTCACCCGCGAGCTCGAGCGCATGAAGAAGTACTGCACCGTCGTCCGCATCCTCGCCCACACCCAGATCCGCCAGACCCCTCTCAAGCAGAAGAAGGCCCACCTCATGGAGATCCAGGTCAACGGTGGTTCCGTCGCCGACAAGGTTGACTTCGGCCACAACCTCTTCGAGAAGCCCGTCTCCATCGACACCATTTTCGAGCAGGACGAGATGATTGACGTGGTTGCCGTTACTACTGGTCACGGTTTCGAGGGTGTCACTGCCCGTTGGGGTACCAAGAAGCTTCCTCGCAAGACTCACAAGGGTCTGCGTAAGGTCGCTTGTATCGGTGCCTGGCATCCTTCCCACGTCCAGTGGACCGTTGCCCGTGCTGGTCAGCGTGGTTACCACCACCGTACCTCGGTCAACCACAAGATTTACCGCATTGGTAAGGGTGATGCCGACGACAACGCCTCTACCTCCATCGACATCACCAAGAAGACCATCACTCCGTATGTACCTTTGAATAACCAAATTGTGTTCTATGCTGACAATGCCCCAGTCTCGGTGGTTTCGTCCGCTATGGTGAGGTCAAGAACGACTTCGTCATGGTCAAGGGCTCTATCCCTGGTACCAAGAAGCGTATCATGACCCTCCGCAAGTCTATGTTCACCCACACCTCCCGCAGGGCCCTCGAGAAGATCAACCTCAAGTGGATCGACACCTCTTCCGAGTTTGGCCACGGTGCTTTCCAGACCCCCGCCGAGAAGAAGCAGTACCAGGGCACCCTCAAGAAGGATCTTGCCACCGCATAAAAGCGTGGTTTCGGTTCCTTTTGTGTCTTGCTCATTACAACGGTGTTGGGAAATTTGGCTTTTCCGTAAATTATTGGGCTGGGTCTGGTTTCATAACGGATGAATGAAAAAAGCCCCCGGCTAAAAAGGGTCTCACGAGAATTTAAAAGAAAAAGATTCCCCAGTTAAATTATTTGTGTCTCTGTATGTTTCGTGATGTCATGGTATAAATTCCAACGCCAGGCCCTAGTTGCCATGAGTATCGTCCACGTTTCACCCCCGCTCACTACAAATAGTAGTTTGCTGAATAGTGCGGTCTTCAAACTATGCGACTGTCCGTGCTGCATAGCATCACCGCTGACAAGTACTAAGCATTATGAAAATGGTTTATTTAGTACACTGCTAGCTTGGAGGATGAAATTTTTGGTCTGCCGACCGCCGCATCATCTAATAAACCTGCTGAAGCTCCTGTTTTGACGTCACCCCACTTCGTTACCCCAAAACTACCATCGTTGTCCATCCTGCTTCAAGTTTCATTTTGCTTCTTCTCCCTGTAATGTTTCGTCTTCGAGGAGTTACGAACCAAAGCAAAGCACGCACGCACACACGCTTCTTCAAACTCAACTATACCCCTCCATTGTCTCCTTGTCAGCGCTTTGCGAACCGGGAACCCTTAGGAAGTACTGCTCCCGCACCGAATCGATCGCTTTTCACGACGCCGACAGTCAAGATGGCCAGCGACGAGGACTACATGGCCTTTCTCAACAAGGCAAACCGGGACGTCTCAGGCGGCGGAGATGGTCCCAGCACGGCGGCATCGAAGGAATTTAAGACCATGGAAGCGGGCGACCGGGCGCCGCAGGTCATCCGAGACGCGACCAAAGACGCCTTCTACACCAGCGACGCAGATGAGCCGTTCAAGGAAGTGTCACTAAAGTACGAGGGGGATAGTCTCCCGGATGAATGTTCGTCACCGTTATTGCCCTTATCATTGTCCCGCGTTATGAACATCGCGGGGTTACGGACGCTAACCGTGCAAATGCAGTCACATTCGCCAGCCTGATTGCGCACTGGAACCCGGACAATGCAGACATTACGATCATGGACCCCCTGGACTGGGACCGCAAGGGGAACTACGCGAAGCTCCTGGACGCCGTCCGGGAGGCCAGCAAGGGCAACGACGTGAGGGTGTACCGGGTCCCCAAGGACGGCACGAGGGTGGAGTACTGGCTCGTGTCGAGGGCCGAGGAGAGAATTGTCGGCGTAAAGGCCATGGCCGTAGAGAGTTAAAAAACGAGGGCGAGCATCTCTAGTAGGCAAAAGGGGGGAATCTACACGATTGTTATTCATTCATCATCATCTGCGGGTTGAATAGTAGTAGTAGTTCTCGACCCCCCCCTGGCTTGGTTGAGTGACGTGCATGAAACCGGGGCATCTCATGGTATTTAGGTACCAGGCGCTTGCGTCGGAAGCGGGGCAAGGGTTGGTGGTGGTGGTAGTGGTGGTGGCCATCAGCGGAACCACTTTGGGGCGATGGTTGGAAGAAGCTGGAGGCTACTACGCCGTTGACATGGTAAGCTGGGATTTTTGCACACGCCTTGTGCGATGACAAGATGTCGACTTCGCCAGATCATCATTTCCTTCGCCCCCCCCTTCTCCTTCTTCTTTTCCCTCGATGAATGTTCCTGTGCCGTAGCGTTGAGAGAGGCGTCGACGGCCTAAAACGATAAGGAGTGGCATGGTCCGATAGCGGCGGGGTAATGAATAAGTAGGTGACTTGCCAGCCAGCCAGACTTTTGAAGCTCCCAGAAGGCCAAAAAGCTGGCATCCCGCCATTGAAGCAAAGGATTTCCTGGGTCAACAACTCGTCGACTCATAGCCCGGCCTATATACAAACGAACACACACACACACACACACACACACACATACACACACACATACACAAGCCAAGATGGCTAGCGGCGTAAGTATGAAATCGTCAGCTCCCTCTCGATAACTCAATTCGTTCAGAATCGGGAGTATCATGCTGCTCATCTTCTTCTTTTCCTTTTCTTCAGTCGACTGACTCGTTTCTTCTCTGTCTCTCTTTTGGCGGTTAGCGAGACATTGTGCCGTCGCTGGACACGGTCCGCGACATCGTAGCGGCGCCGGCCAAGTCGCCCTCGGCGCGCAAGCCGACGCTCGTGCCTGTGTACCGGCAGATCTCGTCGGACCTCATCACGCCGTCGGCGGCGTACCTCAAGGTGTCGCGGCACGTGGTGTCGTCGTCGTACTCGTTCCTCTTCGAGTCGGCGGCGACGGAGCAGCTGGGGCGGTACAGCTTCGTGGGCGCGGGGCCGCGCAAGGTGCTGACCACGGGGCCGGGCTACGGCGAGGAGGGGGACCCGCTGGCGCCGCTCGAGGCCGAGCTGGGCCGGCACGTCGTCGCCCACGTCCCGGGCCTGAAGCTGCCGCCGTTGACGGGGGGCGCCATCGGGTACGTCGGGTACGACTGCGTCAGGTACTTTGAGCCCAAGACGGCGAGGCCCATGGACGACGTGCTGCGCATACCCGAGTCGCTCTTCATGCTCTTTGACACCATACTCGCCTTCGACCGCTTCTACGGCGTCATCAAGGTCATCTCGTACGTCCACGTCCCCGAGGCGGGGCAGGATCGCACCGTGGACGAGGCCTACGCCGAGGCCTGCCGCACCATCGACGAGCTCGTCGACGTCCTCGACAGCCCCGACGTGCCCCTCCCGGAGCAGGGCCCCATCGAGCTGGGCAAGGAGTACACGTCCAACGTCGGGCGCGCCGGCTACGAGGCCCACGTCACCCGGCTCAAGGAGCACATCGTCAAGGGCGACATCATCCAGGCGGTGCCGTCGCAGCGCTTCGCCCGCCCCACGTCGCTGCACCCGTTCAACATCTACCGGCACCTGCGCACCGTCAACCCGTCACCGTACCTCTTCTACGTCGACTGCAAGGACTTCCAGATCGTCGGCGCCAGCCCGGAGCTCCTGGTCAAGAGCGAGGACGGCCGGGTCATCACCCACCCCATCGCGGGCACCGTCAAGCGCGGCCGCACCCCCGAGGAGGACGTCCGCCTCGCCGACGAGCTCCGCGCCTCCCTCAAGGACCGCGCCGAGCACGTCATGCTCGTCGACCTCGCCCGCAACGACGTCAACCGCGTCGCCGACCCCCGCACCGTCCGCGTCGACCGCCTCATGGTCGTGGAAAAGTTCAGCCACGTCCAGCACCTCGTCTCCCAGGTCTCGGGCGTCCTCCGCCCGGGGCAGACCCGCTTCGACGCCTTCCGGTCCATCTTCCCCGCCGGCACCGTCTCGGGCGCGCCCAAGGTCCGCGCCATGGAGCTCATCGCCGAGCTCGAGCGCGAGAAGAGGGGCGTCTACGCCGGCGCCGTCGGCTACTTTGGCTACGGCGGGTTGGGCGAGGACGGGGAGCCCGTCGAGGGCGCCATGGACACCTGCATCGCCCTCCGCACCATGATGGTCAAGGACGGCGTGGCCTACCTCCAAGCAGGCAAGTTTTTTTTATAGTTTTTTTTCTTCCTTTTCCTTTCCTTTCCTCTTTCTTTTCCTTTCTCATATTCCCCCCTTTTCCCCCACAATGTCGCATCATCCCGCTACTCATGGCCATATTTTCCTCGTATTGAAAAAGAGAATTTACTGTGGCTAACTAGACCTTGCTTGTCTTGGTGTCTAATATAGGTGGCGGCATTGTGTACGACTCGGTCGAGTACGACGAGTGGATGGAGACGATCAACAAGCTGGGCGCAAACATGTCGTGCATCACTTCGGCCGAGGAGCTGTACTACAACCAGCAGCAAAAAGCCTCGCGGTGAGGGTTTTCTTTTATTTATTTTAAGGGGAAAAAAACATTGGGCGTGCCCTCGAAAATAGTGAAGGAAGAAGGGAAGAAAGAAAGGAAGAAAAGGCATAAAGCTGAGTTTTCCTACTTCGTATAGTGGCGATCTTGAATCTTGAAAACAACCATATCAAGTGAACACATTTAGTGAATATGTATTTTATGGGCATGAGGCCCTAGCCTCTTGAAAAAGTTGTTACTGTTATAAATGCCTGTCCCCGACACCCGTGCCCCTTCCCTCCCATGTGATGCCTAGTCCTTACACTATCGTGGTTCGTAAAGTCGTTAAAATAATTGCTCCAAAAATCAATACACCCCTAGCTTGTTGCCAAGCGAAACCGTTTGTTTAAAAATGAACCTTTGCCCATCCATGACCTAGTCCTCCCTTTACCCCTAATCCCGACCTTTTTTTCTTCCTTATAAGCCCTCTGGAGGTACCGGTGTATCTCTTTCCCCTGACCCTGGCGGCATTGGGACGGGCGTGCCCCTGTTGCTAGCCAGCTCTGGGGGTATAGGAGTGTCGCTCTTCTTCAAAGGCATCTCCAACCGTTTCGGTGCCGTCGGCGTTTTCAAGTCAATCTCTCCGTCGCAGGGTGATGGGCCTTCCTGGTCTGACACCACGCTGCTGACATCAGACATGTCAACGTCGCGGCCCTCGCTCCACGCGTCGGAGCTCTCGACGCTCGGTGTGGGAGTCTCGTCTACACACATGACGTCGAGCTGAGGGGCCGACGCAACGGGCCCCATTGGCGTCCTAGCCTCGTCCTCCTCATCCTCGTCCTGGCCAATAGTCCATACCCAGCGGCGCTTCTTCTCCTTCTTCTTGCGCTTCCGGATGCCGGACGGTGACGACGGCGAGTTGAGGCTCTGCCCCGCTACTCTCCGCCTCATCTCCTCAAACGGCCCTGGCGTCTGGCCACCGTCCTGAAGCTCGCTGGCGGTGAAGGCCAGAGCAGTGTCGAGCACCGTCTCCTGCCTAGTAGTCACCGGGCTGGGAGAGCATGGCGAGGCATCTTCTGCCAGGAGATCTATGTGGGACCTGACGTACTTGTTCGTAATGATCTCCTGTTCGATGGGGCTGCAATAGCCGACCTTTCTAGCCGCCTTTTCCTGAAGGCGGAGGGATTGCCTTCGGGGAGACGGAGGGGGAATGGCCGTCCGGGGAGGCAGCGGCGAGTTCCTAAGGATGCTGTGCAGACTTCGAGGGTGGGTGTAGGGGAGGGGCTGTGAGTTAGCTGCCAGTTGCATCTGGGGCAAGCGACGTCTTTGATATTTGGCCTCGATCGGGGTGGTACTGATGGATTCCGAGGGGGCACGCATGCCTGTGTCGGCAGGTGAAAACGTGAAGACCGATGAATCGTTTGCGTCGCGAGTTCCTGATAGGGGAGGGGTAGCCGTCATAGTGCTGGGAAACCTTTTGTCCAGTGGCCTCGGTGACATGGCATGTGCTGATGAGGGCGTCTCGGGGCAGTTGGCCACATGAGGGGTAACCACTCTCTTCTTCAAGTCGCTATACTCGACTGGTGTGGCGAGGCTGAAGCTCTGCAAGGTATTGATGGCGGTGAGAGGTTCCGAGTTGTGGGGGGCTGACCTCCCAATGGCTGTTGCATAGATATTGGAGAGTGTGTTGAGGGCCGTGGGATCCTTAGGGTCGATGGTTGCCAGGCTTCGAGTCGACTTCGTGGACGGACCCACGGACGTCTTGATCTGAAGGGAGAGGCGAGGCCTCCTTTGGTTGTTACTCGGCTGAGTAGTGGCCATGATAGTATATGCGTGATCTTTGGTTTGCTCTAAGAGCTTGCTCTAAGAGCGCCCAGTCAGACGCTGAGAACAGGCCGCGCTCTGAGTCTGGCCGATGAGGGAAATGGCCCAGGTCAAGGCGTAAAGGTTAGTCTCTCAAGCCAGATAACACGACAAACTCCTAGTTAGGAATGGCTCGTTTAGGACGGGACCTTGGTAATAGTACCAGATATTCGGATGTGACTTGAGGGAAAGTTGGTCGGAGCCAACGAGGTCCTGGAAAACGTCGGCGGCTATGTTTTATTTAAGAAAGGCTTCTCCTCTGGTGGCCATGGGTGGGCGTGGGCGGCCGAGGGCGGCTCGAAGACGGTGGGCACTCCACACGATGCAACCCAAAAGCAAAAACCTAACGGGTGCGGAGTCATGGTACTGACCCCCAACATCGATTAGACTCGAGGTATGCACAGTGGCACATTACATCCTCGGCTCCAGCTCTCTCTCGCATTATCACAGCGCCTATGCACAGACTGAACCGGAAGAGGAAGAGTTTGCCTTACTGATGGAGGGTGTGGCGGAGCTGCGGTTGGCTGAGTCGCACAGTCGTAAGCGCTCGACGTTGACCCCTGTCACGCATCCACCAATAAGCGAAATATCGACGGCGTTTATTCCCATGGCGTAAGTTGGGATTTTAGAACCCCCTTGGGCTGGTCGACCCCCTTGCTGAACTGTCATACGCCGTTTTCGGGTTTCTTTAGAAGAGTCGGTCTGGGAGGGGGGCTAGGGGGGAGAGGTGGGAGGGGCGTTGCCACTCGTGAATGGTCAATCCGCTGAGGAGAGAAAGCAGAAGGGGAAAAAGAGGGCAGAAAATCTAGAAAAGCATTTGGGTTGCATCGTGGACGGATAGTGGAAAGGAGGGTCGATGTTGCATCGGGAGGTGAAAGAGACCTGACGCCATGCATTCCACCCCCGCATTTCCTCTTCTGCCGTCATCGGATCGAAACGACGAAAACGTCAAACCGCGCACTCTTTTACTGTCGGATTTTCTTTTTCTCCTTCTCTACATCTCTACCTAACGCATTGTGTTTCCCTCTTACTGCTACTTATTTCCCGGCCGAGTTCTCGTCATCCCCGTTTTAGAATCAAATGACTAGAACCGTTTCCAATTTTCAAGGCCGCACGTAGTGCTGACGACTGACAATTCCGTTACGGAGTAATAACCCTTCTTCAGCGAAACCTCGGAAACGAGCGAACGGTATCTCCCCGAACCCGGCCAGGGTTACCAGTAGTTTGTGCTGTGCCTCTTTTCCCTTTAAAACTCTATGCACACATACCTTTTGTTGTTCGGTCTCCATCTTTTTTCCCGCACAGATCCGAGCGGGTCAAGACAAAACACATCAGACACTACTAAAACTAACGAGGTGTGCATGTGTCTCCGGAGCACGGAGTATGTAGGTGTATGCGGGTGTCTGTAGGTGTGAAGTGGCAGGAAATGCAATACCAAGCGAAAAGATGCCGCGGTAAATCCTACGGAAACTTTGCCCAGCAAGGGCTTACATAGTATGCGACCGCGGCTACAGCTCTACGGTGGGAATCAAGCGCGCCCGGTTGAGCTGAGTGACCCCCTGCCCCCTGTGCCCTTTGCCCTTGTTGAGCTTGGCATTTCCTTTGATCCTAGCTTTCCCCCATGTCGGGTATGAAGACGAAGGAGATTCCGAGAAATACGATAGCGAAAGGAACACGAGTTCTATCCAAAGCCCACAGGCATCGCCATGAACGATCTACAAATACCAACAAACTAGTCAGATGCTCAAATTTGGGGGACATTCTTGGGCAGTGCCCTAGAGACTGAGACTGTTGCGGCGGCGCAAGATCATGACGAGAGACTCACGCCTATTTTTGGGAGTAAACAATCGAAATCAAATCACACGATATGTTAGTTTGGCAGTAAATACTCACAAACAAGATTATACGAAGAAGAAGCTAAAACAGAGCGTACTCCGCAGGCAGGAAGGGGGAATCTCCATCGTGTTACTACGGAGTACCTCCTAGAGAAGATGATGCGCTTATCGCGGCTAACTAACACGCCGTCGCAAGGTTGAGGTTTGGGCCTTCATCCTTCGGGAGACGTGTCATCAGAAGAGCAATGGCAGTAACGGGCCATTTCGAGCCGTACTCCGCAGTTTCCACCTGTCGCCGGGTCAAGGGGATTGTCGGGTGTCTCGTCGCAAAGAGAAACCGCCCCGTGTAAGCTTTCGACCGGACAGCTTTTGTCATCAACGACGCTAAATCAAGAACCATGTTGTTAAATAAAGCATCTCATAGGCCCTCCCTTCTAGAAAGATCATGGAAGGCCAGGCTGACCGATGAGACAGACTGTAAAGCTTGCATGAAAAGGCCAAGAGAGGTCATCCATCTACCGTCAATCGCAACCACCTGATCGCCACGTTGCCGTGAACAGCAATGTTTTATTCGCCCCCTTTGACAAGGTAGTGCTACTCTCTACAGCATCAGACCGCGTTTCTACCTCGCCGAGCATATGAGCCAAGAGCTTCAGGATCATCCACCTGCAGCTCTTCGGACCTCCGACCGGGAAAACATGCAGCTTCTCGCACACTTCGGCTTTGGAACACCACTGAATCCTTCTCCGCGATGGGTTACTATATATAGAATAGGAGCAGTTTTCTTGTATGGTCGTTGGGCGAATAATCGTCACGTCTCGCAATAAGTCACCACTTTTAAAAGGCCGGGGGGTTTTCTGATGATTCTGGTGTGTATGCGTGTGTGTCGTGCATATGCAAGGCTCGACGGCACCCTTTTGTTTCTCGTGCTGAATATCACTTATCATGATTGATGACATTTCCTGGTGCCGGGGAAGTAGTAGTGTTACTATTCGCGCAGAACGGAGTGGCGGACATGACGGAGGCGACAGCGATGGCGATCAATAATTATACAGTCTCAAAGGGGGTCATCTCAGCGATGCTCCTACTTTACGTGCAGATCGGCATGTTCTTCCGACTGCTCTGTCCATGCCCAAGTAAAAGTTGCGTCCAACGCACCTTGCCTCTATTCTGCTTGTCCGAGCAATAGCTCAGGGAGCAATATGCCGGCGGGATCTCCCTCTACACACACGCACACACACACACACACACACACGCACCCCTGAATCCGTCACTGTCCCGACCAATTACTATTTGGGTGACACCCGAACCTGATGTGAGCGAGTGGGAACCACCCGAAGCTTTGATACCCCATGAATCTATTTAAAGAAATATGAGGAATGACAATTGTTGGCCTGCGAGACGCAAGGTGCTAAATATATTCATCACGATACTGGCTTCATAACAACCAGGGACTGGATGCAGATTCTTGGTATACTCGACTCAGAGCCCCCTAGCACGTAGCACAACGTGTCCCTTCATATATGGACATTCACATGCTTTATGCTTCATATAGTCTGCGCCGTTGCCTGTTCGCGCTGTGATCTCTGCTGAAGCTCAGTAGACGCACGTTTGGTAGTAGCGGCGGGGATCAAGGCTGCCCAGTTAATAATAGAGTCATATAATATGTAATAACGTTTAGTTTAAGATCAGGACCTATTTTTGAGTTCAAAATAGTGATGTGGCGCTTGTATGATCAGGGTCGAGCCTGAATATACACTCTGGTAAAGGGGGTAGGGAGGGGCGGTTGGTTTGTGTAAGCACACGTCAGGAGAAAAGACCATTCTACGATGGCTTGCTTATGGGGCTTTTTTTCACGAGAAATCTACTTTGCGTCGTATAGCTAGCAGCAGTATTCTCCCTCGCCGCTCGCTACTATCGCTGCTTTACTTGAGGCTCTCAAGTTTGCTCGCTTCCTCCTTTGTCCTTTATCAAACAAAGTCGACACAAATTATAAACAGGATTATCGAACATGGTTCGCATCTACCATCAGCTATCTTACAAGAAGATGTATTTGAGGCTGTACCGGCGTACTTCAGGCGCAGGAACACCGACACTGCGGTTTTCTTTGAAATCACGTGATCCGCATTACAACGATCGTTGAAGCTGGCTGTGATGGAAAATTTCTGGCATAGTGTGATGGGAGGAGCTTCATATTTTCCCGATCCGTCCACCCCCTTTCGAGAAATAAAAATGACAGGTCGGGGGATAGAGACACAGGCGTTTAGGGTGATGATGGAGTTTTTTTGCGATCGATCCTGGATTTGCTACTCCGTAGTATCTTATTTTCTCGAAATAACTTTTGGGATTGTACCCTGTCATTGTGTACTGACAAACCACGCACACTACGAAGTACACCCCCCACACACAAACGCAACTGATTTTCCCCCTCAAAGAATAAACAGGAGCACGAGTCGTCGTCGGGGGCAGCGGGCGTTGGGTTAGCTTCCTGCGCGAGACGCAATAAAGCTGCGAGTTATTGGGGGGATGGCGACGCTAGGAACGATCACCGGCCGGGTGGGGAGTACCGATTACGATGGTTTTGGTTTCTTTGGATGTCAGGGGTACTCCGTACGGAGTACCCCCGTGCAGAGGGAATATAGCACATGTCTGCAGGAGAACACACGTTGCTGGTGTGCAGAGTGAGTACGGAGTGGTGGAGTGAGTATGACAGCGAGGCTGTGGCTGTTATTGCTTGGAATCGCTACTATGTAATCTTTTCCCCTCACAGCAGGTTCCCAGGCGTTTTTGGCTGGCCTTTCCTTCGTAAATCTTATGGCCATTTCGTAAACAGGGTGAGCAGTTGGCAGGCGCGGAGGAGAAAAATCGCTTACCGAAATGTGGCGCCAAAGGGCAAACGCAAGTCAGGCCCCAAGCCATGGGAGGTGCAAAACGGGTGCCTTCCTCGCTACCGA
Organism: Trichothecium roseum; assembly: GCA_026184415.1. Classification (NCBI taxonomy): domain Eukaryota; kingdom Fungi; phylum Ascomycota; class Sordariomycetes; order Hypocreales; genus Trichothecium; species Trichothecium roseum. Next base: position 2,799,215 of record CM047942.1, on the reverse strand, counting down.
TCGGGGATGACCTCGGTTGTAGATGCTGCAGATAGCCAAACTTTGTTCTTGGCAATGGATTAAAATCATAAAATTTCTTCTCGTCCTTTTCTTCCTCATTATCTCCTCCTGAGTACGCCTTTCATCTCGTGATGATGCACACACGGGCATCGGTTGAGATTTAACATTGTGTCATACTAGGACTCCGTAGTAGCTACCTGGGTGGCATGCACGATGATGACGGCACAGATGAAACCTGCCTTACTCCCCCCTCAAGAGGGAAAATGGTGTTGGTGATAGCGCTGGGTGGTTGGCAGATTAGTGGGCATCTGCTTCAACAGGATTCACGGAGCATTAGATTGAGGGTGTGTGGGTGCGTGCACTGCATGTCTGTCCTGTCCGTGTCCCCCGTCCACCCCCTCCCCTCGTTCCTGGGCTGGAAGCCAATGCAAGCCGTGATTGGACTTTGACTCCACGGAGTACGTTCAACCTGCGATGCAACTCCCACGCTGAACCCCTCATGATGGTGGTGGTGGTGGTGGTGGTGGTGGGAGAGGAGGGATAACCTGGCAGAATAAACTGCCTCCATGAGCTCGTCACCGGGAACATGTGACATCGACGGCAAATCTGACATTGCCGTTGGAAACTCATGGATCTATGCTAGGAATGTCTACTCCGTAGAGGGAAAAAGACAATGCGACAATTTGGGAAAGGAAAGACGAAGAAAAAGGGAAAAGAAGGCCCATTTTTAGCGTAGGCAAGGGCAGCGCTCTCCTGGCAGCTGGTTAGGGGTCGTCCTGCCACGAAGAAAAGAGAAGCACGGAAGATTTTACCACTAGGCCCCAACAGGTAGATGCTAGTAGCACTCCATACTACGGTGATACCTAAACCCAGAGGCGAAGATACCTAGAAGTGCAAGGGTTCGCGGGTGGCACTGACGGTTGCCAAGCTGCAGCCGGCACGTACCCTCCTAATGCCGCGTGCTTGTGTCAGTTTTCTTTTCCTCTCCTCCCCTCCCCCCTTCTCCCTCGAAAGGAAGGAAGGTCTAGCTGGCCCTACAACCCGCTCGATATGGTGTGCGGTGGCAATCTATTTAGATTTGAACTGCTATATTACGACAACACGCGTGTGTGTGCTCACGGGGAGCAAGTACTTGTAGTATTATCCCGTAGATCTATGGACGGATGAATGTGCGTGTTCAGGGCAGTCCAACGCCAGAGCGGTAACGAGCAACTACGCAAGTACTATGTACTCCGTAGTATTACTCCGTACTGCGCATCGTAGACGGGGAGCCTGGAGCCCACGCAGCATTAGGTAGGTATGTACGGAGTAAGATACGGAGTACTTGGGTTGCTAAACATCCATCCATCCATTGCATCTAACCCAGGCTAAGGGTACCTAGCTTGGAGGTGGAGTCCGCCCGCGCTGCAGCCCAGCGTGCGCCTCCACTGTCAAGCAAGCAGCAGGGCCCAGCGCCCAGCGACCAATGACCAACTAAACGCTGCGGTCGCGCGGCAGAAAGGGACAAAGCCGTCACTTTTCCAGGGCTCTACAGCGTCAAGTCGACAAAAAAAGGACGGGGGCGGTTCGGATTTTGTGGAGTGGATCTATATGGAGGTGGAGAGTTTAGCTCAGGCCAAGCCCAGGGGGGAATGGTGAACACAAACCGTACGGAGCAATACCCATCAGACTGGTGGACAGAGAGCATGGCTTCTTCCATGCTCGCAGCTCATCATTGCTACCGAGTGCTACCAAACGTTACAAAAATACTACCCATAGTACGGAGTCGCTGCTGCTGCTAGGTGTGGTTTGCTTTTTTGAAACTTTTTACGTCGGCTTTGTCTGGCACAGGGCTGCCGGTTGACTGGCACTGGAACTGGAACTAGAACTGACGGACACTAGTAGAGAGACAAACCCGATGATGGGTCTTGGCTCGTTTGGTTGATTTTTCCCCTTCCCTCTCTCTCTCTCTCTCTCGCGAGCGAGAGAGAAAAACACAAGTGGTGGTCATGGTGGTCATGGTGGCCATGGTGGTGGTGTGAGTAGTGGCATGGAGCGAGCATGGATCCATCTCCCAGACCAGTCCAACCCTGTCGCCTATCCCATCCCATCCCATCCTATCCTATCCTATCCCCGTCCGTCCCCATCTTGATTTCCATTCCCATTCTGTTCCCTAAATCTTGAAACCTTTAATCTTCAAATTTTACCTCATCTCTCACACCCCCGTGACGACGACGGCAACAAAAACAACAACAACGAAACTACGACGGCTTATCACGACGAGGGGGAAACGAGCATATTTTTTTCTTGTTCCGAGGGTCCTGTCGCCGATCGATTCTTTTGCTACCAGCTGCTGCACCAGGCCACAACGCTGCGCTGTTTTGGCTTTTCCTTGATCTTCCGTCTACAGTACTCAACGGCGCCCTCCGCGGCGCGTCCCGGATTCCGTTTGTCCTGTTCGCCCTCATCTCACCACCCTGAGTACCACCATCACGTCACCACCACCGAGCTGAAGCACCACCACCTCTCATTCTCTACTAATCACACTCGCTGCCTCATTTACCGAACATTGGGGAGCGTCGCTTTTTCGACGACCTCACCGCTGACCTCAACCACGATTTACCGCGACCAAAAAGGACGCCTATCATGGTGCTCCGCCAGGAGTACCTTGACTCTGATAGAGTCAATTTTCTCATCTGGAGGTAAGAAGCCCCCTCACCCTCAACTGCACCAGTAGTTACCCGTCAACTGCCCATCGCCTGGTTACTGTCGCGCATCTACCTTGCGCTGGGGCAATTGTTCATGTTACCGTTTGCGCTGCCGCATGTCCAAGTCGTCCCGTGTCTTGGAATGGTTCGCTGGCACATTGAGGTCACCTCAACCTAATCTCATCTCGCATTGAGCCACCGCCGCCGCGCAGCGCAGCACAGCGCAACCCCAGGAACGCAAACTTTGACAAAGCCTATTATCACGGCTGGCCGGCTTTGGACTTGCTGCATAACAGCGCAACGCCACGTACCGCCCCCCCCCCCCCCCCTTACCTCTTTTTCTTCGCGCCTTGACTTGGCTTCCTTGCCCTGCCCTGCCCAGCTCACCTGGACTCGCCTCGCCTCACCTCACCTGGTCTCACCACCCAATCAGGCTTTTGCACTTGCATTTTGTACCTTTACGACGTTTGAACTAACTTGGATAAATTGTGATAGATATCTTTTAGAGTCAAGTATGTTTTCATCCAACAGTGCGTGCTCCATCTGCAATGTTTCCCCAGCATCAGATGCGCGCGCCCTGGTTAGATTGAATCACCCTTGAAAGACATCGGATCTAACCACGTATTTTTTTTGTGTGTCTGCAGATTACCGGGAAACTGCCGCCAAGCTCCAAAAGGAGTGGAACGTCAAGCGACCACATCTCGACTTCGAATTTGCGCCCAACGTTCATGGCCACGCCCTCGTTTCCATTATTCAGCGTGGCCTCCTCTTCCAAGCCTACGAACGCCAGCATGCGTCTACAATCCAGGTAAAAATCCCATTTTGTTCTCTCACTCTCCCTCTTTCTCTGTCTCTCTGTCGGCCAATCTATCTTACCCCATGTCCCCACGTCGCCTCGTCACACCATCATTCGGCACTCGCGCTACATCCAGCCAAGCCTGTTGTGTCGAGCCGCGCTAACCGCTTTTAGCCCTCTCGTGATGCCGCGGCTGAGGCTGAGCCTCAGGGCATCTTTGGCCCTCTAATCACAGAACCCCCGACCAGACCAGAGCGCCACGAGAAGCCAACAGATGATGGGTTAAAGGCGCCCAATTCTAACGATCTAGAGTTGCCACGTAAGAGGAACAACTCGCAACTGTTAGTTAATGGGTCACCAACAAAACGGCAACGCCTGAGCAATGCCGGCGAAACTCGGTCTGATGGAAACCTCGTCATCACCCCTATGGAAATCGATGGCGAACCCCAGCAGCAAATCTCACAGCCCGACGATAGCAATGCCTACCCTTCTCCCCTTGTTGAGGGCGAGCAGCCACCCACGCCCATAGTCCATACTGAAGGACCCGAACAAGGGACGCAAGTTGATAAAGTGGACGAGCTGTTGCCGGACACAACCTTCATTTCCCTGACGGACGAGGCTCGGCCTGGGAACGGAATCTCTTCGCCCATTGAAACGACCGCCACGGCTCCAATTCTCCTACACACCGAGTGGAACCCCAAGGAGCCTTCAATCCTCGCAGCCGCTGGTACGGATGCCCTCGCTCGCATTTGGTCTGTTGGACGCACACCTGTGGATCACACCCACGATCATGTCACAACCAACGTCCTCTCCTTGATCGGCCCTGACGCGTCTTCAACAACAACGACGACCACTGCTATGGCCTGGAACTCCGATGGATCAGTTATTGCAGTAGCCACAGATACAGAGTCGCAGGCGGCCATTAATATCTGCTCGCTCGCAGGGATCATCCTCAATACGCTGGAAGTGTCCGAGTCTCCGATCATCAAGCTGTGCTGGAATCCCAGTGACACGGCGTTGCTTGCGATTTCGCCACACAGCGACGGTGCTCTTGTTGCCGTGTACGATGCCGCCACCACCGCTTCCGTGACGTACGTGATCAGTGGCCATGATATTACAGCGAACCCCCTCGACGCTGCCTGGACTAGTGATACCGAGTTCCTGCTCAGCGGGGGAAATATGCTGGTCAGCCTATTCTGCGACGATACGTCCATTGTGGAAGTCCAGGAGCTATCCAGAAACCCCGACAATAGTTTCACACAGGTTCTCTATGACCGTAGGTCCAAGCTTGCCGCCACATCAAGCGAGAAAGGCACCCTGGACGTAAGTTTTAACGACCCTTTCAACAGTCAGATCTGAATACTAACATTACTGTAGCTGTGGGACGGATCTGGGCGTCGAACAATATCAGCACACCAAGGCGCCATCACCACCATGGCGTGGCAACCTCTACCGCCCAACCACCCCAACTCTGATGAAGAGCGTCTTATTGCGACAGGAGGCGAGGATTGTGCTATCCTGATTTGGAACGCCCGAACACCCGAGAGCAAAGCCAAGTGCTTCCTCAACATGAATTCGCCTATTGTTCGCCTAGCATTTACACCCGACGGAGCCTTCATTGCCGGGGCTACGGCCAACCAAGTGCTGATATGGCGAGTCGGTAGTCCTTCGATGCCTCGCGCTACGTGGAGTCGTCCGCCCCTGCCGGGTTGGATCAGCCCCAAAGCTGGGTCAGAGACGGATGAAGAAGACGAGCACTGCCTGTGCTGGGATGCTAGTGGCAAGAGGCTTGCTTACGGGTCAAATAGCAGAGTACGTCCAACGGAATATTTGTGCTGGATCAGATGGCTAACGCAACAAACAGCTCGCTGTAATCAATTTCAACAGATAATAAGGGCTGCCCATAGCGGGGGTAATACACAGTGTAGCATAGAAGGTGCCATGGCTGGCCTTTGCGCCGTCTACGTTTGAATGAACGGGTGGAGGTGGAGCATGACTGGATGTAAGGAGTTCGAAAGATATAGAGCCCCCCTCCCCCCGGAGGGCTAGAGATGCGGAAATGGTTAGAACTCTCCCGCCCGATACCAGAGGCAATTTAGGAGGCGGGCGATGGTGCTTTGGCTGTTGGCCAGCCAGTGGGTACAAGTCAACCCGGGCCATAGCTGTAATTCAGCCAGCTCTTGTGGAGACAAGACGAAGCGACGGGGCTGGTGGGCATAATGGGCTCGCCCCCACTCGTGGCGTTCACTCGTTGAGATCATACAACGTTAAGCTATACCTTCTTATCTCTTTTGTTTGGCGACATGAACACGGAGTAGATGGGAAACTCGGGAGCACATACGAGCATGTTTGTCACATTGTTGGGTTCTTTTTTTTTTCATCTTGCAATACCTTGTTGTTTTGGCCTATTAGCCGGGCGGTCGGCTGCATTCACACACGGCACGGGGGCGAAAAGGGATCAGGGAAGGGCTGGTGTGAACGGGTGTGAATAAGTGGGCGGGGACAGGGCGGTGACGGGGACGGCGCAAGTATTGTTATTTCTTGCTGTTGATATTAGGTATACCGCTGGCGCATGGCTGGAAGAAGAGAGCGAGTATGGTAACGGATGACTAAAAGAGAGATGCGGTCGTAGTAGTAGTAGCAGTAGTAGTAGTAGTAGTAGTAGTTGTAGTAGTAGTAGTAGTAGTCTATGTAACAACACTGTACTCCGTATACACTATTGAATTCCATTTTTGGTTGGCTTCATTGCCATTTTGTCTTTTTTGCTCGACGAAGAAGATTGCTCATATTTAATATGCGTGTGTTTACGAGGTGCACCGCATCTTTTGTTTGACCTGTCACTTTTGTAGCCCTGGTTGTTGGACGCTGGGGTTAGTAGGACTCGAGACGGGAGTTTCCATGAGGCGAGGTCGATGCTGGAAGCATGGGGAGGGAGAGGGGATGGGGGAGGGGGGGTTAATACTATTCGCTAAAGCCGTAAACTCTTTTGATGATTTCAATGATGCAATTACTACAATATACCTCTGTTCAAGAAGGAAGAAATCTTATCGGTTATCGGGTGCTCTGGATACTACCTTGGCTGGGTAGCTACTACTGCCATACCAAGGTAAGTACGTATGCTCTTTCCCTCCTTCACGCGGCGGCGTTGCGTCCTAAAATCCGGTTTTCGTTGCTCTTTTTTTTGTTCAGGTGTAACCTACCTAGCAGTAGGCACTATAGCAATTAACCTGACTCTCTCTATCTGTAGGCACTGGGGTCACGGGCAAAGGGATGGAGAGGGAATGGGGGGGGGGGGGGGGGGGGGGGGGGCAAAGCAAGGTACGTGAACGGATTACTCAGTACCATATGCACCCGGCGGCATCTTGAAAGTGAAAGCGAGCGGGTGGGTTGGCTTAAACCCCCACATTTTCCCTTCTGCCCGTCTTCATCGCGGTCCTTCTCATTCTCATTGACAAACAAGGGCGGCAACCTTTCGATAACTTCCATATCGTCGCTCCCATTCAACACATTTCTCATCTTCTTCATCCTCGATTTTTCGATTTCTTTCTCCTTTTATATTGTCCCTCTTCACCGAACACTCGAAGAAACATCTGCTCGATTAGCAATTACGTATAATTTTATAACTCTTAAGCAAAAGGGTACAAAGCATTGGAATCTCTTTTCTTTTTCCATCCATCCAAGCACCTAGGAAAAGGACAAGAAAATAGGAAGGGGGGAAACTTTTATTTCACGAGGAGATTCTACCGGTGGTTGTTTGTCACAGTCGTGGCGGCAAGCGAGCAAACGAGGAAGGGGAAAAGAACAAGATATATAGAAAGAAAAAGAAAAGAAATTCGGGAAAGACGAAGGATAATTATAATCTCAGCTTGAAAGAAAAAGAAAAGAAAGAGGGACGGGCTAAAGATGTCGTCGACAGCGGCAACGTACAGCCCCCACTACCAGCACCACCATCATCATCACCACCAGCACCACCATCACCATCACCAATCCCAGCTCGCACAACAGCAGCAGCAGCAGAAGCAGCAGCAATCCGCCGATGACCGCGACACATCCACCGCGGCATCAGCAGCGGCAAGGGACAGGCAAGCCCGCGGGAAGCCGTACAGCGTCGGGCCGTGGTCCGACGATGAGGACTACGACGACGACGGCGGCGGGGACGAAGATGGCGACGACGAGATGATGAACGCAGGTGGCGGCCGTGGCCGTGGTAGTCGTGGCGCTCGTCCCCCGGCGGCGACGGCGACGTTCGGATTGCTGCCGTACGAGGAGAGGGCGAGGATCGATCACGCCGAGTCGGTGCTGTGCTCGCCCGAGAGGCTGTGGATGCATGCCCTCGCCGATGACGAGGTACGAAGGCATGGAATACATGCACGCGTTGCGTCCATTAATATTGCAATTTATATGACATATCCCGCCCCCCTCTTAACCCTCCCTCCCTCCCTCTCTCTTTTTCTCTCTCTCTCTCTCTCTCTCTCTCCCTCTCTCTCTCTCCCTCTCTCTCTCTCTCCATCCTGTATACACATACCACACCCCTCTTCCGAACCCTCGAGAACGCAACATGACTTTTTCCATTTGCCCTTTGCAAGGAACGAGACACACACGCGCACGCATACACGCATACACGCATACTCACAACTATTCCTGGAAAGACTTTTGCTAACCGATTGGGGTAAAACATGCATGCATGTATATATATATATATATATAGACCGTCGCGCAGACAAAACACCGCTTCATGAAGAAGCTCCTCAACGTGCGCGACGACCCGGTGCACCACCACCAACACCATCAGCACCGTCAGGGACACGGCCGGCACTCGCTCGGCGCGGCATCCCCACAACAGCAGCAGCAAGCGCAGGGTCAGCGGTCCCGGAGTAGCACGCCGGGCGTGAGCAAGGGCGTGAGCAAGGGCGGTGGCGAGAGGGGCTGGAGGGGCGTAGGAGGCGTCGACGAAGACGACGATGATGACGACGACGATGACGACGACGACGACGACGAAGAAGAAGACGATGACGACACAGGTGAGGGGAGCGCAGTCTTTCAAGCATGGGAGTGATTATAAGAAAGTCGTCAACTTGAAGCAGCAAGGGGAGAGGGAAGGGGGGAGAGGGGGGCGGGACCGAGTCGGTATGAGCAAATGGCCAACATATTTTGTTTGCGGAGACTCTCTTTTTACGACACTGCTTCGGGAGCTCCTTTCAAATATTTTTTTTGCCATCTTCTACTTATATATCTCTATACGAGGTTACGATATTCATTTCACGACGAGTGTGTTGTACGTGACTTGACTTGATTAGTAGTGAGCTTGGGGTTTTTTTTTAAAAACTTGTATTTCCGGGGAGGTGATGTATATATTTCCAAAGTGACCAAACTGTCAAGTCAAGGGTCCCATTTCATTCCATCTACCTGATTTAACTAATCCGCCGGGCCTCGCCTTGTAAGTAGTAGTAGTAGTAGTAGTAGTATCCGACCCAACTATATCCATACCAGTTATGTCCAAATACCACTGAGCCAGCGGTAGTCACCAACCATGCGTTTGTGTATATGTTTGTGTGTGCGTGTGTGCGTGTGTGCGTGTATATAAGAAGACCAAGGTAGCTGCTGGCCGTCTAACCCCCTTTCGAGGATATGGACGGGTTCGGGTCCAGCCCACCAAGATTCTGTGGTAAAATGACGAGGGGGCTCGCTTCTTGCCCCTCCCCTCCGTGTGTATATATATCCCGGCTAGTTTTTCTATGCAGTTGAACCAATTCAAAAAATGGAGGGAAAAAAAAAAAGAGACAGAAAAAGGACAAGAAATAAAAGAAGAGACATCCTCCCACAACGCCTACAGCCATGCAAATAAGAGGTTGACACTGAAATCAAGCATACCGGCCGTGCCCGCCACCACCACCACCCTGTCGCGTCTGCCACCCCTGATCCCACTGCCCTGCGTCCTGGTGCACATGCTCCCCGCCGCCGCCGTACATCGGGGTCCCGGGCGGCGGTGGCCCAGGTGGGGGAGGAGGAACGTTGTTCGCCCCCGAGCTCCAGTGCTCGTTGGTGAAGCCGCCGGCGTTGTACGTAGGCGACGAGCTCATGTCGGGCAGAGGCTTGTGCACCCGCTGCTTGCGCTTGCACCTCTTAACGCAGCTCCAGAAGCAGCTCCCGATGGCCAGCAACAGCAAGACGGCGAGGACGACGCCCACGGGGATGGCAATGTTCTTGTGGTTCTCGAACCACTCGACAATCTCCTTCCAGGTGCTGCGGCCGCGGCATTCACCGCTGTCGCAGCGGCCGCCGCCGCCACAGTCAGTGCCGTCGAGGAAGTTTTGGTTGTAGACGGTGCACTGGCCACGGACCTCGCAAGATAGGAGACAGCTGTTTCCGTTGCAAGCATCCGTCGAGGTATCATTGTTGCCGCTCACGACAGCCCGGCACTGCATGTCACGCGATGTGCACTGGCCAGAGGCACAGTGCAAACCGTCGCCGCAGCCATCGCCATCGCTCAAGTGGTTGTCCCGCTCACAGCTACCGGAGTCTCCGGAGCATGTCTCCTCAGGATCACAATCGCCGGTACTCTCACGGCAGACGGTGCCTTTTGACGCAAATTTGCACGAGTCTGTGCAGCAGTCCTCGTTGGTGGGGTCGCAAACGGCTCCGTCCTTGAACTTGCACGTCTCTGCATTGCAGCATGAGTTGTTCTCGCAGTCCTCAGATCCCCCACAATCGCAGTCCTCGCCGCTCTCAACGATACCATTACCACACTGGCTGCCGGTAATGGTACCAATATTTCTGTTGTCCGTCAAGCACTGGCCGTTGATATTTTGCCTCAGGCCGGAACAAATGTTGCCGATGCTACAAGGTGAGAACTTTGTCAAACCGTCTCCCGTAGAGGGGTTCATGATGAACTTTCCATCAGCATCACACTCGCTAGTGCTCAGCGGGCAGCATGATTGGGTGTTAGCGTCTACTGGACACGCCTGGGAAGTACAGTCGTGCACCGCACCAAACGTGTGGCCAGTTTCGTGGGCAAAAATTTGCCACTCAGACGAGGTCCTCACGACGACATTGGTTGCGGCGATAGTCTCATTTTGACCCGAACGATCTGTGCTTTCAGAAGCGCCCTCACGGCACAGCTGCCCTCTCCAAGCCAAGCCAACGGCAGAACCCGTGTTACAGGTGGTCAGAAGGCTCCAGTAGGCGTTGCTATCTTCAAATCGGCCTCGCCATGATGAAAAGAGATTCAGCCGGTCATTCAGGGTTGTGCTATCGGAGCATTCCAGGTTCCAAGGAGCCGAGTCCGAACCGCTGCTCGAGCAAAGTTTGTCGATCACGGTGAGGTTTCTAATTCCCAGCGAGATACTAAACGTGCTCTCATAGAGCTCCGAAGCGCGGTTGACCATGTCGATAACGTTGGTTCGCAGCTCCTCGCGGTTTTCGTTGAACTCCTCCCAATAGTTGCAATCAGTGGCAATACCAACGAGAGCAACCTTTCTAGTGTTGGGGCAGCCATCAGTGTCACCGATGGTATCCGCATAGTTGGAACCTCCATCGTCACCATCGTTATCAATTTGACGACCAAAGAGATCGCGGACAGACATGGACCGGAACGTCGCTGGCTTTGCGGCCCGGCGTTCCAGGTCAAATCGGTTATTGAAGTCGAGCGAGTCTGATTCGCAGCTGGACGCAAGTCCGAGGTCCCTCCTGCGCAATTCGTTCATATCCCAAGCAAACTGTTGGATATCCGAGTCACGGTACACCACCATCTCGTTGCCCTCGGTAGCAAACTCTATGGCCGGGTCCTCGTCGTGTTTTAGCTTTTGGTAGTGGGCTGCCGTTTGGATATGATGCGTGTCGCCATCGATGCTAAACGCGCCCTCAATCAGGGGCTTCTTCCCATCTTTGTGCACCATAACTCGTGCCCAGCCCGCGTGTGACCATCCATTCAACCCGCTCCTTTGAATAAATGCCCTGCCCTTGAACACCTTGTGGTTACTCCTGTCCACCTCTTCCACCTCCCGAATTTGCCCATCCTCACCAATATACGTAACAGCGAGCGTATCGCCAAGTAGGTTGTGGTTCGGTTCCAGACTCAAACGGATGGGTTGCCGCCCGCTGTGTAACGTAAAGGTAAGGTCAAATTCGGAGTGTGCGTGTACTCGATGTGAGGGCGTCTTGATGACGGGGTTGTCGAGGAGAGAGACATGATTGACAGGGCTTCGTTTTGTTGAATGTGCTTGGTAGAGTTAGATAAAATAGAAGATTCCCGGTCGAGGAATGCATGCTATGCATAAGTGGACCAAAAAGGATATGACGAACCTATTGACTGTTGGGCAAACAATGCTGCACTAGCCAGAGCGCCTATGATGGATCGTAGGCTCACCATCGCAAAGCGCAGCGACGGCAAAGAAAGAATGAATGAGGAAGTCCCTTTTAGGTAGGTAAAAAAGGAGAGGGAGAAGGAGGAAGAAGAAGAAAAAGGTGTCGGAAAACCCAAGTTCTATCACCCAGCCATGCAAAAAGAAGAAGATAATAATAAAAAGTAACAAGCTTCACGATGGTTTCCCAGTGTATGTACTTGGTACAACAGTAAGCATACGGATTACGCAAGCCTCTTAAATGCCGAGCCGGGGGTGGCAAGGCTGCCGTGCTAGCCGTGTACGTGGGAGATGGGGAGCAAGGGAGCGGAAATACGCGAAATAGGAGAAAAAGAAAAGAACGATTCGGCGAAGAAAAAAAATGAACGAATAGCAAACTTTGACGGGTATTTACAAGAATACCGAGAAGATGAAGGAGATGGAAGAAAACATATGTAAGAGGTAGCAGAAAATGGTAGTACTCCGTACGGGGGTAGTAGCAGTAGTAGTATGTAGGGAAAGAAAGGATGGCAATCCAGGATTAATGTTTGGGAAAGCTGTCAAGCGGGAATGATCAGCCTTAGTAAACCTTACTTTGCGTGTAGTATGGCAGTTTGTCGCTGTAACAGGGTGCGGTTATTATGGACGATGAAGTGCTGGGGTGAGAGGTTGGAGGGGGGGCAGGGGGAAGGCTGGTAATAAGACGTTCCCATTTTGCAGGCACATGGACACCGGCGGACGCTGAACGCTGAACGCTGGATAATGGGCACTGGGCGCTGGACACTGGACGCTGGTGGAAAACAGCGGGCCCTCGCTCCCCCCAAAAAACGCCCGACGACACCGAGTAGGTAGGGCAGGGCCAGCGCCTACTACTCCGTACTCCGTATGGTACTCCGTACAACTTGACTTGTTAAGGACTGGGTGCCGTTGCGCGGACGCTCAACTGCCAGGGGAGGAGACAGAGAGAAGTGGGGGGCCGGGAGCGTTTCGAGCCGAACGAGCTTGGGGGAAGTTGCCTTGAGGTACTCCGTACTCCGTACACTGTAATCAACAAACTACATCATTATCATCGCCCATCCGTGTGATAGCTATAGTGTGTACTCCGTACATCACGCCTCTGAGGACTACTTCTAGCTTCCTTGTTTTTTCTCTCCTCTCCTTCTTTTCTCTCCACCGCCACCACACTGCAGACCGCGCCAGTTGCTGGGCATCTTGGCGGCCATCACCAAGCTCTCGCCCCCAACCAATTACCAAATGCTACCGTCATGGCTGAGCAGAAGAAGAAGGGCAGAGCAGGAAGAAAGAAGAAGAAGAAGAAAGCCCGTGCCGTAGAGTTATTATTGGACCCTACCTACGACCTACCACGCATTATCTGCCTTTCCGCGGCGGCCCTGTGCCCTCCTGCTGTGCACTACTCCGTAATAATGCGTGCGTGCGAAGTAATTGCACGGATCGTACGGAGCAAGCCCGGAATGTGCACCTTGGCGAGCATTATTTTGCTTATCCCGCCGTAGATTTTTCCAACGCAAACTTACAATACCTAGGTCATCCCATCTATCCTCCATCTGCCTGTCCAACAACACCTTAATTGATCCAACACCCTTCTATTGCTAGCTCATCAGCAAATGCAGCCCCGTCACTAGAACGCTCTGCTTCAAAAACTTAATTTGCCAGGGCCTTCTTTTTTGTTCCTCCATGTAGGAGGCCCCTCGGCGTGCTTCTTTTTTACCCAACCCATGGAGGTTACTATGTACCGGCGTCTCAAAAGCGCTCCTCGTCAAACACCTGCTGTCTGATTACCCTTACCCGCCGCCGTACCGTGGCCCCCCTTGCTTTTGAGGGAAAATGCTCTCTGCGGAGTGCGGATACTACGGAGTGCAGTGAATGAGGAGTAGTTAGGTACTCCGTACGGAGTAATACAGACCAAACTCCAGCGCATCAACGACGCTTTCTTTTTGCATTGAACCAAGGCCGTCTCACCTTTGACGTCCCCAGGTCCAGCCAATCTTTGCACGACCAGCCGTGTAACACACACACGCGCGCGCGCACACAAAGGAAAAGAAACATCCGCGATCCGTAGCAATCTTTCCTCTTTATCCCCCCCACCTGTTCTTCACCACCCAGTACTCCGTAGCCCCAACGCCCTGAATCCTGAGATGTGACAACCCTTGAGGGGTACTCCGTAGAGAGAGGGGGGGGTTTCTCTCCAATCTGGATATCAAATGACGAGTTCCTCTTTTTTCTTTCCCCTCCTGCATCTTGGCTAACATTGGCAATTGGAAATGGCATTAACAGCATCCACCGCATCTTTGGTCCCTCTTCCCCTTCCCCGGTCACGCGTCACAAAAGAATCAATGATGCACATAACGTACTCCGTATGTCTGTGCTCCGGACAACTAATAATACCATGTACAAACCGTCCCGCCCAAACGAGCGAACTACTACGACATAATACCACATGTCATAGGATAATACAACTACTGTCGTCCTACAACTACCAGTAGTAACTACTTGTCAACTGAAGCTCAGCCTCCCCTTCCCCCTCTTCTCTTGCAACTTTCTTTGTTGCTCCCCATCCGCCACGAGAAATGGGGGGGTCACGGTCACCTCCACTACCAAGAAGAGCCAACAAGCGTCAGCGAGCAATACGGAATACACCCACACACCCGTCCAACTAGATGACGACGACTTTTTTTTATGAGTCCCTTTCTTTCCTTCTTTCCCACACGACGCCAAGACACAAAATCTCATTCCGGTATTTGATGAACTTTATTGCAGCTTATTTCCTTCTGGCCAAGTCCGCTCGTGCGTTTGTGGAGCGCATTCCCATGTCTGATTTGAGAGCTACTGTTATGTACGGCGGAGTACGGAATAGACTGTCAGTAATATTGGTCCTTTAAATCCGATCATGACTACCACCACATTTACATGATTTACATGGTGGCAGTACTTCCGTACTCAGTACATGCGGAGTGCACCTTGGTCCGTCAACAAGGGCTTCGATGTCCGAAGAAATAAGCTTAACCCGATACCCGATCTTAATTGCCACGCGGCCAATACACCCATAGTACTTCCCACATAGGCTGCGCATTCTATGATATGAGCATACATACACTTACAGTATGGAGTAAGAAAGGCGGCTATGCAGTGATTATAGATCAGGTGAATTCGTTCATCCAAAGTAAACTACGTCATGGTATTTCCTTCTCCAACTTATGGTCCGCCAGTACCCTAGCTGGCTGCCTCTCTGATTACGAGATCAGACACATTCAAACGTTGACGCGTCCATACTTATCCAGTCATGGTATCATATACTTCCTGTTGTACCTTCATATGCTCGCACACTAAACCCAGCACCCCCCTATTTCTTCTTTTCTGCGTGAACAATATCGAT
Source organism: Trichothecium roseum (assembly GCA_026184415.1). Lineage (NCBI taxonomy): Eukaryota > Fungi > Ascomycota > Sordariomycetes > Hypocreales > Trichothecium > Trichothecium roseum. The sequence goes on along the minus strand of CM047942.1, from coordinate 2,783,999 downwards.
AATCTTCGCAACAATTGAAGGATCGGATAGCTAGAGCGAGTGTTAGCCGGGTCGGGTCAAAGCCATCTCGAGCCTGAAAATAGACTTACTGTTGTGATATCGCCCAGCTGATCCTCTTCCCCAGCCAAGATCTTCCTCAAGATCCGGCGCATAATCTTGCCGCTACGGGTCTTGGGCAAGTCTGGAACGACATGCACTGCCTTGGGTGCGGCAAAGGGGCCGATGCTCTTGCGAACCTGCATGACGAATTCCTTGCGCAGCGCATCCGATGCCTCATTGCCCTCCTTGAGAGCCACAAACGCGTTGACGGCTTGTCCAGTAAGCTCATCGGCTACGCCTACTACAGCAGCCTCAGCAATTGAATGATGCTCGAGAAGTGCAGCCTCAATCTCGGCCGTAGAAAGGCGGTGGCCGCTGACGTTGACAACATCGTCAACACGACCTCGGATCCAGTAGAAGCCCTCATGATCCCTTGCTGCACCGTCACCAGTGAACTATACAATAGTCAGTCATGAACAAACATAGGAAAAAACAACATGACACTTACGTAGTAACCATTGTATACGTTCAGGTAGGTATCCATGTACCGCTTGTGGGAACCATAGACAGTGCGAGCCATGCTAGGCCAGGGCTGCTTGAAAGCTAGAACGCCTTCGACATCATTGCCATGGATTTCTTCCCCGGAGACGGGATCAACGATTGCAGGCTCAATTCCGAAAAAGGGGAAAGAGGCGCTTCCAGGCTTGGTGGGAGTGATACCAGCAAGTGGTGTAATGACATTGGATCCGGTCTCAGTTTGCCAGTAGGTCTGCGTGTCATTAGCATCGTCGCCGAATCTCAGATTGCTCTCAACTTACATCGATAACTTGTGCCTGCTCCTTACCGACAACCTCGAAGTACCACTTCCAGATCTCAGCTGCAATAGGCTCGCCGACGGAGCCCAGGACGCGAAGGTCCTTGAACTCGCCACGGACATGCTCATCACCGGCCCTCTTGAGCAGACGTAAAGCAGTGGGCGCAACATAGAATTGCGTCACTTTGTGCTTGGCGATGATATCCCAGTAGCGAGAGAAGTCAGGGTAAGCTGGCGTGCCCTCGAACACGACAGTCGTTACACCGAGCAACAGCGGTGCGTAGACGACGTACGAGTGACCGGTAATCCACCCAACATCACCACCGCAGAAATGACGGTCACCATCATGAATATCAAAGACGTACTTGCCCGTTATGGCAGCACCGAGCAGGTAGCCAGCGGTAGTGTGCATGACACCCTTGGGCTTCCCTGTCGATCCGGACGTGTAGAGCAAGAAAAGGGGGTCCTCGGAGTTGCAAGTCTCCGGAGGGATATAGGAAGGCCACTTCTCAACCTCCTCGTGCCACCAGAAGTCACGGCCTGAGGTCCACGGGATATCGGCACCAGTTCGCTTGTAGACCAGAACGTGAGAAACGTCGGGGCACTGCTTCATGGCATCATCGACAATCTTCTTGGTGCCAATGAGCTTGCCGCCGCGCTTGCCCTCGTCAGAGGTAATGACGACCTTGGACTTGCCATCAATGACACGGTCACGCAGCGAGTCGGCGGAGAAACCAGCGAAAACTACCGAATGAACGGCACCGATACGGATACATGCCAGCATGGCAACAACAGCCTCGGGAATCATGGGCAAGTAAATGGCTACAGTGTCGCCCTTGCGCACCCCCATCTCCTTCAGAGCCCAGGCCGTCTTCGATACCTGGCGGAGTAGCTCGCCATATGTCACGTTGCGGCCATCACCAGGCTCATCGGCCTCGTAGATTATGGCAACCCGGTTGGGGTCCTTGTGGGCATGACGATCGACCAGATTGTAGCAGGCATTAAGCTGGCCTTCAACAAACCACGAAACGTCGCCATCTTTCAGAGAGCCACTCTGGACAGTCTGGAAATCCCGGTACCAGGATAGCAATTCGCGAGCTTGGCGGCCCCAGAATTCCTTAGGTTGAGTGATGGATTCCTTGTAGAGCTTCTGGTACTCCTCCAAATCTGAACATTCTTGTCAGCAGTGTTCCAAAGATGCGAGTTTTGAGTAATGGAAATGCAGGACTCACTTGCGAGGTGGGGTTTACTGGGGTGCTCTGTTTTATTACTATAGTTAGTCTACTGCGTACTGCCGCCAACAACCGCGCGCTCCGTGATTCTAGAAGAGGGGGTAATCATACTAGCCAGCATCTTCTCCGGGGGGTCTGCACAGAAATCTTGTTAGTCGCAAAATTGCGCAACAGCGAGGGGGTTCCCAGCAACATACGGAAAGTGTCGACGCCATGCGCCTCAACCACTTTGATGTCCGAATTCGCATCAGCCATTGTGACGGCCTCTAAAGCTGGTTCCTTTGTCGCTTGATCTTTATCGCCTAGGACCTTGAGAGCGACCGCGTCGCGGGGCAATCCAGAGGTATGCGGGGTAGATTCTCAGTGCTATGTTTAAGATTAGATTGACTTTGGTAGGTGGTGGATGGTCAGGAAGCGTAAGCTTATAATTGGTAAGTTGATGTTTAGAGTAATGGCAAGATGAATAGGAGAAGGGTTTACTAAAGGAAGAGGGGAGAGCAAGAGCACAGCAAAGATGGATGGGGCGTTCGATTCTTTATGTTGAGATTGCGTCAGGGTCTCCCCCCCTCCCCCTCCCTAGAGGAGAGCAGTAACAACCCAGCCTGTCAAGCTTTCCCCTTCCCTTTCCCACGATGCCGCATTTTCAATAGGCCTTGATTCAAGGGTGTCCGTCCCGCGCACTAATTGGAGAGTGGAGGTTGTTAGTAGGGCAGCGGTACCGGTACCGTGGGGTCTGCCCGAGTTTGAACGACATCCTTTTCTCCGAGCACACCTAAGCCATCTTTGTCCTCTTGAGCACTTTTTTAGTAGCAGGTGGGAACAGAAAATAGCCGAGGGGAAATATCATACTTTACGGTAGACAAGGTAGGGGAATGTTCCATCGTTTCCTGTCGACCGAAAAACGAAATGGAGGGGTTTTTTTTCTTCGTAAATATACTACTACTACTACTACTACTATTACTACGTGTTATTGCTAATAACGTATCCATTACCAGAGATAGAGCGACTATTTTTCCGAGCAGTATATGCACTGCTACCAAAGAAATGAAACCTGGCGTAGCAATGCTGTATGTAACCCAAGTCTCATCAAGTATAGTGTGTGGATGGACTTGAAAGACCAGGAAAAGGGACGAATGGAAAGGCTGACATTAGCCCCGACCCTCACAGACACCACATTGCAGCGCACTCTAGTAACCGTTTCCGCTGGTCCCCGTGCACAGGTACCTTTTCCACCCATTCCCGCGATGAGCCGATCCATAAGTCCACGGGCAAGATTCAAGAGGCGTTTGGCCTCGGATTGCATTATTCGCGCTGTCATCATTAGCCGCATGCTCTGAAACCAGGCCCAGTGGGAATCTAGAAATTCCATGCAGAACAGTACGGAGCAAGCATCAAGAAGAGAGGCCCTTGACAGATGGATCCTTTGCACCCTTGGTAATGGATTCTGACCTTTTTGATTGAGGACAAGACGAGCGACTTCGGCGCTATTTCCCAATATATTTTGCCTCAAAATACGATGCAACAATGCAAGCCGAGTGGATGTACTGTGACTTCGGGCAATGTCAGATTTGCACCTCCGATGTTCTAGAGGGGAGGGGGGAGGTTCGTTACATTACGCATGCCCAGTGGACATGATGCAACCATGCATCCAATCATGATCAATATTTTATACCATCCACACACACTCATTCCACATATTCGGCCTTTCATTGTCTTTTCTCTGCATCTGCCCTTGCTTGCTTGCCTACCAACCCGCATTGCCGCCTTACCTGCAGAAACTACCCTGCTCCATACTACCCTACTACTTACTACTACCACTACCCCTCACCTCGATTTTTTCTCTCTTTTATTAATGCCATGTAGGCGTTACCCCGCATCTCGCCTACTGGATGGGTACCTACAAAAAGCTTCGCCATTTATCCAACCAATCACCGACGCCAAGCTATATACTCCAAGCCTCCAACAGGAAATGCTCCCAACACTTTCCAGTCTTTTATGGCATATGATCAACTCTGTGCCTTACACTTACGAGCCATGACGATTCGGTTTCAAGGATGTTTAGTCGGGGTTGGCAACAGATCATCCCGCTCTGGGACTTTCATCGTGATAAGTTGAAAGGGCTCGCGTTCCATCGCTCTGCAATGATACTCTATGGGTGAGTATTGGCACCCGTGTTATGGTAAGTACTGGAGCCGGCATCCACTGCCATGCTACTGCTCCGTACACATGTGCAACAATATGGCCCACCAGGTCTGGATCCCTAATCATCACCGTTATCTCTGTTTACTGCCTGTACATACATCTCATCTCATACATTTGGTGCGTGAGCACGTGGTCGAATAAATTGATTTAATGCAGATGCCGGTTCGGGAACCTCCTGCTGCCAATTATGCTAATTCTATACCGAATATATCGTTACTTGCACCAATAACATCCATCAATAAATCTAGACTGTGGCAAACCTCGTCAAGGCCCCTGAACAAACGCAGAAACGAAGTTATTCGATGCATGTGAGGGCAGAAACTACTACATGTAGTGTTCTTACTTGTGGAGATGACTACCTATCGTTAAAGACTTGGTTGGTTCAAAGGAGGTTTTTACTGAACCCCACAAAGAGCCTTGTTTAGCCGTCGGATAGTTGATATAAGCGGTATCCTCTACTACCCATTAGGGTTTGCAGTTAACCCGTCTCTATGCTAGAGATACATCGTAAATACACATAGGCACTGATACCATCATAGCCAAGTCTTTTGACGAGAGTGATTTGAAGCCCAGAAAAAGAGAAGATACTATGCTGCGCCCAACACCTTTCCCTTGTAAATAGAGGACACAACAATCTCACTCACAAATCCATGCTCATCAGGTACATCTCCAAGATCCTCATGAACTTAGCCACGAACGCCTCTAGGTGGAAAATAACCTTGGTTCCAGTCTTAATGCGATGCTCGTAAAACGCTGACCACCGGATCACTTCACCCTTCAAGTCGTCGTCGATGAGCGGCAGCAGCTTGAATGTGAGCGTCTTGAGGATCGTTGTAGGTGGGATACAGTGTGTCAACAAGTCATATAGCTTAGCTCGGACCTGTAGTATACGAGCAGGCGTATGCTCTTCTACAATCTCTTTTGCAATCTGGCCGATGAGGGCCTCCCAGTCGGCGGGAGGAATCGGTGTGCTGTCTGTAACTTTCTCACTACAAATATGTTAGCATTCTATAATAAAGGTAGTAGGTAGGTTCTCACTTTTGTGCATGCACTGCCTCGTACATGAGCAATGCTCTCCTCAAGTTCCTCCCACTATCGACAGCAATGCGCTGGTGCAAGCCCTTGACAGTCGGCCAACCTTGCTTCTTAGCGGACTGTGCCAGCACATCACAGATTTGCTCATGAGTAGGCGCCGCAACCCTGACAAGCAGCGTTCTTGAGCGGATGGGCGCAATGATATTGGCTGTCGAATTCGCAAGAAGAATGAGCCTCAGGTTGGGTGAGTATTTCTCCATTGTCCGACGCAGAGCAGCTTGCGCATCCCGACTGAGGTGGTCAGCCTCATTGATCACCACCACCTTGAAGCGCTGCTTCGCCGACTGATCAACCTGTTGTGTCTGTGCGACTTCTTTAAGGAGGTCCTGGATAACGACTCTGTCATGAGTTCCAACATCCGATGGCGTAATCTCGAGGTGGTAAATAGATGTAACAATGTTGAATTCCAGCTTGCGGTTGCTGGTCGTTTGAAAGACACGGGCGTCGATCTTGATCTTTTCTACACCAGGTCCATACAGTTCTTTTAGTGTCGCGACAATCCGTGTCTTTTTTCCTGCGCCCGAGGGCCCGTAAACGAGGAGATGGGGGAAATCGCCGCTTGCCGCCTAGCAGTACCGAGCTTGTTAGTGACGTGCGATATGTTTGAATGATAGGTCCGGGTATTTACCAGCGATTGAAGGCGATCTGATAAATCATGATGATAAGTCAGAGCTTCCAGTGATCTGGGCCTGTGCTTGTCGACAATGAGTGCCATGGTAATGAGTGTCCAGTGGTTTTTATGATTTTTCTGGTAAAGATACTCTTGAGAGCTTGCACGGGGAGACGCGTTGGTCGCGTTAAGTGGGTGGGACAATAAAGGTATCTTGCTTTGGTGGGTCAAAGTGCCTAAAATATGTTAGTCAGCAGTATCAATCGTCCATGACTTTATGCGAGGGCGTACTACCCTATGACTTTGCAGATTCCCGGTATCTATCAAACTGGTAATTTATACTACTGGTGATACTACCTGTACTCGCAAAATACATGCTCAGTTATTCGTATTTATTGTTTTCAGTGACCAAATTTTGAAGTAGTTGCTTTAGAGAGTGAATACATGACCTGCCTTATTTCATATTTAAAACCGCATCAACATATTACGTAGAAAGTATGGTAGTTCAAATCATCGAGAGCTCATATATAGTGCAAAAGACATTTGGAGTTTATAGTAAGCATAGTAGAGATACGGAGCATACACAGTTATCATGGTAGCAATTGGCATACTTAACGAGATTGGCTGTACATATATATTACAGAGGTTGCATCAACCAAATAGTACACTTGAGGACCTATATGGGCTTTTAGTCCACTTCGATATTTTTCCAAACTCATTGTTGCTTGCCATGTCTAGGTGCAGCTTCGCCCTTGGATGCCTCCGACTTTGGCCCGGGTTTAGTTACTGTTGTTTTAGACGACGCCTGGAGCATCTCAACTGGAGCAACCTCTCGTCTTGGCCTTTTAAGCTCCTCCAGCGTGACGCCATCGAGCTTAGTGATACCAACAACGGGAGGATCATTTTTCGTGACGAACTCCCACATACCAGGGAGCTTATTGCCAGCCAAACGGAAGGCATCTCGCACGACAGCCTCGTGGATACGCCCCCTAAGTTCAAAAAGGACCTGGCTTACAGCCATCCTCGTAGCCCAATGATCGAAAGAACCTTTGCCCTTACCCATTCGCATCTAAAGGGTTTGTTAGTACGTGACACCTTTAGCATGCTATTGCGCAGACATATTTGAACGTACATCGTTACCGCTGACGAAAACGCCCAGATTGCAGCACTTTCGCTTGTACAACCTGTATTTATTGCCACGAAGTCGGGTCTTGATTGTATCCTCTGCCATCTTCAATTGTTTTGCGCTGATTCTCCGACCCTGGTCCGTCATGCGAAGTCCGTAATCGCCCCAGACGACAGTCGTTCCCTTTACCGAACCTCCTGTCGGTACTCGTGCCCGCCCCTTGGCCATTTTCTTCTTCCGGTCGATACTTGGCTCAAGCCATGAGCCCATTACCGGTGTTGTCGTGGCGAACGTCCGGGCATTCTGTAGTTGTTTTACGGCGCTGATGACCGTCGTTTGTCGCTGGATGGGAGCGCGAAACTTTCGCAGGGCTGTTGAGCCCCCTAGGCTCAAGCCTTGAAGGGCCTGTGCTAATGAAGAAGTACTGACAGGCTTCATGGCGGCGACAACGGCTTTGAACAGAGTACTCGTAGCATTCTTAATCCTCATCGATTCTCTAGAAATTCCAGGTTGCGGGTAACAAACCGCGATGTTCTATTGGTCCATCACCCGGAGAAATAATGGGCCCACTCAACACCCTCTCACTTGTCTGATGTCCGTACGGAGTACGGAGTACGGATAACCTGTTCGCTAACAGTGCTACGAGTGGGCTTGTCGGTGTCTGCCGCCGAGCACCTGTAAGCTAAGTACGGAGTACTAAGCAAATAGGCACTCCGTAGGCTGCTCTAGGCACGGAGTACATTTTATTTGTTAAGGGAAGTATGGTCTCACCGCGTAGACGCTATCACACAGCAGGTAACACTCACCAATGGGGTTTTCCCATGCCGTCAATTAAGCTGGGTCACGGCTCTCGCGTCATGTTCGCGTCGCATTAGACAGGAGTGCTGCACGTCACCAGTTCACTTGCTCCAGGCTGCGTCCGACTGCCTAAAATCTTCGAATAATACAGTGTGCCATTTTTTGCTGTCCATTGTGCATATTAAAAGGGATCGTAGCTTACCTTTTCTTTTGGAGCTTTTTTGGTCGATATTCAGCTTGTCGATCGCGCCCGCAATGCCTGATATTCGATCTTTCTTTGGGCCAAAGGGGGGTGCAGCTCCTGCACCTAAGCCTGCTGCTCCAAAAGTCGAGGACAAGAAGCGGACAAGTATGTTTCGAAGCGGCGATTGGTGATACTTTACTGACAAACTTTTGTAGGACGCAAGGTTGTCGAAGACAGTGATGATGAAGAAGCTGTAGAGTACGCATATATCTCCATACTGTAACAAGCTCCATCAATATGAATCCCTAACGTTATACTAGAACAAAGAAGCCAGCTACAAAGGCTGCACTCAAGAAGAAGGACACCGAGCCCAAGGGTGTATTGGTATCTGCAGAGCAGTATTTTGCCTCAAGCCAGAAGGATAAGCCTGCAAGCTCCAAGAGCACGAAAGCTCCGGAACCGAAAGCAGTAGAAGTACCGGTACGATCCAGTCCTCGCAAGAAGGCTGCCCCAAAGCCAGAACCTCTATCAGAGAAAGAAGTGCCCCGAAACAAACGAGCTACCACCAGCTACACGCATCACGCAGCGGACGATGACGGTGATGCTTACATGGATGACGGAGACGACGACGGAGACGACATTTTTGCTGCCGATATCAAGGGCCGCAAGGGGGATGACTATGAAGATGAAGAAGAGTCTGAAGAGGAGGTTAAACCAAAGCCGAAGCGCGTTGCAACCCGGGGACGGCCTTCGGCAGTCAGTAAGGCCGTCGAGGAAGATACCAAGGCTGCCAGGAATGCGTCTACCGCCTCGAAGAAGCGTAAATCACCGGAGCCGGATTCCGAGTCTGACTCAGAGGAGGTTGCGCCTCGAAAGAGAGCAGCGCCAGCAAAACCTAGAGCCCCAAAGGTCAAAAAGGATGACCCTGAAGATGCCGATTATCAGAATATCATCGACAGCGTTGCAACTGTCAGGGCGCCTACCCCTCCGCCAAAAGACCCAAATGCCAAGTTCGACTGGAGAAAGGCCGGTGGGCCATCCGCCAACGCCACAGCCACACCTGCAGTTGGGGATGTTGAGCTTCCCGAAGGCGAGGAAGAGTGCTTGTCCGGGTTGACATTTGTGTTCACCGGAGTACTACGCACCATCGGGCGAGATGAAGCACAGGCTCTCGTCAAGCGATACGGCGGAAAGGTCACTGGCCAGCCAAGCACCAAGACTAGTTTTGTGGTATTGGGTGATGATGCAGGTCCCAGCAAACTGGCTAAGATTAAATCCAATGGCATCAAAACAATTGATGAGAGTGGTTTATTTGATTTGATCCGCAAACTCCCTGCATACGGAGGAAGCGGCAAAGGTGCCCAGAAAGCTCAGGACAAGAAGAAGGCTGAAGAGGATAAAATCATGAAGCAAGCCGCCGAGTTAGAAGCGGAAGAGAAAGCTCGGAAGGCTGAGGAGCTTAAGGCGGCCAAGGCTGCCGCGGCAGCGCGAGGAGTATCGGCCGCGCCTGTACAGAAGCCAACAAATGCTCAGTTGTGGACGTCGAAATACGCCCCCACCCAGCTGAACCAAATTTGTGGCAACAAAGGGCAAGTTGAAAAGATTCAGAATTGGCTACGGAACTGGCAAAAGTCGAAGAAGTACAACTTCCAAAAGCGTGGGGCTGATGGTATGGGTGGTGAGCGTGCCATCATCATATCTGGCCCACCAGGCATCGGTAAAACCACAGCAGCTCATCTTGCCGCTAAGCTCGAGGGCTACGATGTATTGGAGAGTAATGCCAGTGACACCAGAAGCAAGAAGCTGGTTGAATCCGGAGTGAGTGACGTGATGAGCAATACGTCGTTGCTGGGATTCTTTGCTGGTGATGGGAAGACGGTCGAAGCCAACAAGAAGAAGATTGTGCTCATCATGGACGAGGTGGATGGTATGTCGGCTGGTGACCGGGGTGGCGTTGGTGCCTTGGCCAAATATTGTAGGAAGACAGAGGTCCCTCTGATTCTTATCTGCAACGAGCGACGACTGCCCAAAATGAAGCCCTTTGATCATGCAGCCTTTGACATTAGGTTCAACCGTCCAACCGTGGACCAAGTCAGGTCACGCGTCATGACCATCTGCCACAGAGAAGGCCTGAAGCTGCCACCACCCGTTGTAGATGCTCTTATCGAGGGAAGTAACAAGGACATTCGACAGATCATCAACATGATATCAACAGCCAAGCTTGACCAGGCAAGCATGGACTTTGATAAAGGAAAGGCTATGTCAAAGGCATGGGAGAAACATGTCGTTTTGAAGCCTTGGGATATTTGCCAGAAGATGCTGGCGGGCGGGCTCTTCGCGCCGGCCAGTAAGGCAACCCTGAATGACAAGATTGAGTTGTACTTTAATGATCATGAATTCAGTTACCTCATGATCCAGGAGAACTACATTCGGACCAGGCCCATGGCCTTGAACGGACAAGGGTTCAACAAAAGAGAAGAGAAGCTCAAGGCCTTGGAGTTGTTTGACAAGGCTGCTGAGAGTATCAGCGACGGAGACCTTGTCGACGGAATGATCCATGGTCCCCAGCAGCACTGGAGCTTGATGCCCACCCACGCTGTCTTCAGCACTGTGCGTCCCGCCAGCTTCATTTCGGGGCAACTGATCGGGTCTAACTTCACTTCCTGGCTCGGCAATCATGCCAAGACAGGTAGGCTGGGACGTTCCACACGCGAAATCCATTCACACATGAGACTCAAGACTTCTGGTGACCATAATGAGATTCGACAAGAGTATCTGCCTGTGCTCTGGAACCAACTCGTCAACCGCCTGCAGAAGGATGGCAATGATTCTGTGCCTGAAGTGATTGATCTGATGGATAGTTACTTCCTGACTCGGGAAGACTTTGATGCCATCAAGGAGCTTGGCGTAGGATATATGAATGAAGAGGGAGTCAGCATCGATACCAAGACCAAGTCGGCATTCACAAGAATGTAAGTGGGCCCAGCATGCTACATGGCCATACATGTGCATTGATATACTAACTTGTACAATAGCTACAACTCGATGAATCACCCTGTGCCTTTTATGAAAGCCAGTAGTGTCACTGCTCCAAAGGCAGCGCCAAAGGAGGCTCCAGACTTGGAAGAGGCCATTGAAGAAGAGGACGAGAACGCTGTTCTCGAAGTCGCCGAGGCGGACGACGACGAAATCGACTTCAAGAAGGATAAGTACATTAAGCAGCCTAAGAAGAAACCTGCAAAAAAGGCCACCAAGGCCGCAGCTGCGGGTAATGATGAAGATGAAGACAAGCCAAAGAAAAAGGGGCGACCAGCGAAGGCTGGGGCAGCCAAGGGGAAGGCCAAGAAGTAAGCCACCCGTGGTAATTGTCTGCAGCATAGAGAGATGGCGGAAGATGTATTTTGGGCTTTATACTACTAGTAGGATTATCACTAATTGCATTTCTGGGCTGATTCAGGTTAGTATGGGGGTATATGGAGTAAATTTAGGGTTCGGAAGAATAGACTTGTCTTATGGAACAACCCCCCGGATGGACTATTAGCTCAGGACCATGATGGAAATTTGACTCAAGATGACTGAGGCGGTGGCCGTCTTTAGACCGAGAGATGACATACTGCGACTACTAGAGCACAAGTATGTTGCGTGCTGTAGATTGGAATGGGGTTATCGGTTCAGACGATTATGAGTCCCTATATATTTGATGAGCCCAGGCCTGTATCGACTTGGTTGTGTTATCTTGACGGTGTCGAGCACAAGCATCGCCAGCAACCAAGGTGAAGGATGTGGGGTGAGCTGCGAGAGCGGTCATGGTTCGCCTCGAGGCCAGCATAAAACTCAGGGGCAGCTCGGCCGTGGGATCGACTTCTCCACGTGCTAAAAATATCGAGTCGTAGCCACGCTTTGTAGTTGCGTTGCTCTTGAGCCGGCGTGGTTGATCTGCTTGCTTGGGTGATGAGAAAGGAGGACTGGTGTGTGTGTGTGTGCGTGCGTGTGTGTCTAGGGAAGGGATATGTATATATTCGCGTGTGTCATGTTTGGAGTTCTCGACCGTTTAGGCAGCGTGGTCAATGTAGACTTCTGCGGCAAGTATAAGTGTGACTGTGCTACGCGACAGTATAGACGATATGGGTGTGGTTTTGTATCCGTGAAACTGGGCCGTAGCATAGATCGAGAGGGTAATACAATTACTTTGATTAAATATTGGACCGACTTGATTGGCATGAGTAAATCTTCCTGTTATTGGTCACTCAGGAGCTATGTGTGACTGCTGGCTGTTGGCATGCTGCTGGCACGTCGAGGAGATTCGGTTCATCGATGATGAGAAGACGGTTCTATAGTCCTTGGCAGGGTAAAATTTATTGGCTGTATTCGGGCATACACTATGTTGGCAAGGTTTTGTGCCATGCATTGGGGAGTGGTACAGTGGGTTCGAGGTCGGAGGAGCATTGGTGTGGTTACTTAGGAGCCGAGATGGTGTTGGGCATGGAGGTAGATTCGAAAGGCAAGGTATGGACGGATATGGATAGCATATCGAAGACGGATAGTGACCGGAGAGGCTTTACCGTGCTTGTGTCGGGGGCAAAGTAGTTGTATATGCTTTTGGCTGCTTTACCGCTTGAGTTCCTTTTTTTGATGGCGACTGGGTAGTAGATAGTAGATAAGGAGGGGAGGGGGTATTCTAACACAATGCTGCCTGTGTATTCAAGGTCTTTTGCTTTTCTCTTTTTAACGGTTCTGCTTGCGTTTTGAGCGTCTTTTTTTTCTTTTTTTCTCGACGGTCATCTCGGCGTATAATATCGCAGTGATGCATTTTAGGAGACTTATGTTGCCATCTTCATTTCGTTTTAGCTCGAGGCCGTGTTTTTGAGATGGTGAATGAGCATCGGTAGGTGTTCCAAGTGCAAGATAACGCTTTATTGAAAAACTTGAAGCTGAAGTAAGGCATGATAGGAGAGTGGTTCGCTGTGAATGCCCTTGCAAACCATACTACATAATATACTGCATAGTATACTACATAGTACACGCCTTATAGTATTCGTCCTTTTTTCTTACTTGCATGTTTGTGTTTATAGAAAGTCGTAAAAGGGAGGAGGTATGTTGCTGGGTAATAGCTTTGGTAGGAGTATAATCGTTCTTGTTCGGAGCGTCGGGGGACGCGTAGAGCGTTGACGACTGCTGGCAGGATCCTCTTTCTAAGATACCTTGATGAAGAGGAATACGGTCTGGGATCTGGAGGAGGCTTTATTCTTCTTCTTCTTCTTCTTCTTCTCATTGTTTTTCTTCTTCTTCCGAGTCTGCTTCTTTCACTGCCAACTTGAACACGAGGCACTGGCTTGAGATGTATCGTAGACTCAAGTTTATCATCTTTTCGGTATTGTTGGGTCTCTGGTTTCTCGGAAATGGGTGACTCTTATGTCGCATGTAGATAATTACCCCTTTTGAAGCAAATACTATTTAGGACAGCTCTGGCCAAGGCTGGAGAGCTTGTAGATTAACGCTTACGTTTCGGCGTAGATGGTAGTGAACATAGATGAGTCGGCTGCAAGAGTCTTGCCCCTCAGGGCTGAGAGATGGCATGTCGCTGAAATATGCCAGCCCTTTAGGGGACGGCGAAGCTTTAACTGTGGCCAAAATATTGATGTTGAAGCATTGAGGGATGTGCTGGCGGTCGGGTACGGCTTCATGCTTGCTTCGCTGTTGTGAGAACGCCACAACCTATCCCAGGACTGTCAGGTCGCCCGGCTGGGCGGATTACGGCGAGGGAACACTTGTAGCTACACGACGAAGCGAAGTTATAATCGGGGCTTATGATACTCTGTGCTTGGCGACGGTCGAGAATAGAGGTTTACTGATGAACTTGGCCCCGCAGGGTGCTTGGTTGGGGTTGTGTTTGCCTTAGACTCTGCGTGCTGTTCACCTCTGCAGCTTGGAGGCCAGTGTCGATGAGTATACTTAGATCCGAATGACTTTTGATTTGATTACGAGAGCTGCTGCTATATATATATATGGAGGCCCATGTGTTCTTCTTTGGGCAGGACGTGGGGGATATTGATACCTAGTGGGCTGCCGGGCGCACAGTGCTAATTGCGTCGCATCGCTCAGGGGGAAAGATTCGAGAAAGTGTCCAGGAAAAAAGAAAAGTATTAGAAAAGGAGGAGTTTGATGTTATAATTATCATGAGCAGGTTGTTTTGTTGTTTTTCTTGCTGCCTTCTTTGGTATTTGCAGATGAAGACTGATGTGGTAGGGCGTTTGTTGGCGACGAGGAGGGTTCCTGTGGTATAGATGAACCTGCAACGAGCCCAAATGAAGAGGACGGCAGTAAGTAGAATCAGCAGAGATGCTCATGGATAGGAGGATATGGAGATGACGCTGTTGATGATGAGAGTGAAGGGATATCTATGAAGGGGAGTAGGGAGGTAGGGTGTACTTGCAGTTCAATAATTACCACTATAGCAGCCCTTGGACGCCGGAATATACAATATCAAATAACTAATAGTGCTTAATCCCCCCAGTGGTAGGTATATAGGATTATGTCTAGGTAGGTAGTGTGATGACATAGGGGGGGTAGGGGGGGCAAACCGGTACAGCTAGTAGCAACAGATAGGCAGCTGGGCCATTGTTTTTTTATTCTGGGAGGCAGACGAGGAGATTCCACCCTTTTACCCTTCCGCCCTTTTCTTCCCTCTCTTGCCCCTCCAATTATTTTTCTGCTTTCCTTCTTCTTCCTCGCCCACCAAGCAACATTTCGAACGTAGCTAAGTTTGCAAAAACATCAAGCTTCGGTTCGGGTTGTTTCTTTCGAAAGCTAACTCGCGTTTGCTTCCTCGAGAAGAAGTGCTTCCCCGTCTTTCCCCTTGACCGTTTCTCATCTGGGGTCAACAGACACGCAGCCTCTCACTCCTCTCTTTGCTTCTCATCTCATTAACTGAGCTCACCTCAGCTCACCTCGTTCGCATCATCCTCAACGCGTCACGCTTCTTCGCCAGCCAAGCAGCTAGCAAAGCTGCAAGAAAGAAAAGAAGAAGAAGTATTGGATGAGCCAATATATATAGCCATGTCTGACAAAAGCGACGGCGGCGGCGGCAGACTCAGACGAGTCTCTGCCAGTGATGATTTGAAGCGCAACAGCCTCGATTCTTCAACTCGCACTGATGCCTCTGCGGTCGACGACGGAGCAGGTCGCGATATGACCATTGCTGACTTCGTCGATGACTGTGAGTACTAACCTTCATCTTTTCTCGTATTCTCTCCCTTGCATCCATTGTATCCCTTCCTCCCTTCCTTCCGTCGGGTCCTCCTCACGTAGGTCAACGCTGGGCCCTGTCGTCCCCAACCCGTTTTCTAAAAGAAAATGTAAAAATAAGCAGAGTGAGAACTTGTTTAGCTAATCTTTTTTCTTTCTTTCGCTGTGAAACTAGATGATTACCAAGCTGAGGATCCTATGATCACTGGCCCTGCTCCCGCTGGCGTGCCAGCAAACCTGTTTGACACTGTCGAGCAGCAGGAGCAGGAGCAGGTGCCTGACAAGCTGATGTTTTTGCCGAGAACTACTTATCAGCCACCAGTTGCTTCTCCTGCTGGCGAACCGGCCAACCTATCTAATACTGCCGAGCAGCAACAGGAGCAGGTGCCCGAGGAGTTGATGTTCTTGCCGAGAACCACCTACCAGCCTCCAGCTGCCCCTCCTGCCGGCGCTCGCCCTGATCATCATGTCCATAATGACCATGAGGCTATTGAAGCTGGCGAGGCCGATGACGATGCCTCTATCAACGTCGTGTTTGAGCGTTCCTCGAGAAACGTCTCGATCTGCTCGTCGGTATCCAACTTCTCTTGCCGCTATTGCAAGTCCCTGCCGAATGGCGGCATCCACTATCCTCACAGTGATGATGAAGATGACGGCGGCTATGGCGATGCTTCTGCTGGCGGTTATCCTCTTGGTGGATATCCTGCTCGCGAGCCTGGCCCCTCTGCTGAGAATGACAAGGATGGTGCCGATAATGGGAAGAATGGCGAGACTTCTCATCATAAGGATAAGGGGGTTTCGGATGATAAGGAGGGAATGTCGCTGCCCCAGAATAAGGAGTCTGATATTGTCGACAAGCATTTCACAGAAAGTAAGTAAACAGGTCTATCTTATTTCCGTCACTGCCCCTCTCGTCTTCTTCATCTGTTCGTCACCCTCGCTCGTGCACATAAACGCACACACGTGGCATCTGCCTTGTTTGTGGTTCCCGTTGTTCCCTGTTTTTGGCGTATACTTGAAAAAAGAAAAACCAAGATTTGCGTCTAGGGAAAACGTAAAATAACAAAAAGCCCTTGGCTGACACTTTCGCTCACAGGAAAAGATGAGATGGACTCTCGCTTTGCGAAGATCATCCGCTCCCTCAACCGGGTCAAGGACAAGATCAAGGGCGGCGACAAGAGGGACCTTTGCGCTCCCGCCCCCATCTACGACGTCGACAAGCGCGTCCCCGTTGTTATGCCCTGCTCTGCTTACCCGGCCGCGGGCTACACGGATGGTTCTAGTTCTGAGCCGTGGGACATCACTCACGCCTGGCTCTTCGCCTACCACGTCCTTCGCGGCTCGCATACCAAGACCAGCTGGCCCCTTTACGGTTGGATCGATCATTGCAGCAAAGGGACACCCAACGAGTATTCTAACGACGGCGAAGTTAATGAGTCTATCGAGTATGTTGCCCCCTTTCGCTTTCACCTCCACCTGCTCTTCCCCCCCCCCCCCCCCTTTCTTGTTCCCTTTTTCTTTTCTTTTTCAACACTTCTTCCCCCCTTTAAGCCATAACTTTACCCTTATTCTGTTATACTTCTCCTCGAAGTCTCTTTCATTCGCTAACCATGTTTTCGTTACCAGGCTTAGGGACGATCTTGCGCCGTTCGTGTAGGAAGAACGGCCAGATCGGGCCGAGCGAGATAGACAGGAGTCCTTCGCCATCCCTCGCATGCCCCTCGCGCACCTAACCCCCCGCCGCAGCGATGAGCGTGTTGCCGGGCAGGGCCAGGCTGCCGGGGTGGGATCCCGCGAGTGGCTGAAGGCTTTTCGCGCCCGTGGTAACGATTTACCCCTCTCTCTCCCTTCCCCCCCTTTTTTCCCTAGGGCCCTTTGCCATATCCATTGCTTTGGCCCTACGCGGGAGAGGAGTGATTTCCATAAACAGCAAGAACTGACTATTTCTCTGTTAGTTGAAGGAGACGAGGCTTGCCCCCAGGGGCAGCCCCTGAGCTATCAGGAACACCTGGACTCTGGTAAGTTGATCAGAACCCCCCCCCCCCCTTGCTCGACAAACACAAACATACACCAAGATATGCACACAAATACGCACGTATATATACGGGCAAATACAAAGAACAAGCAACGCCCCAATAGCAAAGCAGTTTGAATTTGAAGAAGAATGAAAGGAAGCAGGTAATAATTAACAACTGCTCTTTATAGCCGGCATCCCCAACCACCTCTCCGACGTCTCGGACGGCGAGGGCCCCCGGGACACGGGACGCATCTCGCCGTGCACCTTCCTGCACCTGGCCAAAGGTGTCGGGACCACCGACCCCCTCGCCGCCGACATCCCCCGCGAGCAGTGGGCGTTCCCGTCCGGTCTCCTGGACCCTCGCGCATGGAACTATGTCGACGCCGAGACCGCTTCGTCGACCGCCACCGCCGACCTCCGAGCCCGCATGTCCGACGTGCCTCCCATCGATTCTGTAAGTTGTCCCCTTCTTCTTCTTCCTCCCCTGCTTCTTCTCCTGCCGGTTCTTGCACGTGGAAAACATGGGACCTTTTTCGGCTGACTATTCCTTTTCCCCTTTTCTCGTTAGGAGAGCGAGCGTCGTCCCACCATCGGCAAGCGTCTCAAGGGCCTCGGCCGGGACGCCAGCCTGCGCGTCCTCGGAGAGCTCTACGGGGCTCGCATTGACGACGGCAAGAGCGATGTGAGCACTCCTGTCCTGAACGCTTCCGTCCACGGAAAATTCCTGAGTAAGTTGGTTTCCTCTCTCCCCCTTTTCTTCTTTTCTTCCTCTTTTGGAGTTCTTTGTCTCTACAATGACATGACACCTTTTCTCCCCACCACGACATGCAAGCTCCAAGTCTTTTCTCCTTCTTCTTCTAACATTTGCATTTCTTCTAGGCCCCAAGAAGGAATATGCCATTCGTAACTGGGACATCGAGATGACGGACGATGAGCGCCGCAAGGTCGAGGAGGCAGCCTCTCACAAGAAATCCAACGGCTCGCAGAACAAAGAGAAAAGCGCTAGCATGGTATGTACTCTCTCGTTTTGAAACATCCAAACTCCTTCTATTCCTTTCCCTCCTTTCTTTCCACTTTTCCCCGTCTTTTCCGTCCTTTTCTTTTTCTCTCTCCCCGGTTTTCCAAAGTGCGTGTTCGAGGGACACACAGCCGGAGAGTCAGATATAAAGGAGAAAGAGAGAGAGAGAGAGAGGGGGGGGGGGGGAGGGAGGGAGGAGGAGGAAGTAGAGGTATCCCTTTGGAACAAGAGAAACTAATGCATTCCCAAACAGCAAGAGATCAAGGAAGTCCTGGCCCTGGACTCGACCCGCTACGTCCATGACACGCACCCAGACCTCGCCCTGTCCCGCCTCGCGCCTCCGCGCCGCCCTCCAAGACACCATCACCCGCATCACCCTGACCGCGCCCGCCGTCGACCGCGCCGTCCACCACGCCCGGGCCACCCCGCACAGGGAGGACACCGCCACCGAGTCCCGCCGCGCCCGCATCGTCCGCGCCGTCTCGTCCGAGATGCTGGCCGCCCGGGCCGCGGCGGACGAGGCCGCGACCGAGAGGGACGACTTCGCCCGCCGCCTCGCCAAGGGGCTCGACGTCGAGAGGCGCCTCGAGCTCGAGCTCGAGGAGGCCGTCGCCGGCGTCACCCCCCGCGGCTTCAGGGAGAACCAGCGCGTCGTCAACTACGTGCTCGACAGGGCCGGCGGCCCCGGCACCCGCGGCGCGTACAGAAAGGCCCAGGCTGAGCTCCTGCCGGATCTCTCCCGCGACGCCTAGACGACTCACACAACTTTCGGACCTCGTCTTGCAACCCTACGCATATTACCTTTCTCCCTGAGGAACCTGTTTTTTTTTTTGTTGAATTTACAGTTACCCTGGCCTCACCCCCTGATTCGTCAGCCTCAACAAAATCACATTGAACTCTCATGTTAAACACACCACGTTGAACACCACGTTGAAACATTTTGCTGCCAAAAAGATTATGACTCGCATCTCGTTTCTCTAATTTTCTCTGTTTTTGTTCTTTTCCGGTTTTTTTATATTGAAAAAAATAGGAGACGTTGGATCTCCCACCAGGTTTCGAAATTTTGCAAGGGTTTAATTTTTTTTTTTGCTTCTGTTGAACGATAGTTCGAAGAGATGTACGTATTTCGAATTGAAACACTCGACGGGATATTTCGAATAGGGGCACTACAAGAGGCGTTCAAGGAGGGGGCCAGGGAGCATCATTCGCTTCCAAGAAGGCTTCAACGTTAGAAATGGGATCATTAGGGGATTCAAAGGAAAGCAGAGAAAGCAGGAAAATCAAGTTCGGCAATTTAGGCAAGATGCCTGGGGGACGGAAATACTCTACTCATACAAATAAAAACAAGTTGCGAAATTTCACTGCGTTTGCGGGTACTGTAGGTTGCGCATGTGTATGTGTGCTCTTGTGTGCGAGAGAATTGTCAGGGAAAGCTCGCGTTGAGTTTGCCCCTGACCAAAGGTTGGTTGGTTGTATTCTTCCCCTTCGTCTCCCCCTATCAATTCATTCAAGTCCCTTATATACAACCATCCATTTCTTCTTTTTTTCTTGCCTGCCTTCCCTTCGAAGGTTATCTTGAAACCTTCCCTTCCTTAACCTTTTTTGGTTTGTTAAAAAGGAAGTCCGCGCCATGCAGCAATGACACCCATATAACAAAAAAACGCAGCTTAAAATTTCAGCATCATGAGAGGAGCATTATACATCATAAAAGAAAACAAATGAAAGAAACGCCATTCCTGTGAACTCTCCTGCTTTTTTTTCTTCTCCTTCTTTCTGTTGGGTTTCGTCCCATCATCTAGTGTTACACGCCGCCGGACGCAAACGTATCCGCGGCTTTTGAGGAATTACCCGCAGCCTCGTTCAAAGCCCCTTCTCTTAAAAAGATGAAAGAATAGGGGTATGAGACGCTGGGGGACGTAGAACGAACAATTGCCTTTATTTGTTCTTCACGACGCCGACCTTGGCGGCACGCAGCACGCGGCCGTTGAGCTTGAAGCCCTTCTGCTGGACGAAGAAGACCGAGTTCTCCTCCTTGTCGGGCTGGGGCGTCATGAAGGTGGCCTCGTGCTCGTTGGGGTCGAACTTCTCGCCGACGGGGTCGACGCGCGTGAGGCCGTGCTTGGCCAGCGTCGTCATGAGCACCGTCTCCGTCATCTTGACGCCCTCGTGGAAGTTGGCCAGGTCCTTGTTCTCCCCCTCGGCGTCGAGCTTCTCGGCCGGGATCATGGTCAGGGCGCGGTCCAGGTTGTCGACGCTGTCGATGAGGTCCTTGGCGAACTTTTGGATGGCGAAGTCGCGGGCCTGCTTGACCTCGCGGGCGGTGCGGTCCTGGAGGTTGCGGAAGTCGGCCACGGTGCGCATGCACTTGTCCTGAACGGGGCACAATTAGTTTTAGTTCATTATTCGTGCTACTTTCCCCTTGTGATGCTGGTGAACCTCAAGGGCAAAGGGGAAAGGAAAGGAAAGGAAAGGGAAAGGAGAGAAGAGGAACGAACCTTCCACTCGCGGGCCTCCGTGTCCTTGGCCTCGAGCTGCTTCTTCAGCTCGGCCAGCTCGCCACCACCCTCGTCCGTCTTGGCCTCAGTTTTGGCTTCTTCATCTTCCTTCTTCGCCTCCTCCGCCGGCGGCGCCTCCTTGGCGTCGCTGTACCATCTCAAGGCGGCTGGTTGGCTGGCTCTTAATGTGATTGCGGAACTGGTCTGGAGCTGCGCGCGGATGGGCTGCGCACGGGTGGCTATTCTGGGTGCGGCGACACGCAGCGCTCTGGAGGATGCGGAGAATGCTTGACGGAACATTTTGGTTTTTTTTTTCCTTGGAGGGAATGGGGGTATCAAAGGAGGATAAAATTGGACAATTACAGGTCTAGAGAAAAGAGAGGAGGGGGGGGAGGGAGGAAGGAAGGAGGGGTTTAATATTTAGCTTTGGTAGAAATTGATGCTTGGTGTGGTTGATGCTTGTATATCGGGGGAGGGAGGAGGGATGTCCGGCTTTTTCTCATAGGAAATTTTAAGCACCTCTTTTTTTTTCGATACAAAAGGCTTTCCGGCCGTTGCGAGTACCTAATGCCAAGGTCTTCCGTACTTGGGGTAATATCAGCAGCTATAGCTTCGCATACCCCCAAAGAAAAAAAAAACGTAAATGTGACAGTCCCGCCCCGTATTCCGTACATAGCCGGTAGCGGAGCCTCGTCCGGGTTAAACATCGGACCGCATCGTTTTTTCTTTTTCCCTTTTCCTCAAGCTCATCATCCATGTTCATTCAGAGTCGGGGTTTGACCCGCTTTTTTTACTGCTTCCCGAACCTTGCCTTACGTCGTAGTGCTGCAACCTGGAGTGAGTGCACAGCGCCAGTTTACAGGGCAAGCTTGGGGGGAGACAGACGGAGAGAGAGAGAGCTCGGATTCATCATCAACATCCCACCATAACACACCCACACCCACACCCAAACGAACACATTCTCCCTACGAATCATTCCCGACCATAAACAAAAAAAACGAACACCACTTGACTCGTTCTCCTCAGACAACAATCCCCAAACCGCCACTCCTTCGTCAGATAACAATCAAGCACAATGGCTGCCGGCGACTCAGCCAGGGTGCAAGAGGCCCAGAAGCTCGCCAAGTCGGACCCGAGGAAGGCCGAAGCTCTTTACAAGGAAATAACCTCAAAGGCACCCACCGCTGCTTCGGATGCCGCGAATAGGGAATACGAGTCGGCTCTCGTGAGCTTGGGGGAGCTGTACAGGGACGAAAAGTACGTTGGCATCATCATCATCACCCCGCGCTCGGTGGACGATCGGAGGGGATACGGAAATAAATAAATAAAAAGGATGCTGACAATGAGGGCACTTACAGGAAGACACAAGAGCTCGTTGATCTGGTCAAGGAGAGCCGGACAATCTTTTCCTCATTCGCCAAGGCGAAGTCGGCCAAGCTCGGTAGGTCATGAGCAGAGGGACCCCCCAAAGAAAGGGAGGGACAGCAACGCGAGGAGTAGCAAAAGAGGCTGACCATGACCACAACAACAAGTCCGTCAACTCCTCGACCTTTTCAAGGACATCCCCAACAGCACCGATACCGAAGTCGCCGTCACAAAAGACTGCATCGAATGGGCCACGTCGGAGCGCCGCGCTTTCCAGCGTCAGGACCTCGAGGTTCGCCTCGTCAACCTCTACATCACCAAGCAGGCCTACTACGACTCCCTATCCCTAATCAACAACCTCCTCCGCGAGCTGAAGCGCCTCGACGACAAGCTCCGCCTCGTCGAGGTCCAGCTCCTCGAGTCGCGCGTCTACCACGCCCTCGGCAACGTCTCCAAAGCCCGCGCCGCTCTCACCAGCGCCCGCACCAGCGCCGCCAGCGTCTACACCCCGCCTCTCCTGCAGGCTAACCTCGACATGCAGAGCGGCATGCTCCATGCCGAGGACAAGGACTTCCAGACCGCCTTCTCATACTTCATCGAGGCCCTCGACGGCTACCACACCCAGGACGAGGGCTCCCGCGCCCAGGCCGCCCTGCAGTACATGCTGCTCTGCAAGATCATGCTCAACCTCGCCGACGACGTCAACCAGCTCATGACGTCGAAGCAGGCGCTCAAGTACGCGGGCCAGAGCCTCGAGGCCATGAAGGCCATCGCCCGCGCCCACTCCAACCGCTCCCTCGAGGAGTACGAGCGCGCCCTGTCGGCCTACCGCTACGAGCTGGGGAGCGACACCTTTGTCCGCAACCACCTCCGCCGCCTCTACGACGCCATGCTCGAGCAGAACCTCATCAAGGTCATCGAGCCCTTTTCCCGCGTCGAGATTGACCACATCGCCAAGATGGTCGGCCTCGACACCCAGCAGGTCGAGCGTAAGCTCTCCCAGATGATCCTCGACAAGGTCATCATTGGCGTGCTGGACCAGGGCGCCGGGTGTCTCATCGTGTTCGACGAGACGCAGCGGGACGAGTCGTACGACTCGGCCCTCAAGACGATTGATAAGCTGAGCAACGTGGTGGACATACTCTACACGAATCAGGCTTCGCAGCTAGAATAGGGCCCAAATTCTTTTTTATATGCATACATACATATGTGACGAATATTAGACGTCATCAACCTGATCCATATATCCATCTATCCTCCCATCATGCAAAAAGATTATCCACGGTGAAATTCTTGTCTATAATCGTTCTGATGGAGCAAAAATTGTACGGAAAGATGCCTCTGCTTTGGCATGTTTAAGATTTAAACGATATAATAACAAGTAGGCAACAGTAGTAGTAAAACACAAAGAACCAGTAACTTTGCATGAGTGGTATCTATCTCATAATCAAAAAGCTTCCCCCCCCCCCCCCCCCCGTCAATGATTTTTACACACGTACAGACGCACATACACACAAGAAGACGAGAAACGCCTGGATCCTTTAACAACTTTGTCCTGCCGACCGAAGAAAACAATGAAAACCGACACCGGCTCCAAAAATGAAATAAAAGAACAAAAAGAGCAAAAAGTTGTTCCCTAGAAAAGAAAATGCCAATGCTTTGCTTTCCTCCCTACCCCCCCCCCCCCCCCTCCTTTTCTTCTTCTTCTTTTCCGCCGATTCTTCAGTGAAACATGTAGCTCCTGGCCTCGGCCTCCTCGGCCCTCCGCCGCCTCCTCTCCTCCCCGACGATGAGCCCGAAGAGGCGCTTCGCCAGCGCGCCCTCGTCCCAGCCGCCGACGAGGGCCGCGAAGGCATCGACGCAGTCGAGGTGCCACCGGTCCAGCACCATGGCCGCGCCCTGGCTCTTGATTTTTTTGCCCAGGTAGCGCTCCGAGCGGCGCTCGAAGTCGCGGCCGAAGGGGCCGCACTTGCGCTCCTGGAGGATGTTGTTGAGGAGAGCCCAGTGGCGGCGGGACCACGTGGTTTGGGATAGGGGCTGATGCTGATGCTGCTGCTTCTTTTGTTGTTGTTGTTGTTGTTGTTGTTGTTGTTGTTGTTGTTGTTGTTGTTGTTGTTGTTGTTGGGCTGCGGCCGCCGTCTGGACCTTGCTGCTCCTGGCTGCCAAGGGGGACGAGGCGGATTCGGATGGCTCCGATGTGCCGGCCTGGTTCTCCTTGTCGTCCGCCCGAGGCGGTGGCGGCTGCTGCTGCTGCTGCTGCTGCTGTTGCAGCATGGCCGGCACAACCAGCTGGGGCGTAGGCTCGTCGCTCGAGGGTTCCGTCGGGGCCTCGTCCGGCGCGGCGCCGGCGTTACGCCGCTGAGCGCGCATCTTGGCCTGCGCCAGGGGCGATAGGACGCCGCTGGTGAACTCTACGACGCGGCCGGGCGTGCGGGGCTTCATAGGCGACCGCAGGCTCGACTTGGACGGTGACGCGTTCTTCGGCGGCAGCGGGCGCAGCAGCCTGCGGTCGGCCGCGGCCGAGTCCTCGGGGCTCGCGTTGGACGTGTCGCGCTGCCAGCGCTGGATGTCGGCGTGGGAGAGCTGCATCCTGGGAGGCGTCGGCACCCCCGCGCGCGCCGACGACGGGAACATCTGGGCCTGCCGGGCGTGCGGGCGAGGTGTGAAGTTTTGCTTCTGTGCTACGGGGGGCAAGCGCATCTTTTCAGGCGCGACAGGGGAAGTCTCATAGAGCTCTTCTTCCTGCTCCTCCTCCTCCTGTTCCTCTTCCTGTTCCTGAACCTCCTCCTGTTGTTCCGCTTCCATCATCTCCAGCTCTGGTTCAGTCTCGACCTCAAACTCGGGCTCGGGCTCGGGCGCCAAAACACGCTGTACCGGGGGCACCCTGCGCAGGACGGGTTGCGCGGTGCGCTGCTTTTGAGGAAGACGGGGAAACATGGAGTTTGTGGCGGGAGCCCTGGGCTTCGAGGGCGAGGACATGTCAGCGTCCTCGCCCGCGTTTCCATATCCAAAGGCACCCGGCAGGAATTTACTGGCCAGCATGCCCGGGATTGCAGCTGGTGAAGAAAAGAAAGTCGAGAGATCAAAGCGACCCCCCTTGCTCGCCGACTCGGCCTCCTTCTTCCCCGCCTCTTCCTTCTTCCTCCGTTCGAGGACAGAGAACTCGTTTTCGGCCTCTGACGCCTCAGGCTGTGCACGGGTATCCATCTTCTTGGACTGGGCGAGACCCTCGCGCCTTGCAATGCTCTGCCTTGTCGGCCCTTTCAGCGCCCAGGGGCTAGGAATAACAGGGCCGCGGCTTAGAGGAGCAAATGAATTATCGCGGAAAGATTCCTCCTGTACAGAACTCGATGTAGGGCGACGAGCCTCGACTTCCCAGATATCTGTTTCGTCATCCGAGGGCGGTGCAGCCTCGGGCTGTTGAGACTCGGGCTCAGGCTCGGGTTCTTGTTCAGGCTCCTCTTCAAGTTCCTCTTCGAACTCGAGTTCTTCCATCAACTCATCATCTTCAAGACCAATCACTTCCTCGGGTTCGTCAACGGGGTCAGACAAAACAATAGGTGCGCTCCGTGAAACCCTCTTGGCGCTGGCAGACGTTGCTTCGGCGGCTTCCTGGAGAGTGTTATCCCCTCTTAGGCGCGGGCTGATCGGGCCCTCTTCCGCAACCCAACTCAGGTCGTCGGCCTGGGGAGAGACGCGCATGGAGCTGGATGCTGAAGGCGACTCCTGGACCCTACTCAACGCGCCACTTGTACTGCGGCCAAACGACTGCATGAAACCAGGCCGTTTGCTCCGGACGTCCCTGGAATTAGACGCGAAGCCATCATTGCCCGTCTGGCGATCAACAGATGTTCGTAAAGACGTAGCCACGGGGAAGGGACGAACAGGGCTCAAACTAAATCGCCTGCTCTGAGATTGCTCCCTGCCACCTGACCAAGAGTCCTTGCTGACAGAGCTCCTGAACGGGCTGCCTAGTTGACGTTCCTTGGGTTCGGGAGAAGGTGGATCGGAAGTGATACTTTGCAGTGCTCTGCCCGCTCGCACGATAGGCGATAAGAAAGGACGCTTAGCATGTTCCTGTGACTCGGGTTGAAGTGATTGGGGCTCCTGAGCAGGCGAAGACAGCTGGTTAATGGGCGTGGTCTCAAAGACCGATGAGCCTCTTTCAAGAGTAGGCCTGACGTCTTCAGAGGGTTCAGATATTCTCGGGACGGATGGATGAGGAGCAGCCTCGTGCTCGCTTGCAAGTTGATTGTGAGGGTCAACGGGAGAAGAGGGTATCTCCATCTCCTCATCGACAGGCTCATCAATGGGATCGTTAATGGGCTCCTCAACCGATTTGACGCTTGATTCCGCGTCTTCCTGAAGATTAGGGGGAGTGTCATCGGGTGTCGGTAATCGTTTTTCTGACTGAGCTGCTGAACTGGCATTTGATGCTGCATGTCTCGATTCCTGCTCGTCGAATGCTTCAGATAACTCCTCCTGTTCCATATCTTCATCTTCGGCATCTTGTTCTTCTGCGTCCAGAATGGTCTGTTCCACTTCGTGCACATTGTCCGCAGCCTGCAGGATCTCTTCAAGCTGTTCGGCCTCTTTTGCTTTCGCCTCCGCCTCCGCCACTGCCGCTGCTTCTGCTTCTGCTTCTGCTTCTGCTCGTGCTTCTGCCTCCGCTCTCTCAGCTTCAGCTCTGGCCTGTTCTCTTCGGGCCGCGGCTTCAGCTTCTTTCCTTCGAGCTTCTGCCTCCGCCTCCGCCTTTGCCTTTGCTGCTGCCGCTTCTTGTGCTCGTGCCGCTGCCTCTGCCTCCGCTTCTTCTTTTGCCCGTGCTTCCGCTTCGGCCCTCTCAGCTTCGGCCCTAGCTTGTTCTCTTCGCGCCTCAGCCTCGGCCTCTTTTCTCCGGGCCTCAGCTTCGACTTCCTTTTTACGGGCTTCAGCTTCCGCCTCTACTCTTGCAGCTTCAGCTCTGGCTTTTTCTCTTCTAGCCTCGGCTTCGGCTTCTATCCTCCGAGCCTCAGCTTCTGCCTCCGCCCTTTCGGCTTCAGCCTTGGCTTGTTCCCTACGGGCTTCGGCTTCTTCTTCTTCCCTCAGGGCTCTCGCCTCGGCTTCTTGTCTCTCGGCTTCGGCTTGAGCGCTGGACAGCAGCCGGGCGGCGCCGGGTCTCTTCGGCGTGGCCGCGAGCAGAATGCTCGGAGGGATGTCGGAAAAGGAGTCGTCGTACAGGTCCTCCTCATCGTCCCCTGCCTCGCTGCTCAGCAGGGATCGCCTAGCAAGAGAGCTCCTGCTTTCCCCAAAGCCTGGTTGAAACCTGGATGAGCCGGCTGCTTTGGCGGACATGGTGAGCACCTGCTGGCGCAACGGAGTCCCGCCCAGCCTTCGGGGTGTCTGAGACCATCTGGGAGAGCGAAGCAGGCCAGGCGAGAACATACCCTCAGTCCTAATGGGAGTTGGTTGCATCGGAGGCGCGCTTACTTCCTCCTCTTCTTCTTCATCCCCTTCCTCTTCCTCCTCTGCTACCGTTTCCAGAGCTTGAGGGGGGGACCCGTCCATACCCTCGGCCTCATCGTCATCCTCAAATTCGACTTCGCCGGGTTCCGGTATATCTGGGTCCTCATCGATTTCCAACAAAGACCCTGCTCTAGGCTGAGGCTCGCGCCTTTTATCCCCTTCCACTGCAAGTTCGCTCTCTGACCCGTCTTCATATTGTTGTGTTGCTGCTGCTGCCTCATCTTCGTCGAACCCTTCTTCGGCTTCTGGTCCTTCCGCTTCTTCCCGCTCCTCCTCCTCTCTCCAGGACCGTCTCAGGGACTCCAGAGTATTGTTTATAATCATTTCTGTCTCTTCGCCAATATCGTCGTCCTCCCGTGGCGCAGGTATTGAACTCTTAAAATCAGCCGCCAAGGAAGGTATCGAATCCATGAATATCATGCTGAAATCCTCCCCCTGGGCGATAGTGTCATTATTCCCGAATCGCAAGCGATTACGACCTCCTACGGAGGAAACATCGCTGGCATTTGAAGGCGCGCCAATCTCGCTATGCAGGACCCGAGACGCGACGCTTTGTGGAGGCCGCGACGGCTGCGTTGACGCTTGGCGGTTACTCCTCCGCGAAGATGCCGCCGACGACGTCTTGGCCCTCTTTCTGCTCGCTTGAGGAGTATCATCTTCCGTCGTTGTCGCCATCCATATATCTGACTCGGGCTCGTTTGCATCTGGCGGTGTCGGATCGCCAGGTAGATCATCTGACTCCTCAATCGGCGGCAGCCCTGGCGGTTCTTCATCGACCTCGCTGGGCACTTTGCTCTGCCCACGAGGGGGTGTCGGCGGCTTCTCAATATCCTCGGCCAGCTCATGGACTTCTTCGGGTGCTAAAGCCTGTCGGCGTTTCCGCCCCCTTCGCGTGGCACCTTCGACTCCGAGGTCGCTGGACGGTTCGACCGTGCGGTTCTTCGGCGGGCGCCCTCGTTTCTTCGGTGTTGGTGACGGCTTCACGATTACGTCTGATAAAGGGTCGGGTTCGTGTGTCGAGTGCGATCGTTTTGCGGCGCGCTTCGCCGGCGAGCTTCCTTTTCTCTTGCCGGTGCTGGGCATCGGCGTCCCGTTAGTTTTCCTCGGTCTCCCCCTGCGCTTGGGCGTGGCGATGCCTTCTGCGACATCGCGCATGGTCTCCTCCTCTATCGACTCCCGCAGCGGTATGGTTGTGGTGGTGGCCGCCATCGTGTTCCTACTCTTGGCCTTGGAAGGGCTCGAGGACTGGAAAAGCCTCCTCTTCGTCGTGCTCGCGGGCACGGTGTCCTCCGTCTCGACCGTGACTAGGAGCCTCTGCGGCGACCGATCATCCCCCACTGCCAGCTCGAACTGCTGCTTTCTAGGCGATGTTCCGCGGGATGCGAATCTGTCTGTTCGTATGCTTCGGGTAACGCGACGTGCTGACGACGGCGGCACAGGGATGTCGGGTATGGTGTCGACAAGAGGGTCCGGCGAAGACATTATGATGTCCAAGCTCGGCGCGGCCGGGTTGGCAATAGCGTTGCCAGCGAACGCTGAAAATGTCCAGTCCCCAGCTGTTGGGATTCGTAGCAGCAATGGCAGCAGCGGTAGCGGTGGAAGCGGTGGTAATAGCAGGTTTCCTCCGACCGAACATCCGACACACACACGAATTTATTGATTCGCTACCGAATATCTACAAGGCATTGCTGTTTTCAGAAGTGTGGCATATAAAATTAAAACAAAGAAGCGCCACCGGCAAAAAGCGACAAATGGATCATACATGGAAAGTAGTATGGTAGTAGTATTACAAGGATGGTGGGCAGCAAAAAGCGACAAGCGCGATGCGCGGCGGTCCGGGGGGGGGTGAGACCAAAAAATGACCGACCGTGACTTTCACGGTGTGGCAGTCGAGACCTCTTTGTTTACTGGCGACCTGCTTTGGGCATAGTGGGCTGGCCCTGGCTCACTGCTGCTACAGAGCCACAGAGCCTACAGGTGTTGAACCCCCCACTAACGGCTGCTCCCAAACTTCAAGGGTCCAGTCGCTGAATCTCAATTTAGGTGCTGTGCCCCCCCTTCCCTCCACCCTCCCCGTTCTAGTAACGACCTTCTAGGGATGGAATCTGCGGAGTACATACGGATTACAGCATTCATCAAGCATTAGGTTATTACCACATGCGAAATATGCTCCGATGCGTGTGGTTTTCGGTAGTTCAGATCGTTCATTAACCGATCTGTGTGAAACACGCACCTATGAAATAAGGTACACGTTTTTGACAGGTTATATTTGAAGCTACCTTACACTACTCGATCTCATGACAACTCATCTCCATAACAAAGAGAAAGAAAGAGAGAGCGCGATAAGGGGGGGCAGAAAAAACTTTGTTTTTCAAAGGTCTTAATGCTCGCCAACGTTTCTTAGGCCGGAAGCTACGAGCTACGTGCGCACACAACGCATCATCGATATGATGAGGCAGCAGCCAGAGGCTTGGGTATATGCCCGCCGCAGTAGTAGATAATTACAACCATGCACTCCAAATTCCATTAAAATTCTCAAATCCCAAATTGAACGCTACAGCTAATGATGGCCTTTGCTGTTTGTAGGAATATTGTAAATAGATTGACGAACGTTAAATCTTGGCTGGTTAAATAGCTATTCATGCCTGCACACGTGAAGTCACCAGAGCCGAAGAATATAGGTGAGATGCGGTACTGTAGCCTCTTCATGACTGTCTACCTATAAGCTCCGAATACACCAACAGAGAACCGAGGTTGAACTTGACTAACCGTCGGGATGCAACTCTACCTGCCACCCACTCTGTCCGATACAGGGTGGACGAACATATTCCGTACTACCAAGTATCCGCCATTCGCAGTTCGGAAGCATCAATATTCCGGTCCGTTCCCCAAATCAGAGCCCCTTCTTCCCCACGGGCACAAGAGAGAGCACAAGCCGGGGTCGGTACTTTCAGGCTTCCCTCGACGTCACATGCAGGCCGAGAGGGAATACTACTGGTACTCCGTACTACTACCGACACGAGTTGCGCATGCCACGCTAAAACAACCTACCAAAAGCTCTCCCCATTCCTCGTTTCCTAGTTTCGGCCGGCTTGGGCGCTGGAGCGCTGCGGGAACCTATTAGAGAGAACGGAATGGGCAGTCGGCTCTATCCTTCTGGGCTGCTTTTCGTTCGTTCGTTCGCCCAGTCCTTCGCCAGCGGCTCACAGGCCGAGATTGTACACCACTACCGATTGTAGTGGTACTACCTACTCCGTACTACGGAGTACCACCTACGTAACGGAGCACTTACCGTAGGGGCGTTCTTTCGGAAACGACCTCGGCTCACAACACGCCCTACTATTGCTCGTCGCCGCCGCCGCCATCCTTCTCCCTGAATCCATCATCCGTGACCAAAGGGTTAATCTCTTTTCCTCTCTTCTTTCTCTCTCTCTTCCCCCCCCTCACTCCTTTGTAAACTCTTGACATGTCGTACTGATCGATTGATTGATTCTCGGTCACCGTCTAATATTGCCATTCCTTTGAAACTACATATTCCACATATTTTTTCTTATACACCGAATATACTAAACCCACTATCACAACTTGTCGCATTCGCACCGCCGGACCGTATATCAATCCTACTCTGACATCATGTCCGTCAGCAAAGCACCCATCCCGCAAAACGACAATGTCGCCCACGCCCTCGCCGGCGCGGGCGGCGGCATTCTCTCCATGGTCCTAACGTATGGCTACACTTCCATTGTTCCAAATTAGTAGTCGTTTTCTAATCATGTCCCTGATTCGCTAATTTTTTATATACAGTTATCCTCTAATCACTCTTTCGACCCGAGCGCAGGTCGAATCCCGAAAGGCCGAGTCCAAGTTCATCGACGCCGTGCAAAAGATCATCGCCCGCGAGGGCGTCCCCGGGCTCTACTCGGGAATCCACTCGGCCCTCTTCGGCATCAGCGTCACCAACTTCGTCTACTACTACTGGTACGAGTGGTCCAAGGCCTTCTTCGAAAAGGCCGCCGCGCGCCGCGGCCGCGCCAGGGGGCAGCTCACGGCCGTCGAGTCCATCCTGGCCGGCGCCATCGCCGGCTCCGCCACCGTCATAATGACCAACCCCATCTGGGTCGTCAACACCCGCGTCACCACCCGGGCCCAGAGCCAGAGTGAGGGCGACGCCGAGGAGGCTGGTCAGGCGGCCAAGGGCAGCAGGACAAAGTCCGTCTCTACGCTGGGCACGTTGATGGCGCTGCTCAAGAACGAGGGCCCCCAGGCGCTCTTCTCCGGTGTGCTGCCGGCCCTCGTACTGGTTATCAACCCCATTCTCCAGTACACCCTCTTCGAGCAGATGAAGAATACCATTGAGAAGAAGCGCAAGATGACGCCCACTCTCGCCTTCTTCCTGGGCGCCTTCGGCAAGCTCTTCGCCACGAGCATCACCTACCCCTACATCACCGTCAAGAGCCAGATGCACGTCGCTGGCAGCGGCGGTAAGAAGGAGGGCATGGGCCAGACCCTCAGCCGTGTCGTCAAGGAGGAGGGATATGCCGGTCTCTACAAGGGTAAGTCTTGACACACTTGCGGTCATCATGAAACGCGCAGGGCTAACGTTGATCATGACAGGCATCGGACCCAAGGTCACCCAGAGCGTCCTTACGGCCGCTTTCCTCTTTGCATTCAAGGATGTTCTCTATGAGCAGACTATCAAGCTCAGGTCTGGGCGCAAGGCTTAGAGGCCTTTGCGGCCTTGGGCTTGGGGGATACATATTTACCCCTTGCCCTCCGAGTCTGCCATGACGGCCACATGGATCCGAAAGAAGGAATGTGAGGATGATCGAATACCCCCAATATCGTGAATACGAAATGACGCGATGAGTGGAAATTTGGCTGTAAATGTTGGGTAGCGAGCCGTGGTGTGCACATATGGATCTGTCTATTGTACTGCGACTATTAGGATTACCACCCAATCAAGCCCCGGAAGGGCCAATCAAACCGTAATATGCCCCCCCTTTTTTTGTGTGCACATAGGTTATATATGCATAGCTCTCATTCCGTCGTGGGGATCAGCTTGGGCACAATCCACCACTCGTGGTATATGAGTCCCTTTTCCGGCGTCGGGACTTCCGCCCTGAGTTTGACATCTTCTCCGTCCTTGTGCATGGCCTTTTTCAGCGTGGAAACCGCCAGTGTGGCCATGATGCTCGCCTTGAGCGCCTTCTTGGCCGAAGCCGTCCACCGCTCGTGCGATCCGACGGAGAAGGAGTCCTCGGGCGTCATCCGGCTCATCATCTCGAGCCCCTTCTTCACGCCTGCGAGTGCCCTTTCTGTGTAGAGGAGGATCTCGACGGAGGAGGCCTCGGGCTGGGTGGTGCCGGCGACGAACTCCTCGAAAGAGGGCAACTCGGGGAGACCTATGGGGGCAAAGGGCTTCATGCGGATCTCATAGCGCAACCTATCGTCGCTGAAGGGGCGGGGCGGGGGGCGGACGAGGCCGAGGCGGGACAGAACTGTGTAGAGGCAGGAGAGCGCGTCGGAGAACTCCCACGTTACGGCAGCGTCAAGGAGCAAGAGGCGGGTGTAGGCCAGGGAGCGCTGCAGCTGCTTCTCGGTGGCGTCTTTTGCTCCCTCATCGGCGTTGCCACTGCCTTTTGCCTTGCGGTGTCCGTCTACTTGGCGGAAAACGATGGTCTTGATCCTCTCGGCGTGATGCAACCTGCTCTTGGAGACGTAGTTTAGGTACCAGTACATGCCGTTGAGCTCGTCAACTTGATACGTCTCAAGTTCGAAGCCGAGCTGGATGATGAACTCCATTTGCTTCAGCTTGTAGAGGAACGTCCATGACGACAGAGCAAGGTTGACACCGGAGTGCGCGCCTGCGTGGCGCTCCCTCATCTTCTGCTGGAGGATCTCGTCAATTTCTTCGGCGTCGAGCTGCAGACTCTCCCAGTCGCGGACGGCATGGGTGAGGGTCCGGCGTGTACGGCACCGGTTCTGGCAAATAGTACGCAGCGTGTCGAGGAACGGCTGGGCAGCGCGTTGCCGGAACAGCTCCATCTGTTGCGCCAAAGCAAAACGCGG
Source organism: Trichothecium roseum (assembly GCA_026184415.1). Lineage (NCBI taxonomy): Eukaryota > Fungi > Ascomycota > Sordariomycetes > Hypocreales > Trichothecium > Trichothecium roseum. The sequence goes on along the minus strand of CM047942.1, from coordinate 2,750,188 downwards.
GTCTGTGGTGACTTCGATCTCATCGTTGGCGCGATCTAGGTAGGGGCTGGCGGGGAGGGTGATTATGGATAAGTCGTCGTCTATGAGCTGCCGAATGCTCATCTTGCCGAGGATCTGCATGTCACTGAACATGAATGTCTGCAGGAGCGTGCGCACGAACACGAGAGGCTGAGGCTGCTTTGACTGAAACATGGATACAAATGTCTGAGGAAATCGCAGAGTTAAGTTTCGGTCGGCAAACTGAAGAGTGCGGATAACCAGGGGTTCTACCTACTTGAAGACACTGGGAATCTGTCCAGTCAAGGACGTCGATGACCTCGAGGCCATCTTGGAATAGCCTGGTTAGGTGTTCAAACGCCTCCTCGAACTTGATGTGAACAATGGGCCTCGGTGGGATCGTGCTGGCCAACTTTCTTTGCAGTTTTGCACTAAAGGCCTCCTCGACAGGCCTCCCTAGCTTGTGGCTCGCCTCGATCCGCGGCAGAAGAAGCAGTCCCTCCTTCCAGGGTCTGCGGGCAGCGTCCGGGTCACGAATATGCTGCGGACACTCTGCAGCCGAGAGGAGCGTCGAACGAAGCTGTAGCCTGACATCCAGAGCCTCAATAACGCCGTCATCAATGGTACCACGTAGGTTCTCCAAAAGGTCCTGTGCTTCAACAATGGCGTTGCGTATACCCTGCGTCGCGACGCTGCTCAGTAAGCTGCGGTTGTATGTGTTTGTGACAAAGTCTTCTTCCTGAGAACAAAGTTAGGATGGACGAACGAACAGTCAAAGAGACTCAAATGCTGAGAATTCCTACTTCATAATAGTGCTCAAATCTGATCTGCTGATTCACATAGCCACATGCCTTGAGCATGCCGAGACAGTAGGCCCTCAACACTTGGAGCATCGGTTGTGCGTTCTGCTCGACGTTGCCGCTTCTCACAAACTTTGCGTCCTCAACGTTGGCGGGATCAGGCATGGAAAGGGCTTCGACATATACGCTTGAGAGAAGAGTCTGTGAGAGGGGATAACCAAGGTGCCATGACATCTATCGTTCGTCACGTCAGCTACCCATCATTGTGATGTGATGGGCAAAGATGATCAATACGTTACCTCGAAGCATAGAAGCTGATCTATAATTCCGAGAACCTCCTCGGGGAGCAGGGGCTTGGAGACATCGTACGTTTCCTCAAAATCATCACCAGGCTTCAGATAGCCACTATCCATCTTGGGGTCCATGATCTGCTCAAGTTAACCGGGAAATTCCACCACTGGTCCTTTAAAAAAAACGTGTCTAAAAAGATAGGGTACATACTTCTAGAGCCCCCACGGACTCAAAAAGAGTGAATAATTCATCCTTGACGAGATCCCCCGGAGCCAGAGCTGATCAAGAGTTAGCAGCTGCCCTTCATGCACCCCTCCGCGCCTTTCCATTAGGCGACCGATGTTGTAGAGTAAACATACACTTCGCGGCTTGGATGAACTTATTGGTGATGTCCATAGTGACCACACTGCCGGGGATAGAGACCGAAGGCGGGTCCATCCTATAAGGTCTCTGACCCTGGCCGAGGGATAACCTGGCTATTTCTATATTTTTTTTGTGACATCAGCAAGTCAGGCTCGGAATTTTCTTGGTGATGGATGGGGATGACAAGGATCAAATCAAGGGATGGAGGGGAGGGGAAGAGGGGTCCAACTCACCTTCCGAGGCGCCGACGACAAAGTCGTTGGACATGCTGATAAAGCTCTATGCCAAAATCGATCATGGGTGGTGGTTTTTTGTGATGGGTGCAGGTATGGGTGATTACGGAGTAGACTTCTGGCTCTCATGTGCCGACTGACATATCCAGCGTGGTGGAGTGAGGTTTAGTCTCTGCGGCCCGTGGGGTCGTTTTTGGAGGGCGGGCATGGCTTTAAGGTGTAAAGCCACTTGGAGTACAAGTACATAATCCAATGACAGACGGGGCATGTAGCACACCGGGCGAAATTGTACAAAGATTGACAGTTGACTATAGAAACCACCAGCACAGAGACATTTAGTCAATATGGAATTCGCTAGCAACGTTGCGACAACAGGTTCGTCATAGCATACGTTGAGCCAGCGAGCGGGCCTCCCCTCCCCTCCAACATCACGCTATTAGGAACACAGCTGTTCTCAGCAAACTATAACAGGCCTTTGTGCCGACGAAATAATTTTATATTGCGGCGAGTGGGTTGTATGATACAGTGCCGTCACGTTTTCAAGCGGACGACTGGTTGCTAAGCAAACTAGCTATGCGTCGCATCACCGTTCCTCTTTTTTTCCTTTTTCCTGTCCTCCTTTCCCTGTCAACCCTCTATATCCGAATTGACAGCCCCGCTTGGCAGTCGAGAAAAAAAAATCATCCGGTCAAACAAGAGTCGTCTAGGAAGAGTTCTCGCTCATGGCGGCGGCGTTGGCGTTGGCCAGGTTCTTGGGCTCGCCCTGCTTGCCGTTCTGCGTCGTGAGGTAATTAGCCCTCTCCCCAATTTTTGTACGATCCTCCCCCCCCCCCCCCCCAATACTTCGCAAAAAAAGACGCCGGAATTCTTCCTTACCTCCCACTTGGCAAACCTGAGGTCCATCTCCCCGCGGCGCTCGGCAACGATTCTCTTATCCTCCTTCAGGCTGCGGCGAATGGCACGGGCCGCGACGGCCAGGTAGCGGTTGTAGCTGCAAATGCGAACGGGGCTTCAATTAGCACAACTTTTTCGTGGGGAAAATGTTCGGTCGGCCGAGTCGATTGCTAGAGTGGGATCCCCGGCGGGAAGGGAAAAAGGAAACGTACGTGAGACCAGCGGCTTTCCAGGCGGCAGGCATTTTGGCGGTATTTGATTTGGTGAGAAGTTCGGAGGTTGAGGTTGGTGGTGATGCCCGCTGCTAGTGCTCCCTCAATTGATTTCTGCACCTTCTCCCGGGCCGGAGCTAGACGTGCGAACTTGGCGCCTCAGGCACCAATACACACGCACACACTCAATAGCCGTTCGCCGGTCCTTCCCGGCTCTTTGCAATCGTCACGTGTACTCCGTATTCTACCAGTGAACTCAACTGTATGGTTAAAAATCATAGACTCTAAGCGATTCTCATCCAAGGCTCAATTTGATTAGAGATGACCGACGATTTTGCCCTACTTCGTGCTCCTGTCTTCTATATCTCTCATTTGTCCTCCGAATAGCTATGTACAAAGTGCCTATTTCTAAGGGCCCTGTCCCTGATGCGAAATTCGACCATGGACTAATGATCACTGCACAGGATGAACGGGAATGCGTAACTGACATGATGTTGATTCAAAAGCAGTTTATAACTACTTGGTACAAAGGGGTATATATTCTATAAAGAGTGCAGGCGTCGGTATCTTCCTCGATCCAAAAACAAATGTGAGTTGTCGGAGCCCCCTACGAACCGCCGCCGCCGCCCATGATGACGGCAAACTGAACCGCCCTCCTGCGGTCAACCTCCCTCTTCAGCATGACCAGCAAGCTCGTCACCACAAACACCTCCATCCACCCCGCCTCGACCTTGCCCCCGCTCCACTCCCTCAGGTCCATCATCAGCCGGCCTCCGTTGCCGGCGGACCTCTTGGACGACCCCGCGGTCCTGAACTCGTCGTCCCTCACCAGCTGCGCCACCCTCCTCGCCTGCTCCCCCGTCTTGCCGCCCTGCAGCTCGACCGTGGTGATGCGGTCCAGCACCAGCAGCGAGTGCACGTTGCTCCCGCCGACCTCCTCCCGCTCGGCCTTGGAGGCGTAGCGCCACGAGAAGGTGCCGAGGTGCGTGCGGATGCGGGCGGCGCGGGTCCGCGGGCTGTTGCCCTCGACGGCGAGCTCCTCGCTGAACCCCGGGAGGTGCTGCTGCCCCTCGACGCCGCAGAGCTGGATCTTGGGCGGCCGGCCCGGCCCGAAGCGGTACGTGCTCGTGGACAGGAGCTCGCGGTTCCCGGACCCGCGGTGCAGCGTGCTGTTGCCCGAGGAGCGCTCCTGCCGAACGGACTGGTAGGCCAAGGCGCCCAGCGTCCCGTCTTGGTTGACGGCGTAGACGTCGATCGGGACGGGACGGGGCGGCAGGGGCAGCGCGACCATGGCCACGCCGCGGTTCTCGACCTGTAGGTTCAGGGTGGGGGTGAAGCCCGAAGGCGAGGCCGAGCTGCCGGCAACATCTTCGTATTGCGGCAGCGAGGACGTCGAAGTCGAGGGCGAAACAGCTGGAAGATCGCTGTTGGGGCCGGCTTCGTAGGCAGGCAGGGGCGGGTAGGAGTTTCGATGCTCCTCTAGCTGGTCCAGCTGCATCGACTTGGTGTCGTGTGACTCGACTTGTGCTGCCATTGTAGCGGTTCTTGTGTCAAGATCAAGTACGGAGTATAGTAATGTGAACAGATTCTAAGAAACGTGTTTTTTTTTCACTCTGCGGTGACTTTCTTGGAGGGTTGTTGCATAGAACTGCTCTTTCTTGTGAGATTGTAGTTGGTAACACGCATACATATATATATCCATCTCTATGTGTATTCTATATGCATGTCTGTATATACAGATCTTCGACCTGACAGCGTGACCTACCTTGCATCGCATTCATCGTTTACGCTAGTCTTTACATCAGCTCAGTTGCAACGCCGTGTACGCCCAGCTCGGCGCACACAGCCTCTCAGCCTTGCTACTAACTTCTACCTACTAGTAAGAGTAGTACCTAGTAGTAGTACCGTGCGCAGCATCCTCATCCTCCCCTGCCAAACTCCTTCAACCAGCCGCTTCACGCCAAGTGGACCGTTCATCAAGGAAAGTGGGGTCACAAATAGATACGATCAATGCGAGCCAATAGCAGCTCAAAGACGGTGGGGCTGAGCTGTTCTTCTAGAAGAAGGGGATGAAAGAGACGAAAAGGGGGCTCTTGAAAACACGCAGATACGAGCGAAACGAGATGAGGGCGTTACTCTTCTGTTGAATATGGAGTACATGTTGTGATAGCTGTATTAGTAGGAGGGCACCAAAGCATTACCAATAGCTTGGGGAGGGGGATGATGGAAGAGATCATGGCATGCTGGCGTGATGTGTACGCCCCCTTTGCGATCATGGCTTAAGATGGGATGGGCGTATTGCTCGGGAGTTGGGGGGAGCTAATGTAGCCACGTCCGCATTGTGGAATGTAATGGCGGGTGACGCAGTACTCCGTAGGCTGGTTCGGCAGTGATGAGTTCCATTTTGCACCATTCCAACGCCCCATAGTTGTCCCAGAGCCAAAGCCTCCAGCTGGCCATATATGTCTACCTATGTATTGAGAAATCACTACCGAATACTCCGTACATCATCTGAAATAGATTCAACCACAAGTTGTAGGAAGCTGCCCTTTTGGCCATTACCGCGTCTTACCGAAAAACGTGATATCTTTGTCCAGTTGCGCATTCACCCACATGGGCCACTGATTGTACATCTGGTGCTCGTAGTCGACACGCGAGATGAGGTACTTTAGCCACCGGATGAACCCTGGGTCGATGGGCTCGTCAGGGTTCCGCGGCGGTGCTTTATCGCTCACGGCGTACTCTTGTTGCGTGATAAACACCATGATTTGCGAGAGGGCGATCCAGTGCGAGTGCAGTAGCATCATGACCTGGTTATCCGGGTTGATGAGCTCTTGGAAGGAAGGGTGCGAGAGCATCATCCACCATCCGTACTGCGCAGAGTTGGCTTTGTAGGCTATCCCATTTGACATGGTTAGAGTTTGCATTTGGGGCATTGCTAGCGTCGTATAGGAGACTTACCGTCGTATGAATTGACGTGAAGCTTTTCAACAATACCCATGAGTTTGTCGTAGTATTCAAGTTCCACCGGCTCTATACATAGCGGCTTCAGATTAGAGATGCCCTCCTGCGCTGCGTCGACCCATTCTTTCTGGATAAGGGGCAAACCCTCCATCAGCGGCGCCAGCAGCGCATCCTGGTCCGGTTCGAATATGGTGGTGAAGACGGGCCGGAACCCCTTGAACGCCATCTGCATCCCTACAATGACGATGCCGCGGATAAAAGTCATGTACTCGGCCATGCCATCTTCCAAGCCGACCGACTGGAAGGTGAGGGCGAAGCACGTCGCGATGAGCGCGTTGGATTCCTCGTATGTCATGTTGACCCGCGCCGCTTCGCCGAGGCGCCTTTTGATGGCCTTGATAGCCTTTACGCGGTGGTTCATCGAAGCCGCGACGAGCGACTGGTCGTTCGGGATGAGCTCTGAGGCGGCGAAGCCAAGGATCGCGTGCATGAGAAATTCGTGCTAGCGTTGATTTTGTTGTTTAGGGGGCGATGGAATGAATGATGAGCATCGAGCTCTCCCTGGGATTACTCACATTATGGGCGAGACATGGAATTTCATGTGTCCATACTTGTTCCTGCTTCAGGGGATGATGGGGCGTGCACTTGGTCAGGAAATGCTGAAAGAAGCGCATATCCTGCATACTGAAAAGGGGTATTTGATCATGAGGCTGAGATGAAGGTGCACGTTAGAAAAAGGCTCAAGCTGTTGCAGGTGTTCCCTATAAGCATGGGCAGTATCAATAGTACCTGATGAATGATCTGGGGGAGAGCAGGGTACTCGCACTTAAGCCCCGTCTTGACGCAATGCCCGCAAGCAGGTTGTGTCTCTTGGCACTGTAATTATTGTCAGCTTTGATGTCTCTAAACTACTCTGGCCTGGAGAAGCTCACCTTGATACGACGCCTTTTGCAGTTATAACAGCCTCTTCGGCTTTTGGTGTGCCCTTTCCGTTCCAATCGTTGCCTCTGGCTCTGGGGTTGCCTGCGGGTGAGCTCCATACTCATGGCCGAAGAACTCTTATTCGTGTCTGAGGACCCCGGAGGAGTGACTCTCTCGGGGCCCATGGACGAGGAATCCGAAAACCCAGCAATATTTTGTGGAGGGTACTGCTGGTGCTGGTGCTGCTGGTGCTGAAACTGACTCCCGTCGATAGGCGGCAAAATAGAGTCGTAATCCATGCCCGGCTCATCGTACGCCGTCAATAAAGATGGTGAAAATCGTTGCATATCCATAGCCGGCTATTATTTCACCAAACCGCGCGCACGTGTAGGTAGGTAGATAAGGGAGATGCGTGGAGAAACGCAGCACTTTGGTGAAATTAAAGATTGTTGCTACATTAATAATATTGCAGAACGTAGTGGTGTCAATCGTTGTCCCCGAGGCCAAGAAAAAAGGGCCTTGAAACGCAGAACGATATGTTGAGCGAGAAGCAGCGAGTTCTGGATTAGCTAGAAGCCATCGCCAGCGCGTGGAAGGGACGGAGCGCCATCACGTGTAAGGGGGATAATAATTTGGTTCGCCTTTGATTTCGGGTTATCTACCTATTGGAGGGGCTAAGGCGCACGCCAAAAATAAATACACACAAAGGCTTAGCAACAAATGGTAGTGGCAGTGGTGGTGGTGGTGGCATTGTAGTAGAAGCCATAGGCCTGTGGTGGGAGTAAGGCGGGCTATCAATCCGCCCGTCTTTTTGCGGTTGCTAATACGTAATTAGTGGTGGCAGACTGGAAGAGTAGTAGTAGTAGTACAGACTCGGGGTAGTAGAGTGGTAGCGGGAGCTGGAGCTGGAGAAAAGGAGGAGGTACGTGGTACACAAGGCAATTACTAGTAGTATTACGTTGCAGCAGCCTTGCATCAATCTGACGTAGTACAACGACACTGACGAAATCCCATCTTTTTTTCCCATTCCCGTCAACCTTTCAGCTTACCGATCTTTAGTGCCTGCTACTCCATAGTCGTGACTTTGCCCTAAACGACACACTGCAGCTAGCCAACATCTCTGCCCAAGAGGGCCTGCTACTGGTTTTCTACAGACGGCGATTGCCTTTTCCACTCGCAACCATTTCTCCGCACAAGGCAAACGGAGTATATATAAGAGTGAGTGCAGTTTAAGCTTGTGTCCCAGCTGCGACGCCACCAAACTTACTCCGCACTTACTAGGGGAATGCTTATTTAGTCGGCACGAGTGCATGTCAGAACTAGACACTATTTAGTCCTAATTGACAAGCACTCAAGGCCAACCACGAGGCAGATCTTCTCTTCCGTATCGATTCGCAAACCGAGTCTCACCGGAACATGGACGGGTCGGCATGGCGGGTATACAGAGAGTGGCAAACTCATGCGGTTTTGTTTGCTCTTTGCAGCACATCCATATCCGACATAGGTCTAGTACGGAGTGCACAACAGCCGCAACACGCGTTTATGCGACAAGCACGGGAGCTTGCCAGGGATCAAGTAGCCATGGATCAACAACCATTCGCGATCCTTTGCGATACGGACAGCCTTGAGGAGTTGCGCACCCAATAACAGCCTTGTCGCATCACTGGTTTCCCATGTTGAGAACGAGTGGCATACCGCATCTGGTCCGTTGGTTGTTTGCCGACGGTGAAGGGGCATAGTGGTCGAGACGAGTTGAGACCCTTGGCCAACATTTTGCAAATATTCAAACCAAGGCCTGTATACGGAGCAATGCCAAGCCAGAGACAATGGTGTAGAGCACGCTAACAAGTTGTTCTGTTCGCCTCTGGAGGCCCGGAGGCCTGTTGGCCTGTTGGCCTGGTATAGGCTGCGGGCCGAGAGGTCCCCCGGGTTGATTGCTTGATGCCCTGTCTAGTCACTCACATGGCACGCACGAGAAACGGATTGGGGGCCGTATTCTGATCATGCGGAACCACGACGCCGAACCGACGAGGAAAGCAACGGCGGCATCCGCGGCGGCGGCAGCAGCGGGTTTGGGCATGGTAAGAGATGGAATTGAAAACACCGGCAGATGCCGTAAAAGACCCAAGCCCACGCGTTGAGACGTAACCACGATATTACGGAGCAACGGAGAATCTAACGAAGCAGATCGAGTAGGCTATACGGAGTACCCTGGTACCTTTACGGACGACTACTACATGGCCAGGCCCTGTATGCCGTTTGTAGTACGGCATAGCTTGATAGCGAAATGCCTTTAGCCTCGACATGGCCCCAGCGGTGAAATGGATATAATAAAAGGTTGGTTAATTCCGTTGGGAAAACTGCCGCTATCCCTATTGATTATTCTGTAAATGGCGAGACTAGCTGGCTCTATCCAATGCATGACACATGTAGAGCAATGTTCCTTGTCCCTTTGGTCACTCTCATTGTTATGCTCACCGTGGTGGATGGCCGAGCCGAGAGCGGGTTGTGGATGCGCAAAAGCCCGGTCGGTACCTTGCCTACCTAGCCGGGAGCTCTTCTTATTTTTCATTCAGGGTTCCTCCTCCGTACATATTCTGCTACCAACAAAAGCTTGATGGGCGGGTACGTAGAGAGAGGGCGCGCGGCAGAGATCACCAAGTCCGGACACTATCCGGTTCTTGTATGAATGGGATATTTTATATGGAATCCATAGGCTCGGGTACTGCGCGCGAAAAGGACGGAGCTCTGACTCCATCAGAGATGCAACCGCACCACGTACACTGTACTCCGTACTCCGTACCTCACTAAAGCAGCCCCCCACGGGTACCAAGGCATGGAGGGACCGGGCGTTGGCTGCAGGGAAGCACAGCACTACGACCGAGCTCTAGTGCTGCTTCTAGGGCCCTTTCTAGTTGCTCAGTGGGCTTGGTGCAGTGGGCTTGGTGCGATGCTGGCGACTGGTACGGGCCTTGGGTCCTAAAACGGGCCATTTGCCACTTGCCACTAAAGGGATGGCGCCATAAACTCCACATGACTTCTGCCGAACTTTGCTGATCTTCCAAGTTCCAACCCTTTTCCCCTCACCGCCGACCCCTGCCCATCATGCTCGACAAGTGCAATGATTGTCGCGAGAAGAACGGAAAACCTGGCGACCCGCTAGAAAGGACGTCCCTTTTAGCGTGCCAGGCAGATGTGCAACGGAGCAAAAACTACTGTTTTTAGTAGTAATTGCTCGTTCTCTAGCACTCCGTACTCCGCAGCCCATGTTGGTTTGTTGGAGAAAAAAAAAGAGAAGAGGTTGGTTCCACGGTGTATCATGGACTATGGAGCCAAGGAGTTTGCTTGCTATTCCGGGTCTTGTCCCGTCTTTCTCTCCTGTCCCCGCTTGCTGTGGCTCTTGACCCTTGGGGGGAAGATGTATGGAGTAAGCGGGCAAAGTTCTATAAGACCGAGAGCCTGCGACGATTGCGCCTCGGACAACATGGGGAGAAAAAGCAGTTCGCACTACGGAGTATGCTCACCACATTTCTTCCTTTTTCTTTTCATCGATAACAGCTGGAAAGAGAGAGGGAGGGAGAGACTGAGAGAGAGAAAAAGAGCCTGAGAAAAAGACACGATGTCAGGGACAGACAAGTCAGAGGCCATTGCGCCCGCCGTACAACAGTCTGACAAGAATCCCATTGTTGACAATTCAAAACTGGAGAGGGGTGACAATGACTTCGAGGTTTTCAAGAAGGAGGATGGTGCTGTCGACTTTCGAACTGTTGAATGGATTCATGCCTCTGTCATCTTCCTGAAAGGTAAGTCTTCATCACCATGACTATTACTACTACCCCCCCCCCCCCCCCTTTTTCCCTTCCCTTGGAATACGCATCCTAACCGGCCATTGCTGCATATATACAGCCATCTTTGCCACGGGTGTCTTGTCCATCCCCTCGGCAATGTTTGTGCTCGGAGCCTTTCCTGGAGCCATCAACGTGGTGGGTTGGATGGCCATTAACACCTACTGCGCCATTGTCCAAGGAAATTTTCGAAATAATCATGCTGGGTGCCACTCCATCGCCGATATGGCTCAGGTAGTCGGCGGCCCGTGGCTCAAGGAAGTGATGGGCATCCTCTTTTTGGTGACGTGGGCCATTGCCTCCGCCTCCGGCATCGTCGGGAGCTCCGTCGCCCTCAACGCCCTATCCAACCACGCGCTATGCACCAACTACTTTTTGATCATTGCGACCATCATCATCTTCATCCTTGCTAGCGTTCGCAAGTTTGAGAAGATTGCCTGGCTCACATGGGCAGGATTTCTGTCCATATACATTGCCATCTTTATTGTCGTGTAAGTTGTGAATCTACCAAGACGGAGTATATGGAACGAAGGCGGAAAAAGAAGGGAGGAAAAACAGACAACAGGAAAAGAACGCCTAGTCCACTCACTCCATGTGCTCCATATTCCGTACAACGTGGGATTATTTGCATTGCTAACAATTCATCTTCTCCGTTTACAGCGTTGGCGTCACCACAAGGGACCGCCCTGCTGCGGCTCCTCAGACAGGGGACTATGAGCTCGGGTACCACGTTATCGGGAACCCGACCTTTGCTGCCGGCATCACGTCGGTAGCCACCATCTTCAGTGCCGGCGCGGGGACTTCTGCTTTTTTGCCCGTCATCTCGGAGATGCGCAGGCCGCGCGATTACAACAAGGCCGTGTACCTCAGCATGGGTATTGTTACGGCTTCGTACCTAACGTTTTCTCTCGTGGTCTACCGATGGTGCGGCCAGTGGGTGGCATCGCCGTCTCTGGGCAGCGCCGGCGACACCATCAAGAAGGTGGCCTACGGCATTGGTATCATCGGTCTGCTGGTCAGCGCGTGCCTCTGGATCCACACAGCGTCCAAGTACCTCTTCGTCCGTATTCTCCGCAACTCAGACCATCTCCAGAAGAACAGCGCAGTCCACTGGGTGGCCTGGCTGGGATGCACGTTGTCGCTGTCCGTCATCTCCTTCCTGCTGGCCACGGGTATCCCGATCTTCAACTATCTCGTCGCCTTGTGCGGCAGCTTGACGTTTGCCCCGCTGGCTCTGGGGTTGCCGGGCTACCTCTGGATATACGACCACAAGCACTACCGGACCGGCAACTGGTGGATGGCCACTGCGTACTGGCTGAACTGGTTCATGATACTGCTCGCCGCCTTCCTGACCGTTGGCGGGACGTATGGTGTTATCCAGAGCATCGTCGACGCGTACGCAAACGGCGAGATTGGCGGAGGGTTTTCCTGCGCTGATAATTCGAATTCGTCATGAAGGACTTGGCATACACCATGTATACGTATAAAAAAAAAATTGAAGCCAGATATGATGACTGAATGAGCGTGCATTTTGTGTTTTTTTCCCATAGTCGGAACAAAATTTTAACGAGAAATGATTGATCATTATTTCCGAGCTTTGCTAATCTAATGTTTTCTTTGCATTTTTTTTTTCGTGTAATGTTCATCATCACAACTTGGTAATCGGTGAAGGGGGTTGTGTTGCGTATGTAAGTCTGCAGATGCGGGCCTCGAGGCTGCTGTTGCTCGCCTTTTCCTTTCATATCAATCGTTGGGAAAAAAATTTATGTCCAACCAAAGCAACGAAATTGACAAATAGGGAAACCAAGACTGATACAAAAAAGAAGGGGGATGATAATAAAACAACAAAAAAGATTCGTCATCACCTTGTACAACATAGGGGGGGTATCTCTTCTTCTTTTCAACAACATCAACAACGAAAACAACAGCTTGTGTAAATGTCAAGCCGGCTTGACTAAACCAGTCACCGCCAATACATATTTTTTGCTCCTCATTTCCACATCTTTCCATTACGTTTGGGAATGCGCTCATATATGGACGGAATAAAATCAGATAACAGACGAACGGACGCTATTGAGGTCGATACGACGTGCTATCTCGCCCCTGGCCGCTCTCTAGGTCCTCGGTTCTAGCGGTAGCGGCAGCGGAGGTAGAGGCAGCGGCGTTGCCGCCGGCCTCCCCGCCGGTATTCGAGACGAGCCAGCCCTCCTCGCGCCCGACGACGGAGTTGAGCTCCCCCGGCCCGTGGCGAAACACGAAGCCCGAGGAGACGATCTCCTCCTTCTTGGTGGAGGACCCGTGGCTGCGGTCGGAGTCGGGGACGGAGAGTTCCAGGCCGTTTGGTAGAGCCTGCGGCCCACCGTTGTTGTTGTTGTTGTCGGGGCCGCGGGAGTGGGAGCTGTGGTTTATGCGGATGAAGGGGAGCTTCCAACCGGATAGGGGGGTGACGTAGGACGAGGAGTGGCGGGGGTTGCGCCAGCGCTCCGAGAGCTTGTTAAGGACGGGGAAGCAGGAGCACACAAGGCCGATGCCGAGTTCGAGTAGCCTTGGCAAGTGGGTTAGCTTCTATGCTCTCTCTCTCTCTCTCTCTCTCTTCACATCTTATACGCTGCTGCTCTTTCTCTCCCCCGGACAGAGAAGGGGGAGGGGGAATTGGTACTTACACAGTGACGACAATGACGCTAAAGTCGGCCGTGAGGTCGTCGGAAGTCATGTACTGCACGGCGAGCCACTGCCTGTAGCTCGTGACGCCCGTGGCGGCCCCGCCGGCGCCCAGCAGGACGACGACCTTGAGCTTCATCCAGCCGGTGGCGCGCAGCGCCCAGGTCAGCGGGATGGGGATGACGAGGATGACGAAGTCGGTGAGGATGGCGAGGGAGATGTCGGCGTAGAAGAGCTGCGTCTGGTTCAGGCACTTGCCCTCGACCGACTCGTCCCAGTAGGCCCGGATGGGGCTGCAGACGAAGATCTTGACGATCTGGATGGGCAGGTAGGCCACGAGGAGGCCGCCGATGAACCAGTATATGCCCTTGGACACCCACTCGCGGACGGCGAAGACGCGGGCTATGAGGAGGAGGAGGGTGACCTTTGTGAAGTACGACGCCGGGCAGTAGACGATGGTGCCGGCGTAGAGCCACTGGAAAAACAATTGTCAGCTTCTTTCTTTCCTTCTCTCTCTCTTTTTCTTCTTCTCCCCCCCCTTCCATCGATATGCTATCCATCCTCTTTTCTTGGCATTCCAAACTCACTTTTCGGATCTCGGCGTAGTTTTCGGGCGTTATCTCCCACGCGTGGTGGCCTTGCCCGTAGTAAAGACCTGCAAACCATTCCAACCGACGTCAGCATTTCCAATTACCCCCCCTTTTTTTTGTGGTTTACACCCCCCTGAAGTAAACAAAGAGCAAATCCGTAAAAATAAAAAATAAAAAGAATGACTTACAGACGGCGGTCGTGGCGGAATATATCACGAATAGAAACTGTAGTGGGGAAAAAACATTCGTGAGCCCAAATTCATTCTCTCTCCTCTTTCTTCTTCTTTTTCTCGAATTTCCTCGACGTCCCCTTTTTCATCCCCGTGGCACCTTACCCAAGCTATCGCGCATGTAACTATAAAAGATAAAAGTCAGCTCATCTCAAGAATCCCGGGTGCAGAGGTAGGAATCAAGGGCCGATGGGGGCCTGAGGAGGGAGGAGGAGGAAAGCGTACTGTCTTCGGACACGATCCTCTTGAGGTACACGACCTTGGCGTACACGCGGGCGAAGAAGAAAATCGTGGTGAGCGCCGTGGCCGTGACCAGCCAGCCCAGCAGCAGCGAGTGGTTCCCGTCCTGGGGGTTGTCGACGTCGGGGACGATGCCCTCGGGGGGCGCGGCGACGCCCGGGTACGACGCAGTCGCGTCACCCATCTCGTTCCCTTTCCTATGATCCCTTTTCCCCCTTTTTTCCCCCCTCTTTTTCTTTGCCTTTCCTGCTTTTTCTTAAGCCAATAATTGTCGTTCCCCCCCAAAACTATTTCGCTTTCGTGTTCCAAAAAGAAAAGAAGAAAAGAATACAAGGGGAGAGAGAGAGGGGCGGTGGACCGGTATTGCCTCAGGTCCGCATCGTGGGGTTATCTTCGTCAACTCTTGTCGCTTCGAGATAACCGCTTTCTTTCTTTCTCTGTTATGGAGTAGAAAGTTGAGATCCGATCGTCTTCTAGGACTGAGAGAGAGGTTAAGCGACGGGGAGGACGGGGAAGAACGCCAAGTGGAGATTATTTGGGGGGGGAGGAGGAGGAAGAAGAGGAGCCGATGGGATATATAAGAATGATTTCTGATGACGAGTTTTGACATGCACGGGGGTGTGTGTATGTGGCAAGGGGATGAGAAGCATGGGGGAGGGGGGGGGGTGTGGTTGAGTGAGTACGAAGTTACGATGCTAGGTACGCAGCAGAGAGGGAAGAGGTTGAACCAACGGAAAACGTGAGAGAGAGCCTTGTCTTGTCTGCGGCCTGTAGCCTGCAGCCTGCAGTCTGCAACAAGGCCCAATATTTCCTCTTTTTTTTCGTCTTCCTTTTCATTCAAAATAAATAAATGCCAGGGTTTATTTTTCAGTCTTCACTAAACTAGTTTAACAGAAAAAAAACTACACTACGAATGGCAGCCGTTTTTACCGAAAAGAGAGACTCTATCCGGGGACTTGAAATGGTGTTGTGATTGGCCTTGCTAGGGTGGCCCACTCCCCTTCCCATCTAAGGTGTGTGGAATATGGTACCGGACCGGGCTTTCGGTTGGGGGGTGATGGAGGGAGGAAGAGAGAAAGGGGCCAAGGGGGGGGGGGGGGTGTGGGTGTGGATGGACGGCAAAGCTGTTGAAGATTAATATTGGTAGGATTGCAATATGTGAGAGAGTGAAAAAGGTTCAGACAATGGTTCCCGTAGGAATATGCAACTCGGGTACCTACTTCTAGTCCATTCCCACTCTCTTGTCAAGAAAAAAAAAAGAAAAAAGGGACAGAAAAGGTCGAGGCTAAGAGGCGACAGCCGACGTGCCCAGACATGTCAGGTCAGCAGCTTGTCCCGGGAGTACTACCTTGGCAGTACGGAATACCTCTCTGCAATGGAGCGCATACAAACTGACACCTACAGAACGCAGGTGACCTTTGCCATGGACCGACTCCATACTTGCTCCATACGCACGAGTTGTTAGCAGTGCTAGCCGCAGCTGAAAAGAAGAAAGAAAAAAAAAACACCGCGTGTGGTATCAGCCCAGCACCCTCGGGTTAATCCGGACGAGGGGAACAGGAGAAGGGAGGGGAGGCATTTCACCACCAAGGCCCGAAATCAACTCTCCTCTGAAATCAGTCTCCAAATGGTCGATGGCGGCTTGATTGCCAGGCTCGCATGGTCCGTCCCCCCTTCAAACAACGATACGTGACTGGCCAGCGAGATACCATGCGTCGAGTTTGCCAGGGGATCTACCAACAAATCCACAGCTATGTATTACTAGACCAGGGGGAAGGACGGAAAGACTACTTGCTTACGGAGTACGGAGTGTACCCCTCTATCTTCAACGCGACAACAAGAGGACTAGCTAACAAAAGAACGCAGGACAGCGGTTCTTACTAAACTCGGGGCGTTGATATCTCCATCTTTTATGACACCCAAGCGATACAAGGGGGGGGGAGGGCGGGCGGGCGCAAGGTGGACCAGGGGAGGAAAGGGCAAAGACGGGATCGTCCTTTAGGGAAAATGCTTCTTTTTCTCTTTCTTGGCCCCCTTGGGCCCAGATTAACAGCATCCTAGTCGACAACCGGCCCCTCTCCGCGGCGGACGAGTGCCTGGTCTCCCCGGTCCACTTGGGTTGGTCACGTACCACGCCAATCTCTGCCCCACCGAATGTCATTCTCTACCCTTTGCTGTCCTCTTCTTGTGTCTTTTCTCGCTCGGGGAACGGGCGCTGATTCGCTTCGCAAGAACGTGAGAAGGTAAAGAAAGAGACTGAAAGAGAGAGAGTGGGGAGGAGAAGAGAAGGAGAGAGAGAGAGAGAGTCATGTACAGCCTTTTACAGGTCAGAAACTCGCCCTATTCGCCGTACCTTTTCACTAACAAAGCCACGCAGAAAGCCAAGAAGTGTACCAAAAAAAAAACGCCTGGCAAGTTTCACGGGATCGGCCGAAAAAAAAGGACACCACTAGCATGCAGGAGCTGACATTACATCTGCTTTTTCCCACCACCTTAGTACCAAAGCAGTACTAGGTAACTCCGTAAAGAGTGGTGGCACTCCGTAGAGACGCATGGTCATTGGTATCAGCTGGTGCAGGTTGGGTTGCCCTCTCGTCCGTCGTTTTCGGCATTCTCGTCACGAGAAATATCCTCACCAATCATCAGAGACGGAAAAGAGAGAGAGGGAGAGAGAGAGAGAGAGAGAGAGAAGAAAACATCATTCTGTTCGGGTACGGCCCGATTGTTGGAGAATCTCGTTCCGCAAGCACGGGCTTTTATTTTATTCTGGGCTTTACGGAGTAATGGTACGCAAAGTATTACGGAGTATCGACGGAGTACGGAGTTTTCTACTGGGTAACTTGTACAATGTTGACGTGCTCCTTGTTTCTCCCTTTCTTTTCTCCTCGTCGATGAGTGGTCATGGAGCCATGTTCATGCTTGCCCTGCCGTGTTTCAAAACTCCAGTCCCCCCAGGCGGCCCCCAATCCGTTCGCGAGATGCGTTGTATGCGAGCCATAATGATAAGAACGGAGTATGTACGCTTTGATCTACGGAGTACAATGGGGAAACCCCATCGGTGCCCCTTTTTTCTCTTCTCATTCTCTACGGAGTACATAGTAGAAACTCTTTTTTACCAGAGCCTAAGCAAAAGAAGGAATATCGAGAAAAAAAAAACAAAAAGGCTTTTATTACGAAATGCGCAAACAGTGTCACTGCAACATACATTAGGATCATGGTAGGCACTACGCAAACCAACATGCATACTAAATCCATTACGATGATCCCCGCTGCTGCTGCTGCTGCTTTTCCCCTTTCCTCTCCGTCGCTAGCGGCGGACGAAATAGCCCAAAGTGCTACATAGTATAGTATGTATGCACTCCGTAGCGGCATCATACCCTCCGCTTTTGCTCCAACGGCCCTCTCCACCCCTCCCCCCTGGGTAGATCTGTGAATGATGCTACTGCCTACTACTGCCGTACCTCTACGGAGCACTACGTACTAGCCCGGGAACGAAGCTTGTGTCAATCGGAAAGGTGCCTCGGCGCCGAATATGAGAAATGAGAAATGATACTCCGTACCGCTGATGCAATAGATTGTACTATTAGTAGTGGCTCGGGAGGCTGCGCCGCCGCTGTGCTTCCTCCATGCCGTATATGTATGTCTGTATGCACATGCGGACTTTTCTGCGGCTTTGTTTAAACTCTCTCCCCCACCTCCCACCTCCCACCTCCCACCTCCCACTTCCCACCCTCCTGACGTGCCAACTGCACGTTGTTCCGAAAGGGGGACCGAGAGCGGTTTCCCACGAGTCAACATGCCGGCAAAAAACTACACATCATATTTATGTCCCCGAGTAGAGTACCACGCCATGTGTCCCCGAGCAGTAATGTAGGTACTACATAATAGCCTTAGCTAGTAGTAGTAGTGGCCACCACTGCGTCGTTAAGAAAAAGGTTGCAGTTGAGACGTGGAAATGGGAACCGTTGAACGCTGGCTTCGCAATCCTGCCTCTTTGGAGCAAAAGATGCAGAACCCCCTCATGATCACTATCACCTTTACGGAGTTGCTACCTCGCCATGTCCAGGGAATCTTCCCAAGAATCCTAAACTCGTCAAACTACTACCACCACCACTACCACAACTACTACTAGTACTGCCACTACAATAGATCAAGGGTTCTTTATCTAAAACCAACACTTTGGGAGCGTATCCTCTTTTCTCTTCTCTTCTCTTCTCTTCCCTATGAATACCATGTCCAAGTCACCTTTGCGCAAAACAAAGCAAGTTGCAAGTGGTGCCACTGCGTATGTATGCAGTACGTACTCCGTAATCCGTAAGCATTTAATATGCGGCTTCGTATTGTATTCCCCGGCCAATCACTATCCAACTCTCCCCGGAAGTTGATCTATGGGAGCGGAAGGTGGTGAGGGAATTGATCTGAGACATGCATATCGAAGTAACAGGCTTTGTCATATGAGAATGCATGTACCTCTCCCGCTCTCCTACTGCTACGGGGTATCATGTCGTAGCTTTAGGATGATTCCGCATACACGCAGCGGCCAGCACATCCTCGTCCTCTCCCCCTAATAATGGCCACAGGCGGAATACCTAGTTTGGTAACGAACAGGCCAAGGCCGCCTCGAACTCGAGACGAAAACTTGCTTGCCGCCCCAAAAAAACAAAAACAAAAAAGGCCCATGTTGCTGCAAATAGCCTACGAACCCAACTCGTTGTTGGCCCTGTCGGCCCTGCTCTTTCTTCACAGCAGAATTTGCTAAAAACAAAATATCCGCGGCGACACGGCACGGAGCTGAAGAACGGGATATATCCATGAACGGCTTTGTTCCTCTCGTCTCTCTCTTTACTGTGTACCTGCTCCTACACTCTCGTTACGTATAAAAATGATAATAATAACACTAGGTAAATCGCCGAACACTATACCCAATATCAAATCTCCTGCATGCAAAGCCTTTCCGCGCCGTAAGCAGCGCTAGGTAATAGGCAACGACGGTACCCTCTTTCTGCAGGGCACATATACTACATGCCATGCATGCATGTACTAAGAAGAGAGCACGGTACCTGAGGGCAGTGCCTATGCGTTCCGTCATGCGCGCACGTACATTGCCTCGCCGGTCTGGACCCTTTTTTTTTCTTCTTTTTCTTTCTTCTTTCTCTATCTCTTTTGTTCAGTGCTCATAGGCCATCAAGGATCCAATACCTAACATCATCAGGACTACCCTACTCCGTTGGTAGGTTGGCCCTTTTTTAAACCCCCCCGCTGGCAAGAAAACTAGAAAGTGATCGGCAGAGGCCGGCTCGCCGTCGTTACATTAGCAGTTTTGGTCCTGCATTTTACTACGGAGTACGGAGTAGGGTAGTACATACACACTGCTAGTACTACTAAAGTTCTGACTACATACATGTTCAACCGGCCGAGAAGCCAGCCCGAGGCAGACCAGCTCATGCTAGCCGGGCCCTAGCCGACTATGTACACTGGTTGACTGGCTACTGGCTACTGGCACACATTCACTAACACGTACTGAGGGCGTGCAGAGAGAGAGAGAGAGCACTAAAATAGAGGTTTCCCTAGGTCCCTAGGAAGAGGAAGAGATGAAAGGCAGTTCCTCTTGTCTCCAGCCCTCTCTCTAGTCATACCTAGCAGTACGGAGTACTATGTATCTACTATGTAGCCATCAATGGTGGACGCAAATAAATCGACTAATTTTGTATGAAGAACTGCCCGCCGAAATAGTGTCAGTCTTTCCGTATCCCTCTCTCTTTCTACACCTCTGCCCACCCCCTTTTGACTTGCTTGCTACATTACTGGCTGATCAGTTCAGTCCGGCTCGTCACTCATCACCACAACTCGTCGAATATGGTAGCCACACACACACACACCCTCTCTCTCCCTGTGCCGACAAGGAAGTACAGAATGCCGACCCGATCTTAGTGCGAGTTATCCATAGCAGCTTCTGTCCCCCTTGCTCGACGCATAGCCATGACTAGCAACGACAGACAAAATAAACCCATGCATCCTCACACACTAATTCATCACAAACAGCACCAGTCCTTTTCTGTCACCTTCTTTCCAACCTTCTCCCTCTTCCCCCCTTGTTGATCCCCCTACTGAACTGAACCGAATTGCGTCGAGCCGATGGAATACGACGCCCGCTCACTATTGCTACATCCTGCTAGTAGCTCCGTACTTTCGTCGCAACAGTACTCCGTAAAATTGTTGGCATCATCGCCTTTGCCTGCTGCCTGCGCACGCACACACACACACACACACACACACACACAGTTTTCGATGGGTACTTGCCATGCTTGTCGCGCATACAGCGCGAGACGGGCTGCCTTCATCACCCTCGTGATTCCTCCCCCTTCCCTCTCTTGTCCTCCATCGTCAAAGAGGACTCCAAAATCACACACGCCAAAATTCCTAGGCTAACGCGCATATTTTCCCACGTGTCCAATACCTACCTACGCACAAGCCGAAATCCGAGAAACCATACCTGGTAGTAGCAGTAATAGTAGTACACCTAGTCTTCTCTCTCTCCATTTTGTCTCTCCATTTTCCTCTCCTTCACCATCATAATCATCATCTTCTTGTTCATTTTTCTCAATCGTCTTTCAACAAGCATCTCTCTCCCCCAAGCCTCAGCCTCAGCCCCAACAAGCGAGAGGCGAGTCCTCGTGCCGAGGACAAGCAAGGGAGGGTACAGAGGCCGGAAGTACGGCCCAAAAAAAAGCTGCTCTTCATGCCTACTTTCGCGGCTTGCGTCGCGTTACATGGTAATATACGGAGTACGAAGTACAAAGTACGGATTACCGGCTCTCATAATACAGTAATAGTAACAACGATACCGTAATAATTACAAACCCATGCCCGCGCATGTTTGTGTACTGTACGGAGCAAAATATGGATTTCTTATGAATATTACTCCCTCGTACGGAGCATGTTCAGGGTTTGCTTTAATTACTCTGCTCCTCACCAAAAATCTCTTCGTATGCCTGCACGCCTGCACGGAGTATGCCTGTCAACACGTGACTTCCTTTACCACAAAAAAAAATCAAAATCCTGGTGCACAAGACTCATGCAACACCAATCGTGACAGTGCCGGGCTGAGGGAGGGGAGGGGAGACAAATTGCTGTAAGTAGTAGTACAGAACGCGGAGTATTACTACTGCAGTCCTACTACTACGGAGTACAAAGTAGTAGCACCAGTTCCCCCTCCCTCTTTTCTCCCACCATAACCCCCCCGGACGCGAGAAATATTAAAATAGGGAGAGAAGAAGAGAAAGAAAGAGAGAGATCTTTTGCAGACGAAAAAAAGGTTCATCTTCTTTCGTAGGGTCACCATGCCCAATAGCTCACTACTAGCAGTAGTAGTAGTAGCATCACCGCCATGGCTTTATCCGGTCTTTCTGGCGTCGCTTTAATCACTGGCGCCGGCGGTACAGGTACGTGTATATGCAGCAGCAGCAAGTAGCATTAGCTCCTGTTCCTGCTTCTGCTAGCAGTACTAGCAGTACTAGCAGCAGCAGTGAAGTGGTAGGCAGGGCAGGCAAGGCAGTCAGTAGTACTACTACTAGTAGTAGTACTAGTAGTAGTACGGAGTTACCACTACGACTTCATACTGCTGATGCTGTTACTCCTACTCTAGTCTCCAAGTTCGAAACCGGAGCATGCAGCTTCCCTCCCCTCCCCTCCATCCCATCTGAAACTTTTAGAGCCAACGAAACGTTAACAAAAAAAAATCATGCTGCAGGAATTGGCGCCGCCGTAGCCAGAGCCTTTGCAAGGGCAGGATGCCACCGCTTCGCCATCACAGACCTCAACCGAGGCACCCTCGCCGACACCCATGATGCCCTCAGGGACATCAACCCCAGAGCCCAGGTCCACGCCGCCCCCGGCGACATGACCGACGATGCCTTCGTCAAGTCCTTCGTCGCCGGCGCCGTCGGTGCCTTTGGCCGCATAGATTACTCGGTCCAGTGCGCCGGCGTCCTGGGGCAGGGCCTCCGTTCCCACGAGACGGCCCTGCGTGACTTCGATTACATCAACGGCGTCAACTACAGGGGCACCTGGCTCGTCACCAGAGAGGTCCTCGGCCGCATGGTCAGGCAGGAGCCCCTCCCCGATCATCAGGGCCAGAGGGGCGCCGTCGTCAACATCGCCAGTCAGCTGGGGCTGACGGCCAGGACCGGTGCAGCCCCCTACTGCGCCTCCAAGGCTGCAGTCATCAGCATGACCAAGGCCGATGCCATCGATTACTCCCCCGACTCGATTCGCGTCAACTGCGTCTGTCCCGGCGTCATTGCCACCCCGATGACTGTCGATAGCAACGGCGTCATGGACAGGGTTCGCGACGCTGTCGACGTCGCCCCCATGAAGCGCATGGGTACGCCCGACGAGGTGGCCGACCCCGTCCTGTTTCTCTGCTCGCCTCGGTCATCCTTTATCCAGGGCCATGCCTTGGTAGTGGATGGAGGTTATACCATCAACTGAAACTCGTCTCAATTTCCATCCAATAGGGGTGAAGTTAAACTCATTCAGCACTTGATCAGAGCAGAGCATCAAAGAGGCCAACATATTTGTCAGGGAGGGAGGATGCTGGTCCGGACTCGCATGTGCCTTGAAATTCTGCAACCACTCCTCCATCCATAATGCCGATGCCGAATAAGGAGAAACTCTCATGTACCACCTCCAACCTTTGTACTTACTATATCCGAACTGGCCATGACAGTAATAGTCAATGACGTCCTCAAATAACCGAACACGCTTGTGATGTGTAATGTTTGCGAACAAGCTTGTCTTCTTGTCCGCTTGTCTTTGGAGAATAGGAGTGGTATCATAAACGTGAATTAATTTCGGTGACCGTCCGCGTCAGCTTAACCCACACCCATGCCAGGTCGTTACCATCGAGACATGAACACTTGGTTCGCAACGACGGAAAGGGACGACCGATGCTGAGATACCTATCCCCAAGTAGGGCTTCCTGTAGCCGCAGACTGGGCATGCCTGCTAATACGAGTATCGCTATTAGAAGTCCCTCGTCAACACAGCGTTTGCCCTGTTAAAGCCGTCCTCAGCCCCTTCGACTCGTTCCTGTATCTCTTCGAGGCTTGTCGAGCATACATTCGAATAGTTTGGGGGCTGATTGTATTCGAGTTTCAGGATGCAAGCCCTGTCGCAAGAAAATTGCAATGTATTCCGGACACTCGCCTGCTCGTACAAGCCCACGTCAAGGGTGTCACAAGGACGAGCGGTTCCGAGCCACGTAACTCCTATGAGTCTGTCGCTCGCCTCGTTGGAAAGCCAAAAGGGAAAGGCCTTGGTGAAAGGAAACAGAATTGTAAAACGGAGAGGGGGCTGAGTTTGGATGCCGCAACTACAGCCGCTTTGTGAGGATATATCCCTTGACCTCGTCAAAATTTTCCTATATAACTGTGCTTTATCACACGCCTCTTTCCTAGCAACGCAGCCTATAGCGACATCTAAGGCATAAGATGGCACAGCTACGTAGCTAGGTGACTGTGCCAACTAGTGCAGGTGAAACTGACGTGCCTGGGTTATCATGACGTTGTAACGCTATTAGGATACTGGAGCCAGGCTTGCGTCCATTGATAAGTGAATGTCCTTGTCCTAGGCGTGGAGGTTCGAAAATCGAAATCAGAGAGCAAGACCGAACCCTAGACCGCTTCCACCAGTGGCTCGAAAACCCCTTCTCTTCTTCCTTATCAGGAAAATTCTTGTCGGTTGGCCAGAGTAAAGGGGCGGTCTTGCGAGAATTTCGAGGTGCACGAGAAGGACAATACGAGGCCGCGTGAAGTCGAATCAGGGACGTGTCAAGGCATGTCACTATACCCCTTATTTCCCTCCAAAAGCATGACTCCCGCCTCTTCACTCGGCACTTGGTAGAGAGAGCGAGTCCTTCTCGTGGCGGTGGCTGTGACCCCAGCAAGCCAACACAACGGTATGCGCTCAATCAGTACGTGTTGACCGCCGGCATATTAAACTTCGCCTGCCACGATGTAGGTGAGTAGCTCTTTTTGCCCCCGATGCCAGCATCATGGTCTTGGCACCAACCTATGTGGACGAATTCGTTCAAAGTTATCACCTTGGCCCGCCCCCGCTCCCCCCGAGGCATTGAAAGGCCATGATAAGTATAGCACGAGTTATGTAGATGATGTGTCACATGGAATGGCCTGGCTTCCTTATTAGAAGATACCCATCCGCCACATGAGTGACTAATTGCCTGTATCTGAGGAGTGGTGTGGACAGGCGGGTCAGGACTTATACGAGGTTGTGGAGGCTGAAACTATACCCCAAATTCAGGAAGCCACAAACTGGTTGCGGATACCTTGGGGGTTCATATCGTCGTACAATACCTACTGGTTGCCTTCCGCCTGGGACCGTTTCCGCAATTGGAGCTCAAGGCATAGCCATGTGTCTGAGCCTCAGGGAATACTGGGCGTGCGGTTTGACCAGAGTCAGCATCCTATACCGTCGACACTCCGCCTGAGTCGTTCGCTAAACATCCTTAGCCTCTGATGGGTATCTCGAGTATTCCACAAATGGTGAATTTCCTCCTGCCTCGTTCAGGGGTTCAGTAGACCATGCTACATAGACTCGGTCCAGACCACGTGGGGTTGGTCTTCGTAGGACGTTCATTTGATCCTTCACGATACTGGAACGTCCAGCTCAGTCTTGGACATATGAATGCTTCGCCTCAAGCCCCGTCGCCTCATTCGGGCTAGGTATTCAGGCCTTGCTCAAGCGCTTGGCCTAAAAGTGCACCTAGGTACGTTCTCCTCTCCATGGCTTGTGGAAATATCCAGCAGCTTACCAACGGTTGCTACACGATTTAGAGGATATGGATGAGTGCCATCTTGACCTGCCCATATGGGAAGGGTTTCTGTTCGGTGTAACAACATCGAGCACATTTCTTGGAAGGACCGAGGGGCTCCAACAGCATTCAAACAGTCGTGTTCGCACCACAGCCAAAGATGTCTAAATGGTCAAGTAATTCATCGTCAGTGAGAGTTGCAGAGTTTCCCGCGGGCGTCATCTTCTAGAGTCCACGCAAAGCTGAAGTTTAGATAACTGGCCCTGAGCAAGCTCATCGTCACCAAGGTGTGAGTCAGTGACAGATGGCACAGGCCGTCCTGGGAATCGTATTCCTAATGACAGCGGGGTTGTGTGCAAATTGGTTTGCGTGGCATTTTGGCCCCGAGGTGGGCGAGCTATAGCCGTTTCCTTTGACAGAAAATGATTCGAACACTTTTTGACCGGAGAGTAATCTTCGGAATAGATATTATAGGCAAGTCATGGTTTGTTTGATGAGCTTTTTACCGAAACTCGTGACAAGCACATGGACACGCCGTATGCACATTTAACTAGTGAGTGGTCTAATACAAACTGTGCCTCTTGTAATCAGTTCGAAGCCTTCGAAAACCAACGGCTGGTAGTTGATTCTCCGAGACGCCGATCCGGAAGGAGGCGTCAGATAGGATCTCAATCCTAACCCCTTCCTCCGTGGTTGGAAATTTGACCTGCTGAATGATTGCTAGTTCAAACATTTCATCGGAGTATTAGCTGAACCTCATGTTTGGCGCGTGGTCTATATTTGGCACTAAAAAGCGACAAGCTTTTTATCTCCCCTAGAGAAGAAAAGGACTAGGATCCATTCAGTTGTGATTGAGGGGAATTTGTGCCGTGGTTGGTTGCGGGCTTATCCCCGTGAGCAAATGTGGCGGCGGGTAATATTTCGCCAACGTTTCACTATCATGAGCAAATGGAATCACAGCCTGATAAAAGGAAGTGGAAACAGTGTTGTCAACATGACACAGGAGATCTCGGAGACTTGGGGCGAATTCAAGTTGGAACCTGGTCGACGGTAAGACTGTGCCACCCGAGACTGACGAGATTCCATATTGCCAACCCATTAATATGAAGCAGAGTAAAGACGGTCAAGACGAAAAGCTCTCGGGTATCTGCGTTTGTGCTAAACACGAAACAACCCGGGTATTGGATTGCCGCGTAGCGGACCATTCACGTGGATATGTTTTTTGTCTGGTCGGTTCGCTTTTCGTCTTTGCGCGAGCTGTTATCGAGCCCCAGAGATGCTTTTTCTTACTACCTCTGCGCAAGAGCCTGAGGGCCAACGTGATCTATTGCGGTAAAACGTGAAGGCGGGCGCATGCACTACTCCGTATGTAGAACTTCGTGAGTGGTCAGTGCTGTTCAGAGGCCCGTTGTCTGCGATCGAGACCACAAAAGCAAAGAAGTGGCATTTAGTATTCCGTAAGAGAGGGGTTGAGAGGTACCTTGAAGGAAGTCAACGCAACGCCTGTAAAAGCACGTGTCGGAACCTAAGATCTATGTATCTATACTTGATGGGATTTCACGACAGGGGGGTAGCAATTTCTAAACTCCTGTTCCTTGTTCCTGCATGCTATTAGTAGATCCGCCCGCTTTGCAGGGGGGGGGGTCAACACCTTCTCTTCCGCGAGGGCCAAGAGTTTAGCAGCCCTGAGAGGCTTCGGATGGACAGGCTCATGAACAGCATGAACTTGCTCCTACGCCGTTGCGTAAAAATTCGGCATGATTTTGCGAGCTGGATGCTAGATTCATCAACTTCTTCACCATTTTTGGTCCGTGGCCAAGAAGTTTTAAAAAATGACACCTGTGCCTTTGTCCTGGCGGTTCCTGAGTCAATTAAAGTAAACTCACAATGGCACCAACTTCCGGGGAAGTATACACCGGTAGCGGCTAAGCGGATGGAAAAGGCGGGAAATGGCGTCCCGGCCAGCGTTTCAGGCGTTTGGTGGTCGAAACGGCCAAACGGACATGTGGTAGTACTGGCAGTGGTTACATTGATGTTTTGAAGTAACCTTCTTGTGAGGTATCATATTCGTGGCGAAATATATGCCCTAACCCAGGGTAGTGAGTATATTGCAACGGCAGATGCTTTGCTAAGAGGTGAGAGACGCCTGGGAGGTACATAGTACTATTACAGTGTACAACCCACGCGTAGTCGTATGTAGGTATGTGCATACGAAAGTACTCCAAGTAGGGCTTGGACGATTGGAGCGGGTGCGGAGTACCCTGGCGTTAGTCTTCTGAATGGGATTGGCCCGTGTGCACAGAGATGTCTCCATCGCCATCGTGTTGTTCGTAGATATCCGGTTGGCGAAATGCCACTCGTACATGCTAGTGGAACTGGTGACAGATCTGGTCGCATGGTTTAGGGTTTTTTCACCTGCTGCTCGAGCGTCAATCAGCAAGTAGTAGGTAGGGAGAAGGAGAGGGAGAGGCAGCCAGGGGACGGGTTTTTTGTCATCTCGTATGGTACGGAGTATTTCGTACACGGAGGAGTACGTAGGTATGCAAATACATTGTCGAAGTCGCGCTCCATCTGGGGCTGGGGTTTGCACCACGCCGTGTTGGAGAAGATTGTCTGACACGCATTTGGAGGATTGAGGAGCAGGAGGCACTTGTTCCCAAGGCAATTGGCGTAGTGGTCACTCCGTAGTGTGGCAGTGGTTCCGCATAAACTTGGCGGGCCGAAACAATGAACGAGTTGTGATTGTGGCAAACTCCGTCCACTTCGTCCCTTCCGTTCCTCCAGGGCACGGCAAGAACAAAATGAGGAAGCTGATGAGAAGCGCCGTGAGATGGCGCTGGAACTGCCACCTGCTACTCATCGCTCTCACCGTCGTGGTGGCGGTCGGCAATCGGTACGATTACTGTGTAGTCGTAAGATTGGTGCTCCGTGTAGTGGTCCACGGGTAATCGATTGGGTGGGTGGTGGGTGGGTAGCACCTAGGTAGGTGGTAAGTAGTCAGGCACTGAGCCGGGGAAGGATTCATGGATTCCTTCCAGGTTGTTTGCTGCAGTGAGCACAGGAATTGGAAGTTGCTTGACTTCTAAAACTCCTGCCCAATGGTACGTCGGGATGACGGGCAAAGATGGAGGGGTGGATCCGGTAACACAACCGCCGCCGTTCCACGCCGTTCTTCGTTACACCTACGGAGTATACCTACACAGTAGAGGCTATGTTAGCCGGAGGGTACGGAGTAATGGCACCCAAATTCATGATGATTTCAGTGCGCGTGCACTGATGTAGCTCCAAGCCCTGGGGGCCGCTGAAGGACGGTGGCTGGCTGCAATGTATTCCGGAATTGCCAGCTGTGCTACGACCTCTGGAAGCCTGCTAGACGCTGTTAGCTACTACTTACTACTAGTAGTAGTACCTACCTACTAGTGGTGCTCCGTACCCGTAGACGACTTAGACGGGCTGCTCTAGTACCATAGGTAGCCGGCTAGACGGGCTCCAAGCCTCCAACACTTCAGCGCTCCGGCGCTCCAGCGCTCCAGCGCTTGGATACTTCACCAAGGTGGGGCGAACGGAGCCCAGGGCAGGAGCAGGGGTGCTGTATCCATCCATGTTGCTATGGTTGGCAGGGGAGGAAGTCGCCTTGGGAGAACCTCCAGCTCTTACCTGAATCGCGTTCTCGCTCTTGTTTTTTAGGAACCTCTTATCTTTTCTCCCTCCTCAACTGTTTTTTCCTTTTTACTACTTTAACCTTTCGTCTCCCGTACGAAAATCCCAACATTCTTTTCATCAAGAGCATCTGCTGTCTGCACTCCCTTGAACCTTATCTTGTCTTTGATAGACCGATACCACGCTCCCTCAACTGCGTCGCATACTGCTTTGATATACACGTACAAACACTACAACACTCGACAAAGAGTCTACCACCATCCATTGTTGCTTTCAAGCTTTGATCAATCAAGGATCTTGACCCTCACTTTTGTTTGAATTTCAGACAATCCCTTATTCAGAATCACTGATTCGCTTATATATCACCCGAAGCCTACGACAGCTCCCGGTGAAGTACATCACAAGTTTACCGAATAAACCCGCGATTCTCGAATCTGTGTAAATCAGCAAACATGTACACCTACAAGGTTGTTGCCCTCGCCGCTATGGCCGCTTTCGCTGAGCAGGCCGTTGCCTTCAACTCCCACCGTCACCTTCACGAGCATGCCAAGAAGGCCGAGCCTACCACCAGGGAAGTCAAGAGCCTCACCAAGCGTGGTGTTGCCTACAACGATGCTGGCCTCGCCAACACCTTCGGTGCTGCTTGCGAGAAGTGCAGCTGGGCCTACAACTGGGCTTCCCTGCCCGGTAACCTCGACCAAAAGTTCGAGTACATGCCCACCCTTTGGGGTGATATTGATATCCACACCAGCCACTGGGATTCCGATGTTGAGCAGTGCCTTGCCTCTGGTACCAAGGTTCTCTTCAGCTTCAACGAGCCTGATCATGCCTCCCAGTCCAACATGTCCCCCGAGCAGGCTGCTTCTGCCCACAACCGCTGGATGAACAAGTATGCTGGTCGCGCTCAGGTCTGCGCACCTTCCGTCACCAACAGTGGCAACCCTGGTGAGGGCCTTGACTGGCTCCGAAACTTCCACAATGCCTGCAACAACATCGAGGGTGGTTGCGCCATTGACTGCTGCAACATCCACTGGTACTCCGAGGCTGCTTATTCCGACACCCTCTTCACCCACATTGATGGTGCCAAGGAGATCTGTGGCGGCAAGCCCATTTACCTGACCGAGTTTGCTCCTCTTGGCTCTGACGATGACAAGAACGGCTTCATGTCCAACATCATCAGCCGCCTTGATGGCGTTGACGGCCTTGCCGGCTACTCTTACTTCATGGTTGCCGAGGGTAACCTGATGAGCTCCGCCAACGATCTGAGCAGCTACGGCCGTCTTTACGCCACCGTTTAAGGGGCCAGCCATGGCTTCGAAAGCAAACACTTCTTTTCTTGCACGCTTGCTGGGAGATAGATACCCACACTTTCTTTCACATCCAGGACAATCTCCAGCAAGCCGATAGGGTCATTATGGGAATGGGCAAACTGCATCTGGGTTGATTATTTTCCCCCGATTTATTCGATCTCGAGTAATTATCGGTGATAGGATGGTTTCGACATATCTTATCATTGTCAGATCTCCTGCAGTGGGGTTCTAGTAATTTGTTATTCCTGATAAAATACGGATCAAGTCTCGGGTGGTTTCAAGGAGAAAAGGAAAAGGAGCACAAAGGATTAGCGTACATAGATTTTCATGTGCTACGACGAGCAATTGAACGAGATTTATCTACTTGTGTGCACACGAAGCCTGTGATGCAATAGCCTGTGATGCAACGTATATCGAAGTACTCCGTACTCTATACTCCGTACATGTAATTGCATTGGACTTGCTTATTTCAATAAGCTTTCAACGTGCACGTCCTACTACTTAGGTAGTCGTTTAATATTCCCGCCAGCTGCGCGTGCATCCCTTTACGATTGGCCTGCAAGAAAAGTCTTCAAGCCATGCACCAGGCGGTACGGACCGAGCGAGCCCCTATGCGTAGTGTGCATCTCTGTGCCACGCCACCACCGATATGGATGAAATGATGGCCAACGTAGAAGAAACGATGAGAGATGGAAAGAGAAGAAAGAAAGAGGGGTAAAAAGAAAAACCTGAAACTTTAAACCCTTCTAGACTTTGAATGACCCATCTGAAGATGGAGATGATAGGAGATGATGAGAGGAGTGGGAGAGGCGAAAGGTACCTCAGCGAAAGGGCGGGGGAGGGGCCTACAGTCACAGGTTGAATGTTTTGAGATAGAAAAGAAGAATTCATTTGAATTGGACAAAAAGTTAAAAGACAAAAAGATATAAGCTCAGTGATAAGAGATGGAGAAGAAGGAGAGAAAAAAAAAGGGGGGGACAGTCGATAGATATAGAACAGGATGTATTTCGCTCTCAACATGTGATGATACAGGAAAGAGATTCGGCACGTGAATTATACGAGGTAATTCGTACAGTTCTGGCACGAAATACAATGATGCTTGACTTTTTTTTTATTTCTTTTTTTTTTATCTGTCAATATTTCTTGAACAAACAAACAAACCAAACAACATGTCTATATAGCATTGGCAGTGAAAATCAGAAAGAAGCAAAGAAAGAAAGAAAGAAAGAGAGAGAGAGAGAGAGAGAGAGAGAGAGAGAGAGAAGAAAGACATCAACATACAAGTTCAAAGGTTCAATTTTGTAATGGCGACTTGTCATAGCCCGAACATCCTAACTGTAAGAAAAGGGGGGGATGGGCAGCCCGAGGCCTCTCGTAAAGGAGAAAAAAGAAGACAGGTAAGAAGAAGAAAACAAGTAACAAATAACAAACTAAAAAGAATCCCAAAAAAAAAAGAGAACATGCAACCTATTAATTCCACCAAACCTCCTTTTCCATGAAAATAGTATTCCTGCACCGTATACCCCCCCTTTCCTTCTCCTTTTTCCGTCCCAGAAAAATTCAAAAATGGACAAAAAAGATTCTAACGCATGACTGCACCGATATGATTCTTGACGCAGTACCGGTGTGGCCACGCAGAATCATAGCAGTAGTAAATAATATACACACAACTAGATTGGTAGTATAACTCTCTTTGTCATGATCTCAACATCGTCGTAACCCCCCGCCCAACGTTAGCAAGGGAATACTAGAAGTAATGTTCCGAGAACGGCTCCCCCCCCCCCCCCCCCCCCCCCCAAAAAAAAACAAAAATCTGCCCGGGTCATGAATCCCGTCTACCTGAGCCATGGACCCTGGTAAAAATGCGGAACCTATCCCGGAGACTATTCGTGATGCGCCGGCGACGCTCCTCCTCGCCTCCTTCTGCAGCAGCAGCGCCGTCTGCTGCCTGCCCCTCGCCGCGCCTCGCCTGGCTCGGGCGACGGGGAGCATCCGCACCTTCTTCGCCGGAGGAATTTCCTGGCCTGCCGAAGCGGAAGAATCTCGCCACCCTTTGCCTCCGACGCTCGCTCGCGGACAGGCGGCGGCGTGTCTCGAGGTTCTTGCGGTTCCGATTCTTTCGTTTGTTCAAGTCCACGCGGCTGAATCGTTCAGGTCAACATGGGGGGGGGTTGTCTTGCGTCAAAAGGAGCCCTAGTTTTTTCCTTGCTGTTTTGGGGAAAAGGGGGGAGAAGGGGGGGGAGCGACTTACCAGAGAGGACATGTGCCGGATACCTTGACGAGCCAGGTGTCGACGCAGGCAGGGTGAAAGTGATGATCACAAGGGAGAACGCGAACGTCCTCGCCGGTGACGAAATCCTCTACACAAATGGAGCAGGCCAGGCGGTCTTCCAATCCTTCCGAATCACCTGTTGCCGGCGTTGCAGCGTCAGTATCTGTGTTCACCCTGTTGGCGTTGCTGGCAGCTCCCTGAGCTTCGGCCTCGATGTTGTCGTCATCGTGGCCCTGGGATCTTGTTGCGTCACGTCCATCGGTTGCGGCCATTTCCACGACAACATTTTCAACATCATCCGTAGACTTTTGCTGCTTGAATTTGATGATGGGCAAGGTGTCCAGTAGGGTCTGGGCTATGCCCCTCGTGCCGTAGCAGACCCTTAGTCTGAACGTCTGCCGGGATATGAAGGGCCTGTGGCCCATCCCCCCCGAGTGATACGTATATATCATTAGACCGATGAATAGAACACCGACGAGGCCCGTGACACCATATATTATTCCCATGGCTACCGACGCGTCTCGTCGCACAAGATCCTCCAAAGTGGTGTACATGTGGGGGGCGGACCCGAATATCGTAGTCTTGCTACCCATTTCCAAACCACCTGTATTATTCCTCAGATGCCCTACGATCGCGTTCGCTTCCCTTGAATCCACCATGCTGAATACCGTAGTAAAGTTCAGCAAGTGGTAGTCGAGGGAACACCATTTCAAGCGGGTAGTGTATAGAACGATTGCCAGGGGTTCGCTGTTCATAAGCGTGAGCAGCATGCTGCCCGGATCGGGGGATGAGCCATTGCCCGCAGGATCACAGCTCAGAAAAGCAACGGCGTCGCTGTTTTTGAATCCAAGATAGTTGGTTTCGTCTACGATGACACCTGTGCCGTTCAGCCCCAGCATAGAACCCTGCAAACACCACTCGTTTAGCCACAAAAAAAGAACGAAATTCTCCGGAAGACCTGAATAGTTTCTTGCTTACACTGCGATAGTGGCGGGTAATGTTTGTGCCAAAGTTGACCGTGATTGGTACCACGGTGTACGCCAACGAGTCTGCGCGGGCTTCCAAATCAAAAATGGGTGCCGTTGTGACTTGTACCTCCAGCGAAGTATCTTGGGCCCCCTCCGGTATACTGCTGTTCGCGAATGCAGATACGTACTTGTCTCGATGCCGGATGGGGTACTCGGCGGATGACATTAACCGCGGCATCCCAAAAACAGATAGCCCTCGAGTCAGGAACTCGATGGCTTTCAAGGGCAAAGATGTAACCCTCTTCGTGAACAAGAGATAGGGAGCAACTGGCAATGCGTGTACGTCGAGCCGGAGAAGAAGGGTTGCCGGAGACCGGCGGATAGATCGGAGGATATGGGTTGCTATGCCAGTCGCAACCAACTCACGGTGCTTTTAGATGGACGACATGGGTGAAGTCAGGTTCATATATAATCTCGTAGATATGGCGGTTGGTGCTTGTAGGTGCTTGTAGATGGTGGAACTGGTACAGCAATGGGCAGTTGGTGGCTTATCGAGAAAGAGAACATGAGTCAAAACTCAACTGCCCGATTGGTTGTTCACAAACCAAGATATCGAATCAAGGCTGAGGTAAGAGGATGGCGAAGAAACGAGATGTTCAGGAAGCGAACGATTTGAGGTATACAGCATACACTGAAGTGAGAACGAGGGAGCGGAGCTGGAGGAAGGCAATGTTAGTCCAGACTTTCCAGTGCGGCTGACTTCTGAGTACAAGTAACTCAATACTATTACCACTTACTTTAGGTACCGCAGTAAAAGCAGCAGTATCACTCACATCCATCCATCCATCCATCTTAGACGTGGGGGGGGGGGGGGGGGGGGGGGAGAGGATGAATAGATTCCGGGCTGTCGTGGGTCATGACGGAGCGTCCTGAGCGGCGCATGTGTGTGGTTTTAGTGGACGAGCTGTAAAGACGGTCCCTGCAGCCTCCGATAAGCTACCTGTAACTTTACCTAACTCGGGGCAGCCTCGGGGCAGCCATTCCCCCTTCTGGTCTCTCTGGCGTGCACACTGCGGAACGATCCGGGGCTGCCGTGCCGTCGGCCACCAGTGTCCACCTTATATGTCAGTTCCGGTGCTGACCTGGCGTTGACCTGCTGTTGACCTCCATGTTACTATACTAAGTATTCATCGACGAAGTGACTGCTCTCGTATTTGCCTCCCTCCCTTTTTTCTTTTTCCTGTCTCTTCTTCCCCAAAATATACTGCATTTCTCAGAAATAATGGCGGGAAAAAAGTATCTAAGTAGTAGTACTTGCATTATTTTTGTGACATCAACCCGGAACCTACTGAATGAAGCCTGAGTCTAAGTACGCGAATACTTTCGTCATCACCGTATAGCCCAGGTGACGGCCGCACTAGGTGACCGTTGTTCGCGTTTACCAAACTCTCCTGAAAACTCTTCCATTGTCAACGCCATAAAGATGCATACGTGTACGCACAAACCGGCGATCCAGAAACGCCACTGTTACTATTGACACCGGCTTACCAACACCGAGTGTTGGTGGCTTGGGCACTGGCGGCCAACTCCGTGCAGCTTTATTGCCTTGGCTACGTGTCCTGCTTGTCATGCTTGCCATGCTTGTTCGTATTAGCCATGAGGTGAGACGCTGATACATCATCCCAAGACATGTGCATTCTCAAGCCATAAGTGTCCGTGCCCAATACCATTACAGGTCATTGATTCCTGTCAGGACTTCTGGGTGAGGTTACATTGATCTTTTGACGTACCACTTCATCTCGAGTACTTGGGTAGCCTTGTGATCGAGGTTGTCAAGTAAAGCCCGGTAGGCGATTCCCCGACTACTTTTGACGTGATGAGTGCACTCTTAGATCTCCTCCATATCTTCCAGATCGTTAAGGGCCGGATAATCCCCAACCTCAACTCTCTCCGGGCGGACAATCACTCCGTGCTTAAGGTCTGATGGTTCGCCCCAGTACCTCGTTCCAGAAATGCTACCGTCATTCTTCCCCACAGGCTCGTCCAGATGAA
This sequence comes from Trichothecium roseum, assembly GCA_026184415.1. Lineage (NCBI taxonomy): Eukaryota > Fungi > Ascomycota > Sordariomycetes > Hypocreales > Trichothecium > Trichothecium roseum. The sequence goes on along the minus strand of CM047942.1, from coordinate 2,714,854 downwards.
CGCCAACCCAGGAACCAATGCCATTGGGGATCTCCTTGACATCACCAACGTACTTGACAACACCTCGTCGTGTATCGTCACCGCCTACGCGGCACCGCTTACCGACCTCGATGCCACGCTGTTCGATCTCTTTCTTCAACGCATCAATCCTGGCATCTTCCTGACTGGGAGCGTCAGGGTCGAAGCGGCCCAACTTCTGGGCCTTCTTCCAAGCTAAAACTGAATCCGTCTTCTTTTCGTATTCATCCTCGGGCATAACGTACTTGTCAACGTTTGACGTGTCGGTGTAGTTTGGGCGAGCACCTGGAGGGCGGAGATCCGCTACCTGTCCGTGTACCGTTGGTTAGCTTTCTATACGAATCTTCTTTCCAGTCACATATATCCATGTTTTGGTCAAGCAAGCAAGCGCGGATGAAGTGACTTTTCCGACCTTGGGAAAACATGCCCAAACATCTGCCATATGGCCCGCATAAATGTTGCGGGCTCAGTACTCCTTGCAAAGAGCCGGGGGAGGCATCTACAGGAGATATGGTGAGAAACGTTGTCACGACTTACATGAAGTTCCGCATAAGGAGCCAGCGGAAAACTCGATAGACGAGTATTCTCCTCATCGGCAGCTTCGATTGCGATCCTCTCCCCTCCCGCAGCCTTCAGGCTCAGTTTTTGAGATGACGGGGGGATGCCTGTGATGGGTTCGAGCCTGCCTCTAAGCTGATCGATGCTCCATGAGGGTGAGATACGGCGCTCCGATGCCGACTGCTCCGATATAACTTGTAGTGGGACGTCGGCCATTGTAGCTAGGACAAGGTCTATATGGAGAGGCAGAGCAACAATAGGTGGACCAATGATGTATTGCCGAAGACACTTCTCACCACCGCAGTAGTACTCGGGAGGGTACAGTCCGCGGGATTTGAACTGATTATTGTTTCAGGCTTCGAGGTAGATGTGATAGCGCGATCAAGGCCAGGGTGTCGGGTCTGATCAAGGTTTCCCGCACGCCCAACTCGCTCGGAAATTTTGTCCGTATCGGCGGACCGTTTCCGCAGATCTGGGGGGGGGCGTAAGAAGAGGTAATAGTTGCGATATGTCGTCAAGCAGTATTCTGATGAGGCTTTAGGGCAGGTTGGGTAGCAATAACAAAGTTTATCTCCATATGGGCTATGGAGTGAGTGCTAGCGGGGAGGGCCCATGATGTTGCCAGCATCCCCTCTCATACTCCGTAGAACGGAGTGGAAACAAGGTGAAACTTGACCCTCATTCGTGTGTGGCTGGTGAAGAGTAGAAAGAAGAAAGACAACTATTAGCCACACTTGGCATGAAAAACCTCAGCCTCATCCTTCTTCTTCTCTCTTACCGATTACTCTGGCTCGAACCTTTTTCTCCTTACTTTTCCCCCTCCCCCCCCCTCCTCCCCCTGAGTGAACAACAAACATGGGATGCGGCAACGCCCACAGAGTACGAAGTACGGAGTACAGTAGCGACCAGATTGACCGTACTTGAATGACCTGCAGCTCATGTCGCCTTGCATCCAACCCACTAAACAGCCATCAATCCAACCACTGACGAACACGCACACATGCCCTCAGGAGGGGGCTCGCAATGCGTGGGTGCGGTTTATAAAGGGTTTAGTCCAAGTTTTTTTTGTCTTGTTTTCTGGCGGTCAACGGCCTTAGCGCTGGATTGCCCTTCAGCTTTTCCGGAGTAGACGAGCCAGCAGAGTCTTCCAGAACACTCGAACTTGGCTAGTATCGCCATGTGCCTGTCAGCCTGTATTAGCAGCTACCACTCCTGCTGCCACGACATACTCTGTACGGAGTACGGAATACTATGTCTCTACTAGCAGTTGCCACATAACGTGCCATGATAGCAGTAGTGGTACTCCGTAGTCCACTGCGTTACCAAGATCAGTTGGCTCGTGCCCCATTGCCAGGATACAGATCCAACCCGCCTGGCTGGTAATAAGATGGGAGCGAGGCCAACAGTTCATCGTCTCTTCACTCAATCCATCTGTGGCAGCGGGACGCGAGTGTTACCCGTCCTCATCATGCAGGTACTCATGCGGTCCGGTAGGCTGATGCTGTATTAGTGTCGGTGAATTAAGCATTACCTCGACGTGAGTGGCGGTCAGTGTGAGGGCATCAAAATACTACATAGTACGCAGCGATGTGGCGGTCTAGGGGGTGATGTGAGCTCGTATCAGCGATTTGACCAAGGCAGCTCTTGCGAATGAAACGCTCGTGGACGCAGTGGCCCAGAGCTTCGGAACAGCAGAAGATGTCCTGCTTCAAGGCGCATGATGCTAGCACTAGACCCCCGGGGTGCAATGACACGTCACAAAAAAGAAAACACCAGCCTGCTCTGCTCCAATGCTCCGTACTGTACTCCGTACTCCGTACATACCGATTACTCCGTACATATACTCCGTAGTACGGAATACATAGTAATCGGTACCCGCGGTGCCGCGCCACAAATAGCCGGGGTGAGCCTCATATTGCTTTTTCCGGAACCATAGAGCGCAAAGCAAGGCTCTTCTTATCTTGTTGGAAATGCTAGTGTGTAGGTGTGGCCACTAGCAACGACCAAATATTTCTTTTTGCGGTTTGCATTCTCTCTTGCATCCTTTTTGGCCATCTATACGAAGTACGGAGTACGAATTATCTGGTGGCACATCCACTCGGCCGCCTCATCTAATGGATACCCGGAATGTAACCATAATACTTTCTCTTCCCCCCTTACATATGCTGCTTATCTTTTCATCTTCCGTAGTTGCTACCTTGGGTGTCCATTGCATTTCCCCCTTGTACGCCTCAAGTCATTCTACGATTGCTTATAGGGTAGCCGGGGACTGGTTGGACGTTATGTGTGGTGTGGTACCCTTTCGATGTTGACCTACCTCTGGATACTTGGGTAGTACTGAGTGGTAGTCACTCACCGCCACAATTTTCCAGTAGGTGTGTTTCCACCCGTCCAGGTTCAGCTACTATTCTAAGAGATCCAAGCCTCCTTAGGTCCAGCCCTGGTGCAGGTATCGGGCAGGCAAGCTCAAGTTTGTACTCCCCGAGAACCTGCTAAATCGTAGAGGAGGGGCGTATAACCCAACCCAAGCAGCCTTATCCCAGCCTATGGGGTAGGTGCATTTCACGCACTTTGAACTGGACATTCTTATTGCTTCGCCTTCATTGGTGACTCAGCATGCGAAATGACTGTATACTGTCTTCTTGGGTACACTCTGAATCGCCTTGGGCGATAACGACTGGGTATGAAAGCTGGAGGCGGGGGAAGCAGGCTTTATACTGGCTTGTGTAAGTGATTCGTTGAGGGCATCTTCAGAGCCACCCACTAAGCAGGATCCGCTGTTAAATGTGATGTGGTTGGGTTTGGCCAGGGCGATGCACAGGTAACTTTGCTCACTTGACTCTTGTTGCGCTGTAACGGCTGCACGTGTACCCCGTAGACGAGGCGGTGCTGTATAAGCTGGCTGCGGGACAGCTGTTCTTGCCTGAACGAGAAGTCTACGTGGAAGTCAGACTTGGAGCTTGTTCTCTCTTGCCCCGAATATGATTGAGGCGTACTGGAGAGACCATTTCTTTGCCTGGTGCAAAGTCCTCCGCCGCCCTTTTGGGCAGCAAAAGCTGGTCCCAGGACAACCGTTGAAGATATTTTCGTATAGATCTTGTGATCTTGGTAGGCAAGATGTGAATCGCGCCTGATTGTTGCCTGCTTGCATTGAAGTGTAAAACGGTTTCTTTTCCCAGGCTCTTTTCTGTTTCCTTCTTCATCAAGAGCCCCCAATCTCACACATAACTTTCTGCGGTCAAAATCGGAGACTGCCAATGAGCTTTGGATACGTCCTTATAGCCTAGAGGATATCAATAGCGGCTCATAGTTCTCTGGGGACTGGGCGAGGATAGAGATTGATGGTGAACCATAGTTTGGCTCGCCGATCGCACAACGGCTGCTTGAAGGATAGTTAGAAAGAGAAGGGCAGATCAGTGGCTATGGTTCGTTGGGCTTGGATGATGAATAACGCATGGCAGAGTCACGGGCTTCAGGACGCAATGGGAGTTGGGTTAGGCAGCTTGACGTTTGCGAGTCTCGTGTCGGTGACCAACAGACGGAGAATGAGTGCCCAACCATTCAAGTTTTCGTCATTGCCAATCCTGAATTTGGAAAATTCTAGTCAGACGGTAGCCCTCGAGGGCACTATTCCGTACAATAACAAGAAGTGATGATGTGTCCATTGAGGAAACGGTTTGACCGCCAGTTCATCGGCCGGCATGCAGGATGCGCCTAACAACATCGGTTAAGTAAACGGAAACCCGCATGCGCGCTCAAAGCAGTCATGGTGACTGTGGTTTTGGGTTGATCAAACCATTCAGCAACCAATTGTTCCATAACAGGAACTGAAGCCAGGTTAGAATACGGAGTACTCCGTAGTTTGTTCTGACCGGCAAGCTTTCGATGGCGATGCTCAATCAAGATCGGTTGTTTCTCATTGCTGCCCGCATTGTTCAGTCAACGGGACGCCACGCCACCGACAAACGCCGTCTCACGGCCCCGCCGCGGTGCTGATGGGACTTGGAGATTGACAAGTGACATTCTGCATTAATGAAAGGCGGCCCTAGACGTTGTGCTGTGTGACTTGGCGGCGCAAAGCCGCGCTTAAAGATTTTGTTTGTCACCAGTGGCTCATGAATGATTGGTACAGCAAGCCGCCTCGCCTCACCTCACCTTTTACCTCTACTCCATACATAGGGCATAGCCTACTTGTTAGTGAATCTAGTAAGTAGCAGTAGCAGGTACTCTGTAATGCATCCGTTTGACAGTGACCGCCGTTATCGTATTGGGTTTGGCAGCTGCTTGGGCTCCACCGCCGGCATGATTATAGATACCCGCCGTGCGCGAGACGTGAAGGAAAAAAACACAACTAGGGTAGACCTTGTAATACTGATGCTGGAAGACTCAAGAGTTGAAAGCCGCATTGGGTAGCCGGTGCAGGAAAAAGAAAAAAAAGGAGAAGCCGACGAGAAGAGTAAAGTGGAATACATGGGTTGAAACTCTGCGAGGTTTCCTTGATCCGTAAGGTACTTGTCATTGATGGAGTGTAGAGTGTCAAGAGTGAAAGAGGGAACTTCACGCGCGTTAGGTAAGGTTACCTTGGGCACTCCGTACTTGCAAATTTGCGTCTGCACGAACGTGAGAGACTATCAATGCGGCAATGGGCACCCCTCGCACTTTCCTCCCCCCATGCCCGTTGCAAGCATAGCTAAGCACGGTCAAGCAAGAGTCCCCACTAAAACCTGTCGAACGCCTGCCAATGGCTTCAGATGAGGCTTTGCAGAAGGTGCTGCCATCCAATGCCTTCCCAGCTACTACTACAACAACAATCCCGTATTATACTCCGTACGCATTACGATGGGGCAATACCAAACAGTACCTGCAGAAAGCTGCGGATCGATAGGGACATACTTGTACCCATGCTGTAACTAGTAAGATACGGTACCTCTAGCAGTATTCTACGCCGTACAGCGCGTACAGAGCTCTGGAAAGCTTTGCAAACCTCCATTCATGAGGTACTACTACTCAACCCCCCCCCCCCTCTCCCCTCCCCTCCCCAGCACAAGATCATACACACTAAGCAGGCCATACCTTATAGACCCGTATTCGCCGACAAACGTTTGACGCGTTTGCAGACATGGATCTAATAATGGCGGGTGGCATCACTGTCTCTCGGGCACGGGAGGATATCCGCAGAAGTGGGAAACTACTAATCGGAGAAGGGGGTGGGCTAGCAGGGAAGCTCCTGCCAACGGGCGGGCGATTTACCTTCCCGCAAAGTAACCCGACAACGGCATTTGGGTTAATGGGAAGGAACTGAGGTCTGAGGAACTCCTGTTCGCCTTCCATTGAGCTCGGGGCTTCGATCATGGTCGATCCATTTCCTATTTCCCTCAGTTTTGTCCGACATTGTTTGTACATGTTACTGCGTAGAACTTGCTTGAAAGTGGCATCCACTGCCTTTTCCCGTTTCACCTCTGGTCTACTACTTTCCCTGCCCTCAATCTATCGCCCGGCATTGCCTAGACTGGCGCTGTAACGAGTTTTCTTTTTCCAATCTGGCCCAATCTTTGAAACGACCGTTCATGTCAGCATCCTAGATGAAGGCACGCACAGCGTGATTTCTTTTCTTTTTTTTGCTATGTGCTCCGACTCGGTGAAGTTGCTGGCGCGCCCGACTTTTTGCGCCCAAGCTCGAGCTTCCAAGTTTCTAAGCTCTCTTCAGCTTCAGCTATGAAGTGGTACCTGGGCTCTGAACTGCCAGCTGCAGAGTGTTCCTGGCTGTCGCTCTTAGGACTTCAGCCCCCACGCGGAGTTAAAAACCCCAGCGGATGGATGGATGGATGCAGCCCATCGCCCCGTTTGAAAAGAGAGAGGGAAAAAACAAAGAGGCAAGGTGGTAATAGTATGCATAACGAACCTGTTTTATTACCGACGCGATCGCTACCAGGCCCTACCGCCTAATGCTACATAGTACGTACTCCGTACGCAAACCTGCTGGGGGGGGGGCTCTGAGGCGCTACGTACCCAATCCAATGCACTATGGGTCTCCGGTTGAGTACTCGGGCCAGGAGACGTCCTGTTTCCTGCAGCTTTTACATCCATGGTCATTGTGGTAGACTTCTTGACTCGATCACTCCGTGTTCATCGCCGGGGCGCCCTGGAAACTCCTTACTCAAGCATCGGCGCTCCGTACGGGGGGGAAGTAGTTCTTGTGCTTCGAGAAGGACGCCAGACTTGTCAGAGTGGTAGGTTAGTGCTCCGTACGGAGTATGGTAGCAGTTTGCAATCTCAACACGGAGACCTCTCCGTCTTAAATCTGACGAACATTGGGGCTGGTATAATCTAACACCGCCTGGACGAGCATGCCCATTATGCACGAATTCGTGGCATGCGCTGGCTAGTTTCCATCCGCGGGTTGCTGCCGTCGTCCACCTGTCGGGGTGCCCTTGTCGTTTTACGACGCTCTCAAGGATGCCGTACATACGTTCAAACGGCACCGAACCAAGATGTGCGATGAGGACCTCACGATCCAATCTCGTTTGCTCCCGAGACTCGGCTAACATGCCAGGGCGGTGGAGGGGCTGAAAAGAGACCCTGATGACAGGGCGAGGCGCATGTGTTTGTGTCGTGGCAGTGACTCGTCGTCCACCACGACTCGATGGCGAACCTAATACGACGCATGCTCTGTTTTGCAGTTTAACTGTGTTATGAATCACCGGCAGCCGGTCTGCGATGCGCATTGGGTCAATGTCTGGCATCGACGAAGCCAAGTGTCGGTATCAAGGTCCAAGGTCCAAGGTCCAAGGCTTAAACGCTACTATGTACTAGGTATATCCTCAGCCACACGGCCTTGGCCATCGTGGCCCTATCGGTGCCAGACAGACTACCACTACCTAATACTCCGTACCGATTACAATGCCAGAGGTACGTACACCTTCATCCGCGACCGCTCAACGCACCCGCTCTGGGTACCCACATGGGGAGCAGGGCATGACTCTTGCAGGTACCAGGAGACGAGGCTCCATCCTATCCAGTAGTATTGGATGCTTTTGGCGTTGACGTTTTTCCCACTTCCGGATGTCGTTTCGTATGCCTACCTCTTCTGCTAACCACACCCCCCTCCCCCCTCAAGCAACCCTTGTGCCGGCCGCCCCAGATTCCCCTCTAGTATCATGTATCATCGTCCCTGGATGTCGAATGAGTCTCATCCTGGAAAGTTTTAACTCGTCATGGTCTCTAAGTGCTTTTTCCCTTCCTTTTCGGGTTTCAATTCTCACTTAAAGACACTACATATTAACCCGTTTATCCCTTGTGTTCGTGGAGGACTCCATCTAACAGCTTGTTAATCAGACGCCCTTCCACCACAGCAGCCCAACCCAACGTACGGAGCATACTTCTACAACATCAATTATCGGTGTTGCCCAGCTCCCTCTCAACGCCTTATTTACTTCTTCTCCTCGCCTGCATATGTCAGCTTTGGGTACATCAAGTGACCTATACAAGACCGGATACTTCTACTAGAACCCCCGTCTGTCTGCATCTTTGCTTGACCCTGCCTCACCATCACCTACTTCCCCAATCCTACTAGTACCCGACTTCATCACTACCCAACGTTTCTTTTTCTTTCTGGAGAATCCTAAACTATATCTCTGGAGGAATATTACCCCTCTGCTACCCAACTCAGAACAGTCAAGCCCCTCTCAGCCTTGAGTATCCATTCTTTGCCGCCGTCCCCTACAGAATTCAAGCACATGCTTCTAGACCGCTTTATTGGTGGACGACATCTGGAACACGCCCAATCAAATAAACGTTGACTTGCCTTATAAGTACAACGGCCGGCACCCCTTCACCTCAAAGACAGCTTAGTACAATCGAGCGTCTTCATTCTCTACCATTGCGAACTAGACTTCAGGAACATTTTCACGCCTCTCTCTCATCCACCTATACCTACACCTACACGCCGAATAAATCATCAACGCGTCCCTTGCTTATACTTAGCAAGCCATTGACAACCGCCTTGATCCTGGACAAAGTTTACCTGTGTGCTGCTACACCAAGATCCCTGAACAACGTGGGATCCAGTGTACCAGCTCAACTCGGTGATTAACTCGCACTTGAAAAGCCTAGACGGGCCGACCAGACAGCCGCTGAACTGGCTCAACTCAAGACTTTGACGTCCCTCTGCCTTTTCCAGGCGGAGAACGTACCCACAACCGACACCATTCTCGTCAACACTCGCTTCAGTTACGACGGCGTTTCTCGCGTCCATGCTTGTAGCAGCGGCCGTCTGAGGACCGAAGCCGCAGCCGTGGATTTAGCCTCTCTTCTTCGAGGTCCCGATGCCAATGACCCCAGTGCCTCTCCAACGAGGCAAAACAAAGCCCTGGCTCATTCTCAACCGGAACAAATACGGCCTTCCCCTACCCACACTCACCACAGGCCCACCGACCAGTTGCAACCACCACCAGCGACGCCGACTCAGTTTCCGCTGGCAGCTGTCCCACGGGCAGGCCAGCAACTCCCGGTAGCGCCAGCTTCAGGCACACGCGGCGCTCGCAGGATGGCTGCCCATAGCACTGAGAGACCGGCTAAGAAACAAAGCAAATGGTCTGCCGAGGAGAACGCTAGGGTCATTGAGCTTCGGGGCCAAGGAATGAAATGGGATGATATTTCTAGGATGATACCCGGACGCAGCCCTATCAGCTGCCGACTACATTATCAGAACTATCTTGAGCGTAAGACTGACTGGTCCGAGGAGGAAATGGATAAATTCGCTCAATTATACGAGAGGTCAGTACCAGTACCCTTGATGTTCCTCTGATCGTGTCTCCGATACCGTAGGGCCTATTTAGCTGACATATTAATCTAGATTCAAGCAAGACATGTGGCAGAAAATCGCGGATGAGATGTCGATTCCCTGGCGCGCAGCAGAAGCCAAACACTGGCAGATGGGAGAGGAAGACATGGCTCGAAGAGCAGGTGTCGTGCCATTCTCTCTTCAAACAGATACACCGTCGAGCAACCGCAGGAGCTCGCCTCGAAGCCAGATTATTCATCCTCACAGCGCTCACCCCCAGCTCCAGGGCCGAGCAACCATGGCTCGAGATACAGCTACACCAAGCTCCCATCCCGTGTACGGCCGAGATCTACAACCTGCACCGACGAGGTCAGCAGTCCCCCCTCTGGCGCCTCGACGTGACACGCCAAGCGCTCCGTCATCGCGCCATGGTATTCCTGAATCAAGCGAGTTCGTTTACAGTCCTGCACCCATGCTTCCCCCAATGCAGTCAAACCAGCCACAGCGTGGGACGGGGTTGCTTCCAAGTATCTCGGAACTCACGACCGGCGTAACGTATAGCCAAGCTATTGGTACGAGCCCGCCAGCGATCGCGCGGCCTCCCTCAGGGGGTGCTGGTGGGTTCATGCCCGTCAACTCGGGATACTCTAGCCAGGAACCCCTCCCTCCGAATAAGCGGCGAGCCAGTGATGACCAAAGCCAATGGGAACCAAACCAACGCCGGCGGATCGGCTAGAGTTAAGAGACCCAAAACTCTTTACACTTGATTAATTGGGTAGTGGTGAAGGCTTTGCTCCTATAACTCTCCCGCCGCCTCGGATCCTTTACACTAGAGCACTGTCTCGCAGACACATTTACTTTACGATGGACGAATTTCTCTTGTTTGAATAAACCCGGGGTCCCTTTTGTTCTTTTCCTTTGTAATTTTATTTTTTTCACGACGGTCGACATATTACGCACGCATTTAGAGCGAAACGCACGAGTAACGAACGGATTGATGGAAGCGCGGCAACGAGCATAATATCTTTTTCTTTGGGCGCAGGAGAGAGGGGAGTGTTTGTTTTCTCCTCCTCTTCTCCCCCCGCTCCCATCCGGATTGGGTTTTTTTGTAATAGACTTGGAAAGGCTGGCACCTGCCGGTCTTTGGGAATATCTTTGGGTGCTTTTTTGTTTTCCTTTTTGGTTTGTTTGTACAGGAACGTTTCTATGAGAGTTCTCTTCCCGAAGCATGAGTATGAAGGGAAACATAACATCCTCGTCTTGTTAGGTAAGACGCGAGGGGCAATACACATAGAGGGGAATATTTTTGGCAATTCAGGGATGAGAAGGATGAGGAGGATGGATGGATGGATGGATGGATGGAATTGTGTCGTACATAGACTTGGAGTGGGGAAACAAACAGAGAGTCATGTCTCGGGAATTCGAGTTGCAGCTACGCTACGGGGATACACTCGATGAGCTATGTGTTTGCCTACCCACCCTTCCTTTCTTTCCCTTTTGTGCCCCCTTGTTGTTCATGGTGTCTGTCTTGCCTTTTTTTGGGATTGTATGGGGGGTTGAAGAAGAAGAAGAAGAAGAAGAGAGAGCAGCAAAAAGAAAAAAGGCCCATTATTATTATTACGGCAGTACAGGGCTTTTCCTCTCTCCTTCCCTCCCTCATTCCCTCCCTTACTCTCTCTCTCTCTCTCTCTCTCTCTCTCTCTCTCTCTCTCTCTGTAGGTGCCGACGTGCTACCAACCGTACTCGGTGCTCTGTGTGTGCACGGGGCGGTGCTGCCCGAGCTAATGCTCGGAATGTATCTGCCGAGAATTGATGAGGGGAGGGCGCGCTTGAATAGGACGTAACGGACGGAAGATGATGCTGCAAACCCCCCCCCCCCCCCCCCCCCAAAACCCCAACCCCAACCCCAACCCCAGCCCCTTGTCTTGTCTTTTTTTTCTTCCTCCAAACAACGTTCGAGACCTCTTTGGATGCTCCCGCATCCCTGCCATAACAGCCCGGGTGGGCATTATCATTTTATTATCGTGATCATCATCCTAACATCGTGACAAAAAGGCTTTTTCTTTGAAAAATAAAAACAAAAAATTGGGCCACCACCCCCCGAGAGTGAAAAAGTACTCCGTACATATTCATACATATCTACAACATACATAATATACATGTACACACGCACATAATGAACATGCAGACCCCGTACGGAGTGCATACATACATACATACATACATACATACATACATACATACATACGTGCCCCATTTATTAGTAGCTCTATAACGGAAACCGACCAAGTAATAGCAGCAGCAGCAGCAGCAGAAAGCTTATTCCGGGGTGCACACCACCCACCAGTTATCCCTCTCGTAGCCGCCCTCGAGCACGACGCCGCCCGCGGCCTTGACGTCGTCCTCGAGCTCGCCCTCGCGGTACAGGTGGTAGTACCTCTGGAACGTCTTGCCGGCGTGCTCGTCGTCCCCGGCGGCGCGGTACACCCAGGGCACGAGCGTGTCCTGGTGGCTGCCCTCGTCCCACCCGCGCCTCGACGAGGCCTGCTCCAGGGCCCAGACGAAGAGCATGACCCTGCCCCCGCCGCGGACCAGGGACAGGAGCTCCGCGATGGCGGCGCGCCGCCGGGCCGGGGTCGAGATGTGGTGGATGACGGCGATGCAGATGCAGAAGTCCACGCTCGAGGCGCGATAGGGCAGGGAGAGGCCGTCGGCCACGGCCACCTCCTGCTTCTGAAGCTGAGGCGTTGCCGCCCGTTTATGCTGCTCGTCATGCTCGTCATGCTCCCCCTTTTTCTCCTTGTTCTTGCTTTTGCTGCTGCTGCTGCTGCTGCTGCCGCCGGGGGGCTGACCTGCTCTCCGCGCCAGGCGGACGAGGTTCTCGCTCCGGTCCGAGCCAAAGATGTGGACGTGCCTGTTGACGGGGAGGTACTTGCCGTTTCCGCAGCCGACGTCGAGACCGACGCTGCCGGGCGGCAGGGCGAGCAGGAAGGACGAGACCCGGGGCCAGGCCTTATGCCGGGTCGAGGAGAAGTGGGGCGCAATCGCCTGGTAGACGGCGTGGACGTGCGCCGACTCGTATTCCTCTGGCGAGTCGGGGGCCGTCGTGGTGCCCCCGGCGACGGTCATGGCGCCGCTGTCGTCTGCGGACTGGTGGGATGGTGGTGATGGGTCTTGTTGCGAGGGTGACATTTTTTTTTTCTTTTTCTCCCTCTTCTTCTTCTTCTTTTTCGCCCCCCTGTGTGTGCTGCTGCTACCTGGGTACTCTTCCCCTGGAGCTCGTATGTTCTGGGGTTTTTTTTTTTTTTTTTGAAATCCTCTTCCGGTTGGCAGGGGAGAGGGGGGGTGTGCGTTGGAAAGACTAAGGGGGGGAGGGGGGGTAAAGGGTGGTTGGGAAAAAGTGAGAAGGGGGTGGGAAGTGTTATGTGATGATACGGCAAAGTGGGATATGAGCCGTGGTAGAAGAGGGGGGAGGGGCAAAATGTGATGAACTTTTTTTCGTATAATAATCCCGAGATGTGTTTTTTTCTCACGTATGATGGATGAACCGATGGAAATGTACGTTGGTGGGGTTTTCACAAATTCAGAGCGATCTCCCTTCCGGGGAGGGAGAGGGGACAGGTCGGTTGGTAGTAGTGGTGGTGGTGGGCGTGTGGTAATGGTGTGGTGGTGGTGGTGGATAGCAAATCGTCCACCCTGTCTGTGCCCGGTTCGAAAAGATTCCGATACTTTGTTGCGGGGGTGACGATGTATGTCTGACCGTTTGTCGGAAGAGATGTCCGGATATTCTGGGCCCTCTTTTCTTGTTCTCTCTTCTTCTTCTTCTTCTTTGCTCTTTGCTTTTCTTGTCTTGTCTTGTCTTGTCTTGCATTCACGCGATGCCGAGACGCCGTTTTGTCAAAATCTATATTAAGGGACGAGCGGGGTGGGTGCGTGTCGAATGAGAGGAGAGGGGGGAGGGGAGGGTGTGTGATGATAATGATGCTAAATGTGAGGCTGTTGAAGTAGAAGAACGCCTTTTGGAGGATAAAGCGAGGTTCGTAGCTCCTAGTGTGAGTAGTGAATTCCGTTGTAGCATAATTTGCAGATCCATTTTCATTTTTGACAAAGGGTGATTGATGGTGGGATGGCATGCATCTATCATGACAAGGTTGGTGGTACGTACCGGTTACTCCGTCAGACAACAACAAACGGGTGACTAAAAAAGTTAGTGGTGGCCTGTGGGGATGGAAGAAGGGGACTAGGGCCTAGTAGTATGGGCAGGCGGGGAGGAGGGGGGGTGCCAGCCAGGACGGTGCCCGAAATCCACGAAACGGAGAAAAAAGAAAAGAAAAAAAAGAGGCCGGGGTTTGAAGGGGAAAAAGAGATAAAAAGGGAAATAGACGCGAATGAGAGTTCGGGAGATGTTCATTACCCAGTTACTTCCGAGCAAAGGGGGAGAAAGGAAAAGGAACCACCGATGATACCGACGGAGTAGAGAGAGCAGGAAAAACGAGAATAATCATGAACCATGGCCGTGATCGGGAAGAACCTGCCATCCATCCATGGATGTTGCTGCTGCTTTCACTAATAGTGCTGCTGCCCTATGGTACTACTTCATACTATTATTACGGATTACGACTAGTATTCTCAAGTCGAGAACGAGAACGGCTGCTGCATACACCCCTCCAGCTAATCGCGCCCATCTCTCACCAACCTTTTCAATCACATACATACGGATTATAACTACGGAGTGCTACTATGTACTAGGACTCCGTAGTAAGGAAACAAGCAAATGGAAGCTTGTTAAAAAGATCCTTGTTTCGAACCGTAGATAAAACACAATGTCTCACTATTTTTAAACTTTCTCTTCTTCTTCGTCTCTCTCTTGTCCCATTTTCCTCTTCACATTCCTCCAACTTCAATGGCCACCATCACCATCACCATCACCACACGCCCCAAATCTCCCCCTATCACATTTATGCGGTTTGATCAGACGCGCCCGACCAACCCAAATGAACAAGCCTTTGAGGATGAACGGGACGATTTTCTCTTGGAGGAGGGGGGGAGCAGGGGAGGATGGGGTAACCAGGTTGTGAAAAAGTACGAGTGTGAGGTGAGGTGCATTAACGCTCTCGTTGCTTTGCATCAGCTCGAACTACTAGAATGCGACGAGTCATGCACGCGCATGGCGAAGTCGTCACGCACCCGTTTTCTTCCCCTCCACTCCCCTCCCCTCTGTGCCTCTCTCTCGTCCTTGTTTTCTTTCTTCAGTAATTCAGCATGTACTTGTAACAAGTGGAGGAGCGACGCAGGGATGCTCAAAGTAGTGCGCCGCGTTCTTGATTCAAACTAAAAGTACTCCGTATATGCTCCATACTACTAACTGCTACTAGCACCGAGTATTCCATGCGGAGTACGGAGCACTATTGTTTTGGTTTCATCGTATTTGGAACGCGCATTGTTCTTTATTCTAGATGGATACACTTTCGCGGGGCTAGGTTACACGTAACACTACTAGTACTCGATGCCTCGCCCACCAACGACTCCAACTTCAGCCCATGGTGGGAACAAGCCGTTTCCCCTCCGAAGCCGCAGATTTCAGTCCCGCTTTCTTCCAGCGGTAGTGGCAGGCTGCACCAGCAGTAGTAGCAGCAGCAGCACACAAACTCGCTCATCGTGCCCCGGTGTTGAGCGAGCTGTTGGCATCAAAGACATCCGTCGTGATGAGCTCGGGGTATTTGATCCCGCCTTGCTTCAGCGACTCCTCCATCGTCTCCATAATGACGATGCTCTCTTGCCACGGCAGCGTTTCACTCTCGAGTTTACCGTCGCGCAGGCAGCGGGCGCACTCGTCGGCCTCCCAGAACATGCCGTGGCCCCAGTTGTTGCGAGCCGGGTCCTTGGGGATGGGGCAGTCCACCACCTCGAACTTGCCCGCGCAGTCATTCGTGATGACCCGGTACTGGAGGGGCCGGAAGGCGGGGCCCATGACCTGAATCTCGCCACCGGAGCCCTGGATACGGATGGCAGCGCCGGCGCTGTGATGACCGTCCGGGTTGCTCTCGGTCCGGAGGCCGGTCAGGGCGAGACCCATCTTTTTGCTCTTGGGGAACTGGCAGATGATGGCCGTCTCCTCATCGGCGCCAGTATCGTACTTTCTCATCGAGGCCACGACGGTGGGAGCCTCCTTCTCTCCCTGCTGCAGGTGGTAGATAGTCTGGAAGACCCAGGTAAGAGAGTAGATGCCTAGATCGAGGAGCGCACCACCGGCGAGCTCGGGATTGACCATGCGGTTGGTGTCGGGGAAGGAGAGGCGGCCATCATCCGAGTTCTTGTTGAAACTATTGTCGGCAATGGTACGGTACACGGTGCCAATGGCACCTGACGAGATGAGCTCGCGGATTTTGATGCTGAGAGGGAAGTAGCGAGTCCAGACAGCCTCCATGAAGAAGAGGTTCTTCTCCTTGGCCTTTTCAAATAGCTTGCGGGCCTGAGAGGCGTTGACGGTGAGCGCCTTTTCGCAGAGCACATGCTTGCCGGCTTCGAGGCAGAGCATGGCATTCTGAAAGTGGTGGCTGTGAGGGGTCGCGACGTAGACGATCTTGACGTTGGGGTCGGCCACCAGCTCGCGATACGAGCCGTACTGCTTGGCGGAGCTGGGTCCGTCAATCTTCTTGATGAACTCAGTGGCCCTCTCCGCGGAGCTGGACGAAGCGACGGCGACAATCTCATGCTGAACGTCGGAAACGTCGCGGATCTTGGGGTTAGTGAGCAGGTCCTTGCAGAAGGCTATCGTGAGGGTGGCAGTCAGCACAGCGTCGCATCTAGCGTCGCATCAAGGTAATCGGGCGAGGGGTCACTTACTCTCGGCGATGCCTCCTGTGGCCATGATGCCCCATTGCAATGTAAACGGCGCCATAGTGATGATTATTAGTTGGTATGTTTTATTTGTTCTTTGTTACTACGCCGACGAGGCAGAGATGAAAACCGTAACGAAGAAGAGGAGAAGGAAGAGGAGAACAGCTCTGGTGGGGTACAAAGATGGAGTTATAAACTTGTACCTGCAATGCATATTACGAGCTGAGCAGCTTCACGGTTCGCATCGGAATGGATGCGCCGGCGTCTTCATTACATCAGTCACAGCAGTACCTCGGACTGCTACCCGTCGACCGGGTAAAATTACCAGAAGCGGGAAACCGGCTCTAGTCGCCGAATGAACTTGAAAATCGACGAGGCTTCTAGGTATCAGTGGTCTCTTACTACTACTAGTAGTAGCTTCATTGCTTATCCGAACCTCCAGCTCTTGTGCCTTCGTGTAGCCAGCACGGATTACTGGGTATGAAGCTGAGATGTCGCCGTTTCTCGGAGGAAGCTACCCCGCGCATGCGCCCAAAAGAATTGACAGCTCAGTTTAGAATAGGTACTCCGTAGAGTGTACTTGCAAGATAGCCGAGGCCGTTTTATGCGTATATCATATTTTGACGAGAGAGATATATACTAAAACCCTCTTACTTTTACTAATACATCTTTCCAATAATGTCAATTAACTACTACTATCGTGGCTTTATTTAGGCGTTCATTGCAGAATTATTGATTGGAAAGCTCAACTGATGAATATGGTGGGGATGTTTTTGAAATACCAACGTCATCCCCACCTTATTCAGAACGTCATCCCCAACTCGTCCAGAGCTCCGTATTCAATAGGTCGATTCAGCAGTCATAATTCAATTCGACTCCGTACTGATCACATTGCGTGTCTCTCGAATAATCTCCTCAATGTGACATATTGACCAAAGTCCAAGTGCAATCCTCTTATTGGCCATTCAGTAGACTAACCAAGCACAAGGCAACCACAACCAGCCCGTCCGCAGTCTGCGTGAGCCAGCAAAGGACGGCCATAGCCCATTAATCTACTAGCTAAGCTGCAAGATAGTATTGTCAAGGGAGAGACGCCTCCTAGGATACCCAATCCAGCATCGCAATGCCACAATCTACCATTTGCACTCAGGCGTCTGCGCTGACCAGCCATATGGTGCTCCGCTCGCCACCATCTTGCTATATACCGAAATTAGTGTATGGGACAGCATGGAAGAAGAACAAAACGGAGGGCCTCGTCTACAAAGCTCTAAAGTACGGATATCGTGGGATCGATACGGCCGCTCAACCGAAACACTATGATGAGCCAGGAGTGGGCGCTGGGGTGAAGAGAGCCATCGCTGAAGATCACGCCCACCGGGAAGACCTCTTTGTCTGTCGACAAGGTCCCTGAAAAGTAGACTGTTTTAGCTCGGCTGACCGTATAGACAGATCCAAACAAAGTTCTCCCCGCCTTCGGCACAGGACGAGAACACCCCTTACGATATCAATGCTCCCTTGGTGGACAAGGTTCACCAATCAATCCAGTCTTCACTCCGCAACTTTACTGTCTCAAGTGATGAGCCGTATCTGGACAGTGTTGTGATGCATTCGCCGCTTGATACACTCGAGGAGACTCTCACCGTCTGGAAGACACTCGAGACGTACACGCCCAAGAGCATCCGCAGCCTCGGCATCTCCAACACAACCTTGCCCATACTCAAGGCTATTTACGAAAACGCCACTGTTAAGCCGGCAGTCGTGCAGAATAGATTCCATGAGCCTACCCACTACGAAGTTGAGCTGCGGGCTTGGTGCAGGGAGAAGGGGATCATTTTCCAATCATTCTGGACGGTCACCGCGAACCCGCAGCTTGTCAAATCATCTCCCGTCCAGGAGGTGGCGCAATCGGTTGGCGTGAGTCGCCATGTGGCATACATATCGTTGGTTATGGGGTTGAAGGGCATCACTGTGTTGGATGGGTCCACTAAGGATGCGCACATGAAGGCCAACCTGGATGGAATCGAGAAAGTTGGAATTTGGACACAATGCGGAGGTTCTGAGAAGTGGCTAAGTTGCCTCCAGGACTTTAAATCACTGATCAATGAGACCTCGTAATACTATTTCTAGAGCCTTACGGTAGGCGTTTGCTTGCATTCAATAGCTTTGGCTGTCTGAGTTCCTCGATAAAGTTAGGTAGTCGATGAGAACTTCCGCAACGAATACTTTAGGCAGCATGGTCTTGTAGTTTCCTCAGAACATATCTTGCCATGTTCATCGTGAGATGTTAAGCGTGTAAACGCGTATAGTAGCCATTGATCTCGGATAGGTCGTTGTATCAACACGCGTAAGCTATTTGGATGCTGCTTCGCCATCCTTTGCAAAGGTGCTGGCCACAATGAGCGGAAAACAGACAGTGGCCTCGGCGTAAACCTGTTCCAAAAAGAAGAGTGGTCAGCGCAACTTGCCACCCCAGATCTGCGAAACGAGTAGGACGGTGACGGCTTTACCTTGACATTATCTGCGCCGATCTTGATCTTGCCCCAAGACACTGCCTCGTCGGGCCTGGCGCCGGCATCGCTGCCGTCAAACTCCTGCGCGGTGTTGATGTAGACGGCCGACTCGGCGCCGTTGCGCATCAGGCAAGCGTTGGCAATGTGGTGCTTGACGAGGCCGCCGCCGAGGATGATCATGCCGGCCCGCTTGGCGCGCACGGAGATGGTGTTGATCTTGCGGATGTCCTCGACGAGGTCGATGCGCAGCTGGTTGGGGGACGACTTGAAGGTGTGGAAGTACAGCATGTCGCCGAGGCTGCCGTCGGTGAGGGCGGGGCAGAAGACGGGGATGTCGTTCTTGTAGGCCCAGTAGTAGACGGAGCGCTCGTCGTCGATCTCCTTGCCGAGGCGGCGGATGACCTTGGACGGCGTCCAGTGGACCTCGTCCTCGGCGTTGCCGGTCCCCTTGCTAGCCTCCTGCTCCTCGAGCATCCTGTCGAGGATGGGCACGACCCAGTCCTCGAAGGCGCAGTAGTTGTCGTTGGGGACGACGAGGTTGCCGATGCGGTTCATGCCCTTTTTGCGCAGGTCCGCGCCGGCGGCGCTGAAGGAGGAGAGGTAGGTGTCGCCGAGGCACTTGATGAAGTCCTCCTCGACGCCGCCCGCCGTCGTCACGATGGCCGAGACGTGCTTGTGCTCCACCAGCCACCGGAAGACGCCGCGGAGGCCGGACGATATCATGTTTGACGTGTAGCCGAGGAAGATGGTGGTCTTTTCCCCGGTCTCCGGGTCTCTCCAATCTTTCTAATGCACCCGAAGAATAAGAATAAGAAGAAGAAGAGGAGGGAGAAAACAGCAAGTGAGCATGAAGAGGAAGATAACGAAGAAGAGGAAGCCCCTGCAGGTATTCTGGGTTTTGGCACATACCATGTCGTTTATGATCCTGATGGCCTCGCCCACCGACGTCGCCTGGAAGCCCATGTGCCTCATCCCCAGGGACAAATCTTCCGCGGTTATGGGACCCCCCCTCGACTTGAGCTTGTTGAAGTCCAGCTCCTCCACGCGCTGCGCATCGTGAGGCATGGCGTCGGACTTTTGGAGAACCGCGCCGGTCGCCCCTGAGGGGGGAGCATCGCTCGTTCCTGTCATTATTTTTTCCCTTCCGTTCCAACGAAATGCAAGGCTATCCTTGGATCAATATACAACGACAAAGTATAGCCTTTTTTAGATTTTCTTTTCCAACGGTAGTATCCTTTTCTTTCCCGGATAAAGGCAATACGGCAAAGAAGAAACGTAGATTATATGTCGAAAGCGATAGTAAGATCCAGGTGGCCCAAGATGGGAAGATGTAAAAAAAAAAAAAAAAAAAAAAGATAAAACCTCGGATAGTTTGAGAGCGGGAGGAAGTATTATTGAGTCACTTGCTGATGGATGAGATGTGTTGCTTGAGTTTTAACAGTTGGCAAATCTGTTTTTTTCCTCAACAACGTGGGTTTATTGCCTTGCCGTTTTTTTCTTCCCTTTTTTCTTTTTTGTCTCTTTTTTTTCTTCCCTTTCCGGACTGTACAAAACCTGAACATTCAATAAGTACTGCTCCCACAACCAACCTCCATGCCTGCCCACCAAGATGCCTCTCCCCCCACCTTGGTACCAACTGTGCTAAACACCCCCCTACTCCGCAGCCTGTACCCTATACACTCCGTAAATACTCGGTAGGTTCCAGGTTATTATTACCACATGCTGTGTCACCCCAAGACCTCCACTGCTCAGTGCTGTGGCGTGAATTCTCACACACAACGACTGTCGCCATCATACGATGTCGACAAACCACTTTGATTGAGCTTGCGGTGAATCATGTCTAGCACTTTTGATGAATAGATCGGATTTACTCCGTATTTTTCTTTCGTTTACTTATTTTGCATTCCACCTTCTATCGCCGTACTTGTTGGTGAAAATGTGGAGAAATCGGAAACCATTTAGCGTGATTCGCGCTGAACCCTTTTCTTCACTTGCCTCATTTTCAGGCTCAGACCACGAGGTCTCATCACTGATTCGCATCGGAATCATTATTAGTAGTGACATATAAGTTGGACTGGTGTCCCGATTGGCTACGGCTGTTTGGTGTTCCTCGACTGAGGTGGCGTTGGTAGGTGGCAGTGGATGCTCCTCCTCCTCCTCTGCGTACAACTCCGTACGTGATAGCACGGATTTATAGCGGTACATACGTAGTGAGTGTGCAGTGAAGAGTGGGTCCTTGAGTCTTCACGCAGCTGGCAGTTGGCAACCCAGCCTATCAGCATCAGCCGTCCACGCTGTGTCTGTGCTTTGTGCAGTGCAGTGGAGAGGAGGCCGTGTGGACCGGGGGGCGGGTGGGATCTAGGCAGTATGGAACCTTGACCTGGGCCGCCAAAGTCAACTTCAATCTTGAATCCGATCCTTTCTCGGCCCTTTCAACCCAACATCAGCCGCAACCGCCAAACGTCTTTTCGCCCCTATCAAAACCGCGCCCTCTCTTCACGATCAAAGGACAGCGCAAAGGTTTGACATATTCGCGTCAGGTGATCAACTGCGCATCCCGCCTTCGCTTTCACGGGCTGTTATTGCGCTAGTTGTGCGCGCTCCTCGTGCACGCATCTTTGGGAGAAATCATCACCACTTGCACAGACGACGACGGGCTCAATGTTTGTCAGCCCTGCCCACCTTGGCCTGGCTCCGAATTGATACCAAAGAGCCGACTACGGCAAACAGTCCTTACCTCTGCATGCTAAAATAACCCGCAGCAGCCGCGTCTGTAGGCTGCCAGGCCCGTGGCTAGACACCACCAAGTCGTCATGTACGTTTGAGCCTTAGCGACCCTCCTTGGCCCTTTTACCAACCCATATTGCCCAAATGTGGTCTACTGAGCCCACTCCAGTTCAGCTCAAACACTATCCCCTTGTCGATTGGCTGCAAATCGCGGTTCCCATTCATGGCCATATCTAGCACAGCATCGCCCTTCCGCCCCGAATATCTTTAGTCGCGTCGGCCGTACTGACTTTTTAGGGCTTCGAGATACTCACGCTACGACCCTGACAGGCGGTCGCGATCCCCGCGTGATCGTTCCCCGGATCGGTTCGATCGTAGTTCTCAGTATGGAGATGCCGATAGACGCCGTTCATCAGCAGAAGTGAGAACGAACCAGTCCAGCTTCCAAGTAAATCGCGATGGCTTCAACGATGGTCCTCGCCGTGAGCCACCGCGAGGGCCTAGAGCTCTCATTGACGCACCAAGTGGACCGAGAGGAGGATATGGCGGTGATTTCAGGGGTCGTGGTCGAGGAAGAGGTGGTCGCGTCTGGTCGAGAGATGATAGCAGGGATCGCGGCCGGGATCGGGACATTGACTTCCGTGATCATAGATATCGCGATGATAGGAGTCGCGAGCGAGAGCGTGACCGCGACAGAGATTGGCGTGAGAACAGAGATTTCAGGTCCCGACGCTCTCCTATAGGCAGAGCTCGTTCGCCACCACGAGATTTCCGCGATAGGGATCGAGAAGGCCCTTCGGGTCCGGAAAGCGATCGACAAAGGCGAGGCTCGAGAGATGCAGGAGGCCCCCTGTCCGTTGGATCCCCCTCGCATGAACCTCCTTTCATGTCTGGACCACATCGTGGGGGTGGGTTTATGCGCGGTAGAGGTCGAGGCAGGGGAGACTGGGGTTCGGATAGAGGTCGTGGCCGCGCACCCTTCGACGATCGGGGTGATCGCTATATTCGCAGCCGTTCTCAAGATGGACGTTGGGGGCGAGACCGAGACGACCGAGATCGAGCCGATAGGTTTCATGATATGGACTCACGACGCGAGAGTCGTGATGATCGTGACCGTGGAGATCGAGAGCTGTTTCGAGCTAAATTGGAAGCGCGAACGTCCAACCACCAAGACCCACTGCCCGCGGCAAAGGAGCCTATCTCTCCACCACCTGTCGCGCCTTCTGCGCCACCCTTTGGGTCGATTCCCAATCGCAATTACGGCGCCGGTGACGGCTACGGCGTCATCAACAAGCCACCTCCCACCGGCCCCAGAGCTTTCACGGAGCGACCCGCAAGTTCTGCTCTTCTAGGAAGCCAAGAACCTGCTGGTGCGCCCACTGGGCCCTCCAAGCCGTTCGGTCATGATGCTCCGGTCATACCTGTTGGCCCCCGGGCCCAGCAGAAGTCCCAACGCCCTTCGAGCAAGCAGTGGATCAATCCCGCCCTGAAAAAAGGCCCCGAATCCCCTAAGCTCGCAAGAGCTCAAAGCTTTGCTCAGCATCGACACGGGCCGCCTCGGCAAGACGTTCCCCAATCTGACCAGCCATGGGATGAAAGGCGTCCTCGCAGTAGCGATGCCAAGGCGGGGCCTAGACCGGGAGAAGAGGAGCATCGAGGGCGTACCCATCATAGCGCAGAGCCGGGGGAAATAACACAACGATCGGACCACGGAAGCCCTCCCAGGACCGATTCATATACGAAACCCCTAAAGAGAGCGAGCTCACCAGCTGAGCCTGGTGAAGTGGTATCGGGCGATGCCGCCGCTTACGTACAGACTAAGGTCCAGCCGAAAGACCAGCCAAAGAGCCAGTCAAAGGACCAATCAGTCAGTGAGAAGCCAAAGGAAGTTGCGATACAGGAGCCACGGGAACCTGTAAAACGCAAGCCCAAGCGCATCGCGTTTAGAAGTGTTCGCTTCACTGTTCCACCCAAAATCGAGCTGTCCGCTGACGATGGCTCCGACACCGAAGACGACGACGAAGATATGGCAGATTACTTTGCCGGAAAGATTCGGGATGCTGAGGCGAAGCTTGCTAGGTTGCAACGGCCGCAGGTGCCGAATGAAGTAGTGGCCAGATACGCAGCCTTGTCCCATGGTTCCATGGTGAAAATATTAAACGAAAAAGACGATCTATTGGAGACTTTTGGAGACGTTGGGCCAAGCGGGCTGATTCCTCAGGTATCTGCGAAAGTCACGTCGCCGGTGCCTGAACCTAGAAAAGAAGTTGCAGAGCCTGAACCCACGACAAAGGATACTGAAATGCCCGACGCAGATGAAGAGCCTGCTGCTGAGAAGGAGGTCATCGGCGATGTAGCAGTGGAAGAACCTTCAGAGCCACAGCCTAAGAGGGAAGAGGTTGAAGGCGAGACCACAACTCTTGAGATACCGCCAGCTCCTCTCCTACCGATCGCCCCAGAACAAGAGCCTATTATCGAGGACCAAGCCGAAAAGCCTCCGGTTTCCCCGGCTCCTGTTGAAGCCAAGAGCCCCGTGGTTTTGCCAAAAGAGGGCAGTGTTGCCTCGAACCCTGCGGAGCCTATAGATACTGCCGAGCAAGGTCCGCAACCCCCCAGTACGCCGTCGCAAGTCGACGACGATGGCGACACGGAGCCCGATTTTGATGCCACGCCGGACGTTGAAGAGGTCCGTCGCTTTATCACTACTCCTCCCGTGGAAGATCTTCCCACCTTCGAAATGGAGCCATTGGAGAATGAGACGGGCATGTTCAGCCCTCTGGAAACCGACCCTGCTGTCGACGACTACATCCTTTCAAGCTTGGATAAAATTCATATTGACAGGACGACGGAGCAGAAGTCGAGTCAGGAGGATTATAGGGAGGGTTATATGAAATACCTTCATTACACGCTTTCCACCGATTCGACAGCGATGAAAAACCGCGATTCACTAACTATTGCGCCCCCTCCACCCGAAACGGGAGGATCAACAACTCCTGAGCCCAGGCCCGAGGGCAGGACCAGTGGAAGACGCTTCGCTAGCGAGCGCGACTTGGAGCGTGTGCTCCAGGCATCTATGCGAGAGGATGAAGAAAGGAAAGAACGGGAGCTCAGGATGCAAAAAGAAAAATATCGAACTGAGAAAGAGGCTGTAATACCCGATATGCTGTGGAGCGTCAAACAGAAGGAACAAGAATACTACATCGATCGCACTGGCTTCGTCACACCGGAGAAGTTGGTATCGGCATGGCATGTTCTTCCGCCAGAAAACAACTTCACTGGAGAAGAGGCTTCATTATTCGAGAAGAGGTATCTGGAGTTGCCGAAGCAATGGGGCAAAGTCGCTGAGGTTATTCCAAATCGCGACTTTGGAACATGCATCCAGTACTACTATCTTATGAAGAAAGACCTTAATCTCAAGGAGAAGCTTCGAAGGCAGCCTAAGAAGCGCAAGAAGGGTGGACGAGGGAAGCAGCGGTCGAGCGCCCTTGTATCAGAACTCGGGAACCGAGACGGCGAAGGAGAGGAGAATAATGGGGAAAACGGGGAGAATGGCGAGAATCGACGGCGTCCGCGCAGAGCAGCAGCTCCAACGTGGAATTTCGAGCAGCCGATTATCGAAACAGAAGCGTCGACACCTACCGGCACCCCGGGTCGCCGCGGCGGTTCTGCTGCTGCATCAAAAGCTGATCAGCCTGAGAAGGTTGATGGCAGAAAAAGGAGAGGAAAAGCTGCCAAGGACAAGGAGGCCAAGGCTTCCAAGCCTCAAGCACTCGCTGCAGCCCCTGGCCCTGGTCCTGCTGCTGGTGCCAGTGCCGGGCCCAGCGCCGGTGCCGGCAGAGGTAGGGGCCGTCCCGAATCAAAGCCTCCTACCTTTGAGTTCCAAGCCGGCCTTACAGGAGACCCTCGTCCCACGCATATGGACCACCAGGTCGGCATGCAAACCCCTTTCACCGTCCTCCATCATCAACAACCTCAACAGATCCACCCCCAACCCATGCAGAGCGTAGAGAGACCGCAGCCGCCATTGGTGTCGACAATGGCAGACGTAATGCAGCCTCCTTCGCTGCGACCTGAGCCGCCAGCACCGAACCCTCAGCCCACAATGAGCACTTTCAACTTGCAACAGACGCCAGCTGAACGCAAGGCCCCTAATGCACCCTCTAGCTATTGGAGTGTGTCGGAGTCGACTGATTTCCCTCTGCTGCTTCAAGCTTTTGGATCCGAATGGGGCGCTATCGCAGCTCACATGGGGTCGAAGACGGCTACCATGGTAAGTTCTCAATACATGTCCCATCCTTTACTTCGCTTCGGGAGCTGACAGTTGATGCAGGTCAAAAACTACTACATCCGGCAAAAGGATCAAGGCAAGGCGGAGTGGGAGGAACATGTCAAAGAGTCTGACGCCAAGCGGGCACGTGGTGAGAGACGCCCAGATCCACCCGCTCCTATGCCAACGGGAGGCAGAGGACGACGCTATGATCCTCCCTCGGCGACATCTGCGAGGCCGTTGGCCGTGGCTCCTGCTGAAGCTAGCCTTCTGCCTGAGCCGAGCAAGCCAGCTAAAGAGCCAGGCCAGACTGGCAGGTCATACCCAAGTTATGGTGTGGCAATTGCCCAAGCACCCGCGCAGCAACCTCAACAGCCGCAACCGCCTCCTCAGATGCACCTCGGCCAGCAGCCGCTGTCAATGCAACATAGCCAACCCCCCATGGCCCAACCCGTTTCGGCAGCCATGTCCCCCGGTATGAGACCGGTTCGAGCTCCTTCCCAGGGGTTTGGGTTCCCAGAACGCGAGAGGGATCCTGCTCCGGGACGCATGCCGCTACCGACCAAATCAGACCTTCGCGATCAGCGCCACATGGGTCCGGGCCAGCCTCTACATCCTATGCAACAGCCTGACCCCATGATGGAACGGGAACGGCAGAGGATGGAAATGCAGCAGCGCGAGATGGAGAGAGAAAGGGAGCGCGAACGCGAAATGCGCGAGAGGGAACAGAAGGAAAGGGAACTGCAACGGGAGCGGGAGCGGGAGCGGGAGCGGGAGCGTGAACGGGAGAGGGAGAGAGAGCGAGAGCGAGAGCGCGAACGAGAGCGTGAACGTGAACGCGAACGCGAACGCGAACGAGAGCAATATCGCCATTCGACAAGGCCGAAGCACGAGGAAGGCATGCCTATGTATGACCACTACGGGCACAGACAACCAGGTCCTCCGAGAAGCGAGCCGCTATCTATGGCCCCCCGTCACAGTCCTCATCCGTCTTGGTCTAGCCAGCCAGGGGCTATGCGAGGTCTACTCGGCGATGCAGGGCCTCCGCGACCCCCGTCGTCCATGCAACACAGAAGCTCATCCGGGCCAGGCCCTGAGCCGTATCCTCAGTCATCAACGCCTGTACCCCCTGGCTCGTCGGGGACCCCTCGACCAGAGCCACGCAAGACATCGAACATTATGTCCTTGCTGAATGATGACCCTCCCCCGCCTCCGAAGCGGGTTAACGATATGTCGAGCACCCCTTCCCGCCCTTCTCCGACCCCCCCTCCCCCTCAAAGTATCGGCAGGCCAGGACCGGGACCAGCACCACCTTCTTCCCTACGACGGGAAGCGGATCCCTACTCTCCATACGGCCGTACGGCGATTGGCGGTCCATCCGGTGTGCCACCTCTGAAGCCAGCAGCACCATACGCAGCATCTCCTACGTCGCAGCACCCGGGAGGCTCGCGGCCCCCAATTGGCTTGGGTGCGGATTCACCCGTGTCCGAGAGGGAGAGAGAATACTTCAGGCAACATGCCTATCATCAGAGCCATCCGTCCAGCGGCACCAACTCTCCCTCGGCTGCACACCGATACCCCCCTCCTGGACAGCCCGGTCAGATGTACCAGGCTCCGTCCGGGTATCCTTCATCATACGGCAACGCCGGGCAGCCTCCTCATGTTAGCTCACCCTCGCCGCAGTACCCAATGCAGGGCTCGGCCCCGAGAGGTCGTGAACCACCACCTCAGGGAAGCCGCGAGGCTTGGCCTCCGCCCTCGCATCAGCCCCCTCCAAGTAGCGGCTGGCCTGGCCAGCCTGGCCAGCCCGGAAAAACACCACAACCCGGATCCGGCCCGTCTCCTTCGTGGCCGACACAACATTCTGCCGGGACGTCACAGGCCGGAACACCGACTGGGAACTGGACATCAGCCCCGCCTCAGCATATGAGCCTCAGAGACGATCGTGGGCCTCCCCCGATGTATGGATCGCATCAACAGCCCCCGCCCCAGCCTCACGGCGTACAGGATCGTTATGGTCAGTCGATTGCGACATCCCGAGGCCCTGAACCGGCGCCTCCTCCAGCTCAGACGTATCAGCGGTACGCCAACCCCGGCCAGCAAAGGGATCCCCGAGACATGCCCGGGAGAAGCTACACGCCGCAACTTTACGACCGAGGCCCTCCGCATCATATGGGACCTGGACACGAGTATCAGCAAGACTTGAGAGAGATGCAATTGAGAGACGCGAGGGGACCAAGAGACCCCAGGGATCATGGCGACCCTAGGGACTTGGCTCCTCGAGGGCTTCGGCCTCATGAATATGACCGGCATCCTGACCACTACGGACGATGATTTTGTAAAATGGAAGAAAGGGTACCCCCCCCCCCCCCTGTTTGAACCTGGTTATTTTTGTTTGTTGTTACGATTAATAGATCCCACGTGAAGGACACGGTTGGGATGGCGGGACCAGGGAATGTGTGCCTGACGGGCGTTGGAATTCGGGAGGGAACGGGGTCAGAGGTAGTACTGTTATATTTGAATATTGTACATAATTCGTCCAAGCTGGTGTTTTTTTTTTCTCTTCATATGCTTTTATGTGTGTTTGGACGTACCATACTCGGTATTGGCATACAGAGGATTTCACACAGGTACCTTTGGAATCTATGGTAGCAATCGTCATTTCTGTGCTCTAGGCCGTACTACCTGAGTGCCCCACCAACAGGTGAACCCCACCAAAACACGGTCCCAGGGCCCTCACTCACTCAGTCATCCCACCGCGTCGTCGCTAGAACTACCTGAAGAGCCCCGTGGGGGGGGGGGGGGGGGGGCCATGCAGCCAAGTTAATCAGTCAAACCTACCTGGGAAGTGTAGGCTTCACAACATAAGAACCAAACGGAGCGTAATAGAAGAAAAAAGAACAGAAAAAAGAAAAAGAAAAAAGAAGGGATTTTTTTTCTTATACAAAGAAATGTCGACAAACAGACCCCGATCGGCGATGGCATCGTCGTCGTCGCGCGAAAAGACGTACTTTGAGCAGCAGCGGGAGGCTTACCTCGCCGACATTGCCGTGGTGAGTTGAAGCAACTCGTACACCGGACTGTATACTACATTACAAAACTACGACTGTTGGCATTCTGCTTTCTGTGCCTGTGGGATATATCTATATCTATATATGTGTATATGTATAGATATATTGCCCCGGCAATAAAGCACTGTGGATAATTGCGGAATATGCTGTTGAGAACCAAAAAGGAGCAGAGAGGCAGGCAGAGAGACGGACAGAAAGAGAGAGAGAGAGAAGGCTGACCAAGGCATTACGAGGTGTGCAGAGCTTCGAGCACGTCCTGGCCAACATCAACAAGCTGAACCGTTCCCTCGAGGCGGTCATTACGGTAAGGCACCCTCCTCCCCTCTCACTCCCCTTCTTTAACTTTTAACACGGGAGGGGGGGAAAAAACAGGTCGGAAACGAATTCTCCTCGGTGGAGGCGCTGTGGTCGCAGTTCGAAAACGTCATGGGGAAGCCGGAGGAGGGGCAGGACGACGACGATGACAACGACGGGAGCAAGGCGGGCGATGGAGACAACGATGATGACGGGGGCAACGACGGGGGTGATTACGATGATACGGATACCAGCATCAAGAGGGAGGGGGATTGATTTCTTTCCTTCCCCTTCCCCTTCCCCTTCCGTGGTTCTCGTTTCCTAGCACGTTTGATACTCGGTATGAAATGAATAAAGGGTTCAATGCCTGAATAAGCCCAAGTAGCCAAGACTCATCAAGACCTTACGTACGGGAACCTGTCTACCTCTCTACCGCAAAACCACTGCGTAACGCATACAGACTACAGACTATAGACTACGGATCACGTATAGTGAGACACGACTTTATCACGACAAGAACACCAAGGGGCACGAGCAACGTCCAAGTATAAAGTTGTTTTTAAACATTTCGAGTTCCTACACGTAACGTAGCCAACCTACTGCAAACTACTACTACCTACGTACTTAACCTACTTAAAAACTCGCATCAAGAAAAAAAAAAGAGCAAGACTAAAACCAGAACAAAACATATAACATCCATGCTTACAAAGGGAATGAACTAGAAGGAGGAAGGGAAAAAAGGAGGTGAGGATTTTGAAGAAGAGCAAGACAGACCACGCATAACAAAAAAAAACAATAACCCAGAAAACAGAAACCCACTGAGAAAGATGCATCGTATCCTCTTGTATTTCAAGGTGATCTCATTCTCGTACTTCGTTGCCATCCGCGCAGCCCTCCATGCCCCTCCCCTTTCCTTCATTTGCTTTGTTGTTTCGTTTAACCTTCTCATCATCCATCCAGGCTTGGGCTGGTGGTCCTTCTTTTGCCTCGTTGTTCCACATATCTTTCTCTTTCTTACTTCTCCTGACCCTTCCTATAACCTACTATGCTCTTTTCGCGCGTATGCATCATGGGCCAGAAAACTCCCCCGCGATGCTCACCGAGAAAAATCAAAATAAGAAAAAGAAAAAAAGAAAAATTTGCCGTTACCATGCTGAGCCTGACCGTTGATTGTAGGGAGGAGGGCCATGTTGGAAGGTGAGGAGAGTGAACCAAAATCATTGCTAAATCAGCTGTAAAAAAAAAGAGTAGAAAAAAAAAGGGAAAAAATTGTTCATGCGATGGTCATTACAATTGTAGTATGCCGCGTCAAAAGTTCCGAGTTTCTTTCTTTTTCGAAACTGAATGGGGTAATAAAGCCTCTCAAAGAAATTGACACTTTCTCTTCTTCCTCTTAGGCACCCCAACGCCGGGAAGCGACGTCGTCCTTCCGTGCCCGCTTGGTCCTGAGAAGGATGCGTTGTTGGCCGAGCTCTCCACGGTCTTCCGGTCATTTGCCACGACCGTGAGAATGGACTGTTCGAACACCTCATCAACACCGCGGGACTCCTTGCTACTGCATTCCATGTATTGCGCGTTCATCTTCTTGGCAACCGTCATGCCTGCCTCCGATGTGATGGGCGTGAGTCCCTGAGTCTTTAGCATGTCTATGCACGTCTGTTTGTACCGCAGATCCGACTTGAGGCCGACGAGTACCAGCGGGGTGTAGGGACAGAAGTGCAGGACCTCGGGGTACCACTATAAACAGTTGGTTAGTCTTTGATCCATTGTTTATTTACATCACTGCGGCGTGAAACTCACCTTGTCGAGGACATTCTCCAGAGAGTTTGGACAGTCAATGGCAAAGCAGACGAGGATCAGGTCGGTTTCGGGGTAAGAGAGAGGTCGTAGACGGTCGTATTCCTCCTGGCCAGCCGTGTCCCACAGCGCAAGCTCAACGGTTTTACCGGTGGGTGGGTGGATCGGATAGGTGATGTAGTTCTCAAAGACGGTCGGTACATATTTCTACGTCACTCTGTTAGATGATCTGCTTCGAGCTTCCTGGTTGGTATTTGATGCGACTCACCTCTGGGAAGTAACCTTGACTGTAGCTGATGAGCAGGCACGTCTTGCCGCAGCCGCCATCGCCAACGACAACAATCTTCTTGGAAAAGGTCGGGGGCTCAGTATTATTTGTGGCCGCCGACTCGCGTCCAGTGGATGTGCTGTTGATGGTGCTCGACGTGCCCTCGCTGTGGCGCGTGTTCTGGCTCCGGCGGTACTGCTGGCTGTGACTCGCCTGGCCGGGCTGGGGATTGCGGTGCTGGTAGGACGCCATGGTGGGCGCGGGGGGGGGAAGGGCCAATGTTCAACGATGCGCGGCGGCTGGTTGCTGTCTCAGGTGTTGATGAAAAGTCCAAGAATGCGATTTACCAAAAAGAGAGATCCGGGCGAGCAAAGGGATGCAGCGACGCCCCGGGGTTTCCTATGACTATGCCTGATCTGATTGCCACCTCAATTTGAGATTCCTTTCCTTATTCCTTCTTTAATGTCTTGTTCTCGTCGTTATCGTAAATGATAAGATGGTATTGAAAATCCGATACGGGGGGGTGTTGGGGTGTTGGGCGTGTTTTGCGAGATGATGGTTATATGATAGATGGTAGGAGAGTCGAAGAAAGTGTGACGAGATTGGCTTGTTCGGAATTGGAGATGAGAAGAATCCGAAATCGAAAGCGGGCGGCAAGGTTTTAGGAAGGAAAGAGGAACGAACGCAAATGGCAGAGGACAAAGTTGAACTGGAATGGAGGTGAAGGAGAAGGTGAGACTTTGAATGCGGAAAAAGAAAGAGAGCGCCGCAAAGCAATGAAGCTAAGGGGGGAGACGTTTTGGAAGTTGAGGGCAATATCAAGAAGTAGTAGTAGTAGTAGTAGTACTCCGTAGTAGTAGTAGGAATAGCAGGCGCAGTTGCTTACCCTCGAACTTGCAGGTGTCGGGGCGACGTAAACGAGGTAAACATGTTGACCAGGCAACCAGTCAACGTCGTCAAGGTGGGGCTTCCGCGGGTGGCTTCCAGTGGAGGTGATTTCAGCTGTTGTGTGTTCACTGCTCAACCAGCTACGGAGTACGGAGTAGCTCCCCCCCTCCCCCAATTGCCTGCCTGTATTTTAGTGCCCGTAGCGCCTGTAATTAATGAGCTTAGGTAGCCAGCCCGTAGCGGCGTAGCGCCCCCTCTCCCGCTTCCAAGTTCCAGCCCAGTGGAGGTTATCAGCAGCAGCCTCCATGTTCCGTCGCCAGTCTCCCTCCATCCGCCGTCCGGTGCACCGATTACTCCGTACGGATTATGGTACCATAGCATGGTACCGTCTGTGTGCGTGCGTGCGTGCGTGCGAGCGTGTGTCCCCAGTTTCCTGGTCTGTGCGCCCAACTCCACTAAAGCTCTGATTTCAATCCAAGCCAGTTTTTTTCTTGCACAACCTTTGAAACTTTTCAAACCTCTCACACTTGACTGAGCGCTCTCGGTATAACAGCTGCGTACCACGTACGTGCGTTTCATATTCAGAGCCGCGGGTGCATCTGTTGAGTACGCCAATCGCAGTCAGTCATCATGGAGACGGGACTGAGCAAGTACATCACGCTCGTCTCGGGCGATGGCTTCGAGTTTGTGGTTCTTCGTGAGGCTGCCATGATCAGCCCCATCGTCAAGAGCATGCTGGACCCTAGGAGTATGTCATGAGTCTTTGCACTACCGTGGCCTTGCACTACACCTTCTCGTCAAAATGCCAGACCCAGAACACTTACCAACGGATGATAGGCCGATTCGCTGAGGCCCAGGATGCCCGCTGCGTCTTCAACGAGATAAGGTACGTTTGCTCTCTTTCCTCCCACTTGGCACCCTGCTACCCCCAGGGATGACGGCACAATAATCCTTCCACTCTGTTTCTTTTTTTCGCGATGAAAACTTGTTGCAATGCGGCATGATCCGGTTGATTGCTCGCTGCTCTTCGCCCGACGATCTGACCGAACGACCAACTTGGCATCTCCAACATTTCATTTGGGAGCAACGATTGTGCTAACTTCAATTCGATAGCTCCGTTGTGCTCGACAAAGTTGTAGAGTACTTCCATTATTGGTATCGGTTCCGCGACAGCGAAGATGTTCCTGATATGGACATCCCTGTCGAGATATGCCTGGAGTTGCTTGCCGCTGCAGACTACCTGGGTCTCGACCAGTAAGTAGCTACTACATCGGCTGTACCGATTATTCCGTACGTTGTCGGCGTGTTAGTTAACAGATTTAGGTCCAACTTGAAATAATGCGCCATGTGCTCTGTACTTCGTACGCTTCGTCTTTAATTGTCTTTCTCTATTTAATGCAAGGAGTTGGGGACATCGATGGCACAGAACCATCTGGTACGGCACGGTAGGATATAATATGACATGAATGATATAAATTGAAGCAGCCTGGACCAATGCTTGCTACTACTACGGACTGCTATTATTGCACACGATTCACAGCAGTGGATACCATTTCAGCATATACGTTTGATTCTTCTACTCCTCCGTGGATCAAACGTCTATTAGAGATGGAAGATTGAAGTAACCCTCTCACTCTGCTTGACTCAGTTGACGCATTGAGCTCTCGCTTTTTCTGTAGGGCAACATATCATTTTACAGCTGTCTACTCCGTACCGCTGCCGCAGTAATCCCTCCCAGTGATATTGCTCTGGTACTACAACTCCTACTACTTAGTACTTCCTACAATAGTATTTACACATGAATAAAAGTTGCCCATTGGCGTATTAAAATAAAAATGCTGCTCGTTGAATTTTCTCCATTTTACCTGAATATTTGTTTTCCCCCCTCCCACTCCCCCTGATAACCTTCTGGTAGGACTAGCGGTCTTTACCAAGTCAAACCTAGAATTAGCACGTTGGCTGGGGATAGGCAAGCTTTGTGGACTCATCATTTAGACATGGTAAAGGTGATACCCTGGGGATTACTCAGATGCCCCAAATATGTATAACCATCTCGGGCGTTTCCTGACTTCTGGACGGGCACTACCAGTATCCGTAGCCCCTTCCTCGCAAAGACGGTTTTGTGCTGGTCATTTGAGATGCATAGGTCAGCAGGAACGACGTTTGTTGGCGAGGACAAAATTTCAACGCCACCAAAGCCCAAGCTCCAACTGTACCATTTCTTCACAACAGCGCACCCGCTTCAATACTACAACTTGTACCATGACGACCTCCACCACGTACGAAGAGCAAGGCGTTCGTCTTGCGGTCGAAGGCTGCGTAAGCTTATTTCGCGCACGTCACGACTGCTGCAAGACCGGTGCTAACCTCCTTAATTAGGGCCATGGCACGCTCGATGCCATCTACGCGTCTGTGGACAAGGCATGCAAAATCCGCGGATGGGATGGCGTCGACCTCCTCATTATCGGAGGTGATTTCCAGGTGAATGCGTGCAGTCAGTTACCGTTCAGTTGGTGTGTCCAAGCTAACCCTGCCAGGCCGTTCGCAACGCCGACGATTTGAGCGTCATGTCAGTGCCTGCCAAGTACCGACAAATGGGCGACTTCCACGCCTACTATTCGGGAGCGAAAAAAGCCCCCTATCTCACCGTATTTATTGGTGGGAATCATGAGGCAGGCTCGCATCTCTGGGAGCTATATTACGGTGGATGGGTCGCCCCTAATATCTACTACCTCGGAGCGGCCAATGTCGTCCGCCTCGGGCCCATCCGCATCGCAGCCCTTTCAGGGATCTGGAAGAGCTTTGACTACCGCAAGCCTCATTTTGAAAGGCTACCCTTCAACGGCGACCATGTCAAGAGCTTTTACCACGTCAGGGAAATTGATACCCGGAAACTTCTCCTCCTGAGGTCGCAGGTCGATGTCGGACTGAGCCATGACTGGCCAAGAGCAATTGAGAAGCATGGCAATTATCACACGCTCTTCAAGAATAAACCCGATTTCCGGCAGGAATCTGCGGATGGCACATTGGGCAGCGTGGCGGCCAAGCTGGTAATGGATCGGTTGAGGCCGCCGTACTGGTTCTCGGCTCATCTTCACACCAAGTTTGCAGCCATCAAAGAGTACCACGACGAAACAACAGCCGGAAATCCTCCAGTTCAGCAGCCAGCTCCTGAGGAGACGGAAGCTCCCAAAGTCCAGGAGAGCAATCCAGATGAAATCGACCTAGATATGGAAGACGGCGATGATGTGGTGGCAGGAAAAGAGAATTCCATTGAAACGTCATCAACTGCACAGCTTGAGCCCGAACCCCAGTCACGAGATGTTGAGCAGGTATCCAAAGAGCTTCGAGCCCAACTCCCCGCCTCATTTTCTCGACCACAAGAGCAGCAGCAGCAGCAGCAGCAGCAGCAGCAACAGAATTGGCCCACAACAGGTCAACCTGTACCAGACACAATCCCGAACAAAGTAGTCCGGTTCCTGTCACTGGACAAGTGTCTGCCTCGCCGTCGCTTTCTACAGGTTCTTACTGCGCAGCCTTATGATGCAGATGAATTGGAGAAGTTTCCTCCTAATGCTGCTAACCCAAG
The DNA here is from genome assembly GCA_026184415.1 of Trichothecium roseum. Taxonomy (NCBI): domain Eukaryota; kingdom Fungi; phylum Ascomycota; class Sordariomycetes; order Hypocreales; genus Trichothecium; species Trichothecium roseum. Next base: position 2,679,245 of record CM047942.1, on the reverse strand, counting down.
GTATCGCTTGCAGTACGACCCTGAATGGCTGGCCATCGCCCGCGTCTTCCACAAAGATTTGAAATTCGGTGATCCTGACGCTCAAAACCCCGAAGATTTAGGGGAAGATCAGTACAAGCCCCTAATAGATGCCGAGATGAAATGGGTAGAAGAGAATATTGTGAACACAGGGAAGCTGGATATTCCGTACAATTTCGAACAAACTGCTCCGCCTTACCAAGAAGGCACCTCCATCCACGACGTATCTCAGCCGTTCGAGTACACAAACCCACAGACTGCCGCCTACTGTGCTCTACTCGACGTCCCTAACCTTTGGGATGCGAGCCAGGACGAGAGGGACGAGAGGCGGGCCGCAGGGCCAGCACCTTCAAGGTTCTCGGGTGGGGGCAGGGGTGGTAACAGAGGGGGCTCAAGAGGAGGCAGAGGTCAAGGACGCGGTGGTGGTGGGAGAGGGAGGGGACGTGGTTTTGGCCGTGGTGGTCGCGGGGGAGGGGGAGGTGGTGGTGGTGGGCGCTACTGAGAGAGCATGATTACCATTTGAACAATTTTGAACCCCATTCAGCCGCATGCACTTCGTATTAGTCGTGTTCATCGTGGAGACACGAACTATTCTTCTACAACGCACCAGGCCACACGTCTCTCAACACTTGATAAATACTCAATGCAAACAAAAAATAAAATCCCAAGATAATTAGGGTTTATCTTCAGCCATGATGGACCCCACCACTCTGGCCCCCTATACGTACAAGCCTCTTCCCACGGACTCTTCCATCCGGCTCATCACTCGTCTGGGTACCGGCCCTACAGGCCACTTGCGCCTCTCACTCTCTACGCACGATCTTGACACCGAAATACCGACTCCCTTTCACTGCCTCTCCTATACGTGGGGTAATCCATTTGCTCACGGAGGGCCGTTCAAAGCCCACTATGATGCTGTTGCCGATGACTACTCCCCGAAAAACAAGATCCCCGTCGAGGTGGACGGTAGGCTGCTGTACATCCAGAAAAGCCTGCACGACGCGCTGACCGGGTTGCCCGAGAGCCCGTACCTCGACGTGCTGGCGTACGCGAACAGCGAGGGCTTCACGAGGATGCACGCGGTCGCGGAGGCGGGGAGGTACGGTCTGCTGTACGTCTGGGCGAGCAGGGGTGTCGACTTCAACACGGCGAACCGCGCGGGCCGGCTGCCTATCCACTACTCGGCGGAGAGGGGCGACGGCACGGGCGTCGCGGTGCTGGCCAGGGCCGGTTCGAGGAGAAACGTGCGGGACGGGCGGGGCAAGACGCCGAGGGACCTGGCGCGGGAGAACGGGCACGACGGGGTCGTCGAGTTCCTGGACGGCATGAGCGGGGAGCCCGATCCCGCGCCGAGGACGGTGCCGAGGGACGAGAACGGGCCGGAGAGGTACGTGTGGGCCGACGCCGTGTGCATTAATCAGGGGGACGTGGACGAGAAGACGGGGCAGGTCTCCATGATGGACAGGATCTACTCCGCGGCCGCTTGCGTGGCGGCGTGGCTCGGGCCCGCGGACGACCACACCGAGGCTGCTGTCAAGGGGTTCGATATTCTTACCTCTCACCGGGAGCAGTTCGCGGGCAGCGCTATCGTGCCGTACGGCGGCGACGGCGACGAGGCTAACTACGAGAGGGCGGGGGTGCCGCGTATTACGCGCGAGCAGTGGGACGGGATGGCGAGCGTGTACCAGAGGCAGTGGTTCCGCCGGGCCTGGATCGTCCAGGAGGCGGTCCTGCCGGAGCTCCTGGGCCTGTACGTCGGTCGCCACCTGCTGTCGCCGGACGACGTCGGGGCGGCGGCGGAGACCATACGGGAGAGGGAGAGGCGCCTGGGCACGAGCGGGTCGTCGTCCAGGTACGTGCCGCGGGACGAGGTCGGCGTGCCCGTCGAGTGGAACGCCGCCGAGTTCGGGAAGTGGCGGGCGAACCTGATGGGCACAAAGTCCGGCGCGCGGGAGGACCGCCCCGCGTTCCGTGAGCTTTTTACCTTGGGCAGGCTCCTCGGCGACTTCAGGACTTTCTTCGCCTCGGAGCCGCGGGATAAGGTCTTTGCCGTGTACGGGCTGACCAACGTCTTCGCGTCGGAGAGGGCGCGGACGGATTACCGGAGGTCGGTGGCGGGCGTGTACACGCAGGCCGCGAGGAGGCTCGTGAGGGAGACGGGGAGCCTCGAGGTCCTGCTCAGGTGCTACGGCGCGCCGGCGGCAAGCCGACGCGTGAGCGACCTCCCCGGCTGGGTCCCCGACTGGAGCACGGCGGGAGGCGTCTCCGTGCCTTCCGGCTTCAGGGCGGATGACGGTCTGCGGTTCGTTGCCCCCCGGCCGAGCGCTGACGACGACGACCCGGTGCTAGGAGTGCGCGGCCTCCGCGTCGGCCAGGTTAGCCAGGTGGGCGGCAGAGTCAGCGAGGCTCCAGGGGGCAAGTTCATGTTTGACCCGTCGTGGCTCAAACTGGCCCTTTCCCTCCGAGAAGAAGAAGAAGACGAACATGCCGCCGCCGAGGATGAGAAGCGGGAGAGGCCGGTGCTCACGGACATGCTGTGGAGGACGCTGTGCATGAACACCTCCAGCGGCGGCTTCTACAGCGACGAGCCCGACGGCGAGGGCGGCAACGGTACCGCCGGGTCACCGCCGGAAGGGTACGCGCAGCAGTTTGGCGTATTCATGATGCTGCTCATAGCCTCGGGGCTCGACCACATCACGATCGAGGCCGCGGGCGGCAAACCCGGCCCGCACATCAAGGGGGACATACTGATCCACATCCAGCACGACGCCCTGGCCGATATGGAGTCCTCGCTGGCGGACCTGGACGCGCTGCAGCGGCACGACGGCGAGCGGTGCCTGACGCCCTCGCGCGCCGACGTGGCCGGCCTGTGGGACAGGCTCGAGTACACGCTTCTGAGGATAACGCCGCTCGGGTCCGACGAGGGTCCCGTGGACTTCACGGTGCCGCCGGGCGTCAGGGAGGGGAGGGATAGGCTCGTCGGGTGCGGCGTCGTGGTTCCGGGGACGAGGATATGGAGGCGGTGCGGCGGCTTCGCGGGCGCGTACGGCACGGCTTACGGCGGGCGGCAGCTCTTCGTCTTGGGAGGGGCGGCGGGGGGGAGGAAGCATCTGGGTCTCGCGCCCGTGGGGGCAAGGGTCGGCGACGAGGTCTGGGTCGTTCCTGGGGCCGGGGCGCCCCTTGTCCTGAGGAGGCGTGAAGGCCGCTGCGAGGGCGAGGGCGAGAAGCAGGCCGGTAAGCCCACCCCTCGGTTCGACTTTGTGGGAGCTGCTTACGTGCACGGGTTAATGCATGGCGAGGGGGTGCGCCGAGGGGACGACGACGGTGGTGTGCCGTTGCAGGACATTGAGCTAGTATGATGTGTACGCGGAAGCATTTGCTTAGGCACGCGTTTGAAAGAGGGGTTGACCGTCTGGCAGAGAAAAACTCGGAACATTGACTTTTCTTTTCGTGCGTATATTGATTGAGCCTCGTGATTACATATACATGTTACTTATATTCGAGGGATATCTTTTGGGCATACTTGAGCGTGTATATTACCCATATCCAAGCGTCATTATACAGTCATACCTTGGGAGTTGGGCAGTCGATTCTTTCGACCCCTTGCTGAGCAATGATAGACAGACATGTACCAGCAGACGTGGCTCGAGACACTAGGAAACACCCCTTTTCGAGACACAGAGCCAAAGTCGCCCTCAAGGCCTTCAACGCTCGCCATTTAATCTAGGGCCCTATAGCAATGAAGAGTACCTCTTTATTCCTGAGCCTGTCTCGATCCCTTGATGCGTGGACTCGGAGCCCCAGCTGCCTGGCCTGCTCTTCGTTAACGAGACGAATGTACGGCTGGTAAAGGACCGGGCCTTCGGTCTCGTACTGCCAGGGGATGCTCTTCATCACGTTCAGGCTTCTCACCTGGCCATCGTCTAGTTCGAAACGGCGCTTGGCGTCCCTGACCCGCATCATCCGCAGCGCCGGGTTGATACCGAGGCACGCGAGACAGGCCCGCTCGCAGGTCGGCATGAAGAGCAAAACACCACGCTGGCGGCACGACACGCACTCGCTTGAGCGGAGCGCCCGCCACAGCATGGTGACCGAGTGAAGCCGCAAGAGGTCCGTACGAGCCATGTCGGCCAAGACTTCCGGCGCGTGCCGCATCACGTCCCAGTAGCAGGGCAGGCTTTCCACCACGGCGTTGCCTCGGATGCACGTCCGCGCGAGCCGGGAGAGGGACCGGAAGTCGAGCTGCTCGAGCACCATGATGATCAGCTCCGCGGGGAGCAGCGAGTCGAGCCGGCCGAGGAGAGATCGCCGAGAACGCTCAGCGGGGAACGGGCGCGCGGCACACGTCGGGTGAACTGATGATTCGCGAGTCTCGGGACCACCACCACCCCCGGTAGTCCTCATCTTCCTGACATACTTGGCGCTGTAAAAGTTTTCGATGCGGGAACGCGCCAGGGGCGAAGGTAGGCCTTCCCAGTCATCCTGAGAGGAGCCCATTGTTTTCGGCGGCCTTCGATGGGTGATTTGTACGACGTGCAGCGTCTGGGGATTTGGGGTAGTGCTTCTCGTGTGCGTACAGTTTCCTGTCGGTTTAGATAGCTGGGGCTAATGATGAAGAAGAAGAAAAGGGTCAAAGAAATCAACTGTTAATCCGGAGCCATGACAACTTTATATACAATACCGACTGTGAGAGTAGCCCTACTGCCAACACTTAGCAGTCATGGTCCCAGCAGTGGGTGGCTGCCTCGCTGTGCCTCCTGGGGGCCGGCCGCCGCAGTGGTGTGCCCTGTATCAATGGGGGGAACGCAGGAAGCCCAGTTAAGCCGATACGGCTTCAATCGCACTCAAAGTCGCAGGAAATAAAACATCATATCGCTATATCAACCTCCCAGGGTCGAACAGCAAGTCAAGTGTGAGTGTGGTATTAAGGGTGACAGTGACACTGGTCGTTGTCATGTCTAGCTAGGAGGTTCAGAGGTTAGGATGTTAGGAGGTTAGGAAGTCAAGTACCCGACCATGTCAAATCATACAAGTGCTGTTGGGCGAAGAGATAAGATAAGATAAGCCGAGGGGCAGCCAAAAATTTTGGAGGGGTTCCGATTCGGAGTCGCAGAGTCAGTCACTAAACCATTCCGCATACTTCATACACCCTTTTTTTGTCTCCTTTTTTTCTTCCTTTTTTTCCCCTTCTGCTCAAGGCAGCTTTGCGAATACCCCGAATCAAACTCCCAAAAACCACCGTCACAATGGCTTCCACCATCGAGGCCGAAGAACCTCACCACAACTTCGATGTACGTGCTGCCACTACCCTGCACAAGGCTAGGATGTCGAGCCTCGAGGCTCACTTATCCTTGCATTTTGCGACTTGCGATTGAGCGCCCCAAATAGGGCATGCCGTCGCAACTGGTATTCGTAACCTCAAGAAGATCGAGCAAGCTGATACGTTTCTTTCCAGACCATTCTCGTGCTCGATTTCGGCTCGTGAGTTATTGCACAGTCTTTGGCGCATTCCGGCTCCCACAGACACCCGCCGTTTTAAATGCAAAAATTGTACCAACCTCTTTTCTAGTCAAACGAGCCATCTTATCCTACGACGACTTCGGGCCCTTGGCGTCTTTGCCGAGCTGCTTCCGTGCACTACCAAGGTCGCCGAGCTGTCATGGAAGCCTAAAGGAATCATCTTCTCTGGAGGTGCGAAGTCTTCTTATGAATGGTTTGCGCCGAGATCTGACTGAGCTACTGCCTAGGCCCTGCTTCTGTCTATGACGAGGGTTCACCCCGTACGGTTTCCGTCTCTCCCAAATGCCCTGTTGCGTGTACTCATATCTGTAGATGTTGATCCTGCTGTTTTCGATCTGGATGTGCCTATTCTGTGAGTGTTCTCTGAAGGCCCCCCCCCCCCCCCCTCCTTCTAACCCCCCCCCAAGTCTTTGAAACTGGACTAACATGGATGAACAGCGGCATTTGGTACGACGTGCTCCGACATCGACCGATACGCGCTATGAAACTAATATTATCGACTTCAGCTACGGTTGCCAGGAGATTGCTTGGCGCATCGACTCGAAAAACGTTGTTCGTGGAGAGGCACGAGGTTTGTGGCCTTTGGGATTGCCACTGCAACTTGTTCTGACTCTTTCTCCTAGAATATGGCCACGCCGACGTCACCATCACCAAGGTCAACAGTCATGTCGACCGGCTGTTTGCCGGCTTGGGGGATGGAATTCCAGTCTTCATGTCCCATTTTGACAAGCTGATTAGCTTACCCAAGGTGAGTGAAATTCATGCAAATTTCCGAACAACCTGCTGACTCTGGCAGGACTTTGTGGTCATTGCTGCCACCAAGAACTCAGAATACGCCGGTATTGCCCACCAGGAGAAACCCATCTTTGGTTTGTTTTCCTTGAGCTACCCTTTCGGGGATAAGAAAGAATGCTAACAGTGTGATCAGGTGTCCAGTTTCATCCTGAGCTCGAACACGTTCGTCACCCAAGACCCTGCAATAGGAACCCCTCTGACATTCGAATCTAGACACCTCGTGGAACCGACCTCCTGCGCAATTTCAGCGTCGATATTTGCGGAGCTCAAGCGAACTGGAAAATGGGCAACTTTGTTGAGCTCGAGATTGCTCGCATCCGGGATCTCGTTGGCCCCAAAGCTCTCGTGCTCGGCGCCGTCAGCGGCGGTGTCGACAGCACTGTGGCAGCGACTTTGATGCGTCAAGCCATTGGGGACCGGTTCAAGGCTATCGGTATCGACAACTCTTGCATGCGTCTTAACGAATTCGAAGAGGTCAAGAAGAACCTTGGGGACCACCTCGGTATCAACCTCACCGTTGTCGACGCTGGCGAACTGTTCTTGAGCCGTCTTGCGGGCGTTTCCGACCCCGAAAAGAAGCGAAAGATTATCGGGTCGACTTGTACGTGCTCTAAGTAACTTTTCATGGGTCCGCGACAGTTGATGCTAACTGCGCCGAAGTTATCGATGTGTTCGAGCAGGAAGCTATAAGGGTATGCAGCCTTCTCTAACAGCGTCGAAAGCTTGCTGACACCACTCGTAAGATTGAGAAGGAAGCAGAAAACACACCAAATTCCGGCAAGGTGGAATGGTTCTTGCAGGGGACACTCTACCCTGACGTGTAAGTAATTTCTTCGTTTTCTGAGCTTAGGTGATGTAGAACCAAAGCTAACAGGGTTTCAGTATCGAGTCACTCTCGTGGAGAGGCCCCTCAGCGACAATTAAGAGTAAGTCCTGAATCCGTGGCACCCACAACGCCCCAGCAGCCATCGTCATCGTGGAAGATAGGCATGGTGCCCGCTTTCAGGAGCAGGCAAGACAGGGACATCCGTGATTAGGGTGACGTGGAAAATATCATATTGCGCCTAAGCGGAGCAAAAAGCTAACCAGAAATAGCTCACCACAATGTTGGTGGTCTGCCCGAGGTATGTTGCTATGCTTCCCTATCATCTCAAAGACGACTTTAACTAACCGGCATGTAGCGAATGACGAAAGGCGTAAGTAGAACACCACCACTTGGCTAGGCTTGATTACACTGACTTACGGTTCATTCAGCAAGGGTTACGTGTAAGTACAGTCCCATCTCTGACCGAACAGTGAATTCTAACATAGTTTCTGCCCTAGCTTATCGAGCCTCTGAGACTTCTATTCGTAAGTTTTGTTAGTCGTGACTAGGTTTAGACATGGAGCTTACAATTATACAGAAAGATGAAGTGAGGGTAAGCTAATTTCGAAGGGTTTAAATCTCCTTGCCTTTTTACTAAGCGTTTTAGGCAATTGGTCGGCAACTTGGCATCCACGAAACGCTCGTAAACAGGCATCCGTTCCCCGGGTATGTTTCATATCTCTCGAGATCTTCGCTGTCCTCCACAGCGTTGAGGCGTCTACTAACGAACTCGATTACAGGCCAGGTATTGCCATTAGGATCCTGGGCGATGTTACCAAGGAGCGGGTGGAGATTGCTCGGAAGGCCGATCACATCTTCATCAGCATGATCAGGGAGGCTGGCCTTTACGATCAGGTGAGCGGCGTCATAACGTGCCAAGATGGGCGCAGGCTAAACCTCTTCTCCTAGATATCCCAAGCCTTTGCTGGCCTTGATACCAGCCGTAGCGTTGGCGTCTTTGGTGACCAGCGCGTTTGGGGTTACATCGTAATTCTCCGCGCTGTTCGCACAAAGGATTTCATGAGCGCCGAGGTGTTTAACTTTGACAACTCCTTCCTCCAGGTAAGTTATGCATTCCCCCATACGGTTTTATTCGCTATACTAATCACTTTCTTAGGATGTTTCGCGTGCTATCTGCAACCAAGTAGACGGTGTATCCCGTGTTGTCTATGATTTGTAAGAGAAGCAGTACCACTTATCAACCTCGAAATTTCGTGCTAACATGGGCTTAATAGAACTTCAAAGCCCCCGGGCACCATTGAGCTGGAATAGGTGGCATAATGGCCCAATGGCGGACCATGGTCTGGGAAAGAAGAATAGAAAATGTGTTCTACGAGGTGCAAGGGCTCTTATAGAAAAGGGGCTACCATATAAAATGGAAAAGGCGAATGGGATCAAACTTTATTGCATCGAGATGCTGGCCATCTTTGAGGAGGAGCCAGCACAGGCGTGGATCGCAAAAAAAGAAATAACACCAGGGATGGCCCCAATCAATCACTTGGTGTTTGTTTACTAGACACCGGTTTGTGGAGTTGCAACGGAAGAAGGCCCTTTTTGTTCAAGTGGTCTGTCTCTCTGCCCGCGGGCGTCCGGACAAGGAACCGCACACACGCAAATGAACACGACATACATGTTTGTTACCAAAATTAAGAAATTTAGTTATTGATGGCAGGGTCGCCGCCCACATCCCATAAGGGCTTTTTGCTATATAGCTTTTGTCCTCCTCCGCAAAGAGCCACGTCCAGATGATTTAGCTGCACCGTGTGCCACTCGGACGTGGAGCTCGTCCTGGGGACCGAGTGCGGCGGCATCCTGGTGCGGTGCACCGCCTACAAGGACCTGAGCGGCGGGGCAGCCGAAGTGGTGTCCCCTGCTTGCTCGGCGAGGGAGGAGTGCCGCTTCGCCCGGCAGCGGTTCCGACGGCCAAGCCCAGCCCGGCGCGTACAGGAAGGCGCGGGAAATCGCCTGCGCCCTGCGCCGGGCCGGGCCGGGCCTGGAAGATCTCGCGCGCATTTACACGTCGTCCGGGCTCTTCGATATGGAAGGGGGAAGGGAAAGTTGGGTGAGATTTGAGAAGAGGGGGGGGGGGAAAGAAGGTTAACGTATTGAGTTTAGTACTTTTCTTCTTCTCCGTTTAGGCTGAAGTACAAGCAAGAAAGGATATCCGAACTGAATACTCCGTATAGCTCTGAGCTATATCGCATTAGAAATGAATTGGACAAAGCATCTCAAATAGAGAGGTATACGCTAGTAGCAGTAGTAGTAGTAGCAGTAGTAGTAGCAGTAGTAGTAGTAGTAGTAGTAGTAGTAGTAGTAGCAGTAGTAGTAGTAGTAGTAGTAGTAGTAGTAGTAGTAGTAGTAGTAGTAGTAGTAGTAGTAGTAGTAGTAGTAGGAGGAGGAGGAGGAGGAGGAGGACTTGCTTTCACAGCTCCAAGATGCATGGGCCTTGGCCAAATGATGATTGATATTATAATTTGACATCACCCAAGAGATAGGGAAGCAGAGGCAAGGTCAAAGTAAACATCTAATACTCGACAGGGCTTCGAAGGGCCCCTCCTCTTTTCCCCGGCCACCTCTCTAAAGCAAACCTCATCAGCCGGCCATCTATCTATCCCTGCCAGGTGTCGCTCGCCCAGATGGGGTTACCACCATCACCGTACAGCACGAGGTTCCCGTCGTCCTGCATGATGAGCTCGATGCCCGACGAGGCCTTCTGCCACGAGTCGCTCGCCCAGTACGGCTCGCCCCCCTTGCGGTACAGGACCATGTTGGCGTCCTCCTGCACGACGAGCGAGGCCACGCTCGTCTGCCCCGCGGTGCCGCTGGACCAGAGGGTCCGGTCGCCCTCGTTGTCGTAGACGACGAGGTCGCCGTCCCGCCTCAGCGTCGCGTTGTACTTGCCGTTGGCCGAGTAGATGGACTCGTCGGGCCTGATGTACTTGCCGCTGGGGATGCGGTCCGTTTCGATGAGTATGGTGGATGATGCCTTTTTTTTTATAAAGAAAGAGGGCACAATAATGTTAGTATATGTGGACTTTGGGATGGTCGGGAGGGGGAGGGGGGGAAGGGAGAGAGAGAGGTTGATGACGGCGATTCGTTCGTACCATTGTGGTTTTGGTTATTATGAGTTATGAGTAGGAGATAGAGATAGGGGTGGGGGGGGGGGGGGGGGGGGGGAGGAAAGTTGTGTCAAAGTATTTGTTGTGTTGGTTTTTAGTGATGTGAACCAAGTTTGAGTATCAAAAACCCGGGAATATCCATGGCCTTTTATATCCCAAGAAGCTATTCTCATATGGATCGAGAGGTCCCCCCCCCAATCTTCTCTCTCTTCTTCTTCTTCTTTCTTTCCCACTTCGTCCCACTTGTACTCCGTAACAACCAAAAAGCACCCGGTTGTCTGCGAGGGGCGTGGTTTCTTCGTAAGGCCGATGGGCCAACTGCTACGCAGAGTCCATTGGGCCGTACTACCTTTGCCACAAGGCAATGGAACCACGTAATTGTGCTTAATGAGGGGATGCGGGCTCGCCAGCTGGCAAACAAGAGCTTCGTCGTGTTACGGAGCACACGCAGCATACGCAGCATACGCAGCAAACGAACGGCAAAGATGCGGCGTATGAGATCACAGTGATTCCCGCAGGGCACAACCAAGCGGATTCCGGGAGGGCCAATGGGATTTCTCGCAGATACTAGTAGATACTACGGATTAGTCGTCGTACATACAGGTGATAGGCGGCCCAACGGGACTAAGCCTGCCGCTATTCCCGTAGTAGTTTCGTATATCGACTCTTTGTTAGCTGAGTCTTGCCGTAGTAAGTTGGAGACTCTGCATCCCCACTTAGCCTTTTCCCCTTGCTTTAGGCTGCATCAATGATATCAACAACAAGCATTTCAGAGCGCTCGGCACTGTAGCAATGGGGTTTGGATACCAGAGCTTGTCGTCATCGGGAGGTACTCCGTATCTATGTGATGTCAGTTGGGGGGGATATGGTCCTTGGCCCGGATGCCTATCAGGAGAATCTACTCCGGACTCCTAAATAGTAATGATGAGCCGCACGACACTTGGCACAAAGTCCATTATCAAACTACATGGCCAAAAAGGGGCCGAAAGAATTCATAGCCAGGGGGGTCTGGGGGTACCGTCTGCGCTGGTTTAGAGAGAGGGGGAGAGAGAAGAGAGGTATACATACGGAGTATAGCCTGTCAGATATCAACAATTTACTCTACCTCTCCCCTGTTCCCTCATTCCTCGGGCCATATCAGATTACATGTACGGGGTACAACGTACAATATCAATCATTATTTGGCCAAGGCGTATCCCGGACTGTTATTTCAGCGTCATGCATCTGTGCTTGTAGATTCAGGCGGTTCTGTCCGAAGACCAGATAACCTCGCCTGCACGTCGATTTCCGACCGCAAGCAGGCTTCTCCTGCGTCTACCCTGCCCGTGAAGCACCGGGTGTTGATTGGCGCATCGCACACACCCACGCTCACCTCCTTCAACCAAGTAAGCTTCGCCTCATCATCCCACCCCTCGTATCCTTCCGCAGATACGTGGCGGCCGCCGGCTTTGTAGATGATATCCCTGACTACGGCCAAGCTCGTTTCGTCGACGCTCCCGATGCTCCCGGTCCCGGAAGTGTGCTCTGGCGACGGGATATCGTGGAGGCATAGAACATCCAACGGGCCCATCCGATTACCCCTTGTTCCCAGATCCACATCTACTCTCGACCCGTGGTCTACGAGGAGCTGGATCACTTCTGGAGTGGCGATGCCGTATGCCAAAGCCGCCCCAAACGCGGAGACTCCAGCCCCGTCTGCGAGATTCGGGTCCGCACCGTGCTTCAAGAGCTCCCTGATCGTCTCAAGGCGGGACTCCTGGGATTCCACCTTGGAAGCTTCCGTATCGTCCTTGTCCTCGTCCTCGACGACATTCGGATTCACTGGCGCGGCAACGTCGTAAATCATGGGGTATCTCATGCAAAGATGGAGGGGGCTTCGCCCGTAAATGTCGCGGGCGTTGACGTTTGCGCCCCATTCAAGAAGCTTCCTCGCCCTTTCCAAAGTCGCCTCTTTGACTCGGCACAATGCCAGCAGCGCCGTGTCTTCGTTTTCTTTGAATGTTGGCGCGCGCATGTCGACGTGCCCCCCCGCCTCGATCAACGCCTCGGCATAGTCCCAATGTTCTTCCTCCAACGCACGATGCAGGAATGACCCGGAAGTCACTCTACCCAGGCGACTCATCAGAAGCTTCATTATAACCACGGCACTCGGCCTCGCCCGCTTCACCAGATTCAAGGCCCACAAAAGAGCGCCTTTGTACGCCCATTCCGACTCTTTTGGAAGGTATTGGAGAATCTTGGTTACCATCTCGCTCTGGGATCCTTCAACGGCAAGCCATAGTGATTCGGTTGAAAAAAGCTGACGGCTCCAAGGATTAGCTCCGGCCTCTAACAATGCCGATGCCATTTCAATGGAGTTTGCACGCACTGCCTGAACTATGGGCGTCTCGCGTTCAAGGCCTTGTCTTTCGTAGCTTTTGCCCTGTTTCTGTAAGATGGAAATGGCAGTTGCATTAGGATTTGCTCCAGCCTCCAGGAGAAGGCGGAGCAGGTCGACGCGCGAAGCGTGTATGGCAAGATCCACAAGACTCAGCAATCGCTGGCCAACAAAATTCGGCTCCGCTCCATGCTTAAGCAACAGCTTGCAAGTCTCTAGTTGTCCTGCATCCGTGGCGAGATATAGAAGACTATCGCCATCGGCGTTGCAGTCGTTTGGATCTACGCTCCCCTTTTCTAACCATGGCACCAGAATGTTATTCAGCCCCAACAGCACACAGCCGAAGACTGGCCTTGATCTTGGTCGAATCTTGGATCGTAAATTGATATGTCTGGCTGTGTTCCGGACCGAGTTTGACTCTTCAATCGGGCGGGATACTGCCTCGTTTTGAACAAGGCAAGCCCAGGCCTGATAATGAGAACTTGCACAGTCAATGTCGCCAATCAAACGTGACCACAGAGCCTGCTGTACGAAGCCTGAAGCTCCGGGCTGCCCGGATGCGGCATCCATTTCTCTCGAGTGATGAATTAGTCCGTGAGCGCAATAGAAGATCCATTCTTCCAGCGCAGTGTTGCTGTGGTTTTCGACGAAAGGGTCGAACTCGTGTGAAACGCAAGACGCATCATCGCTGTGGCCATGAGTGCCTACAAATTCGAGATACCCTTCGAAAGGAGGCACCGTGGGCGTCTGCTGTTGAGTAACTTCAACCGGGCTGCTTCTGTCCTGCCCTGATTGAGGTGTGGTAATACAGGGCGTGCAATTGGCTCTGCCATTGCTCTTTTTAAAGGAGCAGTGCCCCTTTTCCATGACTATGCAACTTGCGGGATGGTTTTTGTCCGCATCATCATCCTCAGATGGGGCCATTACTATTTTGACCTTATTCTCCCTTCTAGATTCTGAGATGCACAACACCGTTGGTGTATCTTCGAATTCAGCTCCAGATCCGTTGTTGCCATGATGCGAGTTGGAAGCGTTGCTCTCGGGTCGCTGCAAGCAAATTAAAGTCCTAAGGCATACGCCTACCATAAAGGCGTTGCACTTTTCCACTGTCCAATGCTTGGTTTCAAGATACTCTTGAACAGACAAGTGAGAAAACTTGCAGATGGAGGATGGGGTGATGCTGGAGCCATCGCTATAAGCCGACGCAAGAGCATCGGCCTTGACTTCCTGAAGGGTTTGGCACCGATAGCCCTCCATCAAACCCGGTTGGACATCCGTAGGCTTACTGTTCATCTTGGATTCCTTCTCAGTCGTCCCATCTGTAATTACCAGTAAGTTGTGGCACGCTTCAAGAACGTAGCCAATATCAACGTCTTCATCTACCTCAAAATCGCGCTCGGGATCCTGAGTTACGGCGATGGCAAGCTCGTAAGGGTGAAGAGGTTACCACGAAACCATTAGGATCTTGAAAGCTGCGAGTGCAATCTCCTTCTTGCTGCCTATTTGGCTCGATATTTGCTTGTATAAAGCATCATATGCCGCCTCCAACCCCTTGGGCAGTTCGTCAAGATATTTCTCGATGTCGTTGTTTCGCTTCAACTGTAGCAACTCCCCGATATGCAAGGCGGCCCATTGGAACCTGCCACCGAGACATGTCAGTGATCGCGATACTTGTCCCTTCTTTGGATAAACACATACATTCCCTGGCTCTTATCGTGAAAGGTATGGAGAATCATTTTTCGGACCTTGGGCAAGAGCTTCGTGCGGCAGAAATCGCTCTGCTCCATTCTATCTAGAACAAACCTTTCAATATCGGCTTGGTTATCGCTGGCAGTCACCTCAAGATGGGTCACGCCTTGGTATCTCTGCCTCAAGTCCTCATCTCTCCGACTAGCGATGAGTATCTTCACCGGTCGGTTAGACCTATTGAGAATATGATCCAAGATGTCCATCAAGACGTGCCTAGTGTCCCTATTGCACTCGTCCAACCCATCTAAGACGATATAGGATTCGGTGTTATCGCTTAGGATTTTGAGCAGGATGTCATTACACTCCTCGCTCAAGAGCCTGTCCTGTGCAAACCCCTTCCGTTTTCTTTCCTTATACTTCTCCTCAACACAAGTTTCGATTGTAGCATCGTCCACGGGGGCACAGAGTTGGCGGATGAGGCTCCGTAGGATGGCTACCGGATCTTGATGGTCGGATCGATTCCGGTCACAGTAGAAATAAGCAAATCTGACGTCCCTTGATTCTATACTTTTCAAGCCAGAGGAAAGATCATCAACAATCTTGGACGATAATTTAGTTTTCCCTGCACCAGCTGTGGTTTCGTCAGCCTCGTGGCATTGGCTCCTCTTAATATATCAACTTACGGACGCCGTTCATCCACATCAAGACTGATTTCTCTGATGTTTTCCACTCGACGTAGTTAGGATGCCGAAGGAGCCAGTCGCCTGTGTTGCTTACCCGACCCTTTTGAGCCGTGTAATGATCGCTCTCATAAGGTATATCTGAGATCCATTGAAATATCTGGCAACGCTCATCATCGTCAAGCTTATTCCGAAAAAGCGTCATCTGATTGTCAAAGGATTCCTTCATGTTCCTTAGAAGTGTCCGACTATTGTTCAAGCTTCCCTGGATGTTTCGGATGGCTTGCATCGATATGTGCTTTTCGCAGATATCGGCATCGACAACTACTCTCTGCTCAGATGCGCTAATCTCTGTGAGCTTGTCCGAGACGAAGCTTGGTTCAACAAATGCAGTCAGTTTTCGGACAAATGATTTGGTGTCCAGCAATCTTATATAATAGGCAAGAAAAGAAAATAGTTTCGCATATAGCCTTGCGATGCTTTCACAAAGATCGACCATACCCTTTCGCTGAATCTCATGCTTGGGTTCGATATTCTCAAGGTACAAGAACTGAAATACTCTGCATCTAGTCATTAGACAGGTAATCTGCTCAAGGCCAATGAGGACGAGCCCCATCTGCTCTTGATCAGCCGTAACGACCGACAAGACAATGCTGATAATTGACCACGGTACTCCGATATGTATGGGATCAACTTGTGCAACGATGTCGCCAACCTCTTTGAAGGAGTCGAGCCACGACACAATCTTGTTTGCGACATCCTTGATAACGATTCGACGACCGCCGAAATGGAGTTTCCAGGCCTTTTCTTCAGAAAGACGGCGCTTCTCGGCAGCAAGCTGTAGTAAGCCATTCAGCCCCGTGCTAACGTCTGTACCACCACCAGCGGAGTCGAGTAATGAAATGTCTTCGTCCTTGAGGAACCGCCGAGCCTGAATCCATAGGTCTTGCTTCCATGGAGCCGCTTCCACAGCGCTGATTATGCCTTGCTGTTCCCTGGCTGGGTTTGTGGAAAGATTGGTCGAACTTGTCAAGAGAGGCTGAAGAGGCCTTGTAGTTGCCTTAGGTTGGAGTTCCGATAAGACAACCGGAGACGCAGGGTCATCCTGACTCGGTGATTGGGTTGGCTCATCGCTTACAGTAGGCGATATAGAATGAGCAGAAACGGGGAGACTTGAAAGGTTATTGCTCGAGGTCTCGGGTGCTGAAATGCCTTTGCTAGATCGCCTCCGAAACCAGGTTTTAATCTTCCCCATATCGGGAACCTTGACTTATCTAATGTTCACAATAACAAGTGCGGAATGTCTTGCAAGGCCAGCAGAGCTCAAGTGCGGGGATGGCTTCGATGGGTGATGTCACATAATATCCCGTATTAGGTATAGAGGCAAGTAAACCTGTCTTTATACGCCTAAAATTCTTAAAGTACGACCCAACTATTCACGCGTATGGCTGTTTGGCGTAAAGTGAAATAGCTGGTCTTGACCGGATCCAGAGCTGAACGTCGTGACTAAATAGGTACATGGGTGAAATTGCCGTTATTCCACTACACCTGGTCGACTCAATGGTGAGGGTTGAGTTTATACAATTACCATACCATTACGGAGTACTAAGAAGTAATAGTAGTGTTATAATAATACTAGTACTAGAACTAGCAATCGTAACCTAGCTGTACTATTATATCTTGCTTGAAATAGCACCTTGACCTGTAATTTCTCACAAAGTTCTTTAACTAGTCACTTGTGTGGTTAAATACAAGTGATATATAGTCCACGATGGAGATGGGTTGGAAGAAAAAGGAAAAGAAAACAGAAGAATATTTGTTTGAAGAAAAAAGTTATCGGAAGATAAACATACATACAGCTCCCACATCAATGAAACCACTGGCATCGATATCGGATACTTGGTCGAGAACCATACCCTTTTTTAGAAGCCAGATCTTTTATCCTGTTCTATATGTACCACCCCTCCCCCCCCCTCCATCCAGCCAGGCTCCCTACTCCCTGCACGGATCATTCGTTGGGTACTTGTAGTTGGGTAAGCACGTAATTTAGCAGGTGCTTACTGGCTCGCAGTGAGGTCACCGGCCGACCAACCACTAATAAGTCGCGAGCAACAAGGAACCCCCAGCAACCAGACCAATCAGGCAATCAACAGGTAAACACTGACTGATACCCGACACTGAGAGCTCATCCATTTGCATCACCACCAATCACCACTACCAACAGTAAGTACCTACCTGCCAATCCGTCAACCACCACCACTTAAGTAACCGTTGAACCGCTACCTTCTCCGTCCCAAATAACAGCGCGGTGCCACAGAGAGCTACTGCTAACATTACAGCGTACTCCGTACACAGTGCTCCATACCACCACCACCACCACGCGCCTCCATCCAACCCCACAAACATCACCACAACCACCACAAGTCGCTCTTCTTTTCTTCCCAATCTTCTTCAACATACTTTCTGCTCCGATTGCGCAACATTATCCTGGGTCCCCCGGTTTCTTTGTCTCAGGTCGCGAATGTCAGTATTCTCTATTCTGACCCCCAGCAATATCGTGTCTCCCCTACTCATCACCCCGCTAACCGTTGGAATGCAGAACATCTCCAAGTTCATATAATCACAGACCTTGATATCGAGAGCGCCCCCCGTTGCCCGACATGTCCCAATTCTTAACCACAGTGTTCGTTATACCTCTCTCTACATCCATCTCCTTCTTCCATATCATTGCATTATCCTCTCCACGCGCGCACGTCATCCGGCGTCAGATACCATGATGGCATCAGTATTATTTCGCTACCTGAGCCCCAACTCCATGGCGACCATGTCGCGCATGGATACCACCATCATACCCGTCTACGCTGATCCAGACTGCGACCCGGCTCCTCAAGCTGCGCCCAACTCCCCCGTCGCGCTCAGCCCCCCCAAGCCTCCCGCAATAACCGGACTTCCCATACCAGACAATTCCCCAAAAACGGCCGAGCCCCCAAAGCCGGCTAGGGACCCTGATGTAACAATCGCTAACAAGAAGTCGTTATCGAATAGCAACCAACGAACCAAGAATCAGTTTCGGCCCCGATTGGGCAAAGGCGGATCGACGAGTTATCAGCTTCGACAGTATGCCGAGGTCACATTAGGTGGGGGCAGTCTGAGGAAGGTAGTCAAGTTACCAGAAGGGGAGGATGAGAACGAGTGGTTGGCCGTCAACAGTGAGTCTAGGGACTCCATATCTGCGAAAGAGGACACAGCGCTGACCCATGCAGTGGTGGACTTTTACAACCAGATCAATCTGCTCTACGGGGCCATCACAGAGTTTTGCTCTCCTCAATCTTGCCCAGAGATGAAGGCGACAGACGAGTGAGTACTGCCCAGATGCTCACCAGAGAAGGAGCTCTCCTAACACACAGCAGATTCGAGTACCTTTGGCAGGATGGAGAGAATTACAAGAGGCCAACCAAGATGCCCGCTCCCGCCTACATTGAGCAGCTCATGGCATGGGTTCAAGCCAACATTGATAACGAGCAGGTCCTACCCAGCAAGATTGGTAAGTTATGTTGCCTTTCGTATATGCGCATACGGCTAACAATCTGAAAGGTGTACCGTTCCCCAAGTCCTTCCCCGCGCTTGTGCGCCAAATTTTCAAGCGCATGTATCGTGTTTATGCGCACATCTACTGTCACCATTATCCCGTCATCCGTGAACTCGGGCTCGAGCCTCACCTCAATACGAGCTTCAAGCAATATGTGCTCTTTATAGACGAGCACAGCTTGGCCAGCGGGCGGGACTATTGGGGCCCCCTGGGAGACCTCGTCGACAGCATGCTGAAAAGCGATTAAGTCTACGACGTGGATATATGCACTTCACTAAATTTGGTACGGTTTCGGTCAGGGAGCAACACAGCTAGGAATGGAGTATAGGTTTTTTACTTTTATTGGCGTTTCTAGGTAATATTGTACGAACAGGTTGGGAGCCGGCGGCGCTTGATACCTTGGCTTCGGTAGACCATTTTAATGGCATGACTGCACTTGAAGTATATTGGCTTGCTGTGAGCTCGGCCTGATATAACCATGGAGACTATACCAAGCGATGCGCTCGAATAAAAAATCTTCAAAGGGGCTTTACTTCCAACGCGACAAGGCATACTCACTCTAGAATTCAATATCTTGCGCCAAGTATGAGCTGTTAGTAAAACGCGAGGTAGTAATAAATACTTACCTAGTGGTACTGGTACTGCTAATGTGTACGGAGTACTCCGTACGGATGTGTATGGTAGCTGCTGCCTTTCGTAAGAAGTCGGAACGTTGAGCTCTACCGATGCGTGTAGAATCCGATTTTTCTGCCTCCCAATTCAGGCACCAACACCCAAAATTGCCGGACCTTGCTCCAAATCTACCTCACCAAACGACGACAGCAAACTACCTCTTCCCTTTTCGAAAGGCTCTCGAACCAACCGCCTCCGGGAAACCAAAAATAACGACAACTCTCTCGCCCCTCCTCCTCTTTCCACCTCCGACCCCCTTCCTCCCGCTCGTCAATCGTCGAAAATGTTCTCGCGCCAGGTCGTCCGTTCCGCCAGGGCCGCTGCCCTCCCCCAGCGCGCCGCCGCCGCCGCCTCGCTCCGCATGCCCGCCAGGACCTACGCCGCCGCTGCTTCTGCCGACGTCAAGGCCCCCAAGGCCGTCTTCGGTCTTGACGGTACCTATGCTACTGCTCTGGTATGCATTCTCCCCCGTTGATTTTTGTTTTTCTTATTTGGTTCTGGGATTTTTGGTGGTTTTTTTTGGCAGGGGTTATTGGGGGAATTGGGATAGTGGGGCCTTGAATATAGATGATCAATTGTCTATTATTTGAGGAGGGGGTTGGTTGGATCCTTGCGGGAAGATTGGGAAACAGAAAAATACCGGGAAGACATACGCCACCGCCCAATGGAAGAGATGGGAAAAAGGGGAGGGGATGTTCTTTTTGTTATCCGGGGGGGAAGCTTCCCATGTCGGAAGAGGGCCAAACATCACCAAAAAAGAAGGCATCAAGCACATCGCTAACATTTTTGCTTCTTCTTCTTTTTTCTCGTTACCAGTACACCGCCGCCGCCAAGTCCTCGACCATCGACCCCACGGCCAAGGCCCTGTCCACCCTCGGCGGCCTCATCGCCCGCGACGCCAAGCTCGCCGGTATCCTGGGCGCGCCCACCCTCGGCGCCGAGGACAAGAAGGCCATCGTCGCCGAGCTGACCAAGCAGTCGGGCTCCCAGGCCCCTACCGTTAAGAACTTCCTCGACGCCCTCGCCGAGAACAACCGCCTCGGCCTCCTCGGCGGCGTCTGCGACAAGTTCGCCGAGCTCGTTGCCGCCGCCCGCGGCGAGGTTGAGATGAAGGTCACCTCTGCACAGGTGTGTTTCCCTCCCCCTGAAACCCCCCCCCTTTTTTTTTGGTTTTTTTTTTGCCCTTCTACTCCCCTTGAGAGAGAACTAGCAAAGCAAGTGCCCATGCGGAAAAGCTGTACTGACAACGGTGGTGAACACAAAAAAAAACAGAACCTCGACAGCAAGATCCTCTCCCGCCTCGAGTCCGCCGTCGCCAAGTCGGCCCACGTCGGCCCCGGCAAGAAGCTCAAGGTCACCAACGAGGTCAACCCCGACATCGTCGGCGGACTCGTCGTCGAGGTCGGCGACCGCACTATCGACCTCTCCGTCTCCTCCCGCATCGCCAAGATGAACAAGCTTCTCAACGACAGCCTGTAGATTTTTTTTTCAACTCTTGGATCATTCCTACACGAGAAGAGGAACCAGGGTTCTTGTCAAAAAAAGAAACCCTCTCCCGAAGAAACAAAAATTAGAAGTGGAAAGAGAGGACTAGCATACTCCCCCGCGATGATCATAATGTCAACTCGAATACGCCAAGCGAGATGGAAGAAAATAAGGGGGAAAGAAAGGCGGGACTTGAATCTATAATATGGATGCAAAAAGAAACAAAATTTCGCCCCCTTCCTTCTCGGAACCTCCTTTTTTCTTTTACTTTACTTTACCCCTTTGTTATTATTACCTACATGCAGCTAAGAACTTGCCACGTCGGCATACCGGCGTAGGCGAGGGACGACGGTGCAACAGAGACGGAAACCTGTCCGAAACAAAAAGTAGACAGGTGGTGGGTGTAGGCGTGTGAGAATAGAAGCCTTGAAAATAAACCTATTTCAAAACTTGATCGTGCGAGATAGTACGAGCAGTACGAGCAGTACAATCACTAATATCAGGGGTATTTCAGAAACCATGCAGTTGGAATAAGTCCGGTATTCTTCTATCCCTCTCTCATCTATCCTTTTTCTCTCCGCCTCTTTTACTTTATAATCAACTTCTTCCTTACCCGTCCTCCTCTATCAAATGTCAAAACAATTTCTTCTGTATACTCAATTTTCGCTCAAAAAACGCCTGTAAAAGTCGGTACCAAGTCAAGCCCTCCCCCCAATCCTGAGACGGGACGAAGAAAAACCGGTGGGCAGAAACAGAGATTACGGCGTTGTCTCGAGATCCTCGGGGTTCTCGTAGTTTTTGGTCTTCTCCGTGTATTGGCGCAGCTGATCAGAGACGTACTTGGCCATGTGCTCGTTATCCTCGGCCTTCGCCTTGGCATACTCGGGGTCCTCGGGGTAGACCGAGCCGGTGCATGACCTCGCATCATCGTCATCATCATGATCGCCATTGGCGGACTCAAAGTCACTTCGTGCACCGATAGACCGCGCAACAGACGAGCGACGGAAATGGCGTCTGGAAATAGAGCCACGACGATTAGATATTCTCTGCGTTGTCTCATCAAAGTAGTGTGCCATCCCGGTAGACGGTGTGCGGGGAGTCTGCGGCAGACGGCAGTTGATCCTTTTTCTAATGTTAGCTACAGTACCCATTGGTAAGAAATAGTCGAAACTCACCCAGTATCGTGAATCATACGTGCGATAAGCCCGGTCCAACCACATTGGTGCGATGCTCCTAATCCGCGGCCGGTATCACCATCAAAGAATTCGTGGAACCAGAGGTACTCTCTCCAGTGCTCATCGAAGTCGAGCCGATCGTCTCCAGCATTGATACTGCGCCTGCCATTATCGTTGCGAGTGAACAGATGCTGCAAGCGGTGCTGAATCTCCTCGGCCACGTTGCCTAGGTGCATATAATCACCACTGCCCGTGGGACACTCCACTTTAAAATCAGTTCCGTAGAAGAGGAAGAACCGTTGCAGAGACTCAACCAAAAGGAAGTTGACGCAAAGCCAGATTGGGCCTCTCCAATTACTGTTCCCGCCGAAAAGGCCAGAATCAGAATCACCAGGCACGTAACCAACAGAAAATGTCTGACCGTTCACATCCATAGAGAAAGGGTTCTCCTTATGATATTTGGAAAGTGACCGGATGCCATGGTCACTGAGGAATTCCTTCTCATCCAGCATGCGCTTGAGGATCTGCTCCAGCCGATCTTTGCTCACAATAGAAAGTAGCAGCCGATTGCCTTTCCCCCTCTTGCGGATACTGGCCATGTTTCTTTCAGCCATATCTTCTCGGTTTGCAATGAACCATTCAACCCTCTTCTTGAAAGAAGGCAGTTTGTTGATGAGCTCCGGCTCCAAGGTTGTGGTGGCATAAAGGGGTATAAGGCCGACCAACGATCGTACAGGAAGCTGTTGGATCCATGGGCCACCCCATGAAATAGCATCGTAGTAGAAACCATCTTGTTCGTTCCACAGCGACTGCTCACCCTTCTGGCCGTGCTTGAAAGTCATAGCGTCGCTAATGAAAATGAAGTGCTCGAAGAACTTCGAGGCAATGTCTTCGTAGACCCGACGATGCTTAGCGAGTTCAAGAGCGATATTGAGCATGGACAGGCAGTAGAATGCCATCCATCCCGTGCTATCAGCTTGTTCGAGCACACCGCCAGTAGGTAAAGGCTCGGACCGGTTGAAAAGGCCAATATTATCCAAGCCTAAGAAGCCGCCTTCGAAAACATTCTTGCCATCTGCGTCCTTTCTGTTCACCCACCATGTGAAGTTCAGCAGCAGTTTCTGGAATACACGTTCAAGGAAGTCCAAATCCTGGCGTCCATAAAGCTTCCGCTCAATCTTGAATGTTCTAAAGGTAGCCCAAGCATGGACAGGAGGATTTACGTCACCAAAATTCCATTCATACCTATGATAATGTTAGTTTCCAGATATATTTACATCACCTTGGACTACAGTGCATTTAACTTACGCTGGAAGCTGTCCGTTAGGGTGGCAATACCACTCTCTTGTGAAGAGATCAAGTTGCTTCTTGGCGAATTCTGGATCAATCATGGCCAGAGGAATACAATGGAAAGCGGTGTCCCAGGCAGCGAAGAACGGATATTCCCATGAGTCTGGCATTGACAGGATATCATCACAGTGCATGTGTTTCCACTGAGAGTTCCTGATCGCCTTCCTGTCAGGGGGCGGGGGTGGCATGGCTGGGTCGCCGTTGGCCCATTGGTCCCAGATGAATAGATAATGTTGCTTCGTCCACATCATCCCGGCAAAGGCCTGCCTCTGGATTTGATGCAGATCATCTGTCATCGGCAAGGGACTTAGTGTATTGTAAAATTCGTCCGCCTCCTCTCTGCGGGTATCAACGATGTTGTCGAACAACTCTTCATCAATCTCGGCGACACCCCTTTTGCTAAAGCGAAATCGAACAACTGACCGTGTTAGCGTATGACAATGAGCATCTCATAATGTAAATAAGCCTACCTGCGCATTCTCCTGGGCTTACACCGCCGTCCTCATTGAAGTTGAACCAAGCAGCACATTTCGTACCGGTCTTCGCAGGGTTGGTGGCCCCCTTTTCTTCATTGACGATGTGCCGATGAAAGGCATCCTTCACGTATGGCTGCTTGTTTTCCTGCTCGTACAGGACCTCGAAGTTGGTGTCATTTTCTGTGAACATCATCTGAGGTTCAACATCATTCCCGCTATTCCCAACGCCAGGCGAAGGTGAAAGCGTGAAGTAACGTTCACCTAAGCTCCAGTGCTCAGACTTGGCCATCATATCATCGACGATACTGATGGAGGGCTTCTTCTCGTCTGGCTCTCGACCCCAGCTCCAAGTGTTGCGAAACCAAACTTGAGGTACAATGTGAAGTGGAGCAGGGTCGGGACCACGGTTCCAAGCCGATACTCGGAATAATATCTCATCTGGGTCATCATGCTCTTTGGCAGTCTCAATAAAGATGTCCCAATACCTATTATCGTCGAAAATGCCGGTGTCGGTAAGCTGGTACTCGTTTTCCTCTCTCGTTCGTTTCGCATTCTCTTTGATCAGCTCTTCGTACGGAAATTTCTTCTGTGGGTATTTATAGAGAAACTTCATGTAGGAGTGCTGGAGTATTTATCAGCACCATAAAGGGGAGGCAAGGTCGTGGTGTTCATACCGTCTGTTATGATGGTCAGTTCAGCTACTAGTTGGTGGGTCAATAATTCGGGCTTACAGGAGTGTTGTCAACGTGGAAATGGGCTTCCTTGACGCTTTCACCATGGTTTCCTTGGGGGTTGGAGAGACCAAAGAGTCTTTCCTTCAAGAAGTCACTATAAAGCTCAGTGTTAGCATACACAAAGTAACTAGAGGTGATGGAAAGTGGCCATAACGCACTCTTCTTCGTTCCAAAAGCTGAAGCCGATATTTTGCCAGCCATGAGTGTCACAGACACCAGCAATACCATCCTCGCCCCATCTGAAAGCCCGCGACCGTGCGTGTTCGTGGGGGAAGTCTGAATTGGTGTGTAAGAAAAATACGCAAAGTAGGAGAGATTTCATAGGACTTACGACTCCAAGCATCACCATCATGGCTGTAATCTTCTCTGACTATAAAAATGTTAGCAAGGTTGTTTCTCTTCCACCATCACATGCCGGAAACTCAACCTGTGGCCCACTGGCGCTCAGCAACGTAAGGACCCCATTTCTTCCAGTATTTCTGGCGTTTACGATCTTGGGCGAGACGCTCCTCTTCCTTTGTGCGAAACTCGTGGCTGTCGTATACAACCATGATGAACTAGAAGGTGCAAACGAATAAAATATCGCTAGAAAATCCAGGTTGAAGATGGGAAAGAGGGAGGAAAAGAACTCAAGATGTCCAGGTTCCTTATCAATGGAGGGGGAGGGGCAGTTGGCAGGAACAAGAGCTCTCCTGTACCTGTACAGCCTGTACCGATTACAACCAAACAGCACTAACCCCCTTCCTCAACAATCTACTAAAACAGCAACAACAGGCATAAGTATTGGATAACAACCTTGAGAAAATTTGGAGACACAACCATTACATCTGCAGGCATAATTACATGGCACGGCAAGGTGCTGCTACAGCCAGGTCAACGGCTAGCACGCTATAGTTCGGAACCTTACGGTAGCAAGGTGCTACTACAGGTAGGCACGTATGTTGACGCGGGCGAGTGGGAAAAATCAAATCCTCCATGTACGGTACAAGTACAATTCGATAGCTTGATGGCGCGTAGACTAACACGAAGCCCTACCAATCTAGACCACCGACATGTACCTGCATGAAAGACTTTGCCGCTGCCGACCATCGACGATTGCGTTGGCATCGACCGTTCGAGTCGCGACCAGTCTACCAGTCAGAGAGCTACAGCTCCTTGACACGAACACCGACAGCGACAGAGTGGGGGCAAGCAATGCAGTCATTTCCAGTTGGCTTCAGCCAGGTTGTTCACCAAGCATGCAGGGTATCATGCTGACCAGTGGTAGGGTAGCAGAGGCAATAATGCCATTTGTGCTCCGTACAATGTAGCTCAACAGACTGGGCAACATCTTGGTCGCATCTGGATCTTGCAGAAGTTCGGTGTTATTGTGTGACTACTACCGTAATATTGAAGCAGCTACGCCCAATGACGTCGTATTAGGTGCATTCGCTGGGTAGCCACGCTCATTCTACTGCAAGGGATGTTTTTGTTCGCCCCGCGGCTTTTTTCAGGAAACGAATTTTTTTTTTTCATCAGTCCTTTACCCCTAGTCAAAATTTACACCTAGATTTAGTATATCCGATATCAATACCAACCAGATACTCGATGTGACAAGACGTATTTATCAAATATGGTTATCATCAAGACCTGAACGTAGCTGCAGGTTAGGTATACGAAGTGAGCCACCCTGAATCATCGTAAGCTCAATAAAACCAGCAACATTAATCTGCG
This sequence comes from Trichothecium roseum, assembly GCA_026184415.1. Lineage (NCBI taxonomy): Eukaryota > Fungi > Ascomycota > Sordariomycetes > Hypocreales > Trichothecium > Trichothecium roseum. Next base: position 2,652,988 of record CM047942.1, on the reverse strand, counting down.
GAGAAGCTGGAAGCTAACATGATGAGAATCATCATGCACACCTGTGGTGCACCTTCATGATTGCGATTAGTCTTGTAACAAGGTTTAATGCCCTTTGTATACTCCGTAGCTCCTTAGCAAATAAAGGCACATCGTGATAGTGGCGGCGGGTGTGGCTGATGATTGGGCTAAGGTTTAGCCAAGAACCCCTGGTTACTCTGTGCTAGGCCCCTAGTAGGTGTTGCCACCAAGTGACCAAAACAGCCCAGAGCTTCCAAGCCTCTTAACAAGCGGTTGTGCGTTGCGTGGCCGTTGGGTTTCCCAACGTAAAGCTCGTCGTCATTAGCAAACTCGTCCCGTCAAGCAGACGACACCGCCACTGCACCTGTCGTGGCCGTGACGTTATTGTGTGGCTATTATTCACTTACTTACCTATAGAGCATCTTTCCTCCAAGTTGGCACGTTGTTTCGCATCACCCTTGTTTTTTTTTGACAGCGGCTTGCATCTAATTTATATTCTTGCCCCGCGACAACGCGAACGACGAATACGGGACCACCACTTCCCTCCAACACTTTCCTACCTACCACCGTATACGCCTAAATCAGAAATCATGTCAGGAGTGATTGATTTTCTTCAACGTGTGGTTTTTTCCTCCCCGCCTGGAGAATGGGCGCTCACCCAACTACGAGAGCTCCTTATTGGAGCTTTGAAGCAAGGACCAGTCCCACAGCATGTGGCCTTCGTCATGGATGGCAATAGGCGATGGGCCCGTACGCACAGGATGGAAACTGTCGAAGGGCACCACAGGGGCTTTGAGGCTCTGGCAAGGGTATTTAACCCCCCCCATGGACTCCCCAGGATTCGTTACTAACGAGTCGCACAACAGATCATGGAGATCTGCTACAAAGCTGGTGTCAAGGTAGTGACAGTATACGCTTTCAGTATCGAAAACTTCAACCGTCCGAAATATGAAGTAGAGGGCCTGATGCAGCTGGCAAAGGTCAAGCTAGAGCAGCTGACAACGTATGGCGATATTCTCGACCGATATGGGGCTGCTGTCCGGGTACTTGGCGAACGCGACCTTCTTCGTGATGATGTCCTGCAAGTCGTTGATAAGGCTGTCGCGAGAACTCAGCACAACACCAAGCACATTCTCAATATCTGCTTCCCCTACACATCTAGGGCTGAGATGACTACGGCTGTCCGATCCACTGTGGCAGAGTTTCTTGCACCCCCACCGCCTAAGAACACCCCCTTCTCTCCCTATCGCATAAGGCAAAAGATACTTTCGCGACAGCTGGAGGGGCATGATCCTCTGCCAACAATCCGTGACAACTCGCCAGAGAAGACACCCGCTGGCGAGGTAAATGAAGCTAGTGGAGAGGCGGATGAAGATTCGTCCTCAGCTACTCTCAATCCTGACTCTCCACCACCGCGTCTGAGGGGTCGCAACAACTCCTATGACTCGACTGATCTTCCTAACCCAGAGAGCATCACCATCGATACCCTTGATAAGCATATGCATACCGCTCAAGATCCCCCATTGGATTTATTCATTAGGACCAGTGGTGTGGAGCGTCTGAGCGACTTTATGCTCTGGCAGTGTCATGAAGACACGCAGCTATTTTTTATCGATCCTCTCTGGCCTAACTTCGATTTGCATCATTTCATCTGGATCCTGTTGGAGTGGCAGTGGAGGCAAAAGCAGAAGGATAGAGAGGGGGCACCAGTAAGACGGAGACCTGGTGCTGGGAGGCAGACGGTCGCGTAGTACGACAAACCATTTATTGTGACATGCCGTCGCAAACGATACCCTTGTCGCGTTTGATTTACCAGCGATAGTGCGTCTGGAGCAAGCTAGAGGTTCTCGCAAGCGGATTCTTTTCTGGTGACCGAGAGGCTTGACGTATACATATTTAGTAATTTACAGATAAACTTCTTGTGTCCGATTTTGGTGTATATATATGATTTCCCGTGTAAGAAGCATTAGGGTTTGGATTTAAGATAGAGAACCCAAGTTCTAATAAAAAATTGCAACCCTATCTCGTCAAGAGCCACCTATGATATCCCATCTTTTTGGAGACGGGCGTTGTGAAGCCGGCAATATGACGAAATGTCTGTTGCTCATCTCCTTGAATTCTTATCTTATCGCAATCGCGGAATTCTGGCAGAGCTCTTTGGCCGAGGTGGAGATTTCCCGACAACCTTATTGGCCCATAAGCTGCGTGTGCGCCTCGCTGCCATCGCGCCTGCTTCTGAATGGGGGTCGGATAAGGTATTATTGGCGGGCAGGGCAATTCCCATCTCGTCGCTTCTACTCCTACGCAATCCTCAGTCCTTTTACCCAACAGTTAATACACCCTTCAATCCCTTACAGCCGGTGGCATCACTTCGATATGGCCTAGGCAATTGTCAACTTGAGACTTGTTTTCATTGCTTTCAGTGGTCTACGCCCTCTGTTTTCCAAGGCTTCTACTTCCTCTCTGCCTTTAACAACACCCTCGCTTTCGAACCTCCCGCCGACAGACGATCGACCTCTCTTACAATAATGAAATCGGCAAAGTCAGCTACGGCGGACGCTTCGTCGAATCGCAGGTCGCAACCAGCGCGACAGGCAAGGACGAACCCGTCGCGAGCGACTGCTAATGCCGCCCGGAACGCTGCGCGGGATCCTGCTGGCCAAAATGTCGACCAATCCATCGATATTTTCCCGGCCGTCACGCACTTCGCTGATGCCATGGTTTCTCTTCCTAAGGACCTAGTGAGGCACTTCACCCTCCTCAAAGAGGTCGACGCAAAGCTTTTCACCCCGGAAGAGCAGCTATTCCAGCTTGCTAATGCTGCGGTTAACACTCCGCTTCCGGAGACACGACCTAGCGCCGAGACGTCTAGCAGCATCGCGCCTGCCTCTACGCCTATGAGCACCCAGAATAGCACCGCTGGAGCCCCTCCAAATGCACCGTCAGCCGACGACTCGATCGTGGCCTCTTCCTCTGTTTTTGAACCCTCCAACTACCCTCGACGCCAGCTTTTTCGGCAAACGGCGTACAAGATCCAGGAGATGCTTGTATCTTTAGAAGAAAAGAACCATGTTCTATCGACAGCAAATGATGCCTTGCAGAGGCAACTGGCCCGAATTGAGGATGTTTGGCCACATTTGGAGCACGAATTTAGTGATGAAGCTAAATGGGGGAGTACCACGCACTGGGCATACCCTGAAAACCGTTCTGGGAAGCATCCGGAACGCGCCCGGCGTGACGGAGCAGCCGCAATATCTGCTGCTGCCCAAGCACTTGCCGACGAAGCTGCCGCTAGAAGCGATGCTAGGAAGCAAGCTGTACAGGCGAAGAAGGGTCTGAAAAATACCCATGACACCGAAGTTGATAATCATGACACACCCCGAACGGGCAAGGGACAAGGGAAGGGCCGCAAGGTAGCAGAGAGTCACGTTGGCCTCGGGATATCTGGTACCGACCCCCCGTCGAAGAAGCGAAAAGTCGAGAAGGTTACCAACGGCGGAGTAGCCATGGAGCGTTCCATGAGCAGTGCTATGAGTTATGCGACAGCAAAAGCCAAAGGTCGCAGTCCAACCCCAGCACCAGAGGGCCCGAAGAAGCGGAAAGCCCTGCCCTCTGGGAGCGGGCAGTCTAAAAAGAAGTACGTCGGTCCGTTTTTAACGTGCAATACAACTACTGACATATCTCTATAGGACTGCTATGTCGCCCTCTGTTACATCCTCTCCGGTCGTCACCGCGCTACCTGAACCAAAGACTCAGGCTCGAGCATCGCCTGCACCGAACACTGCGCCACGCCCGACAACCGCCCGAGCAAGACAGAACTCGCTTCAGTCTGCTGCCCGCCCGCCCGCATTGCCCGCCTCAAAGCCCAATGGCTCACTTCCAGCTACCCCCGAGGTTGCGAATACAACTCAGGTCCAGCGCCCAGGCAGCGAAACCCGGCCCGCCAAGGAATCGAGCGTACCGGTAAGGGGTGACACTGCCCGCAAGGAAGGGGAGAAAGTAGATAGTATCGCAGCAGCGCCTCCAGCTCCTGGAAAGAAGGAACCCAAGGTCGAAGAAGTTGAAAAGAAGAGTGAACCCGAGGCCCCAGCGCCAACACCGGCAACCGTCACAACCAAGAGTGGAAGAGCCAGCAAGCCTTCAACACCTGCATTAGCGACATTTCAGGATGCCGCACGGTCTCGGTCGTCGAGAAATGCTGAAGCATCTGGGGGCAAGAAAAACGGGAAGAAGGGAGGTGCTGCCACAGCACCGGCCCTTGCTCCTCCACTGCTGGATGACGATGCGAACAGCGCCGATGGCGACATCGATGCAGAGGAGCCAACCTACTGTTACTGCAACGGCGTTAGCTATGGTGAGATGGTTGCATGCGACGCAGATGAATGCGAGCGCGAATGGTTTCACCTGGCGTGCGTGGGTTTGAAGGTGGCGCCGGCTGAAAAGAGTAGGTTTCATCCCCTTATTGATCTAATACATGGACCTGTGTGGCTAACATGCATCCTGCAGGCAAATGGTACTGCGAAGACTGCAAACAGCGTCTTCATATCGGAGGTAAAAAGGCAAATGGGCGATGAAAGCCTCGGCTTGCCTTGTAATATATCTGTGACGGCACTTTGATAACATGGCATGATATCCATGTGTCTATATACATACTGAGCACATTGTCTAGGACACAATAAGTCGAGTCTTCCTGGACCCAAGTGCGTTGGACAGGCGTTATGGAGGAAGCGTTGGGATCTATGGCTTGACTGGCACACGAGAATTCATATTATACATATACACCCATGGAGCACGGAGTACATACTCCCAGAACAAAGGATCTGCTCTGAAGCGGCGGCATGCTGTGCAACTTATTCTTCTTATGGAGTGTCATAAAGGGGGCCATGGACATGGACGAGCCCACCAGGGAGCTGGTGGTACCAGGAACCCACACTTACTTGGGATGAAATATCGTGGTAAACCCAGCCTATTTATCACCAACATGATTTTTTCTAACCGGAAAGGGTCCTGGAAGGGCCGAGTCTGCCCAGCCATGTCCTCACCATAAGCAATGAGGCCGCAATATCGCCTTGCGACCGCTAGAGTAGTAGTAGTAGTAGTAGTAAGTAGTAGTAGTATTCGTGAGACATCCAACTACCAAGTACTACCAATATACTACTAGTAGTCTGTAGTTGCAGCGGTCGTCGTGGTGCCTGTTACTAAGTAGTAGGGCCTAGTAGGCGTAGTTCTGATTTGGCTGCTATATAAAACGACGACCACTTCGGATCTGTATGTAGTACTCTGTAGTGCTACTATTATGGATGGATACGGTTAGTATTACTACGTATATAGTACTCAGTATTAGTAGTAGCAGAGTGGAAGAGATCGGGTATTCGGAGCGTTAGCATGCGCCAGAAGGAATCCACGGCACTTTGGAAGTTTTGGAAGACCCCCATTTTCACTCTTTCACCCCCCACCACTACGAAAAGTGCGCGTGTGTGTGCGTAGGTGCATATTGTCCTTGCAGTGATTACTACTACTAGTAGCACTCCCGCACTCCCGTGTAAGTACGGAGTAAGTGGCCTAGAGGGAGAAAAAAAAGTTGGACTTCTATTATGGAGTTTCTATACGGAGTATGGAAGAAAAAAATTCATCAAGAAAAAAGTCTGCTTCCCCGCAAACTGCATTTACAGGGATCCAAACAAAATTGGTCTCTTCTTCTTTCCTTGTTCTGCGCCGTCAGGCACAAATGACGTTAACAGTGGACCAATGATGGGAGTGTTTTTTTATGCGTACGGGGTATACAGTACTATTCAGTAGTTCGTTGTTGTTCTTGTTGGGTGATGGCGAAATCAAGAACCAGGGAAATACAAAGTTGAGAAAAAAAGAGAAAGACACATGCTTGCAAGGTTCACCACGTCCGCCTGAAAAGCGTTGACGATTTGCATAAGAATCAAGAAGAAGCTTTTCAGGTGACTCGGGAGGTTTATTACCTACAGTATCATATGGTATGGTAGTAGGCAAACTGCCTAGGAAAGGAAGGGAACGTACAAATTCGACCAATAAACAAAACACTCGGAAGTGAGAAAAAAAAGTTGATACACCGGACCCCAGTTTTGACTAGTACCACTACTAGTACTAGCTTTTGTGGGAGAGAAACGAACCGGAAAAAGCATCCAATCCAATCCAATCCATCAAAGGCAGCTTGCTTCTTCCCGTCTTTGTTGGACGATGAGGCGGCTTGCCTCGGGGGTGTATCGTGAATGCAAATGCAATGTGCTGGGTCCCCCCCTTCTCTCAACTGGCGCTTCTGCTGGGGTTTACCCTAGGGGTTTAGGGGGATTACTACCCCCCGACACCTCCGGGGGGATCGCACACACACGAATAGTACACACCACATACCCGATAGCTTGCTCATCTCTGCGGTGCCGGCGTCGTTTCCCCTGGGCATGGGGCAGGGAAGCTAAGGTAAATCATAGGTTACTTTTTTTTCCTGGGTGCGATGTCGCTCTAGGGGATAGAAGGGGGTTGGGAGGGGGGAGGGGGGGGAGGGACCATTTTGCTCTGGAAGGGGGTGTACCGGCCGTGCTTTTGTGTGGTCGTTTTGAGTCACCGCGAACTCGAGGTACCGAAGGGGAGGGTGACACCTAGTAGCCGCGTTGCCACCAAGAAAAAAAAAGAATGCGAGGCCAACGGTAATACTACCCAACATTACGTATGAGGCTTAGGGAGGAGGAGACCACTGCTCTGCAACTACCATGACTGTTAACGTATGGAGAAGTGCAGCAACTATCTGTATCATGATGCTCTTCAGATGCGAGAGGTCACGGTGTTCCCATCCAACCTTCTTCTCTGAGCTCTGGATGGTTCAATGGGCTGCAGCATGGAAGTGGATAAAATTGGGAATGGTGTCTTCATTTGCCAACTGGCACCTTTTTTACTCCGTAGGGAGGAGGGGGGGAGAGAGAAAGACTTGGAGAGTAACGGGTTGCTCGAGGGAAAACGAGGGTCACGGGGTACAACTCAGAGCTCCTCCCTTGCAATCCATTACGTTTCCAAAACCTCCGGGCGCGTCATGAGCGGATGGGTTGTACGACGCCGTGAAAAAGGTCGTTCTCATTACCCAATCGCGAACCAATAGGGCGACATGGCTTCGAGAGAGAGCGAGAGATGGAGAGGACGGGAAGAAGAAGGAGAAGAAAGCTAGGGGGGAGAGAGGGGGGGGGGGGGGGGGTGGACGAAAAATCGACGACAACTAAGGAGGAGTTGCGGGCGGGGGACACGAGCGCCAACCTAGACGGGCCTGTACAATTTATTTCTTACGGGGTCTTGGGGGCCTGAGGGCCTAGAGCGCACCCAACGTGCCAAACCGAACCAACCCCCTTCTGGGCTTTTTGGTAATAAAGCCGCCGCTGCCAGTCCAGTGCCAGCCCAGTGCCCAGTCCAGCCCAGCGGTTGCCAGTGCCAGCCTCGCTCGCTTGGTTCGCTGCCCGTCAAGCTCCGTCTCTAGCTCCGTCCCTTGAACTCAGGCGGCGGCGGCGGCCTGCGGGATGGATGGATGGATGGATGGATGGGATGGGATGGGATGGGCTCGGTTCTTTTTTTTTTCTTGCAGCTCACCTGACGTGCGAAACATCCAGTCTCGCGTTTTCATTACCAAATCTTTCCTTGTTCCGAGCTAATCGGGGGCCTGGGAATGTCAGTTCCTTTGCCTAAATCGTGCTCCGATTGTCGCTCTCTTGGCTCATTCTTCCTCTCTCTCTCTCTTTCTCTCGTCTTGTCTCCCCAAAGCAGAACAGATAGCCCCACCGATTATTATGCTCAAGAGTGTGAAAGGACTTGAGCAGGGGAACAGAAAAGTCGAGCTGGAGAAGAGAGAAGAAGAAAAAAAAGTCCTGGCCATGTGTTCGGGCTGAGGAGGTGGCGTGGCGTCACTTTTGCCATTTTGCCATTTTTTTAGTGCTTCCGTATAAACTTATTGTAGGTATGGATGGTAGTACGGAGTCTGAGGAGGAGGATTATCCATAGGTTGACTTTTTTTTCCTTGGACGGGAGCCGCCTTTGGTGACCCGCACACACACACACACACAAGAGAGACAAGCCGCCTCTGGACCCAATGCCACTACCACTTCTACGGAGTACTTCTACTACGGAGCACTACGCCCAAGTTTTGAATATGGATACTTATTAATGACAATTGCACCGCCTGGCTTTTTCTCAACGAACTCTCCCGCCAACAATTAATACTTTTCAACCATCTCCTTCTTCGGGGCAAAAGCTTCGTGACACCCAAGAAACTTAAACAATCAGATTTCTTTTCACAATCCCCCCCTCCCTAACGTTCCCCCGCAATCGCATTAATTCTCGCCCTGTCCTCCTTTTGGCGTTGCTTGTCCGCCTACCTACACAGTACTACTTATGCAGCAGTGCTCCGTACCTTACTACGGAGTACAGTGCAGTAGTCGCTCGAACCTGGCCTGACTTGCTAGTTATTACCATACTGAGACCACGCAAACGTTGCCTTGACTAACGGAATCCCATCCATTTGTCGACCACCCTTTCCCCATCCTCTTTCCTCCCCCAGAAGACCTTTGCCTTTTTCTTTCTAATTTCCACACGGGGGTCACTTGATCAAAATCATCAGAAAAAGCCTGAGCTTACCTTTGGGATCCCTGAGGTAGCCGAGAAACTAGACGACAGACGCACACGCCCCCCCCGGCCTTGCTTCGCAGTACTAGCTCCACGTACAGGACCATATCCACACGGGCATTATAACTTATTACCATCAAACTACATATATGGCCGGCCGCGAGGATGGCGGGCACCCCATGGTGCTCGACTTCAACACCTCCATGGCCATTAAATCTATGAACAGAATGTCTGGATCCTACTCGCCTACCGATAAGACTGCTCGCTCCTCCTTCTCTTCCGTCAGAGAGAATGACGACGGACTCGCTCAGACTTTTACACGATCCAAGGTTTCGTCTTACACCCTGGGCACCGAGGAAGTCTTCGACGAGTCGCCTTCCGCCGAACTGTCCCAGCCGAGCTTCCAAGCTCCATTAACCCAGCCTCACAGCAAGCTCCATTCGTTCCTGGTGCCGGCGGACAGCTTTAGAGGATGGAAGCAGATTCCTCTAAAGGGCCGCAAGGCCAGCAGGAGCGTGGAGGACCTGCACAAGATGGCTATGCAGTGGAGCCCTTCGACGACACCTGCACCTGAGAAGAAGCCATCTAGCCATGCTCTGGGAGCGTCACCACTCGAAAAGCTTCCCACCGAGATTCTCAGCTCCATAATTGACCTCCTGGTCGTCGAACTGCCTCCCCCGGAACTCTCGAGACGAAACCTTGATCTTATGGCTCTGCTGTGCTCCTCGCGGGCGTTGCACGCTGCCACCCTCAACACCCTTTACCGACACATTACCATTCCCCAGTCACGGATTTTCAGAAAGTTCCTCAACACCATCGAGCAGTACCCCGCTCTGGCTTCCATTGTGCGCCGATTGGACTTTAGCCACTTTAACCCCTCCACCATGTTCTTCAGTGCCAGTGAGAGGGCTCAGACCCAGAACCTCACAGCCACGACGCTTCGCCAGTGCCTCGAGTTGACCCCTTACTTGCAAGAGTTCCTCGCGCAGGAGTACGTCGACGACGATCTCGGCCCAGATGTCCTGAGGAAGCTGTTTTTCGACATGCCCCAGCTCCGGGCCGTTGATTTCTGCGGTTGTTCTTCGATGGGGTTCAGGCGCTCCTTCAACGCTATTCTGGAGGACCAGTGGCCCGAGACGCTGGCCATCTCACGACTCTCCTTCCACAAGAGCTTGAGCATCCTGCCCGCGGTATTTGAAAAGATGCTCCCTCGCCTTCACAAAATCACTCATCTGGATCTCGCTGGAACCCGTGTCACGGACGAGGCGCTCGAGTTGATCCCCGCAACAGCGAGAATCACTCACCTTAACCTTGCTAAATGCAAGGAGCTATCTACCGAGGTTGTCGTCAAGTTCATAACCTCGCACCCGGCTGTCAAGGATACCCTCGTGTTCCTCAGCCTTAGCACCGACGCAAGCAGCCACTTGCTTCTCGGTAAGGACGACGTTGATAGGCTTCTACCAAGCCTGCCCGGGTCTCTCAAGTCCCTTAGCTTGAAGGGCGCGCGCATGAACGCCTCTCATGTCGAGTTGCTTGCCCCGCTCATCGACAGCTTGGAGGAGCTCGCTCTCGGAAAGGGTTTGGAGTTGGGTGATGTACAGAGATTATTCTACAAAGACGGAGAGTGGACTGCGCACAATCTGCGCTACCTTGACATTTCCGATATTGAGACCAGGATCGGCAGCGGCAGCGAGCTGCTATCGTCGGCTTCCGCGCCTCTTCATGTGATTGAGGTCGAGGAGCGTGGCTATGAGCGTGCTGCCAAGATCATGCAGAGCATCGAGCGCGTGGGCTGGACCGTCAAGGAGTTCGGAAGTCGCTTCTGGCTCGTCCGCCTCAACGAAGATGGCACTACTAGGGACAACGGTAGCAGATGGTGGAAGATGGGCGCCGAAAGCTGGGGAATGCGCAAGATTCCAGTTGCGAACGCCGAGGTTGGCGGCATGTACGGCTCTTTTATGTTCGGACGACGACTGTGATGTTTTTTTTTAAAAAAAAATCTTTTTCAAAGAGGGAAAACAGGGCAAATTTGGAGCCACTCTACTCATTTATTTTATTCATGGCAAGGAGTTTTTAGGGAATATCGAGGCAACCCGCGAAAAAAAGAAAGGGGAAAAAGAATATTCATAGCGTTGCATACCTCTTTGGACGGGTTGGGAATGCGGTTTTTTTTTATATGGTTGAAGGATATCCCCCGCATTCAGTTTCATTGGCAGTTGGCATAAAGCTATCGGATATAAATCTTATGACATAAATATAGTAGTATTCATAGTATGAAAATTCATCTTGGTCATCATCAGCAGCAGCATCATCATTCTGGGGGTGCAATTGTCGGTGATGTTTTGTAATGGTGGCTGGTACGGAGTAGGGAGTAGGGAGTACTAAGTAGCAGGGAGTATTACGGTGTACTCCGTAGTTGTGTCGGCATTGGCTCGGAGTCCTCCTGCCTGCAGTGACCTCCGTCAGTCTGCATGAACCTGCAGAAGCGGCTGCACGTGAGATGGACCCATTCACGTGCATTCAATTGACTCGGAACAACCATCTTCCTGCGCCGCCACAGCCAGGAGTGAGCGACGTAACGGGCTTCGACTTCCGAGTTGCGTAGCCTCAATCCCTTACTGTTTGAAAGCTTCAATCGTCAAACCTATTCCATCTTGGTCAAGTCTCGGGAGCCTCCCATCAACCACCCATCATGGCTCCACGACAAGACACACCGTTCCGCTCGGCGGACATGAGCATGGTGCAGCTCTATGTGTCCAACGAAATCGGCAGGGAGGTCGTTACCGCGCTGGGAGAGCTGGGTCTCTGCCAGTTCCGCGACGTAAGCGCCCGTCCATCTCGGCTTCGATGACGCCTTCGGATATGCTAACTCGGATTCATCAATAGCTCAATGAAGAAGTCAGCGCCTTCCAGAGGACTTTCACCCAAGAGATTCGCCGCCTCGATAATGTCGAGCGACAGCTTCGTACGTCATGCCGAAGCTACACCGAATGTCAACCACAGCTCCTAACAATGACCAGGTTACTTCAATGCCCAGATGGACAAGATTGGCACCCCCCTCCGGAAGCTAGACCTCGATACCGAGAGACTCGCATCACCCTCGACCTCCGAGATTGACGAGCTCACCGAGCGAAGCCAGAAGCTGGAGCAGCGTGTCTCTGCCCTTAATGACAGCTACGAGACCCTCAAGAAGCGTGAGGGTGACTTGACCGAGTGGAGATGGGTCCTGCGCGAGGCTGGCAGCTTCTTCGACCGTGCTCACGGCAACGTCGAGGAGATTCGTCAGTCCACCGACAACGACGACGCGCCCTTGCTCTCCGACGTCGAGCAGCATACCGCCACCGCCGATGGTGATCGATCTTTTTCTGGGATGAACATTGGCTTCGTTGCCGGTGTCATTGCTAGAGACCGTGTCGCCGCCTTCGAGCGCATCCTTTGGCGAACTCTCCGCGGTAATCTGTACATGAACCAGTCGGAGATTCCCGAGCCTCTTGTCGACCCGACCAACAACGAGTCCATCAACAAGAATGTCTTCGTCATCTTCGCCCATGGCAAAGAGATTCTCGCCAAGATCCGCAAGATCTCGGAGTCCATGGGCGCCGATGTCTACAACGTCGACGAGAACAGCGACCTCCGTCGTGACCAGATCCACGAGGTCAACAGCCGCCTCGACGATGTGCAGAACGTGCTCAACAATACCCAGAACACTTTGCAGGCTGAGTTGAACCAGATTTCTCAATCGCTCTCTGCTTGGATGGTTCTTGTTGCTAAGGAGAAGGCGGTGTACAACACGTTAAACATGTTTTCCTACGACCGTGATCGTCGCACTCTCATCGCTGAAGGTTGGTGTCCTACCAACGATCTGCCTCTGATTAGGACCACTCTTCAAGACGTGACCAACCGTGCTGGCCTCTCGGTACCGTCCATCGTCCACGAGATCAAGACGAATAAGACGCCTCCGACTTACTTGAAGACGAATAAGTTCACCGAGGGTTTCCAGACCATCGTCAACGCCTATGGCACGGCCACTTACCAGGAAGTGAACCCGGCTATGCCTGTGATTGTCACTTTTCCCTTCCTGTTCGCCGTCATGTTCGGTGACTTTGGCCATGCTATCATCATGCTTTCCGCTGCACTGGCCATGATTTACTGGGAGAAGTCTCTGAAGAAGGTTTCTTTCGAGCTTTTTGCCATGATCTTCTATGGTCGCTACATTGCCCTTGTCATGGCTGTCTTCTCCGTCTTCACAGGTCTCATCTACAACGATGCCTTCTCCAAGTCTATGACACTCTTCACAAGTGCCTGGGAGTACAAGAAGCCTGATAATTGGACACCTGGCATGACCATTACTGCTACCCTCAACGACAATGGCTACCGCTACCCCTTCGGTATGGACTACGCTTGGCATGGCACTGACAATGACCTCCTCTTCTCCAACAGTTACAAGATGAAGATGAGTATCATTCTCGGTTGGGCTCACATGACCTACTCGCTTTGCTTCGCCTACATCAACGCGCGCCATTTCAAGAAGCCGATTGATATCTGGGGCAACTTCGTTCCCGGCATGATCTTCTTCCAATCCATCTTCGGTTACCTTGTGATTTGCATCATCTACAAGTGGTCCGTAGACTGGGCTGCTGCTGGTGCCAACCCCCCTGGTCTGTTGAACATGCTCATCTATATGTTCCTCCAGCCTGGTACTATCCCTGAGGGCGAGAACCTGTACAGCGGTCAGGCTACTGTCCAGGTGATCCTGCTGCTCCTGGCCTTTGCTCAGGTCCCCATTCTTCTCTTCCTTAAGCCCTTCTACCTTCGCTGGGAGAACAACCGTGCTCGTGCCAAGGGTTATCGTGGTCTTGGCGAGACTTCCCGTGTTAGTGCGCTGGATGGTGATGAAGACGACGAATCCGCTCGCCTGAACGGCAACGGTAACAGCTTTGATGAAGGCGAGGGCGTTGCTATGATCTCGCAGAACATTGACGACGATGAGCATGAAGAGTTTGAGTTCAGTGAGGTCATGATTCATCAAGTCATCCACACTATTGGTAAGTCACATTTTTATTCCTTTCGTAAGAGGCTTTGCTAACCATCCAACAGAGTTCTGCCTGAACTGTGTTTCTCACACTGCCTCTTATCTGCGTCTCTGGGCTCTGTCTCTTGCCCATCAGCAGCTGTCTGTCGTCCTCTGGAGCATGACTCTGGGTCCTGCCCTGACTACTTCTGGCGTTGTCGGTGTCATCATGATCGTCGTCTGCTTCTTCCTTTGGTTCTTCCTCACCATTGCTATTCTGGTGTGTATGGAGGGTACCAGTGCCATGTTGCACTCGCTACGTCTGGCCTGGGTTGAATCGTTTTCCAAGTTTGCCGAGTTTGCCGGTTGGCCATTCCAGCCCTTCTCTTTCAACATTCTGTTGGAAGAATCAGAAGAGTTGAAGGAGTACCTTGGTTAATTGTGATTGGGTTGCGTGTTTGCACTGGTTTTTTGTTGTTTTGGTTTCTTCTTTTTCTTACATTGTTTACTCATCGCTATCTGGGAAGATTGAAAGGGCGAAAGGCCGCAGCAGCATAGGTTTTAGTACGCGCTTGTACCATAGGCAGCCCTCCCTTTGTTGTACCATTAAAGCATTTTGCATTATTCCTAGATTTTCTTTTCCCGTATCATCATAGACTGGCACACTGTTCATCATCCCTTTTGCAACCATTGTACTCCGCAATAATGTGAGCAATCCCGTATCGCTCACCTTTTTGCTCGTAGCCCCCCTCCCCACAGCAAATCTATAGAGCAGAAAGATGACGATACAACATCCAAGATAAATTGTTTCAGAGATGGACCCCAGCCTAGCCAGCTGTTTAAATTATATAAATCTATGTTTTGCGGTCGGGGTTTCTCTTTTTTTTTTCCGGTTTGATTATTTGGGTTTGATTATTTGGCGTTTTCACCCCCAAAGCGGCGCCGTCACCTCCACGGCCCTCTCCACGACGGCGCGCACCCTGTCGGCGAAGACCTTGTTGGCGCACTCGACCTCGAGGTCCTCGAGCCAGACGGTCGCGGCCATCCTGTCCACCGTGATGCAGACGCCGGGGACGGGGATGCCGATCTTGTGCAGGCGCTCAATCTCCCTCTTCGCGCGTTCGTCGTTGTCGTCGTTGCCGGACAGGTCCATGGCGTCGTCGTCGTTTGCGTCGTCGTTACCGTCGTCGTTCTTGTCGCCAGTGTCGGCTTCGGTTTCGGTGTCTTTGGATGGTTGGGCTGGAAGCTTGGGCGTCTCGACGGGGGCGACGTTGTCGGCGCCGAACTGGGCTTCGAGGAACCACATGAGCCGCTCGAGGCGGTCCTGCGGCGACGGGCGCGAGTGCGGGTTCGCGACGCCGTCCTTGGAGTCATGGGAGTGGGAGTGGGAGTGGGTGTGCTGGGACGAGGAGCGCTTGACGGCGGCGGGGGAGCTCTCGACGGAGAAGAGGACGGCCATGACGGCGTCGGCGATGCCGTCGTTGAGCATGTTGCCCTCCCACTCCAGCTCGACGTCACCGCTCGTGCGGTAGCGCAGGGCGACGCAGCCCATGACCAGGTAGGCCGCCACTAGCGTCGAGACCTCCTCGTCCGCCGCGTCCTCCTCCACCTCTTCCTCCTCATCGCCGTGGTCGTCGGACCCGTTGACGACCTTGCCGGCGCTGTTCCTGGAGCGGCGCATCTCGGGCAGCTCCTCGACGGCGCCAAAGGTGCCTTCGAGAGCCCACCTGATGAGGTCGATGCCGGCGGCGCTCAGCGTGAGCCGCTGCTTGCACGTGATGGTCGTGGTGTTGAGGCCCGCGTACTCGCGGAGGTCCTCGGGCGCCATGAGGGAGAGCTTGAAGTCGTTCTGGACGAGGACGCCCGTTACCAGGGCCGGGTTATCCGTCGTGCCGCTCTCGCCGAGCGATGCCAGGTCGTGGGGGTGCGCCACCGAGGCCAGCTTGCCGACCACCTTGGCCGTCTTGTCCGTCTTGAAGGGGATGCGAAGCTCTTCGCAGTTGCGCGGGGAGAAGACCTTTGTCTTCGTCGTTTTGGCGGCGTTAAGGGAGAGCAGCTTGGACTTCAGACGCATCATGTTGTGCTGTTCTCCGTGAACGAGGATCTAGCGAGAAATTTTGTCAGTTAATGGCTGAGATAGAAAGAGGGTCTGGAGGGAAGAGAGAGAGAGAGAGAGAGAGAGAGAGAGACAGAGATAATAGTGAATAAGTCGTAAACTTACAACCACAGGCGCGGCAACTTCCTCAATGAACTCTCGGTTCTCCACGCCATCTACGTGGGCAGCGAATGAGTATTCCGCCACGCTGCACCGCCGTGGGATAAGGACCTTCTCCTGCTCGCCCCCGGGCCCTCGCCGGGCGCCCGCGAGACTCCGCGACATGACCGCCTGGATCTGGTCGGGCTCTTGCATGACTTGCCGAGCCATGGTTCCCTCCACGCTGTAACCCGTGATGATGACGCCGTTCTTCTCGCCCGGCGCCCACCGCTCGAAGAGCTCCCTGCTCACGCCGTTCTGTAGCATACCCGGGCTCGCTAGCATGACGCAGCCTCCGACGTCGTCGAAGCGGTCTAGGTTCTTGAGAGAGCGGATGTGCTTGAAGTCCCAGGGCCCACCCTTGCCCGCGCCATCGCCCGTGGCCTCTGCCTCGGCCATGCGCTCCCTGAACAGGCGCTTGA
This sequence comes from Trichothecium roseum, assembly GCA_026184415.1. NCBI lineage: Eukaryota > Fungi > Ascomycota > Sordariomycetes > Hypocreales > Trichothecium > Trichothecium roseum. Next base: position 2,636,673 of record CM047942.1, on the reverse strand, counting down.
TGTTGTCGTTCATGGCGCCGACGTAAGTCTGGTAGACGAGCATGCATTTCCTGGCCAGGTTACTGGCATAGTAGATGGGGTATTTCTGGAACTCGGCGTGTTTGCTCCAGTACTCGTCCAGGATGAGGAGCAGCTCCTGGGCCCTCCCGAGCGCAAAGACCGGCAGCAGCGCTCGCCCGCCCCGGTTGAGGATGCTAGTGATGGACTTCATCAGGGCCTGCTCCCGCTCCAGGCGCGGCACGTGGGAGGCGATGCCGTAGGTTGATTCCGTAATGAGGACGTCGATCTTGACACCCTTTGGGACCTCGGCCGAAACCAGATGCCTGTCCTGCTCGCGGGAGTAGTCGCCGGTGAAGAATATGTTGAGACCGGCGATCTCGATGAGGAACATGGCCGCGCCAAGGACGTGGCCGGCCGGGTACGGGGTGATGCGGATGGAGGAGATGGTGTGGGTGGTGTGGTAGTCGATAGCTTCGATCTGGGGGAAAGTGTTGAGATGGTCCTGCTCCGTGTACGTCGGCTGTGTGTTCGGATTTGAAGATGTGTTGCCGACGCGGACGCTGTCCTGGATGAGCCACTTGTAGATGGCCTTTGTGGGATGCGTCATGAACACTCGGCCCCGGAAGTTGGTCTTGGACAAGACATAAGGCAGCGAGGCCGCATGGTCGACGTGGAAACTATCTTTCGTCAGTGTTAATCCATGATTGTTGCTGCTGCTGAGCGGGTACAGAGATATGTCGGCGTCACCAGTATCAGAAGCTCAGGAGAACGTGGAAAACAAAATCTATTCATCTGGAGCTGAGAGAGAAAGAGAGAGAGAGAAGACCGTAAATCACAAGAGAGGTGAGTATCATGGGCGAAAGCCGACATATCCTGTCCCATCAAAAAAGGAGCATCCTGCTCCCCCTCCCTGCCGTTGCATACAGCCCAGTCTACAAGTATCACGAGATCGATCGCGGGGTTCGGAGGGGTTTGCTTACTGGCTAATTAGTAGCACATCTACGGTGCTGAGATCAAAGTCATCGTAGAAGGGGAGAGCGGCGAGGCCGTCGTATGCGGGATGTTGACCAGCGTCGAGCTATTGCAGGCATATACGTCAGTCCCAATCAACTTCTCCCAAATTGCGCCAGCGACTCTGCGTCGAATTTTTTTTTCGTACCATGACCGTCTTTCCCTTGTATTGAATAATGTGGCATGATCTCCCGACTTCGTTGCCACCTCCCAGACACAGAAACATGAGCTCGTCGGACGGATCTACAGGCTCCTCGTCGACTGCCGCATGCATCGCGGACGCCTTGCGCTTTGATGCCATCTTCTCGCAACCGCCTCAAGTATTTGTCAACTGTTTCTCACATAGGCCAGCTAAGGACACAAATATGGAGGGGCGCACAAGGCGGGGATTTAAAAAGGGAGAAAAGGAAAAGAAGAAGAGATAAAGAAAAGAAAAGAGAAACTCCCAGGAATAATGCCGTTTTTGCCAGTATTGTTCGCGGCTTGACAATAGGTATCGACAACCCAAATAACTACTACCAATGCAGGGAGCACAATGCAATGCCGCGAGCAAATCGTATTCAAGGCGATTGAGGTGACGCGCTGCCACAGCCAAAGCGGTGTACTTTTCAGTACAGACGCGTTTCTGGTTACCGAGTTAATTGGCGGCTGTCGGGAAGTGGAGACCTAATCGGCGTCACGTGATAATAAATGCACGGTACTCCCTGACTCTGGAAGCTTTGCTTCTCCATATCACCAGAAGCACTACCTCACGTCACTTCTTTATACAAGCATATTAATCGAACCCCTCTCGATCGCATCGCGAGCTCAATCACCGTGATAATTCCACGCTGAACCGACGTTTTCGGCATATTTGACGACCTTATTTTGACCAACGCGCGTCGAATGGGAGGTGCCAAGCTTAACGTGACGGGCTTCACGGCCTGCTAAGTCCCATCTTCGCCCAACGCGACTTTACAAACCTCCAACGCCTGACCCGCGAGTTTTACCGCTCTGTCAATCAGACTTCATGATCATGGCCCAACCACAGTCTCAGAATCAGCCTCCGGCGCAACCTATGGGAGCGTGGTCGCCTGGACAGCAGCATAGTCCTTCGCCCGCGCAATCCTCGGGTTTCGCGCTTCCCCCCAACAAACGTCCACGAACCGATGGCCAGCAATCACAACCTGGCTCGCCGTACCCGAATTCGCCTTACGCAATGAGTCCTCCCGCCGGGACCGGGACGCCTGGTAGTGCCGGCTCGCCCACCTATGCGCAACCTCAAGCGCAGAATTCTCAGGCGAACTACGCAGGCACTCCGACCTATACCAACGGCGCTGGCACTCCTACGATGACCTTACCAGACGCCCGACCGAGCCCTACACCACAGGTCCAGACACCGCAGCCCCAAATACCCACCCCTCAACCCCAGCAGCAAGGCCAACCCCAATACACAGGTATGGTGATGGCTCCCATCGCTCCTCAGCAGACGCCGGTGCCCGTGCCTATTCCTAATGGGTCTGGTGCAATGGGTCCCCCTCAAAGGCCGGCCGAGCGACCTCAGAAGGAGCTGGAATACGACTACACGGACTCGCTGGCCGGTACGGGTATTGATCTCAGGGCAGAGGAGCAATATCTGGCTGAGCTATATTCCAACTCCTTCGACGAAGCGCGCACTGGATTCGGGCAGCAAGCGCCTGGCTCAAAGGGCTCTTTCTATGGGACAGGCCTTGCCAACCAACCATCACAATCGACGGATCCAAAAAAGTCACAGGAAGAGATTGAACGCGAGATCGCAGAAAAGGCTTGGTACGAAGCTTCGACTAATCTGGCTGTGACAAGAGCGAACGAAATAAAAGATCCGTTCCTCTTGATCGCTCTGCTTCACCGGCGAGCGGATAAGATTTCCAAGGAGCACCACCTCAACCTCAACTTGGACGTGAAGAACAACGCCCAGAGCATGGGAAAGATGAGACTGCCAGACAGCTTTTTGCAGCCGTCTGTCACAGTTACGTCGAAAAAGGCGGATGATGATTCCGTCATGGTCCACACAACTGGATCTTTCATCCCTCAAGATGCGCATCTGGTGGATCAACTGGCTTTGCTCTCTATCGCTACAAAATCACGGCTGCGTGACCTTGTTGGCGATGCTCAGGGCATCGCCATCCATAGGCAAAATACATCACACGGCGAGGTAGGAGATGAATGGGCCCCCGCGGCAGCACCCTTAAACAAGGAGGTACCCGACGCTATGGACATGGATGCGGTGCAAATGGATGGCCAACGCGAAACGACCCCGAATTCACTAAAACGTGAGTATACAGTTAGATAGGAGGATGATTCCTTTCACTAACATACTCTAGGTTCTGCCAACGCAGAGCATGGGGATCGTCCCCCACCAAAGCTACCCAAGATCGGCTCACATATGACTACAACAATGAGAGACAGAGCCAAGCAAGAGCGCGAATGGGAAGAAGCACGGCTACGACGACGACAGAAGCGCAAGGACGGCGTCACAGATACCGGAAACACTCAGTCCAGGGCGGGCAGTGTAGCACCGGGTACGCCAGGTTCAGTTGCACCTGAAGAGAAGAGTTTGACGAAAAAGGAGATAAAGAAGGCCCAAGCAGCCAAGTCGGCAGAAGCCAGCAGTCACGCATCTCAAAACATGACAAGTAGCATGTTCGCAGGTCTGGGTGGAAGGAGCTTATTCGGCAAAAAGAAGACGGGCAAGACGTACGACTGGATGAACGTTGGCCGGGGGAATAGTGGTGCTAGTACACCTGCCCGAGGCACTCCTGGATTAAAGGGGACGGTGGCTGCCGCCAGCGGGGCTCCCAGTGGTCCCATGGCGTTGACGACAGAGGGCCGGAACAGGCTCGGTACCTGGCGTGAGGATAAGGAGAAGGGCCGAAATATCCAGCTCAGGGACTGGGTGGCAGTTCTTGAGAGGGATGGCCGCGAGCAGACTGTACTCCAACAAGCCTATGATCAGTTGGATGCTTCTGGCACTCGGTAGGAGCAATGCGGACGTCAAAACGAAGGGCTACCCACCACCTACATCCTCTATGGATAGAGATGCAGCTTTGCTACCCATATAATTTCTTCGCCGCTGCTGCACATTATTTGCTTTATTGGGTTCACGTTAGCCAGGCGTTTGTTGGTTTTTTTTTTCTCTCCTTTCACTTCATGTGACCAAGGAGCATCGAGGAGGAGGCACATACATCATATATGCATTAAAAAGGGGGTACATTTAGCCTTGGTCACTGGCCAGTCGCCTAGTTCGACCTTGTATTTGGTTACACATCAGAAAGGGGTGGGCTAGAGAGCAAGGCAGGGGGGGGGCATATCCAGAAAACATACTCTGGGCAGAGAGACATTCGCGTTTTATTTTCTTTCCGCTTCGGCCTATTAGCCTATCTGCTCTTTGCGGTAATCAGCGGAAGTAAAGCGGTTAGTTTGGCTGTTGAGCCTAATTGACAGGAGCAAAAAAATGGAATTAAATTCGACTTACTACTACTATACTCACTACGTGATGAGACACTGCGCTTCCAGCTTACTTGGGCAGTATTGGTGTGTAGCCTGAAACTTCAATCTCACGCACGGATAGGAGTGTGATACTAAAAGCTCCTTCCTCAGTTTCTTTTGGGTTACAGCTACGTCAGACCATTGTCATTGCGAAACAACGTGCCATCTTCCTCAAAGATTCTATTACATCAGTCTTCTGCCGAATCACACCATTCTATTGTCTTTTACGTGCTCTTAAGACGTACGGAGTACATACATGCGCAGATATTACCTGGTTTTTACCGCCTTCTCGCATGTTGATTTACAGTTCAAGGGCTTATATCCTCGCTGTCAACATCCTCAGCCCTTGGCCGAGCTTGAGCCCGGAAGAGAAGAACCATGACCATCAGGCCTATCCATATGACCAGCTCCGATCCGTAGATGACCAACCCGAGAACCTCCAGCTTGGGTTGGAAGACGACGGATAGGATGGATACCAGATCTCCACTAGCATCGAGGACGGCAAACCTCAGTGATATCCCGGCGTCTGAGCGCGTCCTTATCATATCGACGTAGTGCCGGAGGACACCGCCCGCCAGAAGCACCGCGGCAATGACTGCCATGAGAGTTGACGCCCAGTCGTGCCCTCGCCTTCGCGCCACCCTGAGCGCGAATACCAGCCCGACCTCGACACCACCGAGAGCGGCAGCGAGGAGGACGAAGGACAGGGCGATCTTCTTCCGGCTCCACTTCTTGCCGTAGTAGTTGCACTGGGACCAGGTCCAGAGGCTGAGCAGTATGAGCACGTTGGGCTGCACCTGCAGAGCAACGTTGAAGCCGGCGGCGATGTTGTACACCCCGAGCGGCACGCCGGCTATGGCCCACGACAGGAAAAAGAGCGGCGACAGCGATTGGGTGTCGTGCCGTCGCCAGTTCTTCCATATCTGCGGCAGCAGCTGGTAATGTTCCCATGCCTCGGTCAGCCATCAAAGCCATCCCATGGTGAATTATTTGTCATGATACGGAGTGCCATACCTGAAGCGACCAGAGTACGGCTCCTGCTGTGCCTAGTACGTTGGCTGCAATTGTATTGTCCATTCAAATAGTACCCAGGCTTTGAGATCGCTCAATGCTTATATGCAGCCGGGGCCGCGAAATATGATAGGATCGTTTTTTCCTAAACTATTTTGACAAGTACGTCTTTTTTCCCGACTGGTTCATAAAGAATGTTGTTATGGAACTGGCCAATGCGGTGAAATTGGAAGAGATGAAGACCCATGATGTGAGTTATAATTGACCAATCATATGACGACGAACGGCTTCTGAATTTCCTTTCTAGATATCATGGCAAACACTGAAGACAAACTCATTACTCCGGATAAATGGGTGTATTATAGATATCAAGCTGTGCGTTGGTAAACGATGCTTAGTTTTATCAACATATGCGCCTATATTTGGGGAGCGTGGCCATGTTGAGAGACTGACACTCAGACAACGCACCTCCTGGTATGATCAATGCGAAAAGGCGACAACCCGAGAGTGTTCACATCCAAGTATCGGGCTCCAGATATAGATCAAAAGGTGCCGCATCCAAAGTGTTGGCCAATTCCAATGCCGATGCCATAGGCCAGTCCCATACGTTCCACTGCAGCTGCTCGATGACTCCCGTGCCGGCCGGCTGACTGTTGTCGCTGCCACTGCCACTGCCACTGCCACTACTGCCCCTGAACACCTTGATACACAGAGTGTCCAATACGTCGGCGGCCTGGGAAAGGCTAGCCCCTGAGCTCCCTGCGCATGTTCTGAGGTGCAAGCTTCTCAGCGCAGCCGCGCACTTGGCGACGAGCGCCCCATCCTCGTCCGCCGCAGCTATATACGTGCCCTTGCAGCGGGCGAATATAAGAGTCAGCCCTGCTTGCCAGAGCATGTGAGCGCCACTAGGATAGAGGAGCAGGGCAAATATGGAATCTGGACAGCGGTGGTAGTAACAGGGGCTTTCACTAGTTGGATCTGGCTCCGGGTCTGCTTCCTCAGATGAGAGCAGCCGGATCAAGATGGTTGACGCCCGGACGCAGGCCTGGAGCGAGAGGGAAAACTGGGGGTCTGCTGTCGTGAAGGCCAAGGCCGGACGGTGCACATGAATGGTAGCCACGCTGAGGGCGACTCGCAGGAATGTCACTTCAAAAGACGCAGAAGCTGTCGCAGGTTCATCATCGTCGAGTTCTCCCGCTTCAGGTCCTCCTGGCAACGATTCCCGTTCCCATCGGTCGAGTTCAGCCTGCAGCCGGGCGATCTTCGAGACACCCCCTCTCCTCCTGGTCGTCGTGTATAATCTCTCCAACGTCTCCCCCATGATTCGGGCCAACTTTACCAGGCTAAGGGCGGTGTCCACCTGGGACACCTCTCCAGGCAGGGGGAAAGCGACGTGCGAACGGGTCAGGAGATCATGGTCTACTCGAGTAGGGAGATCCGTATCCACGTCTTGGTCGCGTATCAGGCGAGGCATGCCATGATACGCGCTCGAAAAGCTGATCAAGGGGTGCATGTCAGCCAATCCGCTTTCCCCTCTCTCCTAGCTGAACTTACGCATGTGAGAGTGTCATGGGGGGAGGGGAGAAATGAAAGGAGAATCAACATACGTATCGAGTGTGTACTGGCACCACCAAACCCTCCTTCTCAGCTCCGTTTCTAGAGGGTCAAACTTGAATCTATGGCTATGTCTGTGCAAGCCTAGGGTCTGCGCTAACCTGACTGCCACGCCACCGAGGTGCGATGCGACGCTGTAACGCGCGCTCAGCTGCAGGTAGATTTGCATTATCTCCATCCCCTGGAGGGTTTGCAGGCAAGGTCGGCTCATGACCCGGTCGAGAAGGGCAGTAGCCATGGAGTAGTACGTCTCAGACACGCATAGAAAGTGAGCATGATCGGGCGCGCACGCTGCCGCAGGCTGTCCCAAAGTACCCAAGGCCAGTAGCGCCAGCGTTTGGTAGAGGTCGAGGACGGGGTGCTGTCCTTGGGGAGGTGTGGCCGACCCTTCCGTCAACCTTTGGTATGCCTCTCTCGCCGACGGCTTGTGTAGGATCGGGTACAAGGGCGTCCACCTATCAACGGTGGCCTCTATAATGGCACCCGCTTCCACGGGCAGCCTTGACACCATGGAAGCGAGGAGGTGTGAGTCGTCGTCGGATCCTTGGAGCAGGGACGTCCCCCAGGGACTGTGTAAGTGCAGGCCATATGTACTACTGGGGAGCGTCTCAGTGTGCACGCGGAGCATCTGCAGCTGCTGCTCGGCTTGGCTGATGAAGTGCACGCCCGTCGAAGATCCGCAGAACATGGCCACCGAGTTATCATCAAATACAAGCCTTCCCATGTGTCCGACCACAGGCTCGGGTGCTCTCCTCGAGGATGACGCCGCACTTGAACCAATAGGGAGGGACGGCAACGCGGGTATTGTATGAGACGGGATATCGTTCTGAGGGCTCGTGGTATTCAAGCTTGACACCGAGCCGGGATTGCTAGGCACGCGGCGTTGCTCTATACCCTCTGCCTCGTAGAAGCTAAGAGGAGGAGGAAAGGCGCCATTACATCAGTCAAATCCCATCATGTCCCCTTTTACCGCCAAAAAGGGCACAAACGGCTATACAACGACTTGTGTGTGGGCAACGCCTACCTTTTTCTCTTACGGTTGCGCTTGAGTGTCACCGAGGCTACACATACGATGCCGGCTGAAATGCAGGGCTGACACTTTTAACTGCCATGTCAGCATCACACTCCGACTAGGGACGTGAATTGGTCCATTGGCTCAGGCAACCCTGTTTGTCTGTATTCTAACGTACCTCGTTGTCATTGCCGCCGTGACACCGTATCTTTCGCCTGCCATCATCAATGTCATCAGTCTTTGGTCCAGTCTTTGGCCCAAAGGGCCAGATCCGATCTTTCTCGATCCGGGCTGTATCACTCAATCTCCCACACACCAGCTGGATTCTGAATTGAAAGTCTCATTTTGTCATCTTTCTTTTTTATCTTTACCTTCGGCACCGGTCACTAAGGGTTTTCGTCAGAATCGGATAGCAGCCTCGTGGGAATAAGCGACTAAGTATAGGTGTGAGATACATACCACACCTGTCCTCGATTCAATGCTGCTCTGGATTCCATCTCACGAAAATAGCCGTTGCTATCAACATTTACTTTATTTCATTCAGGGTGCGGCGCGCTCCCCCGTTTTATCCAGAAATTCTTCCTTCTTCTTTTACTTGCCCCTGGACCTTTTTCCCCCTTGTCTGTAGCAAGCCGTGGGCTTGCTGTGAAAAGGGTAGGTTGTGTGGATGAAGGGATCAAGGAAAGACTTAAGGATAAATAGGCGGAAGATACGGTGCATGGCGAACCAACGTATGCTTAGTATACATGCAACGTGCGGGGAGTCCCCCCCACAATGACCGAACCGGATCCGGGCCCCGCTGGGCTGCAAGATGGGGGATATATGGAGCCTTGGGGTATCACATTACTCGGTACTTTGATGCTCCTACACGGGGTACACTGATGGTATTGTTGTTCTCACCAAGAGGCCGTCACGATGAACCGACCTACCTCCAGGTTTGGCAAAGGTCTCCTGAGGAGCATGGCTAGTTATCAGAGCTCAAATACTCCTCATAGGCTATCGAGTTCATCAGTAGGAGATTCCCGCTAGGCGATGGCGGCACCATGGAAACAAGTACCCCGTACCAGGGGTTCATGTTCTTGGTGGTTTTGAGCTCGAGCCGGTCAAAGTGGATTCGGGCCCGAAGGTGCACAGGATCTGGGGGTCGGGAACGCCCTCTTATTAAGAAGGGAATTATATGGTACCCCGATGATTAATACTTTCTCAAGGTACGTAGTACTCCGTACAGAGTCGGCATGTCAATATCCGAGGACACCCGGCGTGGGTGGCGGAAAGTCGGAGCGCTGCCTCTACGGAGTGCTTGATAGGTCTAATAGTACTTGCGGTTTGGTGTTATCCCGTTATCCCGCTATCCCGTCGCACCAATAGTCCGTCTAGTTCAGAAACTTCGAAGTGCCTATGGTACCATTCACTCTTCAGGGGTTCAGCAAAATGGTTTCCTGCAGGCGAATGGTATCCCGTTAACCCGCAATTCTTGCCCCATTCAGTATACGACGGGTCGAGGCGTCGATGCCGGGAACCCGGTCTCCGTCCGGGAGTACCAGCAAAGATGAGTGCCTACCGGAATGCATCAGGACATCAATCGGCCGGGTTAGGAAGGCTTATCAAATAAAGTCTTGGTTGTGTCCAAACATATATGGCTCAATCATTAGCAGCTTAGTGCTCTTTTTTCTTTTCAATTTCTTTCTTCTTTTTCTTCCTCAACCTGTATAATTACCTGCCACTCCCGCCATGTCCGCGGCAACTCCGTTCGACTCCGTACTGTTCGGAAACATCTTCGGCACCGAAGAAATCCGCAAATGCTTCTCGGAAGAATCCTACGTCGCTGCTCTGATCGAGGCGGAATGCGCTCTCGCGCAGGCCGAGGAAGACGAGGGCGTAGTGCCGGCGGGCGTGGCCTCGGTGATCAAGGAACACAGTCACGTCTCCAAAATCGACTGGCCAGCGCTGGCGGCCAAGACTGAAATCGTTGGGTATCCCGTGCTGGCACTGGTTGAGCAGATGACATCGTGGGTGTCAGATGCGCAAGGTATTGATCCGGAAAGCTTTTCACACATATAGGATACCGAAATAAAGGGTGCGCTGACAGACAACCAAACAGCTGCTGGCTACATTCACTGGGGGGCCACTACGCAGGATATCATGGACCTCGCTTCCGTCCTCTTGATGAAGCGCGGTCTAGAAATCGTCGAGCGGCTGCTCCGCCGGGTGGTCTCGACGCTAGAAACCATGTCCTCGAAGTACCGTGACGTGCCCATGGCCGGCCGCACGCACCTTCAGCACGCCCTGCCCATCACCTTTGGCTACAAGTGCGCAGTGTGGCTGGCCGGCCTGCGGAGAAACGTCGAGCGCCTGGAGCAGCTCAAGGAGCGCTGCCTGCTCGTCCAGTTCGGCGGCGCCGCGGGCACTCTTGCATCACTTGGGCCATCGGATGCCGGCATCCGCGTGAGGAAGAGCCTGGCCCGGATACTGGGGCTGAGGGACCCCGTCATCACATGGCACGTTGCCAGGGACAGCGTTGCTGAGATTGTCAACTTTCTTGCCACGGTGGGTGGTGGTCTGGGCAAGATTGCCCTGGACTTGATCATCATGTCCTCGAACGAGGTGAACGAGGTAAAAATGAGCGAATAGGGGGCGGCAATGAGACGCAAAACAGCTAACCGAGATATAGGTTGCCGAACCATACGTCCCCCACCGCGGTGCCTCATCGACGATGCCCCAGAAGCGCAACCCCATCTCGAGCGAGGTAATCCTGGCCCAATCCAAGATTCTCCGCGCGCAAGCAGGTTTGGTACTAGACGGCATGGTGTCCGACTTCGAACGCGCCTCCGGGCCGTGGCATCTCGAATGGGTAGCCATCCCCACCGCCTTCATCGCCGCCGTGGGCTCCCTTCACCAGGCCGATTTCGCCCTCTCGGGTCTGCAGGTGAACCAGGACGCCATGATGGCCAACCTTCAGTCCACCAAGGGTCTCATCGTTGCCGAGGCCGTCATGATGGGCCTGGCGGTGCACACCGGCCGCCAGGTCGCACATGACATTGTCTACGGCGCGTGCGTCTCCGCTCACAAGAACAGCAAGTCTCTGCGGGAGACGCTAGCCGAGGTCCCTGCCGTCACTGAAGCCCTCAAGTCTGATGATATTGATGAGCTTTGCAATCCTACCAAGTACCTTGGCTGCTGCCAGCTAATGGTCGATGAGCTGCTGGGGGAGAAGACGCGAGCGGCTGCGCCGTAGCCGAAAGCTGAGCTGCATGGTCACTAGGGCCTTTTAAAGGGCGTAGATAGCGAGCACCGAGGTATTGCTTGCTATGGCACAGAACGTGCACCATACTTTTAGTTTTATCAAAGGAACACTTGTCCTAAAAGAAGCATTGCCTTAGTAGTTGTTATAATCAAATTGCAGAAGCTCGCTGTGTAAGAGATGGGAAAGAAGCAGGAAAAGGCGAGGTCGAAAATGTATGCAAGGTCAGGCAAGCAAATTGATGTTCATCAGAATACTACTGAGGGCCTGGAGGTGACAGCCCGTCTGTTGTACACTGTAGCGCCATCCTCCTCTCAGCTATCCCCACCCCACCGTGACCCCTTCACCAGAGCCACCACTGGGTTAGTATTACTTAGTACCCTAGTAGTGCTTGCCTACCTGCCAGAGAGCGTGGGTGAGAAGTATGTACATGCGGGTACTCCGTACATGCATTATCAAGGCGCTTTGGTAAGCAGTATGAGGGGCAAGTCCCATACTGTGCGTCACGCCTTATCTCTTCCCATTGATGCGAGTATGAGAAAAGACAATCGTACGATTTGCAAAATAGCATCTTTTGCGGGCAGACGATCAATCCCTCATAATCATCACAGGGATACATCGTTTACGCCAGCCGTCTCTCCAGAGAAAGACGCCTTGTCAGCATGGCGATAGCGGTACGAGAAAGAAAGAAAAACAGCACTTCCTCTGAGATTTCTCTTCTTTTTTCTTCTAACTCGAGCATTTAGGCAGTAGGTCAGATATGTTCTACCGCATCCAGGCGGACGAACCTGGATCAATGCCTCAAGCTGGTAGAAAAGGCGGCAAAAGGAGGCGCCAAGGTACGCTGAGAGAGAATCCCGAATCCCCGGGGTTTCCCCCCCCCCCCCCCCCCCCCACCTTGAAAAAAGAAAAACACGGACAGACGAAGCGAGGCATAGCCGTAAATCGTATCTTCGACGAGGCGGGGCGAGAAACATGCTCCAAGACCTGTCAAGCGATGGCCACGGCCCATGTTTCTGCCCATCTCTCGTGTGCGACCTCGCTTCCTGCCGTGCAACCTACGATGCAGCGCGCTCACTCTCGACCTGAACGGGTCTGATCCAGATCCTCTTCCTTCCCGAAGCTTCCGACTACATCGCCTCTGATGCCAAGGAGTCGCTTGCCCTGGCCGAGCCCCAGCAGACGTCCCCCTTTGTCAAGGGCCTCCAGAAAGCGGCGGCGGAGCACAGCCTAGGCGTCCATGTCGGCATCCACCACGTCGACGACGGTGGCTCAGGCGATGCCTCGGACAGCCGCATGCTTAACCGGGCACTGTACATCACTCCGGCCGGGGACATATCAGAAGCGAGCTCATATGATAAACTCCACGTCTTCGACTATGGCTCCCTGAGGGAAAGCGCCACCGTCCGACCGGGAACTCGCATCACGCCCCCTTTCGACTCTCCGGTGGGCCGCATAGGAAGCCTCATCTGTTTTGATCTTCGCTTCCCGGAAGTCTCCCTGGCGCTGACCCAGCCGGGCCCCGACTCGCCGTGGGCAAGCAGGCCGGCACAGATACTGACGTACCCCAGCGCCTTCACTCTTCGCACCGGCGACGCGCATTGGGAGACGTTGCTGCGCGCGCGGGCAGTAGAGTCGCAGAGCTGGGTGGTTGCGGCCGCTCAGGTGGGCAAGCACAACCTCAAGAGAGCTAGCTGGGGTCGCAGCATTGTGGTTGATCCTTGGGGGCGCGTGGTACTGAGGCTAGGAGGGGTACGCGATGCGGCAGGCAACGCAGAGGAGGGCGCCGAGGGCGCTATCGGCTTTGTGGAGATCAACCTGAGCGAGTGGGAGACGGTGAGAAAAGAGATGCCTTTACAGCGGAGAAGGTGAGTTATTCACACACATACGCACACACACACACACACACACACACACACACAACCCCTCGGTGTTGGGCACGAAGAAGCTAACAGCACAGCAGGGATGTGTACACAGGATGCTCAGCCATCACCCGAGACCAATGATTAGGGAATATGTGAGCGGCCCGTGTTGGCATTCCAGACCAGAGTCTCGCCCCTCGAGCATTCTCGGACGTCTACGGAGTAAACAACAGCTCGGTCAGTACATGCGGTGTGTCACTTGCGCGTACGCCCGGTCAGACTCCCGGTGGGTGGCAAATCACATCGCAATCCGTATCGAATTTGGTTGTGTGATCGAAGTCTCAGATTGCCGGTAATAAAGGGACGTACGCGCGGCAGAGGAAGGCGTTTGGGCAGCAGTCCGCATCCAGAGCTAGGCTAGGTCACCTGGGGGGGGGGTCCAGAAGGGGAATGCGCGCGCACGACGACATGACAGAGGCACCAGATTCCCGGGACGGCAAGACGGAACGAGACCAACTTATCCGACGATGATTGGGGGGGTATTGTTGTTGTTGTTGTTTTATTCCCTGCTCGTATTTGGAACCGGCCCATGAAAAATAAGCGACGCTACTTGCTCTTGGCAGGCAGCATGGAAGGAGAAAGAAAAAAAGAAAAGAAAAGAAGACAATATGACGGACATGTTTTCTCTTGGCTCGCTCCCTAGCATACTCCGTACTTCCAAAGTCCATATCTCAAACGCGAGTTATGGAAGAAAGGTTGCCGGAAGACGAAGCAGCATTCTGAGGGTGTTGAAACAGACCCCTGGGTGGAGAGGAGAAGAAGGGGGGGGGGGGGGGGGGGGGAGAGAAAAAGCAATGCGGGCAATGCGGGCAATGCCCTCCGAACGATGAGGGAAAAGCTGAGACATGCAAGCAAAGGGGCCGGACATGTCCGCCGCCATCGCCGCTGCTGCTGTACGTGCTTCGTCGATGCTCCGTATATATGGACATATGGAGATGTTCCGTATACTCCGTAATCTATATAGTATATGCACGTAATGCCTATTATTACTCCGTACCTAACTGCCTAATCCATTCTCCCTCGGCTCGGCAGAAACCACATCTCAGCGTCACACCACCTTTTAGCATTGATCTTCCCATCAAGTCTGACCCAAGTAACCCACAAACATGGGGGGCCAATATCTTGCAAGTTTCACACCCAAGAAAGCAAGTGTTGCTACTCCGTAAATCGCCCATTGAGAAGAAAGAAGGAAAGAAAATGAAAAAGGACCGGGGCGAGCAAAGCAGTCCTGGAACAAGCACGCCCATTGACTTGTATGGACGCAACTACTATTACTACTATTACTACTACTACTACCACCATAGTAGTGGTAGTAGTAATATGTTTTAACCGACAATTCTCGCGCACTGTACTCCGTACCGCATATCCCATCTCCCATCCGCGGCCAACATGGGACTCTCGAGTGACACAGAGAAAGGTACCGATTACCATACCTACCGGTATGTGCATCGCCCCCACCTCGCATCAACCCCCCAAGAACCCACTGTCCCGGTACCGCATTTGGCGTCCACGGAGGTTTTCTCTTCTTCTTCTTTTCTTTCTTTGCTTTTTTTTTTTTTACGTCTTATTGTTTACCCTTTTTTTAAAACGGAAAAAAAAATTCTTCCTGTAATTGCTTGTTTCCATATATATCTCTCTTTTTTTTTTCAGCTGAGGCTGATGAGAAAAGGGAAATCAACGAGATGCGTTGGGGTGGAGGAAAGGGGACAGCTTCATTTTTTTTCTTCTTCTTCTTTTCACCTTTTTTTTTTCGACCAGCAAAGGGACTTGTCTTGATGAGAAACGAGGCGGCGGACTCCTTTTTTCCGCCTTTACCTGCCCTTCGAGGTAGTAGTAGTAATAACACCTTGTGACCTACCTACTATGTAGTCGTGGGCGATGTGGTTGTGGTGTACGGAGTACTACTATGTAATGGCCCCCAAAGCGTCAACCAGCCCCGGCACCACCCTCTCTCCTAGATTCAGTAGTATTGATGCAACCACTTTTCTCCAACTAGTACTCCGTAGCTGCACTGTATTAGTAGCAGGCAGGCAGGCAGGCAAATCTTCCATGCATGGGAGAGAAGGGGGGAGGGGGGTGTGGGATGCATGCACGCGCGTGAGCTTCATGCATGTCCGATTCGCGACCTGCATATTGTACGTGCATATGGTATGCAGTAGCACAGATTTAGAAGAGGAGGGGGGGCGAGAAACTGCCCGTACTAGAACTGCCCGTACTAGTAGTAAAACAAAGCCCTTCTCACACACAGCGCTACTACTACCAGTAGCAAGCAGGTACTACGTAGGCAAAAAAGTCTCTCTCGTACCTTGCACAAAGTCTGGTCGCATCGGACGCTAGCGAGGCGAAAAGCCCTGTTTGTTCCCGGCTGAGACATTGAGATGGATGGCAGGGTTGGGTCGTGTGTTATTAGGCCTTTGTCTCTTTTCTTCTCCTTTCTTCTTTTGTACTACATCGGAAGGGGGGGGGGAGGGTGTTGGGGTTTAAGAGGGAAAAAAGGTAGTACTACTATAAGCGAGCGTCTAAAGACATGGTCAGATGACAATGCTAATCGTAGCAAAGAGAAAAAAAAGAGGAGGAGGAGAAGGAGGAGGAGGGTGTGACGAGTTGACGACTGCTCCAATAAGCAGCTTCTATTCATTGCTGCTACTACTACTACAACCGATTACTAGCAATATACGGAGTACATGTACGCATGGTGGCTGCTGGTAGCCCGTAATACTAGTACTCCGTAATAGTAAGTTGGTAGTTAAATACAGTAGCGAGTACCAGAAGTTGGCAAACGGCGAAACCAAAATCCTCAGCCACCCCCCCCCCCCCCCCCGGAAGCCAAAAAAATAAAAAATAAAAACCTGAAGCACACTTGCTCCGCACCATTTACAGCCAGCCTACCTTCTACTTAGTCTACTACTACTATTACTACTCGTAGGTTGGTCACTGGTCAGGTAGTAGTAGTAGTAGTAGTACTCCGTACGGAGTAGTAGTAATAGTAATAATAGTGGCCGCAGTTCGTGCTACTGCCAGCATTACAAACGCGCGGTTACGTCGGGATATTTGGCGGTGGTGCTGCTCCGTGGTGTGGTTGATGGACAAACGCCCAGCCGTCCTGTTGGGCATTACCATACTACTTAGTACATAGTACTCCGTACTAGTAGTAGTAATAGTAGTATACGACACAAACAACCTCATCCTAGCCGCCCTCCCCCGTCCACCCGGTCAGATAGGCAGGCAGGCAGGCAGGCAGGCAGGCAGGCAGGCAGGCAGGCATAAAGACAAACAAAACAAACAAAACGAAAGAAGTAAAGAAAGAAAGAAAAAAATGCCAAATGCCAAAGAAAAACATGGGACCCAGAGATTATCCATCATTCAGCTGGCTACTACCAATATCCTTAGCCTGCCCTCCCTCTTCCGTGTTGTTGCGCGTATACACTTGTGCATACGCACATTCACGCGCGCGCGCGAGCGAAACCGCCCATTACTTACACGACGGCCGGCGGCTAACCAACGACAAGAGTACCTCCGTAGGGAAGTAAATAGTAAATAGTACTAAGCAGTTTCTGGCGAGGAGGGCGGAATATCCATTGTTTTACCCCTTCTTTTCCCCTTGGCATAATGCGTACCAAGGACATGTTCTACAACTGGGACCAAGTAGTGGCGATGGCATGCCGATAATCTCAAACCCTCTCGCGTCACCAGAGTCAAAAGGTGAGTCGTCGTGTCAGCGCCAAAAACATTAGAATTTTTTTAATTTTTTTCATGCTCTCTTATTTGCCTTCGTTCATCGCCATGATATCGGCTAAACTAACGAAATCCCCTTTCTTTCCTCAACCCCCAAGCGGCACGGTCCGCTGTCAAGAGTCTCTCCCCGGCAAAGCTCTCAACATGATGGTGCGGTAGTCGCAAAGATTTATTCAATAAGCAAATTGTTGGATCCGAGAACTTGTAGTAGTAGTAAAGTGGTAAATTGCCATCTTATATTTGTTTCAAGCCCAACTTTGCTTGTATAGGTCTTGTTTTGCATCTGCAGGAAAACTATTGTACAATCTACAGATGTCAAAAAAGGGGGGGTATCGTGCGTCCGCGCAGCGTCGCTGACATGGCCAGTTCCATGCCTTTTTTTTGCGTTCCTCCTCCTTGTCCCTGGATTATGTATACATGCGTGTCCAATCGTACAGTGGACGTCGACCCGGCCTTCCCGTGTGAACAGAGAGAACCGGGCAAACGCCAGGTTTTGCTGGGGACATATCCCGCGAGGGATGTTCCACCAATGACAGAATAAGGGAAAAGATAAAAACAAAAATCTAAAAAGAATAAGCACAACGCAAAACCCCAAGTCTATAATGCCCAAAACCACCCTGGTTTTTTTTCCAAGCCCAGTTGTACCGAAATTTTTTGTGCCTCTGCCATGACCGACGTGAAAAAAATGCGACCAAAATGCGAATTGTACGCCTCGCGAGAGATAGTACTAGGCATACCCCTGTTGGTGGTATGCAGTGTCGCAGCTGTCGCGCCAGATAGCACAAAATATGAAAAAAGAAAATATCCGAAAAAGCAAGGTCCCTGGTTTTCCGTCTATAGTGTAAACGCCGAGCGCTAAGACCAAAATAGGTCAAAATCAGGGTTAAAAAAGAATACCATCCCGCAATCGACCTGGTCTATCCAGGTAGATACTATGCTGTGAAGCGTCGTCGTACTGATGCGGGATGTGTCGAAGGGTGATTAAATAAGTGTATAAGCCAGAAAAGACTCATAGTACATGTCGCGATGCGAGACTGCAAAGCGAGGTACTTTCAACGAAAGATCGAGAAGAAATTGGCCGAAAAGTACAGTGACAGTTGCAGGAACGTCTCATGGAGAATGCCAGGAGAGGCATTACCGACGCTGAGGACGAGGAGCAGGCTTGGGGACACCGGTGGTGTCATAGGCACCACGGCCCATGTTGGAAAGAGCTGATGACTCCTGGTTGAACATTTTGGTTGTGATTTGATTCTCGGGTTTTCCGGAAGCTGGAGGAATAGTGTGTTAGCCAATCTATCCAAAAGTGGCGTTGCGTCCAAGGTATTTGTACCGAACAGATACCTTGCAAAAGGAATAAACTTACAGGTCTAAGCAACGTGATACAACTCCAAGAGAAGTTCAGGCAGAGACAAATGAGTGTAATCGAGGCAACCACAGAAGAAGCCGGTAAAGAAAGACGTTGAAGGAGCGTGTTGTTGCGAGCGTCACCAATATCCGTGAGCCGACTGATAATAGCAAGTGTTGTTTGAGTGAGAGAACGAGTCAAAAGACTTTGGAGGCGAGATGAATTCGGCACCGAAGCGTGGAAATGGCGACACGAACGAGGGTATGTCGCAGATGGCGATCGATGGGTAATGGCTCAGGATGAATTCGGTCTCGAGCAGATTGCTATACGGGATTCGCTTTGCCGGTAATAGGTAAAGCCAGGCGAGAAAGATGTTTTCCTGAGAGCAAAAGAGAAAGGTATCGTTTAAAGCGAGCCGAACACTTTTTAAGAACTGCGACAACAGGGAGTGATGAAGCGATTCCGAGATGTAAGTCTGATAGCAAGGGAGCCGTGTGTGTGTGTGTGAGTGTGTGTGTGTGTGGCTATAATTAATGGTGGGGGGGTCTTTGATAAAAAAGAGTACAAGACAACGAGAGAAAATGGAATACTAGACGAGATGAGACGATGAGGAACAAAAACTCAAGAAGAATGGTGTGAAGGAATGGAGCGAGAGTTGGAGCTTATGAAGGTTGGATCGAGAGAAGGAAAAGGAAGAAAGGAAGGGGGTCGCCATCAAGTCAGGTTTGGTAAATTACTAGTCGGGAAAGTGTGAGAGTCAAGCAAAAGGTACTTGATCGTCCTACTACGGTTCAAGCTAAACAATAAGTATTCCTACTACTACTACTTAGTAGTGCTACTTACTGCTACTACTCGTAGTACTCCGTCCGTAGGGAATACGTAGGTACTACCAAAAGTATCACATCCACCATCCAATCCATCCAACCGCACAGAAACTAAATGGGAAAGAACCTAGCAGGGGGCAGAGAACAACAGAAGAAAAGAGGATGACAGGACTGGGGTGGCAGGGATAGTAGGGGTAGTAGGGGTGGTGGTGTCCATGGGATGGGGAGGGCCAGGTTGGGTCAGGCTACTACTAGGAGGGAGGGGAGGGGGGGCACAAGGTACCGCTCTCTACCCGACAGGGGTAGCAAGGGAGCGTGTGCGGAAACAAGAAGGGCGGTAGAATACTAGAGAAAAAGAAAAGAAGGAAAGGGAAGGGAGGGGAGGGGGGTACGGAGTAGGGGAATACATTAATTACACCATGACCGAGCTGGGCTAGGATAGGAAATTCCTCGTCGTGTTGGGAATGAGAAAGGAGCTGGGATGGCCAAAGCAAGGGAGCCGCCAGGGGCCGGTACGTAGCGCCAGACTTGGGTCAAACTAAACCTGCGCCATCAGGCCATCCATGCCCTCGCCGTCCCAGCGTTTGCCAACAGTCCCCCAGCGAGCACAATTCCCACCAAAAGTCACCAGAAGTCTGGGGGGGGTTAGGGGGCCACCACCACCAGTGCCACCAGTGTCACCAGCGGCCACGGACACTGATCCGCTGAAGCCCAAAACGGCGGGCTGCCATGGTCCAGGGGTTGGAAGAAGAGCCATCAGCACTTTTTTACCTTCTGCGACAACCACCATGGATCTTTCAGTAGTGCGGAATTCGTAGGCACTGTGCGAGAAATGCCTTAGCGGCAGTACGTACCCAAAAGGGACCCAGAAGCCAGAAACCCAGGAATCTACTACTACTCTCCGTACTCCGTAGAGTAGTAGAGGAGTACATAGGTACGTAAGAGCTGTACGGAGTACCTATGGAGCCCGGTTTAGTACGTCGTACCACTCCGTTCTGCAGGACAGGAACCCTTCTAGTTTAATGGTGGCGGATACCTACCCGACCCTCTCAACGTTCCGGCGCGTTGAGTCGCGTATGTGTGTACCGATTACTCCGTAATCCGTACCTGTGTCATGGGCCATGGCACGCTCCATCACCACGCTCCCCATCAGGTACGTCCCTACTCCGTAAACGTGGTGCCAACCTTTCCCTCTCTCCGCCGCATGGCTTCGACAACCGTACGGGTACGCCGTAGTGAATCGTACAATGCGCATTCATCCATACCATAATGCGTAGCTGGGGCGCTAACGGTAGCATTAAACTTCCGGAAGAGGGCGGTACCGTCCCCGTTGGTCTACCGTACGATATGGACTTTCTTTCAGCAACCCAATTAGCCATATTTGCGAGTGGTAGGTGATCCAACGCGATATCGAATGGGCTAGAGAATTCCTCCACGGCCACTAGGGCCCAGATAGTAGACACACACACATCACCGCATGGCCTCTCCTCGGGAAAATATACGATCCTCTCCCCAGTCAAGAACAAACAGGATGTGGAAGGATTCCATTCGCTGCAAAGCGTCTTTCAATGGCACTTGTTCGGCGTAGCCAAGTGGAAAGGTCCGACGTCAGCAACAACAGCAACGCAACGGCAACAACGCAACAGCATCAGCAACATCCCGTTTGCTTGTTCCAGCCATGCGTTGCAGCGGCTTGGTCCGAGCAGCCGCGCCTTATGCATGATTGACAAGGTACAAAAAACTTTGTCAGTAGAATTCCGCACCCACTAATACGGAGTACGGAGTGCCCTACTATCCACGTAGACCAATCTGACATGCGCTCCAAACTTTGTTTGATCAAATATGTTGTTGCAAGGACCGGCGATGTTTGCCAGCATGACGACGAGGGCTTGGACGGATTGCCGCTATTGTTCTTCAGCAGTATCGACCATCCACCTAATCATAAGCATCCATCAAGAAGCTCCAGATGCCGAGCATGATGGTTACCAGTCGCTTATGCTTACGCTGCCATTTGTGAAACGGACGTAACACCAGCCGAGATGCTCATGTGATCGATAGACTTGGGGAAATAATGGCTGTTCCGCCTCCAATGAAACATATCAGTACCTCTTTGTTGGCACCAGAACATGGTTTGATTCCATATTCTCCAAGTAGCTAGTTCCAGGCCATGGTGCCGGATCTCGAACACCGTAGCATCTGGATCAAGCCTGTTGCTCACCATTGACGAAACACATGCCTGGTGCGGCTAATCCGGTTCTATCGAGTGTGGCGTCACTACAGATCACCACTGACCCAATAAAGCTGTTTCCATCGCTTCGTATTGGGTCGCCGGTACCCAAGTCGGCACCAATTTCTCAGACCCCAGTCAAGCAACAACAAACGTGAGGCGGGGCATTGCGTCCCATACGAAGCTCTCTTGGTGTTGATTTGCTGTTATCGACCTTGCCGACTACACAAGTGGCAGATTCTCCGGCTTTCATACGACTAGTTGATGTTGTGGTGCCTGCTGTGCATCGCTACAGTGTGTAAGCCGGTTGGTGACAGTGATTAAAATTCCCGATGCTGTATGATGCCCAGTGGGTCTCACGACCGCGAGGGGCGTTTGAATTGCTCAATAACCTTATTGGTTCCACGGTACCTAATTCAAGTTCGATAAGCAATGCCGAGCGCGGTAGACGGAACACGAGCCGATGAACACGATATCAAGAGGCGAGGTATTACTTGCTCCGCCTCTAAGCTGCTCGCTTACTACCCTGGCAGCATCGAGGTACCGTTCGGATTGAAAACGAACCATGGTCTATTACTGTATTGGGTGGCAGGCAATTCCCTCAATAACGAGCAAAAACCCTTATGTGCGTAACCACGGAACAAGCTTCGAGGTACCGCATGCGGCATGTGTAACGAGCTGTGAAATTCAGTTCAGGAAAAATGATATGACAAATGCGATATAACCTCGTTGCCGTTATTAACCAAGTAGGGCCCTTTATCGAGCAAGCTGACCGAGAAATTTGGCAAACAGTGTTTCACGGAAACGTGATCATAAGCCCAGACCCAGAAAGGTAAGTAACCGGCATTGGCAGGGAGACATTCGTGCGGCGGCAAGAAACACACGTTGCTGACACCACTGGCACTTGGTTGAAGTAGATTCGCGACAAATAGCATGCGGCACATACTTGGTACGCGTTATATCGCAACATTGAATGAAGAATATGCCTTGGAGAGACAACTCGAAGATGTTCCGATGAGTGGTATGTAAAAGCCAAGGTACCTAGGGTAGATGATAGTAGCAGGTCTGGAGGCCGAAGGTACTTTGATTGTCTGAGTAACCCCGGGGTCCGAATCAGAAGTGGCTGATACATGCGCAACACGTGGGAGTTCACCTTCTTCAGTGGCTTGACATCCCTGCTCGTCAGGCCTGAGGGCTGAATTCGCGAACGTCTGCTCGCTGCAGCCTGCAACTATTCTCGGGGACAAGGCAAATAACTGATGATTGGAGCGCCGAATCCTCGCCTACGAGAAATCCTCTGATGGTTCATGTTGGATCTTCAGTTTCGTCGACGGTTCGTCGTCCAAGCCGCAGACAAGGCATCCCCGACGTCCACGCCATGTGCAACGTGTTTCGTACTCCGTACTCCGTACAGTGAGAGGACGGAGAGATGGCTAGGTACTCCGTAGAGACGGAGTGTGTAGTTTGGCGAGGCGGCTCCTTGGTTCCTCATCCTTGATCCGGTTGCCCAGGCTGCTGGCAACCAAACCCGCTTCAAGGAGGCATCCGCGGATGCGGAACTGGGCCGGGGCCAATTTCTCTCGCTTCTTAGCCTAAACTCTGTAGAAAGGGCCGCTAATCCGGTGACCAGGTGGTGGTTGTTCGGTGAGAGTGATAAGAGAGGTACTCCGTAGAGAGGCACAGAGGCACAGAGGGACAAGAGTCATGTACCCAGTGGTTGGACGGTGTTGATGCATGGAAAGGTCTTCTGGAAACTGGGAAGAGCGAGGGATGACCAGGGTTTGTAATGGAGACACTGTGTGAATACGCAGGCAAGGGGGCATGTCTGACACGGCTTGACGTTTGGGCTCTTTAAGGCTTAGGACCTACGGTAGCTGCTGCTCCTCCTTCTAGTACGGAGTACTCATTAATGCCCTGACGGCTCCAACAGCCTGCCGGCAATACTACTGGGTAGCATCGTACCCCGTGATCCGTACCGTACGCGAGGAGCACTAAAGTACATACTCCGTACGGAGTAATCGGTACACACTGGTTTTGGATTACTGGTAGGGTACTCCGTACCCTACGGAGTAAAGAGTTTAGGTAGGTAGGTAGGTGCTGGTGGAGTTTCCATTCGCATTACATCTCCCACTGCACTCCACCCTCACCTACCAAAATTTAATGACCATAACCGTAAATGGTGAGGCGGGCGGGGCCTCCTCTACGAACCGCCCGCGAAGCCATCTTGACCAGATTAATTTTGATGAGTTGAATAAAAAGCCCACCGCTGCTACTACCTATCAATCGATTGTCAAATTATTTTCAGCTGTCCTGGTGATCAACACGTTGATATTGAATTTTTGAGATTAGCGAACAGAGTCAATTGCGAATCATCTTGCCTCCCCGGGCTCCCCCCCCCCCAGCAGCCACATCTTCCGGTCCATGCGTACAGTTGCTACAGCATGCGCACCAGCTGCAGGTGTCAGAATAACGTGCCTACCTGGATTCCCGTCGGGCACACGGGTCATGACCCGTATGATCACCGTTACCAAGGTTAGGACAACGACCAGGGCAATGATGCCAATGTTACCTAGGCTCGCATTGTCGACACCATCTGGGCGGAGATGCAAGGTGGTCTTGCTCGTAAAGGGTTTAGGGCGGGAACACGCCAGTGGCGCCGGCTGTTCCTGCATTAGTCTAGTCTTCTGCATTAGTGCGAGGAGAGAACACGGGCAAAAAGGAAAAAAAGAAAGAAAAAAGAAAAAAGAAAAAAGAAAGAAAGTTACAAACTAACTCGCAGCACCGGAGGAAGATCATTGCAGCTGTCCGCCGACACCACCACCACCCACCTACCTGCACATCCATGCGAGTTACCAAATACTACCAACAAGGCCCTAGCTCTCCGTATGCACACTCATGCTCAAGTACGCCATCATGCAGGAAGGCCCGGGAATCAGGTACCACAGGGGGATACCCAGCACCAGCCTCCCGGCTTTCCAAGTCTTAGGCGGCTGGGCCTACCTATCTCCAGCATGGAAGAAAAGCACTGAGCTTGAGCTGGTCTGAGTATCTAGGGTATCAAAGCGTACGGTCATCATGGCAGACGCGGCGTATCCGTGTTTTGAGGCGAACTTTGGGCGTGGCGGCTCTTTATGGACAGACGACAACTCATTTTGCCACCCTGGCTGGCTTGTCTCACGACCACTCTACAGTCTTTTATCGAGTAGCATCACGATTCATCTCAGCATATTTACGGATTATGTCAATCCCCAGCTAAGTAGCAGAGCAAGACTCCTGCGATTGAAAGCATGAATGCCACCAGGTTGTGTGACTCGCGCTTATCCATCGAAAGTCGCATCGGCTGATATCAAGGAACAAGCGCCAACACCTGGCACTTATCGGAAGAAGCAATGCAACTGCAATGCAACATCGATTCAAGATCCGTCCAGAGATCTGTGCTAGCAGTATTACCCTAGCAAAATGGCCAAGCTGGCATTTGGCTATGTACGGAGCACGCGCCTGAGTGCCTGTTCACCCACCGCGGCCAGGGTTCTGGAGACCCATTCGTCATGTCAAAAGACGACAGGCAGGCTTCGGTAACGAAGCTTGGTGTTCCGTACAAGGTCTGACTCGCTGCGTACGCTGCATATCGGCGAGGGCCCCGGTGATCAGACACTCCGCTAACCCTGTGGCATGGGAGTAGGCGAGGGCGGTTCAACATTCTAGAATCTCCTGCGGTATCCATGCAGCTGCCAGCCTGCCATGCTACCGGTCATGACCAGCCCGCTGGGAATGGCTTTGGCCATCTTGCAACTTCTTCTTCTTCTTCTTCTTCTTCTTCTTCTTTCTTCAGCGGTGGGAGCGTAGTTTCCCCCGGTGGTTGAAGCCCGCCGCGGTCAGTAGGGACCAAGGGGCAAAATAAAATCTGGAACCCAGGCAGATACGGCACACGGAGCGGTTGTTTCGCAATCCGGTGCTATTGCAAGCCATGAAAATCGTGAGACTTGACAAAAGAATAGGGGAGCAAGCCCTCCTTGCTCCAACAGACTCGTCCGAGCGTTCCTTTCCCTGTGCGGGATAAACCGACTTCATGACGGGCCAGGCATCTCAAGGCATCTCACGGTATCTCACAGTATTTATTCGCCTATTAAACGACAGTCTGAGATCTGTTGCTCGGGTAGCAAATCGGTTTAAACTCAACGTCAGTACGGATTGAATTCGGTAGGCACGCCACCCCAGACTTTTTACCAAACAACCGGCTCGGCGAGGCTGACGCTAGGGGAAACTCGTCGACGAGCCTAGCTCCCCCGTGCGAAAAAGTCTGCCAATCTTACTGTATATCAGTGTACGTACTCCGTACAGTCTGTGTCCCAGCTGCATTAGGACAGAGAGTGGAAAGGGTCCACCGGGCCCCCAATGACACCCCGGGGAGCGCCACCCGTGTCAGCTGCTCCGGCGTCCCGGGACAACGGCGCCGGGCTCCCATGCCCAAGACGCACAAGTGGGCGCTCAATTTTAATTTTAAAAAGTTTTCCCGACCTCTTTCGAATTTCCCAGGGATCTTGTGCAGAGATCAGGGATCACTGAAGAGGGTAAGCGGCCTTCTAGAAGCCTTCGTTCGATCGACGGGGGTGAAGTGAGGAAGGGGGCCACTTGGCGACGACGGTCTTGCCGCGCGCATGGTCCCCGGAGGCCCTGAATGGCAATTCTGCTGTAGAAATCAGTGATCATGGATGAGATGGCTGATGGGCCTCCCCCCCTCCCTTCTAGGCGGGCGGTCTTGAAGCGCACAACGCCGATGCGCACATTGGTCGAGCTTGCTCTAGAAGGGGCTCCTACGCGCGCTTACTCGACCAAAAGTTCTTGCCACCGGCTGGCTTCCGGCAGAGACATTAGGCTCCGCTTAGACTTCGTGACCGGTCAATGGCTGCTTAAGCGGGCTCGTATCTTCCCATTGTACGACTCCTCATCCTACGCGTCGCTCCGCTCACCATTGTCGCGGCGAGTCAAGTGAAAGGCCTGCACAATTGCCATGATGGGAACTCTTCCACTCTACGGAGTACTCCGTATACGAGACGACTATTAACAAAGGCAGGAGACCGACCAAGAACAATAGTGATTGGAGTGAAGTTCCCGACGGGTCGCCATTTTACGATATCCTCAAGAGGAGAAGAGCGCTTCATACTCCATCCAAAGTATGGAGTAGAGCCAACGTTCTAGGGCGGGACGGTCCGACACGTTCAAGCTGCAACTAGCTTGAGTCGTGCTTGACTTTTTGTCTTTTGGATGCTCCGTACATCTCACTGAGGTGAACTCTTACTATCATGGACTAGACCGGTGATGCACTTTGGGCAACTTGTATGTACGAAGCACCTAGGGCTAGATGGCTGCGAGCTTGCCCTATGAGTCGATTGTACGGAGTAAAGGAGAGATAACGGCAGTAAATCTTGACTAGGCCCTATACTAGTTCCAAGTGTGTAGTGCTGTGCAATGACGATAGAAGTAGTCACGATATTGGCCCCTTGGGTTCATTATTGGTCTTCTACCAGATGAATTATACAGTCTGTCGTAAATAGTGTCGTTGCTAGTTGATTCACATTCTACCAGCTTACCGATATGCTTGTTCCTTGATTGAATAGATACGGGCTTCTCTTATTCTACACTATACTCCGTAACCCATCCCACAACTCCATTTCTAATCTAATCAATTTGGGATACCGGCCCACGATGTGCTCCCTTGGGATGGGATGTTCAGCCTTTATGCGCCTTCATATCCGTTTGTAGTAGAGAGATACTAAGATAAGTACGTATGTCCGGGTTTTTCTTTCACGACGCCATTGGCAAGGCCATGAATAAACGATAGAAAGGAGTACAATTCATGTAGAATTTAATGTCAGAATACAAATACAAAGTCCGTTATAGTTAAGTAGCCTTGCAGTCGGGTGCTTTCCAAGTATCTACTCGTGATGAATATGTAGTCTTGGTCGTGTTCGAGGGAAGTCTATAGGGTAGTCGCCCAGATTGTAAGCACCAAGTTGTACGTGGGCCACTCCGTCTCCATTTCTCACCCCGCCGTCCCGCAACCAACCGCTCCTTCCTCTGATGCAGCCAACCCGAAGCTCCTACTGGCCTGACCTCACCGGTAGTACCACCTCAGCTACCGTAGTAATAGCTCCCTCATCTCCAAACTCACCTGCACAACCCGAACACAGAAAGGGAAAACCTACCCTCTCGACTACTTACGCACGGCAAAAGCAAGGACCGGAAGAAAAGGGAGAAACGAAAAGAAGAGAAGAGAAGAGAAGGAAAAAGAGCAACAAGCTGCACCCCCAACGACGCAGAAACCCAACCGACCAACCATGTCCATCATCCAGCAGCACACCAGCGCGACGCTGAGCGACGCCTGGCGGACCATCAACATCGACGCCCTGACCGAGGATTCGAGCGTCAACTTCGACACGTCGACGCTGCACCCGCCGCAGCCCGAGATCAGCGAGGCGGAGGTGAGGCAGCTCGCTGGGCAGGTCAGGCAGCTGCTGAGGGGAGGGGACGCCGAGGGCGCCCTGAGGGGCTGCCTGGACATGCCGGTGTATAACGGGCCCGACAGCGCAAAGGTACCGAGTCACCGACACTCCCCTTTCCTCTTCCTACGAGGGGGGGGGGGGGATTGGCAACCTGAGATGGGGGAGGTTGGGCTAACACGGAAGCAGGACGCACATCTGCAGACGATCCTGGAGGTCCTCCAGTCTATCAAGGCGAGCGACATGAGCCCTCTGCTCAAGAGCGTGTACGGCACCGAGGGTGGTAGCGAGGCCCTCGACGTCCTCATGAAGTACATGTACGTCTCCTGGACAGACTGTCAACATACAAAAGAGAAAAAAAAGACGGGACGGAGCTGACGTAAAGGAACACAGAAACAAGGGCATGTCCATGGGCGCGCCGCCGAGTTCGAAGCTGGGAGCGCCCGCCAAGATGACGCCTCAGTCCACGGGATTCAGCCAGGTCGGCGGACGGCCTGCGGGCAACGAGCCTTCCCAAGCGGCGATGAGTGTGCTGCTCAGCTGGCACGAGAAGGTCGTTGAGGTGGCCGGACTTGGCAGCATCGGCCGTGTCATGACTGACTGGCGTAGGGTATAAGGATGCGGTTTGGGCAATTGGGTCTAATAGATGAGGTGGGGAGCAATGAGCAAGTTTCTAGATCAGACAGCGCCATTTTGTCGTCAAATGTGTTCTATATACGAGCACAGACGATGCGTATATTCTACATATTTGGGTTTTACTCCTTTTTCCCCTCCAGTAGATCCTTCAAGTTGACCTCCCCGCTCCCACGAGCCAGAGGTTGTGGCTGGTCCTTACTTTCGTGCCAGCCAATCATGTATATGACGCGGAATGTGGCCGGAATGCTCCCATCCTCGTTGCCGTGTAGTTCCCGATATATAGCATCAGTAGCAAGCAGCACATCCCTGGAAATGGGACCCATCTCCCTCCCAAGAATTGCGTTGCCCTCTCCCATATCCTGCAAGTCCTTCATGAGGTCGATTGCGCTCGGGTAGTCAACGATGATATCGTCCACATCGACAGTCAGCATTTTGAAGCCGGCTTTCTGCATCAAGCCTCCCACGTCCCTGACGTCTGCCAGCGGCGAAACGCGGGGCGAAATACCTCCCCTCCTCTCCTGCTCTGCTAGCTGGAGAGATGTCCGCAACTCGAAGAGCGTGTCTCCGCCAAACATGGCACCAATGAAGGCGCAGTCTGGCTTCAGGACGCTGTTGATCTGCGTGAGGATCCCTGGCAGATCGTTGATCCAGTGCAGGCTGAGGGAGCTCATGACCAGGTCAAAGGTACCTGGCTCAAAGGGCAACGTCTCCTCGTCCTGCAGAACTGTCCGGGTGATGTTGAGCTTTTCGTTGAAGTCGAGGTTTGTATCGCGGTACAGCAAGGTTTCGGAGGAATCGGCGGCGACCAACTCTGAGATCTTGGCCGCCAGAGGGGGTGATTTGGGCGTGTTAGGATCGGGGTCGGGATTGTCTTTGGTGAGGGCTCGAGCGATATTGCAAGAGTTGGCGCCGAGGTCAAGGACCTTGGGGAAGTGTCTGTTGACATCCTGGAGAACCGGGTCAGCCCACGAAGATAATAGAAGTAGCACAGGGACAGTACCAGCAATCTCTCTGCCAGTCTCATGGCGATTTCGTCTTTCAGGTAGTCAGCCTGACGGCCCTTCTCGGCATTGGCCCCGGCCCGCTCCTTCTGAAGCCATTTCGTCCGGCTGTTGAAGACCTGAAACCGCGGTGCGCCACCGGCCTGGACCGCATAAGAAGCTCTCTGGTTTGCGACGGGGAAGGCTGAGGGGCGGCTGGGGTTCGGAGGAAGTGTACGCAGGCCTTTAGCGGCTGATGCGAAGGACCGCGCGCATCGCGACATTACATGCCAATGTGCCGGCGCATGCGCTACAGCAATACGTGAAGGTATTTCTTTTTTGTGTGTTGTTGGTGCACGGAGTAGTAATGGTTTTTAGTGGCACGTAGAAGCGTCTCTGACGGCATCGACATTTCCGTCATCTAAATTCGAGCTCGTTCGGTAGTACCATATTACGGATTGCGGGTTACGGATTACGGAGCACGGAGTACGGAGTACAGTAGGACAGTAGGTGCAGGTTTAGCGCACGTATCCACCTTGACTCGCTGCGCAGTTGGCTCACTGCTGGCAGTCCGTTGCTGGCAGCCCGCTGCCCAGATTGGCAGACAGCAGCCCGTGACAAGGGTCCGTCCCGCCTAGCAAGGAGAAGGAGAGCCGCCAGTGGACTTTCAACTTCAGGAGCTCGTGGGGAAATGGAACTTGACCCTCGAAAAGACGACGCATCGACGGAGACGTGTCTGACTACTACTACCCATAGTCGCACGCGTAGCTCAACGACCACCAACGGGCACTGATCGTGGGATAGGTACAACGACGCCAGTAGCTACGTATAGCACGGAATACCTCGCTTATACTTCAAAGCAGTCAACCCCGGACCGCTTCTCGTCGATACCGCCCCCTTTGAAGAAGCGCAGTACTTGATTGCCTCGCACACACACACACACACCCCAGACGACCGATTGGACTCGACCATGCGATTGCTCAAGTAAAAGAAAACAGGGTCTGGAGTTTAGAATTTCGCGTCACTGTTGTACGGGTGCCAGTCACACACTATACGCACATCAGCAAACGTCAGCCCGAAGCGCTGAATAGTAGTACTCTCTCGACATGTCGACACCAGGTTCCGGCTTCCTTGGCCGGTCAAGCAACAGCAATGCCAACATGCGCGGCCTCGTCCAGTTCATCGCGGACCTGAGGAACGCTCGAGCCCGAGAGCTGGAGGAGAAGCGAATCAACAAGGAACTCGCCAACATCCGGCAAAAGTTCAAGGAGGGCAGCCTGAGCGGCTACCACAGGAAGAAATATGTCTGCAAGCTGTTGTACATCTATATCCTGGGCTGGAATGTTGACTTTGGGCACCTGGAGGCTGTCAACCTCATCTCGGCGCAAAAGTACTCGGAAAAGCAGATTGGCTATTTGGCCATGACCCTGTTTCTCCACGAGAAGCACGAGTTGCTGCACCTGGTCGTCAACAGCATTCGCAAGGATCTGCTGGATCACAACGAGCTGTTCAACTGTTTGGCGCTGCACGCGATTGCGAATGTTGGTGGAAGGGAGATGGGCGAGGCCTTGAGCGGCGAGGTCCATCGACTTCTGATCTCACCGTAAGTTGGGTTGCAATGCATGCACTCACCTGTGGCGTAGCACCTGCTAACATGCTTTTAGGACATCAAAGTCATTCGTGAAGAAGAAGTCGGCTTTGACGCTGCTGCGATTATATCGAAAGCACCCAGATATTGTATCACCGCAATGGGCCGAGCGCATCATCCACCTTATGGATGATACGGATCTGGGCGTTGCCCTATCCGTAACATCTTTGGTCATGACCTTGGCTCAGGATAACCCGGCGCAGTATAAAGGAGCATACGCAAAGGCAGTGGCGCGGCTCAAGCGCATCATAATCGACGGAGAGTTCACAACAGACTACCTATACTACAAGGTGCCTTGTCCATGGCTGCAGATCAAGCTCCTTCGCTTGCTGCAGTACTTCCCACCATCAGGTACGGTCAGCTATTTGCAGCTACACACAACTGGGGTTCGCTAACGTTGGAAACAGAGGATACCCATGTACGAGAGATGATTCGCGAATGCCTACGAAAGATCCTGGAACTAGCAATGGAACCGAATAAGAACGTGCAGCAGAATAACGCCCAGAATGCGGTTTTGTTTGAGGCTATTAACCTGATCATCCACTTGGACACGGAGACGGCGCTTATGAAAGCGGTCTCCTCACGACTTGGGCGCTTTATCCAGAGCAGAGAAACGAATGTTCGGTATCTTGGTCTTGAAGCCATGACCCATCTCGCCGCTCGCGCTGAAACGCTGGAACCCATCAAGCAACACCAGGAGATTATTCTCGGTTCTTTGAAAGATCGCGACATCAGCGTTCGCAGGAAGGGTCTCGACCTTCTCTACAGCATGTGTGATACGACGAATGCACAGATCATTGTAGCAGAGCTGCTGCACTATCTGCAGAACGCCGACTTTGCAATCCGAGAGGAAATGGTCCTGAAAATCGCGATTCTGACGGAGAAGTACGCCACCGATGTTCAGTGGTACGTGGATATCTCCTTGCGACTGATCGCAATGGCCGGTGATCATGTTAGCGACGAGGTCTGGCAGCGCGTGATTCAGATTGTGACAAATAATGAGGAGCTGCAGGTGTACGCTGCACAGAATGCTCTTCAGCACGTCAAGTCGGATCACTGCCATGAGACGCTCGTCAAGATCGGTGCGTACATTCTTGGAGAGTTTGGTCATCTGGTCGCAGACCAGTCCAAGTGCAGTCCTATCGAGCAGTTCATGGCTCTGCAAGGTAAACTAGCCGCGTGCTCGTCTGGCACGCGGTCTATGATTCTCTCCTGCTTCATCAAGTTTGTCAACTTATTCCCCGAAATCAAGCCACAGCTCGTTGGCGTCTTCGATTTATATAGCCACAGCCTTGATTCGGAGATGCAGCAAAGAGCGTGCGAGTACCTCGCTCTTGTACGGCTGCCAACGGACGACATGCTTCGAACGGTTTGCGACGAGATGCCGCCGTTTCCCGAAAGACAGTCCGCCCTGCTCTCCAGGCTACACCAGAAGCATGCCAACACGAGTGATAGGCGAACCTGGATTGTGGGAGGCAAAGATGCCAATGCCGACAACAGCGAACTCGGTATGGCGAAGCCCGGAACCCTTAAGAGGACTTTCAGCTCTGCCCCATCGAATGGGACGAACGGCGCAAACGGAACGCCCACAACGCCCACCGGTGCCTCAGACCTGGCTGGCCTTGACTTGGGGTCTGGGGATCCCATGTCTGGCAAAGTCCCCAACCTTGCTAGTGCTGCTCATCTGTCACCGGGCTGGGAGAAGGGGTTCAATAGGTTGCTGTTGAGGTCTGACGGTGTCTTGTATGAAGACGGCCAGGTTCAGATTGGTGTTCGCTCAGAATACCGTGGTCAAATGGCCTGCCTGATCACATATTTCAAGAACAAAGCCCCCTCAGCGCTCACGTCGTTCACAACGACACTGGATCTCGACGAGTGCGACAAGGGCAAGCTCACCTGGGATGTCAAGAATCTTGCTGATAGCACCATTGGTCAGAGCGCCCAGTCACAACAGGTCACCATGTTTGAAGCCAAGAATGTATTTAGCCAGAGCCCTACCATGCGCGTCAGCTGGCTAGCTGGAGCGCTTCAGGCCATCACTTTGAAGCTTCCCGTTGCCATACACAAATTTATGGACCCTGCTGATCTGGCCGCGGAGGACTTCTTCAAGCGATGGAAGCAGATTGGCGGTGCTCCCCGAGAGGCCCAGGACATCTTTCCCTTCGCCGCCAATGACGCACAACGAGACGTTGCGGAGAAGGTGATGCATAAGATTGTCGAAGGCTTCAGGTGGCGTGTTCTTGACATGGTGGATCCTAACCCTAAGAATATTGTCGGCGCTAGTGTGTTGCATACTTCTGAGGGCGGAAAGTTTGGATGCCTGATGAGACTTGAACCAAATTATTCCAGCCAGGTAAGTCCTTTCCCCGTCAAATCTACGCTCTCGTGGTCTGATTACTGACGTGCTCTGTAGATGATTCGTTTGACTGTCCGAGCGACCGACGACACTGTTGCTCCCATCTTGCTCAGACTCATGAAAGATCGTCTGTCGGTTGGCGTGCATCTGGTTCCTGAACTTCTACCCAAGTCAGCGGCGCCAGCCAGCTGAGATGTTAATCATGATCGTTGGACCGAGTATGGATGATTAAAGGAGAACGCCGTGTGCACGATTTAGGTCTGACGTAAGTGTGCGAGATGTAGAGCTGTCTTATTTTTTAGACAGGCGTGATGAGCATTCTGGCGTTGGGAGGATTTGATCTTGAATTAAGACGAACTATTTTTTCTTCTTCTTCATTCGTGATTGGGGGGGGGGGGGCACTCTCACGGATCCTGCTGCCTATAGTAAATACCCATAAATATACAAAAAGGACCGGCGAGGTCTACGATATAATCATATAACTTTTTATTCTTCTTCTTTCCTTTGGCAGCTCAAACTCGAACGTTCTATACGTTCTCGTTGTGCATGGAGTGGGATTAATGATGTTGTATTAGAATGGGCTATACCGTGATCTTCGCATCCGCCTTCGACGGCCTCTCGCCAAAGATGGTGCTTCCCACTCTCACCTCACCACTGCCCAACGCGATGGCCCCTTCGAAGTCCTCGCTCATGCCCATACTCAGCTCCAGGCGTCCTTCCTCCAGACCCAGCTCCCTGGTCACCAGGTCCGCCTGCTGCTTCAGGGCCGCAAAGTCCTCGTTCTCCGTCTCCCTGGTGGTGGCCCTGCTCCTGGCGATGGCGCCGATGGTCATGAGCCCTAGGAGGTGGAGGCTGGGGCACCTCTCCACGATCTCGCGGCAGAGCGCCACGGTGTCGTCCCCGGGCGCGCAGCCGGACTTGGCCTCCTCGCCCGAGGTGTTGACCTGGACGTGGACGGAGAGCCTGGGGAGGGAGGCGCCGGCCCGGGTGCTGTTCAGGATGGTGGCCTTTTTGAGGGTGTCCACGGACGAGACGCAGAAGAGGTTCGGGATCTTGGCGAGTGATTTGCAATGACCTGTACGAAGCCGGCGTGTAAGAAGAAGAAGAAGGAAGTTTCTCTCTTCACTCATGTGCGGTAGGTTAGGGGAAGGGGGGGTGGCAGCGGTCAAAACTCACCTGACTGCAGGCCGCCGATGAAGTGCCAGTCGATCGTTCTGGGGAGCAGCTCGGCCTTTTGGGACAGCTCCTGCGTGTAGTTCTCGCCGAAGTGGGTGTGAGACGTCGGGGCCTGATGGAGGGCCAGGATATCGTTTACAGGCTTGAGCTTGGAGACGGCGACGAGTCGAACCTTTTTGTGCGAAGCAATTTAGAAAAAGAAAAAATAAAGCCACGCATAAGTCAATTTTTTTTTCTGGCCGCTTTTCCTACATCGTAACGAGTTGCCCCGGCCAGGGGAACTCGTCAAGAAGACCTTACCTGACGGCCAGCCGCGACGCCGGCAATCTTTTCCTTGACACCGCTCAGCTGGCTGATGAGCGCCTGGGCTCTGGCGGGGTCGACCTTCATCTCCACGCTCATATCTCTTCTAGGCAGTGAATCTACAATATTGTAGGGGGCCGGGGCGTGTCGGAAAGTCGTGAATGTGGCCTTTTCTTCTTCTTCTTCTTGTTTCACAAAGGTTTTTTTTTGTTTTTTTGGGATGTAGTAAAAATGTAATACTCGAGGACGGGATGGGATGCATGTATGAGAAAGTCCGGCTTATCATCGGCTTCCGACCACATAATAAATCACCCACCGGGTTCACCTCGCTCGAGCCTTCTTTCTCCTTTGGGACATCATCGTGAATGAACAACCAACTCACCTCGAATCACTAACTAAAACTTAATAAAATTATTATTCAACCAACACTCACGTGGAACTATTGAATCCCAGACGAATTGAGTCATATAGTTCTAGGATCAAGAGGGGAGTGTGTTAGGGAGAGAGAGAGAGAGAGAGAGACAGAGAAAAGAAGAGAGGAAAGGCCAACTGCCCTCATCATCATCATCAGCAACCATGTCATCGGATTGGAAACATACTCGTCGGCGGACTAATAGTGTCGCCTTGGGACGTGGCCAGTTCAAACAAATCGCCGAGCCCAAATCGAGCCACACAGCCGATGACTTCCTGCAGCCTTTTCTGGGCCCCAGCTTCGACGCAGCGCAGTTCCTCAACTCGAACCTGCCGCCCCTGCAGCAGCGGTCGACGTCGGGGGCGGACGGCCCCGCGCCGCTGGCCGAGCTGTCCACGCAGGCCCAGGCCCTGGTCTCGCAGCTCAACGCGCACACGACGAGGCTGTCGGGGACCCTGACGCAGCTGACGGATGACATACTGCGCAGCGGGAGCCGGCTGGCTTACGAGGTCGAGCTGCTGAGGGGCGAAACGCTGGGTCTCACCGAGACCATGAACGAGAAGCTGCAGGAGGATATCCAAAAGTTCGTGCCCGGAGGGGTGCGGATGGACGCGGAGGATGCTACGAGGGAGAGCCGTGGTGGTGTGCATGGAGACAGGGGCGGCGGCGACACGGCGGACAAGGAGGATAACGACCAGCCCCCTTGCGTCAAGCAGCTGCAGACACTGACGCTGGTGCGGGCCCGGCTCGAGTCCGTCATCAAGACCTTTGGCGACGCCATGGAGTTTACGTTCCCGCCGTCGGAGCTATCGGTCAGCTCCTCGTTCCTCTCCGTCTCCGCGCCGGAGCCGGGATCAGATAAGCAGAGCTCTGAGGAGAGGGGCCAGCAGGTGCTGAAGCAGCTCCGGACGGAAATCTCGTCGCTCCTAACGGGCTCCGAGGATGCCATCACGGGCATCGAGCGCGCGGCGCGGCGCGTCGAGGAGCTCAAGGACCTGACGAGCGTGTGGAAGGGCACGGCGGAGGAGAAGGGGAGAAACAAGTTCATCGAAAGCTTGGCCAAGATGGTCGAGGACAAGCACAGGGAGCTGATGAGGGAGATGGAGCAGGCCGCCAAGAGGGACGGCAAGGTAGAGGCGTCGAGATCACGGAAGAGTAGCGTTTCCTCAAGGGATGCGCCGCCTACGGAAGAGTCCAAACTACCGGGAGGGTTCGGCCTCATCAACCAGCTACAGAGATTACGAAGCGGGCTATGAGAGGGTTCAATCAGTTCAATACCAAAAATCAGGCTCAAGGCTTTTTTAACCCGACTCAATTTACTCCAATTGTAAATTGCCGTTGTAATTCAAAATGAGAGAATGACATCATGCCATCGACTTAGCAATTGCAGGTCCGGGATAATACTAGGTTGGTAGTCGCAACGGTAGTAATGCGATATAGAAGAACAATAAAAATAACACCGGATGAGCTATTGTTCCTTCCATTCCACCACCATTCATATTTAAGCTGAACATATGGTATGGTAGGTAGAGGAAAGTTATGTGTGAAATTTCCGGCCATGACCCCTTGGCCGGCTTTTCTTGGGGGAGGGCGATGACAAAGCAGCCAACGGGGTCGTTTCTTTGCCCCGGGTGCCCCTTTACTTTCCTATTTAGGAAAGCGGTGAGGTACTAATGCGCTGGTGGTCATGCTGGGCGGTCATTCGGATTGGGAAAGCCACAATCGGAGGTGAATGTACGGAGTAGTAATGCCGCCAGTGACAGAGCTGGAAGCGCCTCTCTCTCTTTATTATTGAGCCTTTGCGAATGGATGCTTTCACTACAGCAATACTACTACTAAGTTAGTAGTGGTAGAAACTCAAGCCCAACCAACCATTTCCAGGTCAGCCTCCTCGTCTACATACTTTTCTTCTTGTTGGGCGCGCAAAACTCTACGTACAAACATTTTGACCTTTTTCCAATTTTCTTTCTCGTTTAAAGCCGATTAGTTGCAGAAGCCCTCTCTCTCTTTCTTTCTCCAAATCTCAGACTTAATTTTGCGAGTCCCCCGGCTTTGATCGGCGACTGTTGGACCAAGAAGCGTCTTCCTTGCCAGCTTCCGCTCAGTTCATTCACCAGCAGGTCCAATACTTGAGCCTCTCCGCAGAAACCCGCGAGAAGTTAAATTACACTCGTGCCACTCATCATTATTCTAAAAGAAGAAAAAAAAAAGACGAACAATTCTCGCATTGAACCCTGCAGCCTGCTCGCAATGGCCGCCAGCGACGCGGCCGTCCCTCCCGCCATGGGCCCCAAAGGCAGTCGAACCACGCCTCCCCCGACCGCGCAGTCAAAGAGAGATCGTAAGAGACAGGTGGTCATGGACCGCCTCTCCAGCATGAACGACAAGTTCCAGCGCGAGCGAGACCTCACCTACAGGGACCAGCTCCAGAAGATCCAATTCGACACCAACCTCGTCCAGCGCTTCGACCCTTACGACGCCCAGGCCCTCAGCATGATTGGGGAGCTACGCAAAGAGCAGACGCAGGTTCAGGGCCTGCCGGTCAACGCGGAGGGCGCCCGGAGCCTCATTGACATGGCCGGTACAAATTTTTCCGATTTCATAGGGCAGATTGAGGATTTGATCGAGCACCGTGACTACCAGCTGGCACAGTCCAAGGTAAATACCGCCCGTGTTTTTGTTTCGGTTTTTTTTTGTTTGGCACCGTGTGGCAAACTTTATGACTTACACCATCTCTCGTAGGGCGACTTCGACCGCAAAGTACAGGAATATAACAATGTTCATGCTTACAAGACGGAGACGGCAAAGAGGGAACACCGCGCTCTCACCAGCACCCTCCGTGACCGATTGGTCAACACCCTCACGCACAAGAAGAATAGACTCAACAAGGAGAAGGAGGTCTTGGAAATTAGCGACTCCAATGCTCTTCTTTTGAACCCGAATCAATTCAGTCTCACAAACCCTTCGAGCCCGGGCGGCACCCACGGCAAGCGGGCAACGCGACTGCGGAAGGACGCCGACGAGGTGCAGATGTACTCGGACGGCAAGAAGCGGAAGCGCAACGGCGACGATGATGGCTCGCCCGGCCCCATGCGCCGCGGCATGGACACCAATAACACCACCCCTCTTTGGCAGTCGGAGAAGGCTCGCGCGGCAGCCAAGCAAAACGGCCCCATCTACAGCATCGACAAGCTCTTCACTGACAAGGAGCTTACCATGCACTACAACTCGGCGGCCCTCGCGGCTCACCAGTACATCCTGCGCAACAGGGTCAACGGCAACGGGTCTGGGTCGTCGCCGGAAGATAGCGACTCCAACGACGACGACGCGGATGCCGAGTCCCAGCCCTCTGCGCCCATGATGGAGCGCCAGGTATCGCACGCTACCAGGAGCACCCGCGGAGGGACGCATCAGAATATGCTCGACGACAAGATCATCGGCATGGAAGGCATCACGACGTTTGAGAACGCGGCCAACCTGGACCTGGTCAGGACTATGGATCCCCCCAGGATGCCACCCCACGTGCCGCAGCAGTACCTCAAGCCGTACCCCAGAAGCTCAGACCAGAACGTTCCGATGGCGCTGTCCACGGAGGACGTCAACTCCGACATCGCCATCATGCAGCACTTCCGCCAGTACGACCAGATGCACAAGCCCGGCTCGCACCTCGATGCCCCGACCGGCATGCGCAAGGTCCTCGAGGCCGTGTCCATCCCGTACCACACGGGTCGCTTCGTCGCCTTTGCCACGACCGCCCGTCAGGGCCCGGACGCCATCCGCGACAGCCTGGGCCTGCCTCTCAGCTCCCTGCGCGACGAGCAGCCGGTGACCGGCGCATCCGGCGGCGTCTCGATGAGCCGGCAGAGCAGTCAGGGAGGCGTGGCCATGAGCAGGCAGGGCACCACGGGTAGCAACCGCGGCAAAGGCCGACGAAACTAGATGAGGACCAAAGAAATCTCCGTCAAGCTCGCCGGCGAGGCTGAAACGAGTTCCAGAGAAACCACCCCCCCTTTCCCCGGGAAAGGACAACTCTTGGGAGGAGAAGGTTGGGGGATAGGGGGTCTGAGGGGGAGGGGAGGAGGGTTTACAATCGAGGTGCATGAAAT
Organism: Trichothecium roseum; assembly: GCA_026184415.1. Taxonomy (NCBI): domain Eukaryota; kingdom Fungi; phylum Ascomycota; class Sordariomycetes; order Hypocreales; genus Trichothecium; species Trichothecium roseum. Next base: position 2,597,107 of record CM047942.1, on the reverse strand, counting down.
GATACCAGGCATGGCAATGGGTGTTTTTCTTTCTTTCTTTTTTTCTTTCTTTTTTTCTTTTCTTTTTTTACTTGCTTCTTCTATATTTGTCCACGTCGAATTGCGACTACGGAAAACGACCAAAGGCAAAGGGGAGTAACAGGAAAGGTACCTTTTTTGGCATTGGCTTTCACATTAGGGGATCGCGCGGTAATGGTTTGGGTTTGCGCCTCCCCTCCTCCCCTTTTTGCGTTTTATCCCACGAAAAGATGGCGCAACGACACATACATACGCGCACATACATGTTGGGTATCCAAGGTATGGACGGGGTTTGATATGCCCCCTCTCCCCTTCCTCTCGTCATTCTGACCCTCCTCCCCGGCACCCAAGACATACGATAAGCGCGGAAAAAAAGAAGAAGAAAAAAGGGCACAGGTTTATGCGAGACATGAGAAAAAGGGAACGTTATTCGATTGTTGTTTACATTTTTTTGCAAATACAGATATTCATTACATTCATTACGTGCGTGTGTGCTTCCTCCCTAACGTGGTGACAAATATTGTTGTCACAGAAACAGAAAAGGGGGGGACAGAAGAAACCATGTACTGATCAAGCAATCGACTTCTCTCAAGGCCCAAAGACGAGAGCGCGGATCTCGATGCTCTCCCGGCCCACGGCGTCGTCCCTGGTGCGCGGGTGCGCAAAGGCGGAATGCGGCACCCGCCCGCCGGCGACGCCCGACCCGGCCTTCAGGCTCTCGCTGTCGAAGCACTCGAGCAGGATCCTCTCGTCTCCCGTCATGCCGCTTAGGTAGTACCACTCCTGCTTCTCATCATACCGTATGGCGGCGGTCTGGCCGACGTAGCCGTCCGGGTACCTGTGCTCCACGGGGACGACGTCGCCGTCGCGGACGCTGGCCGAGGACGCGAAAGCCAGCGGCATGGACTCCACGGGGCCGGTGTTCAGGGGCCGCCAGACGTTGATGAGGCGGTACCTGCGCGACAGCAGGGCGTCCGCCTCTTCCCCGTCAAAGTACCGCCGGACGCGCTTCTCGACGGAGGCGGCCGTCTGGTCGACGTGCGCGCGCTGCACGGGGCCGCGGGCGGCGTCGGGGCCGGGGCGCCGCACCGTGTGGTCGAAGATGTGCACCTTGCTGGCGCCGGGGACGTTGGCGAGGAGGAGGTCGGTCACCTCGGGGTAGTAGTTGCGCTCGATGCTGGCGTCGTCGGCGAAGGCCTTCTCGGCGCTGGGCGGGAGGCCGCGCAGGATGGCGAAGGCGTCGCGGTCGAGGGTGAAGGCGGTGGTGGGGTCGTTACCGCGGCCGCTGCCGCTGCGGGCGTCGCGGATGAGCACGGGGACGACAACGTCGGAGAAGTTGCGCTGGGGCTCGCCCGGCGGGGGCACGTCGGTGTAGTTGAAGGGCGCTTCGCCGGTGGGCGGCGGGGAGTAGAAGTTGAGGCTGGCGGTGACGTCGCCGCGGGGGACGCGGTCGGGCGCTTCCGCCGGGGCTGGAGCCGCAGCGGCCTTGGTTGCGGTTGCGGTTGTGGTGGTGGTGGTGGCAGACATGGTGATATGGGTTTGTGGTGGTGGTGATGGTGTTGTTGTATCAGAAGTTATGGCTTCAAGTTATCTAGAAATGCGATTGGTTTCAAAGCTAAGATTGATAGTCGTACGGAGTATCGCTGTGAATATTGTCGACCTCTGGATGGTATGTGTGGTATTGGATGTTTGATCGATTGGATGAGAATCTCTTTTTTTGCGTCTTGTCCGTGTAAGTGAAGCATGGGAATAGATCATCTCGAAACCGGATCCAAGGCTTTGCGTGTCTAACTACGCCCTATATATACACTTGCTTCACTACAACGGCGCGCGCACGCACACACACACACACACACATACACACGCCATCTCATCATGCGCAACGCATTACCAAGCTCGGTTCTTGCTTTGAAATATAAACCATGGCCGCGGACCAACAATCGTCGAGGCCGAGCACGTCATGTCCGCGGATGTGACACTATTTGTCAAGCATCGGCCAATTACTAACGTTTGGGCTTCTTTTTCCCCACTTTGCTCGTGCAAAGGACGGGAGAAATATGGCCGGAGTCACGGAAAAAGAGAGAGAGAGAGAGGAGGGGAGAGGGGAGAGGGTGGTGAACGCTGAGGTTTGTCGCACCGAATGTTTGTTTGATTATTGATCTTGTATTCTAAAACCACCCAACACAAAGGGGAACGCATGTAATGTAAAGCCCACTCCCAAAGCTTGATACCACATAGGCTACGGCCACCCCCCCCCCCCCCCCTTTTTCCTCGGTACCTCTCCTAAATCAAACCTCGTCGACTGACTATCCCGGCCAGGTGTCACTCGGTGCCGTCAGCGACGGCGGGAGAAGCGACAAGAGCAGAAAGAAGAACGGCAGCGGCCTCCGGGGTTACGGAGGCGAGAGGGGCGGCGGCGGTGGCAGCCGCCGGGCTCATAGGGACGGGAAGGGTGGCGGTGACAAGAATTACCCCCCAAAGCCCTGGCAACCTCCGGGGTGAGGGAAACCGGGGATGTGCTAGTATGACAAGAGGCCAAGGCTTCTAGAAGTAACACCACCACGCTGGGATGGATGGAGGCGTTACCGGGGCCGGCCGGGCCGGGCGGGCGGGCCACGGAGGCCAGGGCGGCCACGGCCAAGAGGGTCACGTTCCCCGTCCTGGCCGTCTTTGCCGTCCTTGCGCTTTTTGCCCTCCCATCCCTCCCATCCCACCAGTCCCTCATCCCTCCCCGGGCCGCCGGGAGGCATGAAGCCTGTTGCCATAAAATAACCGTAAGAGGTAGGACACGGCCGACCCGGCAACTCCCAAAACTTGCGCCCAATGGGCGAAAATTCCGGCAAATAGATAATCTCTATTGAGATGGTCGAAAGTAAAGAAATTACTCGTGGGGTAATGCGTGGTCATAGTGACCTTGCCCCAAACAAGAAAACCAACAGCAAAGGCCAGGATGCCGCAAAATTAGAGCAGTATAACAATAATAAGCCCAGCGCGAGACCTCGGGCTGTTCGGGCCCCATCTTCTTCTGCTGCTGTTGTTGCTGTTATTGATATTGTTGCTGTTAATGTTATTGCTATTGTTGATATTATTGTGATTATTATCACTCCATATGGTTAATTGGCCATCTCTGCCGATTTCAACCCTGTCCGAGATAAGAATGGCGAGAAATAGGGCCAGGATGCCCAAAAGTATAGTAGAAGAAGGATACTTGAACCAGCGTGATATCTGGTGTTGTCCTGTCTCCGTCTTCTTTTTCTTGTTCTTCTTTTGTTCTTCTTTTCTTTCTTTGTTGTCGTTATTATCGTCGTCATCGTTATCGTTATTATAGCTGTTACTGTGGTTGATATTGTAGTCATTACTCTTCTTGTTTTTGTTCTTGTTCTTATTTGTTATCGTGGTCGTTATGATGGTCGTTATTGTTATTAATTTTCTTGTAGTTTCGTTATTCTTTGGTGGTGTTCTTGAGCTGTATTTATGTTATCCTACGACAATAACCGTGTAGCAAAACAAATACTGACGATCCGTTCTTTCCTTGCTAGCCACATACAGATCGTAGGAATCAGCACGGCTACTCTTTCCACGGAGAGCAGTAATATCGCTACTGAGTAGTAATAGACAGGCAAGTCCTATGATATATCGGTTTTGATACCAGAAAGCACTAGCTAGGCTATCTCTAGGATATAAAATCTAAGCATTAATACGAGTGAGAGTGGTAGTAGGCACTACTAGTAATTATGAGAAGGAATGGCCGAATTCATGGTGGTAACCGAAGCACGAGACCAGCGAACGTCGTTGAAGTAAAAAAGAACGGCCCAAAGAGTCGGATCATTCTTATCATCGTCCACTTTATTCTCTAATTCCTTTTTCATGTTTTCGCACTTTCATGATTGTAACTACTACCTACTCGGTACTCCGTACTCGGTACTCCGTACTCGGTACTCCGTACTCGGTACTCCGTACTACTACTACGGGTAACAAGTGCTAAAGACTTCCACGTGTCCTGCGCTTTCACGTCAAAACACCCTGCGAATACTGTCACCAGCCCCCCGGACCACGTCCATCTGTTGTACCACCGCCAATAGCCAATGGAAACTGGTGATGTTACGAAGAGAGGCGGCTACTCCGTACCCTACCCCCCGACCAACAGGAGCAGAGAGGTTTGGCCCATGTATGATCCGAAAACAGCCGCCTGGTAAAGGCCAATAGAATGCCTAGGAAGACGTGCTGTTACCAAGTAACGCGGGGGCGAGGCCGACATGAAGCGCAATGTGACACGCGCCCGAGAGCTGCCCGTCGAGGCTACTCCGTACTATATACTATACATATATGCCTACCACTGCCAATGTTTGAGCTGCACCTCGGAGTGAGAAAGCCTCGTGTCACTATTTTGGGTAGAGCGCGGCTCGAGATGGTGCATGAGATGTTGACAACTTGAGACCTGGGAGGTTGTTGGTCTCAGTTGCCAGTTGAAAACGGAATACTTCGTACGGTGCGTGTGCTCCGTAGCATTGCCGGGTGCAACGCTCACAGCCCCGAGGACTACTATTAAACTAGCAGTACTACCTGACTGCTCCGTATGGTACCATATGGTAGTACTACTAGTAGTAGTAGCAGTAGTAGTAGAAGGACGGGGAAGCTGCGTCTAGAAATGCATCTTATAATTAGCAGCCCATCCCCCCCCTCGTCACTCCACAAAGCTGAACTTTAAAAAAGGGAAAAAGACACGGCCGGTCGCAATGACAAATGGTACATAGTATCGAGCACTTTCAGCTGGAGGCCGCCAATAGTAAGTAAGTAAGTGAATATGGTACGGAGTAGTACGGAATAGTGTGGCCTATTCTGTCTCTGTCCATGGGTCCGGCTTTGCTCCAAACTCTCTTTTTGCCCCGCGTTCCTTAGCTACTTGGGCAAAAGAAAACCATTAACAGAGAGCTTTTGAGCCCGAGGTGACGCATAGTAATCATGAAGCTCGATGCTGATGCCGCGGAGCATGCGCAGAAGCCTGCATCTTCTTTATTTATTTATTTCTTCCTTCTTCTTCTTCCCATCATCGCGCTGGACACGCCTGCCTTGCATCTCCGCGACGGGGGGGGGGGGGGGCGTAGTTCGGCACTTCATGACTCCTGACTTACATGTACAACGAAATATGAACTGGCAAGGGTGTCAAGTGGTGTGTCAAGGGTGTGTTTGTGTGCGAGGCTGCAGTTATGCACTGTCCGTCTGGCGTGCCAAGTGGCGGAGCGGCACAGTACATAGTATATATGGATACGGGGCTAATTTAGCCCAATTTAAAACACCCCTTGCGACCTAAATTTCCATCACCTGCTCGCGACGAGGTTATCCTTTCTCGTGTCGTCGTCGTTGAAGAAATCAAAAAGAGGGCTGGTTGGCGAAAAAAAAAAGACGAAGAAGAAGAAAAGAAGAGGAAAAGAGGCGGGGAAAAAGATACCCTCCGATCAAAGAGAGCCCGAAGCTGAATCCCCAATTTCCTCCCCCCGGAATACCCTTTTTGTTTAAACATCATTTTTCCTCTCATTCTCATCTTCGCGATCCCGACGAATCTTGGTGCGTGTGTTTTGTAGAAAAGAAAAAAAGCGATTCTGCCCACCTACTAAGTAAGTAGCGGGAACAAGCCAGGTGGCCTTGGGCTTGCTTGCCTGCTTGTTCGCTTGCTGCTGCTGTCGCTGTCACTGCTGCACTGACTTTCCATGCCTTTTGTCTGTCTGACAAACTCCCGCGCGCGTCGTCCACCCTTCCCGTCTCTACCCTACTAGCCCCAGATGAACTCACCACAATCGCAACCCCAATCGCAACCGCAACCGCAGCCGCCACCGCTGTCGCAACCACAAACGCAAGCACAGACGCAGACGCAGACGCAACAACCACAGCAACCACAACCGTCACCGGCGCAGCAAGCAACACAATCGTCACCAACCCCTCAGCCTACGACACCGGCCTCTTTTCCGCTTCTCCCACTCTCAGCAACAACCGCGGCTGTGCGCCCCGTCCTGCCAGACAGAAATGTGACGCCCGACACCCTCGTGGACGCCTATGTGTCCTTTATCTACTACTGCAACCCAGCTCTGCCCCCAGACGCAGATACCGGAGCGTTACGGCTGGCTTTTCGATCACCCCCCAAGAACACGGGTAGATCCTTCAACACCTTTACCATCTTCGAGCTCGTCAAGCAATTCACTTCTGGGGAGATCAAGACGTGGACGGATTTGATCATCGCCCTCGGTGTTGCGCCACCTGATGTTGCCAATAACGAGAGTAGTCAAAAGGTGGCCCAATATGGCGTTCGCCTCAAGGTACGTGACGTTACGCTACTACCATGTGCGTGAAACCCCCGTTTGACTCATACTCGTGCAGAAATGGCTTTATTCTCTCCACATCAGATCATTCTTTGAGTACCTGCTAGGCGTCGAAAATGATTATTGGACCAAGATCCCATCAGACCCCGACCCCATCGCCACGCCGGAAAGGGACGGCATCAGGGTAGAGGATGACATGGCTCTTCGCGCTCTTCTGCCACACATTCGACCCAAGAGAGGGCGCAAGCGCCCTGACGATTCGGAGCACGATGCCCAAGGGGCCCAGCGCCGACGTCTATCACCCGCGTCTGCAATCGAGTATGGGCCTGCGTCTGCCGGTCCATGGTCCGCCCATCCCAATTCTCATCACGCAACGCATCTAGATATACCCAGGTCTGCGGTCCCTGGTCTTGGACCGAGTGACGGATCAGAGACGCCTGCCGGTAGATGGCCTAGTTCCGCCATTACTCCTACGGTCAGGGGCTCATTCTGGGAAGATACGGCGGAACCACAATCGGCAGTAACACCAACCTCTCGTGGCCGATTACGCCGCGGAGTCAAGGCCATATCTTCAGCGTGGAGGCCAAGCGGACCAAATAACACTGGCAAAGTTAGGGGGCGGCCGCCCATTAATCGCAATCCAGAAGAGGGCCCTGTCATCTCGTTCCACAACTGGGATCCGCCCACGAAGAAGGACCGCAAAGAGAATTCAGAGGCTATCGAGACCCCATCAGCCGTAAAACCACCGCAGGAGCTGCAATTCCAGCCTCCAGAAAGGTTCTCCCAGGAGAGCCGGTCTTTGTCCGCGACAAGTACGCCCTCTCGCAGCGCCCCAAGCCCTGCACCCGTAGAGACAGTAAGATCAACCACGAACTTTATTCCGCTTCATTGCCCCCCTCAACCTCCGCCGAGACCACCAATGAAGGCACCCAGGCCCGGAAGGCCAAGCATCTCCTTGCAGGTTCCAGAGCACGCGAGCGGGCCGATTCGCTTGGCGACACCACCAGCGCCGTTGCCGCAGCTTCAAGCACAGTCTTCAAGTGCTGCCGTGCCAAGACCACCGGTGGCTACTGCGGCCGGGCATGAACGGAACCCAGATCGGGGACAGGGCCGGGAGGGCGAAGCTGATGCCAGCCCAGCCCATGGTCTTGAAGGCAACAAAGGCGAGCCTTATGACTTCTTGGCTAACGGGGTGGTACAGAAGAAGTTACAGCCTCAGTCATCCAAGCCACCCCAGCCCGGAGAGCAAAACGTGCCACTATTCTATTTCGAGAGAATGAGTGATCGCAGGAACGCAGATGCTCTGATGGCTTACTTTATCCGTGAGACCCATGACAGCATCTGGTTGGATGCCAATGGAAACCCTGATGAGCCGGGGACGCTGGAAGAGTCTACGGCCGTGGTCAACGCGACCATTGAAGACATGCTTCGGAAAAACCCTTCGACGGATCTCTTCCTCTTGAACCTTGCGGCGTTGGCAGGTGCCAAGGCACTGATGACGACGCGGACCAAGTCGATCCGCGTGGGCTCCAACGAGGATCACTACATTTACAAGTTTGAATGGGAGTACCGCTTCGGGCATTTTTCCGGGACATACAATATGACGCAGTACGTCAACAAGGGCATGTTCACGAAGCCGCCTCCGACCTTCGACAAGCCGTCTCCGCCGCCGCCCAGGCGCGAGGTCGACAATGCGTCCCTGACCGCCGAGGAGTGGCAGAGAAAATACGAAGGGCTCCTGGGCGAGGTCGAGAAGAGGGAGAAGGAGCTGATGGACCTGAAAGCTCGAGTGCAGCGGACGGTGGCGGAAGAGCGGGTGAACAAATACTAGTAGTAATAATTAGCGAGCAAAAAAGCCGTCCCATTTCATGTTTGCATGCATATCATGTATGATCTTTTTTCTCTTTCTTTCTTTTTTCTATAGTACAAAGGCGAGCGAGCGTATCTTGTCTTATTCTGCCAGGGCAGTTCAAAGAGTCTTTTTTTGCATATTCGAAGAAGGGATTCTACTATAATGCATCTCATGTACTCCGTGCTCTATACAAGCTATACCAACTAGACGTGATAGACCGAATAATGGATATCGTCGTCATATTTCAATCTTGCTTCCAGGCTTTTCTACTTGGGCCTAGGTGGGTGTCGGGGGGGGGGGGGGGTTAGGTTGCTTTTAGGCCTATGTATATGTCTCGCTGGGATGCGGGCCGCGTTTGCTGTGCCTTGGCATACGCCTTTGACGTGGGCTAGCAGTGAGCGGCTGAGAAGGCCACTCATTACCTATACATTCATTACCTACCATATACATATTGTATATCAACCTTGTTTTTTTTTCTTCTTGTTTTTTTCTAGGGGGGATGAGGGGGCAGCGTCGTTGTGTTGCCGTCTACAGAATATCACAGATACACTACCCTAACGTTCAGGTACCTGTCTATGTTTACCTGCTAGAGATGGAGAGGGGTGAGGGGGCCAGGTTCCCAAGAAACGCGGGAAAAGGAGATCAGCGCCCCTTTTTCCCTCTCCCGTCCATACGTACATTTTCCGAGACAGCGGCAGGGCGGCAGGGCGGCAGCAGAGCGGCTTAATCATGTCTGACGGGAGGGGGGGGGTAAGGGTTTCGGGGCGGGAGAGGCAAAAGGGTAGAATTAAAGGTCTGATATGGTCATACTCTGTGCTATGTACTCCGTAGTTGGGTTTGAGCTGTCAAAGGCCTTTTTTTTCTTTTCTTCGCTGGACTTTGCACTTTGTAAGGGGCCGAATACATAGCTATAGATAGATATGAATGCTACCCTACCCCGTCTTGCATGTCGATTGCCAGAACCTTTATTATTGCTACTATCCATATTACCCTGCTCCGTACGGAGTACCCACCACCCCCTCGAAAAGTGTTTCTGCTTGGGAGATGGGGAGCTCTCGGGCGGGGAGGGTTGCATTGGAGGATTCGTGGTTGCGGCTACGGGTGTGTCAGAGGGTTGCGTCGTTGCGTCTTGGTGGTGGCAATGGTGCATATGCGGACGCTTCTGTTCCCCCCCCCCCCCGGGCTTACCAAAAAAAAAAAAGATTCACACATGCATGATGATGGCGTACTTTTTTTTTATGAGGGTAGAGCAGCATGCGAGGTGAGTATGTAATAGGATGCTGGCGATGCTGGGTGTTGACGGCGAGAAGGCGACCAAACAAGGACGTGACATCGTGAACGTCCCCCACCCCCCCCCCCCCCCCCCTGAAATTCATTATAGTATAGTAGTACTGTACTCCGTAGTGCTGTGGTAATTAGATGCGAACGGCCCGGAGGACGCGGGATCAAGAGACTGACTTTCCTCCCTCATCCCCGCCAATGACTTATGGTATACTCTTGTTCAAAAGTCGTAATCGTTAGAAGAGGAGAGGGCAATCACCCCCCAAAAAAGAGGTGGGAAAGTATATTGGGTCTTGGCGATCCGAGGAACTACAAGCTTTCTTTCCTAATACATAGAAAGGCAAAAAAGCCAAGTCTTGGAGTATATCCACCTTTACCTGAGCCACCGGGATGGGATCGTGGGCAATCAGACGGGGATGACGCGCGCCATCCTCTCTTATTTGACTTTTGATCCGTACGGGATACATGGCTAAATACCTACCATATGATGATAAGGTGTAGTAATATATGTATCCGGCACACGGTTTAACTCTGATATCGCGAGAAGCCCGCCTCGACCCTCACTGCGAAGTACATAGTACCGGTTACTCCTGCTACCAAGTAATAAGAGGACGGAACCTCCAATTCCGGATTCGGGGCATCTTTTTTTAAATGAGACGACGTACTCCGTACTCCGTAAAGGAAGAGAGAAGCGAGAGAAGCGAGACGGAGAGAATTGGAGAAATCTGTCTGCGTCCCTGTTCGTCTATTCCTCCATTACCCTGTTATTTTCCCTAGCGGATAGGGTAGGATGCTGGGTTACTATGTAGATAGGTACCACACCGCAATTCTCAGACCACCATGGGCCGGCCGGGTCCTTGCAGATTCGCTCTGTGAGGCCTGCTAGTACTATGTAAAACAGCGGGAAGCGATGTGTGCGGAAGAAGGAGCCGCGAATTCTTTTGCATGGCGTGCCGTGCCGAGTTGTCCGAGAGCGACAGACGCGGCCGCGCAGAAGGAAGAATGATACTGGTATTTAGTAGTAGAGCACGGAGTACGGAGGAGTAGTAGGAGCAGTATCAAGTCATGGATGCAAACGGGCTTGATTCCCATACCATGTTTTGCATTGCGGAGTATAGCAAGTAAGAACAAAATACCACGGATTAAGGTAGTCTTTGAGATGTCATGCACTGATCCAGATGTCAGAAAACGGACGATGAGAAATGGATCATGGGTAATATGGTATTACTACTATTCCGTACTACTCCGTACTATGTCCTCCGTACGGAGTACTATTTCGACGTAAATTCCAGCTGAGGGAGAGTGACAAGAGTGGGCTCTCCAATGTAACATCGTGGTAACTTTGCAAGCAGCCCTGCGCAGCAGCAGTGCGCACCTGCCACGCGCCATGCAAACCAAAATCGGGGGACCCGCCCTCGAACCCGCCCTGACCCGCCCTGTTCTTACCTGTTCTGACCGGGTTCTGAGGCTGTTAGGCTGTTTCCTCTAGCAGCAACAGCAGCAGCGGTGCTAGGGCCTAGAGGCATTATCCTGGGTGCTTGCTCTCACTAATTGTACTCCGTAGATTCGCTGAGCGCGGCGACCACCACCGCTCTCACAGGGCTCCTGGGGGCTCCGGTGGACTGGGCTCGGGGTTGCTCGTCCTTCCCCCACAGAATGGAACCCAAGTTTTAAGAAAGCCCACACTTTTCACATGCACCACATTTTACTACTGTATTACTCTGTAGTAGCAGCAGTAGTAGTCATCTTTTGTTAGCTTGGGCGAGCAGTCATTGGATCAAGTGTCAATTGCTACTGGTAGACTACTACTAGTAGTACTACCTATATATGTAGGTACTAAATACCACCTGCATTACCATCCGCTTCCCCCATCATATTCCGCATGCTGGTCGGACTTTCCGTGTCTCCCACTGCTTCCCCCCCCCCCCCCCCCTCCCCCCTATTAATAACCCCAGCAATTGATGGGGTGGGATGGAATGGGATGCGGTTTAGCCAGCTAGGTAGCGTGCTAGCGCTCTAGGGCCAATAGCTTACCTTGCTGGAGAAAAGAGGCGCCAGAAATTGGCCCCCAATTCCTCAACCCGAAAGAAAGTCTGAGCCCTTGTTGCTCCCATGCATGTCCGGGCTGCTGCTTGGGTTCAACCTATGTACATATGTACTCCGTACCTGCACCCCCAGTTTGTCCCGCGGTACTACTGCTAGTACTCCGTACTCCGTGGAGAGGCGTAGATTTCTGACCTGGAGACCCCGGCCTAGAAGTCGTGTGTTTGTTCTCATTCGAGGCTAGCTGTTGGGACTTAAGGCCCCCCCGATCCCCTTCCTCCGCCATAACTCCCCAAGGTTGAACCAAACTCGGGCGGCGTATTACCGATTACTTATTACCCAGTTAGCGAAAGAGAGACGTTTTTGCTCATCTTGGAGGAGCCTCTTCAACTCCTTCCTCGCCCAACACCCCTCCTCTTCTTTCTTCATCCCACTGTCCCGCATACTATACTACTAGGCCCTAAGACGGGTTACTTTTCGTCGCATTTCCAAGGAGCGAAAGAGAGACAGAGAGAGAAAGAGAAAGGGAACTTTAAAAAACAGGGAACGGTTCTTTTCTTCTTCTCTTCTTCTTCTTCTTATACAATCATCGCCAGCCGTATACTGCTTTAGTACCCCGTATACCTCCGAAACCTACCCGCTCCGATACCGTATCGCCTACGCACGCGCGCTTCCGTCGCTCTCTGTTCTCCAGAACCACCGCTCCGCTTTGCGCGCGACACTGACTCGCCTCTTGCGCTGTCCTCCAGCTCTTTTCCCCACTTCCGCGGCTCATCGGGGAAACAAACAAGTCTTGACCAAATCAACACGGAGGGGGGAAGCGCGAGTACGAATTGCGTGTGTGTGTGTGTGAGGCTGTATAGCCTTTCACCCCGTCGCCGTCGGCAACATGTCGATATCAACCGACGGGGTCTGCGAGATCGAAACGTACGTATCTGGTCTTTTTCCCGCCCACCGCGGTTTGGGATTGCATGTCGGACGTCGGAGGTTTGCGCAATGCTCAGACCATTCGCTCCGTCCCGGCTGCTATGAGATGTCTCACCAGAGATCTTGTTTACCCCCAACAAACCACCCTGCTCTATTGTTGCCGCCTTTTACACACGTTTTGAAACAGCCCGTACTGACGTTGCTCGTTTGCCCATTAGATCGTCTCAAGATCGTCTCCCGTCGCCTGCTCCCGAGTCCGGTTACGGCCCGCAAGACAAACATGTCAACCTTAATGCCAATGTCGAGGCCAGGTGCGTACTAAACCGGGAAGAATACACGACGTAGCAGTCACTTACCGAACGTCGCAGGATCGAGAACCCTCTCGTGGGCATCCCTCGCTCAAGTCTACTTGGGCTCGTCGACGACTTCATCCAGGAAAAAGGCCTGCAGGAATACCGTGGCATTATTCGCAAAGGCGCCCTCGTCGCCCAGGATCCGAGCGGCTACGAGGACATCACCGGCGACGAGGCGCTGGACCAGACCGAGATCGATGCATTGAGGGATGAGGTTTTACACAAGTGGCGCGTATCCAAAACGCTTCTTCTGACTGTCGTCACTTGCTCCATCGGGGCCGCGGTGCAGGGATGGGATCAGACTGGTACCAATGGGGCGACGCTTGACTTCCCGCACGTTTACAACATTGGGACGAGGAGTATTCGCGACAAGCTGCTGGTTGGGCTGGTCAATGCCGCGCCGTATCTGGGGACGTCGTTTCTGGGCTGCTGGCTGTCAGATCCCATCAACGACCTCGTTGGACGGCGGGGCACCATCTTCTTTTCTGCTAATTTCTGTATCTGGCCCGTCATCGGAAGCGCCTTCTGCAACACATGGCAGCAACTGCTGATATGTCGCTTACTCCTGGGCATTGGCATGGGCACAAAGGCCTCGACAGGTAAGTCCGCTCGCGTGCGGGTTCTAACTGGGATAGGAGGCTGACACGATTCAAGTTCCCATCTTCGCGGCGGAGAACTCACCCGCTCCAATTCGTGGTGCTCTGGTCATGGGCTGGCAGATGTGGACGGCTTTTGGCATCTTCTTGGGAACCTGCGCAAACTTGGCCGTCATGAAAATCGGCAAAGAGGCCTGGAGATATCAACTAGGTTCAGCCATCATCCCGGCTGTGCCCTTGGCCATACTGATTTACTTCTGTCCTGAATCACCGCGTTGGTACATGAAGAAGAACCGGTACCGTGATGCCTTGAAATCATTACTCCGCCTACGAAATAACCCGGTTCAGGCTGGTCGCGACCTATACTACATCCACGTTCAGCTCGATCTCGAAAAACAGTTTATGAAGAGGAATGGCTACATCACTCGGTTTGTCGAACTCTTCACCATCCCTCGGATCCGGAGGGCCACACTGGCAGCATTCACGGTCATGATCGCCCAGCAAATGTGTGGCATCAACATCATTGCTTTCTACTCGACGACGGTTTTCGTGGATGCCGGAGCTACCAATAGCCAGGGACTGCTAGCATCCTTTGGCTTCGGTCTCGTCAACTTTGTGTTCGCCTTCCCCGCCATCTGGACCATTGATACGTTTGGACGCAGATCGCTTCTGCTCTTCACTTTTCCGCAGATGTCCTGGACGTTGGCGGCGGCGGGACTTTGCACTCTGATTCCGGGCAAGGGAGGGGCGCACCTGGGTCTCGTGGCTTTCTTCGTCTACCTCTACGCTGCCTTTTACTCCCCTGGCGAAGGGCCTGTGCCGTTTACCTACTCGGCCGAAGTTTTCCCGCTGTCGCATCGTGAGCTGGGGATGGCGTTTGCCGTAGCGACATGCCTCTTCTGGGCAGCTTGCGTCTCCATCACCTTCCCCCTGATGCTCGATCGGGTCGGCGTCATTGGCTCATTCTTCTTCTACGCTGGCTTCAACCTCGTTGCGTTTGCCATGATATTCCTGTGGCTTCCCGAGACGAAGCAGCGCACCCTCGAGGAGCTCGACTACATCTTCGCCGTGCCCACCCGCGTTTTTATGAAGTACCAGCTCACCAAAGCTCTGCCGTGGTGGTTCAAGAGGTGGATTCTGAGGAAGGACGTGCAGCTCGAACCGCTATACCGCCTCGATCGATACGAAGCGCCCGAGGACGAGCCCGAGGACCTGGGATACGAGAACGACAAGTCGAAAATCGAGATGAAGGATATCGTCGACTTCGCGACGACGGCGACGACGACAACGACGACAACCCCGGCGGATCAGGGGGTTACCTCGAGGTTCGATCGGCTGTAAGGGCCAAAAGGAAAACCATCTATCTGGGAGGGGGATTGTATATGCTACTATTTTAGCGACACTGCTTTGCATTTACCGGGATTGTTTTTTTTCTATCTCTTTTATTATTCGTATGATACCATGGATTTTCGGTTTATTAATTCCCTTTGGCGTCGCTGGGTTTGGCTGGGAATAGGACGGGACGGGATGGGATGGACGGTTTAGGCGCAAAGGGCATTTGATACCCCAATGTTCGCACGCTACAACTACTATTACAACAATGACAACATGAGCATGTTTCCGACAAGAAAGAGGAGGGGGGGGGGGGGGGAATTAATGCGGCTTTATCTCTTCGGCACAGAAATTTGGGCGTACGAGAGGCCACTCTTGTTTCATTCGAATTGTCTATTGCTTTTGCTTTTTGGGTATATCACGGGAGGGGGCCGGTCGCCGCCGCCCCGAATCTTGGTTGGCCAGAGATGGGTCGGCCATTTGCACATTGACGCTTACTTCTTCTTCTTCTTCCTCTTCTTTTGTTTTGGCTAGTGAAGAAAAAAGTTGTGTATGCTATATTAAAAAAATTATATCTAATTATCATGCAAGGATGGATTTGTGCAGTCTTTTTTTTCAATTTTTTTTTCTACGAGTAGAGTCAACATTTGTTTCAACCAAAGGGCGAGGACGAGCTCCCTGCGAGCCACGACGATGATGGGATCGATAGGCCCGTTTCGTTGCCATGCCGCGGCCTCTATCTTGGTATTGCGGGCAGGCGGGCGGGCGTTGCGTGAAACGGGGTGTTGGTGGTGGTTTGAGTTGAAAAAGTTTGGTCCTCCCCCCCCCCTTTCTTGCTATGTTCGCCCTGCTGCCAAAAGGTCGATCCCGGCCGGCCCTTGTGTGTGGTGTTTGGTCTTCTTCTTCTTCTTCTTCTTCTAAGGGTCATGTTTCATCAAGTTGGTTCGCATCGGGTTGTTATCTATATATGTGTATATATATATGTATGCCGTCCCTCGCAAAACTTCCGTGATATCCTACATCCTACCAGGTTACTACGTACAGAGATCTGATACGGGGAACTAACACGTGTTACAACGCCTCGGGGTCCGCAGCCGTATCGGCGATACACGTACCGTCGGCCCATGATTTCGTAGGTCTACGGAGTACTGCGTGCGTGCGTGCGTGCGTGGAGAGATGTCCTGACGCGACAGGGCCGACGGTCATGACTACGGGAATGAGGCGACCTTCTTCGCGGAGCAGCAGCCCTGCTTGCTCCCCGTCCTGCGATAGTCTTTCGACCACTTAATAAGCGAAGCGGCCAATCTTTTATACGGGGGGGGGGGGGGGGGACGAGAATAAAGACGAGAGTAAAAACGAGAGTGAAAGAACGAACTAAAGTTTCATTATACATACTTATACATACGGGGAGTGACTCTCCCGCAGGGGAGAACAAAAAAACAGCGTTTTCCCGGGTTAGGATTATGAATACGAAGCCGGAAGACACGAAGACTGGGACGGAATCGGCCCCCATCCACGAGGACGGCATGATATCATCACATGCCAGCCAAGCAGCGCGCAGTTGGAACCGGATTCACTTTATGTGCTTCCTATTTGCACGGAGTACCGGGAGCACGTAGAAGAAAGAAATATATCATCTCTCTTTGCAGCAGGTACATTGAAGACTTCTCCACGCCCTGAGCGGACTCCCACCATCATGGCGGGGAACCAAGGGACTGAAGCCCGAAGCGGGTGGGAAGGCCTCCGATTTCCCTGATCTTCGATGCCGATGGCGATGCAAATACGGGGTGCTTTGATCGTCCTGTCTATACGGAGTACGTACATGCGTACATACATGCAGGTATACGCAGTATGACGATGTTGACGATTGGGTGAGTGAGGAGCTTGCTTGTTAGCGTATGTGCCCCCCCTTTTTTCCATCACGCTAGGCGGCCAGCCACTACCAGTAGTTGTTAACTAGCTAACCATCGCTAGAGAAAGCGCTCCGAAGGGCTCAGGTTGGGGACCGTGTAAGTGTGCTCCGCAGATTGGCGACCGCAAGCTCGCTCGCTCGTTCGCCGGGCCGGCCAAGCAGAATTTGTGCACCGACGATGACGAGCGCGAGCTCGGAGCGGTAATAGGCGGAGGGACGGATGCGATCACAGTTAGATCGCACGTACTCCGTGGTAGCAGAGCAGTGAGACCATAGTAACATAGATTGGGGTACACTGTGCTCCGTGTGTACGGAGTGCTACTCCCTACTATACGTGGGACCGAGTAGCCAAGGTCCGAGGTGGCAAATTGCTAGAGACAAGGGATGCGAAGGAATACGGAAGAAGTTTTTGCTTCTCTCTCTTCTCAATGTCGTCCCCTTTTCTCTTCAATTATTGCGTTGACGAACGCCGTTTCGTGCGTGAAGCCATCACCACCCGTTATCGGCTAGCCGCGATTCACCATCTTCTTCGCTCAGAAAAGAGTGATGGAATTATTCCCCGGCCGGGAGAGGCTTTCGCTTGGCATTTGTCGTCAATGGGTGGCGGGCCGTATCGAAGTGGTGTGGTGGCGTCTTCAGTCTTCACTTATTAGCAGAACTTTCTTCTTTCTTGTTCTTCTCTTCTTCAACGAACCGAATGGAAGCTTCCCCATCGCAATACTACTAGTACATAGTAGACTTTTTTTTTCGGGTTTGCACTTGGAGTGGGCTTCAGGGGAAAGTTAACGGAGGCGCCAAGGAAGGGTAGCGAATAGCTAAGGACGTCTTCTGGTGGTCTAGAACGGTGAGTGGTCTAGTATAGCGCAGCGAGTGAGGCGCGGCGATATCGACGTTGCCGTAAGGGGGCTTGACGGCGAGAGTGCCCCCCGAATAGAGAGACAGACGCTCTTCGGCTTTCCCAGGGGCTATTAGGTACTGCTTTTTGATACGCCTTCGTTGGTGCTGGGTAGGGATTGCGCTGGTTAAAAGTCTCGACTCTTCCAGCCGTGAGAAATAGACCAATTAGACGGTTCCCCAGGAGGAAACTTCGTATCGGTACTGAGTAATTTTCTTTTTTTGTTTCTTTTTCGCGTCTGTTGCAGCTAAGGTGCCTGTTACTGGACTTATTATTCTTTATTAATAGAAACAGTATCCGCGACGAGGTGGACTACACGGATTACTATAGAGTTTCCCGGCAGCATCGAACCATGACGGTCAAAGTGTAAAACTCCGCGGTCAATGCAATGCATGCGCGCGCTCGAGCACATCGCACAACATGCACGTACGCGCACGTACGCACACAGGGTCACGTGACAGTGCGAACGGATGGGGGAGAGAGAGGAAGCCCTTTTTCCTCGTTGGATGATCTGCTCCGTACTCCGTATTCTGTAGGTAATCAGTTTTTTGACGAGATTGCGACAGGGGTGTCGTCAACTTTTAGATCTGGGGACGATCGACCAATTGAGAGGTTTGAAGTCATGATCGACCTAGAGGTGGTTGAAAGAAGAGAAGAGAGGCAAAGGCAGCAGACACGTTTGTATAGGACTCGAATGCTTTGCTGCCGATGGTGAAGTTGTACGTTGTATTTCGTACGGAGTAATAATAATACGACGTTGATTCAAACAGGTTTGCGTGCGTCGTTGGTTCGAGTCATCTATTTTTTGCTGGTCGACGGTGAATTCCGAGGCGCATTGAGTAAAAAGAAAGAATGTAATTCGTGTTTACCCACCAGGGACCGCGGTTTGAAACGTCCAAGACATGAAACAGGGACGGTCCAAACCTTGCGCGAGGGGGAAAAAGCCACCTGCCTACCTAGCATCAACCCTCCCCCGTCCACCGTCCAGTGCCCCAGCAGGTACTCTGTACATCCGTAACAGCCTATCGTTACCGGTGTGTACCGCCTGCAGCGGCGCTGTAACGATGGGAAAAGGGCAATTTGGAATCGGCGGGAGGAACACTGGCAGTTGGCAGTCTTCTCGCTGGCCGTGGCTTCTGACTGGCAGCGGAACCCCTGAGCCTCCTCCCGCCATTCCCCACCGTCAGGGAAGACGGTTCGATTTTGGCGCAAGCCACTGCGCCCACTTGGGGTGGATGAGGAAGCCTTCCAATTTTTTTTTTTGCTTGATCTTTTTTTCCTGCGCGGAAAGGGCCAAAACTTTTCACACTTTCGCCGAGACTCTTTCGGAGCCTCCCTCTGTTGCTCTCGCTCTCTCCCCCTCTCTCTGCCTGTGGCTCTCTCTGCTCCATCCTCCGTTTCGCCAGAAAAAAAAACAAGCCACCCACGTAGCTGTGCTCCGTACCGTTCGGCTCGGTTTTCACCCGCAACTGGACTTCGAAGCTGGCTCCCTGCATTTACATACCTCAGTCAGGTAGGTAAACAATGGATGGAACATGATCCCGAACTTAATCTACCTAGTAGAGCTCCAGCTGGTGCAACCACACACACATACACACACACACCCCTCGGTAGAGACGTCCTAAACGGCCCTTGACGCGCAACGTCTCTCTGATTTTTTATTTTCTTTATTTTGCTTTTTCCGCTTGGCTCTCAGCTCATTAGTCTCTCATGCTTTTACGACCTCTGACGTGACGTACTGTGAAATCCCTAAAACTACGCCTTTCCCAGCCTGTTCCCTCGATCCCTTTCTAATGATTCGAGGTTGTTCCCTTTCTCTCTCTTCCCCCTCACTCTCTCCGACATCCTCAAGTGGTTCCTAGAAATCAATTGCAGTTCTTTGTGTCTAGCTCTTCTGCGCCAAAGCTGCAGCCACTCTCGTTTTGTCCTACTCTTTGTCCCTTTGACTCCTTTCATCTCTAACAAAAGTAACATTGCACACGACTCTCCGGTTTCTATCTTTTTCTACCTTTGTCCTTTCTTCTTTTCTTTTATACGTCCGCCCTCGTTTGCTTTCTCCAGGCTCCGGCAGTCTGGACACGAACCGTGGATCTCATCGGAGACGATTGATCGATCCTGTGGGCTACGCTACTCTTTTCATCCTAGGGAATATCAGAAGCCAATTCACACCAACAACTCATTCTTTTTTCTTCTCCCCTCCCACTCGACCTAAGAGCAACCTGCGAGTCGGCATCTGCAGTACCGACGGATCGACACTCCAACAAGCTTGTTTGCTTGGGCCTGTCTGCACGATCACTTCATACCTCACATTAGCGCTTGGACAATCATCCTCTGAAATTCTAGCCAGAGGCCCAGAGAGACCCATCGCGCGCACACCACTGCAAGCACTAAAGTCTCAGCTTGCTGCCTCTTGACCTCACCCAGGTCCCGCGCATGAAGCTAGCAGGCCCGGTTATCTCCACCATAACCGCTGCTCCCCTGTTCGCAGTGCTTCCTTGCTATTAAGAGTACGGAGTAACCACCCCCAGTGCCGGTGGTAATAATACTTGACGATGCCCACTCGCCAACCTTCACTCACTTCTCGGTCCCAAGGCTTCGTTCAGCTCAACGGTGGCTCACAACGCAGTATCATGGCCGACGACGAGATCCAACTTACCACGGTCAAGAGCCATGCTTCGACGGGCAACCGCAAGGCTCACATGGCCAGCTCCACCAGCTTCGACAATGGCCGGAGCGAGAAGGAGCATCACCACCATCACTTTCGACGTGGTCGACGCCGCAGGCCCGATGACAGCCTCGGCCGCACAGAGACCGGGGACGACGAGGGTGCCAAGCTGAATTACATGGGCAGACTGTATAACAAGATCGTCAACTTCTCTGTTGTCACCCGATATGCAGTTTATGTCGTTCCCGTTGCCCTGCTACTTGCCGTGCCTCTCATCGTACTGCCTCTCATTGGCAGGAAGGATGACATATTCGTTGGCTATAAAGACGATGACCCCACTGATGACGAGAATGGCAAGTATGGCCCTAAGCTTTTCAACCTTTTCCTCTGGATCGAGATCACTTGGCTCACGGTCTGGCTCGCCAAGATCGTTGCTTGGTTTGTGCCCAGGGCTTTCACCTTCTTCAGCGGCATCGTCAGTGCTGGCACTCGCAAATATGCCCAGGTCTTACATAACCTTAACATCCCCCTCTCCCTCTTCTTCTGGGCGCTGGCTTCTTGGTTGACCTTCAAGAACCTGTTCGCGCCGTCCATCAAGGCCGACATCGAATGGACCAAGACCCTGCAAATCATCCTCGGTGCCCTCTTTACTTCCTCGGCCGTTTTCCTTGGAGAAAAGGCCATTGTTCAACTGATTGGCGTTACCTATCACCAGCGTTCATTTGCCAACAGAATCGAGGCTTCCAAGCGCGAGATTCGCCTCCTTGGTATGCTCTATGACGCCTCTCGCACTCTGTTCCCAATGTTCTGCCCCGAGTTCGCCGACGAGGACTATGTTATCAATGACTCCATCGAGCTGAAGCTGGGTGGAAAGCATAAGCGCTCCAAGTCTGGCTCTGCCACGCCCATGCGTCTTATTGGTGACGTTGGCCGTATTGGTGGCAAGGTCACCTCTGCCTTTGGCAATATTGCTTCCGAGATCACTGGCAAACAGGTCTTCAACCCCAACTCTGCCCACTCTATTGTTCTCGAGGCCCTTGAGAAGGCTCGCACCTCTGAGGCCCTCGCCCGTCGTATCTGGATGTCTTTTGTTGTTGAGGGCAAAGAGGTCCTGTACCCCGAGGACTTCAACGAGGTGCTCGGCCCTGCCTACAAGGACGAAGCTGAAGAAGCTTTCAATTTCATCGATAACGATCAGAACGGTGATATCAGCCTCGACGAGATGGTCCGCAAGATTGTTGAGATTGGCAAGGAACGCAAGGCTATTGCCGAGGGCATGAAGGATATTGGCCAGGCGCTTGGGGCCTTCGACAAGGTTCTGCTTTTTGTTGTGCTCCTCATCGTCATCTTCATCTTCCTCGCTTGGTTCCAGAGCACCTTCATCACCACTATTACTACCGCCGGAACCGCCTTGCTCTCATTGTCCTTCATTTTCGCTGTTACCTGCCAGGAGTTTCTCGGTTCCTGCATCTTCCTCTTTGTCAAGCATCCCTACGACGTTGGTGACCGCGTGGAGATCAATGGCGTTGGCATGATTGTTAACCGCATCTCTCTTTTGTACACCGTCTTCACCCGCAGCGATGTCAGCCAGATCTCTCAAATTCCCAACATTCAGCTCAACAACTACTGGGTTGACAACCTCTCCCGAAGCAAGGCCATGTCCGAGACCATCGAGGTCGACATCTCATTCGACACTACTTTCGAGGATATCGAGCTGCTGCGTGCTGAGATGGAGAAGTTTGTGCGCGCGCCCGAAAACTCTCGTGACTTCAAGCCCGATTTCTCCATCAGCATTAGCAGTGTTGGAAGCCTCGACAAGATGACTCTTCAAATGTCCATCAGCCACAAGTCCAACTGGCACGATGCCGTTGTCAAGGGTACTCGCCGCTCCAAGTTCTTGTGCGCCCTTGCCCTGGCAATGAAGAAGGTTCCTATCTATGGCCCCGGTGGTGGTGGTGAGACTCTTGGCGGACCTACCAACCCGACCTACTCTGTTGCTGTTTCTGATGACTGGGCTACCAACAGTCGCAACAAGACTGATGCGGACAAGGCCAACGCCCGCATGGTCCCCCCCCCGCCAGCTAACCCCGAGGAGGCTCGCGAGCACGAGAAGGCTGCGGTCGAAGCCATGAACACTCGTCCTCCTGTTGCGGAGATCGTCACATCATGGGATACTCGCGATGACCGCACCTTAAATGCGGATCAGATTGAGGAGGCTCAGCGAAACCGTGACATTGACAGTGTACGAAGCTCCCTGGTTAAGCGAGCCAGCACTCGGGGCCGCCGGAGGGCAGGTGAAGGTCTTCCCTCTATGACATCTGATAGTGGTGCTCAGGCTGCCGCTGGCTTGCAGCCTAGGGCCTCTACATCCAGCCGTCACGAGCCGGGCTTCGATGAAGAAGCTGTAACGGGCATGCCATCGAGCTTCTACCACACAAATCGCAGCGCTCTTTCGCCCACCTCTCCTACGAACCCTTCGGGCCATTTGCACCCCTCTTCATCGGTCCGTAGTGACTACCGAGGCGCACCCCCTCCCTCTTCATCCTCGGGACAGCGCTAGTGTTCGGTCTCGTGAGCATTTATGTGCGAGAGTATCATGTCCTAAAATTTTTGATTTGGCATGAGTGTTTTTTTTAATAAGGGAAAGAATTCTTAGACGAGTAAGGGATATGCGGAATATGATTTTCAGGGCGGCATTTTGGTCCCCGGGTGCACAAGGACAGAAAAGTTCTGTTGCAGTATGGTGTTTTATGAGTTTTTCTTTTCTTTTTCTTTACCCCTCCTCGGCTACGCCATTGTTATTCTTACTGCTGTTTATAGATAATCATTCCACGTGCTGGCTCACACGCTTGGACACAAGCTTTCTGGGAATGAAGCCAGCAGTCTTCTATAGATGGCATTCAAATTGAAATAGAAAATATTTTACAACTTCAAATGCTCTGGCTTACTCATTTTTTCCCCCTTGGTTTTTATGGGATTGCATGTGACAGCCCCAAGCTAACAGACGTGCTCAGGAGCAGCCACGCCACCAACTGGTTTCCCCAAGTCTGTCTTCAGAACCCGTCCGAACAGCTCGAGCAGCACCTCGAAGCAGATCTTGGTGATGGCGGGGTCGTACCGCCCCTTGCTCAGCTCATCCCTGATGAAGGCGTGCTGCGCCCAGGCGAACTCGTAGAAGCTCGTCACCACGCCGGCCTCGCGGAGCTTGGAGCGGATGAGGTCGCGCCCGGCGTCTGGGACGTGGGTGTCCTTGACGCCGAAGATCATGGCTACCTCGCCCTTGAACTCGTTGAACTTGTCTAGAGTGTGGATGCTGCCCTGCTCGGCGTGAGGGGAGTTATTGGGGCCGGAGTTTGGGCCCAGGGTGCGCTGGTGAATGTCCGTCGCGAAGTAGGAGACGCAGGCGGAGATGCGGGGATCGAGCTAGAAGAGGTACCGGAATGTTACGAGACAAAATTCCGAGAAGATTCCCAAGGGGAAAGAAGGGGAAAGAAGGAGGCATACTGCGGCGCGGACGGCGAGGTGGCCGCCCAGACACATACCCGTCGAGCCGATCAGGCCGGTGCAGGTGGGCAGGCTGAGGAGGTGGTCGACGGTGGCGCGGGAGTCGACGTCGTACGACTCGAGCGTCTTCTGGGCCTTGAACTGGTTGCCCCTGTCCGTGTCGGCGGCATCGTACTTCAGGGGCTCGGGGCCGACAAAGTCGTGGTAGGAGGAGGGGGCGGCGACTATGTAGCCCTGGCCGGCGATTTGGCGGGCGAAGCGGGCGACGGGGCCCGTCACTTGAGAACACGCGCCGCGCAAGGCGGGCAGGCCTCAGTACTCTTGCATCTTACGTAGGGTCGGGTCCTGTGTTGTATGTATGGGGTGGGTGGTAGTTTACCTTGGTAGATTTCACTGAAGAGGCACACTCCCGGGAAGCGACTACATTTTCACTCTTGTTCAGCACTGACATTCGCTCCTTCTGCCCTATCTCTTCTCCTCTTGCATAGGGTGAAATAGTAGTAGGCCTACGCGTTTGGATAACCAGGAATGGTTGGGTGGAAGAGGAAGATGCCTGTTGGCGAGACCGAGAAGAAAATAGTTATTATTTGTGAGCACTAAGTGAACATGTGACGGGTGCTGCTGAGTGAGAAAAGGCAGACTTGTCTCGGACAAAATAAAACATGAGGGATTTGAAGGGGCGGAGGGTCACGGCGTACGCATAGTGCTCTCTTTGCCATCGAGAGTGGTGACCACGTCTGCGTGGGTTTCTTGAAGCAACATGTTGACGCAATATCTTGACCCGGAAGGAATATGGTATTGACAGGAGCGAAAAAGAAAGGATAAGCACTACTCGATCTTACTGCCACGGTACTTGTGGCGGTCCCTCGAATAAGATGCAGACACACAACATACCATAAAACCAGAGCAAAAGAGGTTGAGTGATTCGGAGACGGAAAAGACGTCATTCCGTCCGGAACCGTTTCCCCCTCTCCCCGTGGCACCCCTCCCCTCCCCTCCTCTCCTCCCCGCGCTAGGTAGGCACTGCGTTGTTGGCCTACCCACCACCGTGGCCCCAAAGAGCCGACCACCGAGTCCCTCCCACCTGACGGCTTGCTGGACACATGGGTTTGTAACACTCGAGCTAATTACAGACCAGCGACTTGGTAGCTTGTGCCTTGTTGGATAACCCGACAACTCGTCTTTTTTTCTTCGGCATCCTTTTTTTCTCCCTCCTCCTCCTCTTCTACTCTCTCTTTCTGTTATCCCAGCGTTGAGTCTCTACCGAAAGACGTTTCTCTCTATGTCCGATTAAACCTTCGGCAAGTCTCCTGATTCACACGCACGTATACGGCGGTCACGATGAACGGCCATTTCGCCGGGGTTGGCGATAAGCCAGAGGCCGGCAACTTTGAGCATGGAGTTCAAGTGATAGACGAGGAGAAGGAGTTCAAGTGTGTTAATTCCCCATATCGTATCCCCTCTCCCACCCCCACCCCCCTTCTCTCTTCCCCTCTTGGGCCGCCCACCGCTAATAACGTTCGCAATAGCACCAACCTGAATGGCTACCTCCAGCTCGAGCATGTTGCCGAGGCCGGCTTCAACTACCATCTCATTTCCGTCTTCGGCTCGCAGTCAACGGGCAAGTCGACGCTCCTTAACCACCTCTTCGGCACCGAGTTCAGCGTCATGTCCGAAACGCAGCGCCAGCAGACTACGAAGGGTATTTGGATGTCCAAGAACAAGCGTATTGACAGCGCCGGCACCAAGATGGCTGACAACATCCTCGTTATGGACGTCGAGGGCACTGACGGCCGCGAGCGTGGAGAGGACCAGGACTTTGAGCGGAAGAGCGCTCTTTTTGCCTTGGCCACTAGCGAGGTCCTGCTCGTCAATATCTGGGAGCACCAGGTCGGTCTGTACCAGGGGGCTAATATGGGCCTGCTTAAGACGGTCTTCGAAGTCAACCTACAGCTCTTCCTCAAGGATAAACAATCTACGCCACGTTCGTTGCTCTTCTTCGTCATCCGAGACCACATTGGCAACACCCCTCTGCAGAACCTCCGCAACACGTTGATCCAGGATTTGACCAAGATTTGGGCCTCGATATCCAAGCCCCAGGGACTCGAGGACTCCAAGATCGAGGACTACTTTGACTTTGGCTTTGCGGCGCTACCCCACAAGATCCTCCAGGGCGACAAGTTCATCAGCGAGACCGCAGCCCTGGGAGCGAGGTTCACAGCTGGCCACCGCAAACAGGGGGGCGAGACCGAGCAGCAGTTAGAAGGAGGCCTTTTCTTGCCTGAGTACCACCGTAGAATCCCTGCCGATGGCTTCTCAGTCTATGCCGAGGGTATCTGGGATCAGATTGTGAACAACAAAGATTTGGATCTGCCGACGCAGCAGGAGCTTCTCGCGCAGTTCCGCTGTGACGAGATCTCTCGAGAGGTTCTACTCGCCTTTGATAACGTGATTGTTCCTCTTGAGGATAAGCAGGGCGAGGCGGCCCGGCTTGGCAAGCCTCAGGTTCTCCTCGACCTCGGTGCCATTGGTATGAAGGCTCGTACGGCATGCACCAAGGCTTTCGAGGTACAGGCCAGCCGCTACCACAAGGGCGTGTATACGCGTAAGAGGCAAGAGCTGGAAGACAAGGTTGATACCCGGCTCAAGACACTGTACCAGGGCCAGCTGTCTGCCGCCCACAAGGCTGGTGTCGTGGCCTTTAGCGACGCGGTGACAAACAAAGTCAAGGCCGGGCAAAAGGCCGGCGGTGGCTACGAGTTTGCGGAAATTGTAGCCAATGAAAAGAAGAAGACTCTCGACATCTTCCAGGTCGAGGTCGACAGCCTTGCTATCGACGGGCTGATCTGGACCAACTTCCAGTCGCAGTACGCCCTCTTCGAGGCGGAGCTGGACGAGGTCAGCGGCAAGCTCCGTCAAGAGGAGATGAGGCGGCTTGCAACCCGTATCGAGCGCGAGGTCAAGGCGAAGCTTGGCGACTCAGTCAGCCTGGAGTTTAACAAGCTTGGATCCGGCAGGGGCGGATCCGGCGCCCCAGAGACAGGAGAGAAGCCTCAATCAGAGAAAGACCTCTGGGACCGTATCTGGAATTCATTCAGTGATATTGTCAAAGAAGCTGAGACTCGTTTTGTAGAGCGTGCCAAGAGCTTCGACGCGAGTGACAACGAGGTCGAGGTTGGGCTTTGGCGGCTGAGGCGCAAGAGCTGGGTCGGTCTCCGAGAAAAGATCGACGAGGAGCTGATGGAGGGAAATATTCTCATGAAGCTCAGGGAGAACTTCGAGGACAAGTTCCGTTACGACGAGGCCGGTGTCCCTAGAATATGGCGTCCTAGTGATGATATTGAGGGCATTTACACCAAGGCCAAGGAGTCCACGTTGAAGCTCATCCCTCTTCTCTCCAACTTCCGGTTGGAGTCTACGTACGGCCCTCCTGACCTTATTAGCTTCATCGGCCCACAACCCGAGGGCGTCGAACTCGGCGATGAGGACGATTTGACACCTATCGGCGGTGTCGATGATGACGCTGGGAAGGTTTCAGATGAGACCACAGTACTGAGCGAAATGAAGAGACAAGAGCTCGTTGCGAGGTTCAAGAAGACTGCTGATGCTGTCTACCTCGAGGCTAAGCGAAGCGCCATCGGTGGTATCGCTCAGATTCCGTGGTACATGTACGCCCTGCTGGTGGCGTTTGGTTGGAACGAAATCTTTGCTGGTGAGTGCCACTTTTCTAATTTGCGACCGAATACGACTAACACTGTTTCCAGTCCTGCGCAACCCGTTCCTCTTCATGTTCCTTATCGTCATGCTTGCAGGCACTTATACCGCCTACACACTTAACCTTTTGGGCCCGATGATGCACATGGGCAACGCTGCCGTAACGCAGGGTGCCGACATCGCCAAACACAGGCTTCGCGAGTACATTGTCAACTCTGACACAGCCCGGCAAGCACTCGGTGTGCCAGCTGACCAGGGCAGCGAGAACATTCGCATGGACTCGCTCGACAAGCAGGGAAAGAAGAACTCCTCGGAAGAGACGACCGACGACAACTGATGGCGTAACATGACATGGTATTGCGCGGGATAAGGAGATTGGATGCACTGGAATCAGGGACGGACCGGTCGGGCAGGATATATAACGTGACAATGCATAAATAAATAAAAGCGGCTGACATTTTCATTAGATGACACTTGAAACAGCAGTATGGATATCCAACGCCCCAACGCCTCTATGGAGTATAATGTATGAAAAATCATAGCATGGGCACTCTCAGAACGCCTCCAACCCGGCGGAGGTGCCGTACCATGCTCCTAGTTCGTTCGTCTCGGCCTTGTCGTCGCCTGATGAGAAAAAGTCGGTCACCCGACTTGTTTCTCCGTCGTCGTCGACAGGCCAGTCCACCTTGACGACGCCTGGCCCCTTGCCCTCGATCATATCCTTGGCGGTGTTCCAACTGAAGCGGCACTCGTTCCCCCACCCAAACACGGGGTGCATATTGCTCTTCAGATGATTGACGGTCTTGCTGTCGCCCGGGTATCCGCTACCCCATGTAGCGGTCTCTTCGGCGCCGCCCTCGCCTTTCCAGGCCTCAAACATGGTCTCCAGCGCGGCGTCTCTTGTGACCTTGGCGCATACAGAGGCGGCGCTGACGCAGGCGAAGAGGCTGTCGGCCTTTTTCGTGACGGTAATCTTGGCGGTGGGGAAGTGCCGCTGCAGCTTGGCCTGGTAGGCGGCGGGCTGGCCGACCGTGTCGACGTAGATCTCCTGCACGTTGACGCCGCGGTTGTAGACGCCGCGTATGAGCTCGACGGTGGCGTCGAGGGCCTGGGCGTTGAGGTTGTAGGCGCCCGTGGTGGCCGGGCGCATCATGCCGGCGGATATGTCGCGGGCCGAGAGGCCCTTGGTGGCCCAGCCGCACGAGCGGTGCAGGTCGGTGCCCTCGGCGCAGAGCTGGCGCATGAGCTCGGAGCGGAAGGCGGCGGTGAGGACCTTGGAGTCGTCGAAGCGGTGGGCGTCGCTGCGGAGGAGCGCGTCGGATATGTCGAGGGGGAGGTAGAAGACGCCGTAGACCATGGGGCCGAGGACGGGCCCGCGGCCGGCCTCGTCGACGCCCAGGCAGCAGGCCGGGCCGGTAGCCGTCGACGTCCCCGTCCCCGCCCCCGTCGAAGCGCCGTCTTGCTCGTCGCTCGGCGGGAGGAGGGTGGGGGGCACGGGGGAGAAGTAGGTCGTGGAGGCGCCGGTGAGGAGGGTCGGCTTGAGGACTGACGGGGGGACGAAGGTCCCCGTGGGAGCGGGCGAGTCTGTCATTTCTGTGTCCTCCATGATTGTGGTCTTTTCTTCTTCTGCTTTTTGATTGGTATTGATGGGTTGGAAAAACTTGAGCACAGTCGCAGTGATTGATAGTATGGTGGGGATTAATTGATGTATCGATGGGTGCTTCGTGGTACTACTACTGGTGCTTGGAGGTGATTACGATGTATGTACTCCGTAGAGACAGACGTATTAAAAAAGTACTTGGTGTACTTGGTACTCCGTAAATGTAGCCCCTCGACGCGTCCGAGCGCACAGCTCCGGTGGAGGGACGCGTCGAGGACTCGGTGTAGGTGAGTTAGCGGCAAGCTCACGGCGTAGAAAAACCACCCGCAAATACGGAGTACTCCGTAGGTACGGAGTACTACTACTAGCAGTACTAAATGCACAACTGAGCTTGTCTGCCTAGGTACCTACCTCGGGCTGTTAGGGGGGGGGGGGGGGGGCTGGGGGCGTCATCAACAGCTCTCCATCCCATCCCCCCAACTTGTTAGGCTGTTAGCGGTCGCGCGCGCACCTTCTCAAACACGTCAACACCGACCCAATCGCGTTACCGACATTCGTCCCCCCAATTTGCGACAAAGCTTTGTATCGTCTACTGTTCTACCAGTCTTTTTCTCGTTTCTCTCCAGAGCGTCGCTTTTATTGTTGGTTGTCGGGTTTTTTTTTCTTGACAAGGAGGATCACGAAATCTGATCATAAACCTTCAATTCGAATCTCAGCAACACTGCAGCCTGCAAAACAAAAACCCCGCCGGCGCATCATCGCAGGTTGGATTGAAAACAAAACAAAAATCGCCGACGGGAGAGGATTTTTTTTAAGCTTCCGCTTTGAACCGCGGCGCGAAAAAAATTGAGGGAAGGGGTGGGAAGCAAAAGAATTAGGAAAAGAAAGAAGGAAAGAAAAAGAGCGAGGATTACGACTTAGACGAGCAATGGCGCCACGCGGACGGCGTGCAGACTCTGAAGAGTCTGGAGCTTATCACGAGCTTGGTGTCCGAGGGCGGTATGTTCTCTCTCTCTCTCTCTCTCTCTCTCTTCTTCTTCTCTGGTTCTCCGAGTGAAGCGGGAGGGGGATGTTCACTCCTCTTCAATGGCTTTCTCTGCGGCCGGGGGGAAGGGGAGAAGTAAACAACCGACTAATACATGAGTTCTAGGAAAACGGGTGCGGTACTACATGACACGGGCGAGCGCGACGAGCATGGATTTCAACCTGTAGACGCAATCTTCTCATCACCTCGGAAGGGAGCTGATGAAGATGAGGATGATGATGACGATGGTAGCGTGGAGATGGACATTGCTGACAGTACGGAACCGCCCTTCCTTCCCCTTCCTACCCCCCTTTCGAAACTCATAATTCAAAAAGGATCAACCCACTAACACTCAAGTCTTTGGCAGGCGCGGGACCGGGACCTAGGACACTCCTTCGAGACCAGCGCAATCGCCTCAGCCAGCCTGCTAAGAGTCAGTCGCCGGTGACGTCGCGCAAGTCGCCCAAGACGGCCTCTCGACCCAGTCGCCTGTCGTCGCCATTGTCCGCCTCCGAAGACGAAGCCGAGGGCGCCACGCGCAAGATCGACTTTTCAGCTGCGACCAATGGGCGGCCTAAGACGAATGGTCTGAAGAGGAACGCGGCGGTCCAGGAAGAAAGCGAAGAGGACGAGGACGAGGACGAGGAAGAGGAAGAGGAAGCAGAGGTCGCCAAGGCACCCGCCGCCACATCATCCAAAGGTCGCGGGAGACCCAAAGGTCCCTCCCCCAAGAAGGCTCAGCCGCCACCTGAGCTAGAGGTGTCTGATGAGGACGAGGATAGCGAGGGCATGGCTTTACTAGAAGCTTCCATGGAAGAAGTCGATTCAGACATACAGCCAGAAGATGACGAGGACGACGATGACGAGCAGGAATCGGAGCCGGAACCGGAGCCGGAACCTGAACCCCAACCGACAAAGAAGAGGGGAAGACCACCATCGGCCAAGAAGACAGTTGCGCAGAAGCCCAGTGCGCCGGTACCAATCCGTGGCAAGAAGCGCGGGCCGACAAGGGATTCCACGGGCGACGAAGAACAGGAGGAGGAGAAGCAACCGGAAGAGCCTGAAGAGGAGAGACGGCCCAAGCGCGCAAAGACGACAAAAGCCTCGGAGCTTAAACCTACAAAGGCCGGCAAGGCTGCCCAAGCAAAAACAGCCAGCGCAAGCACAGCACCCACAGAGACCAAACCGAAAGGCCGAAGGGGGAGGAAACCCAAGGGCGCTGCCGCGGCTGTTGCGGACGAGGATTCAGGGGAGACTTCTTTCATGGCTATCCAGCGCGGACCGCCGTTGCCCAAGTCTCGTGGCCTTGTTTCAGTACGCACGGAACCCGATGTCATTACCCAGACGCGCTCGGGTCGCCAATCGTTCAAGCCCCTGAACTACTGGAGAGGCGAGCAGGTCATTAGCACAAACGAGGCTCACGCCGACGCCATCCACAGGGGCAAGGGCGGGTTCGTAGTAGGTGGCACGAAAGAGATTGTCCGCGTCGACGATGATGCTCCCGGCGCATTCGGCACCCGCGGCCGCAGAGGAGGCGCATCCCGCGGGGGTGCGAGGGGGAGACCCAGGGTGCGCACGGTCAAGGAGGAGCCCGAGGAGGAAGAGGAGCTGGAGGACTGGGAGAACAGCCCGGGCACCATCGACGCCGAAGTGATTCTGTGGGAGAACGAGCACGAGATGCAGCCGCCCGCCGAGGACGACGAGGTGCAGGTTAGAGACGAGCGCCTCGCCATCTCGGCGCCGGCCATCCACATGCGCGACATTAAGGATGCCACGTTCCGCTTCGCCAAGACGCTCACGCTGCCCTTCATGGGCGCCGGCGTGGTCGACCTGCCGCCGGGCTCGGAGAAGAGGCCCAAGAACTCGAGGAAGATGCACCTCGTCTTCTTCGTCCACACCGGGAAGGTGGAGGTCGGCGTCAACGAGGTCACGTTTAGGATTTCCGCGGGGGGTATATGGTTTGTACCCAGAGGTAAGCCTTCCCCTCTCCCCCCCCTCCTTTTATTTTTCGTGTCTTGCTTGGTGCGCCGGATGACAAGAAGGCTAACTTTGCTACCGCAGGGAATTATTACAGAATCAGCAACGACTATGACAAGCCTGCGAGGATATTCTTCTCACAGGGCTGCGAGATGTCGAGCGACGCGCTGGCGGCGGCGGGGGGCGGCAGGGGCGCCGCCGCCGCCATGGGCGACATGTCGCAAATGTCCATCATGGCCCCCGGCGGTTCAGATTAGTAAAGAGAGGAGATCGAGTGTGTATTGCTGTTGTGTAATGGGAATTCTTTTTTGATATCATGGTTGTTTTTTTTCTTCTTCTTCTCGGTACACAACAAAGTGTCTGTTTCTGGTTCCGCTTTATTCCTCCTGTTCCATCTTTCGAGAAGAGAGAGAGAGAGAGAGAGAGAGAGAAAGTTACAAAGTGATTGATTGATTGATCGGGGCGTCCTGGGAGGCTTTTTATTTTCTTGTCGTGTTGCGTGTTTGCGTGGTTTATTTTTATTGTTTATTTTTTTCATCTTTTACATTTTGAAAGAAAAGGCTCCGGAAGCGCCCAAGGTAGAGAGAGAAAGAGAGAGAAAGAGAGAGAGAGAGAGAAAGAAGAGAAAGAAGAGAAAGAAAAGGAAGAGAAAGAGAACGTTCTTTGTTCGGTTCTTCTTTTCTTCAACTTATATATATATATATATATATATATATATTCAGCCGGTGACGCTATACGTGGACGGATGAATGGATGGATGTACGGTATGGCTACGAAAAAAAAGAACGGCAGGGACTTCGTCTGTCTGTCTTATATTGCAATGGTCGTCGAGCTATCCCCTCCCGCTGTCCGAAACCAAAAAGAAAAACCAAAGCGTTGGCTATATATACCATATGATTCCTTAGTCAATGTTTTTGTTTTTGTTTTTTGGACTTGAAACTAAATGAAGTTTTTTTTCTAATGAGAAGAAAGAGAAGAAAGAGAAGGGAGTGGGGGGGGGGGGGGGGGTATATCGTTCCCTAGATACATGCAAAAAACCAAACAGGTGGAAGAACTCCAACCATTATAGTTACCGCTGAAATAAATAAATAAAGACAGCTTTTGAAACAAGGCCATGGCGTGCGAACAGGTCTCTTTTTTTCTTCTTAGTTCTCCGAGTTAAGAATCTTCTTGAGAGCGCCCATCTCCTTCTCTAGCTTAGTGATGCTGGCCTGGCTGCCCTGTACCTTGTTGAGTAGGTAGCGTATGCGCTCGCTCGTCTCGCCGGGCTGCTTAGGCAGGCTGCCGAGCAGCGCCAGCTCTTTCTCGGCGCCGTCAATCGTCTTGGCCTCGTCCTTGGCTATCTCGCTCATGACGGCAAGGTCCATCTTGGCCTTGAGCACGCGGTCCCCGACCAGGACGGCAAAGGCGGCCTGGCTGAGGGGCTTGGCGGCCGCGATGGTCGAGGGCCTGCCTTGCTGGTACTTGACCGTGATGAGCTCCGCGTTCTCGAGACCCTCGAGCGCGGCGTCGGGGTCGGTCGCGTATGAAGATGCGGAGGATGCGAAAGGGGCAGACAGGGCGACAGAGTTGTACCGGAGAGAAGGGTTCGAGGCGAGACCTTTGACCAGGGACCAAGCTTGCTGCGTCGACCAGCGCCTGTGCTCATCTGCGGGCTTGGTCAAGAGAAACATCTTGACGATATCGGTGGCGCATTCACTGACGATTTCGTCGACGGCCTGCTTGGGACTCTGGCCCGTCTTGATTCGTCGAGTCAGAAACTCGAGGTCCGTGAGACGACCACCGACAGTCTCGATACATTCGTCTAGTCCGGCCAGATCAGGCTTCTTATACACGGCCCTATTCTTCTCCTTGCCGTTCTGATTCTTCCTCTCAGCCTCGTGATCATCGACGCGGGTGAGGACAAAGTTCTTTGCGACGTCAGGCTCTAGGTCGCCCAGAGATACGGTGCGCAACACTCGATCCGGGAGAGCCTTGGACAGTTGCTTTGTGTAGCCGGAGTTACTGGTGAGGAAGATGACATGCGCAATGTTATTTTGGACAAGAGATGCAGCCCAGTCGGAGATCTTGTCGTACACAATGCCTTTATCCTCAGCCTTGTGGAGGAAGTTGTCAATAACGACAACAGGGCGTTTATCAGGGTGAGATTCCAGGTAGGCGTCTTCGGAAGCGTTGGCGTCCTTGTCCTTTCTTGAGCGGCCAGAGAGAGCAACCTCCTTCAGTGCGGAGCCAGCCGTGTGCAGAATTTTGTTAAGCTGAGACTCGAGCGTTTCCGAGAAACCGGCCTTCACGCCAGTGGTGCTCTGTACAGCCAAGTCGACCATGCTGCTTATGCTGTTGGCCCACGAAAAGACGGGACGGTATCCAACAGAAGCCGCAAGGCGGCGGATAGTACCAGACTCTCCTCGAGCCTCAACGATGGGCCGACAGTCGATCTTTAGAACATTCTCATGCTCCCCAAGAGACTGTTTCATAACCATATCATTCTTGCCAGAGCCACGGGGACCAGTCACGACGATGAAGGTGTCAGAGGCGCCGTCCAGCCAGCTTCGCAGCTGGTCGATAATATCCCTTCGATGATTCCAAACCGTGCTTAAGCTATCATCATCCTCCTTGGGGTTGGCGAAGCCGGCGAAGTTATTAGTCCTAGACCTAAACCACTTGTACACCCTTGACTCGGTGAATTTCAACGAATGCTGAATGTGCATCTTGATGAAAAACTCGCGAATAGGGTCGAATATGATGACGGAGATACCAGCAACGAAGGCAGCGATAACAGGAATCACGATTCGAGGATGATTGGTGAGCCAATTCCAGATGCTGTGCGCCTTGAGCTTCTTCTGGTAGGACATCCTCAGTTTGGTGCCTGTCTTGCCACCACCCAGAGTTTCGCCAACGACAAAGCCGTGCATGCAGTTGCGAGCCATGATGGCATCACGCATAAGAGGGAACTGAACCTGTGCGAACCGAGGGGACTCCTTAGAGTCTGTGGGCTGAGGGATAATGTCGGAGATCCTGCCAAATTTGCGGAACAGGGTGTAGAGGCTCTCTTCTGACAGCTCCTGGGGGGTTTGTCCTGCCTCTGGAGGCACAAATTCGACTCTAACCAAGTTTGTCGGGTATCTCGCGAGATCTTCGAGCCAAGGGGTACCGCGGACAAGGCGTGCCTTGACTCTTCGAAAGGGGTTGAACCAGGGTTTCAATGGCCGCTCATGCAATCGGCTCACAATATGCTCTGGCAACAAGATATCAGTTCTTTGTTCAAGCGGAGGGTCGTTAGATTTTACCTTCGATTTTGGAGGCATCAACAGAGGGATCATGCTGGAACTTGACAAAAGCACCGCCGTCCTTCAGCCGGGGCAAGATTTCCGTGACCTTCATGGACGCATCTTTGGGAATTGCTGTCTTGACCATCCTGATAGGTTCCATAATCCCTAGAGAGGACGACTCGAAGCGCCGCATGAGATCGGTGACATCCTGGTCCGTCTTCCATGGTCGCACAAGTATGTTGTTCAAGTTGAGGGGGAAAATATCTGACCTCTCATGTCAGTTGGAAGTTGGATGAGGATTTGCCGCGGGGTTGCCTCTGGCATACATACTGTCAAAGAATAGGATGGACTCGTTGGGTTCGACTCCGATATGCCCACTACCCTTTTCGCCTTCACTCGTATTAACCTCCGCAGCTCCCGTATCAGCAATAGCAGTGCTCTCCCAAGCTTTGGTGGCGGGTCGTGGAACCGAAAGTCGAGGACGGACAGAGCTGGTCAGGTACAACAACCGCGGGGCAATTGATGGCCTCGTTATTCCAGGCCTCAGAGCCCAGGGCCGCAGTCCTCGAGAGGTAAACATCTCGAAGCTTTGGCTAGCTAACTGTTGCTGGTTTTGCTCAAAATATCCATGGGCAGCTTGATAGGAGCAAATTTCAAGAAGAAAAAACACCAGTTTCAGGATCCCTTTGTTTTGCACAATGACCAAGCTGGGCTTCTAGCCTTCCTCCTAGCTTCGATGTCGTGCATGAGGTCATCAGAAACCCCATCGCGTGGATCTACGACAAAGCCCAAGCTCCCATCTATCGTTAATTTGTTACCCCCTAGACACATCGTACCCTAGGCCCTATTTAGCGCGTCCGTGACAAAACTTACGTGCATATGCCCATGATAACTTGCGCATGCAATGTCTGTGCTATTTCCTTCCAGGTAATCAACCAGCAATCCCCCACCTGTAGCTGCCCGATCCCAGGCACTAAAGACGTTGAAGTTTTGGCTCCCATCCCACTAAACGGACTTTTACTTGATCCGCTAGAGTGCCTGTAACAGTACCCAGTAGACAGCGTTGGTGTGCTAAGCTTTGTTCTGCGAAAAGAAGCCGATGTAAATTAACTTGATGGCTAAGAAAATCCGTACCCTTCACGACCGTAACCAATGTTTGGGAGATAGCTACAGATCAACAGTCACCCTCAGCGCCATACAGTATTCCTCAATTCCTGACACGACTAACTCTTTCAATCATCATCCTCGCCCGCGCCTCGCAATACCTACCTCGCTGGCTTATACGACACCACACAGTCCACACACACATACTTTTCGCATCGGCATTCTTTCCCATATCTTGGATATACGCGCACACCACACAAATACCACCATTGTCCAGCTCAATAAGGCAAGCTCACGGCAGCCAACTGCCCATCGATTCACCTTGACCGTGTCTACATAATGGGCTGGCTCTGGGCTTCATCCTCGTCCTCGGACACGAACCCGAAGCAACAAGCACCACCGCCACCACTACGAGAACCAGCCTCGACACCCAAGCCCACCGCTGCCCCCAACGAGCCGTCCGCAGACCCCGAGGTCCAAAAGTTCCTCGACCTCTTCTCCTCCCCCTCCAAAGACCCCTCCAAAGACCCCTCGAGCTCCTCTCCATCCCAACAGACCACCGCCCGCGCCGACGCCCAGCCCGCGACGGGGATAGCCTCCTGGTTCGCGCTCAAAAAGTCCTCCGACCAGGCCGACGAGAAGAGCGCGGCGCCTCCGCCGGCCCTCTCCCCGCTTGCAGAGTCCCTCCTGCCCACGGAGATGTCCTGCCGCCAGGCCTTCGACCTCGCCTGGTCCTGCAACTCGCTCGGCGGCCAGTGGAACGCCGTCTACCGCCACGGCGAGATGCGCTCCTGCAGCGAGCAGTGGGACGACTTCTGGTTCTGCATGCGCACAAAGAGTTACACCGGCGATCTCAAGGCCAACGCCGTCCGGGCGCACTACCGCGCCAAGGAGCACGCAAAGTACGGAGCCGGCAAGCCCAGCAGCGAGGACGTCTGGGAGAGCAGGCCCGGTAGGCTTCCGTCCGGCGCAGCGTTCTCGCACGAAATTGAGGTTCCGAGCGTCAGTGACGAGGAGTGGAGGAGGGGAGAAGCTGAGAGGAGACAGAAGATCAGGGAAAGCGTCAGGCAGGACTGATCTTCTCGGAAGGGAAGCGTGTAAGACTATATGTACATGTATTCATCTTAAGCGACACTACAAAGGAAGGAAATATGCTCAGTGCTGTAAGCACGCTCACTCAGTCCAATGTAGGCAGGGTTTTGTGCTGCGTAATCTCTTTCATCGTTGACTATACGCATCATAGTGCTACGTACAGCACAACCTTCTATGGGTCAGTCGTGAAGAGGAAGCATGTGTCTGTTATCCTTGCGGAATAAAAAATCTAAATCGAGTGCCCATTTAGATTGTGTGCAATGTACGTTTTGAATTATTCCATGTCCACGTAAATATTGGGAAATTTGAAATAGAAATTGGCATATTGTGTCACGAAGGAACGATAATATGAACTAACTCAGAATTTATTATAAAAGTACCGACCCTGGTAACCTTGAACTTTTCCCATGTTCATGACCGTTAAATGCAAGCGCAAAAAGAAAATCTAGTCATTCCGTCGTCAAACCTTGAACCCCGTGTAACTGGAAACGAAAGCATTGCTAGTGCTGAGGGTATCAAAGCATTTAGTCGACCTCCTCGACGGTAGGGCCATCATCGCCGCCAGCGTTGCCACCAGCTCCAGGGAAGCCACCGGCACCACCAGCGCCGGGCATGCCACCAGGAGGCATGCCGCCCTCACCACCGGCACCGTAGAACTTCATCATGATGGGGTTGGCAACACCCTCAAGCTCCTTCTGCTTCTCCTCGTACTCCTCACGAGTAGCCTGCTGGTTGTCATCGAGCCACTCGACACACTTGTCAATCTCAGTCTTGAGGGTCTCCTTGTCACCAGCCTCGATCTTCTCATCGACCTTGGGGTCGGAGAGGGTGTTGCGGAGAGAGTAGGCGTAAGACTCAAGACCATTCTTGGCGCCGACACGGCGACCCTCAGCCTCGTCCTCCTCCTTGTACTTCTCGGCCTCGGAAAGCATGCGCTCAATGTCCTCCTTGGAGAGACGGCCCTTGTCGTTGGTGATGACAATCTTGTTGGACTTGCCAGTGCCCTTCTCGACGGCAGAGACGTTAATGATACCGTTGGCATCAATGTCGAAAGTGACCTCGATCTGAGGGACACCACGAGGGGCAGGGGGGATGCCGGTAAGCTCGAACTTGCCGAGCAGGTTGTTGTCCTTGGTGCGCTGACGCTCACCCTCGAAGACCTGGATCAGGACACCAGGCTGGTTGTCAGAGAAGGTGGAGAAGACCTCAGACTTCTTGGTGGGGATGGTGGTGTTGCGGGGAATGAGCTTGGTCATCATACCACCAGCAGTCTCGATACCAACGGAAAGGGGAGCAACATCGAGGAGCAGAATCTCGTTGGTAGACTTGGAGGAAGTATCGCCAGAGAGAATGGCAGCCTGGACGGCAGCACCGTAGGCAACAGCCTCATCAGGGTTGATGGACTTGTTGGGCTCCTTGCCGTTGAAGTAGTCGGCAATGAGCTTCTGGATACGGGGGATACGGGTAGAACCACCGACAAGGACAATCTCGTGAACCTGAGACTTGTCGATCTTGGCATCCGTGAGGACACGGTCAACAGGCTGGACAGTGGAACGGAACAGGTCCTGGCACAGCTCCTCGAAACGAGCACGGGTGATCGAGGTGTAGAAATCGATACCCTCGAAGAGAGAGTCGATCTCAATAGAAGTCTGAGCGGAGGAAGAAAGAGTACGCTTGGCACGCTCGCAAGCAGTGCGGAGACGACGCAGAGCACGGCTGTTGGTAGAAAGATCCTGTTACAGATGAGTTAGTGAAAATGCCTTTTGAGTGATCATAGCTCGGGGAAATCGCTTACCTTCTTGTGCTTGCGCTTGAACTCGTTGACGAAGTGGTTGACGAGACGGTTATCGAAATCCTCACCACCCAAGTGAGTGTCACCGGCAGTAGACTTGACCTCGAAGATACCCTCCTCGATGGTCAGGAGGGAGACATCGAAGGTACCACCACCAAGATCGAAGATGAGGACGTTGCGCTCACCCTCAACCTTCTTGTCAAGACCGTAGGCAATGGCAGCGGCGGTAGGCTCGTTGATGATACGGAGAACGTTGAGGCCGGCAATGAGACCGGCGTCCTTGGTAGCCTGACGCTGAGAGTCGTTGAAGTAGGCGGGGACAGTGACGACAGCGTTGTTGACAGTGCCACCAAGGTAGGCCTCAGCAGTCTCACGCATCTTGACGAGGATCATGGAAGAGATCTCCTCGGGAGTGAAAGTCTTAGTCTCGCCCTTGAACTCGACCTCGACAATAGGCTTACCACCCTTGTCGATGATCTTGAAAGGGAAGTGCTTCATGTCAGCCTGAACCTCGGCGTCGGCAAACTTGCGACCGATGAGGCGCTTGGCGTCGAAGACGGTGTTGGAAGGGTTCATGGCGACCTGGTTCTTGGCGGCATCACCAATGAGACGCTCGGTGTCGGTGAAGGCAACGAACGAGGGAGTGGTGCGGTTACCCTGATCGTTGGCGATGATGTCGCAACTGAAGGCATAGTTAGCATACAGTTTGATTTTCCATTTGCTTGGTGGCTTGAGGAGTGAAACTTACCGATCCTCACGGAAGATACCCACGCAAGAGTACGTGGTACCCAGATCGATACCGACGGCGGGAGCCATTGTGTATGATGTGTAGAGGGGTATGTGTGGGAAAGCTCTCAGTAATGTTCGTGTGGTGTTAAAGAAAAAGGAAAAACAGACAAAGTGTGGTGTTGAGCGTGACGAAGGGGTATCTTTATGTGGAAGGGAAAGTTTTGAGAAGGAAAAAGTGATGAAGCAAACTGAGAGTTGGTGAAAACAAGTCTAATAAAGGTGGGAGGGGAGGTTCGATGTGATTCTGTGTTCTTCCAAGGTGCCCACTAGGGGATCTTGCAGGGGTCTTCCAGAAGGCTCTCGCTGGGTCCTGGCGTAACTACATGCAACAGCACCGCCCAGAAAAACCTCGAAGACTGCTTGACGCAAGCGGTGGGTCTCTAATCTGATTTCGAGTATCTTTTTGAGCTTTTTTGCGTGTTTCTTTCCCTTTTTCCCCCGTGCGCAGTGTTGAGACTTTTCCAGCAGTCTGCTCAGTTTTGCATGAAGATTCTATCACTGATGTCATTTTTACCCATCGCGGGGCACTCAGAGGTTCACGGTACCTATCTGTGGTGCGTGCGCCTAGCATAGAGATCGGTACTAGATACTAGCCCCACCATGACAGAGCTACCCCTGCCGTTTGGGCCGATGGAACCTTTTTTTTTTCCTTCGTCCCTCCCCCACCAAGTCCTACCTCGCCCGCCTCGTTACGCAGTGAGTGCCCAGGCACCCAGGCAAGACATCCACCTTGAGAGCAGTCTGAAGCAGAATGTGAGGTTCCATTATTATTATTAGGTGCTTTCCCCTTCGCCTGCTTTCTGAAAAAAAGACTGTTTATTTCGCTAGCAACTTTCGCCAGCCAGTCTGACTACTACAAACTGCCCGACGAGAAGCCGCTGCAAGGCTCTATTGATTGCCCCTCCATCGGGATCACGCCTAGCATTTAGACCCAATACTAGCCCAAAACCTCACTACAGCTGGTGCTCTAAACATGAGGTCGAGCAAACTCAATTCTGGCAAGCATTCCGTGATACAACCACATGCACCCGCCTCGGTTCATGCTCGTTGTATACTGTCATAATCTCGTCTAAAGCCCTAAGCAAGATCCCAGCGTTCCGTAGTAGCCTGCTAGTACTGCTAGGTAGTTGTGAAAGAATGGATTCTTGCCTTTTCCGTCGGTTAGCCTAACTTTGCCACTGCCTAGCAACGGATTGCTATACAGTACTACGTAAGTGGGGGATGGCAAACTACTACCCTACTACTCCTTTGCCAATTCGCTCCGTTGCAGAGTGGCAGACCGCTACCGGGCACAAAAAAAAATCTTTTCACTTAGGCAAGCAAACGTGCGAACAGCCTTGATAATACCACTCTTGTTCAGTCGTATGTGACTGTAGCAATCTTGCGCATACTGTCCCGCACATTCCCCTGTGACTAAAGAGCATTTACGTGTAACTCACCATTTCTGAAGGCTACTACCATATTGATCGCATAGGTGAGTAGCAGCATCTATTTGCATTGCGACGGAGTAGTACTATGTGCAGTCTATTTCCTCCAGTGGCGTGTGGCGGTTTAGAAGCGCCACATAAGCCGGTAGAAGTGGCGCTTCCGTTTGGAGCTTGCATGTGAGCAGGAACCACGTTTCATTTCCAGGATAAACCTGATGGAAAGCGAGAACAGGCACAATATAATATTCCACCTTCACACTTGGAGTCAGACGCGGCACTGTCAGTTGGTAGAGTTGCAGCATCAACCAAAATTCCATGCGCGTACAATATGAGCACCAGTACGAGTGATGAGGAAAGTCGAATCCCCAAGCTCAAGTTTCGGGTTTGCAGTGACGGCATGCCGAAGCCGGGCCCGCCAGCGTCATTCCCACAGTTCGGCCTCCTTCCGCCGGAGCTCCGCCTCAAAGTATGGGAGAACCTCCTGCAGCCGCGGGTCGTCGTAGTCACCTGCATTCAACGAGACGATATCTTGCCTATGCGAGAAAGTCGGCTGGAGGAGGAGCTACAAACCCGCGCCGGCGGAGCCCAGGTCCCCGTTCTCTTGCACATCAACCGGGAGGCGAGGACTGAGGCGCTGAAGCACTACGAAGTCACATTCGCTTGGAAGGTGTCCAATAGGCACAACGACGCGCCGGTGCACCGAGAAGCGAGGATATTCTTCAATTACGACACGGATGCCCTGTTCTTGACGGGAAACCTCGAGGCCTATGATACGTATGGATTCAATCAACCGATGGTGTACTTTCTTCGCAAAGACGACACCATTCGAGTCAAGCACATAGCTTGCGCCTTCAAGGAGATTGGCCATGGAAGGTCACGGAGCGATACGGTGTTCGGCTGCCTGTGGCACATTGTCGATCGGTTCCCCCGGGCGAAAAGGCTGATCCTCACGGTGAGTGAGGGGGATGAGGAGGCCGGTTCGGTCCCGGAGGGTGAGCTCGATCTCAACAGTGTGGTGCATAAGCTGTGGAATGGGTGGATGGGAGGGATGACGGTCACATCTACGACGCTAAGTGATAAGCAGATGCTGCTTATCCGAGAGGATGGCTTGGCTGAGTTTATACAAAAGCATCGGGACTGAATTGTAGTATTGGTGTGCTCGGTATATGATTGGGGCTTTCTTTTCTTTTCCCTCCTTTTTGTTTGTTGTATTTTCTCAAAAACGTGTTTCTTAAACATAAATAATAATAATGATAAGTCGAAGCTTCCTGCCGTTATTGGGCATACATCCATGAGCAGAATATGGTATGCTCAATACATCATCCAGCTTCGTTATATAGATCAAGATGGTATATCTAGTCAGATAAACTTCGACGATTTGCTTTGTTTGCTGATGAACTCCCTGTTAAGATATGACTGATCATGTACACGAACACGATATCGTCTCTACCATGGCCGATGTATTCCACATTGGCGGTATTTACCCTGCAACACGTAATTGACCACGTATTGCGCTGCTTGGTCGGGACTGGGAGCGCTTGATTGAAGTGAAAGGTGTTACAAGTCCCACTCGCATCAACACATGGGTCGCTTTGTGCAGGTTACACAGCAGGTTTCCGCGACAAACAACCGTTTGATCTTCAGCGTTTAGCTTAGAACCTGCAAGTTGGCTGAGCTGTCCAGCGGGATACATGTGCTCCGTACAACATGGTCGGTTATCTCCGAAAAGTC
Source organism: Trichothecium roseum (assembly GCA_026184415.1). NCBI lineage: Eukaryota > Fungi > Ascomycota > Sordariomycetes > Hypocreales > Trichothecium > Trichothecium roseum. Next base: position 2,553,896 of record CM047942.1, on the reverse strand, counting down.
TCTGCAGAGGTTTGGTCCACAAAGAGATGTTAGGAGTGGCGTCTAGAGGCAAGAGAAGAAACCTGCGGTCTCTCAGGCTTACGTGGAGAAGCTGGTATTGCCACAGTGGTATGAATTCCTTTTTGTTCTCTCTCGCTCTCTCGCTCTCTCTTTTCCAGCTGGAGGATAACATTCCTACGTAGTGCCCCACCACAAAATTGAGGTCGCCCATCCACCCCCCACTTTGCTTGCATCAATGTCAGCTTCCCCCTTACGCCAATAGTAAAGCCGCTGTAATCCGTAGTGATCAACTTGTTTCACTGATGGATGCGCTCTGATTCGCCACGATATAACTGCCTGTGAAAAAAAAAAGATGAGTTGGGCAACGCCAGCCCGACAAATTCGTCGTTGGGCTAGAGAGTAACTATGGTAACCGCTCTATTGAAAGCCACGAAACAGAAATCGTACGCTGGCCATGGTTTAAACGCGGATGGATCCCCGTGAAAGAAAAGTACCACGGAGTCTTGAGAGGATGTTGGCTTGATAACGAGATCCCACAAGGCTGCGGTACTCGCATCGCTACGTGCTTTTTATCAATGGCGATCGAGGGATGAATCATAATACCTTGCACTGCGAATAAATGAAAAAGAAAGGTAGAATTACTCAGGCGCTCGCTGAATCTAGATCACCTCTGCTATCAATACACCTCATCTTTGTCTTTTATATCTCCAGAGCCCCGTCAAGAAAGCTCGGCACTCCTCCTCGTCATTGGAATGCTGGTAGCCCCCTGATATTCCGTCGGTTCAGATTCGGCGCTCTTCAACCGCATCCCGCTCTCCTCATCCAGCATATTCTTGCCCCTGAGCAGCCCGAGAAGGTAGATGCCCTCGAAGATGATGTTGTTGCTGCCGTCGTCGTCTTCATCGGTAGAGCCCCGTCCAAGCTTGATGTTGCCGAGGAACATGGAGCAGAAGAAGGAAAAGACGAGGAGAGGCGTGATGGAGAGGAAAGCCCACACGCAGCCCATCTTGGCATTCTCAATCGCCGCATCACGGAGGCTATCGGGCTGGTTCTGGATCTCGGAAAAGTCCGTCGCGTCGGAGTCCAGCCCTGAGGTGTTGTTGAACACGGTGGACATGATGGTCAGGCCGAGAGAGCCGCCCAGCGGCACGCATACGGCCAAAAGCCCAATGACGGAAGCCCGGTTCTTCCTGAAGAGGCCGACCCCGTGGAGAGGAGCAGCCATGAACCTGAGACCGACGCCGACGCCGGTCAGAGCCATCATGCCGTATACGGTACTGGTGTTCTCGGTCCACATGGCATAGGCCATCATCCCCACGCCGGCAGCTTCGACCAGGGTGCCGAAGAATATGGGAGGCCAGGTCATGCGAGGCCAGCGGTTGCACAGCAAAGAAGATGCGACGACGCCGCCTCCGATGCCCGGGGTGAAGTAGAGGAGCTGAACGCCGGCTTTATCGGAGGAGTACCCCTCGACCGAGATGAAGTAAATGTTGGTAAAGTATAGGATAGCATACAGAGCCATGCCAGAGGTGGTCTCAGTGAAGAACAGCAGGCAGATATCTTTGTGGGTGAGGATCTTCCAAGGGATCATGGGCCGCTGCCACGGCCACTTTTCGCTGAGCATGTTGCCTGGCGCCATGGAGTGTTCCCAAAAGCAGAAAGTCACGGTAAGGATCACACCGACAATCAAGGGGACGAGTACCGCAGCAGAATCCCAGGGGTACGTAGCGCCGCCCCATGTGAGGCCAAGCACGATGAGGCCGAATCCAAAGAGGAAAAGAAGCTGGCCTCCAACGTCAATAGTCTGGAGACGCGCAGCGAGCTTCTCCCGTCTCCCGGTCTCAGAGGTCTCGTCCAGCTCGGGGATCGGCTGAGGCCCGAGCAGCTCCTTGCGAAGCACGAGAAAGACGATGCCGATGGCGACAATCCCGATGGGCAAGTTGATGGCAAAACACCATCTCCAGTCCGCACTGGTCAGATAACCACCAATCACAGGACCCAGAGCGTAGGAGATGCCACCTGTGAGGGCGAAAACGGACCAGTTCCTGGCGTTTTCAGCCAGCGATACCCTATCCGCGAGGATGGTCCTGACGACAACGTTGATGCCAGCAGCGGCAAGGCCTTGGAAGCCCCGACCGAGAAGGAGGACAGGGAATGCAGTGGTGGGGGCTCCGGTGCAGAGAGCGCTACCGACGAGCATGAAGATGATGGTGGTATTCAGAGTCGCATTGCGGCCAAAAATATCAGCCATCTGCGCCCAGAACGGTATGAAGGCGGCCGAGGTAAGGTTAAATGCTGATATGATCCAGTTGAGCTGCGAAACCTCGCCAAAGTCACTCGCTATCCATGGCAAAGCGCTTGCGATGCTGCAAGATTATGTTAGTCAGTAACGACAACATCCCACCACTTGATTCTCCATAAACCGGGATACGTACATGGTAGAGTCGAGGGCTTGCAGGGCGTAGGGGAAGAAGAGGCCGAGTATGATTTTCCACCTATACTTTCTGGCCCATCTATTCTGAGCCTGGCATTCTGGACAGGGCCCTTGTGCTGGTTCCGAGCGATGGGCACACGGCTTGAAGTTGGTGGGTTGGGTAGAAGGTTGCTCGAGCTCTGTGTTCTTTTGCTCTTGAGACTCGGCCTGCTTCTTGCGAACGTAGCGATAAGCGGAAATCATGATGGTATACGCGATAAACTATCGCCAAGTGTATTATAGGGGGAGAAAAGGTGTGGTAGTCAGCTCAGTGTCAAGAAAGAAGTGCAACCTGTGAAGATTAATGATGACCTGGAGATTGGAGACGTATTTACAAAAGAACAAACGAAGGACATGAAAATATATACATTACGATACCATACAAATCTATGAATCTAACACAGCACGGAAACGCCATATGTCCATCGTGAGCGTACGTTGACAATGCCTTGGACATCTCGAATCGACTTCCAAAAGGGTAGAGAATGATGTCGATCAGGGACCTGCGCACAGCCATGCAAATCGAAGTTGCAGTAGCGTCGCCTCTTCTTTGACAGCCGCGTGTCGACCCGCGCAGGATCCTTTGAGAAAGAAGAGAGTCTTAGGGCATCCTCCCATTATTGAGATGCCGGTACGTTTGTGGGCGCAGCTTGGTGAGCCGTGCTCCCGATTCGAGGTGCATATACGGAGTATTGGTGAGAAAAGGGATGGATCAATGGATGCTTTACGGAGTAAGGCTGACAGGAAACGATTCGACCTTTATTTGGTGGGGCTCGAATGGATAACCAAAATAGGCTTAGCCCAGGCTGTGAGGCCGCGAAGCCTCGTGAGTAGCTGCTACCATACTGCCCAATGATATAAAAGGAAAGAGTGGGTTCACGCGGATGCGTGAAGACCAGTTTGATTCGACCTCGAATGGATTCCTAAGATAGGAAAGGGCGTCTGGGGAAGCTGCTAATTGCAGTTGTTCAAATTCGAATGGAATCCTTAAATGGGAAAGAGCTCTTACATACGGAATAGTAGATAAGTGTTTACACTCGCCGCAGATGGCTTGCACATGGATGGATACATGGATATATGGATACATGAATACATAGCCACGTCGCCATCGTCGTCAACGGCCCATCTTCAGTTAACCCAGTTCGCGAGAATGCGCTGCGGTACGCACATGTGCCATTACTTGCGCGACGATCTAATTACCCTCACCATCGCTTCGTCGACACATTCTCCCGCCACTACTCCGTGCAACAGACTACGCTACCCTTGAAATGCTTCCTTGGAAAAGGGTACATGATCCGAGAAGGTGGCTTTATGAATACCACGACAATAGTTTGTCTCAAACCAAACACTTTATCAGCAGATTCGAAGTCGAGTGGGGCGTCCGTCTACGAGAAGCCATCCAATACTACGAACCATACGGTGTACCCCAGAGTTTCAATGATGTCCCTGTCGTGGAACCTCAAACACTGAACCGGATAATGTAAAGGACAGGTTAAAAGGATATCATATAATTGAGGGATCGTTTTGCGCCATCTCGATTACTCCGTACTGATGGGTTAGTTTCGGTGTCTAATACCCCGCTGCTCATACTGAGTCCATGCTTTGTGCATATGTACTGTTTCCCGCCCCGAACCTTATGACGATGGAAAGCTTGGCTTAGCGCAACGTCCGTTGGCCCGAGGCCACCGAATCTGAACACGCCATACCATACTATGTACCATATCCTCGTGGACGAGATAACATGATGTTGGAGAAGAGGGCCGAGACATTCTATCGCTGGTATGTCGAGTCTCTGTTTCCGTTGTGACAAGGGTCAATTTGTTCATCACAAATACGAGTTGCTCACATATTGCCGTGCGCGCTTGTTGCAGCAACGGATCGTTCAGCCAGTTGGGCTATTGGCTGGTCCTGATTTGCCCACTGCAGCTTGCGCCTGTCGTGCAGGAAGAGTATAATAATACTCCGTGCATAACCGACAAACTGGCACCTTTACGGATTACCCGCGGAGTAGGTGAATCATAGCGGGGTCATCGCCTCCATGGTTACCGACGATGTGACAAGTTTCTGTACGGAGTAATTGGTATAGACGAGGTAGTACTCCGTAGCACTTCCTGGTATTATACAACCAGACCTTTTTCAGCAACATCCCGTCGTCCGAGAGGTGGTTCCATCCGCTATTCTATTCGCACTAGCGCCCGACCCATGGCCCGACTGTAAACGAGGAAGAAGTTAGACGAGGCAGCTGGCAGGCTTGTCGGTTGGTGTTCCATTTCCCCAGCGCTGCCGCCCGCACTATGAACTCCGTACCCCAGTCTGCCGTATCCGCCCTACCTTCTGTCACCACGGCCTTATGGAGGGGCAACTATTGATTGTGACGTATTATTCATTGCTGTTTAGCTAACTCCTAGCGACACGTTACAGCAACCCGAAACCATCTGGATCTGTAAGCCATTCGGGTTTGCCTGCCTTTTTTATTGGGCTCCGTTGCGTGATATCTTGCAACTGTGTGTTCCAGAACTACCTTTTGCTGGTTAGTTGCAGCTTCTTTCTCTCTCTCTCTCTCTCTCTCTCACATGTGAGAGGTGTCGCCTGGCTTACCAGCTTACTCGAGCTCATCACATGCCACCGTTACTTCAACAACCTTTTTCTTCTTCTCAGAGTCACCCCGGATAATTGACACGAGTAACCGCTACAACCATCAAACTTTGACGATTGGCATTCAACCATCTTCAGTTTCGAGCTAGTTGTCTAGCTGCTGCCATCGTAGGGCGTCCGATAGGTGAGAGATCCATCAAACCTCCCTTCGTGTCTGCTTTTCCGGCCATCTCCACTTCACTTATCCTATTATCATGCTTCCCCGGCTCCTGCTGGGGACTCCCTGGCCTGCGGCCGGCCCCCCCCAGGGGAAACTCTTTCCTCGTGGCACCTAGTGGTACCTGTATGGAAGCATTATACCGGCGTTAGCTGGTCATCGCATCCCCAGAATCACCACCTCACCTTCCAGTCCGGGGCTACGGAACATGGCTTTGACTGGGCCTTGCTTTGATATATACACCCACCCAGATCTACCTATTACCAGGGTTACTTGCCTCACGGCCTGAGTACTCGGCAAGCACTGGCTCTCGTCAAGGTGTTTCGTGTCAAATCGTCATCTTTCGTGATCAGTTAACTTGGACCCGAATCCGTTCATTGCTCCATCTATCCCGGGTTAATGGGATAAGTTCTCGCCAAGTGTGCGGGTGTGGGTTGAAACATGAGCTCGTGTGTGTGGGGGGTCTCTTGACCATATGCCACCACCACTACTCGCGCTACTACCTCGGCCGTATACGCCTACTGTATATTACAGCACTCGGCCCGTTGTCTGGTGTCTTTTGGTCTTCTCTTTCCTTTCCAAATTCCCACTTGGAGCATCTTATAAAGTTGTCTGGTTATATACGCAACACGGGTGTGATGCCAGCCTACTATCTCCAAGACTGCCACTACTTCTACCGCACCGCCCTCCGTGGCCTCAACGTTAGCACCAGTGTTTCGCCTCTCTTCGCATAAGACATCAAACCCTGAAAAAGACTAACATCATGACGACGCAAGTCCGGACCTTCAACCTTCCCCAGCCGTTGGGCGAGAGGCTTGCTGAAGCTCCTACTTTACAAACATCCTGTCAACGTCTCTCACCACAACCCGAGCTATTCGCAAAACCCCAGGAAGCTACTGAGAGAACAGAAGGCGCATACAAGAAATTCCCGATGCCTACTGAATATCAAAGCTCCAATGGTGGCACCACCTTTGCTGCCCAGGATAAGCTCCCCAAGCTCCCAATTCCGGAGCTAGCCAGCACATGCAAGAAGTATATTGAAGCGTTGAAGCCGCTTCAAACACCCAGAGAGCGATCAGACACTCAGCAAGCGGTGGACGATTTTCTTAGTAATGAGGGCCCTGAATTGCAGGAGAAATTGATGCAGTATGCTCAGGGAAAGACGAGCTACATTGAGCAGTTCTGTAAGTCGACCTTTTGACTCGAATAGAGCCGGGTGGTAAGCTGACAGCTATCGAGGGTACGATTCATATCTAAACTATGATAATCCTGTCGTATTAAACTTGAACCCATTCTTCTTACTGGAAGATGACCCGACGCCTGCCAGAAACAATCAGGTTACGAGAGCCGCATCTCTCGTCGTATCGGCCCTCGAGTTTGTTCGAGCTGTCAGAAAAGAAGAACTCCCACCAGATAAGGTCAAAGGACAGCCCCTGTGCATGTACCAGTTCTCACGTCTTTTTGGCACCGCTCGTGTGCCTACGGAGGCGGGTTGTCAAATCGAGCAAGACCCTGAGTCAAAACATATTGTGGTGATGGCCCATGGACAATTGTACTGGTTCGATGTTTTGGACGACAACTCAGATGCCATCATGTCCGAGCGAGACATCTCAATCAACCTACAGACAATTCTCGATGATGCTATTCAAACGCCCATCCGGGAGGCGGCCAAGGGCGCTCTGGGTGTTTTGAGCACGGAGAACAGAAAGACTTGGTCGGGGTTACGAGACGTTCTCACGCGCGAGCACGGATCCAACAACGCCGACTCGCTAGGAATCGTGGATACAGCACTCTTCATCCTCTGCCTCGATTACGAGGAGCCGCGTAATGTAGCAGCGCTTTGCCAAAACATGCTGTGCGGGACAAGCCAGGTTGAGAAGGGGGTCCAGATCGGTACTTGCACAAACCGATGGTACGACAAGCTACAGATCATCGTCTGCAAAAACGGGAGTGCTGGTATCAACTTTGAGCATACTGGAGTTGACGGCCATACTGTCCTTCGCTTCGCCAGTGACGTGTATACGGATACAATCCTCCGTTTCGCTCGGACTATCAACGGCCAAGCTCCAACGCTCTGGACATCAACAAGTCCCGATCCGTCCAAAAGAGATCCCAACAGTTTTGGGAACGTCAACACGACGCCAAGGAAACTCGAGTGGGATATGGTTCCCGAGCTTAGCATTGCTGTTCGTTTCGCCGAGACGCGCCTGGCAGATCTCATCGAGCAGAATGAGTTCCAGTGCCTCGACTTTGGTGCATACGGCAAGAACTTCATTACGTCAATGGGCTTCTCGCCCGATGCCTTTGTTCAAATGGCATTCCAGGCCGCCTACTACGGACTATATGGTCGATGCGAGTGTACATATGAGCCAGCCATGACCAAGGTGTACCTTCACGGCCGGACTGAAGCCATTAGGACGGTGACTCCTGAAGTAATGAACTTTGTGCAGACATTTTGGGCAGATAATCCGGCAGAGCACAAGGTCGAAGCCCTCAAGAAAGCGTGTCAGAAGCACACCGCCAGCACAAAGGAATGCCTGAAAGCAGAGGGCTGCGACAGGCATTTGTATGCCCTATTCTGCGTGTGGCAAAAGTACATTGACGAAGAGATGGAGAGCAACCGCAGCAGCGCAGGCTACTCCAGTCCCACGGATAGCTTCTCGTCTCCCGTCGGCAGCCCCGGCAGGGACTCCACCGCGGCATCCCTCGACGGGGTCGAGATGAAGCCGACGAGAGACCGGACGGACAGCGTCAACTCCAGGCAGAGGGAGACGCAGCACCAGCTTCCCCTGATATTCGCCGATTCCGGATGGGACAGGCTCAACACCACCGTCCTCTCGACTTCGAACTGCGGCAACCCCTCGCTGCGCCACTTTGGCTTCGGGCCCACGTCCGGCGACGGCTTCGGCATCGGCTACATTATCAAGGATGAGGGCATCTCCATCTGCGTCTCCAGCAAGCACCGCCAGACGCGCCGCTTCATCGACACTCTGGAGAGCTACCTCCTCGAGATCCGCCGCATCCTGCGCATAACCAACCGCAAGTCCGCCATGAGCAAGGCCACGCGCGCGCGCGAGGCCGAGGACCACGTCGTGGTCAAGCCCAAGCCCGTCAGCAGGCTCAAGTCGCGCGGCCGCCTCATCACCAGCGAGTCCTTCAAGCCCAACAGGACCACCAGCTCCACCGGCACGCTGTCCCCCACGGCCGAAAGCCTCGCCCTGAGCGAGGAGGACGACGAACTTGGAGGATGTAGGTTTCCCCTTCCCCCCTACCTGGCCCACGTTTGGTCGTACCACCTTCTGGACTAACCTTCTTATGTGTCGCAGATGGCTTCTTTGATGCGGGCATGCTGCTCCAGGCGCTCAAGGCCCGGGGCGAGCGGTATGATGCCGCCGAGACAAAGGCCTCGGAGCGGGCCGCCGTTCAGGCCAGGAGGAGGGACGTGGGCAAGAAGCTCCGCCTGAGCGAGTATTAGAATGTACATACTCCGTACGGGGTCCTCCGTAAATATATCTTCCTTTTATCCGCTGCTTCTCATCAGCCGTGGCTGTATTCCGTACCCTTCATGTCGGCGCATGGGCTGGCACGAGAGTGTAGGTGCTTGCCTTCCTTTCCCCTGAATTTGACTTGCCCATCACTGCTATACGGAGCAGGAAACCTCAAGGCTCAACCAGCCTGTCTAAGCTTCCTAGCTAGAATAGCCGTTGTGCTTTGGAGTTACTCCACGGACGTACATGAAGGCCAATGAATGGTATTCGATATTGCCACGGATGGGTGATTAGCAGCAGTAGTAGTAGTTAGTAATTTACCCTTTGCACGAAGCATGTGCTTACTTTAAACACGTTTTGACACCCACCAAAATTACTATTAGCAGCGACAGTTTTTCTTTCTCCCAAAAATTAAAAGCCAAAGGGAGAAATTAATCATCAGCATCACATCCAATTCACGTTTAAGCGTTGTTGTTCTTCTTTTTTTAAATGATGAAAAGAAAAATGGTATAAGGGTTTACGGAGTACACTATATATATATATATATATATATATATATATATATGCATGCCAATCACACAAATCAAAACATTATGAAGAAAAAAGAAGAGATGCCGAGGGGGAAACAAACCTTCCCCCCAACTCGATATCCCTCCTAACAAATGAACTCATAAAGACGCTTTCCGAAAAAAAATTTCTTGCCATCCATGCCTTTTACCTAGGCCTGCCTCCCCCCCCCCCCCCCCATCCTTACACGGCGGCTGTCGCACCGCTGTAGCAGCAGCAATGACTACTGCAGCTCGTGACGCTCGTCCCTGAGCATCTCGCTCGGCTTTCCGGGGGCCTCGTGGATGACGGGCGGCGGCGGGTGCTGACCGTAGCCGCCGTAGGCCGGGCTGGGGCTAGAGTACGAGGCCGTGTTGGTGTGCATGGTACCCGGCGTGCTGGAGCCCGGGGGAGGGACGTGGTGCTGGACGTTGTACCACTGGCCGTCCTGGCCGTAGTAGCCGGCGGGCCCGCCGTGAGGGGGCGTGGGGTGCTGCATGGGGAGGGCCGAGTAGGCCTGCGGCGTGGGCTGCGAGGAGCCGTCGCCCCCGCTGCCGCCCCCGCTGCCGCCGGCCGTCTTCGCGTTGCGCCTGCGGATGAGGAGCCAGGCTGCCAGGCCGCCGATGCCGAGAGCCCCCACGCCGCCGACTACACCGCCGACAATGGGACCGACCGGCGTGCCCTTGTCGTCGTCGTCGTCGTTGTTGCTGTTATCGTCGTCGCTGCCGCCGTTACCCCCCGTGTCCGAGGAACCTGTGTCGGACGGGCCGGCGTCGGAGGTGTTGCTGCCTCCGTCGGTGCTGGAGGACGACGTCGTCTCGCTGTCGGTGTAGACGTCGGTCAGGGCGACGGCCTCGAAGTCGCGCTCGCCCTGGCCCTTGTACGTCGTCTCGGCGGCCTGGGCGCCGCTGATGTCCTCGCCGTTGCACCAGTAGTCGTAGATGCCGCCGGCAAAAGACACCGTGTTGCAGTACGGGGCATCCGAGTTTGTGCTGGAAGGACGCTATTAGTCGAATTTTCTTTCCTTTGTTTTTCACTCTCAACTTCTTCTCGCTCAGTCCCGCATTTACATGGCCCCCACCACCCCAACCTGTGATATATATATATATATATATATAAAGCACAGTATTCCATTTTGCAACGTAACGGACCGGGAGAGGGGGAAAAAGAGAAAAGAGAAGAAAAAGAGAAAGAAAAAACTCACCACTTCACGGTAAAAATGTCGAGCTTGCAGCCGTTGTCGCAGTCGTTCTCGAAATCCTTCGAGGCCACGCAGGCGCTCCGCATGTTGCAGTTCTCAAAGTCCTGGCAGCAGGCCACGTTGCCTGTGGCGCTGGCCTCGGGGGTGTAGAACATGCAGGTGAAGTCGCCGGCGCACGTGTAGTAGGCGCCGGACCGGCTCGAGATGTAGCCGCAGGTGGCGTCGGGGGCGACGAGGACGGTCTGGTCCGTGTTGCCGTCGCCGCGGAGGTTGGCCTGCCGCCTGCGCAGCTCGCCCAGGTCGCGGGCGGCCAGGAGGGGGACCACGGGCGGCGACGTGGGCTTCGGGGTCACGCCGTCGGACGCGAGGCCCGCGGCTTGCGTGGGCCCGGCGTGCGGGAGACGCTGCTGCTTGTCCGGGACGGCCGTGACGACGTTGGGGGAGACGAAGAGGGCCGTCAGCGCGGCGGCTGTCAACACCCGGAACGGTTGCCGCATTGTTCCTTTCCGTTCCTTCTCTTTCTTTTCCTTTCCTTCGGGCTTTTCCTTCTTCTTTGCCAAAAAAGCACCCTGTTGATGACCCTTCTCCTCCTTGGGTACACAGTCCCTTGCTCGTTCCAAGTACCTTGACTTGCCCGGAAATCAAAAAGAAATTGCTGCACTTCCGACTCTTTTTTGTTTTGTTTTTGGAAGAAAGGTGTGGTCAGAATACACAAATCGGCAACAACTGGCGTGAGGGCGGCGGCCTCCTTGCCCCTTGTTGAGGGTTGGTGTAGACGAGGGTTTTTTTTTTAGTCTTAGGTAGTAGGTACTCCGTACTACAGCTCGTAGTTTAATCACCGAGATTCCCAACCACAGCAAAGAAAGAAATGGGAATGCCGAAGGGGAAAAACAAATCACCCGCGATAATTAGGGTATCGAAAAAAAATACGGTGTATGATGGATAAGCAACAGGAAAGAGGGAGGGGAGGGAGAGAAAGGGGAGAGAAAGGAAAAAGAATGAGAAAACAGTCGGGCGCGCGACCGCGTAGGAACCGGGAGAAGACCGATCTCCATGTAATCCGTAATAATAGGACGATACGACCCTATCATCCTGGTTACACCCTTTTTTTCGGGGTAAACCTCAAGCCTCTTCAGCTTCACATCACACACACTCTCTCCCCCTCCCTATCTCTCCCATTCTCTCTCTCTTTCTGTCACTCTCCATTCTCCATTTGTCTCTTTTTCAGTCAGAGGGTAACAAGGACAAAATTATTTGACCACCTTGCCTATCGAAGCCAAGCCTGTCTGCCCAGTCTCGCCTATATCAGGTTTATACAATACCCGCCTGCTACCCGCCTGCCCGCCCGCCCACCGTACCCATGAGACTGTCAGCCTTAAAACCCCTCCCCCTGTCACTAATTATTCGTTCCGGCCGCCCAAATCCTCTATCACTGCCAAGTTGGCTGGCTGAGTGGCTAGGTGCTGTACGGAGTACTGGATCGGGGGTCGGGGCTGTTGCCACATGGGGTGACCTCTCTCTCCATCGCCCTCCGTGCTAACTCCGATAGGTTTCGATATGAACAAGGTGGGGAGGGGTTTCACTGGAGAAGAAGCAGTTGAGAGGGACGGCAAGCAAAGTAATCGTTATTCCGCGCGGAGTATCCAAAGACGTGTACCATTACCGCGCATCTGGGTACTATGCCAAGGGAACCGTCTTGTTGGGGTTTCTTCTTCCTCTTCAAAAAAAAAAAAAAAGCGCGGACCGTTCCGAGACAACAATGGATGACCCTCGTTCGCAGGCAAGGAGGATTGTGGAAATAACCACCTCTCAAACTCTTCATGCGATGCGCCACCCACCTGCACGTCCGTGGCAGTCGAGACCCCGAGGCCTGTCTCGCACGTCGACCGCCATTAGCGCCATTGAGCGCAGGAAGAAGCCGGGCCCCATTTTGTCCATCAAACTCGTCTGCTGGATGACCGCCTTGGGGCCATAGAATATACCGACTACTACCACTAGGGCCTAGTAGTACGTAGTACGTACATACAGCAGTACGGAGTAGCGCGCGCTGTTATGCTGAAACCCCTGATGGCTTACTTATCTTGGGGAGGATCGTCTTTCCCAAGTGACGTGCTCCCTTTCAACTCGGGGTTTGCAAGCGAGATATCTGGAGTAAGTGGACGAATAGGGGCTAGAGAATACGCCGTACTCCGTATGGTACTCCGTACTCCGTAATCGGTACAGACGGATGCAAAAAGGAAAGTAAGGGGAATGCTGATGCTTTAGCGACGTACGGGATACAAAGTTTAACCCCGCCGCCCCCTGGCAGTTTTCTTCCCCCAACAAGGGTTTGTTGTCAATTTGGTAGCTTTGCTGCTCCTACGGGTACTGTAATCGGTAGACGGGGTAGAAAACCTCTTGCAGTTGCCGGTAAGAGTTTAGGGCCTGGTACGCCAGTCTGGTCCCTCCCTCACTGTGCCTCTCCCCATGAATTTCTGCAGTGGGTCGAGGTAGGGTGTGGGCAGCACCCACGGATTGGATGTTACCCGACCTCATAGCAGCTGGTTGCTATACTCTGTAGGCACTACAATTAGCACACAGCGACACGCGCATCTCGTTTACGCGGGACCGAACATGTTCTCTGCACTCCATACACAAAGTTGCTGGCATTGCCATGCGCTCCCGGTGGCGGTTACGCGAAACCTCTGCTTCGTAGGTTTTACAGGTAACTGGGCATGATACATCCTTGGCGTGAGATTACCAATACGAGGGTAACATGGCAGATGAGGATGTGGCCAATGATAAAGCGCCATTGTGCTCAATAGTGTCTTTTTCCATTCTAGACACCTAGACGGGGTTGATGAGCTATTATTAGACTGCCCGCGCTTGCGTTCTTTCAAACAGCATGGAATCCTCCGTGGGCATGGGAGAAATCAAAACATCGCACGTTAATACCACGTTACTGGCCTGATGCAAACAAGAAGTGAGTGGAGTTCAAAAGAGGAAGCAGCAGAGGAAGAAGAAGAAAGACGTGTGCCTTCTTCCTCCTACGCCAGCCTTGCGAGGGAATGTACTCCATAATCACCAAGACGTGTAGCCGGCATCGACCAATAAGTCCGTCCCGGTAACGTAGCCACTTGCATCCGAGAGCAAAAAGACAATGGGTCCCCGAAAGTCCTCAGGCTCCGCGAGCCTTTTGAGCATGCTCATGTCCGTCCACATATCGTCCAGCCGCTTGTCCCCGAGGATGCCCGCCGTCATGGGCGTCCGGATGACACCCGGGCTAACAGTGTTGATGCGGATGGGGGCGGCCGGCGCCTCCCCCTCCTTTGCGGAACCCCATTCGGCCGCGAGGTTCCGGGCAAGCTGCTGCACGCCGGCTTTGGATGCCGCGTATACCGCGTTCGGCGCCCCCTGTGCAAACTTGTCAGCCGATCATAGTTATCCCGAACGAGCCTTATTATTTTTCCTTCTCTTTTCCTCACCTTGTTGACGACGTAGCCACTCATGCTAGCAATGAAGACAAAGCTTGCGGACAGGCCGTGCTCTCTGACTAGCTTTGCCCCCGCTTGAGCGCAGACGAGGGTGCCAACCAAGTTCACGTCCAGGATACGGCGAGCGTCGTCGAGGGGGAAGTCGATAGTATCACCCAGCCAGCCGATGCCTGCACAGTTGACGAGCCCGCGTAGAGGGAAACGGGAGGCGGCGACGGCGTTCCGGAAGACGGAGGTCGTAGCCTCAAGGTCAGAGATGTCGCAAGGGTAGTAGGTGAGAGTGCGATGTCGCTTGGTGGCCTCAGCTTGAAGTTGCACTTTATTATCGAGGTTATTGAGTTAGTAATACTTTCTGTAAGTCTACCTAGTGGTAGCTGATCGGTAGGTACAGAGTAGGTACTGTTGGGGATTTGAGGGGGAAGGAAAGATGCGATGCTTTATTGCTTGTACTTGCCCCATGCTGGCGTCGTTGGGGCCTGGCCTCGATCAATGGCAATGACGTCTGCTCCTGACTGCAATATCGCTCTTGTCACGGACAGTCCCATCCCTCCAGTAGCACCGGTGACTTTTTTTATACAATCTCGTCAGCATGCTTCTATCTTTCTTTCCCACAAACATCAACGCCATCCCTATTCTTTGGGCAGTCGTCGGCGGCACCATGGGCTCTGGTGTCCATTGGGGTATACTTACCTATCACACTTCTATCGGGCAGCGAAAAGAGGGCTGGAGCCTCCGTATTCTTTATGCGTTCGACCTCGTCATCTTGTTTAATGGCATGCCCATCGGCTCCATGTCTCGGTTCAGTGGTTGTGAGTGTCATGGTCTGTTTTGAGCTCGACGGTCTCGCTCTACACAGCGGATAAGGAAGAAGGGAATCAAAGGAAGATTATGCTGACTCTATAGGCAGTTAATATCAGATCTATAGGCAACGAAAGTTGGGCTTGCAGCACGAGCAGATTATGACCAGTTGGTCGGGCAGAGGCGTACTTATTTATGCCTAGGCGTGAACCTCTGAGTCGGGAGACTTGTGAGACTTACGACTCGTAGTGGTCCTACCACATACGGAAAGACTGATATCATCTTCACCAACGACATTTCATCACGAATGCGCACCTTCAATTATTTCTCGATGTACAAAAACGCCATCCTCGCACGCGCAGTTGGATATGTTCTTCCCGCCGTACCGCCCGCCTTCGTGGGTTGTTCTGGAGTAGTTACGGAGCCGTTCCACGCCGGTTCTCTGTCACCCTGAGCTACTGCTCCAAGGCGGGCGGCCCGCCCCGACCGTCCCGACCACCCCTTCTCATCTATTATCCCAACTTCCTAGGGCCCGAGAGCCACTCCAAGCACAACACGACACATTCGCCTCTTATGCGTAGTACAAGCTCGTGGAGGGCTTCTCTACCGATCGCTTCCCACCATTTTCTAGTACGGTACCACTTTCCTTGCATAAGTCTGCTAATCCAGGGTGTTGGCCCTCCGATGATGCTTTCCCTCCAATCTTCAACTTCCCACACTAGCCAGTCATCACGAAGGAAAGTGGCCTCGTGATCTTATGGAAGGCGTCGGGCGGCGGACCGCCGCAATGTAACCACAGCAATGTGGGCGTTGCCTGTTGAGTCTTGGAGTTTTGCGATGCTCCTTTAGTAGCACCGACTCCATTATTTATACATTGAAAGCAAATTGATCCAGATACTTTTCTTTTGACTTTGTTCTGTGTACAACCACAGCCGCTTGACACAGTTATAATGGCTCCCCAATCACTTCTAGACAGACTCGAGAAGCTCTGTAACGTCGATGTTGACGACCCAAGCACAGACGTTATTCGAGGATTGCCGTTTACGCCTCATAACCGTACGTCTCCAAGGCCTTTGGGGAAAAGCTGATCAATCCTGACATATGCTACTGATAGAAACATCCAATCATGCTTTCATCACTAATGAGATGATAAAACCCGAGAACAGCGCCCTTTTGAAAGAGCTGACTCTAAAATACGGATCACAAGGATGGGAAAAGGTTTATGACATGGCGGTAAGTCATTTCATTGCAATATCGCCAGAGCTTCGCGCTTACCTTTGACCCGCCTTAGGGAGTTTACCTCTGCGCCCGCAATGTGCCATATATCTCTGGCTGCGTCCTTCTACAAATATCTCTCCGCTACGTCAATGATAAAGAGGCCATGATCCGATCTTGCCGCTCCCTAGCCGCAGCCTTCGAGGAGCAGGGCGTGTCTCGAGACCGTTTTGCGTTCAAGCTTCCTTTCTCTGGATCTGCCGCCTCGGCAGCGAAGGAGCTCAATGCAGAAGGACTTCGCACCCTCGCCACGGCCGTCTTCTCGCTGGAGCAAGGTATTGCTGCCAGCCAGTCGGGATGTCTTTTCATTAGCCCCTATTTCAACGGTATGCTGCCCGTGGGTGGGAGTTGAAGCTAATGCACTGGATACTGACAAGTCTAAGAACTCGCCGCTCATTTGGATGCGTCTCTGCGCCGGGACTACAACGACACTGCGCTTGAGGTATGAGCTATGGTGTTTGAAACCCGCTTCAAAAATAGCAGCTAAAACAACGATTCATAGAACCCCATGTCCTCTCGGGTTGTGCAGATTTTGGAGGCTTATACGAAAGCATACGCCGAAACAGGCAAAGAACAGCCCATCATGATAATTGCCAGGTAAATCAACTACACCCCTTTATTGGTACTCCAAGTTGCCTAAAAGAGAAAGAGAAAGCTGATAGATAAAATCCAGCCACTTCAAATCTGACGAAATTATGGCCATGGCTGAGCTTGGCTGCCAGCATGTAACGATCTCGGCCCCGTGTCTCCAAGCCCTTATGGAGACCCCCGACACCTTGCCACCAGTCACGACCCCCAAGCCCGAGCACCCGTACGCTTCCTTGACGACTCCGGAACGCCTCAAGGCGCTGTCCAAGAAGGATGAACTGGCGGGGCCTGAATGGGATGGCGTTCTTGCTAATATGGACACGGACTTTGTTGCGAACGGCGGGGCTAAGTTGGATGAATTCCTCGGCACCAACGCTGTTGCGAAGAAGAGGTTCGCCGACGCAACCAAGTTCTTCTTGGAGATGGAGGAAAAGGGCAAGAAGGCTATTGAAGAACAGATGAAGGCTCTGGGTGTTGAGGAGAAGAATTAAGAGCGCAGCCTTGAGATTATAATGTTCATTACCTTTCACGCTTCAACATGGAGGGAGGGTTTGCACCAACAAACGAAGTTCATGGCCGGGAAAGTATTTTTTTTATGCAGATGGCATGGTTGCATGGGCCAGGTAAGTATTTTGTCTCTCGTTCCAATAAGCCTTTCAAGCAAACGTTGGGACGAGGAAAAGAGAGTGCCACAGGCACAGGTCTCAGCAGTGTATTATTATATGCCTTTGATGTTGCAAGTTTTCACGATAGCCATAGCCGCTCGACGAATATCAAGTATTAATAATGCCACCACCTCACTACGTGCTGTATACTTAATAGTACTAAGTAGTAGTAGTAGTAGTAGATGCTAAATATTTGACAGTGGACCCAGAAGTGATGCAGGTGATGGATGTCATGCAGCATTTGAGATTTAGGATTTCGTGTTAGGTAGAGTGTCCCTCAGAGGGGGGAGGGCGGAAAAGGAGGGCGGAAAAGGAGGGCGGAAAGAGAGGGCGGAAGTACCCTCCCTCCCAACAGACTTACGGAGTATAAGTGTCGGAGGAGGCGGAGCGGGCGGTGCCGCCTTGTTGCCGCCTTTCTGCTGCTGATTTTATTGGCAAAACAACCACACACACACAAACACGCACACACACACACACTCTCTCTCTCTACCTACTACTAACCTCGTCCTGTCTCTTCTTCTGCATACCCTTCTCGTACCGAATCCCACCTTTCCCCCCCCCCCTCCATTCCATCTAACAAGCTGCCAAGCCCCGCCACTTTTAGTACCTACATACGCATTGAATTGGAACTGGGATCTTGATCTATTTCCGCCATGAGCTATAACATGAGGCGTGCTCCCATAGCATGCACATATTGCCGACGTCGGTAGGTTGATGCCACTCTTCCTTTGCTGCCGTTTACTTTGCTTCTTGGCCCACTCACCACTCATGGCTGACGGACGGTGCACAAACAATGTTATACAGGAAGAAACGGTGCAATGGAGAGAGCCCCCAATGCAAGGCCTGCTACCTCAAGGGTATCAAGTGCATATATAGCGAACCTGTCACACAAAGGTACGTTATGTGCTCTCTCGCCTGGTCGCCCCTTCTTTTCTCTCTTCTTCCTATTTTTGTACACGAAAAGCCTTTGCTTTACATTTGCTGTACAAAATGAGGAGGTTACTCACCGATTAACCCACTCTATAGGAACGAAGATGCAGGTGCGGATGCTACTTCCCTGTCGTCGAGGATAGAGGGGGTTGAGAACCTACTTCAGGAGCACACCAAGGCGCTCGTGGAGCTGAGACTGCAATTGAGGCAGCAAGGACAACAACAGCAGCGTCCGCAGCAGAGTCACGAACCAGCGCAACCATCCCCGTCAAAGCCGCATTTATACGACGCCAATAGCTCGCATTCAGTATTTTCAGAGCGCGCCATGGAGGCTCACCAAGGAAATCCTCCCCCCTTCTCCATCTGGGGTTTCAACCATACTAAGAGTAAGCGGGACGCTCCTCGAGGTAACGATGGTGGTGGCAGCGACGCCGCACCCTCCATCACCATCCCACTTGGCCATCAGACAAGCGTTAGTAACGTCCTCAAGCTTCCCCAGCTGCGAGAGCTTCTCGGTGAATACCCCGAGGAGTTCTTCTTCAAGGTTGAGGCCCGTCGGCCGCGCTCGGCCGCCGCGTGGGACGTGATGCATTCGGTCATGGTGGATGTCCCCGGCGCAGCGGGTGGTGGCGCGGAGCCCAGCATCGACAGGAGCCTGGGCGATGCCTACCTAAAGTCGTATTTGAGCCGGGTGCACCCCTACCACCCCTTCATAGACGCCGACGAGATCATGTCCCGGTATGAGGACGCCGCGAGCAGGGGTTTTACCTTGGTCTCCGACAATCCCTCGGCGCTGGTGCTGGCCGTTTTGGCCCTCGGGGCGACGGTGACGGACCCCATTGATCGCGCCGAGAAGGAGAGGACGGGGGAGCGCCTCTTCCAGCGGGCCCTCAAGATCCTATTTGCTTCGTGGATATTTGGCTTTAGCGGCGATGTGCTTGCCTCTCAGGCCTTGGTGCTGTGCGCCCTCTACTTTACCTACACAGTTGAGCCATTGATGGCCTGGAGGCTTATACACATGGCATCTACCAGCATACAGCAGTCTCTGTCTAGGTATTCTCCCGCATCACTACCACTACATACGCCCCGTTACTGAGAGGTGACTATTAGGTGCAAGGACATGCTGTTGACTGAGCCTGAGGTTCAGACTCTGACGCGTTTGAGCTGGGTATGCTTCAACATTGAAAGGTAAGTTTTGCAGTTCTTCTCCCCCCCCTTCTTCTTCTTCTTCTTCTTCTTTATTCTCTATGGCAACATATCACGGGCAAGCAAGGTATATACTTTCTCTAGCCGTAGCCAACATTCTTCGCAGCGACATACTCGCCGAGTTTCACCAGCCCCGGAGTGGTATCGAGCTCCTCGTTGATCGCATGCCTTTTCCTAACTACGGCGACGATGCCTCGCCGGGTCACCTCTACGCTCTGGCCGAGATCTCGGCCCGGTCTCTCCTCAACCGCATCCATCACAGCCTCTTCTTCACCGATAGCCTAACTATATACACAGGAGGAGGGACCCTGGCCGAGGGTACGGCGGCCGCGGCAGCCCCGGCCGTGCTCAACCCCAATGCTTCACTAGTACGAGTCTGTGTCGAGCTTGACCGTCAACTCGAGGCCTGGTACGAGTCTCTCCCGGACGTTATCCGGCCTGATCTCGAAGGCCCCCGAGGTGCAGGCGCCGCTCCTCAGGGAGAGAACCGCCAGGCCCAAGTCATGCGTCTCCGGTATTGGTCGGCTAAGCAAAACATTTACCGCGCATTTGTCATCTACGTTACTTCACGCTCTTGGGACGACGACGTGGCTTGGGTCCCCACTGCCGTGTTGGAAATGTGTGATGCCTGTCTTCAGGCGTGCCGCATGTTCCTGCTTGCCTCATCTCCCTTGCTATCGGAGCGGACGCCATACACGTTCAACACGACGCAGTTGTAAGTTATTCCCCCTCCCCCTTCTCCTTCCCTCTTGGCCGTTTTTGTATGCTTATTCTGGGAATCCCCCCTTTTTTTCTTTCTCTTGTAGTTGCCTTTCAAGTGTCCTGATTTTATCCATGGCGGCTCGCTCGCCAGCGCTGAGGGACCGGGTCAAGGATATCGACAACCTCCAGCAACGAGCCATCTGCCTCCTTGAACCTTGGGCGCAACCAGGGTGCAGCATTAAGTCGGCGCATGAGATTGCCTTGCTAGTGGCGAGCAAGCAGCGATTTCAAGATTGAGAATCCCAGGAGATATTGTGTGGGAATAGCACAGTGTCTCGTTTCTTCTTCTTCTTCTTCTTCTTCTTCTTCTTCTTCTTCTTCTTCTTCTTCTTCTTCTTCTTCTTCTTCTTCTTCTACTTCTTCCGTTTTGATCAAACAAGTATAGTGGTAGCGCAAAATAATAATTTGTTTTAGGTGATAATGCTTAATATTATTTGGTGGCTTATTTTGTTTGCGGCGCGGTTAATAATTTAATGACAATATATGAGTTATTCCTTGGCTACTTGTGATATATGATAAGTGGTGGAAGACTTTTAGTTGTTAGTGAGGTCACCTACGGCTACGGCTACGGCGGGCGGGCTAGTCACTAACCTTGAATATTTCCCAGAATCAGTAGCTACAGGTAAACATACTCCGTATACCCGCAACGAATAACCATCATCAAACTGACAATCCCAACTTGCACATTTCAAACGAAAAGAGAAAAAAACCGCTCATTTCAACCGCATTATACATGACTTGACAAATCACTCGCTCGGGGGGTTTTCTTCCTCACCCCCAAATCACCGACGCGAAACGCGGTGGCTCGCTCTCCCTCTCATTCTCTCTCTCATATGAGAAGAAGGGAGAGAGATATACATATAAATATATATGAAAATGACGGACCTCGCGGTGATACTGCCCTCGTTCCCGGCGGGCAACTTCTCCTCGCTGCTGCCGGCCATCGAGCGGCAGGGGCTGTCGACGACGGACCTGCTGGCCCTGCACCCGGCCGACGTGGCCAGGCAGACGCGGCTCGCGGTGCTGGACCTGCGCCGGCTGGTGGCGGCGATACAGGCCTCGCTGCTGGACGACATGGTGCCCTGCCGGGACTTTGGGGCGGGGGGTACCGCGGTGGCGGCAGAAGCGGCAGTGGCAGAAGCGGCGGCAGAAACCGAGATGGAGGCAGAGGCGGGGGCGGAGGCGGTACCGGTAAAGGAAGGGCAAGATGGAGGAGGAAAAGAGGCGGAGGAATCAGAGTCGAGTAAAGGAGAAAGCGGCAAGGGGGAGGAGAGCAGCAGAAGCACCGCAGGCTCTGCCGGCGGCGGCTTCATCACGACGCTCCACGCGGGCCTGGACGCCGCCCTGGGCGGCCGCGGCGTGCCCACGGGCCGCGTCACCGAGGTCGCGGGCGAGAGCGGCGCGGGCAAGACGCAGCTCCTGCTCGCGCTGTGCCTGGCCGTGCAGCTGCCCGCCTCGCGGGGCGGGCTGGGCAGGAAGGCGCTGTACGTGTCGACCGAGTCGGGCTTGGCGACGTCGAGGCTCGCGCAGATGCTGGCGTCGAATCCGGCTTTTGCTTCCTCTTCTGCTGTTGATGCTGATGCTGATGCTGCGGGCGGAGATGGTGACGGCCAAGGTGGTGGTGGCGAAAGAGGATGGCCTCGCCCCTCGCTGGACAACATCCTCAGCACCGTGACGCCGGACCTCGAGTCCCAGGACCATATCCTCCAGTTCCAGGTCCCCGTGCTCCTGTCCCGGCACGACGTCGGCCTCGTCGTCCTCGACTCTGTGGCCGCCAACTACCGCGCCGAGTTCGACCGCCAAAGCGGAGGCGGCGGCGGCGGCGGCGCTGCGTCCTCGCGCGGCTCTAACATGGCCGCCCGCAGCGCCGAGCTCGTCCGCCTGGGCGCCCACCTCCGCGACCTGGCGCGCAGGCACGACCTCGCCGTCGTCGTGGCCAACCAAGTCGCCGACCGCTTCTCCTCTTCGATATCCCCCTTCCCCCGCCGTCACCTGTCCCACCAAACGCCATCATCTTCATCCCCCTCCAGACCCGCCGGTCCTTCCACGCAAGACACGCCCCTCGCCTCAAGATCCCTCCCTCTACCCAGCGGCGGCGGCACCAGCAGTAATAGCAACATACCAGCAGGTTCCCCCCTCCCCTTCTCCCTCCCAGATGACCACGACAACCCCGGCGGTCCGCCCCCGCCGCCTCCCCCTCCGGCCCTCCTCCTGGACCACCAGCAGCGCTGGTTCACCGGCTGGGGCGACGACCCGGACTCCCCCCTGGCCCCCAAGACGCCCAGCCTCGGCTTCGTCTGGACCACCCAGATCGCCTGCCGCGTCGCCCTCTTCAAGAGGCCCGTCTACGGCCGCGCCAGGCTGCGCGCCCCCGCCGTGGCGGCGGACGACTACGATGACGGCGGGGGGGAGGACGTGACGCCCTCGCTCAAGGCCTGGAGGAGGTGGGCCAAGGTCGTCTTCGCGCCTCACGCGCCCCCTTCCGGACAGGGTCTCGAAGGCGCCGTCGAGTTTGAGATTGCCAACGGAGGCATCAAGCCCGTCGACAAGGCAAAGGGGCCAAAGGGATCAAAAAGGCCAGCGTAAAAAGAAAAGAAGAAGAAGAGAGAGAAAGAGGGTTCATATTACAGGAGCATCATCAGGACAAAGCATCGGCGTCGTCGCATTTTCAATCCATCATTCATTAAAGCAAATGGCGTTGCATTAGCACCCATCACTATTGGTTCAATTTATAGAGTTGTTTTCCATTATTCCAATCACCTATGCGCAATGCATCTACCCTCTACAAGCTACAACTCAGTGCTTCGGGTGCGGGAACTCGTCCTCCAACTGCAACCGCACGCCGACATTCATACTGATGAGCTCCTGCACGAGCAGCTTGGCGGCGTACGGCATCGTCATCTTGGTCACGCCCCTAGTGCTCTTGCAAGTATGACAGAACCCGTGGTATCCAAAGAGGCCGCACTGCTGGCAGATATCAATCTCCGTACCGTCAGAGCTAATCATCAGGCGCTCCAGAAGGAGCTGCGAGGCACCGTAGGCAATCAAGCAATCACGCTCCATCTCTCCCAGACGCAGACCACCATCCCTGGAACGACCTTCAGTAGGTTGTCGCGTGAGGATTGCCCGTGGGCCCCTGGCTCGAGAATGCATCTTGTCCTGCACCATGTGCTTTAGGCGCTGGTAGTAGATGGGGCCGTTGAAAATGTAGGCTTCGAGCGGCTCCCCGGTGATGCCAGAAGTGAAATAATCCTTACCCTCCCAGGAAAACCCGTGGTCCAGCAGCGCTTTGCTCATCTGCTCCACAGGATGAGACCGGAAAGCATCGCCAAATCCATAGTCCTTGCGCCCATCCATTACCGAAGCTTTACCCGTCAAACATTCCAGTAGCTTTCCGACTGTCATTCGGGACGGGAAACCGTGGGGGTTCATAATAATATCAGGCGCGAGCCCGTTGTCAGCAAAGGGCAGGTCTTCCTGGTCAACAATAATGCCGACAACGCCCTTTTGGCCGTGACGAGACGAAAATTTGTCTCCGAGTTCCGGGCGTCTGGTCTGTCTCGTCTGAACTTTGATGACACTGGTCTCTTTCTCCGTCTGCGATATCATGACTTTGTCGATGTATGCCGGGTCGGCAATCTTGTACGAGAGACAAGAATCACGGAACTCGCTCGGGCCACGGTCCATCCCAATACCAGTGCTCGTCTGGTCTATGGGTGTTTCCTTCTTGAGCATGGTCTCGCCAGAATGGATTCTTTGACCCACGGTAGCCATACCATCCATATCCAAAGCTGCATGCTTTGCCTTCCTCCGCACGACATCGTCCACCAACTCGTTTTCAGGGCCGCCCAAGCGCTCCCTTTTGCCATTGGGGTATTTTTGAAGTTCGGCGGCGTATTTGCGGAAGACCTGGCATCTGCCGAAGCCACGATCGATAGATGCCTTATTCAATACCAGTGCATCTTCAATATCGTACCCAGAGTAGGACATGACTACTACCGTTGCATTTTGGCCTGCCGGTAATTTGTCGTAGTGTACAAGCTGGATGGTTTTACTGATGACCATAGGGCGTTGGGGGTACACCAGGGTGTATAGTAGCGTATCGATCCTGTTGAACTGATTATATGCTATAGCGCCTATAGCTTGCTTGCCCATAGCACACTGATAGGTATTACGAGGAGACTGGTTATGGTGGGGGAAGGGGATCAGGCCGGCAACGGCCCCCAGGATAGTAAATGGTTCGATTTCCAGATGGGTTGTGCTCTGTGTGACTTGGTTCTCGTATATCGTAATGAGAGCGTCGTTTTCCTCGTTGACGTCCAAGTATTCGACGATACCGTTTTTCAAGAAATCGTCAAACTTAACCTTGCCTAACTGTAGTAGCCTCAGATGTTCCGGCTTCAGCTTTTGCTGGCCATTCTTTACGATGATATACGGACGGCAGATGCGACCCTCGTCTGTAGCAATGTGAACGGCGCTGAAATGGTTGTTCAGGTTAATGCTGACAAAAGGAGAAATCCACCCCCTCCGACGCATCGTCCTGAAGCGATTGGCAAATCTCTTTGGGAAGCGCGTCAAGGCGAACGGTGTGCCATTGATGTGAATCACATAGTTACCTTCACGATGCATCTCAGCACCTGAGAAGTTCCTAATGGGTTCGACGTTTGAATCCATAGTGAAGACCCATCTCTTGACTGGCTCCTCGTCGACGTTGGTTGTAATGTGCGTCATCAGAGCAAGATTCTTGACAAGACCACAAGCTTCACCTTCCGGAGTATCAGAAGGACACAGCATACCCCATTGTGATGGCTGCAAGGCTCTGGGGCCACTGACTTTTCGTGTCTTTTCGAATTGACTGCTAATTCTCGTCATCATACCAAGAGCTGCAATGTAACTCAGTCTGCTGAGTACGTGCGTAACTCCAGCTTTGTTCATTCCAAAACGCTTGACATTCCAGTTCCCGGTCTGAATGGCTCGATTTATGCCAAGTCCAATATTGTTGCAATGATTGCTGATCATGTTAACAGCATCCAGAGGTACGGCTCTGTTGTTCTTCTTCAGAAATTTGTCAATCGACATCTTGACCTCGGACATGAAGCGTTTGAACAAGTCTTCGAATAGAAGAGACAAGAGTTGGCCGGCTAACTCCAATCGCTTGTTGCCAACGAAATCCCTATCGTCGACCAGTTTTGGGTCTTGAGCAGCCATCAGTACTCTGCGTGTCATCATAGCAACATAAATGGCCTTGGGATAAAAGTCCAGTCCTTCAATAGGCACATGCGCGATAACAATGTTGGCCAGAGCATCTAGCCCCTCCTCGACGTTATTTCGCCGAAGCTGTGGTCCAAATTGCCCCCTTCGCGAACCCATCTTAACCCTGGCACCAATGTATTCGAGAGCTTGGTGTTGAGTAAAGACTTGTGCCTTGGTAGCCTCGTCAAAATTGATCAAAAATTCATCTTGGTATCGACCATCGGACCCTGCGACAAGTTGCATAATTTCGTAGTCGGACAGTCCACCGAGCGCCTTTAGGATAATGACGATAGGAATACCCTCGACTAGGACATTGTGTGTAAGAACTATTTTATCCTTCTTGAGGGTGACATATGTCTTTGTTTTTCGTTCGTGTGTCGAACTGGTAACAGATGCTGAAATGATGTGATTCTTCTCGTCGGCCTCGACAATGACACGGTTCTTGCTGAGTTGCTCCTGGATCAGGATAACCTTTTCCGTACCTCCAATGATAAAATAGCCACCGGGATCGAGGGGACATTCGTTCATTTTCTCCATTTGGGCATTATTCGCACCGCTCAGTCGGCATTTTGAGCTTCGCAACATGACTGGTAATCGTCCGAGAGGAATGTTTCTCCTCAAGATCCTCTGTTTTTCGCGGGTATATATGATATCGACGAATACGGGGGCGGCGTAGGTCATATCTCGTAAACGGCATTCCATAGGCGAGACGGGCGATTGCGATGATTTGTCCTTGTAGTCCTGTCGTTGCGGCATATCGACACGGATATCCGTGAACCTAATTGAGAGTGTGAGCCCACGTTTACACCGGAGGTCCAGGTATTCGAAGGGGCAGGACATACTCAAGATAGAAGTTACTGTCGACATCGCTACGGATCGTACGATTGGCGCGAACGATTTCCTTGATCTCGTGTTCGACGAAGAAGTTGTATGAGTCAATGTGCCTGGGATGCAGAATTAGGATAACCGCTCGCGATGCGCTATAGTATACGAAACGTACTGCTTCACAAGTCCTGAAAGATACATCAGCATGCGGATGGCGGAAGGAAGAGAGGAATCGCACCTTTGACTTTTAGAAAAGCCGGCAGAAGCTGGAACTTGTCTTCTTTGGTAGAAATTGGATCCGTCAACTTCTTGCCATTGTAGAAGGGCTCAAGCAGAGCCTCGAAGCCGTCGTCGATGAACGGCATCTTGAAGGTCACCGAATATGCATTAGAATATATGAGGATAAGGTATACTGTTCGCTAGCCCTGACGCCGAGCGAATTGCAAGGCAATGCAAGGTAATGGATGATTAAGTCAATGGAAGACTCGAAATCTTTCCTCGTTAAGTATTTGGGGAACATCAACTAGAAAAAAAAGTTCTGCCCCGCGGGCAAATTGTACTACTACGTACTCCGTAGGCACGGCGCAGTAAACATGTGGAGCTTCCCGAGCTACTAGGGATACTCTGTCTATCTGTACATATCAAGCTCCGAATTTCGATGATGGTGGGGGACGAACCGCTAATACTTACCTACACTCCGGATTCCGCACGGAGTACTCCGTAATTGCTCCTATTTCAGCACCCTCCTGTGGTATACCCATTACCTACCCTAGAAATACCAAGATCGAAATCAGATATCGAGAACTTTCCCCTGAAATGACCCTCCGAATGCACCCACAGACGCAGGGACATGCACTAGTACTAACGGAGCTGCATATACTCCTAAATACTCTGTTACACGAGGTGAATACTACCTGTTCACAATTATACAAACGGAGTAGTACCAGGAATGTAATATTTATGATGACACGATAACAACCCCTCTTTCATATTCAAAACGCATGTTCGATATGCGCCTGTACAGACGTAGACAAGCATTCATTTATTTTATGTTCAAACCTACCTACTTGGGAAAGTAGATGCAACATCGTTAATCGCATACGGTTTTTTATTATTATAGGTACCTATTTTTCTTGCACTTGGACTTCTGCCTTGACTAGCAATTACCAAGGATGGCATTGCCAATAAGCATCTTTTGGTCATGGTCCAATCGACAGAATTAATCTTCGCCGCTCTTGACTCACTAATTATAAGAGATATAATGAGAGTTACGGAGTACAAAGCCATCAATATCAAGGCCGAGCCATTTTTACTCGAACCCCTCCCTCCCCGCTCACCCACCCCTCCCTCAGCCCTTTGGCCAACACCGTAGGTACCCCGCGTGCCCGCGTGCCCGCTACGGGGAAGCAAGTAGTACGGGCTACTTAAGTGGCGTGGAAGATCATAAGTGTCGTGCAGTAAAAAGGCTGCCGACTAATAATACCTTGGCACACCTTTAGCATATAGACCTCGGCCAGGTAGCTTAATAGCACCGTGGCACTTGTTGGAGATGGTGCGCGAGGAGGAAAGGGCACTACTCCTGCCACCACTACTACTACCACCGTCACTACGGAGTACACTGCTCCTAGTCGTAATAGCAAAAGTAGCAAAGCGCTTGTCAGGTACAATTCTACTCCGTACGCATGAGCAGCCTAGGATGGCCCAAAAGATCTACTCTCAATAACATCTCACCTAGTATCCGTAAAGCGCGGAGTACTCCGTAGTATGGAGTGGTTACATAGTATGATTCCAGCTCGGGCACGCGTGCTCAAAAGTCGGTGAGTGACGATCTCAAGGAGATCATTTTCCCGGTCTGGCTTTTGACTCGAGAGAAGTTCAGGTGTTGGTGCCATTAGAGGGAGGTGTCTCCCTCTGCTGTTGGCGCGAGACACAAGGCAGCTCGGTGGATCTTACTCACCTTGAACGTTGACACCCTGGTGCGGACTCGACTGGTGGTCGACAAGTTTATTGGAGATGAGCGGGCGTTATTCTGTTAAGAAACGAGGATATGAATGGATATTAACCGCGCGTGCTTCGGGTTGCAGTGAAACGTCTCATCGAATTTGTTAACTTCCGAAAGCGGGAGCCAGCTAAGCTTCTAATATCCAGGGCCCAGAGCTTGCGCGCCACAATCGGCGTACTGCTATGTAAGCCGGCATAGCTAGGCACAATTGAGTTCTTCACTGCTTTTTGTTGTTTCGTCGCAAACACTATAAACTTTGGAGACATAAGATTATACTTTTTTTCTTGTTGAGTCTTGGAATTTTATATTTGGCTCAGCGAGACGACGTGGCTGTTAAGTCACTACCAGTGAGAGTGCCGTGAGTGCATATTAACTGCACCGGTCCATTGTTGGCGGGCGTAACCTAACATGGAACTCTGTGTCAAAACTTGGAAGTAATTAGTACAATCAAGGCGAATTGGATATACGCGATTACTGCAATCTTTTCTTGCGATAACTGCATAGCCGCGGCGTCTTAAGTAGACAACATGAACACAATCAAAATTACTGGCCGTCGTAACAGTATAAGCAGCGCTACACTCAGGCTTCCATGATTCAAGGTTTTATCCAACTCTCCAACCGCAGCTGGGCTCCAGTACGGCCGGCATGGGTTATTTATGGTACTCCGTACGAATTCCGGATCACTTTCGCCTCGAAATGCTCCTGCGTGGGCAAAATCGACATGATGGGTTTCCCTACTTATTACTGCGTCTGTTGCGGGCTGTGGCATTAGGTGGACACCGTGGGCTTGCTTAGGTACGGCGGGGTGTATGAACAACAACAACAACAACAACAACAACAACTACTACTACTACTACTACTACTACTACTATGGTAGTACTACTACTACTTTCTTGCACGCTGTAGCTAATTCTATGGAACAATATGACACTTGGTGTATATAATCCGTTCACTTCTGCTGCTGCTACTTGGGTATACCTTGAAGTGTCCTACTTTTCCATGCTTCTTCCTCCTTCTCATAGCTCTCATATTATATGTGTATTCACTCTTCTTGGACTTGTTGTTTTTTGTGTTTGCATAGCCTGATAGCCTAAGACTCACTCATGCCTAGGTAATACCCCGTAGACATTCACTAGTCGACAACATTTTGTACTACCAGTACGGAGTATCATTTCGTACTCTACAAGGTGGCTGGAGCATTCCGTCCTCTATACCTTAGAAGTCTGGAGACTTTATTAGAGTGCAGGGTGTGGGGGGGGCGCGGTGTTGGTTAGGTTAGGTTGGGTTCAAGATTAGGCCGTAGGTTGGAGTCATACGGTATTATGCACCAAATCACCAGTCAGCGACAGTGGGCAAATTGGGTCCGAGGCCCATCCGTTTCCGCACAACGCGCTGATGTCTCTTGTCTCCGACTCCCCGTCTCCGTCGCCGTCACTGTCGCTCAACCCCTTGTCTTGGACGGGTTGTTGGGCCCACTGCTGCTGCTACTATACCGTACTAAAGGCACCACGACCTTCCTGTCCTCAGCACGGAGCAGGCAGTCCACAGTTCACCACAGTCCACCCCGCCTCCTTGTCCAGCCAGCATTCTCCAGGCTTTTGCTTTCTTTTGCTGGTCGGCTCTTTTTCTTTGACTTAGCCTTTGCCTACATGCTTGTTCGATTACCTCGTCGCTCATTCTCCATCTCTAATCGCCAGTTTTGCTAGTACCAGCGCTGCCGACGCCGGGCTTGATTCCCTGAGTGCGCGCGGCCGTCTATTCCCGAGGTGACCGTCTTGCCATCACCGTTTTTGGCGTATCCCATATATGTATCCAGCTTTCTAAGCCAACCGCGGAAGACGGACGAATCGACGCCCCAACAAAACCCTCGAGACGACTGGAGCATGTCGTTCTTTCCTCGCAATGGCGTCAACCGCCCTCTTCAGCCAACGAATAGCCAAGATCGTTCGAATAACCATGACCGCTCGAACAGCCAGAATCAACCTAATAATCAAGACCGCTCGAATTTGACCCGACGCTTTACTACGGACGCTGGACACGTCCCTACGCTATCTAATATGTTGAATTCACCTCAACGTGGTGTTGATAACACCCAAGAGTTTCATGTAGGTGGAACAATATCCAAAGGGCCGCGGTCACTCTTGCTTTCTTTATTTTGTGCAATAGGTGGCGGGCTTGTGATAGACCGTGTAACTTTGACTAATACTTAAAGCAGCAGACTCATAAAGTACAATTGGTACGTAACTATACGGCTGCCACATCCCCGAAGCGGCGCCTGAAAAGAGATAAGCTACGATTGGGATGGACCAAACCACGACGGAATCGAAAAAGAAGAGATGCCTGTGGATCTTTTGGGCCTACGATGCTGACATTCGCTGCAGATAGAGCAAAAGAAGGCCGAGTACGAAAGAATACGTGAACAGCGAAAGCGATTCGAGATTGAGATGGCAAAGTTGGAACAACAGCAGCATCGGGAGGCTGCCGAGTTGGCACAGATGGAAGAAGATCTTGGGCGATATGGCCCGCAGGGACATCAGTCAGAACCGACGACACCACCGGAACACCACCACTCGGGTTTCCCGTCCATGTTTTCTCGGCCCAGTCGATATTCGATGTCGAGCTTGGCCTCGCCCCCCGGTTTTATAACCCGCCCGAACCGCTCCGGGTCTCAACTAACCTCTCCTCCTTCCAATGTGGCCGGGGGTCGTTTCGGCTTCGACGAAATAACATTCCGATCAGTGCCGGTTACGCGCCGAAATAGTGATGATAGGGAGAAGGACAATGCTGTTCGGCAGGATCCAACAAGCTACCGCTCTACCAACGCGTAAGTTGTATAAGGATTTTCTTCTGTCGCCCACACAGCTATTTGTGCTCTGAAGACTGCCTGCTGGATGCGTGACAGCCAAGTGGTTTGCGCATGCGAAGCAATGTGGTTATATTGGCTAGTTCCTTTATCTGAATTTGTCGACTGCAAACTCTGGAGCTTGGCTCCTTTATACACTCCGCCACGACGGCTGCTGTTGCGGCAACTTGAACCTCTCCTTTTACTATGAGGCTTATATGGGCCTTGTTGACCACTGTAGTTCCGGGGTATATTCCGGAGTGCGCAGGAGAAGGCGTACTGTTTTTTCGAATGCTTGAAGGCGGGTGAGATCTGCCATTACGCCTGCTCTTGTCTCGAAGCTGCGCCTGCCCCTTCCTAAGCCAAATATCAGCCTCCCCCTCACAGCTATTCTTACGCAGCCTCATTGCACTCTTGCTACCTATATATATATATATATATATATTAGGTTGGCTTCTTCAATATCTTCCCGTTCAGCAATTTCTCTTCAGCACCTTACATCCCCACTTCTTACCCTCCCTTCTTTTATATCCTTCTTCACACTCAACCTCATATTCAACTTCAGCAAGCCCAAGGCAAAGAGCAACAGTCACTGTTCAGCTATTGCTACTGCCACTGTCATAACACTAGGGCTCAAGCGAGCTAAGAGTACTCTATTTCCTATTTTGCCGCAGGTGCCGCCTTGTTAGCTACTTGGTGGCTCCATTTGCGGATGCTTGGCTCGCATATACTCGTGCCGGCAACGACAGCTACTGACCATGTATCCTTACTGGTGGGATAGTATAAACCGCTACTCAATGCCAGTAACGCGAACGAGAACTGGACCATATGAACACGCTCTTGACGGCACCAATACAACCCGTTTCCTCTTTGGCGACGATGACTTTCAGCACGCGACTCAAGGAAGTGCTATTGACGATGGCTTCCCGACACTTGTACGTCAAAATGACCAAATGGTAAGCTAACACAATCTCTTTATTGTCATATAACTTTTGATTGTTTGGGTAAAGGCACCTATTGTTCTTATTGCGCCATTGTTTTGAATCGACAGCTGGCGGCAGCTGAAATATTTGGCGCCTTTGCTCAATCAGACCCCCTTTGCCCCTCACAATGTTGATGCGACGCTTTTTTCTCCTTCCCATTTCCTTTCCTTTTATCTTTTGATTCTCTACTATTCCCCTTCTCTACTTTGGCACTTGGTCTATTTCATCACTCCTGATCACCCGTCGCTTGTTGGAACGCTGTAACGCTGTTGAGAATTCTGTCATCTGAATCACGCTTTCTGTCCGTCGATATCTGACATTGCGCCCTTTATTCCCAGCTTTCTGCGTCCTCGGCGGCACTGGATCTTGCACAATCTTCTTCGCCCAACCCAGAAGCACCTACATCCAATAATTGGGCAGCCCACATTAACCGACATCGCACACAGCAGAGCCTCTCTTCCATCAATAAACTTCCTTCTGGCGACAGAATTGGCCTAGGCAGTAACCGCCACAGCGCTCTACGACAGTCCGTGGATCTTAGAAAGATTTCGGAAAACACACAAGGCAACGCAAGCGGCATAAGCCCGTCACAGGGAAACACTAACAGCAATATGCCAACTCCCCCGAGACTACAGAGCTCCTTTTCCGCCAATGAAGTTCCTACTGTGCAGAGCCCATCTACAGCTTCAAATTTGGCCAACAACCATGCTCAACAGCACTTCCATAACCACAACGCGAGCATTGGTCGTATCCCTGCTGGAGCTGTTGCTGCTCGCCATACCCGTGAGCTGTCTAGTGATGGCAGTGGCAATATGAATCGGGACCAGGCCAACAACTTTCCATCTATCCAGTCAACGCTCCATGCCAACGCCACTCCTTTCGGTCCTAGCACCACTAATAATCCACACGCCTCTACGGCCAATGTTCCTACCTCTGCGGGGCCATCGTCTATAAACAGTAACATTTCTGGTTACTATCAGCAGAATGGCTACATCGCACCCAACGGTGCGAATGCACCTAACTATGGTCCGGGAACTCTCACCGGCGGGATGCAGCAGATGAATCTGAATGGTCACAATAGCAACAACATGTACCCTCCTCAGAACTACAATGCTGGGTATGGCCCTGCGCAGACTTACAGCGGCAACGGCAATGCGAATAATCACTCGCGTGATAGCCAAGCCCGAGTCATACAGAACCGCCGCCAAATTGACAGTGAAGGTGAGGATTCTAAATTTGGCATACATGAGACCCGTTTCGCTGACGCACCTGAAGCCATGGCCCGCTACCACAATATGCCCATGGAGACCTTTAAAGGTCAGATATATGACCTTTGCAAAGACCAGCACGGCTGCCGCTATCTTCAGAAGAAGCTCGAGGAGAGAAACCAGGAGCACATTCACATGATCTGGACCGAAACACACCAGCATGTCACCGAGCTCATGACGGATCCTTTTGGTAATTACTTGTGCCAAAAGCTCCTAGAGTTCTGCGGTGATGATGATAGAACCGCCCTCATTCAAAACGCCTCAAAGGATATGGTTCGCATCGCCCTCAACCAGCACGGTACTCGCGCTCTGCAGAAGATGATTGAGTTCGTCACCCTGCCCTTGCAAATCAATATCATCATAGACGCACTTCGTCATCGTGTCGTTAACCTGATCCAAGACTTGAACGGCAATCATGTCATTCAGAAGTGCCTCAATAAGCTCAGTCCGACTGACGCTCAGTTTATCTTCGATGCCGTTGGCGATCACGTAATTGATGTTGGCACTCACCGCCATGGCTGCTGTGTACTGCAGCGATGCATTGACCATGCCTCTGGTAACCAGAAGCTCAGGCTTATCGAAAAAATCACAGACCAGGCCCGCATCCTCGTACAGGACCCTTTCGGAAACTACGTTGTTCAGTACATAATTGATCTGAACGATCCCACTTTCACTGAGCCCCTGGTAAAGATGTTTGAGGGTGCCATCGGCACGTTCTCTAGACACAAATTCAGTTCCAACGTCATTGAGAAGTGCTTGCGCTGTGCTAAGGACCCTTCCAAGGACCTCATTGTCGAGGAAATGCTCAAGCCCCAGGAGATTGAGCGACTTATTCGCGACTCCTATGCCAATTATGTTGTTCAGACGGCTCTGGATTATGCCACTCCTCACAACAAACATTATTTGGTTGAGGCTATCCGCCCGCTTTTGCCTCAGATACGATCCACCCCATATGGGCGACGCATACAGCACAAGATTGCTCAATACGATAACCGCGGAATTGCAGCTGCCAGTGGTCAGATCACGCCCGCCGACAATACCCAGGGTCAGATCCCATTGCGCAATAGCAACCACTCTCGTGGCCCGTCCAACAGTAGCACGGCTCTTTCTCCCACTGGATCTATCAACGCCAACCCCGTTGGTGTTGTTCCTGGTATTCAAAACGGGCAACCTCCCATGCAACCTTACGCAGGAAACAGCAATGGCAATGGTGACGGCAACTACCATGGCGCTCCGGCTTCGGGGTCTCGTACATTTCAACAGCAGAGCCATCAAAACCAGCAACACCCGCCGCGGTACAACTGACTTCTGCCCTGGTCAATGAAGGGCACCCTGGTTGGGCGATCTGATAGGCCCACAACCCTATGGATCAAGCAGCCCTGAAACTTCTCTGCTTCAATGAGGTTCCGGACGGGTACGAATTGACGAATTCCCTTTGTTGCGCCTTTAATCAATCTTGTTCTACGCCATTGACTCATGTCAATGCCTTGCCCGGCTTTCCTATTTCTGTCAGCCGACACAGCGTGCCACCATGAGCTCTGCTTCATGTGTACATTATGCAAGGAAGGGAGTTTAAAAGGGCATTTTGGTTTCAACGATCGCAGGTTCGGGCGAAGGGAATGCTTCCAAATCACGACGTTGGACTGCATGCATCCACAATGATTACACGGCGGCTTTTGATAGCCATGCTTCCCTCTACGCCTCAAAATTGCGTATAATTTCTTCGGCCTTTTCTGTCATTTTTCTCTTCTTTTCTACGACCAGACGTAGATACGTCCGGTATGCCTCCATGGCCTTAGATATACGGTCGTCAATGACGCATATCTCGTCAGCGTCCTCAGAGCAGTCGCAAATACTTTTCGCTCTTCTATAAATTTTTTTTCCCGGGGGGTTTTCTTTTTGCACTTTGTCATTGTTGTACGATGCTATGGTTTTTTTCTTCTTTTTTTTTTTTTAGATGGATGGCTCTACTCGTGCCAGCGGGCTTGGTCTTTCTTGCCTCCCAGCACGAGGACCAAATCCGAGAGCCCTTTCCCCCCTTGTTCGCGCCCGGGGGAGGAAGGAATGAGCACCCGGGGGGTCAAGGTGATGAAGGCGATGAAGGTGGCCCCCCATCCCTTTATTCGCCGCATGTAAAACCGTGGGGGGGGGGTTCTTTTTTTCTAGATCTTAGGGGCTACAATTTCACAAGATGTTCTTTATAGCAATAGGTTATTATCTATTCCAACTGCGTTAATCTGAGATTCTTCTTCATTTTTTTTTTTACTAGTGGCTCGTAAACTATGTGAATATGGATTCTGAAAACAGATACGTGCGCAACATCAAGGCTGTATTGCTCCTCGGTGACAAGATTACATACACACATGGCACCATTCCAGCGCGACATACATATGTATGGAGGAGGGGCAGCTTCCGGAAGATTCATTACGACTTGTCACAAAGATAGGAAGGGGGGAGGCCATGCAGGCGTGGTCATTATTGTCATTGGGATTCTTGGATTCATTGTCCCTAATTGTCATGGTTTGGTCCCCTTGCGAAAAAGAAAATCAAGTACCAGGCTAAAGAAGTCTTTTTATTTTGTGTTGTGTGTGTGTGTGTGTCTTCTTCGTTTTTGCCACACGACCCCGTTTCCTAAGCAAAAACGGCCGCGTCAAAGAACCGAAGAAGAAAAGCAAGCGAGAGAGAAGAAGGCATGAAAACTCCCCGCCCTTGCTTGCTCCTTTTGCTTTTTGATTCCCCCAACCAATCCGAGAAAACGATAAAAACGTTCCGCGCACCGAGAAGCCTTTCCATATCCCAACCCAAGACGGAGAAAAAAAAGGGGGAGGGGCAGGACAGAGAGAAAAGCCCGAGCAGGGGCGAGACGCTTATCGGTAGCGCCAGAGGGAGAGGGTGTTGTTGCGCTTCCACGTCTTTCTGCGGCCGGCCTTGGTCTTGGTGTAGCGGTGGCCCTTGTCGAGACCGCGCGACTTCTTGCCGGTGGCGGTAAGGCCGCGGGACTCGCGGTGCTTGTGGACGGGGTTGACGATCCAGTTGATGCGGGGGTCGATGCGGATGGCCTTGTGCTGGGGGTCGACCAGGATAACCTCGTAGTACTTGTAAGTGGAGTCCTGGTTGATCCAGTACGAGTTGAGGACGCGAAGGTTGGCGCAGCGGCGGCCGACACGCTCCTCGGCGGTGGCCTTGAGGGAGCGCTGGTACTTGAGCTGGTTGATACCGTGGTTGGTAGGCTTGCCTGTGAAGGAAAAAGGACGGTCAGTCAACGGCATTCCTTTGCACCGGCCCCTTGGGAAGGGGACGGGAGGCGGGGCAGAAGTCGAGAGATGGGGATATACGAACCGTAAGTGGCACCCTTGGGGGCGGGCTTCTTGCGGCCACCGCGGCGGACGCGCACACGGTAGATAACGTAGCCCTGCTTGGCCTTGTATCCGAGACGGCGGGCCTTGTCGAGACGGCTAGGGCGGGAGGCGCGGTGGATGACATTCAACTGTCGGAGCTATATTGATGCACTCTCAGCACGATGTTCAACGAGTGTATAGCAAGGACGAGCATCAGATCTTTTTTTCCCCTCTCCGCCGCCTTTCCTCTCTACTCGCCCCCCTCGCCCATTTCTAATCGCTCCCCATCTCCAACAGAAGAAGAATCTGATTGACCTGTCCCTTTAACCACCAGCCCACCAATGACATGTTTGCACACATCGAAAGCAGGTACCTGGTTGGTCAACGTTGCAGATATCATGGCCACCACAGACGGCCAAGGCAAAATCTTCTTGAGCTTGAAGGAGAGACGATTGTCGGGTGGAAGAGGAGGTTCGGCGAGAGAAAGAAGAAGACGGTCGAAACGAAGTAGGGAGGGGAAAAAAAGATCGAGCTCGCCCACACAAAATTTTCCACATCGAATGCGGTCGGGTAGGCGGTTCAACGTACTTCCCAGCAGCGAACACGGAGCAAGAACGCCATAAGGTCGCTCTGCTTCTTCTTCTGAAGTTCCTCGACATACTTGAGGGCACCCATCTTGGCTGTACGATAATATTTCCGTGGTCAGTCTTCAAAAATCTGTTTTTTTTTTCTTCTTTTTTTCTTTTCTTTTTCGATGTAATAGGAAATTGGGTGCAACTGGAGGAATGAATTCGAACCGGAGGAACGGCAATTCAATCGCAGCAATGAAAGGGAAAGGGGATTGACGAACCGGTTATGGGGTGATGATACCTGTAGTTAGTATGAGTATCGTGGGTGTGGGAGATGGAGGATGGAGGAATTAGAGGTACACACAACTGAAGAGGTTCCTGAGAGGGAGTCGAAAATTCCGCCGGCGATTTGGTAGTGCGAGTGAAGAATTCAGTCGTGTTTGTGGGTTAAGCGACGGGCTAAACCCTGATCAGGCTAGCGGCTTAGGACCTGCCCCTCGGTGCAGCCCTGGTGGTTACTACCTTATGTAAGCACCTCGAGGTGGGTCTAGCCCGTGGACCTTTACGGAGTAATCTGACTGGGATGAGGATGAAGCACAATACGACGTTGATGGTAAAATGTTGAAGACATGGCCCAATTCAATATTATTTGAGCAATGGACCGTGAGATGCATGTCTGCCACTGGGACGGACTATGCCAACCTTGAATCTTTATCATTCATCACGGCAAGTAGTCAGCCAGTGCCTCGGAGGTTACCACCGTGTGATAGCCCCGCAACCAAAGGTCAAGTTTAGGATTGAAGCCTTCGTGAATTACTAATGGCAGTATATTACCATGCATATTTGACTTGCGCTTCCCTTAATCCGGCCCATACTTTACGGTACATGGTGTTAAATGAGTCGCAGCAGGTTACATGATAGCCCTCTTTGTGAATAGCAGAAGGCACTCACTTCATTTTGCCCCCTAAAATACCCTCAAAGGCTTTGAAGGTCTTATGAGCCAAGTCTCCCCAGCACATCTCTCGCTTCTTGTCCTGCGATGCGTCGTTTTCGCTTCCAAGTACTTCGCACGCTAGCATTGCGACCTCGCTCGCTGCGTGTGTTGACGGTTTCGGCGGCGGCGGCGGCGGCGGCCCGGGAATGATCTTCTGCATTATCCTCTCCGAGGCCAGCAAAGCCACACGACGGTTCAAGCCGGCGAGCTTATCCTTGCTCTGCCGCCAGGCGGGGCGTTTGGGTTTCGAAACCCCGGGCCGCTGTGACGTAGCGGAATGGTATCCCTCCGCCGACATTTCCAAGGCCCGTACAAGTTTGCGAGCATCTTCAAACGGGCTTCCGGTGCCGTATATGCCCTCCAGGGCTGTCTCGGCCTCGGCCTCCAGGCCAGCCCGATCTCCATTGGCCTTGTCGCTCTCACCAGCTGCCCTGCAACCCCCGTCAGCTAACTCTCCGAGAAGCGGCCTTCGCCTGAGTAAGAAGACACGCACGTATCAGGCTTGGTGATGTAATACAATAGCTCGTTTGCCCCATCCTTGATTTGCTGTTGGGCATATTTGGTGGTGATTTTGCGCCGTTTGGTTGGAGCTGCGGTCGCGTCTCGAGCATTGCTTCTCTTCCCCGGGCCCCTTTGCTCGCTTCTTGGGCCTAATGGTCGATGTAAGGACTCGACCTCATTACATATTCCCTCCTATCTAAGGAAATTTACTTACCGGAAGACGAGTTTCGCTGGCGCGTCTTTGGTGACATGGCGTGTAATGCACCGTCTCACTGATACTAATAGGAAGGGTATTTGCGAACAAGCCGGTAAAATGGGAAATTCAGAATGCCAAGATAACTCTTGCCATATCTGCGTCAATCTATTGCCAGTTGCCACGGAGAAAAGCAAGAAAGGATGGGGTGGGTAACTGGCCCTTCCTTCCTTCCTTTTCATCATCCTTTCCATCATCGCAGATACCTAATCAGACACGTTTCGTAGTAAGAGTGGATGAAGCTCGCACCAACAATAATAGGTAGGCAAGTGGCCCGCTTCGCTCATTGAATAGGGGAAACTGAGATCCTTCTATATGGGGATGTGGTTCACATACAGGAAGCATGTCCTGCCAGAGAGAGGTACTTGAACTGGTCAAAATTAACGCTGTCTCATAAGGATACTAATGGCCTACGAATTATGCCAACTTAGACACCCAAACTAGTAGTAATAATTCTTCTTGTAGCGTATTAAATACATCATCTTAAATGTGCAGACTCCTGCAAGGAAAAAAAAAGTCTCTGTCTATGGTCTTGGTAGGTAATGCGGGATAAGCAAATAAAAGCAGAACGATCATATCCAGCCGTAAAAGTCTTTCTCTTCTTTTAGTCGTTAAAGCGAATGCGACAGAGAGGTCCTCGAGAGAACAAAATATCGGAGAAATATTGGAGCAAGATGTATAAAGAATAATAACCAGATCAAGGAATGGTTAGATGGCTTGTGCCTCCTAAGAGAATACGCAAGATGTACCGATGCCTCAGTAGCTTAGTGAGAATTGAGAGACAGACTCTGGAAACTGGCAGCCCATTCAGACTGACCCGACATCGGCGACACTTGCTGAGAGTGAGGAGTCGGGCTGGTCACCCCCTGAGCGAAACGCTGGCGCATTGACTGGATATCGCCAATATGCTGAAAGCCGGCCCCGGGGAACCCCTCCATAGCCACAGGCATTGGTTGAGGATAGACAGGATTCCCTGCTGGAAGACCTCTTCCAGCTCCAAAGGCACCGGGTTGAACATAGGAGTAGGGATTGATAGGGTAGCCCGATGGTGATGGCACTCCCCTTTCGTTGGCGCCTGGTTGCCCAAAAGCTCCCATGCCTCTGGGCCCGGGGCCGCCCTGCGGAGGAGCACCGTAAACCGGAGTTTGCTGCTCCTGAAGTTGCTGTTGCTGCTGCTGCTGCTGCTGGTGTTGGTGAGGGGCCTGCTGCCGACGTTCATTATTTGCAGCACGGCTCGCGTTGACCGCGCCTGGTCCTACACCACTGGGAGCTTGGATACCGAGCGTAGGACTGGCAAACGACGCGGGGTTGATAGCTGACATCCAAATCCTCGTCTTATAAATTTTGAACAGGTCCGTAACAAGGGAGTTGAAGTTGATGTAGGCCTCAGCAAAGTAGTAAAACGTGAGTTTCTTCCAGTCCCTGAAATGGATTAGCAAAGGATCAAAACGGGTATAGTAGTAAAACGAATTACAGAGCCCTTACATCTGGAATTCAGCATCGAGGATCTCCATGTGGAGGCAGTGTTCTTTAACCTTCTGCATGCAAACCCTCTTCGCTTTGGCCTCTTGGCCCTCCTTGTCCCGCAAGGAGGAGACCTCATGACTTGATGCCAGGCGTTTGATAAGTTTCGGTCGGAGCTCGCCGGTGTTAGGTTCCTGCATATGGTGCTGAGTTGGTCCCATTCCACCGATCGCGCTACCGTGAAACCCATTCGCCGACGCAAGCAGACCGGCCCCCGTTCCATCCGAGGTGGAGGACGCGCCCTGAGAATACATCATAAGCCACTTGTAGTGTTCCTCGGCATAGTGTTCTTTGAGGTCTTTGGCATTTTGCCAATCGACATTGCCATGGGCAACTGTTCCGAGGTCTGTACCACGATCGGCTTCGACAATGACGAGATCGCCTGGCTTGACATTCAATCCAGTCCCCTCCTGAATGTAGAAAACATCGGCTCTGGCACATTTAAACAATACGATGTGCAGGAGTTGATTGTGTCTCGGCTGTGCCACGCTGTAAAGGTTGCGATGGGGGGACGGGGCGCGATTGGAGAAAGATGGCTGGTTTCCGAAAGATGGTGCATACTGTGGATTGTTGAACGTGGGAGCTATATTTGCGCCAAACTGGCTACCTCCGGGCATAAAGGATGCTATTGCATTGTCAGCGGACGATGAAGACCTATTATCAAGGTGTGAGGGACCCATACGATGCAGGCCATATGCACTCTCCGGAAAGCCCGTGGCATATTCAGGCAACTGTTGGCCATCTGCAGACGGGGGTTCAAGATTCGAGGCCGTATCAGCAATGGAGCTGATGGAGCCCTGGCGAGTGGGCATATTAGCAAACGAGTGTCTCCTGCTCTGCGAGATGTCGTTTAAATTGAATCCAGACGTTGACCACAGCGCTTTCTTTAGGTTGTTGCTGTCCGTCTTGCGGTTTTCACCTCCAAAAGGAGAACGAAACTGAGGTGCCCCGCCAAATTCACTCATACGCCTTCCCGCCGCTCGCCTGGCGAATGAATCACCAATCTCTCCGGACTCGTCCAATTCATCAATAGCATAGTCTGACTCCTCGGGGACGGTCTCCTGCAAGGAGTATCCGCCGTTGTTGATATAGCCAGTAGAGGCACGGGGTCGCAGTCGCGCATTATACTGCTGTTGCTGTTGCTGTCGGAGCATCGCATTTTCGCGTGTCAAAGCCTCAATGGTCTTCTGGGACTCGGAATGTTGATAAAACGAGCCCTGCATAGACTCGGAGACGCTCTCTTCATCCTCGTCGTTGTCGACTTCGTTGACCTTGCCCAGCATAGACCCATCATTGGCCATCTCACTCAACATGCTCGGTCTAGAGGGCCGGTGCTGAAGCGCAGGGTGGCGAGAGCGGCTTCCCATCATTGCCGACGTGCTCATTCCAGGTGGAGCCGCTGAATCAAGCTCCATCTGACCGACAGAGTATGACTGCGATCTGTACGTCTTCGGCGTGGGGTGTAAAGGAATGGCGAATGGGATTTGTGAATTCTGACCAGGCTCACGTGGCTTGGGCGATGTTTGGGATGCTCCGTTGTCAGGACCAAATATGCCACTTGACCCAGGAGGGACCGTCGAAGTCGGGGATGGGAGGACCTCAGTCAACCTAGATGGGGGGTCCTTCCTTTCCGAGTTCCAAATGCCACTTCCCCATCCAGAGAATGACGGTGGTCCGTGGCCACGGCCCATGACTGATGAAGAACCCCAAGCTGTGGTGCCAGCGTCTGCCGAAGGCGTCGTGGGGTTTGAGCCGGTCGGCGACATAGAGCCACTGGCAAATGATCCTTTTCGCGGGCGAGCTAGAGGCTGCGATGTGTCGTTGAGCCAAGATGGGCGGCGCGTTGCCTTTTGAGGGGGCGCAATGGGATACGATGCGTCGTAACGATGTTCGCCCTCGTCTTCGGAGCTGGCCAATGCTTCAGAGTCCGGCGTCGATGTCCTCGCATTAACCTTTTCCAAAAGATGATTTTGCGAATTTGAGGGCGTGGCAAAAAATGAACCTTGACCCAACCTCGACGACAACCCTGATTTGTTCAACGAGCCGGAGCTCATGATCACAGCGATGGTGAGAGGTTTATGCAGCTTCTGCCTAGGCTCACAAGGCACTTGTAAGGTGGTATGCCAAGATGGGTATGTGGATGCAAATCCGGTGTGAACCAAAAGCGCCAGTGAGTAATAGCAAGCTTCTGCTGAAGTTTTGGTATGTTGCGTCAAGTGTCGTCCACCTGACGAGTGAGTGGACACGTGATGTTCTGAAGTGAGAAGCTTGAGGAAGTAGTAGTAGGTAGTAACAGAATCAGAATGAGCGGGCCAATGAAATTATTGCCAGTTCCAAGATGTGAGAAGAAGAAGAAAAAAGTATGATCCAAGGCGCGATTTACGTCGGTGGCGATTTTCCAAGAAAAAATTGTAGCAATACTACTCGAAAGGTCGTATGAGTTAGCCTTATTTCAGCGCAAGGGGAGATTGGCATTAGTAGTAGTGGCGCAATTCCGAGAGAGAAGAAAGCATAAGTGAAGAAGTCGTGATCTCAAAAGGAGACAAACAGCAAGTGTAATTGATGCATGCTCGATAGACCATGAGGGAAGAATAAAGGAAGTAGGCAAGGTAAGGTAAGGCAAAGGCAAAGAAGGCAAAACAAACTCTGACGAGAAAAGAAGTTTTGCGCGCGTCATCGGCCAATACCACCATAAGGTAATTAGGAGATTTTGCGTCTCCTGCATCTTGCATGCATCCTAGTAATTAAAAAAATATCGACTTACCTAGCAGAGTCTTTGAAGCCTTCTATAACAATTTCGAGAACGAAACGAGAAAAAAAACGTCTAAAGTGTGACCCAAAAAAAATGACCAAACAATGACAAGCAGCGATAAAAAGACAGTGAAAAAAAAAATCGAGGGGAGGGTTTGCCTATGTCGTCTGCGTCAACAGGCGCCGGCGACAATTGACGGAGTAGCAGTAACGATGCTGACAAGACTGCGGGCGAGAGCGTATAATCGACGATGCGATTGAATTAAGAAGCGAAGCAAA
Source organism: Trichothecium roseum (assembly GCA_026184415.1). NCBI lineage: Eukaryota > Fungi > Ascomycota > Sordariomycetes > Hypocreales > Trichothecium > Trichothecium roseum. The sequence continues at coordinate 2,510,297 of CM047942.1, read as the reverse complement.
TGAAAGTGAACAAGACTGAACGGGTATAGGATGCGATGTCTAAACCAGTTTGTCTAACCCAGCGCGCGCAAGCAAAAAGAAACCGAGGAGAAAAGCATAAAAGATCCAGACGTGTCGAGTTGTTGAAGGAGGATTAAAGGCGCACAGGACAATATGCACAACCTTTAGAGCTGCAGGTCGCGTGAGGAGGGGACCGGCGTTGATCCTCACAGTGCTGGGTGCTGCTGGGCTAGGTGCTGCTGTGCTGTGCTGTCCGTCTGTGCCTGTAGTAACCCGTGTCTCGCTGGTCGCAGTGCGGGTGCGGTTTGGGTACGTAGCATCAGAGACTAGCAGGGAGGATCCAGAGAGCAGAAAGCACGGGGTATGGATAGTAGCAAGTAAAATACGGCAGCAACCGGCAAGACGTTATCGATGACGGACCTCAACACCGAAGCAGTAAGTTGACGAATGAGTACACGATGGCGGTGGCGTGCGCGTGTTACCTCGTGCTTTTCTTTGTTAGGAGACTTGCTGCTACTTGGCGCCCTATAGACTCATGGTTAGGAAAGCTTCGTGTCGGAAAAGAAGAACAAAAAAAGTGATGGTGCAGGTGTTGAGGAGAATGCAGGCCCACACGTCCCAAATTGAACCTGAGATTTGTTGGAGTAGGCAGGGTAATGGTACGGCGCAGACAAGAAGAAAACGACAAGACAGATCACAAAAGGGTGCACGGAGTAAAGCTGGTTTGGAGACTCGAGCAGGACTCGAGGACGAGGAAAGCAATTGATCTGAAAGAGCAAAGCAGTAGGAGGCACGCTGGCGCCAAACGCAAAAGGCTCCAAAAGGTAGCGTAGTAGACGTTCAGAAAGCGGGGGAGCACTCGGAAGTAACCCAGCCTGTAGGTAGGCTTTAGCCACCACCCTACCCTAGTAGAGACCAAGTGGGAGTGGGAATGCAAAATAAAAAATATAAAAAAAATGGAGGGATGGTGGGCAGACGTTGCCGTGCGCCGCAACACAAATCCGGGGCGATGTACGGAGTACATACGGAGGAGAGAGTACAAAGAGTGCTATGGAGTACGGAGTACAAAGAGCCACTGTCGTAAAGACGAGGGTCTTCTGAGGCTTGAGACTGACTTTAAGGAAAATGGGGGGGTAATAGGTACTTACTTGCTCGGCAAGGGACAAGGAGCCAGGTTACAGTGGACAACGGGAGTTGGACAGGGGTTTGAGGGAATCCTCAGGGCCTTTTTATGTAAGTGATATGTGTACACGGAGTAGGTATGTATGTATGAAATAGATGTGGTGTTATACACATGCCAGGCCCCAAAAAACAAGATGATGCGAGCGCGTAGGATGATATGATGCAAGAGGATGTAGTATGGAGTATGGAGTATATGGGGTGAAAGGAAAAGAAGTAGCAGTACCAGCAAGGTGGCAAAGAAATCGATTGAGTGACAGCTGCGTGTAGCTGCGTGTAGGTAACAGCGACCAGGACGCAGCTTCTTTTCCAAACTCCCGTCGCTTCTAGGAGTCAGCGCGTTCAATTAGTCCTAGCAAATGCTCTGGTGGTCGCTGAGCAGTGAGAGAGAGAGTACGGAGTACGGAGTATGGAGTACCGTAATGAGTGCTCTCTGTAAAAGCTGGGCCGGGGCGAGCTTCGGCGGATGAGTGCATGGATTTGATGTAGTGCGACTTGCTAAAGCTGACCTTTTGGACAGTAAGCAGGGGATCTGGCCAACTTCCCAGGTACCCGTACATTAGGTCCTGTGACCAGGGGCTACATATGTACTCCGTACTCCGTACTACATACCTCAGGTTCCCAAAGCCTCAATGACAGCTAAACTCAGAGCAGTCTAGCAAGCTCCGCAAGTGAGAACACTACCCCGTTTTCTTCACTGTGTCTCTGCTCTGCTCTGTTCTCTCCTCACCTACTAGCAGTAGCAGTAGGAGTTGGAGAAGCAGCCCAGTCTTTTGCTTCTTCTCGACGTGAAAACGTCTACGGAACAATCGGGGGGCGATGCTGTTACGGATCGTAATTTTGCAATAGAAAAGTCCGTACAATCGAATCGAGGGAGGGAAAGTCAATCTTACGGTTGTATCGCCCGGGGGTTGGCTTTTGATATGCTTTTGCTCAAGCGCGGGGGAAACGAGGACAATAGTACTCCGTACTCCGTACCTCTCGAATAGCTCCGTATGTACGGAGTACGAAGTGCAGAGTGCGGAGTAGACACCTGAGGTATCAGGCTGAGTCTGGTAGGAAGACGGGGGTTTCTACCGACTACTTTTCCTTCGCTCCTCCTGCAGCAGCTATGGTGGGTACGTCCAGATGCTTGACGGTGACTAAAATTGCAGGGCTACGAAGTATTGCTGGTCGAGTACTACCTCAGACTGGCACGACTGGGAAAAGAGCCCAGGTGGGTGTGGTACGAGTTTGGCCTGTGGCTGGGGCTGGGCTTCCTGCAGGTAATGGATTGGGAGGGTGTTATAGACTAATGTGGGCCGTCGTTGTTTATTATGTCCTTGAGGTGACGATGATGCTGATGATGGGTAGCTCGAGGCTCGAGGTAATGGAGGGCTGAAAGCGTTTTACTCTTTGAGGTCCGCGCACAGACTTGCGGTAGCTATGATGGAATGTTCTCATAGACTAGCACTGCTGAAGGGGGGCGGGAGGAGGAAGAGGAGGGGAAATGGAAAAAGTGAAAATGACGGCAAATGGCAGCATTCAATGCGACCAACAGCTTGGTCCAACCCACTCTGGGCAGAAGCCAAGGTGCACTAGAGCAAGGTAACAATTGCACGGAGTAGTAGTAGTGGTAGTAGTAGTAGTAGAGTCACACTGTCCGCCATCCATACTCCGTACTGTAGTGCAGGTATGGGTGGTATTATCGAAGAACGGAGGGGGGAGAGGGGGTGGTCCATTATTCGGGACCCGGCTGCATCTGCTCGCGAAGTGCCGCCGCTAAAAGGAACCGGAAAGATCAAAGTGCGTGGACGGATTACTTATGGGCCTGTAAAAAGTAGGTGACTGATCAGAAGGAGAGGCAGCGAACAGTAGCCAGCACCAAGCACGACCACCGCTGGTAGTAATTATCAACAGCACAGCAATGAACAAGTGGCATCTACTACTTCTTCGGCGTGGAATACTTCCTGGACGTCTTCTCGTCTGCCTCGTCTCCAACTCTCTCACAAACCTTATTTTTAGCGATCCACAAATATTTGAAACCCCATTACTTGAGTGCAAGTACTTCGTACTACCAAGCAGGGCCCTAGAGCATAGCAGTTATCCTCTTGTATTCTCCATTACAACGAGCGTCATGGTCGGCGCTCAAGAAAAAAAGAAAAAAGGTCCTCCCTAGGCTCTGGAGCAGAGGCAAAATTGGAAAGTGGTGTGATACCAGTACAGAAATGTGCTGCAGTCAAACTTTTACCCTGCACGATTTGGCAGCGACCATATGTCAGGTGTTATATACCTACCTAGGCCTGAACTCTTTCGAGGATGTATGTATGGAGTAGTAGTACGATGGAGTATGGAGTATGTTGAACCTTGTCGAGTATTAGACATGGTTTGCTCAACCTATATTCTCTGGAATAATTTTCCACTTCATCCCACTATTCCGAATTTTGACCCCTCTTGACTGCTGGCAGGTCGACAGCCAACCCACCTTATCGACTGATCAGCATTCGTTAACCAACAGAACGTGAGTCTCATTGCGCTGGGGTTTTCGGGTTTGGCGCGTGCACCAGGCAAAATCTATTAATCCTAGCGATCTCTCGGTCGGGTTATTCGAAGAGCGGCTAAGAGCACATGTGCAACGCATTTAGCACTGGAGAGAAAAACGGTGATACTACACATTACTATAAGTAGCGGTGCTCCGTAGAGCCTGTGGACTGCTCAGGCCATTGTGCTCCGAAAGAGGAGAGAGGCTATTAAAAAATGACTTTCCCCGGCCTGCTGTCAGGGTTGAGCGAGCTGGTGGCATATAATCCACCCCCCCTCCATCTTTTGGGGGAAAGGTCCGGTTCACAGTACCGTAAGCTCCTTTGCTCACTGTCAACCTCCCATTGTGCGGGACATGATTGGCGTACGAGGTCAAAGAGAATGGACCGTTAGCTGCTGATGATCGTCACCCCGCAATCGATATTTGATCGGAACCAACCAAGACCGAAGAGCCATATGTAGTCGGCACTAGGTACATGGCAAGGTAGCCAGGAGCCAGGACTACTAGTAGTAAAACCGTACCAAGGCGACTACAAACCCCGCTCTCTCCCGACGTCTTTTGCTCGCCCCGAGGACCATGGCAGTACGGAGTACCCTACCTAGGACCTCGAATCGTTTCCCCAAGGGCCAAGGGTCGCCATGCGGACACCGGCGACGCACACGCTTTTGATGTAGGTACACACACGCACATGGGGACGCTACGGGTGTTAGGTACACAGCTCCCCGGGCACTTTGGAGTCACATGGACTATCGGCAAGCCCTCACCTGATTTTGGACCCTCTTCTTTTTGCTTCTCCGAAAGCTTTCATTGACCTTACTCAACTGTGTACGGAGCACGTAGTAGTGGGGGTAAAAGTAAGACAAGCTTCAAGCCGTCATGCTCCTGGGGTCGTGGGCTCCCCAATGTGCCAGTGTACTGGGCCAGCTACTGCTACTGGTCGGCCGTGGCAGTGGAGGAGGAGGTGGTGGTGGTAATACAGAGTAGCATTTTTCTTTTGCTTCTGTCGTCATTTCGACATATGTGTGGCCACCCTAGCTGCAACTCAATCAGTCCAAAGCTTCCCTCAACCAAAAGACCCGACGCGACAACCATGGACACACCATTGCTCTTCTCTGGCCTTGGCGCATATTCTATTCAATGGAGGAGTTTTCAATTCACCCACAAAGCTAACGCAGAAGCTTGACCGGGCTGCAACCCCAACGGCCGCACTGTGAGCTGCACCCTGCATGGTAGACATCACGCGACCTGCGCCTTTATGCATGAAGCAGATGTGGCGCGTACCTCATTTGTATGATTCCGTCCTTTAGTGTTTTGCGTCGCAGATATATAACCCCCCCCCCCCCCCCCGACGACGGGCCTGAGCTTGGGACCGCGGAGGCGAGATGACGCTGATTGGTAGGCAAATAGTGCCGACGCTGTATGACGACGTACCCTCCAACCACCTGCGTCGTCGAAGCAAGCACTCTTACATTTTGAAGTTCAAGAGGCCTTGCTTCCCATTGGAGCTGTGTATGGTGCATTTTTACCCCGGATCCCCCTTTGCCTGCAGTCGCACGGCTCAGAATCCACCCACCGAATCATAGAATAGGTTTGAGAACACCTCTACTCCGCCAACAATGTGCTTTCTTGTCCTTGACAGCAGCCCATCTCCTACATGGTGATCACTAAAATCGCAACACCCTGCTTCCATCAAAATGTAACGCAAATGCGCGTACTTGCGAGCACAGTGCTGTATGGACGTAAGATGAAGTCATCCCCCTCCATTTCGAATGAATACTGTTCGTATTAGGATGCGTTTCTTGCTTCTAGACCAAACGTCAAGTTGAGGGTAGGGCAGCATTTCTGTCCTGTGGAGCACGGCTTGCATCACTTGAAATCATCCGACTCTACACGTCGGGACGTCATCAATCTCAAGAAAAGAAGAAGAAAATGAAGCCACCAGGGAATTCTGAGTCATTCATCAGGTGTCTGTTTGGGTATCATTGATAGTAGTACAGATGGTTGCCGCATTTGGGGAATGTTGAATCTATGAGCCGACAGCCTCCGTTCCCTTTTGCTGCTTGAGCTTTTGCTCGAACTTCTCAAACTCCTGGATTGCGATGGCCTCCTCCTCGTCAAGGACTTGGTGCACACCCTTGACTTCCTCGATCTAGAACGTCTGTTAGTGTGTGTCCGCGTAACATCAAGGCAGACCAGTAAGGGTTGGGCTCACGTAGTGCATTAGCATTCCCTCAATACCGTTCTTCAGCGTGACAGTGCTCGAGTCGCAGGTTCTGCATGCCCCTCGCAGTTTGAGGTGTACATATCCCTCGTCGTCAAAGCCCTTGTAGTCGATGTCGCCGCCGTCCTCCTGAATAGCTGGCCTGATCCTCGTCTCGAGCAGCTCCTTGATCATGCCCACGACCTCACTGTCGTTCTCGTTGTACGCCAGGCTATCCTCTTCCTCACCGGGTTCCGCAGCATCCCCTTCCTTCCTCTCCGCGACGGTGACAATCTCTTCGCCCGAGGTGACGGCCTCAGTTATGAGGGAGAAAATCTCGGGCCGGACGTGGGCCCAGTATGCGTCTGCGGCTTTGGTGACAGTGATGAAGTCGGTGCCATAGAAGACGGAGGTGATACCGTCGATGTTCATGAGCTTCGCAGCCAGCGGGGAGGGGTAAGGCGGCGCGATAGTAGACCGCGGGTTCAGGTACTCGACGAAGGGGACGTTGGGCAGCGTCTCGGGTATGACACGGTGGTTGGGGATGAACTTGAGAGCGTCGGCGTTGGGCGTGTTCTCTGTCTGGATGAAGATGCCGCGAGCGCCGCCGGCTAGGGGCAGGCTCGGGTGCACTGCCATCGGTCCTGCCCCGGCAAGCACCCTGCTGCCCCTGCTCGCATGATGAGAAGCCGCTGGTCGCAGCGCTGTCGTGATATGCCGGGCCAGACGGGGCACTGCCGCTGTGCTGGAGGGTTTGAGCGCGGGGCGGGCTGTCGTGGTGAGTAGCCGGGCTACGGTTCTTGATGTTCTTGTAGTTGCCATTATAGAAGCTCTTTTCCCACTCAACAAAAGAAAGAAATTGCGTATCGTTGGACTGGAAGAACACTTGACTTGTATATAATAGGAATTTCGACAGTGTACAACTTTATGGAAGAGGTTCAATGGGTAGTAATGCTTAAAGAAAAAAAAGTCTCGGCTATGACAGACATGGCGAACTTTTTCCTATTACCGAATTAGTAATTGGCGGGAGAAGTGGGAGGCTAGGTATGATGCAACCGTTGATGGGTCCGTGATCGGGACTGCTGTTCCCCGTACGGAGTGGCCTCTTTGGTTAGCGAATAAGAGGGGCTCTTTTTGCAATCACCAGAATCATTGCCATGAACATCCTGGATGGCTATGGCCTTTAGACAAAATATAGTAAAGCCAAGTACGTAGTATTTTGATAACATGATTGTTTTCCTCAAATGAGGTATAAAGAGTGAAACGACTTGCTGTGTACCGATTAGTAGGTACTTATATCACGCAAAGTATGGCAACCTCGTGGGTGCCAGTTTCCTCTGTAGAAGCCATCTTCCTTCGGCAATGAGATGAGATAGATTTACTCAACTGTACCGATTACAGCTACCTAAGCTCTAAGTAGGTACTACTACCTAAAGCTGAACTATGGTACTCCGTAGCATTGTGGGCAAGCGCGGACAAGGAAAAGGAAAAAAGAAAAAGAATCGATTTCCACTACATGTCAGACAATAACGCGTACAGCTATGCACGCTAAGAGGGCCAAAATTCCAATTTTTTTATGGGCAGAGGTTGTGTTGAAATCGACAGCGCGCTCACGCTTGCACGGCCTAGGTACCTTAGCCTAGCAATTAGTAGTACTAAGTAACAGCACCACTAACCGCACCGCAGTCGGACTTGGCTATCACTTTTTTTTCTTTCCCTTCTAGACTTTTATGCCTGCTCGCCCGACACAAGCTGCAATTCTCCGCGAACCATCACGAAGCATTGGCTTACCTCTATATCCTTTTACTCGCCTCTGTCTTTCTCGGCATAATTTATCAACTCGAACCCATTTCCGTCAACCACATCGCCCCCCCCCCCCCAAGTGTGCGCTACGATGGACGACGCCATGAACGATTTCCTAGGGTCCAGCTCTAGTTGTACCCTCGATTTCGAAAGCGCAGACGAGATAGAGAATGCAAGACCTCGAGGAAGCTCTTCAGCGCACCAGGCTCTCGAAAGGGCGGACGAGATGGAAACTACGACACCTCGAGGGAGCCCTCCCGCGCAAAGAGAACAAACACCCAAGCAAGGCGGGCCTGGTGAAACGGAAAGCGCTGATTCGAAGATGATACCCCTACTATGCGGGGTGTGCGACAAGGAACCACCCAAGTACAAATGCTCAAAGTGTTACCTGCCTTAGTATGTGTACTCTTCATCGTTGCGGACCTTAGTTTGGTCATTATCATTTGAATTCGTAACTGACATCATCAAAAGCTGCTCAGTAGCATGCAACAAGATTCACCGCGAAACACACCCAGCAGATGCTGCACCTCAAGTGCCCAAGCCTGTTCCTCGCCCTCGACTTGCCGGCGCTGGCATGCAAAAGGCGGGAACCCGAGCCGACGTTCATGCCACTTTGGCTGCTTCAGAGCAACTCAAATATCTCTTCCAAAAGTACCCCCGCCTACAAAGCCAATTGCTTGAAATTCATTCTTCAGTCTTCCAAACCGATTCAGACCCTAGAATCCCAGCTTCAATGAGGACAAGTGTCCAGTCTACCTCCCAGTGGGATAAGGCCAAGGGCCTGCACAGAGGGAGGGAAGCGCTTGCCAAAGCGCGAAACGCTCAAGACGGGGAGGGGTTGCGAGAGTACACGGAGCTCGTCATCTACATGCTGCATGAAGCAGAGCGGCAGAATAACAAATCCGAGGCGAATGCAGACCAAGCCAGTCAGGATGTGACGAAGCTGCTTGAACAGCTGCTGACCCCTAGCAAATGATAGATGCCTGCTACGCGCTCACTCCAATCGTTGGTACCAAAGAGTAGCATATTACGCAGTCGGGAGAGCTTGTGGGCATGTTTGTTTAATGGCCTAAGCTATTTGTCGTTTGAATCGTGAGAAGAAGCCCGTCATTGGCGACTTTGGCGACGTGGGCGAGACGGTAGTCTCTGTGGACGGATCGTTAGTGACGGTTGCCTTTTCTTCCTTTAGTTGTTGCTTTTTAATCCCACCAAATCGGCCTTTCAAGGTCCATTTGGATGCTGATTTGCGCAGGCGGACATCCTCCACATTTTCCCGATTATCAATCTCGCCGCTCTGGGTCCATTCTGCGCGGCCATCATCAATGCCACGGCTTTCCTGCCTCTCGTTGTGAGGGTTTGTCGATTCCATCATTTCCAAAGAGGGCCGCTCAATGGGAATATTGCTAATACTCGATCGTTTTGCCGTGGCATGTGCTCCAGGGGTCGAGTCCTTTCCTCGAAAATATGTCTCGAAAGTATGACGCTGGATTAGGCGAGGCGGCATTCCGGTTTGGTCAACCGCCTGCTCTGATATCGCGGGATGTTGGAATTGATTGCGCTCATACTGTTTTTCCCGCTCGGTCTGGACCATCCGCAAATTTCGTGCCGCCTCGAAGGGCGCTGGTTTGCCGTTACCCGCTATCGCTGCCGGGTTCTCGACACTTCTGTTTGGCCCGTCCATGTGGAACTTCATAGCCTGTCTCGAGAGTCGGTGAAATTGGATGCGATCCTCTGCACTGTCAGCCGTCGTATTTCGAGTGAATTGCGTGGCTGCCAGCTCCGGGACATGTCGATTATCCTGTAAATTTTCCTCGTTCACTTCTTGGGCGTGAGGTTTCCTGAGTCTGCCTGGACCACGCTGGTTTGGTTGCAGCTCAGGCCTCTTCTGCAATCTATACGGATCTGACCCATCGGTATCAGTGCCATTGGGTGATTCTCCACCAGGAATATTGAGATCTCTCGAAGCCAAAGTTCTTGGATGCGGCACAACTTGAGGTGACGGTTTGCCCTGCTCAAGTTGGCCATATCCTCTGGCTCGTTTGTCGGCCTCGCCTCGTGCTCGTCTCTGTCTTTCAGCGTGTGCTTTTTGATCTGCTATAACAGCATATAACCTTCGGGACAGCTCGTCTGGGTCGAAGGGGGTTGGGAATTGTCCTCGATTTCTTTGCCCATGGGCCGCTGCTCGTACAGGAATAGGTGCTGGCCTAGTGGCCCTCTTTTCGTGTTCGTGACCCATGGTATGGAACATTTTTCGGAGTTCGGTTGTTATAATGTGACAGTGCTGAGACTATATAGACAAGACAAAATAATAAATCTCAACTTGCTCAAAAAGGAAAGAAGTACGACCGGGGCGTAGCTCTAAATGCATATACGAGAAAAAGCTACCACTTGCTCGTCGGAACTTTTCCAGTACAGCAGAGCAGGGTGTTCCCAACCGTGACCTTGACCTTTGCCGCCCAACAGCAGAGACCGACAGAGCTTAAGTTTGGCGTCGATGCAGTTATCTGTTATCCGTAGCTTTATACTCGGTAGAAAATGAAAGTCAAGATTCGGTTCTCCCTGCCCATGACACGACAAGAGACAGTGCGGCGTGGCTGGTGGGGTTCTTCTGTGGAGAGACGTGTAGAATAGAGGAAATAACGAAGCAGATCACCGTACGCGTGCATCCGAGTTACGAGAGAGTGAAAGAGCAGGAGAGAAACATGAGTGTGCGAAGAAGAGACGGTGAGGGACGGAAGAATTTATCAAGAACCAGGGGGAGGGGGGTTTGGAAAAGGATGATGGAAGCAAGCCACGAAAAAAACAAGATCGGTCTGCTCCGTACGGGAACAGAATATGGTATGGTACCTGGGGGGTAATAATCCGTATAGGTCAAATTGAAGCAAATACCACGAGAGGCAGTAGCGCCAGCCTCGTGCGAAGAGGTTAGCTAACAATAGCAAGCAAGTGCCGCTGCTGCGAGTGACCTTGCTCAATCTTTTACCCGAGGCGGCTGCAACGTCGAGTATGGATACCATGTATGCCTACTGTACTCCGTACGGAGTATGGAGTACGAAGTACCTATTATGACCTATTACGATGGATCATCCTTAGTGGAACTACCAACAGGAAGGAGTTGACATGGATGGGTAGCTGCTTCTCGTCAGTTGTTCTTGACGAGACCATCGAATACCTAGCAAGTACGGATAACAGAACCTTGGAGTTTTCTACTCCGTATAATCAGAAAAAAAAAGAAAAAAAAAGACGGGGAAAATCATAACCACGTTGGTTACTCGGATAGTGGTCAGCTTCCACCAAAACTCTCGTTCCCCTGGCTCTGGCAAGGTACTCCGTACTCCGTAGTGGTAGTTCGTCCAGGGCCCTGTATGCCCGCTGTTAGGTGAGGTGGTCGAGGCCCTCCAGCTTCCATATCAGTGGTCTGTCTCTGACTTGGCCGTTGTGGGGGGAGTTCGTGATGTGGTGGGCGGAAGCTGCAACCAATGGTCGTAGGTACGGTACGGAGTACACCATGCCGTGATAATAAGGGGGAACGCCAATTGACGCGCTAAAAAGTGAAAGAAAGAGAGGGAGGAAAAGCAGTTGATCAAAAACAAGAGTTGTCCTCTGTACATACATCCATTCGGCCATGGAATCTTACATTGGCTTTTCTGACGTTTTGGCAGACCCGGTGTGCCACCCCAACACCCATACCTCGATCGCGGCCAAATCGTGTGCCACTTTCCTCTCCCGACAGATAGGCGGGTAGGCGGGTTACCTACCCTGAGCTCTACAGGTTTTAGGGATACACGACTACGGAGCACCGATCTTTAGGTACCCCGTACTAGGCACGTAAATGCCGGTTCCGAGACGGCTCGGAAGGCGCGTTTCAACTAGTAGTACATAGCAGTATCAAGGATGCACTTGTTGATTCTGAGCGTGGCAATGTAGGTATACTGTGTTTAAACCCTGCTTACTTCTCTACTATGTATTAAGAAGCTTCGGTCACAACCTCTTCAGGTTATGACTGCAGGTGGCTATGCTGCTTAGCTGCAGTTGTGGGTTGAGATTTAGGACGACTATCCATTAGAAACTAGTCGTAGATTGAAATAGTAGCCCTTTTTACGGAGTAAGCATCTTGTGTAATATTGATGGTGGACTAGGTATTCGTATGCCCTTGTGGTCTGTGTAACAGAGATAGGAAATCTCCGTCTTCTTCTATAAGAACACGAACGTAAAGGGGCACCTTGATATGGATCTACGTCTGGCAATGTCAAACCTGTAGGCCCCGCCCCGTCCTGATCCTCACCACCCTTTAGAATTCCACTGCTAAGAACGATGCATCATAACGCATCTTACGAGTGAGATTCGAGGATTACGTAATGCCAATCATATATTGTAGGAGAACACGCCATGTGATCGTCCTTCTATCCTAGAGGTATAAGAAAGTATTATCAATACGGAGGAGACAATTGAGGTTGGGCAATTCGAGCACACATTTCGTACAAACACTTCAGTATGGATGACTGTGGTCTATACACCTTCACAAGATCATTATTGAAAATGTGACACTGATTGGTTGCAAGCTTGATGCGGAAATCCTGGCACAAGTCTCTTTCGCCGTCTTATGGATAAAACCATGTATCCTGGTATATTTATTGAATTGAGGAGTATCTCTTGAAAGTAGCTCTAGATGTTGCTAACGTATATTTGTAGACTTTGTCCTACCACCGCCATCATTATTTGACTTTTGTAGAAGCGCTTGACCAAACCGCAAGGAATATTCTTGTCAATATATATGCAGCATAGATACAACACTCGGGGTAGACCAACTCTGTTGCTGCTTTGTATGAAGAATGCGTCTTGCACACACAACATGTAATCATGAGTCATGCCAACGGTCTATGCCACTCTTTACGGAGTATACCACAGGGACTTTGCAAGTTTCTGACATATACTTGCTCCGTATGTCATAGTATTGTACTGGTTGTTGGAGAAACACGAGACGCACATTACATGCACGTACTATATTTGCTACTGTAGTTCTGAACAGGGACCATGTATCTAGCGGGTAAACTCACAAAAGGTTGCGGGTCGTTTTCTTTGGTTCACGTAGAGTTTGCCATTTCTCAGCAGGTTGCCTAGAGTCTCGTAACTCTTATCTGAGCGGTGCTAGATCTATATCGGCAAACAGTCATAGCGCTCTAGAAGCCTGACCGGAGCATATCATGAATTAACTACTACACAACCTTGCAGAGAGTTGGTCGGCTGAATTGGCGTTGTTATCTGCCGAATACCTGGACTGGCTGGCCTCCTACGCCGAAACAACCGTTGAACCGTCTTGCTGTTAGTGCTGCTACTACTCCGTACTAGTAGTATCAATCGAATACTCTTGCATTTCTTTCGTGTTCCGGGTACTATGCATCGTTGTCATCGCGGAACTACCATGTTTCCTTTACATGGTAGCACCAAGCAACATGCACATAAGAAGTCAGACAGTGATCGATCAGTGAAGACACAACAATCCTCGTCAAGTCTAAAGCAGACGGTGAAGAAGGCTATGCCGAAAGGACACTTGCTTCCTGTACCCCTACTCCGGGACTCCTCCCCAGAACGGTCGTACGTTATCGGCCAAATCCTCATCATCGGAGCTTCCATCGCCGATAATCCCAACGGTCCCAACCATCATTCCCGAGAGCGAACCCTTCATGAACGAAACGGTAGAATCATTAAGGATCATGGCGATGATGAACGTGGAAAATGCGGAAATCAATACTCCGTACATCTGGGGATGATTCGAATTAGATAAGAATCTGGCCACCACCTCGACGAGATTCGTTAGGCGTCGGTGCCGGTGCTTCTCATCACTGTTGGGTAAGTAATACATCTTGGATGCATGTGTACGGTAATTAGTAGTACGTAGTGATAGTAGACCCTAGGGCACTACTTGGGCCATTAGTAGTACGGAGTAGTACTATGTAGTAGTGATAATAGTAGTGTGCTCCTACCACTACTAGTAGTACTCCGTATGCGCGTGTTTGCCATTTATTACCATCACAGCTTGCTCTATATCCACGCATTTGGGTGCGTGGGTGCATGGAATGATTGGATGCTGAGCCATTCTCCTGTTTCACCTCCACGCTTGCCCATCTGCGTTATATTGCCCCACCACACGTAGACATCCCGGTCTCTTCTTTTTTGGTGTGTCTTTTTTGGCGTGGCGTTTTGGTGTTGGTGTCTGGCTACGGAGTACCGATTACCTATGTGCCTACTAATGGTCGGCGTGGTCGCTGGTCGCTGGTCGCTGGTCGCTGGTCTGTCGCGGGGCAGGGGTCTGTCTGGTTTGGCGCTGTCCGCAACTTCGGTTACCTTGGCTTCATCACGGCATAACCCTGCTCCAGCAGGTTAAGCTCTTTAATCACGTCGTCGACGGAAGCAATTCCCATCGAATCCGAGGCTAACCTGGCGTCTTCGCCTCTCCAGAACAACACGCCATCGTCCGCCATGGAGACGTTCAACATCGCCATCCTTGGCGCCGCTGGCGTTGGCAAGTCGGTCTTTGTGCAGAGGGTGCTTGGCCTGACGAAACCACCCATCTCGAATAGTTCCAACGTTCGCATGGTCGTCGACAACGTCACCCACATGATCACACTCCTCGAGCTGGACTTGGAAGACTTTGAGCTGAATCCTTCGCAACCGATTCAATGGCCCAAGCAGATCAATGGCCACATCGTACCGCGAGTCGACGCTGCGCTGATTCTTTACGATGTCATGAATCAAGAGACGATTCGAGAGTTGCCACAAACTTTGGGTTAGACCATCCCGCGCCGCAGTCCGACAAGTCAAAATCATGAGAAGATGCTAATTGGAGCAGCTGGTCTTACAAATACTGGCCTTCCTGCGATACTCGTCGCCAACAAGTGCGAGAATCCCGAGGATGAATGGGAGGTCGATGTGCAGGCCATGGCTGAGCACAAGTACTTCGAGGCTTGCATTGCAACCTACAGAGCATCTGTAGACAACCCCGAGGTCTCTCGTGCTTGCGTACATGCAATCATTAGGGCGGCAGTTGCGCAAAGAAAGGGTACGTGCGTTGCTTATTACCCCCTACTATTAACTCAGATGTTGCTCGGGACGCGGCTGCTGACGTGCTGTCATCCACAGAAGACAATGGCGATCCCACATCAAGACGGCGAGCCCAGTCCGCTGCTCATATTGAGCCTATTGACTTTAGCGTCACGCGCCCAATGAGCGAACAGAGCAAGCACAGCCGTGCAAGCTCTGATCTCTCTCTACTTCGCACTTACGGTACGGATAACCGCCCACAACCCTCGAGGAGTCCTCGTTCAGGTCAGTGGGGAGCCCCCCTCTCCTGTCGTTTAGGGCGCGTAGGAATGCTGACGAGTGTAGGCATGCGGGCGGAAAAGAGCGACGCGCTCCTCGATGCTGACGATGACGACGAGGCCGAATCTCGATATTCCGATGATATCCCCATCTTGCAACGAAACGAAGAGTCTGCGCAGGAGCGTTCAAACTCTTCATCAGCCAGATCCAAGGGCCTCTACTTTGACGAACTTGTGGATATGCTCCTGGCGCCTCGTTTGGTCAGGAAAGACATCAACTTTTCCGACACTTTTCTCTGCCTGTATCGCAAGTTTGCGGCTCCTGGGCAACTCCTCGCAGCTATCCTTGAGCGGCTGGACCGCGTTCGGGAGGATAAGAGCGCACACTTTCTATCCAAGACGGCTACTCAGCTGAGGTACATCGAAGTAGTCGCTAAGTGGGTATCACTATATCCAGGCGATTTTGCTCGTCCGAAAACGAGGCGGAACCTAGAAGAGTTTATCAAGCATCTGTCTACGGAACCCATCTTTTCCATCGCAGCTCAGCAGATGCGGCGCAACCTGCATCTCAACGTGACTGAGGACGATGACACTGGGTGGGCAAACGCCGACGAAGCCGGTGACGTCGCCGCCAGCCAGATCCTGTCGAAGGAGATGAGCGAGCTCAGCGCGGGGATTAGCACTTTGTCTTTCGATGACGAAACCACTGGGAGGCATTCTGGAAGCTCAGACGACCGCACCGTAAGCAGCCAGTATCAGTTCAGCTCTTGCGAGAAGTACGAGAGGGAAGCAGCTCTGCTTGAGCCAACCGATCAGCACCCGATGAACAAGTTTCGCTATCACATCTTTATGGATATCCCCGACGACGACATTGCCGACGAACTGACGAGAATGGACTGGATAATGCTCTCGTCTATACGCATTCGAGACTTTGTGCGCCACGTTAGTTTATCCTCAGGAGAGAAGGACAAGTGCAGGAGCTTGAAGAATGTCAACCGCATGATCAACCACTTCAACCACGTCGCCAAGTGGGTTGCCAATATGATCCTGCTGCGTGACAAGGCGAAGCATCGAGCTCAGATTATGGAAAAGTTCATGAACATTGCCCTGAAGCTGCGACAACTGAACAATTACAACGGTCTGGCAGCGATGCTTGCAGGAATCAACAGCACTGCCATTCACCGATTATCCCAGACGCGAGTGCTCATACCAGTCGACGTACAGAAGAGGTTTGCTCGACTCGTGATTCTCATGGGCACACAAAAGGGACACGGCGCCTATCGGCTGGCCTGGGACAACTCGCCTCTGCCGCGTATTCCATTCATGCCACTCCACAGGAGCGATCTTGTCACTGCTGAGGTTGGAAGCAAAACATTCTTGGGACCCAAGGCTGATCGCATCAATTGGAGAAAATTCGAAGTGCTGGGAGAGGTGATTCTTCCCATCATGAAGAGTCAGAGCTCCGCATATCGGAATTTGACCAAGCACGATACTGCAAGGGAACTGATCTTGGGCTGCCGTATGCCGACCGATGACGAGGTAAGATGATGACGAGAAAGACTCTGGGCCTTGATGTGAAGAAGCTAATCATCTTTTGCAGGATATTTATCAAAGAAGTCTTCAGGTTGAAAGCAACAACGGCGCCGCCCTGGACACCGCGGGCCGGAAGAAGTCCTTTCCTTGGTTCGCTTCTAATAAATAAAGCCACCAACTAACCCCCCTGACCCCGTGTCGTTCTGCGAGCCTCACTAACATATACACATACATCACTCTGAGCGCTTTATGATTACAAGCATGATTGTTTTTTTTGGGGGGCAACTGATTATATCTGGTCTGGGCGATTTTCTTGCGATGATATTGCGTGTTCGAGGAGAGGGGGTGGTTTAACGCGTTTCATCTATCGAGTTACTATGTTTGGATATCCTTTTACCGACCCTTCCTCCCCCCTATCTAGTTTCGCAAGAAAATGTTCGGAAACATCTGCCTCTTAGACAGCTACTGGGTAAGCTGAGCGAGTCAGCGAGGGTTACAGATAATTGTACGCAATCAACCGGCCCTGTTTTTTGCCTTTTAATTCAATATCCATTTTTTTTGTCCTTGTTCGTGAATATCATATCTTGATCGGCGGAAGAGTACGAACCATGACCGTTCTTTTCAAGAATGGGCAAATGCAGTATATTAGTAGTAGTAGTAGTAGTACACATATACGAAGTAGTACTCCTGGAAGTAGCAGCTTGCACAATGACGAGATGAGCCGCTCTTTCTTCTTTGAAGCGATTCATGACAAGCTGGCAGGTGCTCGCCGCTACTCGTCGCTCTTGCCGACTTTGTGCCTATACCTCCTACTACTACTGCCTGGTAGTACCTACCTAGGTACCTATGGGCCACGGCTTTGTCCTTAGACCTTCTGGGTAGTTTTTGGCGAAGGAGCCTTACAGTTCCTTTCCTTGACAAGTCCACGGGGTCCGCATGGTGCTGGTATAACTTTCTTATTTCTTGAAATATAGCCTTGTTCCCCCCATCCAAGGCCCCACGGCAATGCCATCAAGGACGGTATGTTTATCGCCTGTATCGCTATCGAGCCGCTTGGAGGATATAGAGCTGTCCATGCAAGGCCATCTCAAACTTAACTTGCCGCCTTCCTTCTCTCACATTACTTCAGTCGGCTTGCTTCTCGAGGCAATTACGTGTCGACATCTATGGATAGCGCGACAAGGAGCAGCAGAATTGACCATCATAGTCTCAATGGCAAAGAGACCACTAGGGCAAAAAGAAGTTACCCAGGTCTCTGAATGGGTAAAAGATCTAGAGGTAGGTGCTGTTGACTTTGCGACGTGGACCGCATTCTGATCAGCCCTCAGTTATGGAAGCGGATGGGAATACGCTTACAGCATTGCGAATACGATCAAGTGACCGTGTCTGCTGGGACTATACGGTTCTCCATACAGCACCCAGATTTAACATCTGCTATTACCGCACCAGAGAGTGCTTTGGTTGCCGAATATATGTCAACGACTTGTACAATAGATGTTTATCGTCGACGTATCGAAATAAACCCGTTGTTACCAAGGGGTAAACGGAAAAGAACAGATCCGGATCTAGCAACTAGTACGACTAGAGGAAACGAGGGCGAATTCAACAAATCGCTATCCTCAGAAGATCATCGGACAATCAACAACTTTATGGCCGGCTTCGTCCCAGATCCCCAGCAAAGCCTCTATACCAAACCTCTGAAACTTGCAGAGGCAAAAAGAATAGTCGAGACTTCACTAAGCGTTCTTCTTCTCGGAGGGGGAAGAAAGTACACAGGCTTTAGAGTCGAAAATGGAATAGATTCAGTGGGTTTGATACAGCTGGCACCGGGCGTTTTTCACATGCCATATCTCAAGGTACGCATCTTCTAGCCCGTACCTCCTTATTCTAGCACACTGACAGGGCCCAGGTTGTACGAGAACGAGCAAAACTTCTACCTATAATATCAGGGTCTCTAGCAAGGATGATTAATGGAGAATCGCCTAGTCTACGCGAGAAGACAATGGATTTTGCACAACGCCACGATGCGGGTGCAGCACTGTCAGAAAGCACTGCCACGGATAATGCTAGTAAAGGAATTGAGAAAAAAGCCTGGGAGGTTCTCTTAAATGAGATCAAGCAGCCAGTGCTGTCAACAGAGAGCCATAGGCCTAACCGACAGCGACAAGGGGGTACTCTGCCAGATACCCAAAAGACACCAGGCGAAAAGAATAACACACAAGGCGTATTGGGTACGCCAAGCTATCCTACGCCAGTGCAGACAGGCTCTAGGACGTTGGAGCTCTTTGAGGGCGTTTCTTGCAACTCGCAATTCACATCAGTATTGCAAGAGCCACAGACACTGAATGAACAAGGAAGCTCCTCGGCGCCAAATCATCAAGCCACTTTTTTCGGAATTGGACATGGTGAACCTACTATCCTGCGAGAGCAAGACTCGCCGCATCCACCTCTGATGTACGACGAGAGTCGAAAGATGCATGACAGCTTCGAATATGCCCGTCACCAGTATGCAGGGCCTCTCGATGTCCTGGAGTACGCATACCCGGAACATTATATGCCTCCGTACAGTCATGTGTACGACCCTGCCATGTACGATTCATTCTAAGGCTATATGTCTGATATATCCGGTTAACGGCAGTTCTAGGTATTGGCTACATATTGAATATTAGGAGGCACCGTTGGGGGTGTATATTGTCGTGAATACAGCCTGCCTTCTAAGGCCTTTGAAATGTCTTGGTAACTCCCTAACGCCTGGGATATCTATACCGTTTCTCATAGTATAAAATCCTGCACATATATACGTATCTGACCCGAAATCCCCTCACTATCGTCTATTCCGATGTTTCTTCTCAGCCTGACACCGCCCCCTATTTCTTGCCGGATCACTTTTTTGCGCCCCCGCCTTTTCCGCCCTGACCCCCCTTCTTCTCCTTCTTCTTCTGCTCCGGCTTCATGGTTGCAAAGTGAATATACCAGATGAGGAGGCACTCCAGGCCAAGGCCGATGAGGACGAGAATGAGTGTGGTAAAGAGCTCGGGTTGGTCATTGAGAACAGCAACAGCGCGGTCCGTCGCACCGACCTTTTTCATAAAGTCAAATTTGGCCATTGTGAGGGTTGAGTCGAAAAAAAAACAATGAAATGAGTCGGCGTCCAAATGTGTATTTCTCTTATGTTTTATATTCGAATTAGTGGTGGATGGTGGATGCAGTCCTTGAGATAAGCGCCGCTCAATGTATATGGTAGTATATGGCTTTTTCGGAAAATGTTGCCATTTGAGAGGGTGAATAAAAATGTATAATTACGAAATTAAGCGAGAAGCATGTTACGAAGAATAAGAAGAAGGAAAAAAACGACTACGGGTACAACACAGAAATGGGCAGTAAAAGAGGGCGACTGCAGCTTTTTAGAGGCGGCGATGATGCCGATGCGTCAGCTTGTTGCAGGTCCTTAGCCGCCGGGGCTACTACGACGCGAGCGGTTTCAGCGCTGCGGCAGAACTGCCCGGGGGAAGAGAGGGAGGTGGCAGAGGAGCAGCAACGACAACGCTGGGCAGTTTTGCGTTCAGGTCGCAGGCGTAATTTTAACGAAGAAAAATTGAAGTCCTAGACATGGGTGATTAGATGGTACGCTTCATCGTTGTAGAAGCCGAAAAACTTGAGACAAGGCGACGGGAGTTTGCTTGGATCTGCTCTTTAGAAACGGCGAGGGTACCACGTGATCTTGAACAAGCTAATGGAGTACCGATTAGAGGTACGTACTCTTGGCACGAAGCCCGGGCCAATGAGGTAAACGCGGGCGCAGGAAAAATCTCCAGGCTTTGCAGAGCGTCTTAGACGACTTTTGCTGGGCTGATAGCGGGAGAGAGTCGAGAATTACAGAGAGAGACAGAGAGAGAGAGAGAGAGATAGCGCACACGATTTCATAACAGCCAACCCAACCCCCCCCCCCCCCCCTCCCCTCCCTCCCCTCCCCCGGGACAACCGACACTTCCCCAACTAATTGACCTTGCTGCGCCGGATCTACGGGGCGCACATAGCCAAGACGACGGTCATGAGCGCCGCACGCCCGGCGCGCACTCTCGTCGGGAGGTGCCTCGCCTCGACGAGGGGCCAGGCGCTGATGGCAGCACCAGCACCAGTACCACCAACAACAACAAAAATACCTGCCGCCCTGCCCTCATGTAGCAGGCAGTTCCACAACTCGCCCCCGCGGCCGAAGCGCAAGACCAACTTCCGCAACGTCAAGCTGGCGGAGATGGGGCTCGGCGACCCGGCCAAGATGGCCAAGTACCAGAAGGACAACTTCCCCGACTACACGCCGGAGCAGCTGAGCGCCATGGCCGAGACGTACTCGCCCGAGCAGCTCGAGGCCATCAGGGCGGGCGAGAAGGCCGTGGACACGAGGGACTTTGCGGTGCAGGGCCGGCTGCGCGACGACATGTTCCGGCCGCGGTACTTTGACGACTTCAGGATGATGCACCCCGAGTACGACCTGAAGCCGGAGGCGGAGGTGGTGCCCGAGGAGCCCAACTGGCCGGGCGAGGAGGCGTACATCCGGGCGTACGAGAAGAAGATGCTGGACCTCATGGGCAGGAGCATGGACAACCACCTCTCGCGCAGCCTGCTGCGGGCCATGAGGACGGTCAAGGCGACGCCCGCGGGACAGGACACGCTGGACCTGACGGGCGAGGAGATCGAGGAGCTGCTGCTGGACCCGGAGCTGATGAAGCGGTACATGGTCAAGGAGGAGGACGGGCTCCCGGTGAAGAAGGACAACGCGGCGGCCGAGTACATGTCCAAGGCCGAGGCCATGAAGCTCGACGAGGCCATCGACGAGGCCTTCGCCAGGGAGCTCAAAGGCATGACGCAGGGCGAGATGCTGGCCGCCATGCCGTCGCAGTTCGACTACAACCGCGACACGGTCGAGGGCGTGGTGCGCGCGCACTCGGCCGTCGCCCCCGAGCTCGGCAAGGTCCCCGGCGTCGCCGGCCTCTACACCAAGCCCGACGCCGAGGACGTGGGCAAGGACGACACGGGCGAGTACACGGAGCTCAAGCAGCTCACGGGCATGAAGCTCGACGAGATCACCTCCATCTACACAAAGGTCCTCGTCGTCCGCCAGGTCCACAACCAGACCCGCCTCGGCAAGATCCGCAGCGCCGCCGTCATCGTCATCGCCGGCAACGGCAACGGCAGGCTCGGCATGGGCACCAGCAAGTCCACCGACATCATCACCGCCCGCCAGACGGCCAAGCTCCTCGCCATCCGCAACATGAAGCCCGTCCGCCGCTACGAGAACCGCACCATCTACGGCCAGGTCACCTCCAAGGTGTCTGGCACCGTCGTCGCCCTCGAGTCTCGACCCCCAGGTACGCACACTCACATCTACTATACATCTTGACCCGCAAAGAGCTTTACTGACAACCTTCTTCCTCCCCCCCTTTTCCCGCGCATCAGGCTTCGGTCTCCGCGTCCCCGAGCGGCTGTTCGAGATGTTCCGCGCCGCCGGCCTGCACGACATGGCCGCCAAGATCCCCCGCTCCAAGAGCCCGCTCAACACCGTCAAGGCCACCTACCACGCCCTCATGAACCAGCCCGACCCGGAGGAGATCGCCATCGGGCGGGGCAAGAAGATGGTTGACGCCCGCAAGGTGTACTACGGCGGCGCTGTGTACTAAAAAAAAAGAAAAAAGGATGATGACAAAAAGGGGGAGAGGGCAAAATAAAAGTCATGTATGAAACGCCATGATTGATGTATACTACTGCTACTACTACTATCAAAAAAACAACAAAGGCTTAGAAAAAAAAACCACAGAGAAGAGAAACAAAAGGTTTTTTTTTGTACTTGTATAACTTATTAGACGTAGTCACGAAAAAGGCAGGCGAGGGAACCGCCTTGAAACCCGAAAATGAATGGCTATCATACCAAAACTTGTAACCATGGCGCTTTTTTTTTCTTTTTCTTTTTTGTCGTTTATATCATTGGGTATCATGTTGTCTCTTGCATCTGGTACTCCCACCCCCGTCCTCTCTTCTCCTTTATTGCTTCCACGCTGCACCCATCATCGGCCGTAGTACCCGTCGTCGTCATCATCGTTGTTGTTGTTGTTGTCGTTCTTATTGTTATTGTTCCCCCAGTCAATCTCCTGCTGCAGCACGATGCTGTACACGCTCGCCTTGAGCAGCGTAAACGCCAGGCTCGTCTTGCGCTCCAGGTCCCGCAGGCCGTCCAGTATCTCGGCGCTCGGGTCCGACGCGAGGCCGTCCAGCGCGGAGGCGAGCTGCAACTCCCTTCAGAGTCAGCAAACTTTCCCTTTTTCTCCCTCTACTAGCTATGAACCTTGATTACTACCACCACCACTTATAGCTACTGCTCCCAACGGCGGCGGTGGTGGTGGTGGTGGTGATAAGTAGTAGTAACAGCAATAGAGAGCCCCGCGTGGAAGAGGGGAGGGCGGAAGTACGTTACCTTTTGCATATTCTCCGCCAGGCGGGCGTACTCGTCCAGGACGTCCTGCTCCAGGGGCGAGAGCTCGGGCTGGTCGAGCATGTTTGTCGACTGCGCCATTGTCGCGATGCGAGGCGTCGCGCGGTGTGGTGCCGGTGCCGGTGCCGGTGAGATGCGATGCGGCGCGATGCGATGTCTTGCGCACGAGTTTGGTTCCCGGCTCCCGTCTTTGGCGGTTTTTGGGGATGAGAATAAGAACAGCTCCTTCTTCTCCTCACTCGACGCGGGGGGGGACGGTAAATAGGACTGTAAGCAAAAAAAGGCGAGAGAAGTCGTACAAGATGAGAACAAGTCGGAAATAATGGCGTCCCCGGCAAGAGTAATCGGTTCCAACTCTGTACTCTGTATCGATACTGCCAATTAAGCCGAACGCGCCTTTGGTGGGGGGGGAAAAGTCGTGTTGGTGCCCCGCCAGACAGGAATGCTCCTCAACACTAATAATCGGTAGTACGCCGTAATAGTAGTACTCCGCACACGGCGCTACGTAGACTTCCGATTCCACGTCAAGACATGCGTCACAGCATGAGACTCTCTATCCACGCTATCAAGGAGACGTCTAAAAAGATGGGGGAAAATTCAAAGTAAAGGGAGGGAAAGTTTTAATAGAGATATCATATCAATTCATTTACCTAGAATACTCGTACCGCAAAACTTCATAAAGTCCACCTATAAAAAAGAAATAGAAGAACAAAACATATTCGATACTTGATCCGGGCTATTCACACATGAATTATAACCTTGCATCCAAACAAAGCTTCAACAACCTCTTCAATCATCATCATCATCATCATGGGACGCTACAACCCCCCTCTCATGCTACCACTTCTTCTACAGCATGCTCGCTGGCCGCGTCGTCCTCATCGTCTGTTTCTTCCTCGCTGCTCTCCTCTTCTTCCTCGCTCTCGCTAGCAGCGGCGTCGTTGGCAATCGGCGTTGAAGCTACTTGAGCATCTTCCGCTTCCTCCTCTACCGTTTCGCTGACGCTGATGTTCTCCTTATCCGGTTCGCCCGACCCCTTGTCCAAGTCACCTCCCCAGCTGCGTTGGCGGAGTGCCTTCTCAGTGCCGGCTCCAGTACCTGTCCTGACACTCTGGCTTCTCTTGACACCTCCAGTAGGGACGTTATTGTTAATTTGACTCAACGACGCAATCCGCCGGTTCTGACCGCTCTGGTTTGGTATACCGAGGCTGCGCTTGGCCAGGATTCCCATGGCTGGCTTGGGGGAGGATCTCGTGCCCCCCTGCTCGTCCGTGGTAGGCTTCTTGACGCGCTTGCGGCTCATACTATCAGTGCCCTTTGCTGCCTTGTTCATCAAGAGAACCCGAGAATGATCCATGACGCCCTCAACAATACGGCGCTCCAGGCGCTCGGCCCGTGTCTCCATCTCGTACAATTCCTCCTTGCGAAGATTCATGGCCGTCTCCAACGATGACACATCGCCAGTTAGCCTGGTTTTCTGTCGAATCAAGTTCTCTTGTTCCGTTCGCAGGCTTGCAACGCTTGCTCGGAGCCTCAATTCTTCGTCCTTCAGAGTCCTAATCGAAGCTTCGACGTGATCTTGCTCGGCAAGCTTGCGCTCCAAAGCTACGCTGGTTTCCTGGAGAGTCTTCTCGCGGTCGTCGTTGTCGCGGGTGATTTTGGCAGCCTGGGCCGACAGGAAGCTCGAGATGTCAGCGGCCGTCTTGACAACCGACGCATGCACCTTGTCGAGATTTTCCAGTTGCGTAAAGGCTTGCTCGGCAACGCTCGTATGGTTGACGAGCTGATCAAGTTTGGTCTGCGCACTGCTATCATCATATTTGACATCAATGGCAAGCTGATCGAGCTTCTCCTTTAACTTGGTGTCATCATACTTGGACTCAAGAGTATCAATGGCCAGCTGGTCAAGCTTCTCTTTAATCTCTGCATCGTCGTATTTGGCTTCCGTGACGATTTGCTCAACCCTTTCCTTGAGCTGGGTATCATCGTACTTGGCTTCCAGGGTATCAACGGCAAGCTGGTCGAGCTTCTCCTTAAGCTGCGTGTCGTCATACTTGGCTTCAAGGATGAGCTGCTCCATCTTCTCCTTCAGTGTGCTATCATCGTACTTGGTCTCAAGAGCCAGCTGTTCTAGCCTCTCCCTCAACGGCCCGTCGTCGTACTTGGCCTCGATAATACGGTTTAGCTTCTCCTGGGTTTCGCCATCATCATACTTCTCCGGAGGCGGCAAGGCAAGGATCTCTTGCTGCTTCGTCTCAATGATGCCCTGGATATCCTTGGACGAGCTCTGAGAATGCTCAAAGTGTTGACCAACAAGCTCCAACAGATTCTTAACGGCATCTAGGACTTGGGAATTGTTGTCGCTGACATTGGTTTGTAGTCCTTCAACCAGCGCCACAGCCTGCTGAACTTGCTCACGCGTTTGCTGGTGCTCAGCCTTGCCCTCGGCATGGTTCTCCTCGTCCTTGGTCGCCATGTCCTCAACCTTGTCGAATACTGTCTTAGAAGCCTCCTCCATTTTCTCCATAGACTCAGTCACAGTGCACCCGAGAGTATCAACGAGAAGCTTGAGCTCCTCAGCAACAGCCTTAATGCCGACAATAGCAGCGTCTGTCTCGACACCCCGAGCTTCGCCTGCCTCATGCTTCTCGTTGAAGCTTAGCTCAAACTGCTCATACTTGCCAATGACCTCGGCAATTTTCTCATCAATCTTGCTGCCCAGACTGTCGGTGGCCAGCTGAAGCTTCTCGTTAGATTCGAGGTTTGATCCGCCGACAACCTCGCGGGAACTCTCAAACTCCTTCTTCATCGTGTCGAACATCTCTTGAAGGACAGTACCGACATTGTCATTCTTGTCAATCTTTTCTGACATGCCATCAAGGAGTTTACTAACGCCTTCCACTCCAGAGGAACCCTCCTCCAGCTTGGCCTTCATAGTCTCCTGGAACTCTTCAAGGAAAGACTTGACCTCCCATACACGATCACCGACGCTGTCGACCTCCTCTGTCTTGAGGGCCAATGCCTTTGAGGATGCCTCCTGGTAACCGTCAAGCTGCTCTTTGGTCTCCTTCAGCAGTGTCTGTAGGTTTTCTAGATCCTCTTTGACTTTCGTTTCCAGATTGGACAGATCCTCTTTGTTAGGCATGGCAGTGAAGGTGACATCGGGGATACCGTTGAGGAGGTCTTTAATTTCGTGGACGGCGGTTTCAACAGCCTCGACATCCGTCTTGCAAACCTTATCGGGATCTTCGGTTTCGTCTTGCTTCTTAGCGCGCTCCTTCATCTCTTCAAGATCAGCTGTCACCTTGGTAAGAAGGGCTTCGACACCAGCAACATCCTCCTTACGAGAGGCGGAATCCATCCTCTCAGCAAGGTTGCCCATGTTCTCGCGTGTCTCAAGAATAAGAGTCTCCAACATGTCGACATGTTCCTTCCGAACTGCTTGCTCACCATCGATGAGATCATCAAGTCTGTCCTTGGTGTTGCGAAGAATATTCTCGATAGCAATAACATCCTCCTGAGTAGCAACCTCACCATCGCCGGGCGGTGGCCTTTCCTCAGGGGGCGGTCTCTCAGGACGAGGCTCGGCCCGCATGACTTGTACCGGAGGTTCGCGAGTGCTGATAACATCAACACCCTTTTGAACACTCTCAAGCATGGCTTGCAAGCGATCAAGGTCCTCCTTTTCGACACCCTTTTGGATGTTCTCCAGCATTGCTTCCAAGCGGGCAAGGTCTTCCTTTTCAACAGCTGAAGGGTTGGCTTCTGATGTAGGAGGCTCGCGAGTGCTAATTTCTTCAACGCCTTTCTGAACATTCTCAAGCATCGTCTCCAAACGAGCAAGATGCTCCTTGTCCGCGCTTGCGTCAGGGAGTTCCGGGACACCATGAGATTCGGGGCCCATATCCTCGATCTTGACGCGGAGCTGAGTGATGAGAACCTCGAGGTTCCGGATATCATCCTGTTTGACCATGTCTGCAGGAATGAGCGCATTCATATCATTGGGTACGCCACTCTCATTATTGAGCGGAACAATAGCCCGTTCATTGCTGGTCTCACGAAGCTGCTCAATATCCTCTCGTACAGAATCCAACCCTGACTTGAGAGCGTCAAGAATTTCATCGTTGGCGGTGAGGTCAGTAGGCTTGTTGGTGACCCGATCCATGCCAGCACGGAGGTCATTCAAGCCGTCTTGTAGTGCGTCCAGTATTTCACTCGTTTCGGGTCTTGGTCGTAGAATCTCTTGTCGCAGAGTGCTCATGGAATTGTGCAAAGCCTCGAGCAGCTCGTGGTTGTTAGTCTGGACTTGGGCTGGTGCCGGAGCAGGAACCATCGACGAATTGACAATTTCGCGGAGGCCCTCTAACTCCTCCTTCAATTGCTCCCGATTCTCTTTGGAGACCTCGCTCAGGAGTCCTGCCATCTCATCCTTGAAGTCTTCGAAAGACTTGAGTAAACCTTCCATGGACTCGTCGTTGTCAGCCGCGCCCGAGGCACGGTCAACGTAGCTCTCGATGGCAACACGGAGATTCTCGAAGCCGTCCTTGGTTGCATTAAGAATTTGTTCCGTGCCCCTTCCATTGGTGGCTACATTTTGCTTGGCCTCCTCGGACATCGTCTTGAACTCGAGCTTCATGTTGCCCATGAGATCTTGCAAGCGATCAAGGATCTCGTCGTTGTTTGACTTGGAGACAAGAGCATCACCGCGGGGAACATCAAAGTCATGTAGCCCTTCCTTGACAGCGTGGTACATGTCTTCTCGAGTAATCTCGGGACCGGCACCAGAGGCAGCAACTGGGAACTCAAACTCTTCAAGGCAGTCTCGGACAGCCTCAATGATCTCATCACGGGATAGGGTGGCAGGTGTGTCCATCTGTGGAGGAGTGAAATGCTTGAGTCCTTCAGAAACTGCATGGAAAACCTCATCTCGAGTGGCACTAGAGGATTGTTCTTCCTTTGGAGTATACTCCTTGAGGCCCTCCTTGAGACATGCGAGCACTTCATCCCTCTCAAGGCCAAGGGTTTCCACCTGTATTTCAGGCTTGTAGCTCTCCCAAGCATCCCTTACCGCTTCGATGACATCGTCTCGGCTTAGATCGGGGGTTTGAGAAGACTCGCCGTCTCTTAGCGCTGCGCGCATGGCATTATAAATTTCCTGGTAATCCACTGCCGTCTTGTTGGAGTTCGTAGAAGCGGCAGATGCCCGGCGATGCTCTCGGAGGACATTGTTGAGCTGGCTCTTCATTTGCTCTAAGCTCTCGTCGATGACACGGGAGACATCATCTTTTCCGAGCTGCTCTGAATCCTCAATCCCTCGGGTATTCATACCCTCAAGCTTCTTTCCGATTTCGCGACCCATGCCCAGAACTTCACCTCGAAGCTCCCGCACCAAGGCCTTGACTTCGGCCGTCATGCCTCCACCCTGGTGAACGCTGTCCTTTACAGAACGAATGATCTGCATCATTTCGTCGCTGAGCAGGTCAGCACCACGAGTAGAGGGGATACTGGAGCTGCGAGCCTCGTTGTGGAATAGATGCTCGACGCGCTGAGCAAGAGCGCCGCTGCTGCTGCTGGGCCGAGGCTGGAGAGCAAGCTCTCTACCTGTGCTCTCGAATTGGCCACTTCGCACGTGGGCGTTTGCGACAGTCGAGGCCTGCGCCTTTACAGCTCGCAGGATGTCGTCTAGCTTTGAGGCAGTGTCCATTCCAGAAATTCTGTGTGATAATTCGCTGAGTTGGTCAAGGAGGTTCTCCTGGCCCTCTTTTGTGCTCATATCACTGATGATCTTTTCCAGGAGGGTAATAGAAACGCTGCTGTCGCCCATCAGAGATGGCGTACTCTCGGAAACCCTGTCCATGGAATCTGAGAAGCTCTTTGGAGATGGTATGCGAGGAAGATGGAAGCCCTTGCTGCTAGGTGATGTGCTGCGATGCGGCTTGCTATCAAGAAGCAGTCCAGGATACGAATCCTTCGAGGACATCTTGCTAGAATAGTCGCTGAAGTTCGTGATAAGATCTCGGAGACTCTTGCGGATGTCCTCATCTCGGGTGTTAGTAGCTTCCTTGAGGCTGAGGAGGTCTGTGGCATTGTCTCGGCTTCGGCGGCTGAGCTGTGACATTTCCTTTTGCAATGCTGTTGCGATGTTGGTGAGGCTGACGATTTGGGTTGAGAGGTTATCCAGGTTCTGGTATTGTAGAGGCGTCACCGTTGCGCCGTTGGTCACATCACCAAGAGGGGCGGTATCGCCCTCTCGCTCAGACGGCCGTCCCCGATTGTTCGGTGGAGAGGTCAAGTTCTGTAAGGCCAACATGGTAGATGACTGAGGGGGGGTATTCTCTCCCAATATGGGCTGGGGAGGAGGGCGTCGAACCGTGGGCTTCAAGATCGGTGTCAAACTAGGCCCTGGACCTGGATGACCATGGTTCTCCTTATCTGGTGACGGAGACCTCACATCGATGCCGCTATCCACCTCCTTGGGTCTAATGGGCGTGGGTGTCTCTGGTCTTTGCTGCTTCTCTGGCGACCGCGAGTCATCCCTTCTGGCTGAGCCCTCGATCATCAGACTAAGATCTCGAACGGTGCCCGTCTGCATTGACTGCATCCGCTTGTGATGGCCGCCGTGGGCGCTGTGGGCGCTGTGGGCGCTGTGGGGACTAGGACCATGGCCGCCGCCGCCGCTGCTCTTCACCAAGGACCTGTCGGGCGACGAGTCTGGATTACGCTTTTGCAGGGGAGGCCCAAATGTTGCTGCCGCTTCTCGCGCACGCTCATGAAGGGCTGCATGAGCTGACTGGATTGCACTAGAAGTACCAGCTCGACTCGTCAAGCTCGGACTCTGGGGGTTGAGCGGCAGAGGCGGTGGTGCGCGCTCGGGGTCAGAGCTGTCCCACCTGAAGATCACGTCAGTTTCAACAATCTTTCTGTGCCAAACCGACATGGCAATATCTGCAAAGCTTTCTTGCTAAAATGCATGGGGACTAGAAAAACAAACCAAAAAAAGAGCGAAGTGGGAAAAAAAAGAAAAACAGAGGGGGGCAGGGAAACATTGTACATACATTGGTATAAGCGCACGGATGCCCTGATCAGATGAAGCAGAACACGACTGCTGTCTTAGGTGGCTACTCCCTGGTGTAGGAGTGCTGTTTCGCTCTTCGTAGGACATTATGAGGAAGCTGGTGATGCTGAGGAATGTAGAAGCGCGCACGTCAAAATTGCCGACGCTGCCTCGTCCACCGCCCTGGTGAAGTTGTTTGTCTCGGAGGGGCCAGGTAATAAAAAGAACAAGAGACGTGGGGGGGTATTGTAAAAACAAAAAAAGTACTAGGAGCAAGAATTGAGCGGGTATAAGGATTAAGATGCTCTGGCAAGAAATGCGCAGATTCGCAAGACAAAAGAATACGCAGTTTTGAGGTGCAATTGGTATCGTAGAAAAGGTTCGTTTTGCAGAGAAAAACATAAAGTGCTCGAGGTGTTGGGGGTGTTGTGGATGTTGTTGCTGCCCGTTCCGGGAGCTCTATCAAGCTATTACCATGTTCGCCAACCGCCCATGCTACTTACAGCACTGCGCTACTACTAAGGCCCTGCTGCTAAGGTACTCTACGGAGTACTTGCCGCTGTTGTTAGCGGCATTGGCGGTCGTCTTATTTACTTGCAGCCGCTGTTGCAGACCCGTCGCCCAGCAACCGGTCAATAGTGGCCACCAAAACGACGACCAATATGACCACTCACCGCAAAGTTGCAACGCCCCCCGACCGGGGCGCTACTGCGAGTAGTAAAAATTCGGCGCACCTGCAGCGTTATCATCCACTCAGACACCGGCCCCGGCGATTCACATTGGACCACGTCAAGCATCAAGCATCAGCATCCATGGAAGCGCATCTCCCCTACCCATGTGTGCCAATGCAGGCCACATGCGAGAATCCCGACACAAAAGGCGCAAAGTTGATTTTATCCCAGGAGCCCAGAATAAAAAAGAGAATATGTTCAATCGCTTGTTGGTAAATATTAATACATGGAACTGAAGATTCCGTTCATACTATCATACAAAGAGAGCAGTGGAGTATATACAACCCGGTGCCACCCCCCCCCCCCCCCAAACTGCAGCCTACCCACTATATCCGTACTTTCCATAGGTTATAATTCGTTTTCTCATATCGTCCAAATTTTACCATTGTCGTGCATATCCTAGCGGAGTCAAGTCTCTAAACGGCAGGTCTATTTCTTAAACGCAATATCGAAGGCAGGGATAAGAGTCTGAGCCAGCCAGAAGGAGAAGACGAGCTTCGGCCCAGTCATGAGCAACTATCTCACAGATTAGTACTCTGAATTGACGCTTCAACAAGAATTTGACGTCAAAGTAAACATACCTTAGGAACCAAGCCCTTGAAGAAACTTGAAGGGCCTTCGTTCTTGGCCATATTGGTCAGGATGCGGAAACCACTCTCGGGGTTCTCAAAGTTGCGGTTCTGAATGCGGGTCTTGATAACGTCGAGAGGCGCTGAGACAACAAGCGAGGCCGAGGCACCAGCGATGGAAGCAATGAAATTCTGGAACCACGAGGCCTTGTTGTAGTCCTCGAGCTTGAACATATATTCCTTGGCAAACGCCGAACCGCCAAACAGAGCAAAGGAACCGGGAGCATTACGGGCAGCGGTCCAACCCCAGCCACGGTAGAGGCCGAAGCCCTCGTCAGCAATGATCTTGACGACACCACGACCCCTGAACGCCTCGGGGTTCGTCTGGCGCTTGATCTTGAGAACGTCGAGGGGAAGGAGAACAATTTCTCCAATACCGATGAGACTAGTCGAAACATTAGCCCTCCATAAACCCTCCTATACCTTGTGTCATCTATAACCCCAGAGCACCCTTACCTGCCAGCAGTAGAATGCATGATAGCCTTGCCAGTCTTCTTGCCAAAGGCAGACTCGAAGTCCTTTCCATAATGTTTACCGAGGAAGTCGCGAGCTACCGGCTGGCCTCCGTATTTGTACACACGCTGAAGGACCTTATAACCGGCGGCATAGCCCAGGCCGGGGAACAGCGAGAAGAACTTGCGAGCAAAGGGGGCGGTTGCCTTGTCCTTGAAGATTACCTGGTTCAACTGGCTCGCACTGCCGACCTAAGTTTCTGTGTTAGTCCAAAAGCGCCTGTGCTCTACTATGCCCAGCGAGGCTCACCTTGCCCTGGTTGCTCATCAATCGCTTAGCAATGGTGTCGACCTTGGAATGAAAATTAGATATATGGTTCTTTTGGTAAAAGGGACATATTCAGGAGCGACAAACGGGATGGAAGACGGCCAGCTCAGCGATACCAGCAGAGCCTAGACACACAAAAGTCAGCCACGAATTTCGTCATTGTAGCAGTTTTGGTGGGATGGGCATGTGCTTCTTAATTCCCCTCCCAAAATAGGTCCGCACTTACCAGAGCCCAGGACACGGGCTAAGCCGGACTCCTTCTCAGCGCCGACGGAAGGAGACATCTTTCGAGAAGCTGTTGGCTGAGCTCGACGGGCAAAGGGTCGGGTATGAGGAGAGGATTATTGCAATTTGCTCGCGCGAGGGGTTGAGAACTCTCAGAATTATTCGAGGCACCGAATTTTTTTTTAGAATTCCGACGTCGGGACGCGGCCAGATCCATGCGAAAGACCCACAGGCCCGCCTCGGTTGAAGCCTCCAGTATGCCGGACGCACAGTGAAAGAAAGACTTGTGTTGGATACACCCAGGGGTCTGGTGTGAGCTGTCCCATGTTTTCTTTCCACTACTCGCCAGTGTCAAAATTGAAGACTTCTGCCCGTCTATATTTAATCGAGCAGCCTCTTATCTTATCATTCGAACTAAACCTCGGCCAGGTACGGAGTACGGAGTACAGAGTACGGATAGGCAGTAGGCTACCACTGGTAGGTACCTTAGTACAGTAGCAGTACGGAGTACTTAAGTACTAGTACGGAGAGGTACCTTAGTAGGTAGCTCAGGTTTATTCAACGATTGAAACCATCGCCAAACCAAACCTCCAGATCACGCATCCTACCCTATATCCCGCCCCTCGCAGGCCAACTAAAACCTCCTTTTAGAGACATGTCACAAATCTCTTAGTATTCTACGCTATATAGTCTGGTGTCTAAGTGTTATAAATACATATATCTAGCTATGATAATGGGATTCATAGCGGCCCCTCTTTGCA
The DNA here is from genome assembly GCA_026184415.1 of Trichothecium roseum. Classification (NCBI taxonomy): domain Eukaryota; kingdom Fungi; phylum Ascomycota; class Sordariomycetes; order Hypocreales; genus Trichothecium; species Trichothecium roseum. The sequence continues at coordinate 2,477,075 of CM047942.1, read as the reverse complement.
CGAAAAGAAAAATGTAAGTCAGGTTTCTCATGCCTATGAGTTGGAGGTATACAACATGCTCTTTGACCAAGGTCATAGTTATCAGAATTACAAAATTAGATCATTTGGCGACAACAAATTACTACTAGAAGTGGGAGAAAAATATAGAACAATTCACAATAAATACAAATTGTATTTGTTTTTGAGGTATACAACATGGCCAACGTCTCAAACAGTCGATCAGATGCAATAGGTATAGTGCAGGCATTTAGAAGTCCCTAAATACCGAGATGAGATCGTCCAACCTCATGACTTGCCCCAAGAGCTTGCCCTCTACCTCAAGATGACGGTTATACTGATTATAGTGCTCCGTTGTCATCACTTCTTCTTCCTTGCCCTGGACATCCTTGCGCTCCACAAACGCCAAGATGTTTCTCTGCTTATGCCTCTCAACTTGGAGGGTCTCTAAAGCTCGAAGCATAGCCTTGTAAATATCGTCCAGCAACTGTTCTTGCGTTCGCTGTTTTTCAAAGAACCAAAAATACATGGTCCGGTTGGCCATTCTGCTGCTGTCTTTGGGTACTTCTTGTACGTCCACAACACCCGCCATTTGCAGGGCGAGCATTTTTGACAGCACGTCAGCCTTGCTCATGAACGCGGCTGACTGCAGCATCTTCTCGTCAAGTTTCCCCTTTTCGCGAAGAATTCGGGTTAACCGTAAGCCGTGTCTGCCGAAGGTTTGCTCAATCACAGCATCAAGCTCTGTTTCCCCGAGACGCTCCAATACTTGTGAGAAATCAACTGTCCATTGTCCTCGCCCTAGCGTACCACAATGACGTATAAAGCGATGTTTGCTTTCAGCGAGGAGCAGGAGATGCTGCCTCATGCCCTCAAGACGATCATTCTTAGATGTTGTTTGGTCATCAAATTTGACTTTTGTCTCCCGCGCACCATTAGCGTCTGGAGAGCCATTCCCCTTGACTGCACCATCTTCATGGATATTCTCATTATCCCCCTCATTGTCATAGCCAAAGTGATGCATTTGCCGATTTTGCGCCGGTTCGTCATCATCATCAGAATCTTCACTATCGCTATCCGATAGTCGTGGCGCAGGATATATCTTCTCTGCACTCTTAAAGTCAATTTGTTCTTGCGGAGCCTTTCCAATACCCACAGATATGTTGAGTGACCTGTCGAGTTGTTCAAGAATGTCCAAAGAAGTAACTGTTTGTTGAGGTAGGCTGTCGTCTTCTAGAAAGGGGTCTACCCGACACTGGGGCAGATCTGCTGTTAGAAGCCCCAAGAGGGTGCGGTACACCTCACCCGTGACTGGGCCAAGGGCATCGGACGCAAAATCCGCGAGCTTTTGGTTCCGCAGCTCAACTAGACATTTCTCGTGGTTTATGCGAACAACCATGTTGAGCTAAATCTGTTTAGAAAGGTTTGAGTGCGTGGAATTTGGATGGATCACTTACGTCAAGTTGTACAGAGTCCTCGAGTTCATCCTCAAAATCCCCATTGACAGCCTTTCCGTTTCCGAGCTTTCTACGCTTCGACACAGTTCCCCTATTCCGGTCCAATTGCCTTTTCAGCCCTCTGCCTTGTTCACGGAACGAGCGAAACCGTTCCCTAATAACTTGTAGCTGGTCCGCCCTGTCTCTTTTTGAGGCTTTCTCGCCGGGATTTGTCTTGGTGACATCTTGTTCGATTTCGTGATAAACATCAACCGGGTTGCGAAAACTATCCGGACGAACAGTCTCGACAAAGCCAATTTGAATGACTCGAGCCAAAGTTGCGTGAAGTTGACGTGGAGACCCAATCAGGTCTGGCGACTCGTTGGTTCCATTCACATATCCATTGGCATGGGGGCCGCGCGATGTGAAGGCCTGCTCTAGGTCTGCGATTCGGGTATGTCCAAAAAGGAGGAGGGTTTGGATTAGGTCGCGCTCTGCTGTTCCGTACTGCTTCTCTACTACTTCGAGTATCCTGCCGGAGCGAACGAGGTTATAGCATGCGGTCGGATTTGCATCATAGGTCGCAGTTTTGGCTTCACGGCTAGCGAAATGGGTGAAAACTAGGTTGTGCTGGAAGAGAACGCCAAGCGCGTGTCGTAGAGGCCGCGGTGTTAGCCCCGTGCATTGGGCTAGTTGTGCGATGTTGGAGCGGCCCTTGGTGAGGAGCGCGCTGATGATGCGCTGGTAAGAGTATCAGACGTTAGCCCCACGTTCTAAGCATTCAGGCTGTCCACGTTCAAACTGGGCAAAGCGTACAGAAGGAAGTTCACCATGGAGGTCATTGACTAGGAGAGCGCAAAGCTCAGCGGCGTGTTTTGTCTGATGTGAGTAGGTTAGCGACAGATGTCCTATTCACCATGGCCGACCGGCGAGCGACTCACGACAAGCATTGCTTTGCTCCTAGAGATCCTCTCACTATCTCTAGAGCTTCCACAATGGCTACCGTGGAATCATTGATAAGTGTTTGGAAGAAAAAATGTATATGTATGAACGTCAATGGCAATTACGTCTCTGAGGAAGAAAAGAAGGTTAGAGATGGAAGAAAATGGGGTTGGGAAGAATTCAGAGTCAGAGTTGAACTTCCTGCCGCATTGAGAGACGGGTTTTTTTTTCTGCCAGAGGTTGATGTAAGTGCACTGGATTGAGCACTTGCAGCGGCAAGATAGCTTGGGGTGGGGTGATCTAACTGACTTGAGGCGGCGTATATGCTTGGTACTTTTTGTGCGGGTGATGCGGATAAAGGTACCTGGGAGGGACCGAAGTGGGAGGGTCGAGACTTCCGGCCTATCACGTGATAGCTTTTGCCAATCCGCTCCGAAAATTAGACGGGAGCTTTTCGAAGAAGACGAGGCACTTCTTCTGGAGTGCAATTGACCCCTACGACGGCCGCAGGATAGGCAATCCCCTACAATACCGCTCTCGACAATGATCTCGAGAACGTCCCTCGCGAGAACCGCGCAACAGGCGCTACGCCGGTCGCACAACGTCCAGCCCCTCCAGCGACGAGCATACGCCGCGGCTGCTTCGACCGGAGCCTACGAGACCAACGATATCTCTGGCCTTAAGGTTGCTTCGCGCGATGCCCACGGCCCTACTACGAAGTTGGCTGTTGTTGCCAAGGCTGGTACGAGATATCAGCCTCTGCCTGGCCTGACCGTTGGCCTGGAAGAGTTTGCCTTCAAGGTACGCTATGGGCAGTGTGGGAGTTGAGGAAGCCCGGGTGTGAGCTAATTCCGGTCTCAAATAGAACACTCAACGTCGCTCTGCCCTCCGCATCAACCGCGAATCCGAACTACTTGGTGGACAATTGAATGCCTCCCACACTCGTGAGGGGCTCGTTATCGAGGCCAGCTTTCTCCGTGATGATCTACCTTACTTTGCCGAGCTTCTGGGAGAAGTTGTCTCCATGACCAAGTACACCAGTGCGTATCTGCAAAGGCAATGAACCTCTAGGGTTTTTCGTACTGATTACTATAAAGCTCACGAGTTTCACGAGGATGTCGAGCGTGTCTTGCATCTCAAGCAGGCTACGTACGGCCGTAATGTGGCTGCCATTGCTTTGGACAATGCCCATGCTGTCGCTTTCCACAAGGGACTCGGATCTCCTCTCTACCCCACGCCCACGAGCCCCTCCAAGTACTTAAACGAGGATTATATCGCCGCCTTCGCCGAAACTGCCTACTCAAAGCCCAATATCGCCGTTGTAGCTGAGGGTGCATCCCCCGACGCCCTGTCCCGGTGGATCCCTCAGTTCTTCAAGGACGTCCCTGCTTCTTCATCCAGTGGCGAGGGTATCAAGTCTGAGGCCAGCACCTACTACGGCGGTGAGCAGCGCCAGTCACACACTGGCGGTAACGCCATCGTGATCGCCTTCCCTGGTTCCGATTTGAACGCCTCCAAGCCTGAGGTTGCTGTCCTTGCTGCTCTTCTCGGTAGCCGACCCACCATCAAATGGTCCACCGGTTTTGGCCTGTTGTCTCAGAAAGCCTCAGGTTTCCCCGGCCTGTCTGCCGCCGCCTCCAACCTGGCTTACTCTGATGCTGGTCTTCTGACCATCCAGCTTTCTGGTACCGCTGCTTCTGTCCGCCAGGGCGCAAACGCTGCTGTCATTGCCCTCAAGGAGATCGCCAACGGCACCGTTAGTAAGGAGACTATCTCCAAGGCCGTTGCTAATGCCAGGTTCAACCTACTCGATGAGGCCACTCTTACCGAGCCTGCCGTTCACTTTACTGGTACCGGCATTGTCCAGACCGGTAAGCCTTATGACTTGATCAGCCAAGCCAAGGCTATCGAGTCTGTCACGGCTGAGAAAGTCCAAAGTGTAAGTATTAATCAGATCCACTTTTATGATGTACGCATGGCTAACATAATATGCAGGCTGCCCAGGCTCTTATCTCTGGTAAGGCCACGGTCTCAACTGTTGGGGACCTCTTCGTCTTGCCGTACGCTCAAGAGATTGGGCTGCAGGTCTAATTCATGAGATGAAATAAGAGATAGAAAGTGTACCAATAGTGAAGGTCGTCTAGAACGGGGGCTGAAAATGTTTCCGTATTTGTGAATAGCATTGTTAGAAGAAATTCTTTTGTCCATTGGCGCTAAACCTTGGATGATATCAAGACCTAACTTTATCAATGCATAATGTGAAGTGGATGAGGGTGGGCTCAAAATGATATCTGGCCCCTTATTACCTCTGTACTTATGGAGTACTCAGCATCCATTTTTGAGCCGTGTGATAGATAAAATAGGGGCAGTATTAGGTCTTCTAGGCTGTAGTACGCTTGACTTCACTTGGGGCCACATAAGTATGCATCGGGTGCCTTCAAGACTGTGCAATAGGCTCTTCTGGTATGCCAATAGACGTAGATCTCAAAGTATTTCGGACGAGAAGTCGATTACACAAATATCTCCCCACCGTGGATCTACCCAAGTTTTCAAAGTAACTGCGAGTTTCTTTGCCAGCAGCCTAATTAGTGTAGAACAGGGAAATACAGATGACTGCGGAGTACTACCATAGTAGTTTTAAATGCTTTTGTACCCATAGACATAATGGAGTATTTATGTAAGGAGGCAAACAAAGTATCAGTACTAGTAGCAGTATATAGCCAGTCATGTATATATATAGCGATGGCTCGACCTCGATAACAGTCCCCAAAACGTCTGGGAATACGCCGAATGAAGTGAGCCGCCACAAGATACACATTTCTGCGAATTGGTGGCACTGGGCATGGCTATGCTTACAGACGGTGCTACCTCCTGTTAGGAGGAAGCATGAACGCCTATAGACGCATGGGTCCATTGCAGTTATTGCCGCTCTCACAATGCTTATAGACTCTATTACCTACAATAATAAAAATTGAATTGTCGGGATAGCCCACAATACTTAGTACTACTAGGCAATGGTTCGCGTGATATTGTTCCATCCATGCTACGGAGTACGGAGCACTTATCTTTGGATATGGAATTCTCCAGCTTTTTCTGCCCATTAAGCACGACACTCTAAACATACTCGCCACCCATTTACCAATGTACCAATTTAAACTCTTTTAGCAATTGTGGTAATCTAGCATTGGGCACTTACCCTAGTGGCCACGGTAGTAATTCTTAGTTTATGAGGGTGATTATTACTCCGTATAGCGCGGTGATATACCGTATACTAAGTATGTATAGCTATTGATAGTTCCAGCTCTTATACTCCGTAGACGTACTCCGTATTGCTGACTTCATACTACTACTTGGCTGCCATCTGCGCTCTGTAATACCGTGGGTCGGGCTGTCTAGGGTCTTTTTTATTTTTTATTTTTTATTTTAGGGGAGAGAAGGGGGTGAGGGAGGGGCTCTCTAGCCCCCCCATCATCAATACCGCACCACTGCGCCAGCGCCAACGCGGCGGCTCACTTGGCACTAACTTTTTGACGGAGACAGGGTGCCCGCGGAGGGGTTACCCGATCACCGACCGCCGGCCTTAACGAATCTATGGCAAGGGCACATTGCTCCCGAGCAATAGGTGTGGACAATTGCACAAGTAATTCGCCGGCACCTCTTTTGATGGTTCGAATTTAGAGAAGGGGACCCCAACAAAGCCTCATCCACTGCCACACGACAGAGTACTAACCTGATACCTACCTACCTAACCTACCCTACTATCACTACTACTAAGATAGTAACCACATCCACCACTACTCCGTACCACCACCACCGCTGCTGCTGCAAGCACAACACAAACTTCCCGCGATCTCTCCTTCTCCCCCGACTGTTTGCCCGCTCTTCAGAGTACGACTTCCCTCGCCCACCTCCCATGTCCTCTCCGCCCATTGCGAGGCAAACATTGCAGTGTTGAGCAGAGCCGCAGGCCGCACCGCTTCTCTTCTCCCTTGTCCACCTTGGTCGGGTCTTCTTCGTCTTTCGCTTTTCCTCCCCCCAGGTTTTTGGTATGTTGCTTTTCGCTTCCCGCCTCTTCGCTCCGTATAGTCCCCCCCCCAAAAAAAAAACCGGGACACTGGTACACAGTTGCCGCGCAAAGCCTAAGGGGCATTCTCAATTTGCATTGGGCGGCTATATGAATTTGCGTATTGACTTGCATCTGTGTCCTAGGGCGAGCTCCTTTTCTCTCTCTTTGGGCCTATCGAACCAGAGCCTCCGCATCCCCAGACCAGTCCGCTCAACTCAACCTCAGTGCGCCCACCTAAAGTAGCACCACTGGAAGAAAGGCATCTCTCTGCGACAACGCCAGGTGTGTTTTTGTCCTTTCTCAACTCACCGCAATATCAGCACTCTTCAACATGTCGATTGTGCGGTATTCCTTTGATTCACGAGTGTGCTCCACCAAAGCTCCTGAAATACAGCCCCATCATGCTCCAGCTATCCTACCCCCGCTACCAACCCTTTTTTCTTTTTCGTTTTCGAGTCCCGGGTCTATGCTTCTTCTTAGGCTGCGAATTTTAAATTGCAAAAATATGCTTTCAAGGCTCATTTTTGCAGTTTATTAATTCTCAGCCGCATACGTTTATTTATCATGTAACTGACGGTGGTGCAGCTCCAGGATTTAGTAAAATTCTGGCGTCTCAAATTCCTGCACCGCGACCCCTCGATCGACCTCCGCGCGCTGTTGGTAAATCCTTCGGACCCCGTACCTCGCAGTTCTACATCTCTTCGACGAGCTTGTCTCATTCCAGAGCAACCATATACACGAGGTAGCTCACAATGCCCGCGCCGAAAAAAGACAATAGTGGTGGGGGAGGCGCTAAGAATGGTACGTGGTATATGATGAAATGAAATGCGAAGCAAAATTAACTCTGTATATAGGGAATCGTGGAGGCTTTCGTACCGATGCGGCCATCTCGAACAGCAGAAATGGTGGCGAAAGGCTGCTCCAAAAATGGATGCCCGATGCAAACGATACCTTTGATGGTTCCTTGGAAAACTCGTCGACCGGCGGCACTTGGGATCAGTTTGCTGAAAACGAGAGGCTCTTCGGTCTGAAAACAGACTACGACGAAAATATCTACACCACTGCCATCAACAAAAACCATCCCCAATACAGAGAAAGGATTGCTGCGGCCGAGAGAAAGGCCAGAGAGATTGAACGCAGTACCGCAGCCACATCTCATGTTGCTGAAGAACGTGTGATGGATTATGTCGCTGGAAAGGGCCAAGCAGATGAAAATGAAGAGGACAAGTATGTACCGACAGGCAAATCGGGAACCGAAGCGTAATGCTAACGAACGCGTGTAGATACTCTGGTGTTAGACGCCAAGACTTTCCACCTCTGTCGTCTGGACGAGAGAATAGGTACACCCCGCCTGCGAAACGAGCCCCGACAGGTCAGACATCTGTTCAGGGGGCTCCCGTTGACCCTGCTATTATCTCGTCGCAGATCAAAGCTCCGAATAAGAAGCAGCAGGCTTCATCTCCCGCTGTAGAATCCAATGGCGTTGCCCAAGCTGCACTGCCCAAATCTACAGAAGAGAAGTCCGCTGAAGCGACGAGTGTTGCAGCAACATCTGCCATAAGCGGAGTGGCTGGTCAGATGGGTACGCCTGCACGTACGACACCTTCTACAAGCCGGAATCTATCTCCGCAGGTTAAAGAAGGAACCCCCAGTGCTACTTCAACCGTTGAACGAGATGTTTTGAAAGAGTTCAAGAACTTTGCCAGCCAACAGCGCGAGAGCGCCCAGAAGATTCGCACCAACAAGGCTAAAGCCGATAAAGAAGTTAAGCTAACAGAGCTCAAGAAGTTTGCTTCAACTTTCAAGCTCTCCACACCTGTCCCTACCGACCTTGTCTCGATCATCGCCAAGGACCCAGCTAAGCAAAAAGAGATTCAAGCAAAGGCGATAAAGAACGCCGAGGAAGTTGCTCACACCAAGACTGTGGAGGACAAGACTGTCAGGGACGCTCAGCCAAAACCGGCGGAGACAAGTAATCCCAAGCCGCAGGCGGATGCCCGTGTGCCCCGTGGCCCTGGTGCTGGCTCTGGAAATCAATCCGGACAGGGCAGTCGACAGCATGGTCACCGGCAGCCCTACCAGCAGCAGTATCAACAACAGTACCGCAACAACAACCGTGGTGGACCTCATATTCCCCAGTCTCAAACCGGAACCCTCTCAAGCCGTTTACGCAACCTTGAGCAGCAGAAATGGTCCCAACCTCCTGCCCAAGATGGTCGTGCTCCGCCGACTGGCCCAGCGAACCCCAATGATCCAAATTTCAACCGCCGTATCAGCGGAGTTCCCACTCACATGGGACCGAAACTCAACCCCAACACCCAAGAATTCCGGCCCAGCCCTTTCGCGGCGACTTTCAACCCTAACAACCAGCAAAGCACCGCCTCAAGTCCTCGGTCAGCCCTGGCTGTCAATGGTGCCGAGTCCCCCGCGGGAGGTCAGTTGATCCGGCGCAAGACAAAGGCTGTGGATGTGAACAAGTGTCGCATCTTGTCTCATATCAAGACCATTAAACCCCCCCAAGGGCGTAATTGGGATGATAATGGAGGTCTCCGTCCATCATACGACACTCTGCCAACTTGGCGTCAGCTACAGGACGAGGAAAAGCCGGATTCCACCATGCACCTTACCTACACACAGCTGTTTGAGCGTCAGCCTTTTGGGGGATCATCCATGGCTACTCCGAACCCATCTCATGTAGTGCCTCACATACCCCATCAACACCAACTTCCGTTCCATCTACAACAGGGTGCTCATATGGGCCCACGCCAGTCTCCTCATATGCCGCATATGCAAATGCACAATCCCCAGCATGGGCCTGGCCCACATCCGCCATACGGCCATGACGACCACCGCATGGTGCACTCCAACTCTGCACAATCTTTTGCATCTCCTGCTTTGGGGCAAGTAGCAATGGCTGGATACCCGGGTATGAACTCTCCAGCTCAGATGCCATATAACCAACCGGTTTACATGGGCCCGGGCGGCGCACCGCAAATGGGATATCGAAGCTTTTCAAATAATCAGCAATATATGGGGCCTCAGCAAGGTCAAATGGGAGGGCCTATGATGATGGGGCCGCAGTTCATGCCTGGCCCCCAAGGAATGGTCGGTGCACCGCAGATGATGTATGCCGGTCACCCGCACTTTATGCCACCAGGCGGGCCGCCTCAGGGGACACCGGGTGCTAATGGCTACTCGAGCCCAGGGCGGCCAGCTGCTCCTATGATGGCACATCAGGGCTCCCAGCAGGGACAACCGATGTATGGCATGAGCCCAAGTGTTCAGTATAGTCAGCCCGCCACGGGCTACAGCCAAGGGCAGTCTGGCGGCCCAAGTAAGTAAAGCTCTTGTTCGTGGCATTTGGGCCGGCGGCTGACGCAGTAGGCACAGTGCCGAATCCGAGAGGCTACGGTAATGGCGGCCCGCAGCACTACGGGACTACTAGCCCTCATCAAGGAAATCAGTACGGCGGTCAACAGCAGAGAAATGGCAACAATTATAACAAAGGGCACAACGCCCAGCAGCAGATTCCTCAAGTCAACCACTCATCCCCTGCTGCGACTGGAGCGGACCAGGTCACCCAAAACCGCGCTTCAGACGTCCCCAAAGAAAGCAAATGAGTAGAGTAATAATTCCAGGAGCTTATACTGCGACCTCCCCCAGCGGTTCTTTCCAGGATTTCTATCAAGGCCTTTGGTTCAACGCCTTCCGTTGACTCTATGGACCATTGACCTTTCTCAAGGTTCCCAGCTCGCGTCCAATCTATTCATAAAGCAGCTGGTCGCGGTACCATTTGACCCTCGAAGTTGGAGATATCATGCATCGGTGCGCCCTAGCGCCCGGATGCGAGAGCATTTTTTGGTCTATCTTTATAGCCTTGGCCAGCTTAACTATTAGTAGAGATATAGTGTTTAAAAGCTGGGGATTACGATCACAACGATTAGGGTGGGATATTTAGCTTGGGGCTGTTCATCCCGATTTCACACGTTAACAGTTCGTGGGGATCAATGGCTGCCCGATACTCTGCAACCCACCGGTAACAATGCCGTCCTCTAGATACAAGGCGACATTGATGAGGTGTGGTGGGCGTACTCGCATGATGAGGTGCCGGGCAAAGCGGTTTGGGGTCGTGAAGGCTTGAGCACAATGCTATTTGTCTCGGTGAAGGGAAACGCATGATGGTCCGGGAGGGCGATCAAAGAGGAGAGGCGTATCTGGGTGATAGACATGGGAAGGCGGTACGATTGGACAGAGATTGAGCATATCTTTTTTGAAGCATTAAGGAATATCAAAACTCAGCTCTGTCTGGATCAGGGGCGATGAATACAACAACATTCTAAAAATTCGGCGGCGTTTGCTAAACACAAAAGTATGGGGTAAAAGGGGCCATATTCGAAGAAGGGAATACTAGTAGTAGTAGTAGTAGCAGTAGCAGTAGTAGTAGTACCTACTCGGTACTATGGTTATCGACGTTATCGCCGCAATACGTGCCGTAGTACAGAGTACTGGACATTCTAGTTGATGTGGTTGTAGTAGTGGGTAGGAAAGTTGAGGTTACGTTACGTTGCTTTAGTTAGCTAGGGCACACCACCAAACAACCACGTTGATACCACGCCGAGCCTGATGTGTGCATTGTACGGAGTAGGAACGAATGCTAGTACTATGTATGGATTGGTTTTACCCCAGGATGGCATCCCTTCATCTTCTTTTTAATCCGTAAACGGAAAGTTGGTAAGGAACCCGGAAGTCTTGGCCCCCCCTTGGGGTCCACGATGTGATTTAAGCGTGAGTTATCCGCGGCTCTCGGGCGCTAATAATAAGCAGCAATACATACATACACAAGAAGTCCCCCGGTCGTGGGAATGCGTAGCCTGAATGTTGAGTAGCCCGAGGATGACCACCGCTGACACTGCATGCGTGGAGAATTTACGGGGACCGGGCAATTTTTTTTGATCGATTAGAAGAGGCTTACCGTTCCTAGTGGGTGTAATCTACTACTGTATATTCATGTACGGAGTACGGAGCACCTAGCTGCGTCGAATTAGTAGTGGGACTACGCCTTGAACGGTGGCATATCGACTCGATGAGGAAGGCATTGCTCACAAAGGGTTATCGGATGTCGTGGTAGGCCTCATGGCCGAGATTCAAGATCGGGTGCGTGTACGCACTATGTCTGTACGCAGTGCATACCTATCACCATTAGCACTACTCCGTAGTAGTACTCCGTACTCCGTACTACCATTGTCGGTAGCAGCTGCGAGGCGGGTGCTCTCTCATTGTCTCTGCCACGCACCACGGGAAATGGGTATGTGACAATACTGCTACTACTCGGGTAAAATGCGCATGTAACCGATGTTGTCGACAGTACGGAATAATTTGTAATAATCCGTACGGGGTACTCCGTGCTGCTGCCAGCTATCCCTTTCGTGCAGGACAGGCAAAAGAGAGCAACTGTCTCGGCACGCCCACTTCCAGAATAATTCAGCGTGGCAGCTTGTAGGAGGGAAAAGGGGATCGTAAAAAGGCTTTTGAGGACGGGCGCTTGGCGATTGTTTCAAGCCGTTCAGGCATCGGCCGAACGCTTGGATCTCGCAAGGTTTTGAACCGCAATCACAGTCGATGTTCTTTTTTTAAGATCCCTCCCCTCCCGGGGACGGGGCCGGGGGCATTGGTGAGGCGGCTCTTATTAAGTAGGTACTCCGTACGGAGTACATAAAGCCGAAGTTGTTTCGCAGTGGTAAACCCTGAAGCTTGTTGGTTCGAGGACGATCACAGAACCATGCTTACGGAGTAAATATAAGGTGCGATGATCGACGGCTTGGAGACCTGCGAAACATCCGGATGGCATGTACATGGTGGGTTTCGTCTGTCAGGGCGGAGTGAGGGCGTCTCGCGTTCCAGGCGCCACCTCCTGCTTGCCGCCGGTATCGAATTTCGTTGCCTCTGCTGTTGTTGGTACTCCGTACTGACAAGGAGAGAGGGGGGGAAGTGACAATTGGGGAAGAAAATATGGGGTGAGCCGAAGTGGGAAGGTGGGCGGATGAAGGTTGTCAATATGGCCATAGCTTAGCTAACTGTGGAGGCTGCGGAGTTGACTATTAGCCCTAATCGTACACACGCGTACGGAGTACTCCGTGCTTGGTCTTCCTCATCAACTTCATGAAAGCTTGCCTGGATACCCGGCTGCTGTAATACTGAGCAGGTATGGTATTCCGCGACTCTGCTGTCGAACAAGCACTGAGATGGTCATAGGACCCCAAACCCAGATTCGCTAGGTCATGCTCTGGATGCGAAAGGAGCCGGAGGGAAGTACGGAGCAGTAGGGTAATAGATAGGTTGCAGTAGGAAAATACTACCAAAAGACGCTTGAGGTCTAGGGTCTAGAGCCTAGCTCTTTGTCAACCTTCCCGTTTAGGCATTGCCAGAACTGAATCCAGGAGGGGGGAGGGGGGGGGGGGTGAAGGTCGCAAGCCGGTACGTCGGCGAGACTTGGAGAGGAGAGGGGAGTGGAAATGGATGGGCATGTGAACTAGACGACACGCACCCTCCGATGACCTGCGTTATCATGAGTGCGGGCATCGCAGGGATGCATACAACTGGTGTCCCAAGTTTCTTTGGCGAAAGAGGCGAATGGCATCCGAGGGAATGAGACGTTGTGATGAATGATGCCTTGGACTGGCCCTAGAACGAAACTTGGAAACCACGAAACTGGAGGGGGCGTTGAAACTTGCTGGTGAGGGAAGTGGAAAGAAGGGGGGGGACGTTTGAGAACTAATTCTATTGGGCAGGAAGGCGCGGGAACTTGGGTAAGTGGTGGGGGGTTCGGAGGGTCGGGTGGCCGGGGGGAGAAGACTATTAAGGTACCTAACAGATAGTGGCTAGAGCCCTTAGAGCCCAGGTACGGAGCGCGTACCTGAACTGCTGAACATCAGGAACAAGCAGAGGAGGGAAAGAACGTTTTACATCGGCGTGGAGCCAAGGTGCATGATTGGCCAGTAGCTCCTGCTGTGCTCCCTCAAAAAGGGAAACGTGGTGGAGACAACAAGGCACAATCGTGAGGCCTTGGAAGGTGGTGATGGTGGTGACTGCATTGTCGATTTGTTGAATTTTTGGATTTTTGATTTCTTTGCCATTCTTCGCTTATCTGACGTCTTGGCAACCGCATAGCGAGGGGGGGAGGGCCAACAACTGAAAGGCCTGCTTTGCCTCTGTTTCGTTGTACGGTGCCTGAATATCACCACCTGACAAGTCAACAGTCCTTTCTGTTCCACCCTCGACCAATAGCCATGGGTAAATACAACGGTTACAACCAACACACTTCCACTTTTTTCGCCTGAAGGCGCTCAATACAACCCTAGGGTTCCTTTGAGCGCTATGTGATTCCACCGTCAATGCAGCGATGACCCTATGGGATGATGGCATCACCGATGTTGGTTCAATCGTCGGAACAAAAAAAAAGAAGGCCTGTCATTCTTGAGACACTGGAGCCCCGGCTGCCGATCCCTTCACCCTTATCTACTCGGTAAAAGGTCAGATTCTTCTTCATATGATTCTATTTGTATGCACTACTACTTCCATCACACATATGGAGCGCTTCGAAACACCAGGGAGGCGTGGAGAGAGGGAGGGGAGGGGAGGGAGCCACAGTTGATGCGACGCATGGGGAATGCTTGTTTCCGCTTGTGCAACGATTCCCAACCACAAGGTCAGCAAGCGCCAAAGCTGAAGCCGACGGCACCCATACCCAGCAGAAGCACTATCTATCCCTAGCCTTTAGGATCTATACGGAATACTCAGTACGGAGTACCCATCTCCCCATTCCCCTCTATCGCTCTCTCCCTCTTACCGAAACGAGAAACGACCCTAGTATTCGACAGCGAAAAAAAGGGTGTGTGCCTAGTAAAAAGAAGAAAAAAAGGAAATCCAAAGACAGGACATGAAGAATAAGAACTACCAGAGTAGACTGACTGCCTGCAAACCCGCCTCCCACCATGAAAAAGGACAAGGCAACCCTGGGAAAAGCGAATATTCCTTATTTTCCCGCTCGGCGAAATTTACCGCTGTTTATGGGAGCTGCGAAATGTTTGTATTGTGGGATGCCTGTTATCCGCCTGCCGTACACGGATGCGATCCATCTCGTGCTTGGCCGAATGAGGCATCGTCTTGTGTCTTTGTGCGTGGCTTACAACGTAGCATGGTCACATAACCTTTTTTTTAATGTTTGGCAACTCATGATGGGCTTGCCGAGCGAGTTTAGGCGATTATAGGCGGGTGGTTGAGGGAGACTGAGTCTGCAACCCGGAGTATTATGGAGTACGTAGTACTGCCAATTGTTGACTATTGCTAGGCTAACCATCAAAGTCTGTAGTATTGTTCCCTCGCGGCGAAGAAAAGCTGGGGAAAGGGTGCCAGTGTACGGAGTATTCGCAAGGGGGGGGGTTCGGCCACGGCACCACGGCACATGTTCATGCAGTGGGCCTAGACTCCTTGAGTGCGAGGAAGAATAGGTACGATAGGTAAGTCACCTCTATCCAGCATCCTTGAATCCTAATTCATTCATGCCCTGGGGTGGCTACAGTGAATCAACCAGCTCCTCTTGCGCTGACCGTTTCCTATGGATCTATCAAGGTACCTACATCCTGCATATGGAGTACATACAATGGTGGCCCAACGTGGGTGAATGAATGGGTTTGTTTGTGACCATTCACTTGTATCCATTCATCCGTTCGATCAATCACACACGCCCCTCGCTTCGTCCCAAACCACACCCCCCCTCCCTGGGTTGACTCTCCTTCTGAATAGTCGAGAAGCTCACCTATTCTCTTGTTTGCCCCAACGAGTACATAAAGAACATCCAACCCAGCTCAAACCCAGACCTCTTCTCTCTTGTTTCTTGCTCTTCATCCCACAGGCTGGTTTTGTTCCGACTTTCAGAGATATCCTCTTTCCTCATACCCGTGTTCACACTCCTTACTTCGATCACAACAACAATCCTTCACAACTCTTTTTGACAAACAAAAGCTTTGTTCCGCGAACAAGCAAACGCTATTCCTCAAACAACATCAACGAGCTGAGCTCACGTATAAATATCACTTTTGTGGAACAGCTGTACATATCTTCTGCTTCTACCCAGATCATACATACCATCAAGACCTTACAGACGTCTTGAAAACCCCAATACTCTGAAAAGACGATAATCCCGAAAACAACAACAAAACACGTTTTCAAGATGAAGAACTTCGCCACCGTCGCTGCCTTCCTCGGCATGGCCTCCCTGGGCGCCGCCCACATGGAGATGAAGGACCCCGCGCCTTACAAGTCCAAGTTCAACCCCAACACCGTCGAGCAGGACTACTCCATGACCAACCCCCTCAACCGTGACGGCTCCAACTTCCCCTGCAAGGGCTACCACTCCGTCTTCGGTACCCCTGAGGGTGCCTCCGTCGCCACCTGGACTCCCGGCCAGACCTACTCCATGACCATCACCGGCGGAACTCCCCACAACGGTGGCTCTTGCCAGGCCTCTCTGTCCTACGACGGCGGTAACACCTTCAAGACCATCCACTCCTACATCGGCAACTGCCCCGTCACGGGCGACTCTAGCTATGAGTTCGCCCTCCCCGATGACACCCCCACCGGTGAGGCCATGTTCGCCTGGACCTGGTTCAACCAGATCGGTAACCGCGAGATGTACATGAACTGCGCTACCGTCACCATCGCCGGAGCCAAGAACGCCAAGCGCGCTCCCAGCGACTCCTTCTCGAGCCGCCCCGACATGTTCGTCGCCAACGTCGGCAACCAGTGCTCTACCCTCGAGGGCTCCGACGTCCTCTTCCCCAACCCCGGTCCCGACGTCACCAACGTCTCCAGCAAGACCAGCCCCCCTGAGGGCCCTGGCTGCCAGACCGCCAGCAAGCGTTCCACGTAAGTCCCATCACCCTCTACTATCATATCTTTTTCATGAACTCTCTCCTTCTGCTCCTTACCTTCTTTCATCCCGGCGCAGCCATCGAGCAAGCAGTCTGCAGCCTCCCTCCCCCCCCCCCCCCCCCCCAACCGCAACCCTCTCCTTCCCATGCCTACTCTCCTGTTGTGTATTAACAAAGATCCAAGGCTCACCAACTAATTAGTCCTTCCGCTTTCTCCATTGGTGATGCGTGCGACTCCGAGGGCTCCTACAACTGCGTTGAGGGCACCGAGGTCCAGCGCTGCACCAAGGGCAAGTGGTCCGCTCTCGAGGAGGTCTACCCCGGCACCAAGTGCGAGCCCGGTCAGGCCGAGGAGCTCGTCTCCGTCCGCGAGAAGGCCCCCGCCAAGAACTACGAGAAAGTCATGCGCGCCGCCCGCGCTCGCAAGGCCCAGAACTAAAGTTCTACCTGCCACCTTGGAGGAAATGATGTGATGACGCCAACACTTTGGAGGAGAGGGGGAAGATGAGAGAGAGGCAGAGAGAGAGGATTGCATCAAGCATCGCCGGTTGATAGTTTCGGTGCACGTACATATTATACTTTATTAAACTACCAGAAGCCAGAATGGCGAACATAGGCAACGTTTGACGTTTACTCTTTTTACGCACTATCTTGATGGCTGGCCCTTTTTATAGTGATGACACTCACTGATTTTATGTATCGATATTTTTTTCCGGACATTATTAAAACTGACTCTTGTATGAAAATAATTTGATTCAAAGAGGGTCTCGACGACATTCTGAAGGTGGGAACGAATGAAACATCGCGGTGAAACATTTGACTTTGTACGTCAAGACAGCAGCCAGAGTCGACCAGTGTTCTCGGTGATGTTGAGGGGGCGAGTCAGCAGCTAGGCTGGTAACACGAGATGAGAATATATATATCGTGATCTCTGTCTTGGCGATTTTGGGTAGTAATGGAAAGGGAGGGGGGGAAGGGGGTAGCCTTTGCGTGGTTCCATCTCGCGGCGCTTGCTACGTGGTACACGATCGTCAGCTGTCAGACCCGCAATCATGGAAGATGGTAAAACGAGGTCGGACAGCAGAGGCGAGGCGTGATGGTGGTGATAATTGCGGCAGTTCTCTCCCCCCATCTCTGTTCTTTGCATCCAAGATATCCTTCCTACTTGTCGGCCTTGACGGCGGATTTCGCGGACTGGGAGAAGACGCGGGCAGGTGAACAGTGGTCAGGGTAGGCCTTTGCCAACCTTAACCCAAGGCTCAGGGCGCCTTGAGTGAAATCCAGCTTATAACTTGCTTCGGGCGGAACTTTTGAGTGCCTTAAAGAGAGCGTGGAATAGAAGCGCGTAGGGAAAACATAGGAAAACCAGTTTACCTCCTGCAATCGGTTGCAGCATAAACCCAACACATTTTGCGTCGGATTTCAACAACCTGGTCCGTCGAACTCGAGTTTTCAGACAAGGTCTACACGACACCATCATTCATACCGCCTGAAGATGGCGACCTTGCGGGTCTTGAGGCCGCCTCTTCCTTGAATCCCAACTGCAAATCAAACGATGGTTGTGCGTATACCAAAAGTTGCTGTCCTGGCAACACATCACCACCACCACTATTCATTCGAGGGCTCAGACCACTCAAGACTGGTGACTTCGGATTCCGGCTCCGAGTCTGGGCCTACGTCTTCGACCTCGGGTTCGCCGTCGTCTTCCCACCCCATGCCGTCCTCCAGTATCATTTTCTTGCCGGTCAGGACGTCCGTCGCTTGCACTTTGAGGTGCGGAAGACCGTACGTCAAGACCCTGACGGTCTTGGGGGACGCCATGCGGGCCGCCAGGGCCGCCGCCTGCGCCTGCATGTCCGCCGCCAGTTTGAGGACCCCTCCGCCCGCGCACGACGTGGCGTGCGACACCGACGTCTTCGCCGGCGAGTCATTGTACATGCCGAGATTGACGACCACCTCGCTCAGGCGTAGGCCGTCGTCGGGGGTCTGGGGCCTTAGAGCCTCCGTGCAGATGGAGTACATGCGTAGGCGGAGGCGCGTCAGCTGGGTGAGAAGGGCGCCGATGGTCGTGCAGACGTGATAGTCGTGACGGCGGTCGAACTGCCGTCCCGTCAGGAAGACGCCGAACAGGTCCAGCTCCAGGACCGTCAGGTTCTCCGCCGACAGCAGGGCCCCTATCGTGGCCGGCGGGACGAACGCGCAGCGGTGGAGCACTTCGGAGTACCTGCCCACGCCCTGGATGCGCACCGTCCGCAGCTTTTGGGACTTGTTGGCCACGGGGGCGAGCCGGGCCAGGTCGTCGTTGAAGGCTTCCCGGGCTGCGAGCTGTGCCTGCGCGAGATGCTCGTCCTCGTCCGAAGCATCCGCCGCACCCGCATCTGGCAGAGGGGTTAGGGGTTCCCCCGTAGGAGGAGTAGTAGTCTCAGTCTCGCTCAACACGACTTCCAGATCGAGGTCCAGGGATTCCAGGTTCATGGAGATCAGAGGCAGGCTCTCGCCCACGTACCGAGAAGATAGCAGCCGCCGCAGGGACCCCCGGGTAAGCCGGAGGTCGTCGAAGCAGGCAGCGCGGGCGAAGATGAACCAGCGCTTGGAGATTGTCAGCCGTCCCGGGTCCTGCTGGAAATAGGACGAGCCGACATGGTCCATGACGTGGGTCAGGATCTCCGGGGGCAGCTGTAGAAGTGGCATGGCGTTGTTGTTTCGAAGCTGCGCAGGTCGCTGCTTTTTGTTTTTTCGTCACGAGGAGAATTTGGAGCTTGTTTGAATCCCCAAGTGCGTATACGTAGGAATGCCACAAGCAGCTTTTCGAGATAAGGGGGAGCGGCTACCTAGATACACAGGTAGGGAGAAGAAAGAGACTGCAATCCCCAGGCTCTTATACCACACGTACGATTCCTGGTAGGTACGAGCTTGCGGGGTAAATGCATTGAACAAGACAGGCCGCGCCACATTGGCCGAGGAAGTTTCACATACATGATTGGGTAACGTAACCTCTGACAGACTGCCATCGAGCATCGCTGTGCCTTGATGTTGCATGCCGGCTCGTAACAGTCCTGCTGTTATCACCATTGACAACCCTGAACTGTTGCCACACCCGACGACTCTGGCCTACTCGAGCAGCGCTTCCCATAAGGGGCTGGTCTCTACAGTGTACATAGAAGGTGACCACGGGGTCAGGCGGATAGTACTTGGACTATAAAGGTCGGCCTGCCGGGCCTCGAGAGCTCAAGAGGCAAGCATATAGGTATTTTACGATGCCTACTGAAAGACTTGATTGTTCTTTCTTGCCGTGACGACTCCGGCCCTGGCGCCTCCCCCTTGCTTCCATGCTTCCCTGGCCCGGCTGATTAACTATTGCTGCAACGAATGACGGCTCTGGCCTACGAGCAGACCTCCCCATCAAGGTTGCCCCTGCACAGCCCGGGCTCGCGATTCGGACCGCGCAGCCCTCGTAGTAGGCCTCTCGGGTGGGTTATGGTGGCATCCAGCTCGTATCCATGCGAGTAGACTTTTATCGGGCCCAGAACCTGAAGGGAGGGGGGGGAGGAGAGCTGAAAGATTGGAGATTGCTTTGAAGTCGTGCGACCAGGCCAACTTGGAAGTACAGTAGTAGTAGTACTGTAGTACGGAATGCGTGAGCTTGAACTCTAGACAACTTCGCCACGGGACAGGGAAGAGAGAAAGAAAGAAAAAGAACAAGAAGAACAAGAAGAAACTCGTGACCGGGTCAAGGCCACACACAGGTTGACAGACAGGGTTGACAGACAGACAAGTTAGTTATCGCTGCTGGTAGATCACATCATGCATCCATTTAAATGCTACTTCTTCGGAAAACAGGTACCAAATGCGTCTGAGCTCCGTTGGGGGTCGATTATTATTGCTACCCTACGCGCAGCAAACACGCGAGAGAATAAACGTTTTTTTTTCTCGTGTTTTTTTCTTTTTCTTTTCTTTTTTCTTTTTTGGTTTTTACTCACCGCCTCTTATTGGGCATCTACTGCAATATTTGACCATTTGTTTCCTTACGTGGTATAAATGGTTCAGATCAGCCATTTTGTTGACAGTGATGCGTAATCCCCGTGGGCGCATAGGTAGGTAGGTAGGCAATAAGGTATCCATGAATGTGTGAATGATCAAGCCAAGGCCCCCCCGGTCTCATCGGGCTTCTATTGCTGTCGGGAACAACCCCACCTCACGCCGTCTAGGTTGTGAGGTGTTCTGCAGCCACCACCATGCCACCTACTACTGGGCCTGCCGTGGACTTCTTGTCTCTCTCTTTCTGTTCTGCTCTGCTCTGCCCTGCTCTGCTGCACCCGTCTACTGTGAAAGCAGCTAAGATGGCAACAGGCTGGAGCAGTCCCATGCCAATCACCCGCTCGTCGCCCACTTGCCAGTCCGGCCAACCAAAGCTGCCGGCGGCTTCCCCGTTTCTGGAGCACCACCACCTATGGAGTACTGTAGTATGGTAGTAGCTACGATTAGTAGTAGTAATAAACGACATACCCAAAGATAATCGCCCAATTGCAACACCTCTTCTTTTTTTCCCTTTCCCTCTTTTTTTTGTCCCTTTTCTTCTCCCACCTCCCATACCCTTTTTTCCCTCCTCCGACTTCCTCCCTCGTCCTCTCTCTTCTCAAACCTCCAACCCCTCCCTTCTCTGCAAAACCACACTTGCAATCTTCCCTTTTTTTTTGCAAGTTTGTTGAGGAACGGCGGGCTTCCAACCCCCTCCCTCCCGCTCCCCCCCCACCCGCTGCCCAAGGTAGGTAGGTAGCCACCACCACCGCCACCACCACCACCATCATGGCAGGACCAACATCGCCCAGCGCAGAGGGCCCAACCTATGCCCCGCCATCCCTCCCCGCGGGCTGGATCGCGCAGTGGGACGGCGCGAGCAGGAAGTACTACTACGTGCAGCTCTCGACGGGCGTCTCGCAGTGGGAGGTCCCCACGGAACCCGTGCAGACGGGCAACACGCCTGCGCCGCGGGCCGAGCACCCCTACGGTTCTCCTCACCACGGCGTCGGTGGTGTCCCGGGGCAGGGCACTCCGGGTCCTCAGCCCGAGGTCATCACCCATCCGGACGGGAGCCAGACGGTTAGGCATGCTGACGGCACGATGGAGCCCATCATGCCTGATGGGACGAGGGCGGGGAGCACGGGTCCCAATGGCGAGAGGGGTCTTGGTGTAAGTCTTCATATGTGTTACCCCCTGTTCCAGCAGCAGGAGAGAGAGACTTTGTGCTAACTAGTGTGGTGGGATATAGAGCATGGCGTTGAATGCGCTCCTCGGAAGCAAGAACAGCGGCAACTCGAGCGGCCACGGAGGCCACAGCGGATCCGGCTCGAGCCCTCTTAGCGGCCTCGCCAACCAATTCCTCGGCGGCGGCAGCAGCGGCGGCGGGCACGGGAGCAGCAGCGGTGGTGGGAAGAACTCTGCCGGAAAGCTGGTTGGTCAGTTGGCGTCCAACTTCCTTTCGTCGTCGTCGAGCAAGCCTTCACAACAACAACAGCAAAACTATCACGGCGGATCACCCTCCGGGCAGCAGTCGCATCACCAGGGCGGACTGGCGGGTGCTGTTATGGGCGGTGTAGCAAACATGTTTGGAAACAAGCCTGGTCACGGCAGCAGCGTGAGTATATATGCGAGGTAAAGGGTTGTCGAGGCCATTTCTAATATATTTGACAGCAGGGTAATGAATACGGCTACTCCAACTCTGGCTCGACCGGCTCTTACTCCGGCCAGGCGCCCACTTACCAGCCTCCTGGGTCGTCCAGTACCCCTTCTGGCCATTCTGGACCGCAGCAGTCGTATCACCAATCCTCGCCTAGCCAGCAACAGCCATACGCCTCGCACTCCTCCCAGAACTATCCCCAGCAACCACAACAGGGAGGTTCACACCAGAACTATGCTCCTCCCCCAGGTCCGCCACCCGGGCATTCTCAAGGCTATGGCCAGAATTATAGCCACAGCCCTGGGCAAGGTAGCAGCCCATACGGCCAGCAGAACTATGGTGCGCCGTCTGGCCCTCCTCCGTCACACTACCATCAGCAGCAGGCCCCACCGCAGGGCGGCTATCCCGGATCGTACTCCCAAGGGCCTCCTCCTGGACAGCCATCGTACGGTCAGCCTTCGTACGGCCAACCGCCCCAACAGGGATATGGAGGACACGGCTACTGATCGGGGAAAAGGAATTAGCCTTGAGTACTTTTTTTTCTTTTTCGTCTTGGGACAGTGATTGAAGTTGACGTGGGAAACCGTGACGAGTATGCTTGTGTGGTTAGACTGAAGTAAGTCTGTTGGCTTATATCGCATGGCCAAACAATGAGATTAAGTGACGGAGTTGGGTACATATACATATTTTGACGGCCGTATCATGGTTGACGAAGACGCATGAATAATGAATTTGCGGCGTCGTGTAGATGCGTGCATTTTTTTTCGTAGATAAGAGATGCACAGATAAACTTCCACAACCGTTCCGCCACATTTTGAAGGTACAGCGCTGTCATGTCCACGTTATAGTGGGTTGCATAGGGGATCGCGATTCAGAAGGCGATATTCAAGTGGGTGTATCTCAGTTCCTCTTCTTCGACCGACTGGGGCTCGGAAGCTCATCCGCGACGGCCTCAAGATACGATGCTATCCAGCGGGCCACGTAAAAGGATAGGATGGCGACGAGGACGACATATACGCCCGTGAGCATGAGGGAGTGCGGCAGTATGTTGTATAGGTACGGATCAAGAATGACATCGACCAGAACTGGTGGCGGGTCTTGCATGAGTGCCAGATCATCTGTGAAGTAATCCGCAGCCGCTGAGACGCGGAGGAAGAGGATGGACTTGTGGTCTTCACCCTGTGAGTATGTGGCTGCCGTCCTGCGGTCGTGTAGCTTCTGTTCCTCGTTACGGATAGGCGTGCCTGTGTCCGGAAGCCGAGATCTCGAGAAAGAATTCAGAGAGCGGATGAGCTGAGGAATCTGCCAGACTGTGTCGACTTCGAAAACATCCAAGGAGAAGCTGGTGGGCTGAAGGGCGGACCAGCAGACCCGCAGCTCATATCTCTGCCCCTCAGAGAGACCATCGAGGACGAACCAGCTGTAGAAGCCGGGACGAACCTGCTCGAGGCGCCGCTTGCCATCCGCGTCAGCGTCCAGCTCCGTCAGTAGAGCGGGATCGATAGTGGGGAACACGCGGGTGAGGTTTGTCCGGATAGAGGAGCTGTCCGGGGTGAGGACGTCAAGGTTGAGATCCGAGATGGTCGGTGCGCCCAGGGGAACGTTGATGGCGGGTGGACCGAGGAAGATGACCTTTTCCGTGTTGGCGGTCACGAGCTGGGCTGCAGAGGCGGCCAGCCACAGCAGGTTCGGGGGGGCGAATGGCTTCATTCTTGAGAGGGGTTTGAGGAGCTCCGGGCAAGGCCCTTTTCTCTTTTCCTCTGGCTACGGGGAGAGGAGAGGGTTGTCGTGGTGTTTGGTCGACGGTGGAGGCGGGAGGTTACCACGAGGTCGGGGCGAGATTGACGTGTAGATCGTGTCACTGGTTTCATTGACGAGCAAATGAGCTTCAACTGAGGCTCATCAAACCAAGCCAGGGGGTTGAAGGGGGCGCTCTCTGGGCCGCAGGGGTGCATTGGCAGTGGATGGACCCTTGGGACAGTTTGCTTGGGAGGGATGGCCCGCGCGCGTGTGGGTGCCGGGTACTTCCCTAGACACCGGCGGAAAATAATATTCCGCACACAAGAGACG
This sequence comes from Trichothecium roseum, assembly GCA_026184415.1. Lineage (NCBI taxonomy): Eukaryota > Fungi > Ascomycota > Sordariomycetes > Hypocreales > Trichothecium > Trichothecium roseum. The sequence goes on along the minus strand of CM047942.1, from coordinate 2,452,958 downwards.
CGATAGTGTGTACTAGAGTGTCGCCGGTATTTCTTTCACCAACAGGCGGTCTCGGGTTATTAGTGTCATTGGAAATTATTCCTCCGAACAAAAAAAAAAAAAAGCTTCGGCCTTGCAACAGGCAGTCGCTTGTTTACGGACACTGTGTTTGCTTGTTTGCCTGAACTAGGCGTCACTCGTGTAGGGTTGCATCAGGCATATTCTAGAATAGGCTCACTTCTCGCTGAGATGGCAGCTTTTTTGCAGGTGTAGGCAGGTTCTTGCAAACTGCTTCAGGTATTGCTTTTTCCCGGGTGGTTCGATTTTGAGGGCGAGCTCGCATCGGCTAATCAGCATTGGTCGCAGCGGTCAGTCAGAAGGTGAGTTAGTGGCCCACTGCGCTACCTACCTAGCCACCTAGCCCACTGAGCAGGCCACTGAGAGCAGGCCACTGGCAGCGGTCATGGCGGCGACTGCAGACGCGCTTACCTCAACTAAGACACGCTTCGCTGGCCCGGACGTGCTCAGGGCGAGCCAGGCCTCGAAATCACAACGTGAAATCAACAAATCCCAGCTTAGCAAGCCCCCCTCCCCCTGGACCACCCAAATTTCCCCCCACCTTAGTAGTTTCTTTCCCACTGGCTGCCAGATGACTATCCTCTCCCCCCATTTCCCAATCCTGGACCTGCCACTCACGTCTTTTTGTTTTGAGAACGAAAGAGAAAAAAAAAGTCTAGCTCTTTGGTGAACCTTTTTCCTTCTCCTCCTTTTGATATCTCAGCTCATCCTCATCCTCATACCCTCCATTCTGTAAACCTTTTGTTGTTCTTGATAAACTTTAATCACCATGCGTGAGGTTATTAGCATCAACGGTTCGTGCCTTGCCCTCCCGTTGCTCGGAACGCACGCGTTGAGCTTCACCGCTGTGTTTGGCAACGTTGATATCGGGTTGCTAACTCTGTCACTATAGTCGGCCAGGCTGGTTGCCAGATTGCCAACTCCTGCTGGGAGGTGAGTCGACATCTCCTTTCCGGACATCGTTCGGCGATAGATGTGAACGTCCAATGCTGACCCCTCTCCCTAGCTTTACTGCCTCGAGCACGGTATCCAGGTAAACAGAACTCAATGCTCAACGGCGCATTCGACGACGCGACTGGAGCTGACAATGAAAATAGCCCGATGGTTACCTCACCGAGGAGCGTAAGGCTCAGGATCCCGACCATGGATTTAGCACTTTCTTCTCCGAGACTGGTACGGGCAATATCTGATGATTTTCACCACGGGCAACGAATGTGCATCCTAACAATGCTGCAGGTCAGGGCAAGTACGTTCCCCGTACCATCTACTGCGATCTCGAGCCCAATGTCGTCGACGAGGTCCGCACCGGTGCCTACAGGAACCTCTTCCACCCCGAGATGATGATCACTGGCAAGGAGGATGCCTCAAACAACTACGCTCGTGGTCACTACACCGTCGGCAAGGAGCTTATCGAGGGTGTCCTCGACAAGATTCGCCGCGTCGCCGATAACTGCGTTGGTCTCCAGGGCTTCCTCGTTTTCCACTCTTTCGGTGGTGGTACCGGTTCTGGTTTCGGTGCTCTCCTGATGGAGCGTCTCTCTGTCGACTACGGCAAGAAGAGCAAGCTCGAGTTCTGCGTCTACCCTGCTCCCCAGACTGCCACCTCCGTCGTTGAGCCCTACAACTCTATCCTTACCACTCACACCACGCTTGAGCACTCCGACTGCTCCTTCATGGTTGACAACGAGGCCATTTACGACATTTGCCGTCGTAACCTCGGCCTTGAGCGCCCCAACTACGAGAACCTTAACCGTCTCATTGCTCAGGGTATGTCAAAAAGTACTAATGATAATAGTAAATGTAGCTAATATTAGTCGCAGTCGTGTCCTCCATCACCGCCTCCCTCCGCTTTGATGGTTCGCTCAATGTCGACCTCAACGAGTTCCAGACCAACCTGGTTCCCTACCCCCGCATTCACTTCCCCCTTGTCGCTTACTCCCCGGTCATCTCTGCTGCCAAGGCCGCTCACGAGGCCAACTCCGTCCAGGAGATGACCATGTCCTGCTTCGAGCCTAACAACCAGATGGTCAAGTGTGACCCCCGCCACGGCAAGTACATGGCCACTTGCTTGCTGTACCGTGGTGACGTCGTCCCCAAGGACGCCCACGCTGCTGTCGCCACTCTCAAGACCAAGCGCACCATCCAGTTCGTCGACTGGTGCCCTACTGGCTTCAAGCTTGGTATTTGCTACCAGGCTCCTGAGAATGTTCCCAACGGTGACCTTGCCAAGGTTAACCGCGCAGTGTAAGTTGACTCGTTCCCTCGAACAGGCTGAGTATGTTTGTTTGCTAACCATGTTTCCAGTTGCATGCTCTCCAACACCACCGCTATCGGGGAGGCTTGGTCTTCGCTATCTATGAAATTCGATCTCATGCACTCCAAGCGTGCCTTCGTGCACTGGTACGTCGGTGAGGGTATGGAGGAGGGTGAGTTCTCCGAGGCTCGTGAGGATCTCGCTGCTCTTGAGCGCGACTACGAGGAGGTTGCTGCCGAATCCATGGGCGAGGAGGAGCTTGAGGCTGAGTACTAAGCTTATGGCTCTACTCTTTCGATGGCGGAGTTGTCGATTGACTACGCGGTGTCTGTAGCAAGCCTCCTATTATATCCAAAGACAGGGGGTGCAAATTCTTTATCTGGACTTTAGCCCAAACGTTTTTTAATGTTGAAAATAATTTTGTAGATGCAAATCAGCCTTTCCCATTCATGTAAACACCACTAGAGAGAATTTGAGACTCGTATCTGAACAACTTTGCATGCTACTTTACGCGCGGTACCCTGTTCTACCTACTGCTACCATGTAATGGAAAATAACGGAGCCCGAGGTGATGGCGACTAGAGCCGACGGTAGGCGACACTACCGAGAGCCAGCCGCGGCTTCAGATCGACGCCTCCAGCTCCTTAAGCTCCAGCTTCCCGTTGCCCTTTTACCCCACAAACAGTCTAACTCAACCCTGGCGGGACATCTAAATTTTGATCATGGCATTGTTTCGTTCCGCTATTTGCAGAGCCTGCAGGCAGACGCCTCTGCGTGCTGCCCGTCGGGGGTTCGCGACGGCGAGTACTCAGCAGGTGTCTGACAACCGGGTCAGGCTGGTCGAGGTTGGCCCGCGCGACGGATTGCAGAACGAGAAGAAGACGATACCTTTGGCGACAAAGATCGAGCTAATTGAAAGGCTGGCAAGAACAGGACTGTCTACGATTGAAGCAGGCTCTTTTGTATCCCCCAAATGGGTTCCTCAGGTCAGTCCCAAACTGCGTCGCTATAGGCGCGGGGTCAATTGTCGAGGTCTGGGAGGGGATGAACCCACGCTGACAATTGAGTGTAGATGGCCAACTCCAGCGAGATCATGGAGCACCTCCTACATAATAAAGTACCGTCGCCAGTCCCGTTGACATATTCTTTCCTTGCGCCCAACACGAAGGGCCTCGAGAACGCAGCCAACGTCCTCAAGGCTAACGCTGGCACCTTTTCGACGCAAGCCGAGCCCGCCACCGGCGACAGCGCACTCTCCAAACCACAGATCGAGATGGCCGTTTTTGCGGCCGCTACCGAGAGCTTCTCCCAGAAAAACCTGAATTGCGACATTCGGACCTCACTGGATCGCTTCAAGGATGTGATTCAGGATGCCAAGGCGCATGGATTGCGTGTGCGAGCCTACGTCTCCGTTGTCCTGGGCTGCCCATTCGAGGGCTTCGATGTTGATCCTCACAAGGTTGCTGAGATTGCTACGGACCTGTTGGAGTCTGGCGCTGATGAGATCTCCCTCGGTGACACCACGGGCATGGGCACGGCGCCCAGGACAAGCGCTCTGCTCAAGTGCATGGCTTCAGCGGGGATCCGGACCGAGGACATCGCTATGCACTTCCACGACACGTACGGCCAGGCTTTGGTCAATACGGCCGTGTCTTTGGAGCATGGCATCCGCACTTTCGACAGCAGCGTCGGCGGACTGGGTGGGTGCCCTTACAGTCCCGGAGCTACGGGCAACGTGGCTACCGAGAATATGGTGTACTTCGCGGAGACTCTGGGAATGGACACGGGGGTGGACCTTGACGCCGTGGCGGATATTGGGCAGTGGATATCTGGGGAGCTGGCGAGGGCGAACGACAGTACTGTTGGAAAAGCTGTGCTGGGGGCGAGGGCGAGGGAGACTGCCGACGCCGCGAAGAGTGGTTGATATATATAACTGGCTGTACTCCGTACAGCCGCTCAAGTACGGTCATCACATCTCTTGATGGCTGTGTAATTTTATTGAATCAGCTATTCTAAGAGGTGGATATCTGTTCGCGGGGTGACTGCTCTTGATATCCCTTAGTGAGGCTATCTGCGCCATTAGTACTACTAGCGATGAAGAAACATGCCCGATTCCAGAATGCAAACCATAATTAGGCGGAGAAAATTACTCAGTATACTCTTTTCTAAAGGTAGCCCTCCCCTGTTGTGGCAGATCGTCATTCTAGGATCTTTGCGAGAAGTCACAGTCATGTGATGTCACCTTCTCCCGGAGCTGTCTCCACTCGGCGTCTGCAGTTACGTCCGTGGTGAGGCAAGCTCAACTCCCTCCTCCAGCTCCCTCTACCGCTCTCACCCACCCGCCTCTCCGAACACCGACCTCCACCCCCCGACCTTTGAAGAGCCTCCACCGATTTTTTGCGCTCCAGAGCCCTTCGTCGGTAGCTCGCCCCTTTGTCTTTCTCTCCCTCCGTCTTGCTCTCGCCGTCTTTTGCCTCTTTTGCAAAGCCTCGTTCCCTCGAACCTAGAGCTTGTTGCGGGCCCTTTTGCCAATTAACCGCAACCATGTCGGACCCCCGCGAGTCGTCGTCATACTCGATTGTGCCGAGGATTCGATACAACACCATCAGCGGTATCAACGGCCCGCTGGTCATCTTGGACAATGTACGCTCTTGGGAGAGAGACCTTTCTGGCTAGTAGCTATTGCGGAGGCTGATGACGTTGGCGCAGGTTAAATTCCCCAGATTCAACGAAATCGTTTCGCTCACCCTACCTGATGGCACTGAGCGATCCGGTCAGGTTTTGGAGGCACGAGGTATGCCTTGCCTGTGGAATCAAGGATCGTGAATGGAAGCTAATTCTTATCATAGGTGACCGTGCCGTCGTCCAGGTACCTTGAAACGACCTCATATATCCCGGCGCCCGATTACTGACCAACTACAATAGGTCTTCGAGGGAACCCCAGGTATCGATGTGAAGAAGGTAGGCGATTGAGGGCTTTACGTGAGATGCAATTGCTGATTGCATCCATACAGACCAAAGTCGAATTCACCGGCAAGAGCTTGAAGATTGGTGTCTCTGAAGATATGATGGGTCGTATCTTCGATGGCTCCGGTCGCGCCATTGACAAGGGCCCCAAGGTTCTGGCCGAGGACTATCTCGATATCAATGGCTCTCCCATTAACCCTTTCTCTCGTGTAAGCCAAAAGTCCCGCATCCACTCCTACGTCGTCGCTGACATGCTGTTCTAGGAATACCCCGAGGAGATGATCTCCACCGGTATCTCTGCCATCGACACCATGAACTCGATCGCTCGTGGGCAAAAGATTCCCATCTTCTCTGCGTCTGGTCTTCCCCACAACGAAATCGCCGCCCAGATTTGCCGACAGGCTGGTCTTGTTCAGAAGAAGGGAATCACCAACAAGGGTGTTCACGACGGCCACGAGGACAACTTCTCCATCGTCTTCGGTGCCATGGGTGTCAACTTGGAAACCGCTCGATTCTTCACCCGTGACTTTGAGCAGAACGGCAGTCTGGAGCGCACGACCCTCTTCCTCAACCTCGCCAATGACCCTACGTATGTGACTTACACCATGTTGTATAACGCTAAATGCCGAACTAACTCCGCCCTCGCAGTATCGAGCGTATTATCACGCCTCGTCTCGCCCTCACGACCGCCGAGTACTACGCCTACCAGCTCGAGAAGCACGTTCTGGTCATTCTTACCGACTTGTCTGCTTACTGCGATGCCCTTCGTGAGGTTTCGGCCGCCCGTGAGGAGGTCCCCGGTCGTCGTGGTTACCCCGGTTACATGTACACTGATTTGTCGACCATCTACGAACGTGCTGGCCGTGTGACTGGTCGCAATGGTTCGATCACTCAGATCCCCATTCTCACCATGCCCAACGAGGATATCACTCACCCTATCCCCGATTTGACGGGTTACATTACTGAGGGTCAGATCTTTGTCGACCGTGGACTCGACAATCGCGGTATCTACCCCCCGATCAACGTCCTGCCCTCGCTTTCGCGTCTGATGAAGTCTGCCATTGGTGAGGGTATGACGAGAAAGGATCACGGCGATGTCTCGAACCAGCTGTACGCCAAGTATGCCATCGGTCGAGATGCGGCAGCCATGAAGGCTGTCGTCGGTGAGGACGCTTTGTCCAACGAAGACAAGCTGTCTCTGGAGTTCTTGGACAAGTTTGAGCGCCAGTTCATTGCCCAGGGCCAGTACGAGTCGCGAAGCATCTACGAGTCCTTGGACCTGGCCTGGAGCTTGCTCCGCATCTACCCCAAGGAGCTGCTCAACCGTATCCCTGGCAAGGTTCTCAACGAATACTACCAGAGGGCCCAGAAGGACGCCAAGGCGAAGGGCAAGGCGAAGGCAGATGTGGACGCGAACAACAAACAACAGAACGACGAGAACCTGATCGACGCATAAGGAAGGATATCCTATGTGTAAGGAGGAGTGTTGTTTCAAATTGTAATAGACAAACGAAGATGAGTAGGTTTAGCAGCATCAAGAGTTATTTTTTTTCGAGCATTGTTGGCCCTGTAGTTGAAAGTAGGGGGGCCTCCTTGTGATGGGAGGAAGGGGGTTCCGCGATTGCGCGGATTTGATCCTAAAGTTTTTGCATGCCGGAGGCGAGTTTCAATGTTACCACATTTCTCCAAAGATGTTAGAATCATGGCCATGGCTGTAGCAGTGATCGACGTCGGGCTTGCAGCTTACATGCTGCCTTTGAAGCCAAGTGCTCGTGAAGTAGTATTTACTCTGACTACTACGGAGCACTCCGTACTGGTTACGAGCCTACGAGAAGTACTAATTTGCCTAGCTTGAGAGGTTGAGCTCCTCTCGGGACTCGGGACGAGAGTCCATTGCGCGCCACGGGCGGCTTCCGACTACTACATAGTATGTACTTACTTACTTACCTACTATGCAGCATGGTCTGTTGGGGGGTAGGGTCGACATTTCGACCCTGGCAACCGGGTTGCATCATTGGGAGTTGGTTGAGAACGGGGGAGGGGGGGGGGCTGAGGGGGCTAGTTGAGCATGGCTCGCGCTTGAGGTATTCCGAGCTGGTGGAATCAGGGTTTTCGGGCCTATTCCATCTCCAGGTGTATTTCTTAGCTTGATCTGTGTGATTCATACTATGTAGAGTTTTTTCTTCTTCTTTTTCTGTACGGAGTACGGAGTACTATATACGTATTTGAGCCTCTTGGAAATCCACGTGAATTTGGTTGGTGATTTAGTACTCCGTAGGTAGGTTGCTTTGATTCTTGGTTTTCGGTCACGAACTTCTGGGGGGATGGATGGATGGAGGGTGGGTGAGTGGCCTCGAGCAACGTGGTTTTAGGCCGCTTATCCGCTTGCAATGGAACACGGATTTGGCAACGAAAGCATGTTGGGTCAGATGGAGATGGATATGGATATGGGGGATTGGGGGGAGGGGTGCCACACACACCACCGCGCACACATTACATAGTACCGCTCATCACACATACTTGCGCGCATGCTTTTACGCACGAACATACACACTTCCAGCACTTTTCTGACTCTCTCACATACCTTGCTACCCCGCATGCATGCTTGGGGGCCCTTGCCTTCGGCATGGTGGCCTGTGTCTGACTTGTTGTTGGCGGATGATGGGTGTTTACAATACGGAGTACGGAGTACTTGGCTGGTTTATTACTCCTCTCAGGATATGGTAGAAACTAGGTATGGTAGGTATTTTCTCGTGGGGCGCGCGCCCGGCGCCGAAGGCAGTTCGTTGCTAGCGTCGAGCACGACTTTTCCATCAGCAAGTTCCGCTGCTATGCGGCGGCGAAGGGGTATTTTTCTTAGTACTACTAATTGGGGGTGCAAAGTGGTACGGGGCACGTATGGTATGGATACTCCATGGCTGCCGTGTTATGGGGATGAATGGGTATTATGCGGAAAGTGGGCAGATTTGCCCAAGTCATGAAGCCTTTTCTTCTTCTTCTTTCCCCTTACACAAATTGTGACTTAATGGAGGAAATCGGTCCTGGCTTGGATGAGTAGCACGAATTAAAAGAGGCACAGCCGGCAGAATTGCTGCCGGGGCGGGGAGAGCGTGATCAACTCGAAGCTGTTTGCAGGTTTTTGTTGCGTTTTTTTGACGAATTTGGAGGAATTGGGATTGGGATTGACATCATTACCAGCCGATATTATTACTGCCCGTTTCCCCGCGGGGAAGCTGCAGTAGGCGAACCAACCACACACACACTTCACCGACTCCCATGTTTTTTTTTTGGGTTGCTTTTGGTCTTGGCTAGAGTTGGCCCGTGGCTCTCCGACTGCGGCTTATTTTTTATTTTTTATTTTTTTCGGTTTTCGCATTTTCTTTTCGCCTTTTGGCTTTAGTATTCCATAAATTGTTGGTACTCCGTCTCCCCGTACTACCACCTAGGCTAGCCTGCAGAGTGCAGTGGTCCTTTTGTTCCCCATGCCGAACCAACTCATTCTGCACACGCGCGAGGGATGGGGAGATGGCTATGGGCACCACACCATCTCCTACCTAACCCCGGGATTTCCATCATGCCTTTTTGGTTTAGCACAAAGGCACGTTGGCTAGACGCACCACTCGGGCCGCGTCGTCATGGTTTGTCTAGGGCCTGAATGGGGAGAACGGCGCAATGCCCGTGAGGAGAAATGAAGAGAGAGAGAGAAACAAGTACGGAAGTATGCGTGGGATGCAGAGAGGTCATCAACGACCAGGGATCGTCCCCTCCCTCTAATCCCCATTTACTCGCGACCCAAGCTACCAAGGTAGCAACCGTGCTAGAGCGGTACGGAGCAGCAGAGTAGCATTGTAGCATATAAGCTTGGGACTCTCCCTCCCTCCGCTCCGACCTCGTGGCTCTGAGACCTTTCCTCCTCCTCTTGTGGTCTTGCAGCTGGCGATCGTTACTTCAACCTGCCGACTTGACAATTGCATAGTGTTCCTTGACTGGCATTCCAATTCATCACCACTTGACTGTTTGAGTAACTCCCAAGTCCAATAGCGACACAATGCAGCTTAAAAGCAGCATTCTCGCCCTTGGGGCTGTGGTGCCCGCCCTGGCCATGGCTCGCAACGACACCCAGCCCAAGCCCGATAAGAATGGCAAATATTGGATCCAGAGCAAGCACCTCAAGGCTGGCTTCGTCCCCTACGGTGCCTCCATCTCCGATCTGCACATCAAGGACAAGCACGGCATCGTTCGCGACGTCGTCGCCGGCTGGGACAATGCCACCTACTACACCGAGGATGGGCAACACCCCAACTTTGGAGACATCCCCGGCCGCTACGCCAACCGCATCAAGAACAGCACGTTCGAGATTGACGGCGAGACGTACCACATCACCCCCAACGAGCACCCCACCGAGGAGAAGCCCGACGGCATCCAGAGTCTCCACGGCGGAAAGGACGGCTGGGGCTGGAGGAACTTCACCGTGGTGGCGCACACCGACACCAGCGTCACCTTCTCCATCGTCGACCCGGACGGCAAGGAGGGCTTCCCCGGCGAGGTCATCAGCTACGTGACCTACTCCGTCCACGGCTGGGACTGGGACATCAGCATGGTCGCCATCCCCACCACCAAGAAGACCCCCATCATGCTGAGCAGCCACACCTACTGGAACCTGGACGGCTTCGCCAACAACGAGACGCAGACGGCGCTCAACCACACCCTGCACATGCCCTACAGCGGCCAGCGCGTCGGCGTCGACAACGTGCTCATCCCCACCGGCGAGATCCTCGCCAACCCCAAGGGCTCCGTCAACGACTTCTGGAGCAAGCCCAAGCAGCTTGGTGCTTCCCTCAACGAGCCCGAGATGAAGGGCAACTGCGGCTTCAACTGCACCGGTTACGGTAAGTGATTCTTCAAACCAAAAAAAAAAACAGTTACATGAAGAGTATAAAGAGTACTGATAAATACCCCCTACAGATAACTGCTGGCTCGTCAACCGTGGTCAGCTCGGCGCTTACGACTGGCGCACGCACTCGCCCGTCGCGACGGTCCACTCGGAGTGGTCCGGCATCAACCTCGACATCTACACGGACCAGGACGCCTTCCAGGTCTACGGCTGCGTCGGCCAGAACGGCACCCTGACGCTCAAGGAGTCGCAGGGCATCTTCGACGACGAGGATTTCCCCCGGACCATCCCCCAGTACGGCTGCGTCGTGCTCGAGGTCCAGGACTGGATCGACGGCATCAACAACCCCGAGTGGGGCCGCGCCGAGAAGCAGATCTACGCCCCCGGCGGCGACCCGTACAAGCTGCAGGCCAGGTACCACTTCAGCGTCGACGGCAAGAACAAGAAGAAGTCTAGAAAGGAGGAGCTGTAAATGGCGAGGGGAAGGGAATGGATGGCTGATGGGGGGTTGTTGTGGTGCAAATAGATACTGGTACTCCGTACTGAAGTGGTTATTAATGAGTCTATATAATTAATGAAGTTGAACGATGCATAAATTAATGATGCTTCTGGTCTGTTATCCATGAGGAATACACTTCTATTTACAGGTGCATGTATCTACGGGGAAATGCACTCAAGCACTCAAGCACTCGAGTACTCTGTAAAATTGGTGACTTTGGTGCAGGACGCCTAAGGTAGTATTGCGGTATCCAGTTTTTGGTAACAACACCCGCGGGGCAAATTTTAGGTAGTACTATGTACTAACTCTACTACGGAATGAGTACCTTGACCATCAAAAAACTCATCTTAAAACGCTTAATACTCACCAACTGTCCCGAGGTAAACCACCAGCAAGCTTCAGGGAAATATCCATCAAAACTCACTATCCTAGAAGTGAGGGAATAGAACCAGCATAGACAGGAAGAAACAAAGACAAAAAAATGGAAGAAGACCGGCTGGCGACAGATCTCGGTATCGCCGCAGACATTGAAGAGTCGCAGCTGGCTCAGGCCGGTTACACCCCGCCGACGACAGACTCGTTGCCACCGCCGGCTCCTTCAGACGATGCCCACGCGGCGTCGAATGATGCTGCCAACCTGGGGGTCAGGCAGCCCAAGAAGCGCTTCATTGGGAGGAGGGCCGCTGCCGAGGCTGCCGCTACGCAAGGCGATGGCGGCGCATTGAGTGACAGCAAGGCGATTCAGAGTGAGTGACCTCTTGACGGGCATTGCGATTATGACATGTTCACTTCCTTCCATGAGAGAATAATAACACTATGATTAGCCTCAACAAAGCCCAGAAGGGCGCCGCGCCTATTAAACCAAGTCCCCAAGGAGATACTCGAGGACCCAAACTTGAAGTCCGCCATCGCTCTCCTCCCTCCCAACTACTCCTTCGAGATCCCCAAGACCATCCACCGCATCCGCACGTCCGGGGCCACCAAGGTGGCGCTCCAGATGCCCGAGGGCCTCCTACTCTTCGCCACCACAATCTCCGACATCCTGACCCAGTTTTGCCCGGGCGTCGAGACGCTCATCATGGGCGACGTGACCTACGGCGCCTGCTGCATCGACGACTACACGGCCCGCGCCCTCGGCTGCGACCTCCTCGTGCACTACGCGCACAGCTGCCTGATCCCCGTGGACGTCACCAAGATCAAGACCCTGTACGTCTTCGTGGACATCAGCATCGACGCGGCGCACCTGCTCGCCTCCCTGGAGAGGAACTTCGCCACGGGCAAGACCATCGCCGTGGTCGGCACCATCCAGTTCAACGCCACCATCCACGGCGTGAGGGGCAGCCTCGAAAAGGCCGGCTTCAACGTCGTGGTCCCGCAGATCGCGCCCCTGAGCAAGGGCGAGATCCTGGGGTGCACGTCGCCCAAGCTGGGCGAGGACGCCGCGCCGGTGGACCTGATCCTCTACCTGGGCGACGGCCGCTTCCACCTCGAGAGTATCATGATCCACAACCCCACCATCCCGGCGTACCGCTACGACCCGTACTCGCGCAAGCTCACCCGCGAGACGTACGCCCACGACGAGATGCAGTCGGTGCGCCGCGGCGCCATCACCTCGGCCCGCACGGCGCGCAAGTGGGGGCTCATCCTCGGCTCCCTGGGGAGGCAGGGGAACCCGCACACCATGGCCCTGATCGAGAAGCGGCTGGCCGACAAGGGGGTACCGTTCGTCAACCTGCTCCTGAGCGAGATCTTCCCGGGCAAGCTGGCGGCCATGAGCGACGTCGAGTGCTGGGTGCAGGTCGCCTGCCCGCGACTGAGCATCGACTGGGGCTACGCATTCTCGAGGCCGCTGCTGACGCCGTACGAGGCCCTCGTCGCCCTCGGCGTGAGGGACGAGTGGGGGAAGAGCGCTTACCCCATGGATTACTACGGTAAGGAGGGGCTGGGGCGGGTGAAGCCCGCCATCGACGTCGGGACGACGGCGTAGGCGTAGTAGAGGAGAAACAAAAACGCTTTTGAAAGAAATGTTTCGGATATCTGAATGAAAAACGGTGCCTGCCCGCCCGGACCTCTCTACTTGCGTCGGAATCTTTTCATGTGATTGTAATTTTTTTTCCTGAACTTTGGACGCCCCAACTTGCGCTGGGAAGGATTTAATGCCGAATGAGTGCTGGTAACTTGGTGTTGTGTCCATATCTCGCGGATTGCAGCGAGACTGTGATTGACGGTTCATAGAGAAGGCGTTTGGCGAGCCAATGGGAGCGTAACCGAGCCAAGTCACTGAGGGAAAATGCACACCCTCTCTCTCTCAGGTCGCATTCTCCGTTCCGACAGGCTCGGGTCGATTCGAGAACATCAGCTTGTACTTGACAATTTCCACCACCTCCAAGCTCCCCTCCTCCCCTTCCCCCTCCAACTCATCATCCCCGCCGCCGCCGCCGTCGCGTCTCCGCACCACGGCCAGGGCCTTTGGCAGCTTCTTCACCTCGCCCGTCAGCCGCTGGTGCTGGCCGACGTACATGTGCACCGACCTCATCCACGCCGAGCCCTCGGCGCCGGGCACGTAGTCCGGGAACTCGACGCGGCCGACCTGGGCGTCCCGCGCGGGCTCGCCGCCCGGCCCGTCGCTCGGGAGGTTGATGGTGCCCTGCAGCTCGAGGATGGCCAGCCCCGAGGGCGTCTGGAGGAGCTCGGGGAGGGGGCTTGGGGACTCGCTGTCCCTTTTGGACGGCGGGTATAGCTTTACCGAAGTCATTTCTGATTTTCTGATTTTTGTAGAATGAATGGAAAATGTTTCCTCGTCTCTAAATCAAGTAGGTGGAAGCCAGAGGATGCCGTTATTCATTTAGACGTTCACTTCAACCCTCATCCTTCAAGTAACGGCGTTAACAAGTAACCTACCTTGGCAGTGGGCGAGACGTGAAGTTGCGTCTTAGCTGGAAAAGTGGGGGGATCTTTCTTGTGGTCGGAATGTGGCGTCGAGATCTTCCTGTGGCTGGAGAGACGTGGCGCTCAGATTTGCTCCACCCCACATTGCTGCGCCCCCTCATTGGCTCGCTCCATATCCACCCCTCTCTCTCTCTCTTCCCGCAGCCCTAGGTTAGCAAAGCACACATTTTTTTCCCTCCATTTTCGCCCAAATCTTTTCCCCAGCCCGAAAACTGATTTGACTTTGACCCTTCTGTGCGTGTGTGCCTCTCTCTCCGTCCAAGTCCCATAACCTCCCCCCAACCCGCTCACAACTAACCAGCCAGGTCAAGAAGAAAACTTGCACCACCACACAAAACTGGCAAGATGAAGGTATGTCTGGAATCATTCGAGTGAACCTCTGTTGCACTTTGCACTTTCTTTTTTTTCCCTTTTCGGCCTCGAAGATATCAATGGGAGGGGATTGGAGGTCGAAGTCTGTCGTTCGCACTCCCCCCCCTCAGCCACGGCAAGAGGAAATGTGCACGGGGAATATGAAATTTTTGGCGTGATGCAAAGATGGCTGACGAAACCTTGAACAGTTGAACATTAGCTACCCTGCCAATGGCACCCAGAAGCTCATCGAGATTGAGGATGAGCGCAAGACCCAGGTCTTCGCCGAGAAGCGCGTACGTCTTTCCTCCTCCCCGGTCCTCGATAAAGATCGAACTCCAACCGGTTCCGAGAAACAAAGGGCCATCCAAATACAAATGCGTACTAACACGTCTGGGGAAATAGATGGGCGTAGAGGTCCCCGGCGAGGCCATCTCCGAGGAGTTCACCGGCTACCTGTTCAAGATCACCGGCGGCAACGACAAGCAGGGTTTCCCCATGAAGCAGGGCGTTATGCACCCCGGCCGTGTCAGGCTCCTGCTCTCCGACGGCCACTCCTGCTACCGCCCCCGCCGCACCGGCGAGCGCAAGCGCAAGTCGGTCCACGGCTGCATCGTCGGCAACGACATGTCCGTCATCGCCCTCGCCGTCACCAAGAAGGGCGATGAGGAGATCCCCGGCCTCACCGACGTCGTCCACCCCAAGCGCCTCGGCCCCAAGCGCGCCACCAAGATCCGCAAGTTCTTCGGCCTCACCAAGGATGACGATGTATGTCTTGTCCCGCTGTCATACTCGATCATCGCCTACCCGGGCTGGATGTCCGGGTAGAGTGTGAGAGGATAAATCCCCGCTCGAGGGCAGTTCTTGTCTCTCTCTCTCTCTCCCTATCCTCCCCCCCTTTCTCTCTTCTCCGTCTGCGTGCCGGTAGCACGAGCGAGAAGCGGGTTCGGGGGGGAAGCGGGGGGGAGAAGGAGACGGGGCGATACCCGACGGGGAACGGCAAACTTCCAACTATAACAAAAAACGCTGTCGTTTGATAACTAATCGATCACCTCGAAACAACAGGTCCGCAAGTACGTCATTCGCCGCGAGGTCCAGCCCAAGGGTGAGGGCAAGAGCCCCTACACCAAGGCCCCCAAGATCCAGCGTCTGGTCACTCCCCAGCGCCTCCAGCACAAGCGTCACCGTGCTGCTCTCAAGCGCCGCCAGGCCGAGAAGGTCAAGGATGAGGCCGTAAGTTTTTTGCTCCCCCCTCTCCCCTCGTCGTACTTGAAACATGTCTCGGGAACCCAAGCATGCTGACCTTTGTTTTTTTTTCCCTCTATAGAACGAGTACGCCCAGATCCTCGCCAAGCGTGTTTCCGAGGCCAAGGCCAACAAGGCCGACGCCCGCAAGCGCCGCGCCTCTTCCATGCGCAAGTAGAGGAAGAAGTAAATGAGAGGAAGTAAAAGGGAAAAAAAAAGGGAAAGAAATGTTCAAATGGGAACGGGGGTTTTTTTCCGCACACCGCTGGGCGTTTTCGAACTTCGTGTTCTTTTTTTTTAATGAGCCAAAGAGAAAGAAAGAAAGAAATAAGCAAAACTCAACTTTCGAGGCACATCACACAAAGAAAAAAACAAAGACATGATACCACCTATCTGATGTGATCAATTTTTCACCGTTTTATTTTATTTTATATGCATGCGTGTTGGGAGTGACAAAACATGGGACAGGGGCTAGGGGCTCTTCACATCACCGGCTGCGAAAGCAATAAAATATTTTCTTCAATGGTTGGTGGCTTTGAGTATTTGCTTTGTAGTCTCGTACATGATTGATCTAGTAATACTACACGTAGCCCCTCATCGTCTGTTCCCTTCAGGCTCTGTCTTTCCACATTTCTCCTTCGTAGGTGACATTGCAAGGGATAAGATGCACCAGTGTACAGTTTAAACCAAAGGATTATGAACGCTTTTATTCTTTATCTATACTACACGGCTGACCCTCCAAAATCGCTCTCTGGCTATAACTTCATCGCCCGAGTTTAGCATCATAAAGAGGCCTGCACTCCTCCATGATGATGTCTGCCCTGGGGGTCTAATTTTTGAGCCATCTGGTCTTCTAAAAATAAAGACGAAACCAAATATGAGCCAGCCACTTATACTTTAGTCCTTTTTGACCAAACTTCCTCTTTCTCCCTAGTCCCTTGCCCCATTCTCATCCACGCTGTGGCATTACTCCTTCGTCTCGACATGTGACGGAAGAGCCTTATGCGAAGCCAAAGTATTCACTTCCAGCTGTAATGGCCTTGTGGAACTGGGAGCGAAGGCCGTCATAACTCTCGTACTCGGGTATATCGAGTTCTGTGTAGCATGTTAGCCTGCTGTCCTTTATTTTGTGAAAAGTATATATACTTACGGTTGAAGCAAGTATGCGAAGTCGGAAGACGGCCCTTGTCGCCAGGGTCTCTATGGATATTGAATCTATTGACTCCGTTCATGCCTTCGAGTTCTTTGAAGCCATTGAGAGGAACCTTGCTCGTTCCCGTAACAAATTGTAGTAATTTTGCACGTTCCTCTTTATCGAAAGACCGAACAGCGCGCCAGAACCATTGAATCTGCTGGGAAGAGGGGTTATAGTTATGGTACTCAGTATTGGCTTTCCAATCATCAACATCAATGTCAGGAAGACCCGAGATAAGAAGTTCAAGCTCCTGTTCATTAAAGATGGAGATGAGCTCAGCAGGTATGATCTCGTGGAAACCTAAGAAAGAGGGGTTAGTGTCAGATAAACGTAGCTGAATGCGAAAAAAAAAGAGGAGCCAAGAATGTAACAAGAGAAAAAAGGAAAATGACTTACCAGTTAGGAACTCCTCCATCTGCTCCTTGACTGAAGACAATAGTTTATGCTCTACTACGAGACGAACATACTCGTGTTTATTGTCCTCAGTGACTGGAACATCGCGACCGTTGGGAATCAAGTCGACAACGTTGGTAACGCCAAACTCATCATCCTCCACCGAAAAGGACTCGGTAATGATGTCCGTGATATCATTTTCCAACATCCAGCACAGAGACTTGTAGTAATCAGGGTCAAAGGATTCCATATCCTTGACGGATACAGACTTGCCGAGGATGCGCTTGTACACAGCACGGCTGAAGTAGCAGTCCAACAGTCTGCCCTCGTAAAGAGCTTTACCAATAATGCGACCAATGAACTTGAAGAATAGAAGATGCTCGTCGTTGACCCCACTTAGCTTGTTGGGGTGGAATGTGGTCCGGTCTGAAGATACAGGAATAAAGAGTGCATAGTTGGGGTCAAACATTTGCCGGGCCAGCACCTGGAACCACTCGCGGGTGACACCTCCAGCGTCTACACCCTCTTCGCCGTGGAACTTGATGCTGAGTTTTCCAAACTTTATCTCATCGCCGCTCTTGAAGTAGAGCGATCTGAAGGAATCATGGAAGACATGATTTCGCCGAACAGACAGCTGCAGCGTGGGATAGGCAGTTCGATCTTGCCCATTGGTGCGAGAATGCACGCTCCGATTAAAGTAGTTGCGCTTATTATCAAACTCCAGAACCTTTGGGTTCTTGACTAAGAGAGCAAAGGTTCCCGACATGAGCTTGGGGTTGCTCCTGACCAGTTCGTTGAGAATACGGCGATGGTTATCAGTAAAGCTGAAAAACAGGCTTGCCGTGCGTGACTCTGGCGGAGGGCTGGTCAATACCATCTCCTTGCCGTCTTGGTGGTTGGCCGGATCATCTTGAGTAGTTGTGTTCTTGCACACGACCATCAACGATTCGATCAACGGCAATAGAATGGTAGCCACGTTGAACATATTCTCTCTCTCGTGTATGGCAGATAAGCAAGCACCAAGCTTATCCCACATAGAGGAGAACGTCGAGTTGTGGTACAAGGACGTGACGAGGTCATGTTTCTCACTGGCCGCGGCAGCATCATTAAGATCGTTCGCTTTCTTCTTACCCTCGAACAAATGATCTAGAGCAGTTAAGACGCGGAGGAGTTTGTTCTGCTCAGAGGCTCCAGGTGAAAACTTCTCAAGGGCCACACCTTGGATCTCGGTCCCAGAGGTTGCTCGCTCAATATGTGGTAGCAGATTGTCAAGATCCGAGACAATATTCTCACTGAGGATTCTAGCTTGATGAACCAATTCTTGTCCGAACACAACCTTAGCTCCCGGCATTGCCGATAGATTCTTGATCGTTGAGATGGTGTTTTGGAACGTCTTGGAGCTGCATTCCCTGGCAACAAACACTCGCACAACAAGGGTGAGGTTCTGAGCTGGGATGACGGGAAACTCCAAGGGACGGGGTTTTGATGGGTTTGGTTTATTGCCATTGTCCCTTTCAGCAACACTGCTTGCAGCGCCAGCATCCTGGGCTGGGTCAATGGTGGCTGGAGCCTCCTGAACCGGCCTCTCAGACCCGTCTTCTGCACCACCCTCGACCTCTTGAGCCGACTTGTCTTCCTTTTTTATTTCGGCTGCTTCCTTTTCCTCAGCTTCCTTACGACGCCTCTCCAAGTTCAACAACGGCGTGGTAACCCGGTTCAGCAAGTCGGCAAGATGAGTCATTACCACCGAGCTTTCCATGACCAGTTCCCGGTCAAGGAGTGTTAGCAAGGAATTGATTGGATATTTGTGTGCTTTTGAGTCCTTCTCCTTGTTTTTTCCTTTGCGGCCCAGAGACCTCTTGAGTGTTGCTCCGATTGATTCATGCTCCATCAGGAATAACCAATGAATATGCTGATTCTTCGCGCAGAGCTCTACTAGCAAATCAAGGCACTGCTGCACAATGAGTAAAGGAGATGTCTCCGAGTTGGCTTGCGCTGCAAGGGAGGTACCCAAAGTTGTCATAGTCCTCTTGAGGCTCTGCGGTGTCTTTTGCTCCGAACTGCTCTCGCGTGCCTTCTTGGCTTTTAGGGAAAGCTGACCAAAACTGCGCTCGACCGCGTGCATGTCCACGCTCCCTTCTTGAAGTATCTGTAGGATAGTGCTCACGACCTCTATCCGGTTCTGTCGGTTCTCACAAACATCGGAAAAGACGCTGAAAAGATAAGAGCGGATAGACCCTTGCTGGGCGATAAACATGAGGCGAACAAGCGTGGCGACACCGGCCTTGTCTAGCATCTGAACCACAGTACGTCTCTGTGCCTTATTCTCCTGCGACTGACTTTGAGCTGTTTGCCCTGGGGGTCTAGAGATGCCAGGTGTCCCTCTAGCCAGGACTGGTGGCGTTCCACCGTCTTGTACTAGTGATCTAGCTCGTGCTGCCATCTCAGGAGGCAGTCGGTCCATGAGCTCCTCTCCCTGCTCCATCAAAACTTGTTCACGAAGTGCCGGCGGGAAGGTGAGGAGGATGCTGGCCGCATCCATTTCTTCAGGGAAGCCCTGAGCGGCAACGGCAGCAGTAGTAGCAGGGGGGGCGGTGATACTTCCACTGCCGGTTGACGCTGTAGGTCTCGTTGTGCCCCGTCGACGTTGTTCTTGAGCTTCCTGTTGTTCGATCTCTCTGCGAATATGTGCCGGAAGAACATCGAGAAACTCTTGGAAAGCTTCTGTCGATTCGCCGCCCTGCTGGGCCTCCTCACGAGCTTGAGAGCGCCTCTCAGTGACGGCTTGAGCAATGACTTCTTCTCTGAACTCTTCAGGCAATGCTGCCAAATAGTCTGGGTCTATGCCTAGGTCTGTTACATCAACCTCGCGATTCTGAATGATGGTAGTCACTCTAGGTTCGTTTGATAGTCCAGGAGTTGCGCTGGACGCTTCGTCAACGGGCGGCGCCGCATTGCTTGTCGTGGCGGAAGTCTCAACGCCTTCCATGACGCCGCTGTCAGGCCTCTGGACCTCTGTAGGAGTAACTACCTCAGTAGCTCTGCTTGCTGCCGCTTCTGCAACGGCACGCTCTGTTTCAGCACGCTCTTCGGCTTCCTCTTGAAGCTCTCGTGCAGCTTTCTCTTCAGTTTCTTTCTCCGCCCTCAAGCGCTCCTCTTCTTCATGCCTCTTCTTACGTTCTTCGTCGGCCTTCTTCTTGCGCTCCTCTTCCTCTCGTACCCTCTTGCGCTCCGCTTCCATGATGCGGGGTGTCAGTTTCGCAATGATGATATTGGTCAACTTCAATGCCTGAGAGTTCAGGCCATTGCCAAAGATCATGTGCGCCTCTTCTTCGTATCTCTCTCTCGTTGAATGTGCGCTGAAAGTAACAGCTTGATGGGGTTCCTGAACCATCTGTTCGCGCCGGCTTTCGTGTCTCACGCCACGCAACAGCGGCCTGTCCCGAAACTCTCGAAACCCGACCATCCCGGGTGGGTTGTGAATCTGAACATGGAAAGGGCCTGATCTTTGCAACGCAGGCAAGAACTCCATGAGGTCGCCCAAGATGGCCATAGGGGGATCCCCATTCCTGCCAACTTCCAGCAGCTCAGGTATCCTAAGGGCAGCACTCTGGTGCGCGCTTCGTGAGGACGCATCCGGTCTGTCGTTCCGACGGAGGAGTGGGTTAGCACCATCGTCTGCATTTGCAGATGGTCCTGGAGTGCGGTGGTGGCGCGTGAAGAAACTGCGGAAATCTAATTACAAGATCGTTAGCCTGAATTCGACAATACCAACACATCATTAAATTTCTTACCAGTGAACGGATCGCCTCTACCGCCCATGAATCCAGTCGGTAGAGGGCTTCTGCCATCCACTCTAGAGAACCCTCTTCGCCTCCCACCATGGTGATGATGGTGGTGATGATGGTTTACCACGATGAGATGGCCATCGTCCGGAGGGTTGAGGCCATCCCAACCCAAACCTGGTATAGGGGCAGGATGATCATCAACTATGGACGTTAGCGAAGTTTATTATGCTC
The DNA here is from genome assembly GCA_026184415.1 of Trichothecium roseum. Taxonomy (NCBI): domain Eukaryota; kingdom Fungi; phylum Ascomycota; class Sordariomycetes; order Hypocreales; genus Trichothecium; species Trichothecium roseum. The sequence goes on along the minus strand of CM047942.1, from coordinate 2,432,135 downwards.
ATCATTTCTATACATACCAGGTAGGTCGTCGTCGTAATTATAGTCTTCATCGTCAATCTCCTCATCTTCTTCCTCGTCATCTTTGAAAGGTCAGCAAAAGTTCTGCGCGGTTTTTTTTCTTTTTCTTACCTTCTTCTCCCTGGAAGGCCTCATCGAAACCGCGATCCAGCTCGTCGAAGAAGCCCGGACGATGAACATCATTATCAGGCATAATCTCGGCGAGAGCCTCAATTTCACGCCCATGAGCCCATGCCTCTTCAAGTCCATCCTCATAGTCTGCAATTTCGTCTTCGATGGTCCGTTCGAGCACTTCCTCGTCCTCTTGGCCTTCAACTTCACTCTCCCAGCCTGAAGCACCATCGTCCTCGATAGGATGGCCATCTTCATCGACGATCTCAACATGGTCTTCCAAGTCCTCCATATCCTCGGAATCCATCTCGTCGTCCTCATCCTCTTCATCGTCGTCGTCCTCTTCACTATCGTCGTCATCGTCGTCATCGTCATCGTCGTCTTCATCCATGACAACTTCGACTACCCCTGGCTCACCAGAGAGACCTTCAATCTCACCCATCTCACTATCTTCGCTGATGAGATCTTCTTCGTCACCTTCTGAGAGCTCATCTTCGTCGTAGTCCATTTCATCACCATACTCGTCACCGTACATGTCCTCGCCGTCATCATCTTCGTCATCCGACTCATCACCTCTGGGCTCAAGCATTCCAAGAGATGAATTCCGATACAGGTCAGGTGTCTCCTCCCGTTCATCTTCGGAATTAGACAGAGATGAGGTGGACCCAGTATCCTCGTATGCAGCTGCATCTTCCGCCACATTAGAAGAGAGGAGATTTGTGTGACTTAGCTGTTTCGCAGTCTCGGTTAATGTACGAAGGGTGCGTAGGATATACTTAATAGCCCGTTTAACACCGGGATAATTGAGGTTAATCTCCGCAATTGAGGAAGTGAGCTTTTCGACGAAGCCCTTCTCATACATTAAACGTCGAAGTTGGGCTTGAGAACGGCTTTGGCCAATGTCCATTGACCTGCTCCCGGCGCCATGATCCTTGTCTCGTTCGCCAATCATATGGTTCATGAGCTCAGTGAGCGACTGCATTCGGGCGTACCGAGATTCCAGTGGCTCGTCTGCCAAGGGTGCTCGCTCGTAGGCCTTCAAAATGGTGTCCAAAACGAACTTGCGCACAAATAGAAGATCTGGCTCATCATCATACGCATATTTTTCCAATGATCTATCGACCGCCTTCTCCTTTGTCTTAGATACCAACGCAACAAGAGCTTTTTGAGTATGCGCAGCCACGGCAGCCTTCTTCTTAGCGACGATCGTCTCGGCATTGCCACTAAGGCTACCTGAGCAAAGAAGATCATATATTAGATAGTTGAGGACACTAGACCGAGGTTTGATCGGAGTGTTGTTCACCAGGGGCGGTGCGCTGCGTTTGAAGTTGATAAACTCCATCTTCGTTCTGGTGTAACTCTGCAAGAGCTCTGTCAGGCAGTTCAGTAAGAAACAGCGATATACAAATATCGTGTTCTCCTCAACCTTGAAAACGGGCCTGGATGGCTTCTTTTCTTTGTCGGCGGAAGCTTCATCAGCTTTGGGTTCCTTCGGGGGCTGAGCTGACGTAGATTCTTGACCATGGTCTGCGTGTTCTGCGTCCTTAGCGGATACTGATGGCTCCTTGTCATCAACATCTCGGTAGTTGACCAGCTCGCTCAGAAGAAAGTGTATCACGCCATCCGGATTCTCGACTATGGGTCGCTTCTGATCTTGTGTAGCTTTTGGTACATCCACCATCTCCTTGTCCGTAGGTTCAGTGGAAGGTTTCACATCCGCAGCTAACTCGTCCCCAGTCTCTTTATCCTCGACTTTGCTGGGAGTCGGGACGGCTCTTAGGACAAGATTCTGCGACCTGCCATGCTCACTCCACGGCCCCCATTTGTTGAACTCCATAAGTTCATTAGTAGCGTCGACGAATAAGTCTGGAGCGCGCAGTGCCAGAGGTGACATATGTTGTAAATAAAGAGTAATGTTCACAGATCCTCGGTGGCTCCTCGAGATACTTTGAAATTCGTTCTTGATCTCAGCACGGATGATGTTCTTTGTAACATCTTCATCTTCAACGATGTGTCGCAGGATTAACATGACCTGTGAAGTGACTCTATTTTGCTTCAACCGCTCTGCACCTGAGCTTGACAGCTGCTTCGCCATGAGAAAAAGGCGTTGCAAGCTTTTCTTCTCTCCCATAAGTTTTGCCAGGGTCCTGCTCCGGGTAAGTAGAACCAGAACGCGTAGGATAGATGTGGCGAGCACCTCGTCTTTTCCAACGCGCGGTAGGAGATCTAGGACATGGTCCATTATGACCCTTTGTTGAAGGTCATCGATGAGTGGCGGTAACTTCTGGATCACTGGTTCGCTGAGAGTTTCGTCCACAGATCTCGGATATTTCCACACGGCTGCCACTGGCCTGGAATCGCGTGATAGTAAGGTTTCAAGTATCAGCAGGATATAGGAGTACCAAGGTGGAGTTTCAGTGCCAGAAACCCCTGAAGGGACAGAGAGAAACTTGGTGTAACCATCAACTTGCGATCGTAGCAACTCCTCGTTGTGCTGAACAAAGTAGGGCTCTTGGAAAAGAAGCGCAAGGAGATGGGCATATACTGATATACAACGGCCATTGCTCTGCAAATCATCTTCGGAGTCCAAGGATAACAAAGCTAGCGACAAGGTCTGACACGCATCTTCATGGGCCTCTTGTTCTCCTGCCTGCAGAACCATGATTTTTATGAATTCGGCTACTTCGATAGCAGTCTGAGGATGGGATCGAACGATGTCTATGCACTTATCAATGATATCATTTTGCAACGCTTCGCGTTCCTTCACCAGATCAGCCTTGGTAGCCAGAAAAGTGCGATCCTGTGAACTGGTATTTACTGCTCGGTCTCCTGCTGATTGAACATCGGCATTCATGGCTGGGCGCGTAGAATCACTGGTAGCTGGCGCATCGTTTCTTCCGGGTACCGCATCCAGGATTGGCCGATCAAGCTCCCCAAGGCGAGGGGATTCGTCCAAGGACATTCGATCTGGGTCTGGGGAAGCCGTGCCATCCGAGGGAGCACGCTCGGCTTGCCCGTTTCTCGGCTCAGATAAACTAGATGTATCGGCATCCTCAGGGGGAATTGGATGGCGCGGACCGGCAACTCCGTCGCGATAAGCATTCAGGTATTCTCTGATGGCTGGCAAGTTTCCATTTGTCCTGAAAACTGCTTCGTGAACCAAGTCCTCGTCGAAACCGCTGTCGAGGAAATCGTCAACCACTCCACGAACTTGGCGCCAATTAAATCGACGATCCGTAAAATCTAATAAGAAGAAGGGTGCTTTTTCCTCAGGGGTAGAAGGCGGTTCCGAGTCACCGACAGATATCTCCTTCAAGGTTTCCAGCAACTTATTGACAGTTGCGTCAGGAATTTTGTCAATCAGAGGGGTGTTCCAAAGCTGAACCACTCCGGATAAGATGATGTACCGTACCTCAACCACGAACTGGTGGAAGATGTTTTGTACCGTGCGAGAGCGATCTGTCTGGCGTTGAAGGTTGAAATATTGGCCTGTTTCAACGATATGCTTCCCATTGGCAAGGATAAGATAAAGATCCAAGATCTTCCTTAAGCCGAAAGCGGCAACCTTATCATGAGTATTACCCTGCCCCTCGCGTATTGTGTCGGCAAAGGTGCGAAGCATCTTGTTGAGAAGATCCAAACCCCCTTCTTCCTTGAAGGCCATGAATACAGGCATGATAATATGAACGCTAGAGCGTTCAGTATGGGCACGAGAAGATATTTGATCAACTAGCATAGTGTGCAAAGTATGCAACATGATGATCCAGTAATGGAAGTCTTTGGAAGTTGGTGGCTGGCTCTTGCTGACGTCTTGCCGCAAGTGATCGAGCACGGAATGTACCAAAGCCTTGGCTATCTCCAACTGCCTTGGTCTTGGATAAGGGTCGCCATGATGCTGATCGCGGCGAGGGAGCAAAGCTTTGCCCAGATTTTGGAACAGTGGAAAGAACATGGGGATCATTGGATGAAGCAGCATCTTAAATGCTTCGAAATTCTGAAAACGAAGACTGGCTTGTTTCTCCCCCGTTTCTAGGCTTGTAGAATTGTCACTCAGTTCGCGTGGTTTGCCATCGTTCAAAACACTGGGTAGAGATACAGGATCAACCTCTGCTTCTGCGGATTGGGCTGAAGCAGTAGCCTCGTTCATAAACTTAGGGCCTTGAAGAGACCACTTCAAAGGTACCATATTCAGTTGTGCGGCCTCCTCGGCGAGTAGACCACGAAGCAAAGGGCCTATTGATTTGACTAGCTTCAAATATAGGTCATACACATTAATCGGGTAGAAGGTTGCGTGGTTCGACCGCGAAGTAGAGAAGCATTCGGAAATAGTCTTCAACAGCGTTTGGGCGTTCAGTAGAGCCTTCAACGTCTTGGTCCCATTCTTTACTTCCGCCTGGTTTTCGTTGTCCACGGACAAATCAAGAGACAAGAAAGGCGCAAAGTAGGAGGTATCCTGTACTTTTGCGATGGGTTCCAGCACATCCAAAGCTTTTTGAGCGCGATCCAAGAGCGATGGCAACCCGCGTGAAGGGCTGAAATCGATGAATTGTCCAATAACCTGGGACAGGAACCTCGACGCTGGAGAGTCTTCATAAATTGCGGGAAGAGCCGGGGATTCGCAGATGTCAAGCAAAAGTTCAATGCCGCCTCTGCGCACAAAAGTTGCCTTTGGTTGAGTACTCGAGGTACCGATGTAACCAGACATGAAATTAGCGAGAGCAAGGACGTATGGGGTGAAGGAATGCTCCGGGGAGTGTTTCCGAGACTCCCTACGTTGATGCTTCTCGCTGTCAGTTTGATCGACTGCATCTGTCATGGCAATGTCGTCGGAGTCGCCAATTGTCGATTTAGCCTCGGAGAACTGATACTCTTCGGTTACAAATTCACCATCTTGAGTCACCGAGTGTATCTTGCCATCTTTGCCAGTCAAGAAAAGTCTGGCACCCCAATGAGGAGCTTTCCGAATACCCAAGTAGCGTACCCGCGCAACCATGTCAATTATAGCGTGCGAGATTGATGTTCGGAGAGATGGATGATGGCGAGCCAGCTCGTCGAAGCTAGTACCAACATGATAAGCTAAATCACCATGGCCGTTGAGAATTTTGACATGTCGAGGGCTTTCAAAGATCTCAAGGAAGCTCTCGAAGGCTCTTGACGCAACAACCATCCTAAGGCCATGCTTGTTGAGGCAGATAGCGTTTAGTACTTGTGGGATGACATGAATAGCATCTGTGGAGGGTAAAATTGTTTCTGCTACATGGGCGCGATTTTCGTCACGAAGACTCTGCTCGGATGGCGGATGAGGTCGTTCATCTTTCTCTAGGCCAGCCAATATTGATTCGTGAGGGAGATGGGTCTCATCTTCATCCTCTTCTTCTGGTGTGCTCTTGTCAAGGCCCACAGTCGGAACGGGCTTCCCGGTAACAGATGAGAGGTATGATTTTACCATTCCAGATTCTGAAATCGCTGCAAAGCTTGTCGGATCATTGTTGATAAAGTCGCTCAGTATAGTAACGGAGCTAGACCAGACGACAGATCCAAATGCCTTGGGGTCCTCCATGACCTGCCGAAGACTTGCGAGCAGATCAGACTCATCTGCTAGATTTCGGATGAGTCTTGCAGTATTCCCGCCATGCGTATGTGTCGACGTCATGATATGATCAATAAACTTGAGCAACCATCTTAGAGATTCACGCTGGTAGAAAGGAACTTGATAATCCACGACGCTCGATTGTTGCGATAGTGGTATGCCCTGATTAGAGTTCTGCAATTCTTTGGCCAGGCGAACAAGATCCACGACCAACTGAGATACAGCCTCGAGTCCTTTACCATTGAAAAATGCTGTAAAGGCGCCCTGGAAAGACCAGATGGTCGTTTCAAGGAACATAAGAACGGTAAAGTAATAACGCTGCGCCGTCTTTGTTCGCATGTTGAGCATCTCTACGAGCAGCTCCATCAGTCCAGCTGACGCCATCTCGTTGCCAACACGCGTAGTGGTTGACAGGTGTAGAGTCAGCGACAAAAGTTTGTCCCTCCACTTATCCATCTCAGTAACTTTGCCGTCGTCTTCTTCGTCGCCATTCTCCTTCATTTGCGCAACAGCTTTTCGTAGTACATAGAGTAGGACTCCATGACTCACATTGGCATTGAGAGCCGAAAGCACATCCTGGCATCGTGCATGGAAACTGGAGAGCGCTTCCAACAATGCCATTGCAAGAGTCTGTAGCCATAGCGGCATCTCAGCCTTGCCGTCCTTGGAAGGATGAATCATATCCGCCAGCTGATACACCACCTGGTAGCGGCGAGTTTCATCAACATCTTGTCGAAGAACTTTCTCGATGAATGTGTTTTCTGTCTGGACATACGCCAAGTTCGTTATAGCAAGCAAGCGTGCTGCCAATAATTCCTGGCGTTCCTCGCGCGATCCCAACAGCGACTTAGCGACGCGTAAGCGATGGAAAGCTTCATACTTGGTGGAAGGCGACATATCATCAGGCAGCCTTGCAAGAAGATTGTGTATCGATTGCTCCCTGATTAACGAACGGGGTGCTTCGAATGTTCTCTGGCTAGAGGCACCATGGTCATCATTGAAAGCGGGCGTCTTAGGGCCTAGGGGTGATGAATCATCGCCAACAGCAGGATGCGTCCTGGGGGTCGACAGATGTGGACTAGTCATTGTCGAACTGCGGCGCAAGGGAGTAGGGGTTGATGGCATTGACGACCGGCCTGGGTCAAGAGGTTTGATATTAGAAGTCTCCTGCGGATAATAGGCGATTTTCACATCTCCCCAGCTCTTCCAATAGTCCTCGCCTGCCGTAGCAATGGATACAAGGTCATTCGCGTATGACGAAGCTGTGTTTCCGCTGTTGATCACTGTCTTATCTTTGCCCTTGGTGGATGAGTTCGGGGTTTGAGAGGTGACTGGGTCGGCCAGACCAATGATGGGCGTCTTCATGAACGGTAAAGCTATCTGCTGAACTCTGTCCAGATCAATGTTGTAGTGATTTGCGAGGAGAGCTGCACTGATCTGGCGAGATGCGTTTCCAATTCTTCGGACAGAGGCCTGGTATCTTTGGGCCAGCTCCGACCCTACTTCGAGTGTTGCAATCAAGATAGACCAAGTAGTAGAGTTGAGCAGGTTGTTAAGATGGCCACTGCTAGCGTATATGCTACGGTTACCACAGTGCTCTAACAACATCCGCGTAAACTTGAGGATGACCACGATCAATTCTTCATCCGCATCTTGCGAGAAGTCGTTTCTTGAGAGCGCGCTACCCTCCTTACTCCCAGATTCGTTTCCATTTTCGGGACTCGATATCAGCTCGCGGCCAAAGTCTCGGCATTGTGGGCCCTTATCAAGCTCATATACTGAACAGAATTGTTCCAATATTGTGTCAAAACGATTCAAGAGCGGAATCCAGTGGTATAGATCGCCTCGCCCAAAAGGCCATCGTGAGGGAAACTTGGCAAGCTCTGTTTGGAGGTGGGGTAATGGAGTTGTAGATGCCGATTCGACGTAGCTCTGAAGCCAAGGAGACTGTCTAGGGGTCAGTCTAACTGCACAATGATACTATATGTCTTGACTCACAAGGGACTCCTTGTGCTTGGCCTGTATGCTCTTGACGATCTTGCCCATCGCGACGGTAAGAAAAAGCCAGGATAATGGAAGGGGTAAGATCAGTGACGGTTAGCCACGAGAAGAATCAAAAATCGTCTTCGAAGATGAGGCAGAAAGTAATCTACGTGGCAGGATGAATCGGTGGCTGTACTGAAAAGGCAAATCGACGCCACCCAACGAAACTATGATCGACTGCGAGAGGTGAGTGCAGGTCACCAGAAACAGCGTCGCAAAGCTTTAGATTGAAGCGGTAAGAATCAAATGCCTTAGGACTTTCAAAGCCGAACAAGCTCGCCCGAAGGTTTTTTGCGTAATCGCCCGGATGTCTTGCGATGTCGTATCAGAAGTTAACGGTATCGCATGGGTAATTTGGATGCGATCGGTCCGCCATGGGTATCGAGGTGGAAAGAGATCAACCAGTCTCGGTGAAGAGTAACCAGCCCCAACACATAGCAGAAATTTACCGAATTAAAGCAAGATGCAGTGGTAGCGTATCGGTAAAAAAACGAGATGCGTGGAGAGTTTGAAGGAAAATGTTTGATGTGAAGTGGTTTGGAAGAGAAAGGTTGAGAGGTGGGGAATAACAAATCGTCAAGTTGACTGCACACCCGCGAGGTGTAAGGTGGGCCTTTGCGTAATGGGGTGTACCTACCCACCTAGCCACCTACCTTACTGCTACCTACCTTACTGCTACCTACTCGAGGCTACTCAAGGCTACTCAAGGTGAGAGCTGCTGGCGAAAGGTTTTCGAATTTGGGGAAGCTTACGGGTTACGGAGTACGGAGTAATAGGAGCTGAAATTCTGCTGGCGATCTACTGACCACTTATTACGTGCGTTACTGCATACAGGTGCACACAGGATGGTCCTACCTATTACTACTACCACGGCTACGGAGTATCTACCTATCGAGTACGCAGTCGATAGCTGCAGCACGCATCGATGGATGGATCCATGCCACCGGCAAGAGGGGGAAGCTTCAATTGCTTATCTAACCGAAACGATTGTCGCTCAAGGCAACCTCGAGCGTAGGTAATATTAGCAGTCACAGCTTGCTCGCTCTTTCAAACCAACATAGCTTTATCAAAGTCGGGTATGATTTCTTTCTCGCTCTCATATGGGAAAAATAAAGGAAAAGAAAAAACACCCCGCCGCCCAACACACATGCAGCTTGACCGCCCGCAAGCTTTTGCTTCCCCCCCTCATGTCCGTGCCACAACTATCGATAAGCATAGAGCCTGCACCCGAGCTTTTGTCCAGGTAGCCACAATAATTCTAATCGGTACTTGATCCCGACATCGGGCAATACCTATTACTACTAGGTAGGCCAGGAGTATTGAAATAGTAGGAAGCAGTCTGTAGAATTCAAATCTAAAGGCGACCAAGTAATAGTAGTACCCTATTCTAATTCCTATACTTAAGTAGTCGCCCTTTGTCGACACTACCAGTACTTACTACTACTGCTAGTATGATGGTGCTTCTGTACTCCGTACAGCGATCACATTGTTGCAGCTATCTAAAAGGGTTAGTTAACATCCATTACTATTAGTTTGCGTCTTTCATCGAAGTAACTCCCACCTTTCATCGCTTCCCTCTCACGTTGTTTCCTGCGTAGACTTCTATTTTAGTCATGTCTAGTTCTTGATATGTGAACATTGATCAAAACAGTAAATTTCATGCCTGTAACCGTTCAATGTGGCCTTGAAAGTATGTCGCAATAGAAACTACTACTACTACTAGGGTAGTACTAGTAGTAATCATAACACTTTGTATTTATAGTGGCAAGTTACCATACCTGTTATTTACATCAAGCACAGACATTGTACCTATAGGGTGCACTTGCGTATGATAACAACTTGCCCTCCTTATTCACCAAGCCATACTTTTAAGGAAAGAGGGATTCAAAGACACAATCAACTATGTAAATTATCAAAAGCATTCGAAGCAACATCGTATCCCGGGTAGTTGCTCTCACCTAGTGCTACATGACCATTAAACTACTACGCTAGCGATGCTCAGGTGACGGTGGATATTTGGATGAATCAAAGTAAAAAGGTGCCATGAATTGCTACGAGGACTTTCATTGTTCGTCAAAACTTGGGTACAAATAGTAGTGGTAGCACTACTCATAGTACTGTAGTAGCACAGTATGGAATATAGTGGTAGTGGTAACAGTTGGTGGCGTATGGCATAGCCTTCATTGGCAGATGACTATTTCGCCAGCAAGCGTCTCACAGGAGATAAAGGTCAGAAAGGTGACAGTACCAGTATATCTAGGTACAGTACTCCGTATGGCTTATAGTACTACGTATTACAGTAGTAGCACCGTATATTGACCCCTAGTAAAGGTGCATGTTGGCGCTCGCAGCAATCACCCAATTCACCGTCGGCCCAGGCTGTGGGTGGAAACTTCAAACAAGCGCCTACACGCTCTGCATTTTGGATCAGGTTTCAGCGTCCTGTGGGTGTCAGAAAAACACCATCCATAGGTACTTGTTTAATAGTGCATACTTGCAGATGGGCAGAGTATTTTGCTCCTGACGAGGGCGAGTGGATAGACGCTACTGGGCTTGTGGGCTTAGTGCCATCAACCCCTAGAACAAACACCCCTGTGTCCCAATGCAGGCGCCACCCTGTCAGATTCGAGACTCCCTGCTCAACACCTCGAGTTCTCCAACCTCGTCTTGCATTGGTGCCAGCTCATGACCGCCATTAACAGGCATTCAACTCGGCCCCGACATGCTTTTTATTCGGCGAGCATAGACAAGCATTGCCTCTATCATCCTCCTCCTACACACTATTGACCTCGGGCTGCTTCATTTTGGCATCCCCTTTGTGGTTATCGTATCGGCCTTTAAATGGTACTGAGCCCGCCCACGTTGATGTCCTCGGCTGCTTTCTGAAATTCAGTTTCCCTTAACTTCAAGATTTTGGTCAGACTTCCGACCCAGAGCACCGGCGTGCCAATTTAGCCATTATGGATAAAACGTCTGCACATGAAAAAGACACTCCTGAAGTTAGGGAGGAAGCGCCCTCTGCACCCCCTTCCCCCGCCTCGCCGCCCTTGAATAGTAGCAATGAAGTGGTAGGCAAGACTAGCGTGCGATGTCTTGGAATTAAACATGCTGATGATAGCGTAGGTATCCGATGACGAAGACTTCGAGGATGCACACGATGATGCACACGATCCCAGTTCCCCACGACCCCTGACCAAGACGTCTGCATCGCCCTTGAAGCCCGCCGAAGGACAGCAGACAAGCTCTGAGCCTGAAAGTCCGATATCCGACGATATGAGTTATGCAACTGGGGGCAAGACTGTAGACTACTTCCAGGAAGCCAAGGCAACAACAGAAAGCGACGACGACAAGTCCGATGATGAGTCAACACAGTCGACATCCAACCGACTTTCGAATACATCCAATTTGGATAACGTCAGTTTGGACGACGAGGCGGCTTCACGGGCTGTTGATGGTAATTTTCAAATGTTTCTAGGACCTTTGAAAGATATGCTGACCGTCCGTAGATACAAAACCTACTGAAAAAGAGCAGTCCAGCAAATCTCTCTCTCTCTCTAGCATTACGAATTCGCTGCCAGCCATGCCTTGGTCCCCTCAAGCCGAGACATCTCCTACAAAGAGTTCGAACCCGCCGCTAGCATCCGTAGCACCTCCCCTACCACCTCCCTCTCAACCACAACCTCCTACTCGTAAACTGACGAGTCCATTTTCGTGGCTATCTCGCAACTCGACTAGCAAGGATAAAGAACCCCCAGCGTCCGCCTCAGCCTTGCCCTCTCCTCGCCGAAACACAGCAAGCTCTGTTGCAACGTTGGCTAGCAACCCAGAGATGATGCTTAGCAGGCTAGAAGAGGGAGAGCAAGACCCGAACAGAACAAGAAATAGCCTAAAGGATAGGTTCAAAATGCTTCGGATGAGAGAGGAAGTGGGCGTCATCCCCTCGTCTCTAACTGATGATGGTGAAGTTATTCTCGTATCAAGTGCAGCGACTCCTGGGGATGAGAAACCAGCGGAGGAGCAGCTCGCTTCCCCAACGGTACCACAGCCCAGCGATTCCCTTGCTCCCGGTACCGTCTCAGGTGTTAACGCTGGTCCGTCAGCAATGCCGGATCCTCAGGTTGACTGGGACTTATGGCAGTCTGTTGTCTACGAGGGGCCCGCTGCGGTGGCACGCACAAGCGCAGAGGAGCTGAACAGGGCTATTGCAACCGGTATACCTAGCGCTATACGGGGAGTTATCTGGCAGGTCCTCGCCGAGAGCAAAAACGATAGCCTCGAATTCACGTATAGGCGACTAGCTGCAAAGGGCACTGACAAAGAGAAGGAGGCAGAGAAAAGTGGCGCGAGAATTAGCATTGCAAGCACCAGTAACGGCTCTACACAAGCTGGGGAGAAAGTCACCTCGTCAGCTTCTAGCGTGCAGTCCGACCATTCTGGAGGGAACTCTCAGGCTTCCCCACAAACTGAAAAAAGTGTTGATGCAGCCATGAAGACTCAACCATTGTCTGCTGACGAACAAAAGAAGAAGGATAAGGAAGAAGCCGCTACGCTCCAGAAGTTGGAGAAGGTAATTCGCCGGGATCTTGGCGCTCGCACAAGCTACTCAAAATACGCAGCGGCATCAGGACTCCAAGACGGCCTTTTCGGAGTCTGCAAGGCTTACGCCCTATATGACGAAGGTGTTGGATACGCACAGGGGATGAACTTCCTCATTATGCCTTTGTTGTTCAATGTGAGCTCTCATGTGTGCTAGGTTTGACGCCAATTACTCACTATTATCTTAGATGCCTGAGCAAGAGGCCTTTTGCCTGCTAGTCCGTCTGATGAATCAATACGGATTGCGAGATCTGTTCATACAAGATATGCCGGGCCTACACATGCGGCTGTACCAGTTTGAGCGACTTCTGGAGGACCACGAACCGGCGTTGTACTGCCATCTACATCGCCGTGGCATCTCCCCTCACTTGTATGCCACGCAGTGGTTCCTGACGCTCTTTGCCTACCGATTTCCTCTCCAGCTCGTGCTTCGCATATATGATTTGATCTTATCTGAAGGACTTTCTGCTATTCTTCGATTTGGCATTGTGCTTATGCAGAAAAATGCATCGATTCTTCTGGGTATCTCTGACATGCAACAGCTAACGATGCATCTCAAGGATAAACTATTTGATGTTTACATAGACAAAGATCCGAGCCAGGGCAGCTTGTTGGAGTCTGGATTCTTTGGAAGTTCAAGTTCAAGCGCCGACAAGGAAGTTTATCGAGCAGATCAGCTCGTTAGGGATGCTTGCGAAATCAAGATTACACCCGAGGTTCTCAAAACATATACTACGGAATGGGAAGAGAAAACCACTGCTGAGAAGGACCGTGAGAATGAGCTTCACGATCTTCGTGTTTCCAACCAGAACTTTGCCGTTCAAATGAGGAAGCTAGAAGAGAGGGTTGAGGTCTGCGATCGCGAGCAAGCTGGACTGGCAACTGAGCTTGTCCATACCAAAGTGGAGAATCAAGAGCTGAAAGACGAGAACGAAAGCCTAAAGGGCCAGGTGCGGGAGCTGAGAGTCGTTATTGAACACCAGCCTCAGGAAATCGAAGCCAAGTGGAACTTGGAACGGGACGATCTAATAAAACGCAATGAAAAGGTTCACGAAGAGAACCAGCGGTTAGAGAAAGAACTTGCGGACTTGGAAGAGCAATTGGTCCAAACCAAGATGAGATATGCAGAGGCAAGTATCCTTTCTGAATATTATGCTGGTACCCATGCTAATACTTTGATTTTTAGATTAATTCTCAGCACGAGACACTCAACCGCAAATGGTCCGACTTGAAACGCCAATTTGCGTGATATATCACGCCGTAAATGAGGTTCATGAGCCTACGTATATAGAGCTCACCTGGCTGTTCTCGGTATGACGAGCGCTGACATGCGTGTTTGATCCGAGGTCCTGGCCAGTGTGGAGTCTGAAAAATACATGATGGATGTCAGAATGGTTATCACTGTCCCTGAAACGCATAAGCGAGAGCCGTGGCCGAGGGAATGGACTGCTTGAGTAAATGTGTGCAGAAGACAACTTCACGGTTTATATTTACTATAGTGTAGCAATTGGAGAGCACGGCGAACACGGTTTCACGATAACGAGCAGACGTGTTACAAGAGCATATGTGTGAACGAGAAAAAAAAGTCATTGCCATAATTCAAGTTTTGATTCCCTATGGACCCATTCCGATGCTTTCATGAAGCTCGTGATGCCCTGCAATACCAGGGCAATGAGAAATCCTTGAACACCATACCAAGGACCAGCAGCCCAACAATCATTGTCAAACTCCTTCCCCGCGACGTTTTTACTTGTGCAACTTGCGCTGGTAGAAAGCAAGCTCCTCACCCTCCAGGATGTAACCGTCGCAGCGGCCAGACTGACCAGGGCGGCTGGAGACGACGGCGTACAGACGACCGGCCTCGAACTGCTTCTCAACGGCGTTCTCGACCTTGCCCTGGGCAGAGTAGCGAGCACTCTGCTTCTTCTCGACGGCCTTGCTCTTCTTGGCCTCCTCGTCGGTCTTGCCCTCCTTGGCGGCCTGGGCCTTCTGGCGTCTACGGCCAAGGGGTTGACCGTAGTGGGCCTCGTACCACTGACGGAAGGGGGCAGCGTCAACCTGGACGACGGCGGACTTGGTCAGGGTGTTGGTACGGACGAGCTCGTTGTTGGAAGGGTGGTAGGCGACGGCGATGACGCGGGTCTTGCGGGTGCAGCCCTCTGAGGCCCACGCGAAGTTGCCGCTGTCGAGACGGAGGGCACGGAACTTGTGGTTACCGCCGCGGGTGCGGACGGTGTGGACGCGCTTGGCGCCGATACGGGTGTTGGCACCCTGGCGGCCAGCTTCGAAAGCGCGCTTCTTCCCTGTTGACAGAGGTCAGAACGCATATTCTGTGAAAAGAACATACGGGCTTTCGGAATCATATTGTGAACGCACGGTAGTAGGATCGCTTGGCGCCGGAGGCGGAGCGCTTGTGACGGGAGTCGCGAGAGATACCCATGATTGCGGTTGCTGTGTCTCCGAAGAAAAGAAGTGTTGGTTAGCAAAGACTATTGTTGGCCTTGTTTTAAGTTTTTTTGTTTTGTTTTTTTGAGATCGGCTCGTGATGGGATTCCTTCTTTTTCCAGCAACGCAGAAAAAAGATGTAGCCGGTGGAGGGAGGGGCAGGAATTTGACAGGTTTTGCTCTCGAGAAAAACCTCTCTCTGTATAGGAATGTTCCAGGGGAAGGGGCACCGTGATAAAGAACAGCAAATACTCACCTGATGAATGTGATGCTCACCAGGGCAATCGAATTGGCAGATGTGGGATTATGGGAGGAGTGAACTTTTTGGCGGAGTGATAAACGGCGGACGTCTGAAAATTGTGGTTGTGGGCAGTGGTGGGCTTCGCTAGCCCGGGGTGCGTAGATCCAGGGCTTTCGGCTGTCGGGTCATGGCTAATCCGCTAGCTCATCACGTGCCACTATGTCTTTTGGTTCTGCTCTTCCACTTTCAAATTGATTTCCACATTTGTTATCGCGAGGTGTGGTGGCAGGATGGCTTGCATGGATCCATGGATGTCTTGGGCACCGTTCGTCTGTTATCAACTCCTGGGCTCCGAGGTACTTACGCCCCTAGGATACTTTTCTCTTTATTATCTCTGATTTAAGCGAGGACTCGGACTAATAAGAAGGAAGTTTCTTCGAAAAAATGTGACGCCAGCGATGAATCATTCGTCATTCCTAGGTCTGTTTTGGCATCTTCACCGGTCACTGAATTATTCAGCCGTTCATCAACATGTTCGGATGACGAGGGGGGGGGGCGTCGATTCAATGATAAAAAGCCAACTTTTATCACGTACGGGCGAGGCGAGGGCTACAAACTTTCCGAAACTTAATCGAACATTAATTTGCGTGTTAATGCCTCTATCTACGTATTTGCGACCACTCTTTTTGACGTGACTAAACTCCACCCAAGCGTATTTGCTTCATGTCCGTCATCTCTTTGCCTGTGTTCAGGTCTCGGTGCATACTCAGCAAGTTCCCATCATGGGGGATCAGCAAACGCCAGAAAATACAGTAATAAAGCATGCGTATGCGTATGCCTGCGGCTCTTTTCACTCCTTTTGGGGCCCAGCGTCTTCCTCGTCCTCTCCGTCGCGGTCAATATCCCGAAGAAGCATTTCCATCTGGTAGGGAAGCTGCTCCACGGTGAAGTCGTCAGGCTTCCAGCTTTCAAGACGCTCTTTCGCCGTAACAGGCTGTAGGAGCGAGATGTCATTCTTGACGGCCCTCTTCTCCTAGGGAACGGATCCGTCCTTGTTGGTAGCATCAGTGCCCTCCTTGGCTTGGACGTGGGCATCCAACTTGTTCAGCTTCGGAAGCGGCAAAAGGCGTCCGTAGCCAGCTGCGCGTCGATCTCCATCTTCTTTGAGCTCTGCGAGGCACGGCCACTCGGCACGCTGGGACTTTGAAGCCTCGGTTTCATAATGTTGGTTGAAGCAATTGTCGAAGAACAGCACTGGAGACAGGTTGCCCATATTCATACCGAAAAAGAGGCTATACATTCGCTTGAGCTCAGGATTCTCTTCATTCTTCTTGGACTGCGCCTGTTTGGCTTGGGCATTAGCCAAAAGTCGCGCCTGGAGCTCCTGTTCCAGCTTCTTCTTGGCCCTCTCTGCTTGGTCAACCTTGAAGGCCGTGAGCTCGGCTGGGGTTTGGGGGATGAAGGGCGACTTGTCAGCGTTTATGTGGCGCATCTGAAGCATCATCTTTTGGAAAGCCGCGCGCTCCTTCTCCTCGTCACTCACCCAGCTCTTTGACTGGGACCACATCGGGTCGGTCGAGTTGGCGGATTCGGCAATATTAAGCAAGTCTAATTTATTCTTAATGGCATCGTCTGGGTGCCCGGCCGCCTGCTCCTTAGGAGTTTGGGTCGGCTTCCCGCTTGGCTTAGCTCGTGGACCTGTGGGGAGCTGGGTCGACTGAGCCGAGTCGATGGATGTTGATGTATCTGGTGCTCCGTGAGAGGCCTGGGTTGGATGACCCTTCGGGTGCTCTCCGATCTTCTCTCTAGCCGTCTCGGGGAGTGTTTCCTTATTTCCGATTGTCTGGCGCACCTGTGGAAAATTAATATCATAAGCGAGAGCAGAACTAGCTGGGCTATGGCCGTGGGCAGGGTAAGGGAGTGCCACCAGCGACGAGGCCACCTGGCATTGAGGAAATTGCTGACCAGACCCAGACATATGGGAAAACATGTATATGTTATTGGTCGGCTGCACAAAACGAGGATCGGGGACGGGCTGCGAGCTTTGGGGAGTCTGGACAGGCATGCGTGCCGTCAGAGACTGGTGACCATCAGGCTGGGGGTGGTTTGTGTGAGCGCTCGCACTAGGAACAAACTCTGCGAAAGGCTGGGGAAGTGCTGCAGCTTTGCTGGCGCCGCGCTGCCCTTGAGGCAGACGACTCGCTTGAGTGTTTGTCTTTTTCTTGCCCCGGCGAGGCATCTCTGATGCTCTGTCTGTGGATTCCTGGGATTGCTGTGATTTGCCACTTGGCAGCTTACTTTCGATGGATTGATGGTGAAGACCCGGTGCGATAGGTGTTGAGCGCGGTTGGCAAAGAGACGCGGTAGGCTGCTCTGGGACTTGGTCGTTCAGCTCTGACTTGCTGCCCTCATCTGTGGTGCGGCTGGCGTCTTTCGTGACTGGCTGCGTCGGTGCAGCAGATTCCTCAGAGGTCTTGTGTTCTTCGTCTTGGGGCTTGCTCTCATTACCTTTGGACCCGAACATATACTGCTTTGTGCGTGAGAGGCGTGAAAGTCTGAGCAGCTCCTCCTCTTTCTGCTTTTTAACTTGGCGCTTCGCCTTGCGGGGCGGGAGCTGGCTAGAAACCGACCTTAGGCGACGATCAGTCAAAACTCACTTCATTCTCACTTCCTCATGCGTCTTGCTCACTGAGTTGTAGATGAACCCTTTGGGTCCTCTTTGGTCCTTGACGGGCCGTCCTTCTCCGCCGAGGGCTGCGTGTCTCTCATCTCCTCCGTTCCGGGCGTCTAGAGGTTGATATTGTCTGCGTGATGCTGAATGCTAAGCATGTGTTAGTTCTATTCAGGTTTCCTTATTTCCAAGGGTTCGATTTGCCCAGGTACGATGATTCACCGTTCTCGTCAAACACCGTACACCCTCTTTTGGTTTCACTTTTCTCTAAGCACGTGAACCTACCTTTGATGGTCATCGCAGGTTGACGAAGTCGCGATATCGATGTTGTTTTGTTTTCATGGAAATGATGAGCGGGGAAAGGTCAGGTTCACTGATGGCGGTTGGTGTCGAAAGGCGTGCGCGCTTTATGAAATCGGCGTGAATCAGTTGCCAGCTGTAGCCAGTTGCAGCCAGCTGTGAGATATCCCCGGGCCCAGGAAAGGCAGGGCGCAAGTCGCAGCTCATAAAGACGAAATGATAGAATCAGATTATAAGATAGAGAGATAAAAAAACACCTCGGCGAGTATACAAAAGGAAGAAGCTGATATAAAACAGATATTGGGCGGCGAGAAGGCCCGTTTTAGTTGCAGTTATGACATGAAGGACCATATAAAACATACTTGGAGGAATAAGTAGTTAGCTAAATCATAGTGAATTTGAAACTTTTATATAGAATGATCTACGAATAACATATCTATGGGATTCCTTGAAGAAGTTTGTGAGCTTTGATACCTTGGAATATATATCGACGATGGGGCTGAATCCAAATACAACGGTCAAAGGTCTCTGGTTTGGTAGTGCCTTACGGTTCCGTGACACGCACGTTGGCGGAGAGGCGATTATTGGAATAACTTGTCGGCTTAATGGGGGAGAGAGATGGTAGCAACATAACACAGAGGTATCTCAACCACGCTTGACACAGCGAGAAGAAGAGGGCAGTTCCAGCAACGACTTCTCCGTCAATCAATCAAAAGCACCAGTGCCAATTCAATGATGCTTGGGAAGGAAAACACAAAAGGTTTGAAGGTGTGAAGAGGGAAGGGGAGGGGAGGGAGAGTTTCTCGGCCAGTCTGATTGCTGGCAAGGAGGCAGCACACAAGGCACTCTACGCGAGTGCTTGGCTTCGCGTGCGTTCTTTACCTACCGGCGGCCACTTGCTCTTACTGATATAGGCTACAGGGCTTCAAAGCAATGTTCACATGTTCCTCGACACCACCACCACCACCGCGTTAACTCTCCATATTCGATGAAGCGTGGTGAAGAGAGAGGGTTTGACGGATATGAAGTGGCCTAGACAGCCCTCTCGGGGACAGAAAACACCGAACCCCCTTCCACACACTCACACGCGCAGAAGGGTCGGTGTTTTCTGTCCCCCACTAGACAGCTAACGTGGATTCCGTGGCCGCGTCCGGAATACCGAGTCGCGTAAACCGCAAGCCGGTGGCTTCTTTTTCTGATAGACATTTATGGCAAAAAGGGGAATAAATTAGGTGAAGTCGAAAAGCATCCGCCGTTGTGGATACTCAGGGTACGTACCGGAAAAGCCAACAAAACATCGTCATTTTTTTTTGGGGGGGAGAAGTGGCCCCCTAGCGCCCCTCCCTCCCCCCTGTCCGTCGCTCGTCCCCTGGCCTCGGTAGCACCATCGTGGAGGGGGGAGGAAAGGAAACCTCCCAATCTGGATTTTCTTTAATTTCAGCTGCGAGAAACCACGACACCACTTCAGCTTGATTTGGTGACTCTTGCGCTCAAGGTAGGAGGACATCTTCGGCCTTTTCTCTGTTACTTGCTGTCTACGGCGGGTGAAGCCTGTGAAAATAACGATCATGGCTCCCAAGACGCTCAAGCTGAGCAACCGCTGTAAGTTGTTGTGCCCGCCCTATAACCCGTGCACGTTGGCAAAAGTTTACCAGCTAACCAGAAGCTGTTGTGTCCAGCTCCCAAGCAACCGATCAAGAACCTCCCTGAACTGGTCGAGATCACGGATGACTTGACTATTGAGGATATCAAGAAGGTCGTCGCCAAGGCTGCGGGCTTCAGCGACCACAACCGAATCGGTGTCTACGACCCAACCACCAAGAAAACGTTGAAGGACCGCAAAGCTCGCGTCGTTGATGCACAGGGCGTCTCTTCGGCTGGCGAGGTCCTCGTCAAGGATCTGGGTAGGTCTTCTAGTCAGACGACTCGAGGGAGTGTCTGGTATCTAGTGTCTGATGCTAACATGGATATACAGGCTACCAAATCGCCTGGCGGACCGTCTTCGTCGTCGAGTACCTCGGTCCCCTCCTCATCCACCCCGCCGTCATCGTCGCCCGCCCCTACGTCTTCCCCAACGCGCCCGCGGAAATGTCCCAGACCCAGTGGCTCACGTTCGGCATGATCATGGCGCACTTCGTCAAGCGCGAGGTCGAGACGCTCTTCGTGCACAAGTTCTCGGCCAGCACCATGCCCTGGACCAACATCTTCAAGAACAGCTTCTTCTACTGGGCCATCTCGGGCCTGCTGTGCGCCGCGCAGGTCTACTGGCCCACCTCGCTCGCCGCCACGGCCGACGTGCCCGCCCTCGACGCCCTCGGCGCCGCCCTCTACCTCTTCGGCGAGGTCAGCAACGCCCTCGTGCACTACTACCTCTCCACGCTCCGCAGCGCCGGCGGCACCGAGCGCAAGATCCCCCACGGCTACGGCTTCGCCATCGTCACCTGCCCCAACTACATGTACGAGATCCTCGCGTGGGCGGGCATGATCCTGACGAGCCGGAGCTGGGCCGTCGCCCTGTTCATCTCCATCGGCGCGGCGCAGATGTACGTCTGGGCCAAAGGCAAGGAGCGCGCCTACCGTGCCGAGTTTGGCGACAAGTACAAGAGGAAGCGCTACGTCATGCTTCCCGGTCTGCTCTAAATAGTACTTCAAGGAGAGGGGGAAGAGAGAGAGAGAGAGAGAGAGAGAGAGAGTAAATGTAGGCCCGCTGCCAGTCAATAAAGCGCCTGGAAGAAGTCGAGTTGCGGGGCGTGGTCACGCATTGATACAGAAAAAGAAGGGACGGGTTTCAAACGCTCGCAAGATATAAGTAGGAAGCAGAAGAAGCAGGAGAAGAAGAAGAAAAATCATAGAATAATTTGACGAAGAAATATGACGAAAAGTACTAGTGGTATAAACCCTATTGCCATTCTGAATGTCCCTACTGTTTTTTCCTCCTCCCCTCATTAATGATCATGGTAATCGTGCCTCATCAAAAAAAAAAAGACTTGAAAGTAGTTTACGACGTGGTCGACATTGATCCGGTGTCGGATCCCCTCGCCTTTCCGGTGCCGGTGCTGGAGTCGACGTCCATGATGCTCTTGCTGGCGTCGGACATTGACCAGGCCGTGCCGGAATCGATCATGTTGACATCGATATCCTTGCCCTTGCCGTTCGCATCACCGTCGTCGTCCCCATCATCATCCCCCCTCCTCGCGCCGCCGTCGCCATCCTCGCTCCCGCTCTCACTCCCGCTCGCGCCGCAGTCGCTGCAGCTGCAACTGCAGCTCCCCTCGCGGCCGGCCAGGCGGACCGTCTCCTCGAGGACGAGGAACTGGCGCTCGAGGACCTCGGCCCAGTTCTGAACGTTGCCCGTCTCCTTGATGCGGCGGGCGGCGCGGGCGGCCTCGCGGGCGAGCTTCTCGCGCTCGCGGCGCAGGCCCTCGGTGGCGGCGGCGACGTCGCGCTCCTGGCGGGCGAGGGCGGCCGCGTTCTCGTGCAGGACGGCGGCGCGCGGCTGGAGCGAGGTGTCGAGCATGTTGGAGAGGGAGGCGACGACGGCGCGGCGGGCCTCGGTGACGTGCTGCCGCGAGGAGGGGAGGGCGCTGGCGCCCGTGGATTGTTGTTGCTGTTGTTGTTGCTGGTGCTGGGATGAGGATGAGGAGGAGGAGGCTGTGGTGGTGGTTGTGGTGGCTGTTGGGACGAGGCGCGGGGAGGAGATGGATGGGGGAGGGGAGGTGGCGCTAGGCTGGAGGCTTCGCGGGGTCGAGGACGACGCTGTCGCTGTCGTTGGCGGCATCGTTGGGGATTGCGGTGGATTGGAATGGATGGATGTGGCGATTCGGTTCAGTTCAGGTTACGATTGAGGTTTCAATTGGTGTGTTCCTTGCGACGGCAATGATACAGAGGACGAGTTGCGTGCAATGAAGAAAAGCTGATTGGGATCAGAGACCCGCCATTTTCTCTGCTATGTACGGAGTACCATGTGGTACTACCTATTTCAAAAGCTGCATGCACCCCCATGATAACATGTACCGTACACACTCCTGCTGCGTACTTTGACATGGCCAATGTCCCGTAATAATGGGTGAAATGCCGTGCAGATGACCACCGGCTTTATGCAGGTTTACTGCTGCTCCGGGGTGGGGAAGAATCTAGTTAATTAGCCGCATGAACCTTCCCCCCCCCCTCCTCCCCCTCCACGACCCGATACCTACGCTGGCAGGACTTTTAACCCTACCAGTGCTTCTCGGAGATGGGCACGGCGTCGACGTCGACGCCCTCGGCGAACCACCTCTCGCCGTCGGCGATGCGGACGTCGTTGCCGCTCATCTGGCGCTTCCGCATCAGACCGTCTCCCGCAAAGGTCCAGTCCTCGAGGCCGTAGGTGCGCCACCACTGGCCCTCGTCGTCGTGCCACTCGTACCAGAACTGCACCGCAATCTTTTTTTTTCTTCAGTTAGTGACATGAACAAGACGCGAGAGATGCTGAACATGAAGAGTAGCAATAAGAAGGACAGGCAGGCAAATACCTACCAAGGTCATAAGATGAAGAAAAGAAAGCCTATGGAGAGGATGTAAAGGGGAAAAAAGGGGCTTCTTACCTTGTCATCCGTAAAGGCGAACAGTTCCTTGCGCAGGCGGTACCCGTGCTCCCTCTCCCACTTGGCCGTCAGAAACGCCTCTATGGCATCGCGCCCCTCGAGGAACTGCCCGCGGTTACGCCAGATGGAGTCCTCCGTGTACGCCATCTTTACCGCCGCGGGGTTCCTTTCAAACACACAGAGCACCGGTGTTAGTTGTCATCTTCTATCAAAGGAGTGTATATAGTAGTATATGTAGGCAGGAATAGCCCGTATCATCTCATCCTCATCTTGTCTGGGTACCAAGTAAGGGAGTAAGGAGGTCATACTTTGTGTTCCACGCATTCTGGGCAGCCTTGACTTTCTGCTGAGCCGTCTCGGCGTTGAACGGCGGAAAAGGTGGTCTTCCCTCGGTGCCTGCCATTTTCCCTAGTCGGTCAGGGATGTATCTTTTCTTCTCTTTTCCCTCCCTTTTATAGCCCTTGAATAAAAATACCTTCTCAACTAGGAGTTGCGTGCGCGATGACGCAGAATTCGTATTGGTGGTGTCTTGATATACGGAGGTTACGGTGGCTGGGTAGTATAGGGTACGATGTTGGAGGTGAAAGAGGGGTGTCAACATGGACGCTTTCGTGGACCTCCAATTCTCTTGGAACTGCATCTCTTGAACCCTCCCCCCTGTAGGTGCTCTTCCGAACACTCCGACGCCCTGTTATTGGCGAAAGTTGGTTAGTTGATGATGTGGCTATTTGTCAGCCACGTTATCAACTCGGCGTCTTATCAATGGTTTTGGTGGGATGCGCTCCGACTCGGGCATCTGAACTCACATATAGGGAGCACTTCGTCCATCATTTTTAGAAACAACAGGCCATGAGTAGAGAGTATTCTTCTGCAAAAGTATTTTCGTACAAGTGTCCCACCAGTGGTATCTGTATTATGTCGCTCAACGACTATGGCAAAAAAAATCCCAAAAAATGCACCCTTCCCATGAAATCGAATAATATATGCCCGCAGTCATAGCCATTTCATCTGGCCATCCATCGTGAAATTGCATCTGCCATGCACCGTATATTGTCCACAATGCCCATCACAAAGACGCATACCAGCAAGTAGGAAAGCAAAACAAAACAAAACAAAACAAAAAAAGCAGACAACGCCGTGCTATGCGGGTACACCATCGCCATCACAATACAACTGTTGGTTGCCACCAAATCACCCGCCCTGCTATTCAAAACCTAGGACCCCTTTTACGATCCAAACGAGGGCACTGCCTTTTGCCCCATTTAGGACATCAGTATACTTCTGCCTTTGATCAACACCCCGTCATTAATATGGCGTAAACTGATTCACCGATGAGAGAGAGTTGAACCCTGAATGATTGCCCTTTCGCGGAAACCCTGGCCGCGACATGGACACTCCAGGATTCGCCATCAGAGCATCAGCTCGGTCAAACACGTTGCCATGGAATGCGGCAGAGAGAGAAGGGTTCTGGGGTGTTTTTGGCATTGTCGCCTGCATGGCCGGCCCGAGTGCCGCAGTCTGTGGTGTGATGGGCACCTGAGTCGGCGACATCGGTGGACCATCCCCTGGGTACGCTGTGTGTCCATTGCCATCCATGGACTCGTAGAGGTGATGCCATGGTGATTGCATGATCAATGACCTGGTCATCTTCATAGCCTGGTGGATGGGCCTCAGACGATACTTGGTGTCGTTGGGTAGCGGCAGCATCGAGAATGATGCCTTGATAATAGAAGCTGTCGCAGTCCACGATGACTCAAAATTGCTGCACAGGTTCCAGAAACCGACTTGGGACCTTAGCCCCGGCTCTTTGAGCTTGATCAGCGAAAGCCTGCTCTTCAAAATCTCTGTTTGCTGAATCGTGTTATTGACCATGCCGATCAGCCGCTTCCACTTCTGGATCCCATCATTGGGCGCTCCTCCCTGCAAAGCCCTGTTGAATCCGTTTGTCAACTGTCCATTGAACCTGGGCAGCGTCTGCAACACAACATCTGTCGACTTTTGGAGGGCAAGGAAGATCTTGTCGAATTGGGCATCCTCTTCTGACATATCCGAGCCGACATCGCGGCTGTTAATAGAGGTAAAAGATTCGCCGGATCTAGGGGTAGCTGACCCTGGAGGATGAACTCGGCGAAGGTTGTGGCCGTGTGGTCCAGGCGGTCCAGACACATCTGTAGCCACTCTCAGATTGCCTGGATTATGTACTGCCGTCCCAGGCCGGCCCCGTGGCGGGTATGGACGTTGTGTTAGAGAAACCGCTGAGGGTAATCGGATGTGAGGTCGCAACGTATTCCCCGTATCAAGCATACCACTGTTGGGAGCACGCTGTTGTGCTTGCTCGCCAAATGCAGAAGATATGGTGACTCGGAGCTCCATGACACTATTATAAAGCAACATCAGGAGAGTCCGGATATAGCGGGGGTCTCCGTTGTCGACAAATGTGTCTATGTTGTCAGCAAGTAACGTGCAAACGTGCCCGTAGGCGCTAACCAACGTTTGGCAGGCCCGATGCACGTTTTCATTCTCTCTCTGCGAATGGTCATCATCACGAGCTATTGCCGTTTCATGCTTCTGAATCTCCTGTTCGAGCTCCTCAACGTGCATATTGGTGTTGTAAAAGACAATTTCGAGGCTGGACCTTTTGGCGGAATTCTCGTTCGTCAGACCCATGAGCATCTGAATCATGGGGTGTATCTGGAACACGGAGTACAGCAGACCCTTGGCAGCTTCTACAACCGGATCGTAGAATCGAGACTCGCGCCTTCGTTCCGGAAGAACTGAAAGTCGACGGACGTAAAGAGGCCGCTGCGGGTATGAGTCCACGGGGGTGGATGGATCCTTTGGCCTCATAGGCGCTCCTTGCATGGCCGACTCGTGGCTTAATCCGCGATAATGGCTGAAGCGATTGTTCGCCTTTGTTTCGTCCAAGGTACCCAGGTCTGATCCTTTCTTGGCCAACATTCCCATACGCCTATTGCGACTTTCGGATCGCTCCCGTTCACGCACGATTGTTTCCGAGTTACTCCGGACTCTCTCGTTAGCATTACCAAGAGTAAGAGGCATAACACCGGGCCGACGCATCGTTGTGCTTTGCTGGGATAAACCTCGGTAATGCGCTCTCGAAGGGAGCGGAGGAGGACGACCGACAACTGGCGAACGCATATCGTTGACCTCTGTTCCGTTTACCTTGACAGGAAATCGACCACTAACGACTCTCTTCAAGGGACGAGGTGCCTCACTACCGGTCTCGCTCATATCGTCACTCGTGTTTTCTCCTTCAGATCGCCCGCCATGTTGTGTGTACTGCTTCATAAACCTTTTGATGTGCAAAGTGATGGCTACTTCGGTGACATCGGTGTCTCTTCCAAAGCCATCGTTGGGCGGGCTGGGGGCCTGAGCCTGCAATACCTCCTTGGGCGGGAAGACCAAAGGATTGCCCTCAAACTTGATGACTTGAAGTGATCCCATCTCGGCCAAGCAAATAGGCAATTCTCGGATCTGGTTCTTTCGAATAGAGAGCACTTTGAGAGAGCTAAGCTTGACGATGTCCGACGGTAGTA
Organism: Trichothecium roseum; assembly: GCA_026184415.1. Taxonomy (NCBI): domain Eukaryota; kingdom Fungi; phylum Ascomycota; class Sordariomycetes; order Hypocreales; genus Trichothecium; species Trichothecium roseum. The sequence goes on along the minus strand of CM047942.1, from coordinate 2,405,980 downwards.
CCGAAAGCTGATTACGGCCGAGATCCAGGATTTCCAAGCGATTCAGCTCGCAAAGCTATGTTATGTCAGCCTGGGCAGGTTTAACCAATGATGCTTGGGGAGGGAAACCTACTGGCATAGGGAACTCGGAGAGTTGGTTGGCCCTGATGTTGAGATACCGAAGAGAGGTGATTTCTGTAAAACGGCTGGGTAAAGTAGACAGCTGGTTATGGGATAAGGCTAGCCTGTAACTCATATTAGAATATCTCATGGGTGACATCTGCCTCTAGAGATCTCGACTAACCGCTCTAATCCATTATTCACGATATCAACCACCTCTTCTGGGAGCTGTTTGATATTTTTCCGGCTCAAGTCGACCGTTACACCCGTGTTCACGCCCGTTACGGCAGTGCTAGCTTCGGGGACCGGCTTCTCGTTTTCAAGGGCATGTCGCATAGCCTCCCGGGAGAGATTTATAATTTGTGCAGCGGGCATAGGTGCTGACGCAGAGAGATTCGAGCTGGATGCGACTTTGCGCAAGTTGGGGACTGGGGGAGGCGGGGAATGACCGTTGGACATGGCGGCGGCATGGAGGACGGCACGGCGTCCAGAGCTGTTGCCCTCTATATTTCGCATATTGTTTGTTGGTGTCGAGGCACCACCTCGATCGTGTCGCTCCATGTCGTCGTCCTAATGATGCGAAGCGAAAGGGGGCTGCGTCTCTGCCCGACTCGAGACTGCTTCTCGCTCGGGTTGAAGTATACTGCTGTGGATGGTTCACAGGCGATGCCTCTCAGGGCTGCGAGGAATGGCTCTGAAGACGAGAGGCGATCATTATGAGCGTCTGATCAATCGGTGCAACTCCTGTCGTATCACTGGTCGAGTATTGCGACTCCCTGGAGTTCGGAAGGCTTGGGTACGTCGCGGTCGAGTCAGGCAGTCGTCGAGTAGGCTTGCGAGACTGGACAGTGGAGGTATCTTTGATTCTTGAAAGGCGGCAGGCAGCCGAGATTGGCACACCACTTTCTACAAAGTTCACAAGGAGACTGTCTGAAATGAGAAGTGCTAAAGAAAACCAATGCAGCATGAAACGAGGAGAGGAATGATTGAAGGTTAAACTTGTTCTGTCGTGGTCGCCAGTATCCGGGATAATGGTAAAATGGTCCGTGCTCAGGAGCCCCCTTGTATCAAGCTACCTGCTAGGGTAAGATACTTAGGAGTACTACTACTACGGAGTAGCAGTAGTACAAAAATCAAGTATCCCGTACTCCGTACTCTGTACTCCGTAATAGCGCCTAGCATTTTGTAAGCTCAGCACACCATTCAACAACATGTTTACCATCAAAGACTATCAAACTACTACTATTAATACCTACAGTGGGAGATGCCATGGCTTACGAGGCTGATTACTAAATATCACATCTGCGGTCCCTGAAGAATGGGCGCTATTGGGTATCTGTACGACTTGCTCCTATGTGGCCTATAAATATCACGATTGTCTCTTATCCCGTTTTTCACACCAGTCGCTACTAGAAGTACGGAGTACTAAATACTAAAAATGTAATCGGTACTCCTTACCATACTGCAGCTATGGAACGTTGTACTCCGTACGGAGTACAACGTACTCCCCATACATACCAGTGGACCAGGCTGTCAGTTTTCTGTTCTGCACGGCTGCACCTACACAGGCGCGCCTCCCCCACTACGGAGTGGTGCCTCTAGTATTAACCAGTAACCTCCATCCATTTCACTCGCGTTCACGGGCAGGTGCAAAAGATACCTCAAGGGAGAGATACGGGCCCCAGCTGCCAAGGTATGTACAACCTACCTACTACCAGTGTCTGCTTGCCTAAGCAATTCATTACTTCATCTTTCTCTTCTTTACTATCCTCATTCTCTATTTCCAACAAGTAGAAACTCCTGGAGCCTAGCATTTTGTCAAAGCTTGAGAGGCTATATGGTACCATACGGGCTTTCTCATTTATGGAGTAGCTATTCGGGGGCAAGTGGTATCGTGTCGACTTAGCTGAGCTACCAACATTCGAAATGCCACCATTAAGTCGCAGTAACTCCTGCACCGATATTAGTTTTACCCTCAGGCGTCAGTTTAAGAAGGATGATTTCAGGTATGCTATCAACGATCAGGAGCCTCAATGGTTGCATGCCTCTAATGTATAGATAATTAGACCTTTTCAGCGAGAAATCATTGAAGCGGCCCTCGCAGGCTATGATGTCTACGTGCAAGCAGCCACATCCTTTGGCAAAAGTTTGTGCTTTCAACTGCCTGCAGTGATCGACTCGGGAAGTATGTTATCTACAATATCATAGGCAGTTATCAGCTTGCATGGGCTAATTTTCCCAACAGTCACAATTGTCGTATCACCGCTATTGAGTTTAATGGTTTGAAAACCGTCGCAATGCCCCTCCAAACTTATGGCTGACCACGTGCAGATTAATCAAGTTGAAGCATTGAGAGCCTCCGGGGTTGACGCTAGCTCTCTAAACAGTAACACCCCGTGGCCGGAAAAAGACCGCATTCAACGTGATCTTGAGACCGGACATCCCAGGACTCGTCTCCTATACGTCACCCCTGAGCTATGCTCGGGACAGAGGTTCCGAGAACGTTTGCAGCTTGTGCACCGGCAAAGAGAGTTGGCTCGAATAGCCATCGACGAGGCGCATTGTATAAGTGAATGGGGCCACGATTTCCGCAAAGACTATAAGAAGCTATCATGGTTTCGAGAGACCTTCCCAGATGTGCCAATCATGTGCCTCACGGCCACAGCCAATGCCAACGTCAGAGGAGATATCCTGGCTGTTCTCGGTATCGATGGTAACGCTGAAAAGACAAAGACGTTTCTAATGAACCCGGGACGCCAAAATCTACATTTAGAAATTCGTTATACAAAGGATGAGGACGATAATCGGCTGTCTGATTTTCTTCGCTGGATTCGTGGTGTGCATGCCCGTCGCCGCGAACAGCCGAGAAACGCAGAGTTAAGCGAGGTTGGCGAGAGACATGACAACGTCTCAGGCATCATTTATACTCTTTCGCGTGATGAGTGCGAATCCCTTGCCAGTGCTCTCCGCGAAGAAGGTATTGGTGCTAAGCCATTCCATGCCAAGCTACCAAAGGAGTTGAAAGAAGATACCTTGTCTAAGTGGATCAACAACGAGCCGGGCTACGATATCATTGTGGCCACGACAGCGTTTGGCATGGGTATCGACAAAGATAATGTTCGATTTGTGGTGCACTGGCGCTTACCAAAATCCTTTGAAGGCTACTACCAGGAAGCCGGACGAGCGGGGCGTGATGGGAATGCCAGTTATTGCTTCCTATACTACAGTCGAGAGGATCTTGAGCGTGTCATGCGACTAGTTCGGGGCGATAGCAAGGACGGCTCCAACCAACAAGGGCGTCTCAAAAGCCTCCAATCCCTTGCTCTCTACTGCGAGAGGACCGACTCATGTCGACATGCTGCCATATGCGAATACTTTGGAGAATCATCTGCGCCTATTTGCGATTTTGCATGCGACTGGCATAAAGACCCGGATGGAGTAGAGGAGAGATTCATGAGAGGACTAGCAAGCACAGAGTTTGTTGCAACACAGGCGATGCAGGGGACATACGATGATTATGTCAACTATTGATATGGCAGCCAGTTCTAATAGTAGAGTTGGCCATATACGGACGCGGCCACGGCTGAGCGTGTTGTGAAGCATTTATCGGCATGTTTTAGCGTGGTTATCGATGTTGATTCTTCCTCGGGCGATATTTATCGAAGAGTGGTGCCTGTCAGAAGTTGAAGAGGGTGCTAAAGTCCCAAGGTCCCTAAAGAGAACCAGTTAGCATCACGTTGCAAAGGCGAACCAAGATTGGTATCTTACCATCATTGCAAAATCAGTACCAAAATCATCCAGAAGATCAGGCATCATGTCATGGTTTGACAGAATTTGACTTTGAGAGCCTTCAGTGTTTCTGTTCCGGACACATACCAGTATTTCTTTGATCTTCTGGGCTACTGATTCTATCAACATCTCTTGGGTCGGCGATATACCGGCTTCCAGCCAATGTATTTGCCGCAAGACTCCTCTGGTCAACAGAAGCGGTTTGAATCGAGATACGCTCTTCTTCTCTATAGCATCCGTCAATTGCTGCTCGATATTATCAAGGAGTCGAATCATGGGCGCACGGCTTAGACGCCCTATTTCATCGAGCGCCCCAGGCTGAGGGACAGAATTTCTCCTCTCCTCAAGCTCGGCCAGAGTCTCAAAGCCGAGGGTCAATATTGGAGCCATCTGGAGGGGCCCCTTGAAAAGCCCTCTTCCATGTATGGAGAGCCTGGATAGATCATCAAGGTCACACCAAGGGCTTGATAGATCTACCCCGTCTGCATATGAGAGGATAACAATGGAAGCCTCGATGCTAGATTTCCTCGAAAAATAGAATTTGGAATCTGTACCCGCTTGAACAAGGAACGGTCGATGAAGGAGGAGAGCATATTTGTAGAGGCTAATGCTGAGAAGCTTTCGTTGGAAATCGACTGGCGCTAATCTTGACTGCGCAGAGATGCCATTGGTCTCGGCGTCCGTTTGGGTGTTGAAAAAGGCATCTAAATCTTGTATTGCAGTTCGCAACTCTGCGTCGAGCTTCAAAACATCTTCATAGTTGTGGTCTTTCCCGAAGCTATGTGCTTGGTTCATGATTTGGAGCCGCAGAGAAAGCGATTTGGCCCAGTGAATCTGCACAGAGCTATCGGTGCATCTGGTCAAGGGCCCTGGAGTCGAGACTGGATCTCGTGTCAGATCTGCGTCATCAAAGTTTTCCGGTACGGGGGCATCGGATATTTCGGCGAGGATAGACATGGGCACTGCTTGATCAAAACTGCTTTGCAGTGCGAGCTCAACCACAGTTGTCCACATTCGGCGGCGCATTTCCATCTGGAAAGGAGACAACTCTGGGAACAGGGATGGATCTCTGTTTAAGCCCATACCAATGGCCATGCCTAAGAGAGAGCCTGGAGATAGCCATGCTGCAGGTCCATGGCATCTTCTAGTGCAATGCCTAGCTAAGAACAAGAGGCAATATGTCTGAAGCCCTTCAAAGGACAGACCGATTCGTTCACCCGGACCGGTCAACCATGCCTGTACTGCATATATCCAATCCCGAGCCAACTCTTGAAACCTTTCCGTCTCGGCATCAGTCTCTAAGCAGTGAAAGGTTGTACCAATGGCAAGGACGAGAGCGATCTGAGCCGTCGTATTGCTATGGATTGATTGCTGATCCTCGGCTTCCCAAAATAGGCGATAGTCTTGCTCGAAAGTTGGAATATGAAGGGTGCGATACATGGGCTCAAAGGTACGTAAGTATCCTTGCACCAAGTTGTCGCAAGTCTCTCGAGACGGGAAACCTGCGGGCAGTTGTCCGATGGATAGAGGGCTTTTATCTGATCTATGAGCTTTACTTCTGCGGCCCAGAAGATAAAGTTCCTTGATGTTGTCGGCCAACTCTTTCTGTGTGGTAATGAGGCCAGCAGTGTCGTTGATGATGTTGAAGTTGCGGATTATTGGAAACTATAAAGGCGTCAGCTACTCATAGCGACCTCATTTTTGCCGGGCTTCTTACTTTGTCTGCCATGTGTACCCAATGATTCTGGCCGAACATTTTTGTCTTCTCGGGCATCTGTCGCAACCTGGGCAAGACTGGGGATACAGAGAAGCCATTGGGTACAGGCCGCTCTGCCGTGGTCCTGGCATCAGCCTTGACATTGTTGTCCTTTTGCCGATGCAAAGCCCTTTGCTGTGGCGAAGATGGCTCGACTCTGTTTGTGGCCGGATGAGTTGATTTCGAGGAGATGCGACTGATAGAGCTGCTGGGGCTGTTGGTGTGCGATTGCTCGGGCGACAGGATGGACTCGACTGGTCTCGGCGGGCCGGCATCCTTGTACGAACAATACATTGCGCTCTTGGAGCGGACGCATGCTTTGCACGGGAGCTCCTG